>CAWUFW010000534.1:417500-1657500 GCA_963921515.1 Calotriton arnoldi
TATATATATGTGTGTGTGTGTGTGTATGTGTGTATATATATATATATATATATATATAATGCTTGGTAATGGCGTGTGTTGTAAAAGCATTTGCGTTGTAAAAATAATGCGGGGTAAAAAATGCGTTGTAAAGGCATGCAAAGTATTTACCTGTGTTGTTCCGTCATACAACCGGACGGTTGATGAGCATTGCCGGAACAAAGTCTTCTTCAATCTAGTATGCACTAAATAGAACTGGTAATAATAAACGATGAATAATGAAGGAACCTTTCCTCCTGAACAAGACTACAAATTTCAAGTCCGCCTTCTGCACATACCCGGTGGAGATTCATGTGTGCAATAAATTAAGGCCATGATCTCTTGTTTATGATTCATTAGCTATCTAGCTCAGACATTTCCCATAATGCAACTCTGTGTTAATGTTGCCCTGCATGCCACAGCATAACTGCTCCGAAAGTCTTTTGTAAGCATTTGGAAGTGACCATGTACTGTGGGCGTGGAGAGATCCGAGCTTCTGGGTATCATTGGACGTCCAGTCATGAATGACCATAAGTGGTTCCATGGATGTCTAAATCAGAGCATTATTTCCAGTGCCGCTCATGTCTGCCTTGGGTTGGGAGTTTTGGTGTTGGAGGTTTGTGTACACTAGTTTCACTGGAGATTAGGATTAATTGTGAAGAAACTGAACTAAAAAATATTGTGGAGAGGGAAGGGAGAAAGATTATTGAGGCAGCTGGAAGAAATCAAAGGCCAAATAGAGTCTCAAAGTTCTAGGGAAGGTACGAATGGGCCTAACCTGCAGCCCTCGTGTCGAGTTAAGAATGTGTTGTTACTTGAAATCTTGTTTGCATAGATGTTGGTGTTCTGCAGTGTACATACCTTGGAGTCCCGATTATATATTTCTGTTTTAAAAATATATATTCAGCTGGTAGCTATCTAAAGCAAAAGTGATGCTTGACTGTTTTCTGCTGCAGGGATCAGAATAAGTACAAAGAGGCGGCCCATCTCCTGAACGATGCCCTCTCCATCCGAGAGAAGACCCTTGGCAAGGACCACCCTGCGGTAAGTACTCGCTGTTGAGGTAGTCTGACACACAGTGTAATTGATAACGTGGTCTTCTGTCCCTTGGTGCATCCAATGCCTCTGCTGAGCTGTAATGGCACACACTGTAATAGATGGCCCTGGCTTGCAGAGATTTCATATCTCTGCCAAAGCATTAGGATCCCTCTGCTCAGACTGACTGGAACACAGTGTAATAGATAACAGTGGCTTGCTGAGCAATCATATCTCTGTTCAAGCATTCATGCTGAGACTGGCTTAGTTATAGAAAAAATGTCTCTCTGTAAAATGTCATATCTCTGAAGCGTGTCCCACTGCTGACACTTGACTGGCACACGCTGTAATTGATGGCACTAGCTCGCTGAAATTGGTTATCTCTGCTGAAGCATTCACATCCCGCTGCGGAGACTGACTGGTACACAGTGTAATAGGTAGTACTAGTTTGGTGGCCTGTCATATCCCTCTGCGGAGACTGACTGGTACACGGTGTAATAGGTAGTACTATCTCTGTGACCTGTCACATCCCTCTGTGGAGACTGACTGGTACAGGGTGTAATAGGAGATCAACGCCCTACTCAAAAAACCCAAGGCGGACCCGAGAGACCTCAAGAACTTCCGGCCCAACTCCCTGCTTCCGTTCCCAGCCAAGGTCATCAAGAAGATCGTCAACAAACAGCTAACCCGATACCTCGAAGAAAACAGTATCCTGGACCCATCCCAATCAGGGTTCCGCAGCAACCACAGCACTGAGACTGCCCTCATCGCTGCCACCGACGACATCAGGACCCTGCTGGACAACGGTGAGACCGCAGCCCTCATCCTGCTGGACCTCTCCGCCGCCTTTGACACGGTCTGCCACCGCACTCTACGCGCACGCCTCCACGACGCAGGGATCCGAGACAAGGCCCTGGAATGGGCCACCTCCTTCCTCGCCGGCAGAACCCAGAGAGTCCGCCTCCCACCATTCCGATCCGAAGCCTCCGAGATCATCTGCGGCGTACCTTAGGGATCATCCCTCAGCCCAACACTGTTCAACATCTACATGGCCCCGCTCGCACGCATCGCCAGACAGCACGACCTCAACATAATCTCCTACGCCGACACTCAACTGATCCTCTCACTCACCAAGGACCCCCTCGCCGCCAAATCCAACCTCCATGAATGAATGAAGGCCGTCACTGATTGGATGAAGATCAGCCGACTAAAGCTGAACACGGACAAGACAGAGGTCCTCATCCTCGGCTCCAACCCCTCAGCCTGGGACGACTCCTGGTGGCCAACGACACTGGGAGCAGCCCCGACACCCACCGACCACGCACGCAACCTGGGAGTCATCCTCGACTCAACGCTCTCCATGGCCAAGCAAGTCAACGCAGTCTCCTCCTCCTGCTTCAACACCCTCCGCATGCTTCGCAAGATCTACAGGTGGATCCCGACCGATACAAGAAGAACAGTCACCCAGGCCCTCGTCAGTAGCAGACTTGACTATGGGAACGCCCTCTACGCGGGAGCCCCGGCCAAGCTCATCAAGCGACTGCAACGCATACAAAACGCCTCCGCACGCCTGATCCTTGACGTACCACGCCACAGCCACATCACCCCCACCTGAGGAACCTGCACTGGCTCCCCGTCGACAAGAGAATCTCCTTCAAACTCCTCATCCACGCACACAAGGCACTCCACAAGACTGGCCCAGCCTACCTCAACAGACGACTCTTCTTCTACGTCCCCAACCGCCAGCTCCGCTCCGCCGACCTCTCCTCGCCACCGTCCCTCGCATTCGAAGAACAACCACCGGCGGCAGATCCTTCTCCCACCTCGCCGCCAAGACCTGGAACACCCTTCCACTAAGCCTACGACAGACCCAAGACCTGCTGACCTTCAGGAGGCTACTCAAGACCTGGTTGTTCGACCAGTAGCAGCACCCCCCTCCCCCTTTTTTTTCTCCCCAGCGCCTTGAGACCCTCGCGGGTAAGTAGTGCGCTCTACAAATTCTGTGATTGATTGATTGATAGGTAGTACTATCTCTGTGACCTGTCACATCCCTCTGCGGAGACTGACTGGTACAGGGTGTAATGGATAGTACTATCTCGGTGACCTGTCACATCCCTCTGAGGAGAGTGACTGGTACAGGGTGTAATAGTTAGTACTATGTCTGTGACCTGTCACATCCCTCTGAGGAGAGTGACTGGTACACGGTGTAACAGTTAGTACTATCTCTGTGACCTGTCACATCCCTCTGTGGAGACTGACTGGTACACAGTGTAATGGATAGTACTATCTCGGTGACCTGTCACATCCCTCTGAGGAGAGTGACTGGTACAGGGTGTAATAGTTAGTACTATGTCTGTGACCTGTCACATCCCTCTGAGGAGAGTAACTGGTACACGGTGTAACAGTTAGTACTATCTCTGTGACCTGTCACATCCCTCTGAGGAGACTGACTGGTACAGGGTGTAATAGGTAGTACTATGTCTGTGACCTGTCACATCCCTCTGAGGAGAGTGACTGGTACACGGTGTAACAGTTAGTACTATGTCTGTGACCTGTCACATCCCTCTGCGGAGACTGACTGGTACAGGGTGTAATAGGTAGTACTATCTCTGTGACCTGTCACATCCCTCTGCGGAGAGTGACTGGTACAGGGTGTAATAGGTAGTACTATCTCTGTGACCTGTCACATCCCTCTGAGGAGAGTGACTGGTACACGGTGTAATAGGTAGTACTATCTCTGTGACCTGTCACATCCCTCTGAGGAGAGTGACTGGTACAGGGTGTAATAGGTAGTACTATCTCTGTGACCTGTCACATCCCTCTGAGGAGAGTGACTGGTACAGGGTGTAATCGGTAGTACTATCTCTGTGACTTGTCACATCCCTCTGCGGAGAGTGACTGGTACAGGGTGTAATAGGTAGTACTATCTCTGTGACCTGTCACATCCCCCTGAGGAGAGTGACTGGTACAGGGTGTAACAGTTAGTACTATGTCTGTGACCTGTCACATCCCTCTGCGGAGACTGACTGGTACAGGGTGTAATGGGTAGTACTATATCTGTGACCTGTCACATCCCTCTGCGGAGACTGACTGGTACACGGTGTAACAGGTAGTACTATCTCTGTGACCTGTCACATCCCTCTGAGGAGAGTGACTGGTACAGGGTGTAATAGGTAGTACTATCTCTGTGACCTGTCACATCCCTCTGAGGAGAGTGACTGGTACAGGGTGTAATAGGTAGTACTATGTCTGTGACCTGTCACATCCCTCTGAGGAGAGTGACTGGTACAGGGTGTAATAGGTAGTACTATCTCTGTGACCTGTCACATCCCTCTGCGGAGACTGACTGGTACAGGGTGTAATAGGTAGTACTATCTCTGTGACCTGTCACATCCCTCTGAGGAGAGTGACTGGTACAGGGTGTAATAGGTAGTACTATGTCTGTGACCTGTCACATCCCTCTGAGGAGAGTGACTGGTACACGGTGTAACAGTTAGTACTATCTCTGTGACCTGTCACATCCCTCTGCGGAGACTGACTGGTACAGGGTGTAATAGGTAGTACTATCTCTGTGACCTGTCACATCCCTCTGAGGAGAGTGACTGGTACAGGGTGTAACAGTTAGTACTATGTCTGTGACCTGTCACATCCCTCTGCGGAGACTGACTGGTACAGGGTGTAATAGGTAGTACTATCTCTGTGACCTGTCACATCCCTCTGCGGAGACTGACTGGTACAGGGTGTAATAGGTAGTACTATCTCTGTGACCTGTCACATCCCTCTGAGGAGAGTGACTGGTACACGGTGTAACAGTTAGTACTATCTCTGTGACCTGTCACATCCCTCTGCGGAGACTGACTGGTACAGGGTGTAATAGGTAGTACTATGTCTGTGACCTGTCACATCCCTCTGAGGAGAGTGACTGGTACACGGTGTAATAGGTAGTACTATCTCTGTGACCTGTCACATCCCTCTGCGGAGACTGACTGGTACAGGGTGTAATAGGTAGTACTATCTCTGTGACCTGTCACATCCCTCTGCGGAGACTGACTGGTACAGGGTGTAATAGGTAGTACTATCTCTGTGACCTGTCACATCCCTCTGAGGAGAGTGACTGGTACACGGTGTAATAGGTAGTACTATGTCTGTGACCTGTCACATCCCTCTGAGGAGAGTGACTGGTACACGGTGTAACAGTTAGTACTATGTCTGTGACCTGTCACATCCCTCTGCGGAGACTGACTGGTACAGGGTGTAATAGGTAGTACTATCTCTGTGACCTGTCACATCCCTCTGCGGAGACTGACTGGTACAGGGTGTAATAGGTAGTACTATGTCTGTGACCTGTCACATCCCTCTGAGGAGAGTGACTGGTACACGGTGTAACAGTTAGTACTATGTCTGTGACCTGTCACATCCCTCTGCGGAGACTGACTGGTACAGGGTGTAATAGGTAGTACTATCTCTGTGACCTGTCACATCCCTCTGCGGAGACTGACTGGTACAGGGTGTAATAGGTAGTACTATCTCGGTGACCTGTCACATCCTTCTGCGGAGAGTGACTGGTACAGGGTGTAATAGGTAGTACTATCTCTGTGACCTGTCACATCCTTCTGCGGAGACTGACTGGTACAGGGTGTAATAGGTAGTACTATCTCTGTGATCTGTCACATCCCTCTGCGGAGACTGACTGGTACAGGGTGTAATAGGTAGTACTATCTCTGTGACCTGTCACATCCCTCTGAGGAGAGTGACTGGTACACGGTGTAATAGGTAGTACTATCTCTGTGACCTGTCACATCCCTCTGAGGAGAGTGACTGGTACAGGGTGTAATAGGTAGTACTATCTCTGTGACCTGTCACATCCTTCTGCGGAGACTGACTGGTACAGGGTGTAATAGGTAGTACTATCTCTGTGACCTGTCACATCCCTCTGAGGAGAGTGACTGGTACAGGGTGTAATAGGTAGTACTATCTCTGTGACCTGTCACATCCTTCTGCGGAGACTGACTGGTACAGGGTGTAATAGGTAGTACTATCTCTGTGACCTGTCACATCCTTCTGCGGAGAGTGACTGGTACAGGGTGTAATAGGTAGTACTATCTCTGTGACGTGTCACATCCCTCTGCGGAGAGTGACTGGTACAGGGTGTAATAGGTAGTACTATCTCTGTGACCTGTCACATCCTTCTGCGGAGAGTGACTGGTACAGGGTGTAATAGGTAGTACTATCTCTGTGACGTGTCACATCCCTCTGCGGAGAGTGACTGGTACATGGTGTAATAGGTAGTACTATCTCTGTGACGTGTCACATCCCTCTGCGGAGACTGACTGGTACAGGGTGTAATAGGTAGTACTATCTCTGTGACCTGTCACATCCCTCTGAGGAGAGTGACTGGTACAGGGTGTAATAGGTAGTACTATCTCTGTGACGTGTCACATCCCTCTGCGGAGACTGACTGGTACAGGGTGTAATAGGTAGTACTATCTCTGTGACTTGTCACATCCCTCTGAGGAGAGTGACTGGTACAGGGTGTAATAGGTAATACTATCTCTGTGACCTGTCACATCCCTCTGCGGAGACTGACTGGTACAGGGTGTAATAGGCAGTACTATCTCTGTGACCTGTCACATCCTTCTGCGGAGACTGACTGGTACAGGGTGTAATAGGTAGTACTATCTCTGTGACCTGTCACATCCCTCTGAGGAGAGTGACTGGTACAGGGTGTAATAGGTAGTACTATCTCTGTGACCTGTCACATCCTTCTGCGGAGACTGACTGGTACAGGGTGTAATAGGTAGTACTATCTCTGTGATCTGTCACATCCCTCTGCGGAGACTCACTGGTACAGGGTGTAATAGGTAGTACTATCTCTGTGACCTGTCACATCCCTCTGAGGAGAGTGACTGGTACACGGTGTAATAGGTAGTACTATCTCTGTGACCTGTCACATCCCTCTGAGGAGAGTGACTGGTACAGGGTGTAATAGGTAGTACTATCTCTGTGACCTGTCACATCCCTCTGAGGAGAGTGACTGGTACAGGGTGTAATAGGTAGTACTATCTCTGTGACCTGTCACATCCTTCTGCGGAGACTGACTGGTACAGGGTGTAATAGGTAGTACTATCTCTGTGATCTGTCACATCCTTCTGCGGAGAGTGACTGGTACACGGTGTAATAGGTAGTACTATCTCTGTGACGTGTCACATCCCTCTGCGGAGAGTGACTGGTACAGGGTGTAATAGGTAGTAACTATCTCTGTGACCTGTCACATCCCTCTGAGGAGAGTGACTGGTACAGGGTGTAATCGGTAGTACTATCTCTGTGACTTGTCACATCCCTCTGCGGAGAGTGACTGGTACAGGGTGTAATAGGTAATACTATCTCTGTGACCTGTCACATCCCTCTGCGGAGACTGACTGGTACAGGGTGTAATAGGCAGTACTATCTCTGTGACCTGTCACATCCTTCTGCGGAGACTGACTGGTACAGGGTGTAATAGGTAGTACTATCTCTGTGACCTGTCACATCCCTCTGAGGAGAGTGACTGGTACAGGGTGTAATAGGTAGTACTATCTCTGTGACCTGTCACATCCTTCTGCTGGAGACTGACTGGTACAGGGTGTAATAGGTAGTACTATCTCTGTGATCTGTCACATCCCTCTGCGGAGACTCACTGGTACAGGGTGTAATAGGTAGTACTATCTCTGTGACCTGTCACATCCCTCTGAGGAGAGTGACTGGTACACGGTGTAATAGGTAGTACTATCTCTGTGACCTGTCACATCCCTCTGAGGAGAGTGACTGGTACAGGGTGTAATAGGTAGTACTATCTCTGTGACCTGTCACATCCCTCTGAGGAGAGTGACTGGTACAGGGTGTAATAGGTAGTACTATCTCTGTGACCTGTCACATCCTTCTGCGGAGACTGACTGGTACAGGGTGTAATAGGTAGTACTATCTCTGTGATCTGTCACATCCTTCTGCGGAGAGTGACTGGTACACGGTGTAATAGGTAGTACTATCTCTGTGACGTGTCACATCCCTCTGCGGAGAGTGACTGGTACAGGGTGTAATAGGTAGTACTATCTCTGTGACCTGTCACATCCCTCTGAGGAGAGTGACTGGTACAGGGTGTAATCGGTAGTACTATCTCTGTGACTTGTCACATCCCTCTGCGGAGAGTGACTGGTACAGGGTGTAATAGGTAGTACTATCTCTGTGACCTGTCACAACCCTCTGAGGAGAGTGACTGGTACAGGGTGTAATAGGTAGTACTATCTCTGTGACCTGTCACATCCCTCTGAGGAGAGTGACTGGTACAGGGTGTAATAGGTAGTACTATCTCTGTGACCTGTCACATCCCTCTGCGGAGACTGACTGGTACAGGGTGTAATAGGTAGTACTATCTCGGTGACCTGTCACATCCTTCTGCGGAGAGTGACTGGTACAGGGTGTAATAGGTAGTACTATCTCTGTGACCTGTCACATCCTTCTGCGGAGACTGACTGGTACAGGGTGTAATAGGTAGTACTATCTCTGTGATCTGTCACATCCCTCTGCGGAGACTGACTGGTACAGGGTGTAATAGGTAGTACTATCTCTGTGACCTGTCACATCCCTCTGAGGAGAGTGACTGGTACACGGTGTAATAGGAGATCAACGCCCTACTCAAAAAACCCAAGGCGGACCCGAGAGACCTCAAGAACTTCCGGCCCAACTCCCTGCTTCCGTTCCCAGCCAAGGTCATCAAGAAGATCGTCAACAAACAGCTAACCCGATACCTCGAAGAAAACAGTATCCTGGACCCATCCCAATCAGGGTTCCGCAGCAACCACAGCACTGAGACTGCCCTCATCGCTGCCACCGACGACATCAGGACCCTGCTGAACAACGGTGAGACCGCAGCCCTCATCCTGCTGGACCTCTCCGCCGCCTTTGACACGGTCTGCCACCGCACTCTACGCGCACGCCTCCACGACGCAGGGATCCGAGACAAGGCCCTGGAATGGGCCACCTCCTTCCTCGCCGGCAGAACCCAGAGAGTCCGCCTCCCACCATTCCGATCCGAAGCCTCCGAGATCATCTGCGGCGTACCCTAGGGATCATCCCTCAGCCCAACACTGTTCAACATCTACATGGCCCCGCTCGCACGCATCGCCAGACAGCACGACCTCAACATAATCTCCTACGCCGACACTCAACTGATCCTCTCACTCACCAAGGACCCCCTCGCCGCCAAATCCAACCTCCATGAATGAATGAAGGCCGTCACCGATTGGATGAAGATCAGCCGACTAAAGCTGAACACGGACAAGACAGAGGTCCTCATCCTCGGCTCCAACCCCTCAGCCTGGGACGACTCCTGGTGGCCAACGACACTGGGAGCAGCCCCGACACCCACCGACCACGCACGCAACCTGGGAGTCATCCTCGACTCAACGCTCTCCATGGCCAAGCAAGTCAACGCAGTCTCCTCCTCCTGCTTCAACACCCTCCGCATGCTTCGCAAGATCTACAGGTGGATCCCGACCGATACAAGAAGAACAGTCACCCAGGCCCTCGTCAGTAGCAGACTTGACTATGGGAACGCCCTCTACGCGGGAGCCCCGGCCAAGCTCATCAAGCGACTGCAACGCATACAAAACGCCTCCGCACGCCTGATCCTTGACGTACCACGCCACAGCCACATCACCCCCACCTGAGGAACCTGCACTGGCTCCCCGTCGACAAGAGAATCTCCTTCAAACTCCTCATCCACGCACACAAGGCACTCCACAAGACTGGCCCAGCCTACCTCAACAGACGACTCTTCTTCTACGTCCCCAACCGCCAGCTCCGCTCCGCCGACCTCTCCCTCGCCACCGTCCTCGCATTCGAAGAACAACCACCGGCGGCAGATCCTTCTCCCACCTCGCCGCCAAGACCTGGAACACCCTTCCACTAAGCCTACGACAGACCCAAGACCTGCTGACCTTCAGGAGGCTACTCAAGACCTGGCTGTTCGACCAGTAGCAGCACCCCCCCCTCCCCCTTTTTTTTTCTCCCCAGCGCCTTGAGACCCTCGCGGGTAAGTAGTGCGCTCTACAAATTCTGTGATTGATTGATTGATAGGTAGTACTATCTCTGTGACCTGTCACATCCCTCTGCGGAGACTGACTGGTACAGGGTGTAATGGATAGTACTATCTCGGTGACCTGTCACATCCCTCTGAGGAGAGTGACTGGTACAGGGTGTAATAGTTAGTACTATGTCTGTGACCTGTCACATCCCTCTGAGGAGAGTGACTGGTACACGGTGTAACAGTTAGTACTATCTCTGTGACCTGTCACATCCCTCTGTGGAGACTGACTGGTACACAGTGTAATGGATAGTACTATCTCGGTGACCTGTCACATCCCTCTGAGGAGAGTGACTGGTACAGGGTGTAATAGTTAGTACTATGTCTGTGACCTGTCACATCCCTCTGAGGAGAGTAACTGGTACACGGTGTAACAGTTAGTACTATCTCTGTGACCTGTCACATCCCTCTGAGGAGACTGACTGGTACAGGGTGTAATAGGTAGTACTATGTCTGTGACCTGTCACATCCCTCTGAGGAGAGTGACTGGTACACGGTGTAACAGTTAGTACTATGTCTGTGACCTGTCACATCCCTCTGCGGAGACTGACTGGTACAGGGTGTAATAGGTAGTACTATCTCTGTGACCTGTCACATCCCTCTGCGGAGAGTGACTGGTACAGGGTGTAATAGGTAGTACTATCTCTGTGACCTGTCACATCCCTCTGAGGAGAGTGACTGGTACACGGTGTAATAGGTAGTACTATCTCTGTGACCTGTCACATCCCTCTGAGGAGAGTGACTGGTACAGGGTGTAATAGGTAGTACTATCTCTGTGACCTGTCACATCCCTCTGAGGAGAGTGACTGGTACAGGGTGTAATCGGTAGTACTATCTCTGTGACTTGTCACATCCCTCTGCGGAGAGTGACTGGTACAGGGTGTAATAGGTAGTACTATCTCTGTGACCTGTCACATCCCTCTGAGGAGAGTGACTGGTACAGGGTGTAATAGGTAGTACTATGTCTGTGACCTGTCACATCCCTCTGAGGAGAGTGACTGGTACACGGTGTAACAGTTAGTACTATCTCTGTGACCTGTCACATCCCTCTGCGGAGACTGACTGGTACAGGGTGTAATAGGTAGTACTATCTCTGTGACCTGTCACATCCCTCTGAGGAGAGTGACTGGTACAGGGTGTAACAGTTAGTACTATGTCTGTGACCTGTCACATCCCTCTGCGGAGACTGACTGGTACAGGGTGTAATAGGTAGTACTATCTCTGTGACCTGTCACATCCCTCTGCGGAGACTGACTGGTACAGGGTGTAATAGGTAGTACTATCTCTGTGACCTGTCACATCCCTCTGAGGAGAGTGACTGGTACACGGTGTAACAGTTAGTACTATCTCTGTGACCTGTCACATCCTCTGCGGAGACTGACTGGTACAGGGTGTAATAGGTAGTACTATGTCTGTGACCTGTCACATCCCTCTGAGGAGAGTGACTGGTACACGGTGTAATAGGTAGTACTATCTCTGTGACCTGTCACATCCCTCTGCGGAGAGTGACTGGTACAGGGTGTAATAGGTAGTACTATCTCTGTGACCTGTCACATCCCTCTGAGGAGAGTGACTGGTACAGGGTGTAATAGGTAGTACTATCTCTGTGACCTGTCACATCCCTCTGAGGAGAGTGACTGGTACAGGGTGTAATAGGTAGTACTATCTCTGTGACCTGTCACATCCCTCTGCGGAGACTGACTGGTACAGGGTGTAATAGGTAGTACTATCTCGGTGACCTGTCACATCCTTCTGCGGAGAGTGACTGGTACAGGGTGTAATAGGTAGTACTATCTCTGTGACCTGTCACATCCTTCTGCGGAGACTGACTGGTACAGGGTGTAATAGGTAGTACTATCTCTGTGATCTGTCACATCCCTCTGCGGAGACTGACTGGTACAGGGTGTAATAGGTAGTACTATCTCTGTGACCTGTCACATCCCTCTGCGGAGACTGACTGGTACAGGGTGTAATAGGTAGTACTATCTCTGTGACCTGTCACATCCCTCTGAGGAGAGTGACTGGTACACGGTGTAACAGGTAGTACTATGTCTGTGACCTGTCACATCCCTCTGAGGAGAGTGACTGGTACACGGTGTAACAGTTAGTACTATGTCTGTGACCTGTCACATCCCTCTGCGGAGACTGACTGGTACAGGGTGTAATAGGTAGTACTATCTCTGTGACCTGTCACATCCCTCTGCGGAGACTGACTGGTACAGGGTGTAATAGGTAGTACTATGTCTGTGACCTGTCACATCCCTCTGAGGAGAGTGACTGGTACACGGTGTAACAGTTAGTACTATGTCTGTGACCTGTCACATCCCTCTGCGGAGACTGACTGGTACAGGGTGTAATAGGTAGTACTATCTCTGTGACCTGTCACATCCCTCTGCGGAGACTGACTGGTACAGGGTGTAATAGGTAGTACTATCTCGGTGACCTGTCACATCCTTCTGCGGAGAGTGACTGGTACAGGGTGTAATAGGTAGTACTATCTCTGTGACCTGTCACATCCTTCTGCGGAGACTGACTGGTACAGGGTGTAATAGGTAGTACTATCTCTGTGATCTGTCACATCCCTCTGCGGAGACTGACTGGTACAGGGTGTAATAGGTAGTACTATCTCTGTGACCTGTCACATCCCTCTGAGGAGAGTGACTGGTACACGGTGTAATAGGTAGTACTATCTCTGTGACCTGTCACATCCCTCTGAGGAGAGTGACTGGTACAGGGTGTAATAGGTAGTACTATCTCTGTGACCTGTCACATCCTTCTGCGGAGACTGACTGGTACAGGGTGTAATAGGTAGTACTATCTCTGTGACCTGTCACATCCCTCTGAGGAGAGTGACTGGTACAGGGTGTAATAGGTAGTACTATCTCTGTGACCTGTCACATCCTTCTGCGGAGACTGACTGGTACAGGGTGTAATAGGTAGTACTATCTCTGTGACCTGTCACATCCTTCTGCGGAGAGTGACTGGTACAGGGTGTAATAGGTAGTACTATCTCTGTGACGTGTCACATCCCTCTGCGGAGAGTGACTGGTACAGGGTGTAATAGGTAGTACTATCTCTGTGACCTGTCACATCCTTCTGCGGAGAGTGACTGGTACAGGGTGTAATAGGTAGTACTATCTCTGTGACGTGTCACATCCCTCTGCGGAGAGTGACTGGTACATGGTGTAATAGGTAGTACTATCTCTGTGACGTGTCACATCCCTCTGCGGAGACTGACTGGTACAGGGTGTAATAGGTAGTACTATCTCTGTGACCTGTCACATCCCTCTGAGGAGAGTGACTGGTACAGGGTGTAATAGGTAGTACTATCTCTGTGACGTGTCACATCCCTCTGCGGAGACTGACTGGTATAGGGTGTAATAGGTAGTACTATCTCTGTGACCTGTCACATCCCTCTGAGGAGAGTGACTGGTACAGGGTGTAATAGGTAATACTATCTCTGTGACCTGTCACATCCCTCTGCGGAGACTGACTGGTACAGGGTGTAATAGGCAGTACTATCTCTGTGACCTGTCACATCCTTCTGCGGAGACTGACTGGTACAGGGTGTAATAGGTAGTACTATCTCTGTGACCTGTCACATCCCTCTGAGGAGAGTGACTGGTACAGGGTGTAATAGGTAGTACTATCTCTGTGACCTGTCACATCCTTCTGCGGAGACTGACTGGTACAGGGTGTAATAGGTAGTACTATCTCTGTGATCTGTCACATCCCTCTGCGGAGACTCACTGGTACAGGGTGTAATAGGTAGTACTATCTCTGTGACCTGTCACATCCCTCTGAGGAGAGTGACTGGTACACGGTGTAATAGGTAGTACTATCTCTGTGACCTGTCACATCCCTCTGAGGAGAGTGACTGGTACAGGGTGTAATAGGTAGTACTATCTCTGTGACCTGTCACATCCCTCTGAGGAGAGTGACTGGTACAGGGTGTAATAGGTAGTACTATCTCTGTGACCTGTCACATCCTTCTGCGGAGACTGACTGGTACAGGGTGTAATAGGTAGTACTATCTCTGTGATCTGTCACATCCTTCTGCGGAGAGTGACTGGTACACGGTGTAATAGGTAGTACTATCTCTGTGACGTGTCACATCCCTCTGCGGAGAGTGACTGGTACAGGGTGTAATAGGTAGTACTATCTCTGTGACCTGTCACATCCCTCTGAGGAGAGTGACTGGTACAGGGTGTAATCGGTAGTACTATCTCTGTGACTTGTCACATCCCTCTGCGGAGAGTGACTGGTACAGGGTGTAATAGGTAGTACTATCTCTGTGACCTGTCACAACCCTCTGAGGAGAGTGACTGGTACAGGGTGTAATAGGTAGTACTATCTCTGTGACCTGTCACATCCCTCTGAGGAGAGTGACTGGTACAGGGTGTAATAGGTAGTACTATCTCTGTGACCTGTCACATCCCTCTGCGGAGACTGACTGGTACAGGGTGTAATAGGTAGTACTATCTCGGTGACCTGTCACATCCTTCTGCGGAGAGTGACTGGTACAGGGTGTAATAGGTAGTACTATCTCTGTGACCTGTCACATCCTTCTGCGGAGACTGACTGGTACAGGGTGTAATAGGTAGTACTATCTCTGTGATCTGTCACATCCCTCTGCGGAGACTGACTGGTACAGGGTGTAATAGGTAGTACTATCTCTGTGACCTGTCACATCCCTCTGAGGAGAGTGACTGGTACACGGTGTAATAGGTAGTACTATCTCTGTGACCTGTCACATCCCTCTGAGGAGAGTGACTGGTACAGGGTGTAATAGGTAGTACTATCTCTGTGACCTGTCACATCCTTCTGCGGAGACTGACTGGTACAGGGTGTAATAGGTAGTACTATCTCTGTGACCTGTCACATCCCTCTGAGGAGAGTGACTGGTACAGGGTGTAATAGGTAGTACTATCTCTGTGACCTGTCACATCCTTCTGCGGAGACTGACTGGTACAGGGTGTAATAGGTAGTACTATCTCTGTGACCTGTCACATCCTTCTGCGGAGAGTGACTGGTACAGGGTGTAATAGGTAGTACTATCTCTGTGACGTGTCACATCCCTCTGCGGAGAGTGACTGGTACAGGGTGTAATAGGTAGTACTATCTCTGTGACCTGTCACATCCCTCTGAGGAGAGTGACTGGTACAGGGTGTAATAGGTAGTACTATCTCTGTGACCTGTCACATCCCTCTGAGGAGAGTGACTGGTACAGGGTGTAATAGGTAGTACTATCTCTGTGACCTGTCACATCCTTCTGCGGAGACTGACTGGTACAGGGTGTAATAGGTAGTACTATCTCTGTGACCTGTCACATCCTTCTGCGGAGAGTGACTGGTACAGGGTGTAATAGGTAGTACTATCTCTGTGACGTGTCACATCCCTCTGCGGAGAGTGACTGGTACATGGTGTAATAGGTAGTACTATCTCTGTGACGTGTCACATCCCTCTGCGGAGACTGACTGGTACAGGGTGTAATAGGTAGTACTATCTCTGTGACCTGTCACATCCCTCTGAGGAGAGTGACTGGTACAGGGTGTAATAGGTAGTACTATCTCTGTGACGTGTCACATCCCTCTCGCGGAGACTGACTGGTACAGGGTGTAATAGGTAGTACTATCTCTGTGACCTGTCACATCCCTCTGAGGAGAGTGACTGGTACAGGGTGTAATAGGTAATACTATCTCTGTGACCTGTCACATCCCTCTGCGGAGACTGACTGGTACAGGGTGTAATAGGCAGTACTATCTCTGTGACCTGTCACATCCTTCTGCAGAGACTGACTGGTACAGGGTGTAATAGGTAGTACTATCTCTGTGACCTGTCACATCCCTCTGAGGAGAGTGACTGGTACAGGGTGTAATAGGTAGTACTATCTCTGTGACCTGTCACATCCTTCTGCGGAGACTGACTGGTACAGGGTGTAATAGGTAGTACTATCTCTGTGATCTGTCACATCCCTCTGCGGAGACTCACTGGTACAGGGTGTAATAGGTAGTACTATCTCTGTGACCTGTCACATCCCTCTGAGGAGAGTGACTGGTACACGGTGTAATAGGTAGTACTATCTCTGTGACCTGTCACATCCCTCTGAGGAGAGTGACTGGTACAGGGTGTAATAGGTAGTACTATCTCTGTGACCTGTCACATCCCTCTGAGGAGAGTGACTGGTACAGGGTGTAATAGGTAGTACTATCTCTGTGACCTGTCACATCCTTCTGCGGAGACTGACTGGTACAGGGTGTAATAGGTAGTACTATCTCTGTGATCTGTCACATCCTTCTGCGGAGAGTGACTGGTACACGGTGTAATAGGTAGTACTATCTCTGTGACGTGTCACATCCCTCTGCGGAGAGTGACTGGTACAGGGTGTAATAGGTAGTACTATCTCTGTGACCTGTCACATCCTTCTGCGGAGAGTGACTGGTACAGGGTGTAATCGGTAGTACTATCTCTGTGACTTGTCACATCCCTCTGCGGAGAGTGACTGGTACAGGGTGTAATAGGTAGTACTATCTCTGTGACCTGTCACATCCCTCTGAGGAGAGTGACTGGTACAGGGTGTAATAGGTAGTACTATCTCTGTGACCTGTCACATCCCTCTGAGGAGAGTGACTGGTACAGGGTGTAATAGGTAGTACTATCTCTGTGACCTGTCACATCCCTCTGCGGAGACTGACTGGTACAGGGTGTAATAGGTAGTACTATCTCTGTGACCTGTCATATCCTTCTGCGGAGAGTGACTGGTACAGGGTGTAATAGGTAGTACTATCTCGGTGACCTGTCACATCCCTCTGAGGAGAGTGACTGGTACACGGTGTAATAGGTAGTACTATCTCTGTGACCTGTCACATCCCTCTGCGGAGACTGACTGGTACAGGGTGTAATAGGTAGTACTATCTCTGTGACCTGTCACATCCCTCTGAGGAGAGTGACTGGTACAGGGTGTAATAGGTAGTACTATCTCGGTGACCTGTCACATCCCTCTGAGGAGAGTGACTGGTACACGGTGTAATAGGTAGTACTATCTCTGTGACCTGTCACATCCCTCTGCGGAGACTGACTGGTACAGGGTGTAATAGGTAGTACTATCTCTGTGACCTGTCATATCCTTCTGCGGAGAGTGACTGGTACAGGGTGTAATAGGTAGAACTATCTCGGTGACCTGTCACATCCCTCTGAGGAGAGTGACTGGTACACGGTGTAATAGGTAGTACTATCTCTGTGACCTGTCCCATCCCTCTGACGAGAGTGACTGGTACACGGTGTAACAGGTAGTACTATCTCTGTGACCTGTCCCATCCCTCTGACGAGAGTGACTGGTACAGGGTGTAACAGGTAGTACTATCTCTGTGACCTGTCCCATCCCTCTGACGAGAGTGACTGGTACACGGTGTAACAGGTAGTACTATCTCTGTGACCTGTCCCATCCCTCTGACGAGAGTGACTGGTACACGGTGTAACAGGTAGTACTATCTCTGTGACCTGTCCCATCCCTCTGACGAGAGTGACTGGTACAGGGTGTAACAGGTAGTACTATCTCTGTGACCTGTCACATCCCTCTGCGGAGACTGACTGGTACAGGGTGTAATAGGTAGTACTATCTCTGTGACCTGTCATATCCTTCTGCGGAGAGTGACTGGTACAGGGTGTAATAGGTAGTACTATCTCGGTGACCTGTCACATCCCTCTGAGGAGAGTGACTGGTACACGGTGTAATAGGTAGTACTATCTCTGTGACCTGTCACATCCCTCTGACGAGAGTGACTGGTACACGGTGTAACAGGTAGTACTATCTCTGTGACCTGTCCCATCCCTCTGACGAGAGTGACTGGTACACGGTGTAATAGGTAGTACTATCTCTGTGACCTGTCACATCCCTCTGCGGAGACTGACTGGTGCTCAGCCATATAAGTAACACATCTCTCTGTCAGTGCTTTTGCAGCCGTCTCCCTTAGTGTTTTTATTAGGTGCTCATTCACTGAAGCCTGTGATCATCTGAGTAAGACTTCTCATTTTTTCTATTGGTACAGCAGGAAAGCAAATAAAAGAGGAGTTCTCACTCATTCTCAAATGTGTCTCTAGTTAAGTCGGTCAGAATCTTTTGATCTCTAGAATATGTATTTATTTGTATGTAATGACTCTAACTTCTAACCAGGGGGATTATTTTAACTACACAGTGGATGACTTTCCTTAACAAAGTAAATCATGTTTAGTATTATGTGCCCATTCCTTGCAGAATAGAGTGGGACCAGGGCTGGTTCCTGTCTGAGGTGGCATAGCAGCCCGAGTACTAAACAGCGTCTGAGATTAATGTAGGCATTTAATTTTTCACTTTCAGTTGAACTTCATGAGGCATATGGGAAAAACCCAATGACTTCACCTCTGCAAACTACATGTATCCTGGCCATCCACAGTGGAGTGCGCTAACACAGGCGCCACCTTTGTCCAGCAGTGAGTTTTAGTGTTGAAGGGAGTTTGGTTCACTATGATACATTTGTAGTTTCGAAGGGAGTTCGGTTCACTGTAATACATTTGTAGTTTCGAAGGGAGTTTGGTTCACTGTAATACATTTGTAGTTTCGAAGGGAGTTTGGTTCACTGTAATACATTTGTAGTTTCGAAGGGAGTTTGGTTCACTGTAATACATTTGTAGTTTCGAAGGGAGTTTGGTTCACTGTGATACATTTGTAGTTTCGAAGGGAGTTCGGTTCACTGTGTTACATTTGTAGTTTCGAAGGGAGTTTGGTTCACTGTAATACATTTGTAGTTTCGAAGGGAGTTTCGTTCACTAATACATTTGTAGTTTCGAAGGGAGTTTGGTTCACTGTAATACATTTGTAGTTTCGAAGGGAGTTTGGTTCAGTGTGTTACATTTGTAGTTTCGAAGGGAGTTTTGTTCACTGTAATACATTTGTAGTTTCGAAGGGAGTTTGGTTCACTGTAATACATTTGTAGTTTCGAAGGGAGTTTGGTTCACTGTAATACATTTGTAGTTTCGAAGGGAGTTTCGTTCACTAATACATTTGTAGTTTCGAAGGAGTTTGGTTCACTGTAATACATTTGTAGTTTCGAAGGAGTTTCGTTCACTGTAATACATTTGTAGTTTCGAAGGAGTTTGGTTCACTGTGATACATTTGTAGTTTCGAAGGGAGTTTGGTTCACCCTTAATACATTCATAGTTTCGAAGGGAGTTTTGTTCACTGTAATACATTTGTAGTTTTGAAGGGAGTTTGGTTCACTGTAATACATTTTTAGTTTCGAAGGGATTTTGGTTCACTATGATACATTTGTAGTTTCGAAGGGAGTTTGGTTCACTAATACATTTTTAGTTTCTAAGGGAGTTTTGTTCACTGTAATACATTTGTAGTTTCGAAGGGAGTTTGGTTCACTGTAACACATTTGTAGTTTCGAAGGAAGTTTTGTTCACTGTAATACATTTGTAGTTTCGAAGGGAGTTTGGTTCACTGTAATACATTTGTAGTTTCGAAGGGAGTTTGGTTCACTGTAATACATTTGTAGTTTCGAAGGGAGTTTGGTTCACTGTAATACATTTGTAGTTTCGAAGGGAGTTTGGTTCACTGTAACACATTTGTAGTTTCGAACGGAGTTTGGTTCACTGTTACATTTATAGTTTCGAAGGAGTTTGGTTCACTGTAACACATTTGTAGTTTCGAACGGAGTTTGGTTCGCTGTGTTACATTTATAGTTTCGAACGGAGTTTGGTTCACTGTAACACATTTGTAGTTTCGAACGGAGTTTGGTTCGCTGTGTTACATTTATAGTTTCGAACGGAGTTTGGTTCACTGTAATACATTTGTAGTTTCGAAGGAAGTTTTGTTCACTGTAATACATTTGTAGTTTCGAAGGGAGTTTGGTTCACTGTAATACATTTGTAGTTTCGAAGGGAGTTTGGTTCACTGTGATACATTTGTAGTTTCGAAGGGAGTTCGGTTCACTGTTACATTTATAGTTTCGAAGGGAGTTTTGTTCACTGTAAAACATTTGTAGTTTCGAACGGAGTTTGGTTCACTGTAATACATTTGTAGTTTCGAAGGGAGTTTCGTTCACTAATACATTTGTAGTATCGAAGGGAGTTTGGTTCACTGTAATACATTTGTAGTTTCGAAGGGAGTTTGGTTCACTGTAATACATTTGTAGTTTCGAAGGGAGTTTTGTTCACTGTAATACATTTGTAGTTTCGAAGGAAGTTTTGTTCACTGTAATACATTTCTAGTTTCGAAGGGAGTTTGGTTCACTGTAATACATTTGTAGTTTCGAAGGGAGTTTGGTTCACTGTAATACATTTGTGGTTTCGAAGGGAGTTTGGTTCACTGTAACACATTTGTAGTTTCGAACGGAGTTTGGTTCACTGTAATACATTTGTAGTTTCGAACGGAGTTTGGTTCACTGTAATACATTTGTAGTTTCGAAGGAAGTTTTGTTCACTGTAATACATTTGTAGTTTCGAAGGGAGTTTGGTTCACTGTAATACATTTGTAGTTTCGAAGGAGTTTGGTTCACTGTGATACATTTGTAGTTTCGAAGGGAGTTCGGTTCACTGTTACATTTATAGTTTCGAAGGGAGTTTTGTTCACTGTAACACATTTGTAGTTTAGAACGGAGTTTGGTTCACTGTAATACATTTGTAGTTTCGAAGGAAGTTTTGTTCACTGTAATACATTTCTAGTTTCGAAGGGAGTTTGGTTCACTGTAATACATTTGTAGTTTCGAAGGGAGTTTGGTTCACTGTAATACATTTGTGGTTTCGAAGGGAGTTTGGTTCACTGTAATACATTTGTAGTCTCGCTAGCCTGGGGAATTCTCTTGGGATAAGTTTGAGAGAAAGCCCGGATAACTTCCTAGATGTGGCCTACCCCAGACCCTACCTCTGCAAAGGCACCTATGGGGGTCCTTGGAACAAACTGCAGCTCCTTTCACCATCCCACACTGGCCCCTCTCTGTATCACTACACAGCTCTCAGCCGGACTCGCACTCCGCTTCGCCTCAGCAACTGCTCCAGCATCACCAACTTGCAGCTCAGTACTCGTAGTAGAGCCCTCTGCACAATAGCTCACATCCATGCACCTGCCATGCAGCTAAATCGGCAATGAAAACCCTGCCTCAGTGCAGTTCAGAAGCAAAGGAAATGTTGAAGTCTGTTTTGCCCAAATAATACTGAAACATGTAGTTGTGTATGGACCTTACTCCCGCTTATCCACTAATGCCTGCACAAGCATTCTAGAGCAGTGTTGTCCTCTTAGTAACAACACTACTTCTCTGTGTCCTCGCAGGTGGCAGCCACGCTGAATAACTTGGCAGTCCTGTATGGCAAGAGGGGGAAGTACAAGGAAGCGGAGCCGCTGTGCAAGCGGGCGCTGGAGATCCGTGAGAAGGTGAGGCCTTTCTTTCCCCAAGTCTGTGAACCTCTTTGCTTTTAGTGCAGGGCGTGTGACGAAGAGCCATGGGTTAGAATCGGAATAAGCCACAGCACCTTTCTCCTTTCCCTGCCTTGGTCCTGTCTCTCCCTTTCCTCTCTTTTGATAGCGATCTTATTTGCATGATGGAGGCTGTGACTGCTTTTTTGGTTCCTTGGTAGCCTGCTACATGTTCTCTGGGTCCAGCAGGCCAATCTGACTTCTCATTTCTGGCCTGGATCACTGATTGTCTGTCCTCATTGTGTTTTTTAATTGAGACTGTGTATGAGAATCCATGTTGACTGCGGAGGTCTACACCGTGGGACCCTCGACCAAGAGTTCTGTTGCTCACCTGCCCATTCACAATGTGTGCGCACACTTACACAATAACACAGCTGTTTTTTTTTCTTCTTATTTGACGATCCAACTTGGATCTGCAAATAAAAAAATAAAAAATACACAAGCATTTTTTTTTTTTTTTTGGAAAGCAGGTGGGGGAAGCAACACTGGCAATGCAGGTGGGTTGAAGTAACATGGACATGGAAATCATCAAAGCAACACTGGTTAGGGTAGAAGCAATACTTCGGGCCAGAAGCAACATAGACGGGACTCTTCATGGACAGACAGGGGCAAGAGCGGCAACAGACAGGCGAGAGAGACCAACGTGAACCACAGAGGTCAGGGGAGGAACGAAAACAGGCGAGAGAGCGCAACGTGAACCACAGCGGTCAGTGGAGAAACGAAAATATGCGAGAGCGCAACGTGAACCGCAGCGGTCATGGGAGGAACGAAAACAGGCGAGAGAGAGCAACGTGAACCACAGCGGTCATGGGAGGAACGAAAACAGGCGAGAGAGAGCAACGTGAACCACAGAGGTCATGGGAGGAACGAATACAGGCGAGAGAGAGCAACGTGAACCACAGCGGTCATGGGAGGAACGAAAACAGGCGAGAGAGAGCAACGTGAACCACAGAGGTCAGTGGAGAAACGAAAACAGGTGAGAGAGAGCAACGTGAACCACAGCGGTCATGGGAGGAATGAAAACAGGCGAGAGAGAGCAACGTGAACCACAGCGGTCATGGGAGGAACGAAAACAGGCGAGAGAGAGCAACGTGAACCACAGAGGTCAGTGGAGAAACGAAAACAGGCGAGAGAGAGCAACGTGAACCACAGTGGTCATGGGAGGAACGAAAACAGGCGAGAGAGAGCAATGTGAACCACAGCGGTCATGGGAGGAACGAAAACAGGCGAGAGAGCGCAACGTGAACCACAGAGGTCAGTGGAGAAACTAAAACAGGCGAGAGAGACCAACGTGAACCACAGAGGTCAGGGGAGAAACAAAAACAGGCGAGAGAGAGCTACGTGAACCACAGCGGTCATGGGAGGAACGAAGACAGGCTAGAGAGACCAACGTGAACCACAGAGGTCAGGGGAGAAACGAAAATAGGCTAGAGAGACCAACGTGAACCACAGAGGTCATGGGAGGAACGAAAACAGGCGAGAGAGAGCAACGTGAACCACAGAGGTCAGTGGAGAAACAAAAACAGGCGAGAGAGCGCAACGTGAACCACAGAGGTCAGGGGAGAATCGAAAACAGGCTAGAGAGACCAACGTGAACCACAGAGGTCAGTGGAGAAACGAAAACAGGCGAGAGAGCAACGTGAACCACAGAGGTCAGTGGAGAAACGTAAACAGGCGAGAGAGAGCAACGTGAACCACAGAGGTCAGTGGAGAAACGAAAACAGGCGAGAGAGAGCAACGTGAACCACAGCGGTCATGGGAGGAACGAGAAAACAGGCGAGAGAGAGCAACGTGAACCACAGCGGTCATGGGAGGAACGAAAACAGGCGAGAGAGAGCAACGTGAACTACAGAGGTCAGTGGAGAAACGAAAACAGGCGAGAGAGAGCAACGTGAACCACAGCGGTCATGGGAGGAACGAAAACAGGCGAGAGAGAGCAACGTGAACCACAGCGGTCATGGGAGGAACGAAAACAGGCGAGAGAGCGCAACGTGAACCACAGAGGTCAGGGGAGGAACGAAAACAGGCGAGAGAGACCAACGTGAACCACAGAGGTCATGGGAGGAACGAAAACAGGTGAGAGAGAGCAACGTGAACCACAGAGGTCAGTGGAGAAACGAAAACAGGTGAGAGAGAGCAACGTGAACCACAGAGGTCAGTGGAGAAACGAAAACAGGCGAGAGAGAGCTACGTGAACCACAGCGGTCATGGGAGGAACGAAAACAGGCGAGAGAGAGCAACGTGAACCACAGAGGTCAGTGGAGAAACGAAAACAGGCGAGAGAGACCAACGTGAACCACAGAGGTCAGGGGAGAAACAAAAACAGGCGAGAGAGAGCTACGTGAACCACAGCGGTCATGGGAGGAACGAAAACAGGCTAGAGAGACCAATGTGAACCACCGAGGTCAGAGGAGAAACGAAAACAGGCTAGAGAGACCAACGTGAACCACAGAGGTCAGGGGAGAAACAAAAACAGGCGAGAGAGCGCTACGTGAACCACAGCGGTCATGGGAGGAACGAAAACAGGCTAGAGAGACCAACGTGAACCACAGAGGTCAGGGGAGAAACGGAAACAGGCGAGAGAGAGCTACGTGAACCACAGCGGTCATGGGAGGAACGAAAACAGGCTAGAGAGACCAACGTGAACCACAGATGTCAGGGGAGAAACAAAAACAGGCGAGAGAGAGCAACGTGAACCACAGAGGTCAGGGGAGAAACGAAAACATGCTAGAGAGACCAACGTGAACCACAGATGTCATGGGAGGAACGAAAACAGGCGAGAGAGATCAGCGTGAACCACACAGTTCATGGGAGGAACGAAAACAGGCGAGGGAGAGCAACGTGGAGCTGGTACGGGGAGAAGCACACCCAGGAGAAAGAAATATGGCCGGGGAGAGCTCACGAGGACGAGCACATCATGGATGGTCGGAGGAGAGCCACAAGGGGGTGAGAGAGAGAGCAGTGCGGAAAGAGGAAGAGAAGCACACTGGGGAGACACCTGGAAAACACATGTATTCTTAGTGCTTAAACAAGAAGAAAAAAGTAGCTCCTGAAAAAGCACGCTGTGTAATGACACAGTAATGCGTCTAGGCTTCAGGAGGGGAACAAACAAAAGAAAAGGATGGATAGTCCACACACGTTAACGAAAACGAAGAAAGCAACTAAGTGACAATAAAGCCAACCAGTGTTACGAAATTGGCGGCCTGTAATCTCACTGTAAATTAACAATAGGTCTGGCAACAAATCCCACATGTGTGCTGTCAAGTAGGTAAGACCTAAAAAGGGACATGTTCCATGCATGGTCACTCTGGTCTCTTTTCACGGTAGAACCGAGCAACATAGTTTAAATCAGCCAGCCCGCATTAAAGATTTTTGGCCGCTCTCCTGCAGTTTCGGGACCAGTGCCCCACTGGGTTAGGACTGCTTTTCTACATTCCTTCACTCTGGCATATCTAAAGAAAATAAACTGAATTCCACAGGTGGTTTGTGTAGGACAGTGTGCTTCAGTGGCTCCCTCCCACTCACCTTGTAACAAACCTAGACCCCTTGAGCGCTTCAGCACATCAGCATACATGAAGGATCTGGGGGAGTCGAGGGTTCCCAGCCCACCTTTATTATCTGAAAGATGATCAGAGGCCCAGGATGAGCAGATAGGTGTCGGGAGCCACCCAAGGACAAGAAGGAACGATATTGTTGTGACCAGAGCCACAAGTAAAGCCTGAAGGGCAGGCATAAGAGGCCTGACTGGGAGGGAGAGGGCGAATACCTCCGGCAGGCAAGGGAGGAGGGGCAGAAACGGGTGTTTGAGAGGGAAAAAAGAACAATATAAGGAGCACAAAGGCAGGCATCAGAGGACCCAGAGGAGCTAATACTGCAGGCATAGGCATGGACGCCAGCCCCAGGAGGAGCAAGGAGGAACAGAGGACCAGTCATTAAAGTGCCAGGGAAGTGCAAACAGACTAGGCGAGGGAGCCGAGCAACTGGCTTGAGAGAACCCCTTTCAGTCCTCACCCTCAAATCTCTTACCAGCTAGTGCTGAAGGTGTCCTATATGAATCTGCATTGTCCTCTCCTTCCTTAGCTTCTCCGCCACCTCTTGAACCAGTTTGTGTTCCTTGAGGCCATTAGCTGCCCAGTGCTAAACACACCCCACTGTTCTCTTCCCCCAACAGGAAAAACGGTGTTTCATGGAGGATGGGCTGGGGTATTCCCTGGCTAGAGTTCAGTCTTGGACTTCTGACCTATTACAGGCCTTGATACTTTTCCTATGCTGATTGAATTTCATTATGCTTTCGTGATTGGAAGTGGACACCAGAGTGCCGCACCTGTACTCTGCTTACTGTGAGCTAATGTCAACTTTTCCATTGGACAAAATAGACATTAAATCTTCTTGCTAAAATGATAGTATTAGCAGCGTAGGCCATCGATGGCTGCACAGGTATAGCCTTCTCAATTAGTACCTTGATATAATATGCCCCCACTGCTTAGAAGTCACAACAAAATGCAATTATTCATAAACACAAGGTGAAAAGGAGCATATGGTTATATCCGATTGAAAATTACAGTCCGTATCAAAAGTCCCAAAAATCCACATATATTGGACAGGGAGTCTTGGTTCATCTGTTTCCAATTTCACTTTATTGCAGTTTCAGATAACATGCATACATCAGCCCAGCCAACGCGTTTCTTCCAACAGGACTTCCTCCGCGCTGTAAAAACAATTTATTACATTTATAGATAAATCTATAATTCAAAGACTAGATAGACATACTAAGCTATTTAAATCATGTCACAGACACATATATTATGAATTACCCCGACACTTTGATAAGACCCTCTGCCTATGTACATTCTTTCATGAACACAACACAGCCAACAGTTAATCTTGATACAGCCATGATGATTAGTTATGAAGACAATGGTAACACCTGTGATTTAGATTTTATTATTAGACAGGACCATGAAGAAACTCATTTTCTCAAAGCAAAGAGTTATATTGTCCCATCTTATTTCGTCTATGGAAAATACAAATGTATTGTTCACACTCTACCTCAATGTCAAGGTTCATAATTGGTCTTATAATTTATCAGGATCAGATTTTCAAATTCTCCATTATTAGCTAATTTTTCTGAAGAAATGACTTTTTTATATATGCAGCACTACTCATAACTGGCCGCTGTCCATGTCTATTCTTCTCAGTGTTCATAAACCTTCTATATATACAACTTGCTTGGGTCAATTCCTCAAAGGTACAGGCGTGTTTTTCTTTATTCCAAATCTACTGGGTGCTAAGTATCCCCATAGCGTCCATATTCCCACACGATAAAAGGTTAAGTGCCTTCTTTTGTGATCTGCAATATTAATGAGATCCTAAAGTGAAAAAACTATCTACTCCATCTATAGTTTTCCAACACTGCAACAGTATTCTAGAGTCGATAAGATATATCAGTCAGAAAGCAAGTAGCCTATCTCAGGCATCAGGCGATAGGGATTCCACGACCCTGTGATTTGTCTGATCTCTCTAGCTGGCATCGGGTACTGTTGTCTTAAGGGATGGTCATTCAGGGTCAAGTGGTGATGTACATCGATGGACACTGCAAGATGATGGCTACAGTGTGGCTGGCGTACCTCCCTCTGTAAGGCGACTTCCATGGCAGACCTAGAGCTCAGAGCACTTTGTTCTCAATCAAGTCTCTGCAACCAGGAAACGGGTTTTTACCTCTGGGCTTCTTTACCTCAGAACCCTGAAGAATGGCCTCAAAGATCATCCTGTCATGCATTGTGTTGGAATTCAAAAGCTATGTTAAGAGTCAAAGTACTGCTTAATTGTTTTTTTTCCAACAGCCCTAGGATGAAGATTTGTGTGCTGAAGGGAAGAATCCGTATGGTATTGAGGTGTCAGATGTGCACCTTATGTCCCTCCTAAAGGGAAGATGGGGGCTGCTACAGGCGCTTCGACCTAAGATTGTAACACATGAGCCCTAGAGAAGTGTTTGGTGAACACTATAGTTGACCCTGAACTTCCAGCTGCCATTGCCTACGCAGGCACCGAATATCAGTTGTTATGTCGCAGGCAATCACAGAGCGGTGCATTACACTGCAACACTTACATCACGATGTATTACTACACTGTACTTTACATGGCATTCTACGTGGTAGATTGTATTTATAAAACATGCACGCAGTATTTTTACATACTGCTCACCAGGAAAACTGTGTTCTAAAGGTACCTAATTCTATCTTTTAATGATGGGGATAACCCCCACCCCAAATGCTGGATTTTACCTATCCCTAAAACCTAAAAAACCCTTACTCTACCCCTTAGCACTATCCTTAATGTTAACCATCTCTGAAATCTAAAATCCCCTACTGAGCCTTAACGCTACCCGTCCCTATTCGTGTCTTCATGGGTGTGTCTTTGTGAGATGAAGAGACAAAAACTATTGTGTAAAAAGAAAGAAGCACTGAAATTTACACGTTGTGTTTCACTTGTGCCCCAACATGCACTGTTTATGACCTCACATGTTACATAATTCATGAGATGTTAAATGATATCATTCATGTTATTTCACATGACTTAATTCATTGATCACATGACTGATGGCACCAGAGTCCTATACGTAGGAGTTCCTATGCACACTCGCGTGGGTACACATCATGGAAATAGTGTACGCCCTGGATGCTGGTGTGCTTGCGCATGTTGAAAGTTGTATGGTGCAGTTTACAAATCACTGACGTTTGGGGTGTAAGTAGCACTCTGTGATAAAAAGGCTGCAGATTCCTCACCTTTTAAATATTCCCAAGGCATCAGACTGGATCCGAAAATGATCAAGCATGTTGGTAGTTGGCATTGTGCGTCTCTGCGCCAACGTTCTTCCACTCTGGAAGTGATGCGCAGAGCCACATATAGGTGTGTTCTACTCTTTCTATGCCACTAAGCATGGGTCCAGAGCTGTGCATCATCTCTTTGCCAGACTTCTTTCTCAAAATCTATCGGTAAATACCAGTGTGCAAGGGAAAATGCCATCCCCTAAAGCCAAATAGTTATAACCTTGTAGGGACTGTCGCAAACAAATGTCTGTGACAGATCCCACCAGATTTGTCTTTGGCATGGGATCGGACCACAACTCCAAGTCCTGTACCGATTGCTACTTGATGTATCTGACGGCCATCATAGACCGTGAGTTCAAGCTGTATTTTGCCCAACACTGGAAGACTCAATGCTGTGACCAGTTGAAGTCAAAGGAATGTCCCATTCCTGCCGCATGGCTTCGTCACGGTCGAAATCATTGGGTAAGTCAAAAAAGAAGCCTCAGTGGGACTTGACCCCTTTCTGCCAGTCGCAAACTTCTGAGAAGGTGAAGGGCCTAAACGTGCCTCTTAGTTTTGCACCAGGACTTGATCTCCTTTGGAGCAGATTCCAACTGTTGTCCTGGGACAATCGGAGTATCCAGGTCCTTAAGCGACACCCCAGCATAACGACAAGTTCGATGAAGCTATGCTGCATCTTTTCAGTATGCTGCCAGCTCCCTCTGCTGTGCCTGCGGGTCCCAAGGAACCACAACAACCTCTGACTGAGACTCCACTGCTGGGCCCACCCTCTGCACCAGCTGGAACCTTTTGACTCATTTTGCACCCAGCACCTGCTTCGGTGCTGACATCTGCTTTATGCTACAATCCGTGACAGACCCCGAAGCATTGATGCCAACCCTGGACAATGAAGCGCAACCAATAGTGCTCTATGGCTCCGAGCTGACTCCGCTTCAACTTCTATTGAGGGCACACCTGATCCCACTGGGCTACAGCCCTTTGTTGACACATCAGTCTGACACTTTTCTCTTGCCCCAACGACGGGCCCAGATCATTCACAAGCTTTTCTGCATTGACTCTGATAATGATCGCTATGATAAAGAGCATGAATTTGCTCAACCATACACAGAACACAACTGGTATGATGAGCCACAAGACGCCAGTGGACTGGATACTTCTCCAGGGCCAGCTACTGAGGAAAGTGCCTCTTTCGCAGTAGTGATGCATAGGGCAGAGGAGGTTTGTGACCTCCAATTGCCCACTATAGAGGTGAAAATCAATGTTCTCACCCGGACAGACCACTGCTGAGCCCCTGTTACATTTTAATTAGGCCCTCACTGACACCCTTCTTGTGACATGGACAAAGCTATGTTCTGGACTACGGTCAAATAGGCAGATAGCGAGGTTCCACCACCCTGCCCCGGGTGACCAGGCTTTTCTAACACAGCATCTGACCCCAGAAAGCTTAGTGGTGCAAGCATCCATGAGCAGGGTCAACCAAACTTCTTATCTGCCACCCCACTATATAGAGTCCAAGCGTCTCGAAACCTTTAGGAAATGTATGTTCTCCTCTACCAGCCTGACATTAAGGTACATCAACACCAGCTTCCTGTTGTGCTGTGTTAGACCCTGTCAGCTTTAGGGTGGCCTCCCCAAAGCCTTTTTGCCTTCACCCTCCTATATTTGAGTTTGTTTTTGCTTGCCTTAGGACTGCTAACCAGTGCTGAAGTGCTTTTGCTCACTCCCTAAAACATGGTAAAATTGTCTTATCCTGATTGGCCTATTTAATTTACTTATAAGTTCCTGGTTTAGTGGTATACCATATACCCAGGGCCTGTAAATTAAACGCTACTAGTGGGCCTGCAATACTCATTGTACCATCCACTTGAGTAGCCCCTTAAAACATGTCCCAGGTCTGCCATTGCAGCATGAATTCGACTTGGCAAAATAACCCCGTTGCCAAGGCTTGAACGTCCCTTTTATTACATAAAAAGCACCTTTAAGGTAGGCCCTAGGCAGCCCAAGGTTGGGCATGTACTTTTAAGTTTTACATGTCCTCGAAGTGAAAAACCTACATTTGTTTTTCACTACTGTGATGCCTTCCACTTCCATAGGATAACATTGGGTTGCCTTATTGCATTTAATAAATGCTAACTTTTGATTAGGAGCAGGTAGGAAATTCCTGTTTGGTCTCTAAGGAATTGTAATTTAAAGCCCTCTTTAATTGCAAAGTTGGATTTTAAGTCACAATTTTGAAAATGTCACTTTTAGAAAGTTGATATTTTCCTGCTCTAGTTATTTTGTGCCTGTTCCTGGGTCACATGACTAGGTGTAATTGGCAGTTAGACTTTGTTTATTCCTCCCAGGCAGCCACACAGTAGAGGGATTAGGTGTGTCTGGATGGCCATCACTGGCCAGGATGAGGGGCGGAGTTGGGCACAGTCCCACCACCTTGACCGACGCAAACCTCGCAGCCAAAAAACTCCACAGATGGATCTCCAACTGCGCAGACTAGCTCGCACAGACAACGCCCCAGGAAGGCCACCTGGTTCACCACCGAACTCCAAGAATCCAAACGCACCTGCAGACGTCTCAAGAAGAACTGGAGAAACAGCAAAACGCCAGAAGATTGCACCACCTACAAGAACGCCATGACTTAATACCACCAACACATCAGATCCACCAAAAGGACCTTCATTCAAAACCAGATCCTCGCCAACTCCAGCAACTCCAAAGAACTCTTCAGCGTTATCCAGGAATTCACCAAGCCCCCCAGCGAAACCACGGACTTCACCCCCTCCCAGGACCTCTGCGACAAGCTCGGAAAATCAAGGGCCTCTACGACCACTTCAACGACAAGAAACTTGACTCCGAAACCACCTCCCTCTCCAGCAACGCCAGCCAGCCTACCATCTCCTCCTGGACCCCAGTCGCCACCAAAGACACCACCTCAACCATGAAAGGCATCCACTCGGGCCCCCACGGACCCCTGCCCGCCGCACATCTACCACAGAGCCGCCACTACTATTGCTCCAGAACTACAATGCACCATCAACACCACCTTCAAGACCGGCACCTTTCCCTGCGACTGGAAACGCGCAGAAGTCAGACCCCTGCTCAAGAAGCCCTCAGCAGACCCCACGGACCTCAAGAACTACGACCCATCTCCCTCCGCGGCCAAAGTCACTGAGAAGATCGTCAATGCCCAGCTAAAGACTCGTGGCCAGGCGGTAGCTGGAGGGAATGTCTGGCGAGAGATCTGGCTTCCTCGTCGATCGCGAGCGTGGGGTCTTAACTCCTCCCCAGTCACGGCGGCGACAATGAAGGTGTGGGACGCGGTGGCTCTCACGAGAGGCCTTACAACCTTTCCCTTTCCGATGACACCGATGGTTGATAACCCTGATTTCCCCCCGGGATGTAGGTATGAGGTTGCTCAGCGTTGGAGGGAAGCGGACTGTAAGCGCTTGGGCCACCTATTCGACCTCGACGGCATCATTCCATTCACTAGGGTGCGTCAGGACCTCAGCCTTCCCCGTACAGACGAGTTCTATTACCTACAACTACGGCACTGGGCTACCTCCGGGGCGTACTTGCCATATGTTTCTCGCAAACTTACCCCTTTCAAGAAGTGGATAGCGAGCAAGAAAGATGACAAGCATCTTATAGCGGAACTCTATGTTTGTAGCGGGGTGTCAGAAAGGGGTCGGAGACTGGGTTTGGGTAAGAAGGATTTTATTGGGTGTAACACGCGTCTCTTTGTGGTCTGTCTGTAGTGCGGGGGCTGGTCCTTCGCTTCCTGCTCCCTCGTGGAGGTCCTCCCTCTTCTTACACGCTCCAGCGCGGTCCCGTCCTCCAAGGTGGTGGGGGTGAAAAACAAACAGGATACCAAGTGTAAGTGAGGTGTACAGGTGCACTAGACTTAAACCAGGGAAGGGTGGTGATGGGATCACTCGGTGCACGATACGTCTAGCGGCGTGAGGGAAGTGCTCAGGGTGGGTATACCAGGGAACAGGGATCCCACAGGTCAGGTATCCGGTCTCTCCCTCTTTCCTACCCAGCCCGCCAAACGGTCGCGTACCTGTGTGAGCCACGCTCCTCCAGGAGCGTGGCTGGGCGAGTCACGGGGTCGTTGGCCTCCTGGCTCTCCGTCTTCACTCGTCCTCGCTGCCTCCTTCCCGGTGTTCTCTTCGGTTGCTCGCTCTCTCCTCCCGTCCACGACTTCCTCCTTGACTCCTCCGGTGATGTCACACACCGGCCTCCGTTCTCCACCCGATCTTATTGGCCAGGGTTCCTCTTCGTCATCGTAGGGGCGTGTCCCGCCGACCAGCCTTCCCAGTTAAAGGGACGGTGTTCGTATTCTTCCTCGTCACCTGTCCTTCGTGGAACTGCGTAACCCCACTCGTCCTGCTCCTGGTAAGGAAGAGGGGAAAGGGTGGTTTCCTCATTTCCCAGGCTCTTTGCTCGTCTAGTCCCCTTCAGATCCGAGCCCGCCCGGTCACATACCACCCCCTTGGATTCTCCCGATCGGGGAGAGGATAACGGGACAAATAGTCGGCACTGCCATTGTCCTTGCCCTTACGGTGCCTCACAGTGAAGGAAAAAGGCTGGAGGGACAGGAACCAGCGCAGAACCCTGGGGTTAAGAGCGATGTTCTGCTCATCCACTGGAGGGGGGCGTGGTCCGTGTACAGGGTGAAGTGGTGACCCTCAAGATAGTACCTCAGCTTGTCGACAGCCCATTTTACAGCCAGACATTCTTTCTCAACGGTGGGGTATTTAAGTTCCCGTGGGAATAGCTTGCGGCTGATATACAATATGGGATGGTCGACACCCTCCGCTGACGTTTGTGAGAGGACAGCCCCTATGCCATAGTCTGATGCGTCTGTGTGGAGGATAAATGGCCGGGAAAAGTCGGGGAGGATAACACTGGGTTGGTGGTGATGGTTCGCTTTAGTATATTGAAGGCTTTCTGCATCTGTGGTGTGGGTTGCAAAAGACTTTGTGTTTTCACCTCTTGTCTAAGGGTGTCGGTGAGGGGGGCGGCTACGTCGGAGAACTGGGGGATGAAGCGGCGATAATAGCCTATCAACCCTAGGAACGCTCTCATTTCTCTCTTTGTGCTGGGGAACGGGGTCTCTGCAATTGCCCTAACCTTTTCTATTTGAGGTTCTATCATTCCGTGACCAAGTACGTAACCCAGATATTTGACCTTTTGGAAAGCAACCTGGGACTTCCTTGAGTTGATATGTAGCCCGGCTTGTTCTAAGGCATACAGTACAGTCTGTAGATGTTCTAGATGTGATTCCCATGAGGGGCTGAAGATCACGATGTCGTCTAGGTAGGCAGACGTAAAGGATTGGTATTCCCGGAGCACCGTATTCATGAGAAGCTGAAAAGTCGCCGGGGCCCCATGTAAACCGAAGGGGAGCACCATGAACTCGAACAGCCCATCCTGGGTGGAAAAAGCGGTCTTCTTCCGGTCCTCTTCCCTCAGAGGCACCTGCCAGTATCCTTTGGTGAGGTCCAACGTGGTGATATACCGGGCCTCCCCCAATTTTTCGATTAATTCATCAATACGAGGGATAGGGTAGGCATCAAAGGAGGAGATGTCGTTGAGTGCTCTGAAGTCCATACAGAACCTGGTGCTCCCATCCGGTTTGGGCACCATCACTATGGGTGACGACCACTCGCTCTTGGACGGCCTTATGACCCCGAGTTGTAACATCTCATGTACCTCTCTTTGTACCGCTGCTCTTTTGGCTGCGGGTATCCTATATGGACGCTGTTTGATGATCTTCCCGGGAGGGTCATGATGCAGTGTTCTGCCATTGTGGTCTTTCCAGGTTTGTCTGAGAACAGGGAGGAAAACGGGGATAGGGTTTTGCGGAGTTCATCTTTCTCTTGGTCTCGCAAGTCCTCATTGACCACCAACTGTTCCATGGTGGTAGAGATAGAGGCGTGTGTTGGTAACGTGAGATGTGCCGTCTTCGGGGGGCCCTAACCACTTTTTCAGCAGATTCACGTGATAGATCTGGCTCCTCCGGTCCGTTATTCGCACCCGATAGCTGGTTTTTCCGATAGTTCCGATGATCTTGTAGGGTCCCAACCATTCGGCCTGGAATTTTTTTGTAGATGAGGGTAACAGCACTAAAACCCAGTCGTCTACCTTCATCCTCCTCCATCGCTTCCCCTTGTCATAGACTGCTTTCTGTTTTTCCTGTTTCTTCTCGAGCTGTGAATACGCCAAGTCCCTTAGTTTGCCTATCCTGGCTTTCAGAGCCTGGGTATATTCTAACATTCCTCTGGTTTCGTTGACTTCCTCCTTCTCCCACGCCTCTTTTGTCATCTCCATCAGCGTTCTGGGTTGGCGCCCGTACAGCATCTCAAACGATGAGCAACCTAGGCTGCTCTGTCTTTGCCCACGTATGACATACAAGGCCAGCGGTAGTAACTGGTCCCATTCCCTTCCGTTTACTGTGAGCATTTTCCTTAACGTGGCCTTGAGCGTTCCATTATACCTCTCCACGAGGCCGTCTGTCTGGGGGTGATAGACAGAGGTTTTGATCTGTCGCAAGTCGAGCATCCCACAGACCTCCCTCATTAACCTGGAGACGAAAGGGGTCCCCTGATCGGTTAGGATCTCCTTAGGGAATCCTACCCGTGAAAACAGCTCAATGAATCTTTCTGATATCAGGCGAGTGGTGGGGGCCCTCAGGGGAAACGCCTCCGGGTATCGAGTCGCATAATCCACTATTACCAACGCGTATTGATTCCCTCTCCGGGTTTTTGGTAGGGGTCCGATGAGGTCCATTCCTACTCTTTCAAATGGGGTGCCTATGATTGGGAGTGGTTGTAATGGCACTGCTGGGGGCGGTGTGTATTCCTCTTCTGACATATCTCACAGGTCATGCAGTGGATCTTAATGTCTTTATATATCCCCGGCCAAAAGAAATGTCTTAGCACGTTCTGTGTTGTCTTTTCACTACCTGTATGTCCGGCCGTCAGATGTGAATGTGAAAAAAACATGATCTGGTCCCTGAAAGGAAGGGGTACTAGTAGCTGATGGGGGTCATCCTTAGAACCCTGTCGATATAGCAGGCCCTCTTTTATGAGAAATCTGGGAAACGAGAAGTAGGGTGAGTGCTGTGTCCTATGTGCCTGCTCCCAGGCGTTAAACAGGGATGTGTCGTTGGCCTGGGCGAACTTGAAGCTCCTGTCTAAGGTCCAGGGCTCGGGGGTTATCAAGGCTGTTGCGGGTTTGTCGGTTGTGTCTCTTACCACTTCTTTGCTTTTCTGGGTCTGTAACGTGTGTAGGAACAGGTCTAGGAACTCGGGATTGTCGGTTCCTATGATGAGATCCTCCGGCAGGTTCTCCAACACCCCCACCCTGATGACATGGCTTCTACCGTCACGCGGTGTAAGGGTCACTACGGCTACCGGGTAGGGTTTCACATCACCATGTACACATCTAATGTGCACTATGGTATCTGGGATGATTTGTTGGGGCTGTACAAGGACCCTTTGTATCACGGACTGTCTACAACCTGAGTCTAGTAGGGCGTTCACCACCTTATCATTCACCCGTACACTTACGTGATAAGCACTCCCCATCTCAGCGGTGTAGAGTATAGACCGGGGATGTAGCCCACCTCCATCGGTTCTTCGGTCTGTTTTCGTCGAGGACACATCCGTGCGATGTGGCCCCAGTCCCCGCAATCGAAGCATTGAGGTCCCCGGACCGTGGGCACCTCTGATTTATGGAACCGTGGTTTCGGGGCTTCTGGGACCACTCGGGGTTTCGTACCGTGTCGTGGGATAGGATGTGGGGGTTGTTTCTCGGCCTCCCACCCGCTGGTTCTTGGTTGTGCCCGTGAAAATGTGGTGGCCATGTCAATGGCTTGTTCGGTCGTCAAGCGGGCATGTTGTCGCAGCCATCTCTGCGTATTCAAGGGAGGGCTTCCAGATATTGTTCAAGATATATCTTGTCCATGATCTCTTCCCTGGTGCATAGAGTCGGCGTCAGCCATTTATCGGCTGCCATCTTTAAGCGAAAGAACAAGGTCTTTGGGTTTTCCCCAGGGGTGCCCCGCTCCTTCCGGAAACGCACCCTATATGCTTCCGCATCAAGCCCTAGGTGGTCCAGGATGAGGGATCGAATGTCCTCATAGGGGGTGTTCCCTGCTGCGTTGGCCACCTGATAGGCGGCCTGCGCCTCACCAGTTAGGAGGGGAGCCAAGAAGAACGGCCATTTCTCTTTGGGCCATCCGCAAGCCCGTGCGGCTCGCTCAAAGTTGAGTATGAAGGCGTCAGGGTCGTCGCCGGCTACATACTTCTGCAATGAAACTCCAGAGGGCCCAGGGGGTGATTCCGGTGTTCAGGGGGATGTGGAAGGGGTTGGTCGATCATCAGCTTCTGCAGGCCTTCTATCTGCGCTGAAACCGTGTCCCTGAAAGTCTCTCTGTCCGCTTGGGCCGACGTCAGCTGTCTCTCCACAGCCCATCCCAGTTTCTCCTGACCCTGCACTAGATGCTGGATTAGCGCGTCCATCGTGGGGGTACAGATGGAGGGGTCTATGCCCGCATTCTCCACCACTTGTAGCGGGGTGTCAGAAAGGGGTCGGAGACTGGGTTTGGGTAAGAAGGATTTTATTGGGTGTAACACGCGTCTCTTTGTGGTCTGTCTGTAGTACGGGAGCGGGGGCTGGTCCTTCGCTTCCTGCTCCCTCGTGGAGGTCCTCCCTCTTCTTACACGCTCCAGCGCGGTCCCGTCCTCCAAGGTGGTGGGGGTGAAAAACAAACAGGATACCAAGTGTAAGTGAGGTGTACAGGTGCACTAGACTTAAACCAGGGAAGGGTGGTGATGGGATCACTCGGTGCACGATACGTCTAGCGGCGTGAGGGAAGTGCTCAGGGTGGGTATACCAGGGAACAGGGATCCCACAGGTCAGGTATCCGGTCTCTCCCTCTTTCCTACCCAGCCCGCCAAACGGTCGCGTACCTGTGTGAGCCACGCTCCTCCAGGAGCGTGGCTGGGCGAGTCACGGGGTCGTTGGCCTCCTGGCTCTCCGTCTTCACTCGTCCTCGCTGCCTCCTTCCCGGTGTTCTCTTCGGTTGCTCGCTCTCTCCTCCCGTCCACGACTTCCTCCTTGACTCCTCCGGTGATGTCACACACCGGCCTCCGTTCTCCACCCGATCTTATTGGCCAGGGTTCCTCTTCGTCATCGTAGGGGGCGTGTCCCGCCGACCAGCCTCCCCAGTTAAAGGGACGGTGTTCGTATTCTTCCTCGTCACCTGTCCTTCGTGGAACTGCGTAACCCCACTCGTCCTGCTCCTGGTAAGGAAGAGGGGAAAGGGTGGTTTCCTCATTTCCCAGGCTCTTTGCTCGTCTAGTCCCCTTCAGATCCGAGCCCGCCCGGTCACAATGTTCTTCTTGCGCCAAACCAGAAAGGGAATCGCTCGAGAGGCCAAATCCGCTGGGAGGCGGTACTAGGGCAGGCTCTTACGGATAAGGAGTGGGACAACATCCATTACAGAGCTCATCATACGGCCTACAATACCGCTGGAGCCGAGTCTGCGTTTAAGGTAGCATCTTATTGGTACCTCACGCCCGCTCGTATCCATCAATGGGATAAGAACCATACAGAGGAATGCTGGCGGTGCTGTGGCCTGACGGGCTCCCATGCACATCTTCTCTGGCACTGTCCGAGACTGGAGAGATTCTGGGAGCAGGTGCTCAATGACATTGACGTGGCATTCAAGACTGAGATTCCTCGCTTCCGGGCCTACACTCTCCTAGGACTTTCGAACCCAATAACTTTCCCGTTGCGGTCGTTGCGAGGTAGGCAGATGGCATTAGCACTACTCGCAGCACGTCAAGCGATTCTGGTTCACTGGGGCACTGCTACTGTCCCTTAACACACGACATGGCTCCATAGACTTTGGATGACTCTAGCTATGGAACGCCTTTCTCTGGTACAAGACCAGAAAGGCGAGAAATATGAAGAACTATGGGCTCCTTTCATTGAGTTATCGAAAGACCTCCGAGAAGTCACTTGCCCCAAGATCTTGCAAGTCCTTCAGCTGATCCCTCAAGCTCTGGAATAAGGTGTTCCTCATCTGGGTTAACGGGAGGATTTGGATAGAGCCTGGTGGGTGGGGTCGGGTCCCTTTCTAGCACCTGAGGGAACATGGTACGTGCCCCCCCTCTTTCCTCTTTATTTTTCTTTTAGGGGGGAAGGAGGGTGGGAGGGGTTTTCTATCCTTTCATGGGTTCCTGTTTTTGGACCTGCACTGTCCTTTTGATGGTTTTCGTTTGTTCTTACTTATCAGGCATGTTCATTAGCGCTGCCAGCCTCCGGGTTGTAGGCAATGAAGCTATGTGCGTACATATATATCCTATGCATCTTTTCCTAGCCGCCGGCCCCTGTGGTTGTAGGCGATTGGCTGTGTATATTCGTTGATATGCCTTTTAAAATAAATAAAAAGATCTGTTCCATAAAGACTCGTGGCCTCAGAATCTTGGCCCCTGTCCTTCCCCCAAATATGTAGTTCGCAACTTGGGAATGATAATTGACAACAAATTGTCCATGAGAGACCATGTCAATCAGGTAGCAGGCATCTGCTACGGATTAATGCGGAGCCTACGCAAGGTTTTCCAATGGATTCCATCTGAATCAAGAAAACCGCTTGTGCAGGGTCTAATAATCAGTCGGCTCGATTATGGGAATGCTCTTATGGCCTCCATTAATGAAGAGCTTCTCACCAAACTTCAGGTACTACAAAACACTGCCACCAGACTTCTTCTAAATCTACCGTCTCGATTTCCATCGTACCCAAGTCTGAGAGACCTCCACTGGCTTCCCATCAGGAAACGAATTCGTTTTAAGATCACCCTGGTTCATAAAATCATCTCTGGGAATGGGCCTAGTTACTTATCAAAAAAACTCAAATAGTACCAGCCCAGTAGAACTCTGAGATCAGGAGCCAAGTATCTCTTAACTCCACTCAGAATGCGTACTTCCAGGTATGGTGGGAAATCCTTCTCACATCTTGCACCAACTCTGTGGAATGCTCTCCCCTTGCATCTACGCATGGTCTCCGACAATCGCCAGTTTCGAAAAATGCTAAAAACCTGGCTATTCTGACCACTTTCTCTTCTCCACATGTGTTTTTTACCTTCTCTCCATGGTTTCAGCTAGCGCTGTGAGACCCTTGGGTGATATGTGCGCTTAATAAAATCCTATAACATAACAAGATTCATTAAGAAAACTCCGTCCTCGACCCCTCCCAATCCGGATTCGGCAGCAACCACAGCACCGAGACCGCTCTTCTCGCCCCCACTGACAACATCCGCATCCTCCTTGACCAACGACACACAGCGACCATGATCCTACTCGACCTCTCTGCAGCATTCGACACCGTCTCCCACCGCACACTCACCGCCAGACTCCACAACGCCGGCATACAGGGAACCGCCCTCGACTGGACCCGCTCCTTCCTAACCCGCATAGCCCAAAGAATAAGACTGCCACCTTTCCTCTCTGAACCCACAGAAATCAACTGCGGAGTACCCCAAGGATCGTTGCTCAGCCCCACGCTCTTTAACATCTACATGGCCCCCTCGCCGCCATCGTCAGACAGCACGGACTCCGCATAGTATCCTACGCAGATGACACCCAGCTCATCCTCTCCCTCACCAAGGACCCCGTCACCACCAGACTCAACTTCCAGGAAGGAAGGAAGGAAGTCTCATCCTGGATAAGCAGCAGCTGCCTGAAGCTCAACTCGGAAAAGACAGAGGTCCTCGTCCTCAGACCCTCCCCATCTGCATGGGACAACATCTGGTGGCCCACTGCCCTCGGCAGCCTTCCCACCCCCACGGACCACGCCTGAAACCTCGGCATCGTACTCGACTTCTCCCTCTCCATGGCCCTACAGGTCAACGCCGTCGCCTCCAGCTGCTTCAACACCAACCGCATCCTCCGAAAGACCTTCAAATGGATCCCCCCTGAATCACGGAAGACAGTCGCCCACGCACTCATAACCAGCAGACTGGACTACGGAAACGCCCTATACACCGGGATCAACAAGTCTCTGCTCCACAAACTCCAGACCGCACAGAACACCGCAACCAGACTCGTCCTCGGCATCCCTCGACACGAACACATCACCCAACACCTGCGTAACCTCCACTGGCTCCCCGTTGAAAAGAGCGTTACTTTCAAGATACCCATGCCTACAAATGCCTCCACAACACCGGACCGCAATTCCTCAACGAGAGAATCTCCTTCCACGTACCCAAGAGAAACCTCCGATCCGCCGACCTCACCCTCGCTGAAACCCCACACATCCGCAGAGCCAGAACAGGTGGAAGAACCTTCTCCTACATCGCGGCCAAGACCTGGAACGAGCTCGCGATCGACATCAGACCTGCCCCCTCCCTGAACATCTTCAGAAAGACGCTCAAGACCTGGCTCTTAGACTGAACGGAGCTGCTCCCCTGCCCCCCCCCCCTCTCCCCAGCACCTTGAGACCCTCACGGGTTAGTAGCATGCTTACAATTCCCCTGATTGATTGACAGTCCCACTTGGAAATAAATAGGCTGTGCCTTTGTACAAAGGACTTCACACTACCTCATTGTGTTTGTACACAGACTGGACCCTGGGGAGGCAGGAGGTTTCAAACAATTCAAATAACAATCTCTAGAAACTTCTACTTCAAAGAAGGCACCAGGTAGAAAAATTGGACCCTCACCCACACTCTTCAGTTCACTTTCTGGACCTGCCGAAGGACTCTCAAAGGACTGCCTGCTGCTGTGGCCTGCTGTGTACTTCAGAAGACTACTGTGCTGCATCTGGAAGGACTGCTCTGCTGCCTGAAGCTTGCCTTGAACCTTCAGAGGCCTGCCCTGCTGCTTGAGCCCTGTTCCAGCTCTTGAACCCAGGACTACCAGAGTGACTCCAAGGGTTTGTTAGCTGGCCTCCTGATCAGAGCCTTAGGGACAGAAAAGGCTCCAACCATCTTCCTCCTGCACCGGGACTGAGTCCTGACCCTTCAGGTGGTGCCCCTGCAGTTCTGGACCCTTGGAAGTGGTGCTAAAGATGTGCAGGTAGCCAAAATCCCAAACCTAGGACTCTGAGTGCTCTGAGAACCGAAAGGGGATTGGGACCTACTTGCACGACATTCTACCCAAGGTGCATCTCTAGTCGGCCTGACTTAGCACCAGCTCCCGCTACGTTCCTTTCCACAGCAGAAAATCGTGTTCAGTGGTCCTTTGCAGAAGGGATATCCGGCCTCATGGTGCCTTCCTTGGCTAGAACTTCATCCCGGTGAAGGTTTTCAACTTCCGAAAAAAGAGACTACGTCCAAATGTAGAAATCTTCACCACAAATTCGTCCAGCAGGTTTCTCAACAATGATGCCGCCTCCTCCTACACCGCCTGCAGCCTTGCCCTTCTGAACTTTACCTTCTCAGACATTTTTGGTTGAAACATTGACCATGTACAATGCACTTCTTGTAATCGACCCGTGCTCCATCGCGTCGGCCATATTTCTCGACTCTAACCTAGTCTTGCGTGACTAGATGTCTGCAGTTAGCGCTTTGATGTTTTCGGCGATAGATTTAATCTTAAACTATAAAAATTCATAACTCCGGTTTTACTGATTAAATTGTCATTCTAGTGTCAAATAATTTATTGAAATTTACTCTAGTTTTCTAAATTGGTGTGGTATTTTTCTTGTGCTGTTTTCACTTTATTACTGTTTGTGTGCTGCATATATGCTTTTCACATTGCCTCCAAGTTAAGGCTGACTACTTTTGTGTCACGCTACCAGAGAGTTAAGAATAGGTTTATTTAGTGACTTTTGTGGTTCACCCTGACTGGGATTGTGGCTGTTACCTTTGCAGGGCCAACATCCCACTCAACCAACAACCCAATTTCTCACAGGCCGATACACTCATGCTCTTTTTGAACTGCTTTGCTCAGGCAGTACTTGGCTATACTGTAGGATTTGCACCCCACCCTTACTCAAGCCATTCGGGATTGCCGTAAAGCTGCAGAATTCAGTTTACTGTGGGTTAGATACTACAGATTTCTTTGGTTGTACAATTGTCACCAGTGTTACACCCATGAGATCTATGGGCTCTCGGGGGATGTCCAATCTTCCCAGTGGACATGCCTGTAGGAAGCTGGCTCTGTATATACTATAGCAAAGTGAGGTATAGAGTGCACAGAGTCCAGTGGAACCCCAAAGGTAGGCAGAGGTAAAAGTAGATAACACCTCACTCTCTATTTGTGGTAGTGTGGTCGAGCAGTAAGGCAGTATCAGAAGACAGTGTTAAGCATTTGTTGTACACACACAGTCAGCAAATGAATTCACACACTCAAAGACTGAACTTCAGACCAATTGTTTTTGTATAAAAATATTCTTTTAGTTATTTTATTTTCTAGAACCAAACAAGTCTGGCACAGGTAAGCAATAAATACTTTACAGTAGTAATGCCATTGAAATACAGTTTGAATGATAATTGTATATGCACTTTGGTTTGATTTACAGTATGGATGCAGAGAAATGCGATACTTAGTAAATGCAGTACATAGACTTGAATAGGCTTTTTAGTAAAATAGCAGGTAAGTAACTTTTGAGATTACTAGGCTTACACAGAGTAGTATACCTAGATACTACTCTGGGATATTTCCTGAAAACAGGTAAGTAAAATCGTTTTTGTTAGATTATGCAATTTTAAAGAATTTCTTTAGTTTCTCAAACTCCACACTTTGACTGTTTTTCAGTGAAAAGTTTCTATGTTATCCTATGGAGGAAAATGGTGTTATCGGTTTTAAGGTAAGTATTTGGTAGTGGGAGTTGAGGTTCTGGGGGTAGACTCAGGGGTCCCCCAGGGTCAAGGATGCACTCTAGTTACACCCTCAGCGGCACTAGGGCGGCCGGGTGCAGAGTGCTGAGGCCCAATGTTATCCAATGGGGGATAGGGGGCCTCCGGTTGGTGGCTGCTGGCAAGCTGGTCACTTGGTTGTGGGAGCAAAGCTCCTGGACTTTAGCTCAGGGCAAATGGGAAACAAAGTAGCACCAAAGGTGCACCCTCAGCGGCACTAGGGCGCCCGGGTGCAGGGTGCTGTTTTGACGTCGGGCGCCCTGTTGTTTTCAATGGAGAACCTCCGGTTTGGAAAGACACTGCAGGCTTGGGGACGAAGGTCTTCTGGGTGCGACCACCACTTCGAGAGGTAAGTTGGGAAGTTAGGGATTGGTTAGGCACCGTCGGGTTGGGCACACAAGGCCGTGGGGCGTCGGGTGCAGGGGTGCCTTTTGGGGTCGGAGCTCCTGGTCACGGTTGGGGGGACCTTCTGGATTTAGGCTGCAGGCATCGGCTGGAGGCTTGAGGCAGGTCAGGGGTCGCCGGATCTGGGGTCAGGATCGCCGGGGGGACCTCCTCGTGGTGTTTGCCTACTCGAGCTCGGGCCGTGGACGGCGGGTGCAGAGTGGGGCGGTGTCCGGCCGGAGCCAGAGGTTGCAGATGAACAAATCCGGTGTTCACGGGAGACAGAGTCTTTGTAGTTGAAGGCAGGCAGCTCCTCCCGGGTTTTCGAGGTTGCTGGCTGCAGGACACACCGGGATTTCGGAGGAGCAGGTTCGATGGGGAGATAGGCCGGTAGGGCTGGGGCCAAGTCAGTGGGCGTCATCCTCTTGTTAGCTGCTGCACGGCTGTTCGGTCCTTCTTCTTGTAGTTTCTTCTGGTCTGAGGAAGCAAGGTTCAGGGGTGCCTCTAAATACTAGATATAGGGGCGTTACAGGTAGGTAAAAGGCGGGGCCCAATGGGTCCCTTCCCTGGGGTGGGTACACCCCCTATTATGCCACCCTCCAGTGGGAGGGGGACATGAGCCTGTCCCTGGTTGGCTGAGTCCCCCCATCTTCAAGGTGCTTCACCTCGCCTCCCCCACCTGAGGGGTGGAGTTGGCAGAGGTGGGCACACCTCTCTTCCTCACTTGTTTTTCCCACCGGTTCTCCCACCCAAAGTGGGGGTCAGAACCAGTGGGGACCATTTGCTGAGAGCAGCAAGTGGCCTGGGGAAGCTCACAAAGGCGGCAAGCCTTTGAAGCTTCCCCTTCGTGAACCCTGCCCATCCTGGGGGAGGAGGCTTGGCACCTCGTCCCAGGATGTGCATTGTTTCCGGCCCCAGAGAGCAGCAGGCTCTCGACCCAAGGGTCCAGAAACATGTCTGGTGGTGGCAGCTGAAAGCAGCCACTCAGCCTGGACACTAGTGGTAGGTTAGTTTTCAGGGGGCATCTCTAAGATGCCCTCTGTGTGCATTTTTCATTAAATCCCAAACTGGCATCAGTGTAGGTTTAATGTGCTGAGAAGTTTGATACCAAACTTCTCAGTTTTCAGTGCAGCCATTATGGTGCTGTGGAGTTCGTAATGACAAACTCCCAGCACCATATACTCTTAATGGCAGCACTGCACTTGCAAGGTCTAAGAATGGACTTAGACACTGTAGGGGTACAGGGCTCATGCACCTGTAACCATCACTAATATAGTGCATCCAGCTAGAGGGGTGACTGATCTATGCCAGGGCAGTGGGTTGTAGGCATGGCACACAGAAATGTGTGCCATGTCGACTCTTCACTTTGTTTTGCACCAAAACACGCAGCCTGCAAAGGCAGTGTGTGTGTTTGTGTGTAAAGGTACAGGGCCTCTAAGGGTGGCACAATACGTGCTGCAGCCCTTAGAGGTCTTCCCTGGTCACAGTGCCATGGGTACCGGTGGTACCATTTACCAGGGGCTGACCTGTGGCCAGAGATGCCAATTGGGTTAGTTTTGGGGAAAGAACACAGGCCCTGGGAACCTGATTGGCAGTGACCCAGGGCACATCAAGTCAAAGTGCATCAGTAGTCTGGCAAAAAGTGGGGGGGGGTTACTGCAACAGAAACCCACTTTCCTACAATGCCCTTTGATGGCCCTCACCTCTTCGGTGAGAAGGCAGACTCAGCCCTCAAGCACTTTAAATACAGCAGGGCCACAGTGTAGGAAGCTGGCTCTGTATATACTATATCAAAGTAAGGTATAGTGTGCCCAGAGTCCAGGGAGTCCCCAGAGGCTTTACAGAGGTCAAAGTAGATAATACCTCACTCTCTTTTGTGGTAGTGTGGTTGATCAGTCAGGCTTATCAGAGGGCTGTGTTAAGCGTTTGTTGTACACACTCGGGCAATAAATGATTACACACACTCAAAGACTAAATCCACAACCAATTGTTTTTGTATAAAAATATTACTTTGTTACTTTTATTTTAGAACCAAGAGAAACTCAGTTGCAGGTAAGTACCAGTTTAAAATAGCAATACTTTTCAGGTACAATGGAAAGGTATTTGCAAAAGCAGTAAGAATACTTTAACAGTGATACTGAAAATACTTTGTGGTGTCAATCAACAGAAGAAGTGGCTTGGCAATGTACAAGATAGACACTTCAGAAATGCAATGCTATCCTATGGGAGGTAAACAGTTATGCACATTTACAGGTAAGTGCTCGACTTACACATCCAGTCTTCAGGGGTTTAGACCAACACTTGGCAAGGGTCAGATCAAGGTAGGTACTGCACCACCAGCAGCACTGGGGCGGCCGGGTGCAGAGGTCACTGGGCCCAATGTTAGTCAAAGGAGACTGTGGGCACCTATGAGAGGTGCTGGTTGCAGGTAGGTACCCGCGGTTTCAGGGTACAGACCCAGGGGTTTAGGCAAGCATGGGGGGCTACAAGGCAGCTCCAAAGCTGCACCACCACCAGCGGCAAAGGGGCGGCTGGGTGCAAGCATAGCGTTGGGCGTCCAATGCAATCCTAAGGAGATTCTTCTTTATGGAAGCAGGCTTCGAACCAGAGGGTGCAGGCAGAAAACCAGCGATGGCACAGGTAAGTTGGGATGTTGGGGGTCACAGGGGCACTGCCGGTCAAGCTCCCCAAAGGCCAGGGGCCACAGGTGCAGGGGTGCCTTTAGACGTTGGGTTTCTTCTTACCAGGCTGATCGCGGTTGGGGGGGAGGGGGGGTACCCTTCGGATTCAAACTGCAGGCATCGTCATGGTTGTTGGGAGCGGTCAGCCAATGCTGGATTCAAGGTCCGGATCGCTGGGGGACCTTCACTGGACCGGTGGACCACCTGGACTCGGGCCGGAGGCATCAGATGCAGAGGGGTCAGGACTCGCGGTTCCAGATGGCGCAGGAGTCCTTGGAGTTGATTTCTTCTGGACAGGTCTGCTGTCCACAGGAGGTCGGTGTCTTTTTCGAAGGCAGAAGTCATCCCAGGGTTTTTAGAGGTCAATGGCTGCAAGACAGGTTGCCTTTTTGTTGCAGCCTCTTCAGAGCTAGAGACAGGCCGGTAGAGCTGGGGCCAAGGCAGTTGTCTTCAGGCTTTTCTGCAGGGTCATTTCAGGGATGTCTTCTTTCTTCTTAGGTCGTTGCAGATCTGCATTCCTAGGTTCAGGGATGACCCTAAAGTACTAAACATTAGGGGCGTTACCGGGAGTTACAGGTAGTAGCCAATTGGCTGCTTACCTTTAGGGTGACAACACCCCTTTTGTGTTTACTCCCTTTGTGAGGTAAATGCATCCCTAATCCTATTGGCTAAAACCCTTCCATCCAGTATGGAGGGGGTCACTTTAGCTCAGGGCACCTTAGGGGTGGTCCTGGCTGGGAGGGGACACACACCTCCTGACTACTAATTTTCCAGCCGACCTTGCCAAAGTGGGGCTTGGTCGGGGGGGGTGAGGGGGGGGCGGGTATTTGCACTAGCTGGAGAGGCCTTGGCTAGCATAACAAAGGGCAGGAAGCCTTTGAGGCTCACCACCCTGAATGCTGTCCCTGCTTGGCGGTAGGTGTTAAGCGCCTCCACCCCAAGTAGGCTTTGTTTCTGAACCATGAGAGCGCAATGCTCCCACCTCAGGGGTTCAGAAAGATGTCTGTGTGTGGCAGGCTGGTGCAGACCAGTCAGCTGCACTCCAGAGAGTTGGTCGTTTTTCAGGAAGCATCTCTAAGATGCCTTCTGAGTTCATTTTACAATAAATCCAACACTGGCATCAGTGTGGGTTTTTAATATGATGAGAAGTTTGATATCAAACTCCCTAGCATTCAGTAAAGCCATCATGGAGCTGTGAAGTTCATAATGGCAAACTCCCAGCCCATGTACTCAGTATGGCTCCACTGCACTTATAATGTCTAAGAATGGACTTAGACAATGTAGGGGCATATTGTTCGTGCAGCTTCGCCCTCACCTGTGGTATAATGCATCCTGCCTTAGAGGTGTGAGACCTGCTAGAGGGGTGACTTAACTAAGCCACAGTGGGCATGACACACAGGGATTTGTGCCATGTCAACTCTTCAGTTTTAGCTGCACCTAAACACCCAGTCTGCAATGGCAGTGTGTATTTGTTAGGTGAGGGGTCTCTTAGGGTGGCAAAATACATGCTGCAGCCTTGGAGACCCTCTCTAATCACAAGGCCATTGGTACCACTGGTACCTTTTACAAGGGACTTACATGTGAGCCAGAGGTGTGCAATTGTGGAAACAATGGTACAGTTTAGGGAAAAGAACACGGGTATTGGGGCCTGGTTAGCAGGGATCCAGGACACCCTCACTCAAAGCTGCATCAGATACCAGACAAAAGTGGGGTACTGCAACAGAGCCCCATTTTCCTACACACAGCACACTCTGTGTTCCTTTCTGCTCCAATGTGTCGGTTCCACCAGCAGTTTCGCCCCCCTCTGTGGCTATGGTTGGGACTTTCAATAGCACTAGCACCCACCCATCGAGTCAGCCCAGCAGACCCTACAGCTTTTTCATGGCTCAGGCTACGGCACCCACAGACAACCTAGAAGGTAAGGGTAGCAAGCAGCCCAATCCCAAGCACTGGCTCAGCCCTAAAACATGTTTAGTGTTCTCTTCCAGGCACACAGCCGCCATGTCAAAGGCAGGAGCCGATCTTTAGTGTTCTCTTCCAGTCACACAGCCGCCATGTCAAAGGCAGGAGCCGATGTTTAGTGTTCTCTTCCAGGCACACGGCCGCCATGTCAAAGGCAGGATCCGATCTTTAGTGTTCTCTTCCAGGCACACAGCCGCCATGTCAAAGGCAGGAGCCGATGTTTAGTGTTCTCTTCCAGTCACACAGCCGCCATGTCAAAGGCAGGATCCGATGTTTAGTGATCTCTTCCAGGCACACAGCCGCCATGTCAAAGGCAGGATCCGATGTTTAGTGATCTCTTCCAGGCACACAGCCACCATGTCAAAGGCAGGATCCCAGGGTGGCAAGCAATCACTTTTGACAAGTGGGCCTTGCAAATTGTCTGACAAGATTATGTCTTTACATTTACTTCCATCCCACTGCACCTTCCACCACACTTAGGACAGCTGATGGAAGACCATTTGTCCAGAGCAAGACTGAGCCATAGAGAGGGTTGCCAGCATCAGAAGTAACTGACAGTTGCTCCTGCTTCTTACTGGTGCCAGAGCAGGATGAAGGCCTTCGTCCCAAACTAGACATTTGCCCTCTTAATGCCTTTCTGTGGATGGAAATGTTCAAAATGACGACCCTGGTCAGGTCTTGTCTGCTCTCAAAGCTGGAGACTGGATGGTAGTGTTGGACCTGCAGGGCGCTTATTTTCACATTCCTGTCCTGCAGACCCACAGGCGTTGGCTGCAGTTCACAGTGGGGCAGGAGCATTTTCGTGTGCTGTCTTCCCTTTTGGCCTCAGCAGTGCCCCGGGGTGTTTATAAAATTGATGGTAGTGGTTACAGCGCACCTTAGGCGGTCAGGGGTATAGTCTTTCCCTACCACGATGACTACCTGCTGAAGGTGGGCTCACCCCAGGCAGTAGTCACCCCACCTCCAGACTATGGCAAACCTCTTAACATCATTGGGATTCATTATCAACGTACCGAAGTCACACATGACTCCTTCGCAAACGCCCCCCTTCATTGGAACTATTCTGGATATGGTGCCTGGCCGGATCGTTAAACTCCAGAATGGACTAACTCAGCCGGTGACGCATAACCGACCACAAATGGCAGCTGCATCCGGAGTTGGCGCAGGGCATCTTGCATCAATGGGGAGATCCCTGGTTCAATCTCTTCGCCATTGCTGAAAACACGCAGTGTCTAAACTTGTGCAAGTTAGAGTTCCCCAGGAAGCTCTCTCTGAGTGGTGCACAGTACTTTTGTATGCCTTACTGTAGCTGCCCCTTCAGCCCTGCCCGAGTTCTGAAGAAGATGATCAGGAATGACCAGGCATGAGCATCTGTCCTCTGATCAAGCTGACACTTAGGGAGGTTCTTCTGTTGCAGCAGAAGGGCATGATCTTGCAACCAGGCCGTTACAATCTACCCCTCCATTTGTGGAGATTGAGTGGTGGCGGTTGACTGATCTTGATCAAGTTCTTGAGATTGTGGATATTATCCCGGCAGCCAGGCATCCTTCCTCGAAATCAGTTTATGCAGGATGCTGGGATAAGTTTGTGGCCTGTGTAGTGCTTGTGATACGGACCCATTACATGCCAACTTGTCAGATGTACTACATTTTGTTTTGTCTTTAGCCCAGGAAGGACTTGCTGTGGGCATTCTTAAAGGTTATTTATTAGACCTGTCGGCTTGCTTGCGGCTGCTGGGCCTACCATCTCTCTTCAAATCAACTGTTGCAATGTGTTTCCTTAAAGGTTTGAAATATTTGTTTCCCTTGGAACCTTTTATATTCTTGGTCTGAGCCGTTCCACAGGTCCGAAATCTTGGGAGGTCCTGCTGTGGAGTCTGTCACAAGGTGAGGAATCTGTGGTTAGAAGTATCCATCCGAAGAAAAGGTTACTTGTCTTCGGTAAGGCTCTTTCTGGTGGATATGCTATCTAAATGTAGATTCCTGACTGCCCTCCCACCACTCCGTCCCTTCTAAAGAGGTCTCAATTCTAGAGATCTACACACTGGCGTAATTGATTACTAATATGTTCCGCGTCTGAGGGCGTGGGCAATGTTAAGAAAGAAATTGACGGTAGCATGCATGGATGGTGCCTAAATGTGGCTCCAGTCACTTCGGGACTGGACAGAGCCGCATTGCACCACTTACCGGCACACAGTGGCAATGCTGAAAAAGGTTTCCGATCCAGCCTGGCGATATTCACAAGTTAGATGGAGTATCCACAAGAGAGAGCACTACCAAAAGGAAGTAACTTGTTTTTTAAACATTTTATTAGAGGCAAATGCAGAGCAGAGTTATTAAAAGTTTGAGATATGTTGCTACAGATAGGTGTTAATCTGTAATACTCCAGATAATGGCATGTGAATGCCCAGAAAGGCTTTGCTTCTGATCACACTCTGACTGAGGGGCGCACCACTAACAATGTCTCTCCCCCTCCTCCACACGCTTTTCCTATTTATATTTATATTTAGACCCGAATATTGAATTAATGGAAATCCAAATATGAATAACTGCAAATACTTTATTATTTGTTAAAGCAATGCATCCCTCAATTTATCGTTCTTGTGAAACCTTTTTCTCCCTGTGTGCTGTGTATATCTTCGGGTACTTCACCCTCAGTTGTTGGACTCTCCTGTCCATCACTGTATGTTGCTCTTCTTGTGCATGCCATTTGTTGAAATTTGGTATGTTTCTTACTCTCTAACTGGTGAATCCATTGTCCCTTCTCTTACATTTTCCCTTTAATGCTTGCCTGTTACTGAAAATTGGTCTTTTCAACTCCAGGTTTTAGGCAAGGACCACCCCGATGTGGCGAAGCAGCTGAACAATCTTGCACTTCTGTGCCAAAACCAGGGCAAGTACGAGGAGGTGGAATATTATTACTGCCGAGCCCTGGAGATCTACGAATCTCGCCTGGGACCCGATGACCCTAATGTTGCCAAGACCAAAAACAACCTGGTATGTATGAGCCAATGGGCTGCAACAATGACAAAAACTAAAACAAGCTGCTACATAAGAATCTGTGGGCTGCAGAGATGATACAACAACCTGGAACATGAGAATCCTTGGGCTGCAACAATGCCAAAATATGTATGAAAAAGAACGTGAAATCATACAGGGCAAATTAAGGCTGCCGTACAGAAATGGTGCTTTATACTGGAGACTAGGACCTTAACGCAAAGGTTACACCCACTAGAGAAGGTGCCTAAACCTTTTGTAAGAAATTAGCAACATGCGTGGGTCAGTCGAAAGAATAATCAACATTATCAGATAGAAGTGTTGGTGATTAACGGTTTATGAAATTGTGAATTTCCCAGCCCAGTACAGGCCAGTGACTGCAACTAAAATGTTATCAGATGTAAATACCAGTGTACAAGGGCAGTGGGTCGTCCTATCAAGAAATTGTTTTTAAAAGATGAGGTGGCAAATTTTGAATTTTTCAAGCCTTGGGTCAGAAAAACTGGTCAAAGCTCAAAGGGTTTACAATTGTATCTTAGAAAAGATCTTGTCACAGTGTGAGTTGTGGGAGTCACTTGATTGTAAAATGGCATTTTAACCATAGAGGAAACCTGTGGTAACCTTTTTATTGATTGAAGCCAGATTGAGATACTCATGATTTTACGTATGTGACCTGGTGGAGCTTTTTTTTCTGTAAAGTCTTGAAAATATTGGAAGGATTTACAGACCATTCTGCAAGGAAATTTCGGTCTTTCCCCATATATATAGAGACAGATGATGCTTGTTACCGAAAATTAGGGTAGCGGATTAGGCATAAACTTGTTTAAATTTCAATCCCATTTTACAAAGAGGTTTGGGGGATCTCCTGCAGAAAAACGTGGTGCACATGGTATGTTTCAAACATGTTACTCACCAACTCCGGTAAAACTTTGGTAGGATTGGAAGATCATTTTCTGCAGCGATGGTTGTGGGTTCTTCTATTATTTTATTATAGTAACATTGGTCAAAGGTGATATGATAGAAAAATTACTTTCTAAGAGGATTGGGGTGGTTTTTGGAGGTTCTGAGGCAGATAACCCCTTGTGTAGCACAATTGGAAGGTAACAATATAAAATGTTAGTAGGGTGTGTGACCAGTTTAGACCTAGGTCTTGGCACACTTTATTTTTCAAAATGCTCTAGTTACCTTAAACTGCACGGTTCCACAATACATCTTTTAGCATACTCTTCTACAAGGTTCCGGTCTGCGACAAGCGGTCACAGATCTATTACACAAGAAGGCATCAGAGAAAGTGCCATAAAGGAACCAAGGAATATACTCTGTTAAGTTCTTAGTATCAAAACCGGACAAGACACTGCGACCCATCCTAGATCTACAGACACTGAACAAGTTCATCAAGACACAAAAATATCAAGATGACAACACTATAGAAGTTTATTTCAAGTCTTTGAGGTTTATGGTTGCCATATATTTCACTTTTCAAAGATGCATGTACTCACCTCCTCCCACCCCCATCCCCCCTTCCAACCCAGAGAGGGAGAAGACGTTTCTGAGAGAAAGACTAAATTCCTGTGGCAGAGAATTCAGATTGTGATAGTGCAAGTTTGTCTTTAGCAGAACTGTCAGCCTCTGACCCCGAGGACAGTGGGGAAGCTAATGGCATCTTGCGACCCTTACTGTCTGATATCTGACTTCACTTGATACCAGTCGAAAAGTGGCTGCAGCTGCAGTGATCCCAGGCAACCGGGAGTTGGGAGCATCTACTGGTTGTCGCAAACAACATCACAGTGGGCCGACCTTTCAAACAGCCAACTCCTTCTGTAACCATCACAATGCACTTTTCCCACTTGGGGTAGACAGCCCACATAGGAAAACTGAACATCAGGGGCCTGTAAGTCCCAGAGGAGCTGATGAAACACATAAATATGTTAGAACTGAAGACCGTCTTCCTAGCCCTAAAGACACATGTTGTGGGAAAAGTAATTCAAATCCAGACAGTCAACATGGTCACCATGTTCTCCCTCAACAAACAGGAAGAGACAAGGTAACAAATGCTGTCCAAACTAGCTCAGGACATATGGAGATGGGCCATTCAGAGAAACATAGCTCTATTTCCAATGCACCTACCTGGAGTGCAGAACACTGACGTGGACAGCCTAAGTATGCAGGTAAACACCTCCCACAAGTGTAAACTTACGCAACAGATAATGGAGAGAATCTTCAGTAGGTGGGCACACCAAACACACATCTCTTTGCAACTCATGAAAGCGCAAAGTGCAGAAGCGTCTTAGAAAAGTACCCACCATCACCAGTCATTAGTGAATGCCCCATCTATAGAATGGTCAGGGAAATTTACACACGCTTTTTCCCCAACTCCTGCTAACACTACTGGTGCTAGAGAGACACAAGTAAGCGACCATGACTCTAATCCCGATAGCATCCCAATGGGCTAGACCAACACGGTCCTTTGACCTGGTAGAAATGGCACAAGACACGTTATGAGACTGCTGGCTCACCAGGACTTCTTGGCAATACAAGGGGCCAGGTAGACCACCTGGAACCAGCCACTCTTAGCCTAGCGGTATGATAATTTTGTAGACCTAGAGTTTGGTCACTTGGTGCTACCTCTACGGGCTGTGGCGGTAATGAAGGAAGCCAGAAGGACTACCACAAGAAAGTGCTACTCCGCAAAGTGGAACAGGTTCACACACTGGTGCAACAGGGAAGGACGTAAAGAAACTAGACTCTAGATACTACTACTGTCAAGTACCTCACTTCCCTGCTAGATAAGAGACTTCCTACACCTCACTTAAGGTCCATCTGTCAGCCATGGTGCGGTACACAAGGGTTGTCATGGGAAGGAGTTCAACATGGCAGTCATCAAGCAATTCCTGGAAGGAGAAAAGAATCTAGCACCACCAAGATCAGCCCCCACACCAACATGGAATCTAAACCTAGCGCTGACATAAACTCTTTTAAGTTCCGGTTAGATAGATAAAAATGGGCCTGCGCTGACTACCACCCACTTAATCTGTTACCTTACTGACTGGCACATAAAAACTATGATCATTTGTGGGGAGCTGTGGGATATCAGACAATCTTAGTTTTCATTCACGAGATTCAAGAAAAATTATTTGTATAATTTAATTTGTTGTACAGACTATTTCTATCAACAACAGTTTATTCAAAGACCAACTTATTTTCATAATAAAAAACATTAATACAAAGAATCCTAAAGAAAGTGATCCAAATACAAATTTTCCTACATCTATAATCAGTTAATGCTGAGATGTAGAATCTTTCAGTGCCGTTCAGTCAAATTATCTTGTGTTGTACTTTTCCTATGCATTTTAAAAAACACCATTACCAATACAGCCAACACGTGTTTTGCCGTGGTGGACTACTTTTTCAGGGCTTTCTGTAGAAGAACTGTACAGAAGGTGAAACTAAAGCCTCATCCTTTTTAAGTGAGTGGCACGACTCCCAACACATTTTCTATTGCTAACATAGTTTAGGAAACCACCATTTGAGCCCAGGCATGCCACGGGACTCAAGTACTTGGCACTCAAGATGGGTTTCTATCACCATCACGTGTTTATAAGTGTTGGCAAACTGCAGGCACGTGCAAAGCAAGAACCTTACTGCAAATACACAAAGGCAAAGTGGGAATGAGTAGGTGCCTACAGCTTCTCTCAAAGGTGGTTTTGCACATTCATGTTAGCAAAGCTATACAGTTACCTGCGTCTTTCTAACAACCAAAATCACAAGCAGAAAGGGATGTCAGAAGAGCAGTCGTGTATTAGCTAGAGGAAACGAAAATAATGAGGAAAAGAAGCTTTTTTTAAAATTCTTTAGCTCAACAAACAAGGGTTTGCCAGTTGCCAAGGGAACTATTGTAAGATAGATAGCCCAGAAATCCAGACATGCTACGAGCAGCAGGAGTTTTCACTGGGAGGCAAACCATGGGCACACTCTACAAGAAAAAAATGGAGCACCACTAGCTTTCATTGCTATTGTGTCTGTGTCATTAAATGAAATCGGCATGGTGGGCACATGGCCTTTTCTCAACACCTTCACATCCAAGTTGACAAGGAAGCGCAGGTGGGGACAAAGAACTAAAAGTAATGTTAATGGGACTTATAGAGCGCACTGTTACCAACCGGTGTCCTGGCGCTAACCATTAATCGGATCAGAAAAAATCTGGTCACATTACCAATAGTCAGATCTGCTAAAGAGTCAAGTTTTCAATTCTCGTCTAAAATCCAGAAGGGACAAGGCTGAACGGATAGACATAGTGAGTTTGTTCCAAATGGCGATGGTACCGAGGTAGAAACTTCTACCCTCCCAACTTGATTTTTTAAATCTAGGTACCCACAAAGTTCTAGAATTAGAGGATCTAAGTGCCCTACTGGGCGAGTACCATCTAAAGTGCTGAGCTAGGTCCCGTGATCTAATATTATGCAAAGCCTTGTACGCAATGCACAAGGCTTTGAATTGAATCCTCTCCTTAACTGGCAACCAGTGTAACTGTTTAATGGTATTCCTAACCGAGACATTTTTTGGCGTACGAGTAAGAACTCTTGCTGCAGTATTCTGCAAAACCTGAAGTTTACTCAGATGTTGGGCCTGCATATTAAGATAAAGGCCATCACAGCAGTCTAGTCTGGCCAATATCAGGGCTGAAATAACAAGTTTTTGATAATTTCCTGGAATAAAAGGCAGTATCATTTTAATTTTTTTTTTAAATGAAAAAAGTGGATGAGGAAAGGGCATTAATCTGTTTAGCAAAGGTAAGCCTATTATCTACAATAACCCCAAGGTTTTTGGCCTTTTCCACTGATTTCGGAAGATCACCTAAGTTCGTTGGCCACCATTCCGGAGACCAAAAAGAAGGGTCATTGCCAAAAAGAACCACCTCCGTTTTATTGGAATTCAATTTCAAACTATTCAAACTCATCCACAGGCTTACCGCTGACATACAATCATTAAACTGTTTGCTAATGGTGGATGGTTGTTGCATAACTGCTATGACGATTTGAGTATCGTGGGCATAGGAGGTATTGGCAAAGCCAAAAGATTTTATGATTGGGGCCAGGGCTGCAATATAAACGTTAAAAAGAGTGGGGCTTATTGAAGAGCCCTGTGGCACTCCACACGGGAGCTGAAAAGGGTTAGATTTAAAAGGATCCATCGCCACAAATTGCGATCTATCTTCTGAGAAGGAATTCAACAGGTGAAGTGCTGATCCCTGCACTCCAATACCTGTTAACCTATCAATCCGAATTGAGTGATGCACAGTATCGAAGGAGGTCTAATAAGATAAGGGGGCCCTACCACCATTATCAAGAGCCTTCCTAATTTCCTCTACAGATTTAATCAGGGCCAACTCTGTATTGTGCCCAGTCCTAAAGCCATGTTGTGATTCATCCAGGCAACCATGTACGTTGATATAATCCATCAATTGCTTATTCATGGCTTTCTCTAAAAGTTTAGCCGGAAATTTCAAATGTGATATCGGGCGATAGTTGTTAACATCAGCCTCATCTAAATTAGGTTTTTTCAGGATAGGCAATGTTGATGCCCTCTTCCATTGGCTGGGAAACACTCCTGTCTTAAAGATTACATTAAAGACTTTTACCAAATTATCCGCTACGATATCTTGTGCCAGTTTTACCACTGTCACGGGGCAAGGATCAATTGGTGAACCTGACTTTGAAATATCAATGAGGTCCATCACTTGCCCCTTATCAATATCCACAAAATTCCCAAAACAGAATTCCCCAGCTAATCTATTAGCTGCTGGTTCAGTATTCGGGTTGATGGAATTCGCTCTAGTGCTACGACTACCAACTTCATTAAAGATGCTTTCCACTTTGTAAACAAAGTGTTTATCGATCTTATTGAACAGATCTTGAGTTGCACGGCTTCCGGAATGGGAGGCGAGGTGAGCTTTAACACCGTACTAAATAGTTCCTTAGAAGAATTTTTTACGCTATAAATTTTTTGTGAGAAATATAGTTTTTTCACTCCTAATCATTTCCTTATATTTACTCAAGCTATGTTTATATTTTATCCCTTCTGCTGGATCGTAAGCTGATCTCCAAATACGTTCTTGTTTAATACAACTTAATTTACCATCCTACAACTTATCCGAATACCATGGGGCCGAACGACGGTTCCGTTTCGAACGAATCGAGATCAAAGGGGCTAATTGTGAACGTACACAAAAGGTGATGGGAGGGTGCTTGCAATAAGTATAACCACTGGCAGTAGCTCAGGGTAACACTCCAACCTATCGTTCTTTTGCTCACGATGCAGCTCGGTTTGAATCCAGCCATATGCAAATCAGGCTTGACCTTGTTCCACATGGGAAGAGTCCAGCCTGAACTGCCAGTCCAGGTAAGTAACCGTTTTGTTTTCTTAGGCTAAGCACTACTTGATAGAATCACAAACAGCTTATGAATTTAGAATTGGCTCGAGATACAGAATGTTTGTTACAGGTAAATAGCTTGTTTCTTTTCTCTGTCACACTCTGTGCCCATTTCATCTCATCGACATAGAGGCATATCCAGTCCTGATTGAGGCTAGTTTTATAAGTGTGAAGGGTTGCATACTAGAGGTGGACTGAAGTGATCTGATGACTTTTCTTTACATTACTTCCAGGCCTCCTGCTACCTGAAGCAAACCAAATACAAGGAAGCGGAAACTCTGTACAAGGAGATCTTGACTCGGGCTCATGTCAAAGAGTTTGGATCTGTGGACGGTATGTTTGGCTAGTTAAACCCTATACATGTTTCATAGTGCAGAAGTGTACTGCCCTCTCTGCTCTACCTCGGTCGTTATCCCGATGCCAGCAGGTGGGTTGTTTATCACCTCTGTGACTCAGAGCAGTAGCTGTTGTATAGTCATTGCAATGAGCTCCCTGATTCCTTCATGAATTGTTTGCCTTTCTCATTCTCTCTGCTCAGTCTCCTTGCTTCTGCCCTCTTTTCAGTCTCTCTGCCTTTATCCGAGTCCACTGTTTACTTTACACTTTGGTTTCAGAACCAGTTGCTTCTCTCTCTCTCTCATGCATGAGTTGTACCGTAATATAGAAATGTGCATTTTCTCCAGTATTGGATCTATCATAGATTCACATGCTTGAATAATTCCCCGTCGTTGAAGTGGGAGTCCCACGGTACTATAGTAAAGCAGTATGTATCACTATCAAAGCCTACAATGGCAATGAAAAAGTCAGTTTAATAGCCTATGTATGTCCTTGTTTAAACAAGCATTGGCATAGCCAATAGGTCTCGCCTTTGGGACCTTATAAGTGTTTCGCCATGCAACAGTTAATGTTGTTGCACCAAGGATATTGTGCTGGATAACTAAACACTTATAAGGTCCCAAAGGCGAGACCTATTGGCTATGCCAATGCTTGTTTAACCTAGTATTGCTCTAAGTGCACTGCTTCTTCTTCGGACAGGTCCCTACGCACCTTCGAGTTGGTCATTGGTACAGTATACAAGTTGCCACTATCTTCATATCCTTCTTACAAGCAAATCAACAAGCATTGGTAAAGCTAATGGGCCTGGCTTGCATTATGAGGGGCTTATTCACAAGCCACTTGCGCTGCCGATGCGTCATTTTTTAAATGGGAAAAAGTGACGTACCGGCGGCGCAAGCCTCTTAGTCTTTATCTGGGCCAGCCTTTAGCATGTGCAAGCTGCAGCCATTCCCAGGAGGCAGACCTTAAGAAGGGTGCAGGAGCTGCCTGCACGAGCCTTCTGATGTGGTTCCAAAGAAAAGTGCATTTAAACACTATTTCCGAAGGCTGCTGGTGCCTGTCTGCATTTTGACTTTTTTTCTTCTCACAGCTCTTCTTTATCTTGCCCCCTCACCTTCCTACACCCCACCCATACTTTCCAATACATAGTTAAAGAGGAGAAATGGGATGTGGGCATTAAATTTGGTTTAGCAGAGGATGCCCTCTGAGCAAAGGCCAGCTCGGGCCTTGATTGACTAAAATACCCGATGGAAGCGAAAAAACAAAATAAAAATTATTGTTTTCTGTGTAGATAAGATAAGAATTTACTGTGTCCTGATTCAATGTTTTTCTTAAGCAAAATAGTCCCTCATGCACTTTAATGTAAGCTCTCCGTAGGAGGCTAGAATGTTATACAAAACACAGTAAATAGCATAAGGTGAGAGAGTGATACTTCTCTGGGCAGACCCATCGCCTACTAGATGCATATTTTAAATAATTGGTAACAATAGGTCTTGCTGACAGCTCCATTGTCAAGCTAGACCTAATAAATAATGGGTACAGGTGGCATACTGGCAAGTGATTCAAATTTATGCACTGATAACAGGAATTAATGTCACACAACTCGAAGGTGCTAATTTTAAGTATCTTTCTTGTATGCGTGACAGACGCATAGGACCCACTGGGAGTAAATTCCTTCAGGTCGCACATCAACCTTTGCAGCAAGTGCATTAAGCAACCGAGCTAGCAGATTAGGATAATGAGCAGAGAATCCTACAATGTGATTTCGTCAGATGCCAAGAGTCACAGGGACATTGAGATTATGCCTGCTAACCCAGAAACCCATACTGAAACTGCTGAAAACATTTAAACATCAATTGCTTATTTAAGTCAAACAAGATGACAACATCTGTAATGGGTACATTTATGATAGCACTAATCACCGATAGAAAAAACACACAATGGAAGAGATCCAGACAGGATGTAAACACCTCTCCTGCGCCTCAGACCCCCAACCCCCTGAGCCACTGAAACACTCTAAAGACACTGATTGCTTCAGGTGGGACAGCTCTGCGCACTCTGTATCTTTCCGCTAGGCCTTCTTCAAATCGCGCACTCTTCTTCTCCGACTACATAAAAATACCATAACACAATGTACAGCACGACTTGTTCAGGATTTTCCCAATTACACCAAAAAGAATTACTTTAATCATTAAGAAATTAAAAAGTAACACGTTGACCCGTTTCCAATTCTTCTCTCCCAGCTGAATGGAATCTTTGTATGGTGGGGTTGGTTGTGTGTTGCCAAGCGAGCTCCTAGCTTCACTGGCTGGCAAATGGTATCAAACATGCTAGCGTCCTTAAACCCCCCCACTCCCAGAGATCACAGGACAATGACCTGCGGACAATGTTTGATCCTCGTGCAAAGCATGTTTGTCCCTCTTTTTTGTGCCCTCGGCTTCGGGTTTCATTATTCAAGCCCCTTGAGCATTTAGGTCGAGCCAAAAGCTGAAACCTGACCCTCTCCGCCTTTGGAGCAGCCAGCACTGAGCTCCGACCCGCATGCTTATCAGCAACACAGCCTGAACAAGCACTCTCTTGTGCTCTTGGTCACTTGTGCCCACTACAAAGCTGTGTGTCTTCATCCATTCCGTCCTTTTGTTCGCTTTTATGAACCAATATTCTGACTGTTTTACTTTTTTTTTAAAAAGGGGTTTTTTGAACAGCGAAGAACTCTACACGACGCAAAGTTAATCCTACTTATACCTGTTTTGGGATCTGCTTAGCTTTACCATAACTGCCACGTTGCCTCTTGCCATGTCCGACACCCTCTGTTTGCCAGGTTATTTTAGCCACCGAAGTTGCATTCTGGGAATTGTAGTTTCATTTATTTACACTGTAAGAAAAACAGTTTTCTTAAAAGTCCCAAAATGTGTTACGGATCAGTTGTGGGTCACCTGGCAGTACTGAGTACGTTCCAAATGTCTAATTACATTTTGCTAAGTCACAAGAATACTATATCTAATATTAAAGTTCCCAATTAGGAGCACATGCATCTCTACTGAGACCACGCAGAAACGGGGCTGCAAACGTTTGCTTTCACTGCGCTTTGTTTTACACCATTAGAATATTAATACCAGTAGGAAGGAATGAAAAATGTGTAACTGCTTGCTGGCAAGGAAACCGGCAGCCTCCTCTAAAACAACGTGCAGAGCGCGAGGGAGAACAAAAGCCGCCTTTAAGGCTGTGCTTCCCCAGAAGGGCTGCTGAGCTGAGCTCGGATTGCTCACAGAAGGGGAGCAGCCGAAGCTGAAATAGTTAACCCCTGGAGCACGTTTCGGGTTTCTCACAAAGTTGTAGCTAACCCAGGGGGAGCAGGAGGTGAGCCCGCGAGTGGTGCGCGCGCGCGCTTGGGAGATAAGTCTTCACTTTTTCAAGGACTGCACTCGTGCTTGTGGCGCGCCGCTGCTGGCTCCCGCAAGGTGGATGCCGCCACAAGCACGAGTGCAGTGCTTGAAAAAGTGAAGAGCGACGGCTAAAGGCCCTCCTATGCAGCGCATGCGCGCTGCGTAGGCGAGACCTAAAAAGACCAAACTTGAACTATAACCAATCGGGCAACAGCACCCTCTAGAACACTCCCAACAGAGGCGGAGTCCCTCAGATTTTCTACCGCACGTCGTGTGAAGGCAGTCTCCCTGAGCTCTGCTTAGTTTCTTAAGCTATTACTTCTTTTTGGGTCATCCAAGATTATATTTCATGTTTCATTTCTCTGACCCTGGCACTAATATGTCAGAGTAGCAGTAAACAAGGTAATGGACTACAAAATGTCTACCTTTTCCTCAAAAACTCTCACGTTCAGAGAGATGCTATTATTGGGACTAAGACACTTCAGTCTGTCACTAGTGATGAGGAAAGTGAGAATTCCTTCACCTCATAGGGTGAGGTGGCACCAAGGTTCTCCAGAGGGTGTGCAGGAAAGCCATAAAAAAGACTTACCATGAGTCTTGATAAGGCTCTTCTCACAGAGAGAGAGAGACAATTGGAAAAAACTTCCTCAGAGGCAAATCCTACAACTCCCTCTCCAGCCCTGACACTACATCAGGGAAATCGTCATAACCTGACAATCTGGCATCTACAGTAAAACTGCAGTCAAAATCTTAGTTGTTAAGCATGTTGGCTATTTCTTCCTCACCAATAATGGCCTCGCCTACGATGGCATTGTCTACGACAGCCTAGTCTACGACAGCCTAGTCTACGACAGCCTAGTCTACGACGGCCTAGTCTACGACAGCCATGTCTACGACGGCCTAGTCTACGACAGCCATCTACGACGGCCTCGTCTACGACAGCCATCTACGACGGCCTCGTCTACGACGGCCTCGTCTACGACGGCCATCTACGACAGCCTCGATAACGACGGTCATCTACGACCGCCTCGTCTTCGAAGGTCATCTACGAGAGCCTTGTCTTCGATGGTCATCTACGACAGCCTCTTCTACGACGGTCTATGACAGCCTCGTCTACTGCGGTTGTCTACGACAGCCTCGTCTACGACTGTCTTCTACGACGGTCGTCTACCACAGCCTCGTCTATGACGGTCGTCTACAACAGCCTCGTCTACGACGGTCGTCTACAACAGCCTCGTCTACGGCGGTCGTCTACGACAGCCTCGTCTACGGCGGTCGTCTACGACAGCCTCGTCTACGACGGTCGTCTACGACAGCCTCGTCTACGACGGTTGTCTACGACAGCCTCGTCTACGACAGCCTCGTCTACGACGGTCGTCTACGACAGCCTCGTCTACGACGGTCGTCTACGACAGCCTCGTCTACGACGGTCGTCTACGACAGCCTCGTCTACGACAGCCTCGTCTACGACAGCCTCCTCTACGACAGCCTCGTCTACGACGGTCTTCTATTACGTCATCTACGGCAGCCTCGTCTCCGGCAGCCTCGTCTACGACGGTCATCCATGACGGTCGTCTATGATGGTCGTCTGCGACGGTCGTCGACGACCGCCTCATCTCCGATGGCTGTCTACGACAGCCTAGTCTACAACAGTCATCTACAATGGTCGTCTGCGACAGCCTCGTCTACGGATGGCCTCGTCTGCGACAGCCTCGTCTGCGACAGCCTCGTCTACGGATGGCCTCGTCTGCGACAGCCTCGTCTACGGATGGCCTCGTCTACCGACGGCCTCGTCTACCGACGGCCTCGTCTACCGACGGCCTCGTCTACCGACGGCCTCTTCTACCGACGGCCTCTTCTACCGACGGCCTCTTCTACCGACGGCCTCTTCTACCGACGGCCTCTTCTACCGACGGCCTCTTCTACCGACGGCCTCTTCTACCGACGGCCTCTTCTACCGACGGCCTCTTCTACCGACGGCCTCTTCTACCGACGGCCTCTTCTACCGACGGCCTCTTCTACCGACGGCCTCCTCTACCGACGGCCTCCTCTACCGACGGCCTCTTCTACCGACGGCCTCTTCTACCGACGGCCTCTTCTACCGACGGCCTCCTCTACCGACGGTTGTCTATGACAACTGCTTTGTCTGCGATAACCTCGCCTTCTATAACCATGTCTACAATGGCATCTTCTACAACGGCCGTCTGCGGCAACCTCATCTATGACTGTATCCTCTACAACGGCCTTGTCTATGACGAAGGCCTAGTCAACGACAAACTTTGTCGACGTCAACCTAGTCATCTACGTCCATCTCGTCAACTACGATCTCAAAGACCATACAAACGGCTAAAGCACTGTAGTCCTCAACAAGAACAAAAGACACGTAATCCACAATAGCTTAATGTCACGAATTAAGGGGACTAATATGAGCATGTCTACAACAGTCAGCAATATATGGAGAGGCAATATGTGGAGCAATTTCTCCACTTCACTCTGCCTCCAACTCCAGAGCATGGGTCAGGTCTATATAGCTCTGGTACTAGACCTACTGGGCATGTTACAGGATTACTACTAACACTTTCCCAAGCCAGCAAGGTCACATCGTGCCCGATATGTCCACATCCTCTGATGCTCCTGCCACTAAAGGAGTGATTCCAGTGTCAAATATTACCATTCTTCCCGGGAACGATCCGTTCACATCTGGTGATGCTAGAGAGAAGGCCCACAACTGCTGGATTCACCACCAGATGATTTTTTATGCTTTCCAGACCCTTAAGGAACGAGTGGCCCAATGCTTCCAACTTCCAAAAGCAAATAAGCAAGGGTTTGTTCTCTTTCTGATTTTAAATAGAAAAGCTGTGAGACCAATTCCAATTGATATATCTGGAGGAATTGCAATCATGGAAAACCCTGTCACTCATAACCCCGCCTAACCAGCAAGGAGACGTTCTTAACTATGCCCGGTGCTAATGTACGGGCTGCCAATTCACTGGCAATACAGGGCAGGTATAACCACCAGATGTGGTCAAACATTGTCACATACATAGAATTTCTGCCAGAAAGGGCAGAAACAAAAAAGATTCTGCAGGGATCGAAACGTCCTCATCAGTAAACGTAGATTGCACTATAGATATAGCTTCAAAAGGTTTCCCACAACTGGCAGTGAAAGTGGTTCTTAGATGCCAAGGTTGGCTCAAGGCCACTACATTTAGATCCTGAGATGCAAATATATCTAGTATTTTTACCTTACCATGGCGACACTCTGGCAAGCACATCGACGCCTTGCAAGCAGTCAATGCTGACTCTGACACCCTAAAATCTTTTGGCACATTCAATTTCTAAAGAAGCACCCTTTAGCGGGACCGGAGAGAAAGATACTTATCTGTATCAAGGAGGATACCAGAGGTATCAGACTTAGCAACGCTTTCAGTAGCCCTTAGGCTAGCTTACCTACAGTGACAACGTTCTGGTGCTGCTTACGCCATCCTGTGGGAGAAACGGCTCCAAAACGTTGTCATCTATGTCGGAAAATAGTTTCAGGCAAATAAGTCCTGGATCTCAAAACATATGGTCAGACATTAGAGTTCACTCAGACTCCGCCCACCACTCCACCAAAATGAGGGCGCCGCCCTTATCTGCATTTGCTTCGGAAGGGGGTGGTAGCTACGCTAACCAAAGGTTCCATAGAGAAAGTCTTACATTCTCAGCAATGAACAGGCTTCTATTCTCGGTTTTTCTTCATAGACATGAAAACAAAGGGTTGGCGATCCATCATAGACCTCCGGAAATTAAACAAGTGTTTCCGAAACCAATACTGTTACCTGATCTTTCTCTCCGATACCACATGACAGCTCTGAATTTACAGGATTCATACTTCCACATTTCCTCCCACACATCAAAGTTCTCCCATTTGGCTTCAGATCAACTTCCTGCATTTTTACCTACTGCATAGCCCTGTGGCAGCTTTTTTCAGGCAGGACGGTCATCGGGTATTCCCCTACCTCGGCAACTGGTTGATAAAAGCACCTAATGCATTGCAAGCGTCCAAGGCCACCGAGACTTGCCTAAAGTTGTTTCACAAACTAGGTCTCCTTGTGAATTATCAAGGATCTTCAACTCATCCATCCAAGAAGATTCAGTTCCTAGGCCGCAACACTAGACAAAGACTTTCTATCCCAAGCCAAACAACAAATGCTCTAGGAACTGGCTCTAACTAAAAAAAAAAAAAAAAAAAATTCTGTGCATCTGTTCAATTAGCTGCTGGACATCGTACTCAGCGATCAATATGATCCCTCTTGCGCACCTGAAAATTAGACTCGCACAGGAACAGTTACAAAAACAATAGATTCAAACAAAAGAATCGTTCAAGGGCCTGGTAATCTTCACACAGGTATGATGAAAGCTCTAGCCTGGTGGTCCCAGACCTCCCATCTACCAGAAGACCTTATGCTCTTACCTCAAATACTTCACTTCGTAATGACTACGGGTGCCTCCTTGGAGAGACAGGGTGGTCCTCTCCAGAACCTGCAAATTCAAGGAAAGTGGTCTCCACTCCAAAAGAGCCTGCATATCAATCGCCTGGAGCTCAAATCCATCTAACTCCATCTCCAAGCTTTCCTGCCAATGATAGAGTATAAGGTGTTAGTTCTCACGGGCAATACCACCAGCATGCAATGAAGCAGCTTCCACAAATAGAAGTTTGATCGGTCGGCGCTAAATATGATCTTCTCGTTCTGGGGCAAACTGGCTCTAGATATCTTTGCAATAAACGAAACCCACAAATGCCAATTCTATGCAAGTTGTCATCCACATCCAGGATCGTGAGGGAATACCTTTCGACACATAGTCCGAGATCTATGCTTAACTTGTCCTCCAATATCTTTAATACCAAAGGTTCTCAGCAACAGGAAAGCAGAGCAGTGTTGTGTCATCCTGATCGCTCCCAGGTGGCCCATGCAGGAGTTTCTCCTGCTATCTGAATACAACCACATTCAACTTCCAACTTCCCATAAACTTTTCACAATGAACTAAGGCCAGGTCCTTCATCCTGACTCGACTTCTCTCCTCTTATGTGCATGGCTCCTAAATTCCATGAATTCAAAGATCTCAATGTTCCTCAGGACTGTAGGTGTATTCTATCCAAGTCAAGACGGAAGCCACGATATAGACATGTAAACTGTAACCACCCTATCTCCCCTTGTTAGCTCAGTTATGGTTGGTACATGTGTCTGTTAAGGTACGGCTTGCAGCAATATCAAGATTTAGATGGTCATCACATTTTATCTCTTTCTGCTCTTGCAGACTCATCAAACAGTTCAGGAAAGAATTATTCAGAGTTTTTTTCCCCAGTAAAGGGCTCCTCAAATGGAAGGTCGCCTTTTTACTAGCGCTCACACCGACCGGGAGGGTAGAGGCGATGCAGGCTTTCTCAAGAACCTTCTTGAGCCTCTGCATTTTAGTCCTACTGAGAACCAATCCAAAGATTTATTCCCAAGGTTCCTTCAGATTTTGTCTCAAATCTATATTTTGGACTTTCTTCCAGACCCAACATCACCAGCTGAGAGGTCTATTCATACGCTATGATAAATTTAAAATTCTACTTGCATCGCGCTAAACAATTCGTGAGAAATGACCAACTGTTGGACTCAGAGGGACACACTCGTAAGGGTGCACCAGTCACGATGGCAACCATCGCTCGAATTTCAGCTGCAATCCATTTCTGCCACTCAAAGGCTGGCAAGCCCCTCACAGCAGAAACCAGGGTGCACTCAACTAGGGCACTTTACACCTCAACTACTTTGTTTGCGGAAGTGCCTCTGGAGAAGATATGTCCTGCTGCGACTTGGAAGAGTGTGCATATAATTCATGCAGTATTATTACCTGGAATCGGCACAGCGCAGTGATGCAGCGGTTGGATAGGTTTTACTACACCACTTATTTCAATAAGGGCAGCCTCTTTTGGTTCCATGTGTTTGCTTATGTATTTATGCAAATTTTAATGTCTGATATAAATATATATTTATATTATTAAAGTGTATATGAATGTTATGTATATATTTTCTACCCAACATCCGCTATTTGAGCTAATACTATAAGATATACAAATACAATAACTGCTTGCTATTCTGATTTAAGCATGTGAATCTATGAAAGATCCAATACTGGAGAAGAAAATAAGTTACTTACCTGTAACTGCAGTTCTCCAGTATTTGTCTCTTTCATAGATTCACATGCGACCCACCCTCCTCCCCGGAGAGTCTCCCCTTAAAGAAAGGGATTATTTATTCCCACTTGTGCTTGAAATTCTGAGGGACTCAACCTCTGTTGGGAGTGTTCTAGAGGGTGCTGTCGCCAGATTGGTTATAGTTCAAGTTTAGTCCTTTTTTTAAAAAAAGGGCATAGATAGTCTATTAAACTGACTTTTTCGTTGCCGTTGTAGGCTGTGATAGTGATACATACTGCTTTATTATGGTATTGTGGGACTCCCACTTCGATGACAGGGAATGATTCAAGCATGTGAATCTATGAAAGATACCAATACAGTTAAGTAACTTATTTTCTTTTTTTACATTCTAGCCGATATCTCTGCCATTTTTGTTTTGACTCTCCGCTTAAGCTTCCTTAAACTGAAACGTGTTGATGGAATGTGTTAATGGAATGTGTTAATGTAAAAAAAAAAAAAAAACACCCGAGACATCTCGTTTTCCTGTTTACCTCCTACTATCACACCTGGAGTCTTAGTTTCTAGCATTAGCATTTTGCGGTGTCAAGAGTGTGGCAGTTGATACTTACAAAATGTTTAATTCAATTCAATTTACACCTCAACTCTTCTGCCTTGCCGGGGCTGGGCTTCTTGAATACCAGTGCATTGCAGCACACAGTATCACAAACAAAATATTTTCTGACTTTTACAGCTGGCCTTTGAATTCTTTCTACTGTATGCTGAATCTGTGAATGACTGCTGTGTCTTTTGGTGTAAATGACATTATTATCTTTAAACCCCACCCTGCAGATGACCACAAGCCCATTTGGATGCATGCTGAGGAGCGGGAAGAAATGAGCAAGGTAAGACCTAAGATGACGCTGCCAGTAGTGTCTTCCGAATTCTCAGCGAAAGTGGGGCGGATGCCCGCTCTGGTCACTAAATGAGTAATTAGAAGTGGGTGGGAGAGAAAGTTCATACTTAAAGGTGATATCTTCACGCCTGAAAGTATCGGCAATTAAAGGCGAAATGGAAACTCATTCTGATGAATACTTCTACCCACACATTCCTCACTTTTAGATTATCCACAGACGCTACAGACTGGATCCAGAAGATTTTTCCGCATAGACCCTGAGGTCTAGTAGGTGGCATAGTTCTGTTCTGCGTTGTGTACACTAGCCCCAGAAGTAACAACTGGAGGTGCATATAGATGCCGCCTAAGCGCGCTGACATCAGTTTCTTTTTTTTCTGTGCCTTCGTATGCAGATTCGAAGCTAGCTCCTAACTTCTCATCAGTTAACACGCCTTTTCATTTAACATTTCTTTACAGCGTGCAAGGGAATATGTCCCCTCCAAAAACTACAGCGTTTAAGCATTGTAGGGACTATCTCAAACTAATGTCTGGCACAAGTCTCCAAGACATTTGTCTCTGTTGTTTGAGGGTTGTGCCACCACTCCGTCGTGTAAGGAGTGTCCCCTGATGCACCTGAAGGCAATCAGGACCGTGAAGTCAAACTGTACATTGCTGAGCACTGAAGGTAGGCAACATAAGAGCCGCTCCTATTCGAAGTCAAGGACACAGATCCGGTCCCATAACAGGTCTCAGTCGTGATCGAAGTCTTCAGGTTAGTCAAAATCCAACAAGAAACAGAAGACGTCCAATTGGGTTTCGTCCCAGCCTGGCAACTCTCCATCTGAGAAGTCGCTAGGGCATCCCCATTCCCCACTGTCTCGATCTCTGTCCCCTTTTGAACACCAATTCTGCATCTGATTTCGATGCATCCCGGATTACTTAGTCAATCGGCATCGCCACAACAGATTGAGGAGTTTAAGGAGACTCTTCATCTTCAGCAAACCTACCCGCTCCTTGTGGCACGTATTTGGGCCCCATGGATCCGCGAAGGCTGGCAGATCCACCCTTGGGCCCCCTGTACCTCCTGAACCTGCTTTGGAATCTGCTCTCAGTTCCGGTACCGACTCCACGTCCCTCACCACAATCCATGCTGGTTCTTACCACATAGACTCCAGAGGAGGATGTCCATTCCATAGCTCTGTCCAACTCAGATATATTTTTTTTTTTACCTCAATCTCTGCACACCCACCCCCATACCCTCTTACTCTGATAAAACAATGCCTTTGTCTAGGAGACACTTTTCAGTGCTCCAACAACTATTCGAATTGGACTCTGACCAGAGCCACCAGCTTTTGGTAATGATGGTGGTAGTAGGGGTGAATTTTCACACTATAATGATGAAAAAAAAATTGTGAACTTACAAGTGGCCAGTGGACCGGACACTTCTCCTGACACAAGGCTGGTCTCTCCCGGCACTATGCCCCCCCTCACAAACTTCCCTCCCCAATCCCCCCAGCCTTCCATGGAGAGGTCTGCTACATTCGTCATGGTCATTAGACGGCAGCCAAAGTCTTAGTGCTACAATTTCCTTTTGTTAAGGTAAAAACCAGTATCCCTACGGAAGTGTTATAACCCATACAATCCTCATCTGAACCCCTGCTCAATGAGGCTCTGACTCACTCTGACGCACTCTAATGGGCAGTCGGACCAAACCCAACTCTTGCCACCAGTAAACAGACGGGCGGCACTTTGTCACAGACATTGAGGCAGAGGATGTTTTCTTCTGCTAGCCTCACCCCAAGCTCAGTCAACGGCAAGTGTTTTGCGGAGAAGGTACTCCCATGCATTATGGGTCACTGAGATCTAGCCAGCAGTCTCAAAAGAATTTCACGCCATGTACATCATGCGGTCTGGCCTGGACACAACAGTCTGCACAGACAGAGCAGTAGAAACTAGCGTGTTGCTCCTGCGCCATGCACGGATGAGAACCATGGGCCTCTCAAATGACGTTCAGTCATCACTCAGTCAAATGCCTTTTGACTGGTCTCTACTTTTTTTCGAGAAGGCCGACTCTATCTTTGAACACATAAAAAGAGAGTAGAGCTACTGCGCATTCCCTTGGTTTTTCCACACCTTCAAGGCAGAATCACCAGTTTCACCCTTTTCTAGGCGTCGCTAGGGGATTTCCCCCACCACCTCTTCCACCTCCTTTGGAAAGACTTTCAGAAGACCATTTCTCCAATTCGCTACAGAAGTCCAGGTTCTTTTGGATCAAGGAGCCATAGAGAGGGTTTCGGTCACCGAGATCAGATCTGGGTGAAAATCCCATTATTTCTTAGTGCAGAAAAAGGGCCTTCGCCATTTTTTAGATCTTCAACCCCTTAATTTCTTCCTGCTGAAGAAGAAATTGAAGATGCTCACTCTGGCCCAGGCTCTGTCGGCCAAGGATCCAGGAGACTGGATGGTGGCGGTGTACCTTCAGGGCGCCTATTCCCATATCCCCGTTCTGCAGGCCCCACAGATGCTACCTGCGGTTCAAGGTGGATCCGGAGCATTTTCAGTTTGCCATGCACCTCAGCAGTGCCCTTCTGGTGAAGGTGATACTGGTGCTCACAGAGTACCTTCAGGGGTTGGGTGGGGTACCAGTCTTCACCTGCCTTGATGACTGTCTGTTGAAGGCAGGCTTTTCCCTGCCTTGGATCACCTCTGGAAGACGGCAAACCTCCTTACATCGTTGGAGTTCTCTGTGAACATGCAAAGTAACACACAACTCCTTCTCAGAGACTCCTGAATACAGTGCACTTTTGGAACAACAAGTCAATGACTTTCACACTATGATCCAGATGTTTCAGCCTAAGTCCTGGGTCTCAGGGAGGATGGCTCTGAAGCTTCTTGGCCTACTGGCCTATTGTATTCTGCTTGTCGACCATGCCAGGTGGCACATGCAGGCTCTACAGTGGGATCTAGAGACTCAGTGGGTCCAGCACCAAGGGAATCTGTCGAACTTCATCCAAGTTTCAAAGGAGACTGCAATGGATCTGCTGTGGTGGCTGCTTGAATGTAATTGGACCAGTGGCAGACCCCATGCTCTACTCCACCAAGAGCTCACAGTGGTGACTGTGCATTACAGCTGGGTTGGAGAGGTCATCTGGGGGAGGTCATTTGAGGGAGGAGATCATAGGACTCTGGTCTCTGGAGGAGACCCTCCGCCACAACAACATGCTTGAATTGTAGGCTAAATGCTCGGTGTTGAAAGCCTTCCTGTGGTCCATCAAAGGGAGACTGATTCAGGGTCTCACGCTCAACACCACTGCTTTTTGATGTTGCAACAAGCAGGGAGCATGGGGTCCTAGGCTCTGTTCCAAGAGGGCCTGCACCTCGATCTGGCTGAATCTTCAGTGCATCTCCTGATTGTACACCCCCAGGGCGGACAATCTCAGCTGACGACAGATCATGAATGGCCGCTACACCTGGAGGTGATGTAGGGTGTCTTCCACCATCAGAGGAAGCACCGACTTGATCGCTTCACCTCCACTGAGAACCCACAACACATTTACACATTGAAGTTCCCAAGAAGGATCTCTCTCCAAGACGCTTTCTGCCTAGAGTTTAGCACGAACTCCTGTGTGCCTTCCTACCGCTAACTCTCCTTACCTGAGTTCTGAAGATTAAAAATGACCAGGACCAAGTACTCCTAGTGGCTCAGGATTGTGCCAGGAGGTTGTGGTACCCGGAGCCTCTGAGCATGAGCATCTGTCTCCCAATCATGCTACTGCTTTAGGAGGATCTTCTGTTGCTGCAGCTGAACTGGGTTGTGCAACTAGCCTGCTCAATCTCCTCCTTCATGCTTGGAATTAGAGCAACTTAATTTGAGCTACCTCCCAAAGTAGTGTATTTCATCCTGGCAGGCAGGTGTTCTACAAAATCTGTTTATGCCGGGCAAATTTTTGGCTTGGTGTGGCAGCCGTACTATGGATCCGTTGTAAGCTAAACTCTTGGATGTGCTACCGTGTGTACTGCCTTTGGTCCTGCAAGAACTTGCAGTAGGCACTCCTAACCTATATTTGTTGGCCCTTTCAACTTTTTGCATTTGTCATACCAACTGTCATTGTTCCCTATGAATCCTGACCCTGAAGACGGTCTTTCTCATCGCAATAGCTTCAGCCGTTGCATGAGTGAGCTCCAAGCTCGTCAGTCAAGCCGCCCTACACCACCTTCTTTCCTTTCTACCGAAGATTGTGACTCCCTTTCATGTCAGACAGTCGATCACATTTGCAACGTACTTTGCTCTGCCTCGCCCCTTGAAAGAGGAGAGATTTCTTCCTTTCGACCCCAATAGTGCATTCAGCTTTTACATCGATCGTACCAAAGACCATTGGGTGTACAATTATTCCTTGTGGGGTTCGCTTGGGCAAAGAAAGGCAAAGCAGAGCAGAAATACATTTTCTCCAGGTAGATGGTCCTCTGCATTAATATCAGCTACATGATAGCAAAAAGCAGTCTCCAGAAGGGTTGAGTGCCCATTCCTCCTGGGCCATGGCTGCTACCACTGTGCTAGGAAGTGGAGTGCTAGTCCTGGATGTTTGTCAGGCAGCAACGTGGCATCAGTGCATATGTTGACAAAGCACTTCTGCCTTGATAGCTAGGCTGATGGGAAGGGCATTTTGTCTTTTCTGTCCTGCAGGACTTTTTTGTCAGAATCATTCTACACACCCACCATCAGGGAAGTACTGCTTTGGTATCTAATCTGAAGGTGAGGAATCTGTTGTTAAAGGTATCAATCAGAAAAACAAGTTACTCGCCTTCAGTAATGCTCTTTCTGGTTGGTACTGTATTAACCGCAGGTTCCACAGCAGCCTCCCGCCCCCCAGTTCTGTGGAATGGACTCTTTTCCATGTAAAAAGTTCCCAATTTAGAAATCTGCACTCTGGCATAAGATCAGAAGTTTTTGGGCTTTGCGTTTGAGGGCATGGACGATGTCCAGGAAGAAACTGATGTCAGCGCTTTTGTATGCTGCCTATATCCGGCTCCAGCCGCCATTTCCATGGCGGAGCAGAGCTGCATGGTTCTACTTGCTCGAGTGCAGGGGCAATGCTAAAAGTTCTTCCAGATCCTGTCTGGTGCCTGGAGATATTCTAAAGGTGAGAAATCTGTGGTTAAAGAAAGTACCCATCGGAAAGCGTTACCGAAGGAAAGTAACTTGTTCTTCAAGGAGCATCCACCAGCTCTTTGAAGCAGGTTGCTCTGTAGTCTGTACCCATTGCCTCTTACTGCAGTATGTTGTCCTGGGTGGGCATCAGGGCCTCTCAGTAGAGCTTCTAGGATGAGGTGCACATATTTGATGCTTTTCAGATAATGTGGGGGTGATCTTGATTTGCTGGCCTTCTCCTGGGACTTTTTTCTGGTGCCGTCGTACTTCTTGGTATTTCGTGGTACCCTGCTTTCCATCTCTAGTGGCCTTCTCTCTTGTGTCACCAGGCACCCTGCTTTCTGTTTTCTACTCCCAGGTTTTCCCCTGGTGTCGGCGGGTGCTCTGCTTTTCTGAAATGTGGCACTGGCTTTCTACTGTTGGCTTTCTCTCTGGTGTCACTAAATGCTCTGATCTTTCTTTGGTTTGTCCCTTGCTTCTGCCTGACAGCTACTCCTGATTTTAGATAGTTTGTTTATTTTGGGGGCACTGCAGCTGCTTGTAGAATGTACATCGGGACTGGGACGTCTGGTTTGAAATAAAGACTCTGAGCACCCCTGCTGAGCACCCCTTCTTCTCCACCCTACTGAACTAGAGGTTCAGTGACCCTTTGTGAGCTAGCTCTGTTACTCGGACTGTTTTGGTACTGAGGCAGAAGATGTTTGTTTCTAACACTGGATGCTTTAAGGGACTGGCACTGGGGTGTAGGTATCGTTTATAGCTGGGTGAGTCAATGAATTGGTAGAAACATGCAATGCCTCCCTACTTCCGTACAATATTGTTGAGTGCCTAGCACGAAGAGGATTGATCTTCACCTGCTTCATCGATTGCTGCAACAGTGGAAACTAAGGAGGGGCTTCGTGCAGAGATAGAAAGTGGGAAACGTGAATGATTGATAATCCGCTCTTCGCTTGTAGGAGTTTCGCTGTGGCTAACTGGCACTCAGGGAGAGGTTCAGGCTTTGAATGAATACTGAAACTCCGACCCCTCTCAGTCCCTGTTGTAGGTTTTCACCCGGGCGATACCTGTGGCAAAGGCCCTTGCGGGTTGTTAAATCCGTGCACACTAGAGAGCTTTGCCTTTGTTTAAGGGGGGGGGGGATCAGGGGCAGTAATCTGCACCCCCTTGTTGCTAAGCAGTGGCTCAGAAGTGAAATGGCTGTGCCACCTTTTTCAAGATCTCTGCCATCAGAAGCGCATGTGGCCTCATTATAATTCCTGGTGCCCGTCCGTGATCTGTCGGGCCTAAATGTGGTATGGAACAAAGCAGTCACTGGCCTGGTTCAGGTTCTAGTTCCAAACCAGTAGTATAACAAAATAAGTTATATCACAATCAAAAAAGGGGAGAGTAGAGGTAGGCGATTATGGGGACCTGTCCTCCACAAATCTAATCAAATAATCAAAGAAGGTACCCCCTCAAAGGAGGAGAAGTAAGGGAAGGAAGATAAATCTACTTGCAGAGACAAACAACTTAGAAAAAGAAGAAATTATTTTTCTTTTTTATAAAACCCTCACCCACCCGGGTTTCCCCATGGTGGCATGCTTCATCATAGGGTCCATCCCTGCCCTCTACGGACAGGGGCGTGCTACGACCTGCGAATACGCGGGAGCACTGGTTTTGTAAAAATTGGGGGTGTCCTTATACACCTGACCGTTAGCGATGAATCAAAAAAAGGGGAGTGGGTATTTTACAAAAATGAAATAGGTTAAAAATACCAAAATAGTGAGTTCAAAACAACACTTTATTTCTACCCCTAAATTGGTATGCTAAAATCTGGGGACATGGGGAAACCTTCTAGGTGTGATTACCTAAGGTTTCTCTTAGTGGTCAACTAGTTTTATGCCTAGCCCCAAGGCATTTCATCAGGACCTAGAAAGGCGAAATAATGTTCCCACTCCTGGTGCCGTGATAAACACAAGTGATAATAAAAATTCAAATTAAACATACAGCACCTAATTGGTCTGCGTTAAATCAAAAATACCTGCAAGGATAAGGAAAAGAGATTAAAAAACAAACACGACCGTTGGGTCTAATTGTGTTCTTATGGTAGTGGTAATACTATAATAAAGGTGGTGAAATATATTTTTCAAACTGTGCCAAAAGGCATGCGTACTTCCGTGAGACACAAGACACGACACACATTTAACATACATTTTTAAAGTCACCAGCACACGTTGTGTTAGAATCAGTACATACTTAAAATGAGTACATACTTAAAAACGACCATCATTGGGCCCCATGAGCCCACCGTGGAGTTAAATGGAGGGACGCCTTTAGTCAAACCCTACAAATATCGTCAAAAACGAGAACGTTTTTAAAATCAATCCGGCAGTTTATGCTCAAACGCGTGTGTCCTAGGAAGGGCAGGACGCCCCTACTTACTCCGTCAAGGCTACTCCCTCTCTGCAGACCTGACCGGACTCCTCCGTGGCTCCGATGATACTGGAGCCGCGGGGAAAAGCCGTATTTGAACACGTGAGAAATTCAACGTGTCACCCAATGGTGTTTGAAAAAAGACTAGAACGCGCACCGTGATAACCGTGCACATTGTCCGGGTACTTCCGGGTTCAGTGAAAAGAACATCGAGTGAGGCATATGGCTAATTCGTCACTTTCCTCAATGTTTCTTAAAAAGGCTAAAGAATGCGGGAGGTGAACAAGCTTTAGCGGTGTAACGTAAAAAGTTTGAGGAAACGGTAACTAAAAGCCAAAGGGCTTGAGGGGGAAAGAGTTTGAAAACTTTATTGATACATGTAGAAACGGACACAAGTGGAGTGAGTGTCACTACGCTCAACTAGGTGGATATATCATGACGCTGAGACGCTCCGTTTGTAGGCCATATGGGGCGCTGTTGTAGGCCGATTATGCGATAATAAATCTGAAAGAGATACGTTAGTGACAGATTCCTTACCTTAGAATATCCCCAGGCGTCAGGCTGGATCCGGAAAGTTTTGCGTAGCAGTACCCCTGCGCGTCGGTAGGCGGCGTTGTGCGGCTCCGCGTCTGTCGTCGGCATCGGGATCGCCGGATGACGTCGCGGCCAGTACTTAGACGCCGTCCATGCGCGCTGGCGTCAGTTCTTCTTTTTCCACGCCAGTAAGCGCAGATCCGGGAAGAGCAGTGCCCTAGTCATTTTTTGACTAACTTTTTTGGTGATTTTTATCATTGTTTTTCTCGAAGTCGTTCGACTTCCAAGGTGTCAGTAGGGATGCCCGGCTTCAAGCCATGCGACGCCTGTAATCGGATGATGTCGATTACGGACCCGCATCGAGACTGTCTCTACTGCCTCGGACGCGACCACGACTCCAAGTCGTGCCCCGACTGCCGGGCCTTGCACCCGAAGGCTTTGCGAGAGCGGTCTCGAAAGCTCCTCGAGGTCCGGCAGTCGGCTCCGCGCCAACCCAAGCCCCGGTCACGTGAGAGGTCGAGGGGCCGGTCGCAGAGTCCTCATCGGTCGTCCGGATCCAAGTCTTCGCACTCCTCCGGTAAGTTGAAGCACAAAAAGTCGAAGAAGCGTCATCGCTCGACGACTTCCCCTCGCCGGTCTCGCGACTCGGCTGAGGGTCCTGTCGGCACCGACCCCGCGGTTCCGGGAGTGCCTGTGGAGCTGCCGTCGCATTACCCGCCTTTCCCGGGTTCGGCAGCGACTCCGGCCGAAATACAGGAATTCCTGTCGGCCATGGCCCGCCTCTTCGGGCCTCAAGGTCCCTCCGGTGCGCCTTCGGGCCCCGCGGGCTCTTCTGGGGTGCCTACGGCGCCGACGACGACTCCGGCGACGCCAGCCCCGGTCTCGGCCTCGACCCCGGCTCCGGCGTCGCCGCAACCCCCATCGACTCCGGTTGACCTAACAACACCTCCACCGGCGCCGATTTCACTGGTGCCGTTCCCGACGCCGTCCGGGGCTCCGGGCGGCGTCGTGCCCCGGTTCTCTCCGGACCCGGCCCGGCGTCGGTCGACGCCGGCGCCGATGCGGCCTTGGGTGCCGCAGGTCCCTCCTCCATACTTTGAACCTGCTTTGGAGGACGAAGAGGACTGGGAGGGGTACGAGGACCCTCTCACTGCCCAGTGTGAGTACGAACAGGACTGGGCTGAGGAACTTGGGGATGCCAGTGGTCACCTCTCCAGACATTGGCATGCTGTCTCCTCCTTCCGTGGCTACGGAGGAGGGAGCAAACTTTGCAACAGTGTTGCGTAGAGCAGCTGAGGCCTTGAGCCTCAAGTTGCCTACAGTGGCTGTCAGGTCTAATATCCTGACGGAAGTGCTTCAGCCGGCGGCTACCTCCTCGGAGCCACTGCTGCCTTTCAATGAGGCACTTTCTGATGTTCTTTTGGGCACCTGGTCCAAGCCCACCACAGGGGCTCCTGTGGATAGGAACGTGGCCCGACGCCATCGCCCAGCTCCGGGCGACCCCTTGTTTCTTTCCCAACACCCCACCCCTGAGAGCTTGGTTGTCCAAGCCTCTGCTTCCCAGAGCGCCTTCCCTACCGCTCCTCCGGATAGGGAATCCAAAAAACTGGATCAATTTGGGAAGAAGGTTTTTACTTCCTCCAGTGCTGGCTTGCGGTCTGTCAACACCGCTTGCCTCTTGGGCCGATATTCCCACTGTTTGTGGGATTCGGTGGCGCAGGTTCTGCCCCGGTGTCCTGAGGAGGTCCAGACACTGCTTTCCCGCGCCATTGCGGAAGGAAGGGATGCGGCAAAATATACCATCCGATGTGGCCTAGATACCACCGAGTCGCTGGGCAGATTGCTTGCGTCAACAGTAGCGCTGCACCGCTACGCCTGGCTGAGAACCACTGGTTTCTCAGGTGATGTCCAAAACACTCTTATGGACATGCCTTTTGATGGTGTCGGTCTTTTTGGCAACAAAGCAGACCATGCGCTGGAGCGCTTTAAGGACTCACGGGCTACAGCCAAGTCCCAGGGCCTTTCTGCTGTGCGCCCTCAGCAACAGTCTGCTTTTCGCCCCTTTCGTGGCCACGGAAGGGGCGCCCAGTCACGTCCACTGCCCGGCCACCGGCCCGCGCAGCAGGCGTCTTCGCGCGGCCGAGGACGTGGCTCCCGCCGTGGCGGGTCAGGCTACCAGAGTGCGGGTCAGGCCACCGCCCCGTCCGCGGCCTCCAAGCCCTTCCTTTCCAGTCCACACCACGCCAGTAGGGGGCAGGGTCCACCATCACCTTCCCCTCTGGCGTACCATCACCTCGGACAGGTGGGTCTTGGACATTGTCCGAAGGGGCTACTCCCTCCCCTTCGTGACCACTCCCCCAGCCATGCCACCTCAGTGCCACCGCATGTCAGGGGATCACTTGGTGCTTCTTCAGAAGGAAGTTGCGGCCCTCTTGGCCAAGAGGGCCATCGAACACGTTCCGACCCCAGAAGTAGGGCGTGGTTGTTACTCCCACTACTTTCTGGTGCCCAAAAAGGACAAGGAGGACATGCGCCCTATCTTGGACCTCCGGACCGTAAATCGCTTCCTCCGGAAGGAGAAGTTCAAGATGCTCACCCTAGCTCAGGTCTTGACTGCCCTCGAGACTGGATAGTAGCGTTGGAATTGCAGGACGCATATTTTCACATCCCCGTCCTACCGGCGTTACCTGCAGTTCACGGTAGGCCTCTAGCATTTCCAGTTCACCGTGCACCCCTTTGGCCTTACAAGCGCCCCTCGGGTGTTCACGAAAGTGATGGCGGTGGTCGCAGCTCATCTGCGCCGGGCAGGGGTTTCAGTCTTCCCCCTACCTCGACGACTGGTTGTTGAAGGCGGGCTCGTCCCAGGCAGTCGTCTCCCACTTTCAGACTACGGCCGAGCTCCTGCACTCGCTGGGGTTCTCCATCAACGTGCCGAAGTCGCACCTGATTCCTTCTCCACAGCTCCTTTTCATCGGAGCAGTTCTGGACACGACGCGGTTTCGGGCTTATCCTCCCGAACGGCGAGTCCAGGATATTCAGGCTATGATTCCGATCTTTCAGCCTCTATCCTGGGTTTCGGTACGGATGACCCTGAGGCTGCCGGGCCTCATGGCCTCCTGCATCCTGCTGGTCGATCATGCCAGATGGCATATGCGGGCTCTGCAGTGGGACCTGAAGTTCCAGTGGGCGCAGCATCAGGGGAACCTGTCCGATTACGTCCAGATCTCGGAGGGAACTGCAAGACAGTTGCAGTGGTGGCTCTCGAACCGGCAATGGGTCATGGGCAGATCCCTCTCCCTTCCCCAGCCAGAGCACACAGTTGTGACGGACGCGTCCCTTCTGGGATGGGGCGGTCACATGGGAGAGGCGGAGATCAGAGGCCTCTGGTCTCCGGCGGAGTCCCGGCTCCATATCAACCTTCTGGAGCTCCGTGCGATCCGACTTGCACTCAAGGCATTCCTTCCCTCTGTCAAAGGGCAGGTAGTGCAGGTGTTCACAGATAACACCACCGCCATGTGGTACTGCAACAAACAGGGCGGGGTGGGGTCGTGGACCCTATGTCAGGAGGCTCTGCGCCTCTGGACATGGCTGGAACATCAGGGCATGCGCCTGATGGTTCAACACCTGGCAGGTTCCCTGAACGCCAGGGCGGACGAACTCAGCCGCAGGTGCATGATGGATCACGAATGGTGTCTTCACTCGGAGGTGGCGCAAGGACTCTTTCTACAGTGGGGAGAGCCTTGGTTAGATCTATTCGCCACCGAAGAGAACGCGCAATGTCATCAGTTCTGCGTGTTGGAATTTCCAAGGCAGCACTCGCTCGGCGACGCTTTTCGTCGCGAGTGGAGTTGCGGTCTGTTGTACGCCTTTCCGCCTATACCACTTCTACCCAGAGTGTTGAAGAAGATTCGGCGCGACCGGGCCCAAGTCATTCTTGTGGCTCCGGACTGGGCTCGAAGAGTTTGGTATCCCGAGCTACTCAGTATGAGCGTCGATCCCCCGATCCGTCTGCCTCTTCGGGAGGATCTTCTGTCGCAGCAGCAGGGGACGGTCCTCCACCCGAACCTGTCCAGTCTCCACCTCCTTGCGTGGAGATTGAGCGGCGGCAGTTGATTCCTTTCGACATGCCTCCCGAAGTTTGTGATGTGATTCTGGCAGCCAGGCGTCCCTCCACTAAGGTGGTATACGCCTGCAGGTGGAACAAGTTTGTGGCATGGTGCACAGCAAAGGCTGTGAATCCCCTTTCTGCCCCTCTTTCTGAGGTTCTTCTGTTCCTTCTTTCTCTGGCCCAACAGGGTTCTGCCCTGGGTACCATCAAGGGCTATCTTTGTGCAATCTCGGCCTTCCTCAGGCTTCCTGATCAGCCCTCCCTTTTCAAGTCCCCTGTTGTTAACAGGTTTCTTAAAGGCATTACACACCTCTTCCCTCCTGTTCCGTTTGTAATGCCTCAGTGGGACTTGAACTTGGTTCTTACCTTTTTAATGTGCGCTCCCTTTGAGCCTCTACATAACTGCCCTCTTCGTCTTCTCACTCTGAAGACAGCCTTTCTGGTGGCCATCACCTCCGCTTGGCGGGTGAGTGAGCTCCAGGCTCTTTCTTGCAAGCCTCCCTTTCTGTCTGTCCATCCAGACAAGGTTGTTCTTAGGACGCGTCCGTCCTTCTTGCCAAAGGTGGTTACTGCTTTTCACATTGGGCAGACCATCACTTTGCCCACCTTCTTTCCGCCTCCGCATCCTTCTAGAGAGGAAGAGAGGCTCCACCTTCTGGACCCAAAACGTGCGATTTCGTTTTATCTCAACCGCACACAGCAGTTCAGGGTGGACGACCAGCTCTTTGTTGGCTACGTGGGCGCCAAAAAAGGTTGGGCGGTACACAAGCGGACCATCTCCCGCTGGGTCGTCTTGTGTATCAAGGCCTGCTATTCTTTGGCTAAGAAGGAGCCCCCTGTTGGGCTGCATGCCCATTCCACCAGGGCGACAGCCGCCACCACCGCTTTGGGACGTGGTGTCCCATTGCAGGACATTTGTCAGGCAGCTACGTGGGCCTCGCTGCACACGTTTACAAAGCATTACTGCCTTGACAGCCAAGTCCGGAGAGACGGCTTCTTTGGCCGTTCTGTTCTCCGAGACTTCCTCGTCTGATCTTTGTTCGCAGACCCACCACCGGGGTTGGTATTGCTGGGGTATCTATTCTAAGGTAAGGAATCTGTCACTAACGCAGGAATTGCTCCGATGTAAAAGATTTCAAACTACAGGCAACTGATCTCAGTGCCAAGTTGAGAGCACGAAACTACCCAGAGAAAATAATATCACGTGCTAGGACTAGAGCAAGGAACAATGACAGGCAAGCCCTCCTAGAACACACCAGAAAAGAACCGGACACAACACACCCGATATGTATCACTACATATAACAGTTTCTCTAATACCATCAGTAAAATAATAAACAAAGACTGGCGCATCCTAAGTGGGAGCACAGTAACGCTACAAAAACCCATGTTCTCACACAAAAGGAACCGTAATCTGAAGGATATGTTGGTACACACACGTCCACAAAAACCTCATGGTCACCTTCCCAACCAAGGTTTCCTGGCACCCATTAGCGGCCACCATCCCTGTGGCATTTGTAGTGTGTGCCATCTGACCAGCACCAGTAAAAAGATCACCGTCAATGATGGCACTACTTGGGAACAACGCAGCTTCACGAACTGAGTCAAAAAACGTCATTTATTTAATTACATGCCCTTGCAATCTCCATTATGTAGGGATGACATCGAGGAAAGTAAGAACTCGTATGTGCGAACATCGCAGCAATGTCAGATGTCAAAGAGCAACAACCAAAATGACCTCTCACTTCCTGGAATGTAAACACACCCTCAGGGATTTGAAATGGACTGTGATTGAACTGATAACAAATGAAGCTGATCTCCATGAAAAAGAGCAGAGGTGGGTCTACAGACTCAAGTCTCATGAAAAAGGTCTGAATGAAAATATTCCGTGGGGCCAATTTGTCTGACACATAAACTGACATTTGAGTATGATATCTCTGACCACTTTATGTTGAGGTACAGTGATTGACATGTAGACTGATCATAACCAAGTCTAACAGCATCACTGTAACCGGCTTTAAGATGGCGTATATATACCAAGGCTAGCTGCCCTATATATGAGTCTGCACTCATCGGAATAAACGTCCCTGATTTATTATCCCATAATCGGCCTACAACAGCACCCCATATGGCCTACAAACTGAGCGTCTCAGCGTCATGATATATCCACCTAGTTGAGCGTAGTGACACTCACTCCACTTGTGTCCGTTTCTACATGTATCAATAAAGTTTTCAAACTCTTTCCCCCTCAAGCCCTTTGGCTTTTAGTTACCGTTTCCTCAAACGTTTTACGTTACACCGCTAAAGCTTGTTCACCTCCCGCTTTCTTTAGCCTGTTTAAGAAACATTGAGGAAAGTGACGAATTAGCCATATGCCTCACTCGATGTTCTTTTCACTGAACCCGGAAGTACCCGGACAATGTGCACGGTTATCACGGTGCACGTTCTAGTCTTTTTTCAAACACCATTGGGTGACACGTTGAATTTCTCACGTGTTCCAATACGGCTTTTCCCCGCGGCTCCAGTATCATCGGAGCCACGGAGGAGTACGGTCAGGTGTGCAGAGAGGGAGTAGCCTTGACGGAGTAAGTAGGGGCGTCCTGCCCTTCCTAGGACACACGCGTTTGAGCATAAACTGCCGGATTGATTTTAAAAACGTTCTCGTTTTTGACGATATTTGTAGGGTTTGACTAAAGGCGTCCCTCCATTTAACTCCACGATGGGCTCATGGGGCCCAATGATGGTCGTTTTTAAGTATGTACTCATTTTAAGTATGTACTGATTCTAACACAACGTGTGCTGGTGACTTTAAAAATGTATGTTAAATGTGTGTCGTGTCTTGTGTGTCTCACGGAAGTACGCATGCCTTTTGGCACAGTTTGAAAAATATATTTCACCACCATTATTATAGTATTACCACTACCATAAGAACACAATTAGACCCAACGGTCATGTTTGTTTTTTAATCTCTTTTCCTTATCCTTGCAGGCATTTTTGATTTAACGCAGACCAATTCGGTGCTGTATGTTTAATTTGAATTTTTATTATCACTTGTGTTTATCACGGCACCAGGAGTGGGAACATTATTTCTCCTTTCTAGGTCCTGATGAAATGCCTTGGGGCTAGGCATGAAACTAGTTGACCACTAAGAGAAACCTTAGGTAATCACGCCTAGAAGCTTTCCCCATGTCCCCAGATTTTAGCATACCAATTTAGGGGTAGAAATAAAGTGTTGTTTTGAACTCACTATTTTGGTATTTTTAACCTATTTCATTTTTGTAAAATACCCACTCCCCTTTTTTTGATTCATCGCTAACGGTCAGGTGTATAAGGACACCCCCAATTTTTACAAACCCAGTGCTCCCGCGTATTCGCAGGTCGTAGCACGCCCCTGTCCGTAGAGGGCAGGGATGGACCCTATGATGAAGCATGCCACCATGGGGAAACCCGGGTGGGTGAGGGTTTTATAACAAAGAAAAAGAATTTCTTCTTTTTCTAAGTTGTTTGTCTCTGCAAGTAGATTTATCTTCCTTCCCTTACTTCTCCTCCTTTGAGGGGGTACCTTCTTTGATTATTTGATTAACAAAATAAGTTGACAGTTTATAGAAGAATTAGGTTTAAATTAATGTGCAGTATTACATGGTCTTAAAGGTGTAACAGTGTCTCTGCTGAGTGACTTTTCCAGTTTGCCAACAGGTAAAAAGAATTAGTGCCTAAACACCTCTTAAGCAGTTGTGCTTAACTGGGCACCAGCGAGGTTTCATCTTCTGGAAAGAGTTCCAGCTGATCTAATGCTGGAGCCTTCCCCCTCCAGCGATTGTTTGGAGAAGGGCTGGTATAAGTTCGGAACGAGCACAGGCCTCCCTTCTACCGTAAATGAGAGTGACCTATATTTACCTGTTCGTGTAATGAACTGCAAGGATAGGCTTCTGTCCTCTTTTACAATTGTTGCCTCCAGGCTGCAGTGCTCTGCTGCATTCCTTATCTTGGCATCTCCAACTGCTGCCCCCTTTAAGGTCAGCCCAAACCTTCGTAGGGTTTTGCATCTTGGATGAGCACAACACCGAGAGGGGCTCCACACTAGTAAACCTGTTGCCTCCTGGTTTAGAACCCTGATGATCATCAGTGCTCGCGGCCTTCTCAAACCCCTCCTGCACTTCAGCCCCACTGGGGGATTAATGTGAAGCAGAAATCATTACCCTGTTAGAGCAGACTGTGACCATAGCACTTGCCAGAGTGCTTACCTGTGCCAAGCGAGCAGTGTTTTGAAACCACAGAGGATTCTCGGGTGAGCTAGAATGCTACTCTAGAGGAAATCAGTCCCCTCCATCCTATGACTGCACAACTTATCCTAAATCTCCCCAGGGTATCAAGGGGTACCCCAAGCCTTCTTTCACATCCACATTATGGTAGCTGAGAAATGAACCAAAGCCACGCAGGAAATGGAAGCTGTGCATCCAGTCTTTTCTCGATGACCCATCTCCGCAATTACGGTGTGACTTTGCAACTCTTGGATTCCATTTGGAAGTCCTCACTGACTCGCAACCTGCGCCAAAATTAAGAGCCACAATTTGTTATACCACAATCAGTAAAATCACACCAACGCCCAAGAAGCTTGAAGTATGTCCATTCATCTGCCACAGTCCGTCTTCTCGTAACACGATGCTGCTGTCAGCAAATGTTTAAATTGATCTTCCTATATCTGGTCGATGCCTCCTTGCAGCTTGGGGAGATCCCAGCGACAATTAAATATATATTGATATCCCCATCGTTGAATAAGCCAAATGTTGTCCTCCGAGTTTGTCAACCCCTAAGCCAATAAATGGCATCCTCTGCATAGCCAAAGCTGAAGGGGCATCTTTGGCTACGCCAGCCTGGGGGTGTCATACTGGCCAACCAGACTCCTATCGGCAGCCACACAAAACAGACTCGACATATCCAGCAAGGTAGAAACATTTTATGAGCATAAAGATTCATGCTCTGAGAGTCTCCCTTTGAAACTCTCTTCCTCTATCCACCAAGAACGTCCTTGCTGACGCACCGGTTGTGATAGGATTTTGTTTCATGACTCCGGCTTCTCAATCGATCTGATCCCTTTTTTACCTTGGAAATTGCCCTGAAGTCGCTGCTAGACTTCACACTAGGGCTCTACTAAAACAACAATATGAACCCTACACCTCCTTGCTGGGAAGAACTCCTTCCTCATGGTCATTGCTCAGCCCTGAGGATTACTGAGACTCACTGCGGTACATGGCATTGGGCGTTCATGCCTGTCCTCGTGCAGGAGCTTGTACAAGTCTGTACCCTTTGTTTATAACTCACGTAAGAAAATCAGTGTGATTTCCATCAATCTTTCAAGGTGGTGTCCAGTCCCGATGCTGAAATGTCATGAAGTTCTTGTTCATAGGTATGCCGCAGTAGACTAACCTCCAAGGTGTCACTGCTGGATAGATCAAACCCTACACCATCTGCTGCCATGCTGTCACCAGGCTCATTCCACAAGAAGTAGGGTGTGAGAAGTTGGCCTGGTATATGCTGTTCACTAATTAAAGTGGACACCTTGCACCAGGGCAAATCGACTCTTATGGTAGATAGGTTTAAGACAACCTTTTAAAGAAAGCTATCCTAGTGGTAGCTGTGGAGAGCAGCCTTCAGGCTAAGTCTCGGAGGAATGTAAAGCAGCTTGTTTTACCATATAATCTCTTGAATCACCAAATGAAAAGACACCACACAGGTATATATATCAAATATATATGTATTTATTTCTAAATAACTCTCTACTAATCTCTTTATGAGATTAGAAGACAAACATATGCACAAATCAACGTTTCACAATAAGTTAAGCACAAAATATGGCTGGGGCCCTAGGGGCGTACCAGACCATGTACTAAGTAAGAGACTTAGGGACAACGACTTGCAGGGAGACAAGGCCTAGGGCCTTCAGAAGTGCTGGGGCCTCACGAAACCACCCAAGGCAGGTAAGTAAAGGACCCACGGGGGACGCGTGCAGTGTAGATACACAGGCGCGGATCGCCGTTGACTTCAATGGGGCAAGTCGCGGTTGGAAATAAAGAGTTTTAGGATACTTCGGGAGAACCTACAAGCAAGTCACTTACATGGTAAGTAGTTCTAGGGCCCACACCCACAGGAGCACCGTAGTGCTGGAGTTACCTCACCCAGGGAAGCCGGGTGCACAGGTGTCCTTTGGTGTCGGGTCGCGGCGTCGTTTTCAATGGCGAACAAAGAAGACTTGCTGCTTGCGGGAGCTGAAGAAGTGTCCGGTGGATTCCAAGCCTGGATTCTGAAGAAGGATGACCTGAAAGCAGAGGGGACAGTGTTCAAAGTCACTTGGCAGTGACCCGGGGCAAGGAAGATGGATGCCCACCGTCGTCGGTCGCTTCAGGTCGGTTGCGGGTGCCTTGACTCTTCAGCCACGTGGTCCAGGAGGCGTCGACGACAACCAGGAGCTGGATTCGGTGTGTTCCTCGACGTCTGCAGCTGACTGCGGTGTCGGCAACTCGATCGGAGCCAACAAGCCTTGGCAGCCGCAAGTCTCGGGGAGATGAAGAAAAGTCGATGGCGCAGACCAGCAAGGTCTGTGGAACTCACCCAACGAGGGTAAGTCAGGGCAGGCCTGGAGCAACCAGGGGAGCCCTTTGGTTTTGTTAAGAAGTCTTCTGGGGACCCACAAGCCAGCGGGCAAGGGATCGCGAAGACACCTCGGGCGGAATCACTCAACAGGGGCCCACGGTCACTCGGGACGGTGTAGGCCTCTGATCTTCGGAGAGATTCCTGCTGGAGGTCGGGACCACACGTGGTCCAAAGCACAGGTTCGTAGAACGTTGTGAAGGGGTTGCACTCGACAATAGTGCACGGTACCCAGGGGTCGCGGTTCCTCGTCACTCGTGGGGTCCACTTGCCTCAGCTTCGCTGGGGACTCACGATGGCCTAGGAGAGGTCAGGAAATCCACTTCTTGGGCTGCAGGGACTTCGGACTCCGGCGGGAGCGGCGTAGTTTGCGACCGTCGTTGTCGTTTTTGGTGCCTGCCAAGCAGGGGAGTCATTCCTTGACTCCAAGGGAGATTCTTCTGTCTTCCAAAGGTAGTGGAACGTCGAAGGGCCAGGATTCTTCTTGTAGAGCGTCGTCCAGGGGTTATCTGCTTTGCAATGGCAAGGTTCCCCTCTTATACTAAAAGAGGGGATGGACTAGCTCTATGACCCCACCTATGGGAGGGTCAAGGGAGGGGTGGCTACACCCACTTCCCTTTGTCCAGTTTCGCGCCAGAGCAGGGGCAGGTAGCCCCTGAGCTGGTTTGAACTGGCATATGCACAGAGGAGCCTTCTGCTCCCCCAATGCAGGACTTCAAAGCACTCTAGGAGTGCACCCACCCAGCCCCAATACACTAAACCCTGTCTGGGAGGTGGTTACACCTCCCTGTGACAGGATGCCTATTGTTGGGCTTCCTCCACTGTGAGTTTCGGTCATCAGCAGGAGGGCAGCCCAGTGTCTGTGACTGGTGGCATCCATTTTGTGATGCCAGGGCTCTGCAGGATTCTACCGCGTTTCCACAGCAGGTACATGTCTTATCCCTCTAGAAGGGTGGAATGCTACCCCCGCCGCCAGGATTGGCGGGGGGGTAGTATTCCAAGATGTTTGACACCAAACACGACATGTTTTGATGCAGCCATTCCAAAGTTAGCATTTTACCGCGAGGATATAATGCACTTAATAGTATATGGTTTAACCGCATCCACAAACAGCCCCAGAGAATAGACTCTGAGAGCCGCAGAGGGGCCCTGCTCAAGCAGAGGCACCCCCTCACATAGAAGCCAAGCACCCTGCCCTCAGGATTGATAGGGCCTGCCTTAGGGGTGACTGATAGGTTTATATGTGTGTGCAGGAGAGATATAGGAAACCTATATCTCAGTGAGGGGTGCTAGCACCACCTCACCCAGGCTGCAGTAGCAGGCCTGTGGTGTCAGATTTAGACTGCTTCCCAGGGGTGGCATAATACATGCTGCAGCCCCTGGTAGGCCTGTGAAGTACCTATGCCCTTGGTACCTAAGGTACCATATACTAGGGACTCATAAGGCACCACAGTATCCAATCACTAGTGCACCTAGAGTGCACTCCATGTCGTTTAGAGAGAGCAGATAGACTGGGGCCCTGAATAGCAGGGTCCCAGTCCAACTAAGTCATAAACCAGCAAAACACCAGGAAAAAAGTGGGGGCAACCATATAGTCAGATTCCACCTTCCTACATAGGGTTCTCAGGTACTCTGCAGTAATGTTCTCCTGTGTTCAGACCGGATGGTGATTTCCTATCACCAGCAACTGCTCTGTGTGGAAAGAGGGAGCAGTAAGAGGAGTGCATGGGGACATCACTGGCATCATAACATGTTAAGATGTAGTGGTGGACACCGCCACCACTGGGAATAAATGGGTATGCATCCCTATAATTCCATCACTTTCAGGCTCTCCTTTTCTTGTTCATAACCTTCAACATGATTGTGTGAAAAACCTTCAGACATGATTTATTTAGATGTGCAGTCAAGATGTTTCAAATCACGCAATCACCTTGAAGTGGCTAAGTATTGAGTGAACCTGCAGAAGGAACTCTTGCTATTCTTAGATAAGTGTTAATAGGCAACTAAAAGAGAGGCCAAGAGATGCATGGGAAGAATAAACCTGCCTAGATTTGCACGTCGCGTACTGCAGCGCACCTCGGAATCTATACTTGTGAGCCACCCTGCTATTTCACATTAAGTGTGAGAGTACGAGGCATGGGCTGTATGAGGGGAAGGGTTTTCTTCCCACGTCTTAATCTTCACCTGCTTCGCTAGTTTGCCATTATGGTTTTATAATGTTTCTACAGACAAGTTCATGGAAACATCTCTGGCTGGGATGATGATCTGAAAAGAAACTTCATTTAAAATACGGTAACCTTTCCATGAGTGCTCAGTATGTGACTCTTTGACAATAACCTCTAGCCCTGATATTGTACACAAAATGTAGACTCTGTCCAAACCTGATAGCTTCATAAATGGGCATGGTTCCGCAAGGAGTCCCCTTTCTAGCCTTGGAGCACTGGAATAGAGCCCGTTTCTCTCCATTTTACATTCAAAAGAAGAGGCAGCGTTAACATCCTCTGTCGCAGAAACCTTCTGCTGTAAGGTTTGTGAGACCAAACCCTCCCTGGCTGCCTACCCACTGTCCATCACTTGTACTCGGATACTGCTCTGCTTCTTTATTGCTGCAAATAGGTGCAGGAGGAAAAACCTTTGTCAGTAAGTAGTCTGTGTACATGAATAAGAAAATGCAACCTAAAGAAATTACGAAAGACCCAGTGAGCCTGCAGTGAGGAGCTTAATTAAACATGTTATTCCAAGGACTGACTCCGGCTAAAGCCACTATGGCATGGGAAGGGAGCAATGTGCTGTGGCCTTGGGTTTCGGCACATTGATGGATATTGATGCACGCCTTCTTGGTCATGTGATTCCTCATGAGGCCTGCATTGCCCACTGATGATCGCAGCATCGCAGCCACAAATGATAGTTCGCCAAGCTCTGTAATACACAAACCTTGGGTGACATTACATACAGAGGGAGAATTTAAGTAGACTAGTACTGACATACCTCCCTGCGCCCTATCTGAAGGTGATGTGTCGAGAGGGAGGACAGAGTGCTGTGTATGGACATTAGAGCTAGTCCTTAAAGGGGATAGGTCTAGAGGGAGGGCGTAGAGTGCTGTGTATGGCCATTGGAGCTAGTCTGTGAAGGTGACGGGTCTAGAGAGAGAGAGTGCGGAGAGTGCCATGTATGGACATTGGAGCTGGTCATTGAGGGTGACCGGTCTAAAGATAGCAGAGAGTGCTGTATATGAACATTAGAGCTAGTCCTTGAAGGGGATAGGTCTAGAGAGCGGGTGGAGAGTGCTGTATATGGACATTGGAGCTAGTCTGTGAAGGTGACAGGTCTAGAGAGAGAGAGAGAGGGTGGAGCGTGCCATGTATGGACATTGGAGCTGGTCATTGAGGGTGACCGGTCTAAAGATAGCAGAGAGTGCTGTATATGAACATTAGAGCTAGTCCTTGAAGGGGATAGGTCTAGAGAGAGAGAGAGAGTGCGGAGAGTGCCATGTATGGACATTGGAGCTGGTCATTGAGGGTGACCGGTCTAAAGATAGCAGAGAGTGCTGTGTATGAACATTAGAGCTAGTCCTTGAAGGGGATAGGTCTAGAGAGCGGGTGGAGAGTGCTGTATATGGACATTGGAGCTAGTCTTTGACGGTGACCGGTCTAGAGGGAGGGCGTAGAGTGCTGTTTATTTTATTTATTTATAAAGTTTTATATAGCACGAACATGATCCCGAAGGATATCAGAGCGCTTCACAATTGGAGGGAAAGGAAGGTAACAATTGCAGTACCGGCATCAAATATGAACACCAAACAGAACCGTTACAAACAAAAGGGGTCAACAAAGAACAAGACAATAACTGGTACATGGCGAACTGGGAGGGGAGCAAATGATTACTAAAAGAAGAATAGCACCAACGCAGGGCTTCAAGGTGTAAGACCAATGCATTAGAGCAGACGATCCAAAACCCTTTTAAGGTAAGAACTTGTTCATAAGGACATGTATGGACATTGGAGCTAATCCTTGAAGGGGATAGGTCTAGAGGGAGTGGAGTGCTGTGTATGGACACTGGAGCTAGTCTTTGAAGGGGATGGGTCTAGAGGGAGTGGAGTGCTGTGTATGGACACTGGAGCTAGTCTTTGAAGGTGACCGGTCTAGCGGGAGGGCGTAGAGTGCTGTGTATGGACACTGGAGCTAGTCTTTGAAGGTGACCGGTCTAGCGGGAGGGCGTAGAGTGCTGTGTATGGACATTGGAGCTAGTCTTTGAAGGTGACCGGTCTAGCGGGAGGGCGTAGAGTGCTGTGTATGGACACTGGAGCTAGTCCTTGAAGGGGATGGGTCTAGAGGGAGTGGAGTGCTGTGTATGGACATTGGAGCTAGTCTTTGAAGGTGACCGGTCTAGAGACAGGGTGGAGAGTGCTGTGTATGGACATTGGAGCTAGTCTTTGAAGGTGACCGGTCTGAAGAGAGGGTGGAGAGTGCTCTGTATGGACATTGGAGCTAGTCTTTGAAGGTGACCGGTCTGAAGAGAGGGTGGAGAGTGCTGTGTATGGACACTGGAGCTACTCTCTGAAGGTGACAGGTCTAGAGACAGGGTGGAGAGTGCTGTGTATGGACACTGGAGCTACTCTCTGAAGGTGACAGGTCTAGAGACAGGGTGGAGAGTGCTGTGTATGGACATTGGAGCTAGTCTTTGAAGGTGACCGGTCTAGCGGGAGGGCGTAGAGTGCTGTGTATGGACATTGGAGCTAGTCTTTGAAGGTGACCGGTCTGAAGAGAGGGTGGAGAGTGCTGTGTATGGACATTGGAGCTAGTCTTTGAAGGTGACCGGTCTGAAGAGAGGGTGGAGAGTGCTGTGTATGGACATTGGAGCTAGTCTTTGAAGGTGACCGGTCTGAAGAGAGGGTGGAGAGTGCTGTGTATGGACATTGGAGCTAGTCTTTGAAGGTGACCGGTCTGAAGAGAGGGTGGAGAGTGCTCTGTATGGACATTGGAGCTAGTCTTTGAAGGTGACCGGTCTGAAGAGAGGGTGGAGAGTGCTGTGTATGGACACTGGAGCTACTCTCTGAAGGTGACAGGTCTAGAGACAGGGTGGAGAGTGCTGTGTATGGACATTGGAGCTAGTCTTTGAAGGTGACCGGTCTAGAGACAGGGTGGAGAGTGCTGTGTATGGACATTGGAGCTAGTCTTTGAAGGTGACCGGTCTGAAGAGAGGGTGGAGAGTGCTCTGTATGGACATTGGAGCTAGTCTTTGAAGGTGACAGGTCTGAAGAGAGGGTGGAGAGTGCTGTGTATGGACAATCGATCTAGTCTTTGAGGGTAACCGGTCTAGCGAGAGGGCGGAGAGTGCTGTGTATGGACAATGGATCTAGTCTTTGAAGGTGACGGGTCTAGAGAGAGAGAGGGTGGAGAGTGCTGTGTATGGAGCTAGTCTTTGAAGGTGACTGGTCTAGAGGGAGGGCGTAGAGTGCTCTGTATGGACACTGTAGCTAGTCTTTGAAGGTGACACGTCTAGAGAGAGAGATGGTGGAGAGTGCTGTGTATGGACACTGGAGCTAGTCTTTGAAGGTGACCGGTCTAGAGGGAGGGCGTAGAGTGCTGTGTATGGACACTGGAGCTAGTCCTTGAAGGTGACCGGTCTAGAGGGAGGCTGTAGGGTGCTGTGTATGGACATTGGAGCTTGTCTCTGAAAATGGCAGGTCTAAAGAGGCCAGAGTGCTGGGTATGGTCTCCTGGGCAAGTCCTTGAAGTTGATAGACCTAGAGAGACAACAGAGTATGCTGGAGCTGACCCTTGTGGTGTTGCCTTGCAGAGCTCAACCCAGCGCCATAGGTGGATAATGGTGAGGAAGCATGCGTTGCTGCCATCGATGTTACCTCTTCGGTAAAACTTCCTTGGGCATTCTAGTTCTGTGGGGTTGTTCAATCCAGTATCATGAGCTTGAGATGTGTATCAAATGAAAATGGTTAGATGTGGTGAGAGCCTGTCTTGCTTGCGAGCTCACACCTGACACCTTATTTTTATTTTTGATGTTCGCAGCACTCGAAGGTTAACGACGGAGTCGCAAGTGGGCAGAAAAGCAGCACATGACCTGCCACAGTTTACCCCTCCAGCCTGCACACTCTGTATATTTATTAAAGTGATAGAAATTACTCTGGCTCCAGGTGCAGTGGGTTACAATCTGGGGGTCTGGGAGAGAGGGCTGCATCGTCCTGTCCTCTTGTAGCCTTGTTCGTTTTCCAGATATTCGGCAGTCCGTCACAGACAGGACATAGCAGTGGAAGGGCAGACATGGCTATTCGTCTAGACGGAGCACCTGGCACTTTATTTTGAGCATTCTCCAAACAGGTGTCTTAAAGTAGCTTTCTCCGGGTGTTTGGCTCTGAAACATCATGTATTTTATGCACTATGAACTAATTTGAGCGGCTGTGGAGTATTAGTCTTGTTATGTGCTTGTGTGCTGAAAGCCATGGTGTTTTCTATGCCTTGTTGACTCAAACTGGGGTGAAGTATTGTGCACGCACCAGAAGAAGGCGAGTAAGGTGTGCTGTGATGGACGAGCAGAGAAACCATAAAAATAGGGGGTTATCCTCAAGCGAGGGAAGCTGCAGAAGAACATATAGACAAAGACAACCAGGGAGGGCAGAGCTGTGAAAGAACAGAGATGCACACTCCTTTTTGTGCACACAAACACCCCTTCATCCCAAGCGACATTTTTTCTTTGTCTGTCATGGTGCATGAAGATTGAAGCGTGGCATTGCTGTGTATTCCCTTGACTGATGATTTCGGGGGACTATAGCCCTGTCTGGTAGATTAACTGCGTACCTCGACTGACACCTTGTTGCCTGAGCTTCTACGCGTTGGCATCCACCACACTTTCAACTACATTTGTTTCTTTGTGCGTCTCCTACAGTGTTATTAGTATTGTGTGTGCTGTAGCGAAGATTGTTGTCGTTACAGTCAATAGTTTCTGTTCTCCAGCATGGAATTTCCATCAATATTCATTCATATTGAATATCTTGGTCCAAGTGTGGGATCGCTCAGCACTTTTTCCTTGAAGAAATAGAGCTCTCTAAATGTAAACAGACATGGTTCTTATGCAAGATAAGATACATTTTCTTTCTGCATTTTCTTTTTTTAACTATAGAACCATATCTATAAAGCCCACTAAAATGTAAAATCTTTCAGGCATAATTTCTGTAAAAATCCAGTAGAAAGACTGTACCATGCTGTCAGGAGTCCTGCTCAATGAGAGCAAAAAACACTGCAGGACCAGCTGCTACTGAGATCAGTACTCTGGTACTGTGAGGGGGCACCTTTGCTGCCTGCCAGGGGCGCTGCCAGGCTTCATCTAGCCAAGGCTGAGATCAGTACTCTGGTACTGTGAGGGGGCACCTTTGCTGCCTGCCAGGGGCGCTGCCAGGCTTCAGCTAGCCAAGGCTGAGATCAGTACTCTGGTACTGTGAGGGGGCACCTTTGCTGCCTGCCAGGGGCGCTGCCAGGCTTCAGCTAGCCAAGGCTGAGATCAGTACTCTGGTACTGTGAGGGGGCACCTTTGCTGCCTGCCAGGGGCGCTGCCAGGCTTCAGCTAGCCAAGGCTGGATGCCCATAAAATCAGCTGCTTTTTCTCTTTTAAATGGAAAAATAAAAATGGGGTTGGTTGGAGCAGTGATGGTACTCTGTATTCTCAAAACCATTTTTTTTTTCTTTTAGTAGATCTACGAGTACATATGTTTTTTTCTGATTAAAAGAGAAAGGGAATATTGCTGTTGTACGGACCGTTTGTTCATATTTCGAGAAATGCATTTTCTTTGAAAAAAGTGTTCGAGTCGAGAACATCACGATGGATGAACTTAATGAAGGTGCACATGATGGAGAACTTGTTACAAGTTAGAACTGTTTAACTTCTCTGTGGTGTCACCAGTTAATCAGCGAAGGTTACGTTTCTGAGACTTTTCTGGGGTTTGCTTTTCCGGTCTCTGACACAGACTGCTGTCTCTGAGCTTGGTCTGTTTTACATCCTTGGCATACGTAGGTTCCTTAATGTCTCTGAGCAATTCCCTTCCACCATCTTCCCTGCAGCTTGTTTTTTCCCATCTCATGTTTTGATAGTGTGCTATTTAGGTTACGTGTTCCTTATCTGCGTGTACGTCTTAAAGATTTTCCTCCATGGCCACTCTATGAATGGCTGGAGGTCTTCTTTGTATCTGTATAGTGGTTGCGGGTGAGAGATCTGGTGAGGCTCTTTGCTGTTGAAGTAGTCGCAGTTCTTCTGGTCTCTAGCAGGTAGTAGCGTTGTCACCAGTCTACACTAGTAGGGGAGAGTTCTTGGGTTGGGCTTCTGTCCAGTTAATAGAAGAAACTCTTGTCACAAGTGTACCCTGGAAGGCACCAATGTACAAGAACTGATGAACATTGCAGATAGAGCATAATTACAAATACAGTTAAAACAACAGGAGAATAATAAACAAGGGAAAATAGGTCATAGGAGGATGCGGATGAAGCTACCCCAAAGACAGAGGCAGTAATTACTTGTGTGTTAAGGAGAGTACGAAGGTTTCATGCATAAGCACTGCTAGAGCTAGATCAGAGGTGAGATAAACAGAAGATATGTAAGAGGAGAGAGACAACTCGGTTGTAACAATATGGGAGGACGAATACCGTAGAGAGAGGATGAGGAAAGAAGCAGGAAGTGCCAAAGTGAGCTGAGGGACCGTATAGGTTTTAGAGAACAGTAAATTGATCTCTTCCGAAGTAAAGAGTTCTGTTTCAGCAGCACCTGTGGTTTGAGTCTCATGGGGCACCCTTTCTTCTGCCTATGACATTCTTCTTCATTAATAGGCTAAACATGCAACATGGAGCCTTTCAGGCTATATTTTATTCATGTTTTCTGCTCCCTAAAGTTTAGGTTTTCTCCCATTGCAGCAGGTGTTGGGCTTTTTGCTCGATTGGCATCTTGTGCATCGATAAAAAAGAAAATATTTGAAAAATATCCTGTGTAGAAAATGGAGTTCGTCTGCGCGTTTGAAAATGCCAGTCTCGCCGTCCGTAAATTGATCTGCAGTTATTTTGAAAGGATTTGTCTGGGATCCCAGTGATGTTCTGTATTTATGAATATTTCTGCCTCACGAGTTGTTGCCCACTCAACTTTGGAATTCACCTGAGTTTGAAGAGGGGCAGTTTCCTTTCACTTTGACGTCCTCATGGAATGAAAGTTGTCAGTAAGAGATTCTAGACCAAAGAAAGTAATCCAGTATATAAAGGCCATCGATAACGGTCTGAGCCTCACCTTCTTTGTTCTTGGGCTGCAGGGTTCCCATTCAGGCGGTCTAACCTCGTGGCATATGCGCCTCAATCCAGTTTACAAGACTTGGCTTCTTACTGTCCTGAGCAGCTTTTACACGTCTAAGAGGTGCTCCTGCCTTGGAACCACTCTGAACAGGCTCTCAACTCTTTTTAGTTGAACAAGTGCATATTCCATAAAAGCAAGGTGGTGTGTGCCAGAACCCCTCTGTCCTGGGTTGACCTTGGCACCTCCAAGAATCTTGGTACCACATCAGTGATTATTTGAAGGAAGTTTGCACAAGTAAATTTGCTGAAGATTTCCAAAGAGTCAGGGTAGGAATAGATCTACAGATTTTTACTTTTGGAAATTCTGGGGCTTTTGCAAGTAAACACTGGTGGATTATGCAGAGAGTGGACCAGGGTCTCTAGCTCTGAATAACTGGCCAGTGGAGCAGGTCCCAAATAAACCTGGATAAGGTAAAACAGGAGGAAAGAGTAACTAGCTGCTTGATTCGGGATTGTTCGTAGGTTCTCAAGAAGGTAATTAGATATTCCAAAATATAGAGAGGAGTGTAATCTAGATCCTGTGACTGCTACTATCACTGCGTTTCTGCTTTCCATAGAGTAGTGGCACAGTGGGTCCAGGATAGCACAGTCAAACGGTAGAAGATTAGACGACTGCAGATACCTGGCTGTTTATTGTCCGTTTCTTATCTAGTTTCAGTCCAAGGCTTGTAAAATATGATTTAGATGCTGGAAGAGGACATGGGGTGGCACACCAGAGGGGAGGAGCAGGCAGAGGAATTGTTTCCATCTGCTAGGATCTCCGTTTCTTCCATATTAAACTTTAACCAGTTTTGGTCCAGCTAACTCTTTCTGCTACATTCAGTAAAACAGGGGTGACGTTGGCTGATTGAAAATCAGCAGAGTATCATCCGCATAAGTGCAGAATCTGCACCCAGAAGCTGTAATCTGTTTTCCAAGAAAGAGGTAAAACCAAGCTAAGCCAATGCAGATCATGCACCAACCTTTTACTCAAAAAAGTAATATTTTTCAAAAGCTGCCATTAAATCTGATAAAATTGGAGCAGAGGTAACGTTATGATCGCCAGCTGTCCGCAAGCGATCCAGAACAGACAAGTCCTCACTGTTAGCTGCCCATTATCACATGATCTAGTGGTCCACTGCGCTGATAGTTCCCACGATCGTCTTCACCTGTTTCCTAGATACTAGAGAGGGCTTTTTGAACACTTTGTAAACCTATTGCTTATACTTTGACTTGTTTAGTCTTGTTGATGCTTAATTGTAAATGTTGGGGCAGTTTGCTCTTGAATTGTTGTGGTTACCATAAACTACTTCACTTACAATTTGTGCATGAAGATTACTGAACTTTCTTTGGCAGCATCCGATCTCGCACAGACATGAGAACATGGGATTATGCGACTACTTGTGGCCCTACATGGTCATGGTGTATTGTAGAGAGGACATTGGCTGACCTTGGCACTCCACTAACATTTGGCCGGGAGGTATTAGAGACGGTTAATAAGAAAATGATGCTTTGGCAACAGTGCAGAGACTGATAACTAAGGTTGGTTGAGGGAAGTTTTTTTATGGTGAAATGACCTTTGCCTGCCTTTTGCTGTATGCTCTCCAAATATTTAAAACCGTGTTTACTGTTTTGCGCCCTGGGCAGATGCCCAAGTGAGATCTTGGCATCCACAGCATTGTACACGTTGTTAAAGTTTAGATATTAACCGGTTTCCAATGTCAAATTGAACAACAGCAGTGTCAAAAGGCAGGCCGGTAAGACACAATCAAATAGGATACAGAGAGCTTGTCAAAGCGTCATAAGTAAGTATTCCAAGAACAGTAAAGCTCCCAACATAATTCCTCCACTATAAAACAGACAACGGAGACCAAAGTCTAATGCACAACTATTGTCCCATTCAAAATCATGCAATAATGAGAGCGCGATGGAAAAAATAGCATTTTCCGCAGTATGTAATTATGCAGTAACAGCGTGAAAGGACTTCAGACAAATGTTGGTGGCCAGTGGACTATTCAGAGGGCTTGTGATCCTTCCTTTGTGAGCTAGCCCCTGAGGCTCCTAGGAAAGGAAAAAGCCACAACTGTTTCTGAAGATGATCCATGATTGAACATATGTTGTTGGACAAAATCCAGAAGGCGTACCTAGGCCTCAGGTCTTGTCTGTACAATACCTAGAGACTTTCTATCGACTTCGTTGGAACAAAGGATTCGTATGTGTGGGTGAAACGTGCTAAGTGTACACAGCTTTTGTTGCGATCAGCCCATGTGTGATAGGGTGAAGGTAAGCCGGTTACACTAGAAGGGTCTGTATGCAGTGAAGGTCTCCAGTTTGACTCCTTTCAGCAGAGCTGTCAACCAAAGATTATACTCGCTTTGTTTTAGTTTCCCACGGCTTTTGCCATTCCTGAGCACTGTGCATAACCGGTGTTACTGTCGCCCTGTTTAATGGTACTCACTGTATTGGCTCAAAAGGATGAAACACTGAGTCATCCCAGCTGAATTTGAGCTAATGACCTCCAGGTCATACCAGATGATGAGGGTGAACACGTAGATCGCTGAGCCATCTTGTCGGCTCTGCCAAGTTGTTTGGGGCAGAGAATAATCTCCTTAAAACCAGAGCCAGAAAATAGTGGTGTTCTTCAAAAGGATTCAGTCATCTGGGGTTTCAGTAAGGAAGGCAAAGTTTGGAGGTGAAATATTGGATTTAAACGATATCTTCCTCTTCCCCCGGTCTTAGCCATTGGGCTTTTCTTTGGCAAGCACAGTATCTGTTCATTCCTAGGCGTGTGCCAATGGGCTATGGGTTGAGATCGCAATATCACCCTTCACTGAAGTTTGCAAGAGTGCATGAAGCACATATAGGTCTTGAGTTTGGCCCGGATCGAAGTCCACAAAATTGCAATTACTACCTCTGGGGAAAAATCATTTTGAGTGTATTGAGCACCAAAAAAAGAACGAGATTAAAAGCCTAAGCCTTCAATCTGATGAAAATGTCTATAAAATGGAAAGCTTCAGATTAGAAAAGTAGACGTGATGCACAGGTTCTGCTGAAGTGGCCAACGTTCCCTAAAGTTGATGTCCGGCACGGAGGTCACATTTATCTCGCTCGCTCTCTCTGTCCCTCTCTTTCCCTTTCTTGAAATCTTTCCCTTGTTTTTCTGTGACTTATTGGCCAGCATAGCTCTTTTCATAGATATTTTTATTCTTAGTTTTCTAAATATATTGTATAACAACATTTAGAATCTTATGTGTATAGCCATTTAGATTACTTCCTCCATCTGTACTACATAACCTTGCTTCGCACATGACATCAAAAAAGAAAAAAGAGATCCAAAATAAATCAAAGTGCAGTAGAACTCAGATTTGTTAGGCAAATAGTGACCGTTTCATCCCTTGGTTCTTCAGCAATGCCCCCCCTCCACCAAGCAGCCAGTCTACATTATCAATTCTAGGACTGCTATAAAATAAACTTTCAAACCTCAAGGTCTGGTGACCCGTTTTCCCACTTCTCCCCAGGAACGTTCCAACCCTTCTCGAAGAAGTACTTTCGGAAGGGCTGAGGTCACAAATTCCAGAATCATATAATATCTTGCATTAATCCCGGGCAGTGCATATTCTGATTTCTTGCAGGTATCACCCAAAACTGGGGTTAAAGAGTTCATTTTCAATTCTACACCTACAATATCCTTTATCTTGGTGATTATCTCCCAGAAAAATTGAATTACCTCACAACTCTACCACACAGAGACATAGTGCCCCTTTCCTAACCGCATCACCAGCACTCCGGTGGGAAAATAAACATTGCATGGAGGTGAATAGAAGTTAGAAGCATTCTTAATGTTTTATACCCATTTTCTTTATGTTGAGTGTATATATAGGTGATGCAGCTCGGTCCTATATGTAGATTCATGAGGCCCCATTTATTTCTCTCCCTAGTTCTGCTTCCCATTTATCTGCATATGGGGATTTAAATTCGGTCAATGAGATCTCAATATAACGAAACCACCGTGTGATGCCTGTTTTTTGTTTTTTTGCCCATGGTCCTTTCATAGAGACTCTATAGGTGTGAGGTGTCTAATGGCAGGAGGCTTCCGGGACCCTGAAGTGTACCAATGTAGTAATTGTGTGCATCAGAAGGTATTCAGCTCGTCAAGGTTCCACTGAAGACATGGTTCAAAGGGGAGCACACTCTTGCTTGATTTCTTCTTGGTTGCCTTTCTTTGCTCTGAGCGATATTCATCAAGGCACTTTATCATATGATAGCTGGATGTTGCTGTTTGCTGCCAAAATGCATCTAATTATTACATCTAGTTAAAATTAAGATTTCCTTGACAGTCACACATTCAGTAAACGTGATTTAATGATGAAAATGCAAAATCAAAGTGTGCCTTTTGAAATAACTCAAATGTCTTAGATTTCCAAGTTCTCAAATGTCTTAATGTTACTTTGTGTTTGTTTTGTATGAAGCTGATCACCAAATAAATCAATTTGAAAATGGTCTCTGTGTAGTGTCTGGTTGTGTTGGTGGTGAGGCGTTGTCTACAGTCTGTGTGTCCAGTTGGAAGTTTGTTGGAAGAGTCTGTATTCTGTGACCAAGATCTTTTCTCTAGGTGGCTGGTGGTTGATTATGACACCAGTTTAGTGGGTCCAGAGGAGGAAGGTCGTTTATCCTGTGGGGTGGACATTGAAACATAGATTGTGGACTACCCAGAGGGCTCTCAGACTGCATTACTCATTAGCGATCCAGTCTCGTCAAACAAACTAATGATTGCGTAGAGCAGTAGTTTGCTGGTGGTTGTCTGGTATGAGATTATTGCCGGGAGGTGAAGGGTTGTTGGTAAGTGTCTGTTCTGAATGGGGCTGTCGTTTGATTCTGGTGACTGCTTGGAAGGTGGATGGGTCCTCATGCAAGGACAGCAAATAGGTGTATGAAAACTATTTGTATAGGGCATGGTGCTGAAGCGGTATCCAATCACTAGAGCGACCAAACTACAGGAATTAACAGAACTAGCAGGTTTTAAGATTCTTCATAAATAGAGTAGTAGGTTTTAGCACCAAAGTGCAGTGGGATTGCATAGCATTGACTACAGAGGCAGAAACGGAACTATTAATTAAGAAATCTGAAAGAAACAGTTAGTTATAGACTCCTTACCTTAGAATTACCCCCAGGTGTCCGACTGGATCCGGAAAGTTTTTCGTCAGCAGTACCCCTGCGCGTCGGAAGGTGGCGTCGGTCGACTCCGCGTTCGTCGTCGTGGTTGCCAGGATGACGTCGCTGTAGCTACTTAGACGCCGCCCTCGCGCGCTGACGTCAGTTCTTTCTTTTTCCGCGCCAGCAAGCGCAGATCCGGAGAGAGCGGTACCCCCAGTCATTTTTTGACTGAACTTTTTCTCGACTTTTGTCTACTTCGTTGTTGTTCGAGTCCATCGACTCCTGGTGCACGAGGGATGCCCGGCTTTAAGACTTGCGGTTCCTGTAACCAATTCATGTCGGTGACGGATCCGCACCGCGTGTGCCTGTACTGCCTGGAGCGCGATCACGACCCCAAGTCGTGCTCCGACTGCCGGACCATGGCCCCGAAGTCTTTGCGGGAGCGGTCCCGAAAGCTACTCGAGTCCCAGCAGTCGGCTCCGCGTCACCAAGGTCCCGGTCGCGTAGGAGGTCGAGGGACCGGTCGCGGAGCCAACACCATTCTTCCTCTAAGTCTTCGCACTCGGGGTCAGGTAAGTCGAAGCACAAAAAGAAGTCGAAGAAGCATCGTCGCTCTTTGACTTCTCCCCGTCCGTCGGCCGACGCGACGAGGAATGCGGGTGGTGCCCCTCCCGCGGCTCCATGTGCGGAGCCTGCTGGGTCGACTTCGGGTTTCCCTTCCTTTTTCGGGACCCGGTGCGACCCCTGCCCAGCTTTGGAGTTTCTACGAAGCGATGCATGCCATCTCTGGGCAGCCCGACTCCGCCGGCGCGCCTTCGGGCCCCGCGGACTCGGCTGGGGGCCCTGGGCCGCCGGCGGCTTCGGCGCCGCAGGGTCCCCTTGGATCCAGGCCTGGATCCGGATCGGTGCAGGTCGACCTTGTTACGCCTCCCCCAGCGCCGATTCCACCGGCACCACGTCCGCCACCGGCGTCGGCTGTGTCCCCAGCCGACGTCGACCCCGGCCTCCACCTCGAGGTAGACACGGGGTCGACGCCGGATCCGACGCCAACGGGTACTTTTGTGCCCCTGTTCTACCCTGGCTTTTGAGACCAGATTGGCAGCCAGAGGAGGGTGAGGAGGACTGGGAGGGGTATGGGGACCCTTTAACAGACCAGTTGGTGTATGAGCAGGACTGGAGAGAGGAACTGGGGGAAGCCAGTGGTTTGGATACCTCACCAGACCTTGGCATGTTGTCTCCTCCTACCGTGAATACGGAGGAGGGAGCGTCATACGCAGTGGTGTTGCGAAGGGCGGCCGAGGCTCTCCACCTCGAGCTACCTACGGTGGCAGTCAGGACTAACCTCCTGACAGAGGTGCTTCAACCGGCAGCGAGCTCTTAGGAGCCCCTGCTGCCGTTTAATGAAGCCCTTACGGACATCCTTTTTGGCACCTGGTCCAGGCCCAACACAGGATGATTGCCCGACGCCACCGCCCGGCCCCGGGTGACCCCACTTTCCTCTCCCAACACCCCACCCCTGAGAGCTTGGTAGTGCAAGCCTCCATGTCCAAGGGCGCATTCCCTACTGCTCCCCTGGACGGGGAATCCAAAAAACTGGATCATCTTGGGAAGATGTTTTCTTCCTCCAGCTTGGGACTGCGGTCGGTAAACACTGCATGTCTATTGGGCCGTTACACCCACTCCGTGTGGGATACGGTGGCGCAGGTGCTGCCCTGTGCCCGGAGGAGGCCCGGGGCGTGCTCTCTCGAGCGGTTGCCAAAGGGAGAGATGCAGCAAAGTTTACCATCCGCTGTGAGCTGGATACCGCCGACGCACTTGGCAGGACGATTTCCACGTCAGTAGCCTTTCGACGCTACGCCTGGTTGCGTTCGACTGGTTTTTCCGGGGATGTCCAATCCACACTTATGGACATGCCCTTTGATGGCCGTCGCCTTTTCGGCGACAAGGCAGACAGCGCTAGAGTGCTTTAAGGACTCACGGGCTACGGCCAGGTCCTTGGGCCTCTCCACCACCCGCCCCGCGCAGTCTGCCTTTTGCCCCTTTCGTGGCTACGGAAGGGGTGCCCCGCTACGTCCCGCCCAGAGCCACAGGCCGGCGCAAGCTGTTCAGCCCCTAGCGCGGCCGGGGACGTGGGAACCACCGCCGTGGTTCTGGGGGCCAGCGGGCGGGCCAGTCCACCACAGCCCCCTCTGCAGCAGCCTCCAAACCCTCCTAGTCCGACCTTTCTGGGCCACCAAACGCCAGTGGGTGGCAGGATCCGCCATCTCCTCCCCCACTGGCGCACCATCACGTCGGACAGGTGGGTTTTGCAAATAGTCCGAAGGGGCTACTCCCTCCCCTTCGAGACTACCCCTCCATCCATGCCACCTCAGTACCATCGCATGTCGGAGGATCACTTGGCCCTTCTCCAACAGGAAGTTTCGGCACTCTTGGCCAAGGGAGCCATTGAGCGCGTTCCTGCCCCAGAAGTAGGTCGTGGTTGCCATTCCCACTACTTTCTGGTGCCCAAGAAGGACAAAGGCCTGCGTCCTTTCTTGGATCTCAGGAACGTCAACCGCTTCCTCCGGAAGGAGAAGTTCAAAATGTTGACGCTCGTTCAGGTCTTGTCTGCCCTCGACCCTGGAGACTGGATGGTAGCGTTGGACTTGCAGGACGCCTATTACCACATCCCCGTTCTGCCTGCCCACAGGCGTTACCTACGGTTCACGGTAGGCCACAAGCACTTTCAGTTTACCGTGCTCCCCTTTGGCCTTACAAGCGCCCCTCGGGTGTTCACGAAAGTGATGGCGGTGGTCGCAGATCAGGGGTTCCAGTCTTCCCCGATCTCGACGACTGGCTGTTGAAAGCGGGCTCGCCCCAGGCTGTCGTCTCCCACCTGCAGACTACGGCCGACCTCCTGCATTCGCTGGGGTTCTCCATCAATGTGCCGTAGTGACACCTGACCCCCTCTCAGAAGCTCCTCTTCATCGTAGCGGTTCTGGACACGACGCAGTTTCGGGTTTGTCCTCCCGAACAGCGAGTCCGGGATATTCGGGCTATGATTCCGATCTTTCATCCTCTATCCCGGGTTTCGGTCAGGATGACCCTCAGGCTGCTGGGTCTGATGGCCTCCTGCATCCTGCTGGTGGATCATGCCCAATGGCATATGCAGGCTCTGCAGTGGGACCTGAAGTTCCAGTGGGCCCAACATCAAGGGAATCTGTCTGATTGCGTCCAGATCTCGGACGGAGGGCACTGAACACCAATTGCAGTGGTGGCTTAAGAACCAGGATTGGGTCGAAGGCAGATCCCTCTCCCTTCCTCAACCAGAGTTCACAGTGGTGACCGATGCATCACTTCTGGGATGGGGCGGCCACATGGGGGAGGCGGAGATCAGAGGCCTCTGGTCTCCGGCGGAGTCCGGGCTCCACATCAACCTTCTGGAGCGTCGGGCGATTCGTCTTGCACTCAAGGCATTCCTTCCCTCTGTCCGGGGAAGAGTAGTGCAGGTGTTCACGGACAACACCACCGCCATGTGGTACTGCAACAAACAGGACGGGGTGGGATCGTGGACCCTATGTCAGGAGGCTCTCCGCCTCTGAACATGGCTGGAACATCAGGGCATATCCCTGGTGGTTCAACACCTGGCAGGTTCTCTGAACGCCAGGGCGGACGAACTCAGCCGCAGGTGCATGATGGATCACAAAGGGCGTGTTCACTCGGAGGTGGTGCAAGGTCTCTTTCAGCAGTGGGGAGAGCCTTGGTTAGATCTATTCGCCACCGAAGAGAACGCGCAATGTCAGCAGTTCTGCGCGTTGGAATTTCCAAGGCGGCACTCGCTAGGCGACGCTTTTCGTCGCGAGTGGAGTTGCGGTCTTCTATACGCCTTTCCGCCTATACCACTTCTGCCCAGAGTGCTGAAGAAGATCAAGCGCGACCGGGCCCAAGTCATTCTTGTGGCTCCGGATTGGGCACGGATAGTCTGGTATCCTGAGCTACTCAACATAGCCATCGATCCTCCGATCAGACTGCCTCTTCGGGAGGATCTTCTGTCGCAGCAGCAGGGGACGGTCCTCCACCCGAACCTATCCCGCCTCCACCTCCTTGCGTGGAGATTGAGGGGCGGCAGTTGACGTCGTTTGACCTGCCTCCCGCAGTCTGCGATGTTATCTTGGCAGCCAGGCGTCCCTCCACTAAGACAGTATACGCCTGCAGATGGAACAAATTTGTGGCATGGTGTGCAGCAAAGGCTGTGGATCCCCTTTCCACCCCTCTTTCTGAGGTTCTCTTGTTCCTCCTTTCTTTGGCCCAGCAGGGCTCTGCTCTGGGCACTCTAAAGGGCTACCTCTCGGCCATTTCAGCCTTCCTTAGCCTTCCTGATCAGCCTTCTCTTTTTAAGTCCCCTGTTGTAAATAGATTCCTTAAGGGCATTACTCATCTTTTTCCTCCTGTTCCCTTCGTAATGCCTCAGTGGGACTTGAACTTGGTTCTTACCTACCTCATGTGCGCTCCCTTTGAGCCGCTACATAGCTGTCTTCTCAGACTTCTCACTTTAAAAACTGCCTTTCTGGTGGCCATCACCTCTGCACGCAGGGTGAGTGAGCTACAAGCTCTTTCTTCCAAGCCTCCCTTTCTGGCTGTCCATCCGGACAAGGTCGTCCTGAGAACTAGACCTTCCTTTCTTCCCAAGGTGGTTACTTCTTTCCACATTGGCCAAACCATCACTTTGCCCACCTTCTTTCCGCCTCCACATCCTTCAAAAGAGGAAGAGAGGCTCCACTGTCTGGATCCAAAACGTGCGCTTTCCTTCCACTTGGATCGCACCAAACAATTCTAGGTGGACGACCAGCTCTTTGTTGGTTACGTGGGCGCTAAGAAAGGTCGGGCCGTGCCCAGACAGACCATCTCCAGGTGGGTCGTTCTGTGCATCAAAACATGCTACTCTTTGGCAAAGAAGGAGCCTCCAGTGGGGCTGCGCGCCCATTCCACCAGGGCGACGGCAGCTACTACTGCTATGGGACGAGGAGTCCCCCTGAATGACATCTGTCAGGCAGCTACGTGGGCATTGCTGCACACGTTCACCAAACACTACTGCCTAGACAGCCAAGTCCGGAGAGACGGCTTCTTTGGCGGTTCTGTTCTCCAGGACTTTCTGGTGTGAACTTGGTTTGCAGACCCACCTCCGGGGTTGGTATTGCTGGGGTATCTATTTTAAGGTAAGGAATCTATAACTAACTGTTTCTTTCAGATGAACAAGTTACTTCCCTTTGGTAATGATATATCTGTAAGAAACATAAGTTAGTTATAGATTCCTTACCGCCCCACCCATCCTCCCCGTTCTGCGAACTGACTTCTAGGGTTAAGGTCATCCTTTCAGGGCCCTAGTTTTGTGCACCAGTAGTCAGTGTCTTGCATGGCTCTGCGCTTCTGGCCTGGAAAGTCGTGTACAGAACTGACGTCAGCGCGCGAGGGCTGCGTCTATGTAGCTACCGCGACGTAATCCTCGCGACCACGACGCTGACGACGAACGCGGAGTTGACAGACGCCACCTTCCGACGCGCAGGGCTACTGCTGATGAAAAACTTTCCGGATCCAGTCTGACGCCTGGGGATAATTCTAAGGTAAGGAATCTATAACTAACCTATGTTTCTTACAGATATATCGTTACCTAAGGTAAGTAACTTGTTCATTAATGCCAACAACGTAGTTCTGGATGAGGCTGTTGAAGAGCACAATGTCAGATACTCAAGCTTTTGAAACAGACCGATTGGCAAAAGGATACCAATGAAAGGTTTTAAGGTGGTCAGGGTAGGCATATCTTGGGAAGATGTCCCAAGACAGGTTGAGTAACTAGATTTGTAATATGTTCTGAGATGTTTAGGAAGGCCTTAATAAAGGGAATTCCCATAAAAGACGGTGTGATTACAAAAAACAGATAATCTCTGGGGGGGAAAAAGAGTCCCTTAAAATAACCTGTAAACATAGTACAGAATACAAATCAGGTGTTTTGTTAGAGAAAGATCTTCTCTATCAGAAACTGTTAAGCTAATTCAACTTTGGCACTTTTCAGAACTCTCTAAGGCATAGCGGAACCAGTCACTACTCCTACATGTAGCAAGTATCTAATGACTATTGCAAAGTATTTGCAGATTTTATAAGGCTAATAATGGAAGATGATAAAGGTAAGTAGAGAAGCAAACTGTGCTTTCTGAAATGTTTCTGTAGACGAGGCACTTGAAGTCTAACAAAGATAAAATTCCCGAATTGTGCTGGTGTTGAAGGAGGTTCTTGTTCTTTTCTTATATAAATGGATTATTTCAGCAGAGCAGCAAGTCGGATCCACTGACAAACATGGCCTCTCCTGAGGACACAGAACCAAAGAATGACATCCTGTTTCTGACGCCCCTTTAATTTTGAAGCTCCTTAAAAATAGCTAAAAAATAATCTCCAATGCATGTGGTATCCTAGGGTATTGGGAACTACATTGTTGTCCAGACATCAATCTTTGACATTCTATATATCAGCAATCTAGCTCTCCTTATGCTCTGGATCTGTCTGCATCCTCGAGCGCCCTGTCACAAGGGACGGGATGAGGGCTTCAAAAGAGCGATCTGCCTCTTTTCAGGGAGATCATTAGGCCGATTTCCCTAAAATGGTACGTTGAGAATGTTGTAACAGAAGGGTCTTTTCTTTCACTGCTTTTTATTAAGGATTCGGGTCCAGCCTCCGTATAAATTATTAGTGAAGCTGCATCTGTCTACGCCCATGCCATCCAAGCAGAGTTAGACCAGAAAAAGGGTGAAGGAAAGGTCTGCTCGGTGTAAAGGGTTAATGGAACATGCTAGTTAGAATGAGGACAAATGGAATTTTCGCTTGATCTCTTTTGAGAGTGCCTGCAGGAAAGCAGAGGCAAATCCTTGACTATTAAGATGGGCTTCCTGCTTATTACACGGAAAGGAAAGGAGTAAACCCGTCAATAAGCACCCAGGTAACTGCTGAGGTTGCATCTGCAAACTATCCGCAGAGGTTTGAGCAGACGGCATCTACTATTGGAAGAGGACAGGGCGAGCACAGCCAGAGTGGCCCTAGTAGAGAAGGTAGAGTATTGCAATGCTCTCCTTGTACCTACTAACAATGGAAGCATAAGAAAGCTGCTCACAATGGGGCTTATCTACAATCTTCAAAGACATTGAGCTCCAGCAACCTTAAGATCACTGCAGCCATAAAGAAATACAGAGCGGAGGTCCACTTGTGTCAGTGTCTTCCATTGAAATGTTGGAACTAGATTAGAGAACGACATAAAAGCGGCATCAAAGCCAAGTGTTTTAGATGAATGATAGGAAATACTGTCCTGCCCATAGCGCGTAGAAAACTATATTGGTTGTTTAGCTCTGTACAAGTGCTGAAATAAAAATAGAACTAGAAATCTGCTTTGAAGGTGGCTGTGTCCTGAGGTAATGGATCCTTGCTGGGTGCCTGCTTTCAGTGGGGGTGTTCGTAGGTGGAGCACATACTCAGTCAAAGCTCATCTGTCTGCAGCTAATTACAGGGAACTGCAGCAGGTCTGAAAAACACATTTATTGTAATCCATAAATTGTAGGTTGATGGTTGAAAGTCTGACTCACATCTCACCTCAGGAGAGGAAAGACTGTAGTTGACTGGGTTCAGCCAGCAGAAGGCCAACAATGGCAGTAACGGAGTATAGTTTAATGACACTGATTACAAAAAGTATTTTATAGTGCGGTCTTGCCGCAAAGGATAACACCATAAAAGAATGTCGTCAGATTTGAGAACAAAAGGAAATCTTCATTGGGCTAGTGAAGCATTCTAGGTTCTTCAAGGCATTCTCCTATAGGTTTCTTTGTACGAGAGTGTCTGATACGGTGTCATCTGCATACGTTGAGTGGATTGCTGATGATCTCCTTCGAAGACCGGGAGATCCAGTGAATGGAACCTGAATACCTTGGGGAGATTCTAGGTGGTGCGGTGGGAGTAGAGATTGTACGATATTTGTTTCGTAATCTTGTTATGGTGTTTTTTGGTGCATTTTTTAGAAACCGTGAGCGAGGTTTGAAGGGAACTGGAAGGGTTTGCAGCCATACCCAGCCCATAAGAGGTGTCTTTAGTGACTGGGTGCGGATTTCATATTTTTACAGATTTAAGTTATCATGGTTCAAATAAGAGATCTGTGCACTTTAAGATTTGCAGTTTTTTTTTAAAAATACATATTTTTATTACATTTTCTTATAAGTTGCAATTGTATGATCACATTTATTGGCTTTATAAGCAACAGTACAGAGCGAACACGGCAGGCATTATTGAACATAGTTAACCGTCCAGTTAAAGTGAATACATTAGACCAGACAGTTGCCCTCTTGTTGTTAAAGATCCCCGGGTGTTCCCGATGTCATGGCATGTGAAATGTTTTGTAGTGGCGTCTCCTCTTCCCCTTGTGTGAACCCATAGTGGCGCATTCCGGGGCCCCATATTTTAGTAAACTTGTTCCAGCGCCCACAGGCCTTGTATGTCACCTTCTCGGCTGCCATGTATATGTCCATCCCCCCTCTCCATTCCTGAAGTGTGGGTGGTTCCGGTACCCCCAAATGTTTCGCTACATCTTGTTTGGCCACTGCTATGCCCAGGTTTGCAAAAAGTAATTTGGCTCTGGGGAGGTTTATTTCCGTGGGTATTATCAATAATATATATTTGGGGTCCAAGGGTATTGTCACCTCCAGGATCTCGCCAAGTTCTGTAATCAGCGCATTCCAATACATGTGGATGATAGGGCATTCCCACAGTGTGTGTAAGTAGGTTCCCCTCTCTGATTTACACCAACAGCATTCAGGCGATTCCGCTCGTCCAGTGTTGTGTAGGCGGACTCTGTCGTAGTACGCCTTGTGTAGGATCTTGAACTGTATTAAGCGGAGGTGTTATTCAATAGCAACTTCTCTGGGGTGCATCAAGGCCGCTTCCCAGTGCAGATCCTTTAGGGTCCCTAGCTCTGTTTCCCATTTCTCCCTTAGTTTTAGTAGGGTGCCGTTTTTTTTTTTTTATTAATATGCGTTCTGTATGTCCATGAGACTGCCTTCTCTTCGATTTCCCCAGTGAGAAGTCTCCCTTCCAGCGGTGCATATTCGGGCATGCCCTCTGTGTCTAACCTCTGCGCCTTCCTTGCGTGTGCTACCTGCAGATATTTGTAGTACTGATTTGCATGGAGACCGTATTCCCTTTGCAGGGAGGTGAATGGAATAAGGCCCTGTCCCTCCAGTAAATCACCCACTTTTGAAATACCCCACATATCCCATGCCTTAAAGCCTCACAGTTTCGCAGATTCCCTCAATCCCATTCCTACCCACAGAGGGGTTTCCCGCATTCCATAACATCTGCTTTTCTGCCCTCTTCCATGCCGCTATGGTCACCTGTGTTGCAGGTAGCAATTTCCCCACCCCCTTTTCTCCGTATAAGTAGTGTGTGGGTGATAATAAAATTGGGTACGCTCTAGAGCATATGTGGGATGATCGCTTGGTAGGTGTTCCCAGTCATTAAAAACAATTAAGTGTGCCGCCCAGTAATAGGCCCTAATGTCTGGGAGAGATATATCCCCATTATACTGGTTCCGTTGTAGGGTATTGAGTGCCACTCTGGGAGTACCGCCATTCCAGAGGAACGTTCGGACCGCCTCGTCTATCTTGATAAAAACATCCTCTGACAGGGAATGATGCGTATTTTGAAGTGCATGTAATAGTTTTGGCAGTGTTATCTTTTTGTACATTGCGGCTTTGCCCAGGAGTGTCAGTGGTAGTGTTTTTCACTGTTCCACATCATCGCAAAACTCCGAAATTACCCTATTAATGTTACGATTGAGGCTCTCTTCCCTGCTAATGGTGCCATACATTTCCAGCTATGTTATACCTTTGTTTTCTATTTTTAGGTACCTGGGAACATCAAGCGGGTCTAAGGTGTGACTTACGGGGTATATGCTGGATTTGTTCCAGTTTATTTTGTATCCCGCATGTGCCCTATACGCCTTGAACACTGAATAAACCGGAGAAGGTCAGTCGGTGGTTGGTTACATACAGTAGGATGTCGTCCGCGTATAAGGATAATCGTTCGTCGTCTGTCCCCTCGTCTTTTTCCCGGAAGCCCGTAATCTCGGGATGTGTGTGAATTATACATGCCAGGGGTTCTAGTATTAGAGCAAATAACAGCAGGGACAAAGGGCACCCCTGCCTTGTTCCCCACCCTATGGGGAATTCGCTCCATAGTGCGCCATTCTCTCGAACTCTGGCTACCGGATCTTCGTACAGCAGGTCTGTCCATGCCCGGTATTTGGGTCCAAACCCATATTTCCAAAGTCCCTGTTTCAGGAAGGACCAGTGCACAGTGTTGAATGCTTTTTCAGCCTCCAAAGATAGTATCAGATGGGGTTCATCTCTAGATTTTGTGGCGTCCAGCTAGTTGCTTAGGTGACGAAGGTTAAATCTGGTCGATATTTTGGGCATGAAGCCCGATTGGGCTTAATGAACTAGCACGGTTATGGCTCGGGTCAGTCTGTTAGCCAGAATTGAGGCCAGAATTTTGGTTTCGATATTTAGCAGGGAAATTGGGCGATATGAACTACAGGCCATGAGTGGCCTGTCTGGTTTGTGCATTACCACAATCTTGGCACCTCTAAGGTCATGGGGGGGGGGGGGCTAGCTATCTCTTTTGCTTCCAAGAACAACTTCAACAAATGCAGGCACAACAGGTCTGAAATTTGTTTAAAAAATTGCCCCGGTATGCCATTGGAGCCCAGAGTTTTCCCAGGTTTCAGGTGACTTGTGGCTGCTTCTAGTTCGGCTAGTGTCAAATCCTCCTCTAAGAACTGCACAGCTGCTGCACCCAAGGTCGGGGTAGGAATTTCTAAAAGGTAGTTTTTTATCTGTTGGGTATTTGCAAATGGGCTCCCCTCATAAAAGACCTGGTAGTACCGGGCGAATTTGTTTGCTATGTCTTTGGGCGTAACCTACTTATGACCTCCCCGGACCCTACAGTCGTCACCCAGCGTGACTCTGCTTCTTTTTTACTCAACCACGCCAGCAGTCTCCCTGCCTTATCTCCAGCGTCGTAGAGTCTCTGGTTTGTGGCCTGAATTGCAGCCTTAGCTTCTGGCTGTGCTAGAGCCTGGTACGCCTTACGGAGGGCTGCCATGACTCGTAACTGCGAGGGATCTGCGGGTGTCCCCAACTGAGTCTCCAGTCGGAGGAGACGTGCTTCCACTTCCTCCACCTCCTTGGTTTCCCGTCTTTTCTTATGTGCTATTATATTTTGCGCTCTATCACGGAGAAACCACCTTGTAGGCCCAAAGCGGGACAGCCGACAAGACGGAGCCTGCTTTTTCTTTAAAATACAGCTCTGTGTCCGTTCTGATTTCAGGGACTACCCCTCTGTCCCTGAGCTCCCACGCATTACGTTTCCAACCCATCTCAGTGCCACGTTTCCTCTTTCCCAGGGTAAGCCATTGTGGGGAATAATCCGAGAGGCCTCTGACCAAATATTCCGCCCTGTCTATTTCCTCCACCTCTCCTGCCGGGGCCAGGACATAATCCAGCCTCGAGAAGACACTATGCGCTCCTAAGTAGTATGAATATTTCCAAACATGCGGTTAATGACGTCGCCACAGATCCCTCATGGTGATGAAGCGTTGGAATTGCGTCTTTCTGTGTGGGGCAGTATTAGGAGTAGTGTGGTCCAACGGGGGATTGACCACATCATTAAAGTCTCCCCCCAAATATGGGTGCATGAGCCCGCCTCTAGCAGGATCTCTGTCAGTTTGTCTAGTGTGTGTGTTTGTAAACGCGGGGAGCATAAACACTAATCAATGTTACATCGCGTCTGTCCCATTTCCCCTTAATCGCCATGTAGGTCCCATTGGGAACTATCCATGTGTGATCTATGTTAAATGGGGGAGATTTCCTGATCAGGATTACCACTCCACGGGCGCCCGATTAGAAGCCCACATGTGCTAATGTTTTTTATGCCCCTCTGCCCAGGAATCCACATTGTGTACCTCTCAGGTGTCTCTTGGAGGAGTATCACGTCATGTTTCGGTCGTTTAAAGTATGCAGCAACCAGGTCACGTTTAACCTTGTTTCCCAGTCAGTTACCCTTCCAGGATAATACTGAATATTTGCCAAGGTCAGGTAACTTCCCTCTGCTCATTGGGGTGTTTGAGAGTATTGTCCACGGTTGTCTGGTCTCGCTCTGCCTTGGTAGCAAACCCTGTACCTGTGCTTCTATCCTTGTGTGTCAATGTGATCTTTGTGTGTCTCCCCATATCCCAACAACCCTCCCTCCCGGTCCCATCCCACTCTCCCCCTCCCCCACGCACTTTTCCCCTAATGTCAACGTGACAACTGTGACGCGGGTGATGTAGAGAGGTTTATCGCAAACTCTCTCTCTCATAACTATCCTACTGTCCCTCCCTTATTTTAATAACGGGACATGTATGAATGTAGTAGTAAGAAAATATACCAGCAAACAAATTAGAGAAAAGTTAACGTGAATAAGAGTCAGCAGTCTCTCACAAATGCCAGGCCGGACTGTTGAAAAGCCTGTCCACCTCTCGTATTGGCTCCGCCCGCCAACAGTTCTTCAGGTTTCTTCTTCTCCGTCTCTTGGTCCCTAGTCCAGGTTCTGGCTCTGAGTCAGACGAGGGGGCACTAGCTGAGACTCCACTGTCCCCGCCCCTCCTTTTTGTAGCCCAAAATTGCGTCCTGTCGCAAGTTGTGGGTTCCACTCTGTGTCCGAGGAGAGCCGAGTGTTTGGGCTGTCTTTCCCTGGCAGCAGCGCCAGTCGTTGTCGCTTGGCCAGGGTCCGGAGCCTCTTATGTCTTCTCTCTCTGTTGCGATTTGGACCTCAGCTGCCAGCCCTCTGTCATCATTCTTGTCTCTCTCGTCCGGTCATGATGGTGGGCATTCCTCTACCCATGTCCAAAGTTCGTCGGGGTATGGAAGAAAAACGTCTCCTGATTGTAGATGATTTTGAGCTTGGCAGCAAACAGGAGCATGTATTGGATCTGCATTTCTCCAAGTATCACCTTCACACAGTCAAAGGTGCGTCTTTGCTTCTGCACTTCCCTTGAGTAGTCAGGGAAGATCATGATTCTCGCCTGTGCATGACGGAGTTCCTTCAACTTTTTCGCCTCTCTTATTATTAAGTCTCTGTCTTGATAATTAAGAAATCAGGTGGGAATGGGATGCTGGGAGGCCCCCACCGGTGGGTTGGTGCTGAGTGTTCTATGCGCCCTCTCGATCATGAAGCAGGATGAAAAGCGGGCTGTCAGGAGTGAGTCTTGCAGCCAGTTCTTTAGGAACACCCCCGCGTCTGGTCCCTCTGCTCCTTCCGGAAATCCAACAAAGCGCAGGTTGTTCCTCCTTGCCTGGTTTTCTGCGTCGTCCACTCTCCAGGTCACCTCTTTCAGGGTTGCACGCATATCAAGGACTTCCTTCCGCAGCTTACAAGTCACATCTTCCACCTCCGATATCCTGCCTTCTGCTTGTGTCACCCTCTCGGATACCTGGCGCAGGTCTTAGCGCAATAATGTTGCCTCTGATCTCACCTCTATCAGTCCTTCCAAGGCGTCTCTGAAGGCATTTATGGCCTGCAGAACCATCGCATTATCCGGGATCAAGGGCTGCGTTCCTCCCTGGTCCAATATGTTTTGCATATTTATCCAGTTTGCCTTGTGATTGTGGTTTCGGTTCTTTGTCTTTGCCCATGGTCGCAGGATGCAGGACTGTATATAGTGTAGCGGACTGTCTGCCTGCAGAGGGACCCGGCCTTTGGATTAGGACTCTGGTGGAAGTTCTCAGATCCTCTCCGCACAGCGGTCGAACACTCACCAGGGTGCATCTCTGTGTGGGTGCTACCAGGAAGGGTCACAGTGGGGGGCGATGAAGCTCTCCTCGCTTGATATTGCGATAGGCTTTGGTGCACTATGGGCGCGTCGGTTAGGCACCACCAGGGACGGCCCCAGTCAGTTCAGAGCCCAGTCACTCTTCATGGCCCCCACCATCCATGGGCTTGTTTATGTACGGGGCAGATTACATGTCAGCACTTCTTCCCCGCCTCACAGGGAAATCTGGTGTTGCACACCCAAAGCTATTGCTCAACTCCCAGGCACCGGCCCCCTGCATCATTTCTCTCCTCTCTCGGCTCCTCAGGTCTGCGAAGCCTGGCAGCCACCTGCTCAGGGTCCGCCGTAACCACGTCGGTGCTGTTGGCAGTCAGGAGGGGTGGTGCTCACAACGGCTGCCTCCACGGTATCCTCCAAGCCCACGGGAACGATGCCCGGGTGCCCCACCTGGGCCAGAGTGGCACCCTCTCCTCACCTCCGAGGGCCCGGGCGCATCTGGAGTTCTCCTCCGCACCTCGGCCTCGAAGCGGGAACCGCCCTCCACACGGCCTGGGCCCGACTCTGCAGGCCCTCAGCACGGCAGTCCCAGCGGGCCCGCAGCACGCAGTGCCTCCGCTCGGTTTTGCCAACAGGCCCTATGTCGGCACTGATGTTGTGCAGCACTTTTCCCCGGAGACCTACAGGGTCCGCGCTCTGCACCGCAGGTCGTCAACACAGCAGCTCCAGGAGGCCACTGTACGCCGGGTCTTCACTCTGCCTCGTCAACAGGTTGCAGATCCGCTCAGACACCGCACAGCACTCTCCCCAGGAGACAGGTAGGGTTGTGAGGCACAAACACTTGCTGGATGATGGAAAAGGAGCAGGATATGGATGGATTACACCGTGGGCCGGCGGAGCCGGCACCCAGAGCTGCAAGTCAGCTATTTTGTGGGCCACCAAGATTTGCAGTTTTTAAGCACTCCACCGAACGGTTAATGGGCATAGGATCTTGTGATTAACATAGCTGTGGACACATTTTGTGTTGTGGTGCATATAGATCATCATAGTATCTGGGCGTGTGGTGTATTGTGGTTACCATAGCTGTGGGAGCACTGTTTTGTGGTGCATACAGAACATCATAGTGTCAGGGGGCATGTAGTCTTGCGGTCACCTTAGCTGTGGACACACAATGATATTCTTTGTACACCACAGCACATAGTGTCAGGGAGCATGGAGTAATATGGCTACTATAGGCCTGGACACATTTTGTGTTGTGGTGCATACAGAACTTCATTGTGACTTGGAGTAGGGTGTTGTATGGTTACCATAAGTGTGAACACACTTTGTGTTGTGGTGCATACAGATCATAGGGTCTGGGAGTGTGGTGCCTTGTGGTTACCATAGGTGTGCACACACTTTGTGTTGCATACAGATCATAGGGTCTAGGAGTGTGGTGTCTTGTGGTTACCATAGGTGTGGACACACTTTGTGTTGCATACAGATCATAGGGTCTGGGAGTGTGGTGTCTTGTGGTTACCATAGGTGTGGACACACTTTGTGTTGCATACAGATCATAGGGTCTGGGATTGTGGTGTCTTGTGGTTACCATAGGTGTGGACACACTTTGTGTTGCATACAGATCATAGGGTCTGGGAGTGTGGTGTCTTGTGGTTACCATAGGCGTGAACACACTTTGTGTGGTGTGTTGCATACAGATCATAGGGTCTGGGAGTGTGGTGTCTTGTGGTTACCATAGGCGTGGGCACACTGTGTTGCATACAGATCATAGTGACTGAGAGTGTGGTGTCTTGTGGTTACCATAGACGTGGACACACTTTGTGTGGTGTTGCATACATAACTTCATTGTGACTGAGAGTGTGGTGTCTTGTGGTTACCATAGGCGTGAACACACTTTGTGTGGTGTTTAATACAGATCATAGGGTGTGGGAGTGTGGTGTCTTGTGGTTACCATAGGTGTGGACACACTTTGTGTTGCATAGAGATCATAGGGTCTGGGAGTGTGGTGTCTTCTGGTTACCATAGGTGTGGACACACTTTGTGTGGTGTGTTGCATACAGATCATAGGGTGTGGGAGTGTGGTGTCTTATGGTTACCATAGACGTGGACACACTTTGTGTTTTGCATACAGATCATAGGGTCTGGGAGTGTGGTGTCTTGTGGTTACCATAGGCGTGGACACACTGTGTTGGATACAGATCATAGTGTCTGGGAGTGTGATGTCTTGTGGTTACCATAGACGTGGACACACTTTGTGTGGTGTTGCATACAGAACTTCATTGTGACTGAGAGTGTGGTGTCTTGTGGTTACCATAGGCGTGAACACACTTTGTGTGGTGTTTAATACAGATCATAGGGTGTGGGAGTGTGGTGTCTTCTGGTTACCATAGGTGTGGACACACTTTGTGTTGCATAGAGATCATAGGGTCTGGGAGTGTGGTGTCTTCTGGTTACCATAGGTGTGGACACACTTTGTGTGGTGTGTTGCATACAGATCATAGGGTGTGGGAGTGTGGTGTCTTATGGTTACCATAGACGTGGACACACTTTGTATTTTGCATACAGATCATAGGGTCTGGGAGTGTGGTGTCTTGTGGTTACCATAGGCGTGGACACACTGTGTTGGATACAGATCATAGTGTCTGGGAGTGTGATGTCTTGTGGTTACCATAGACGTGGACACACTTTGTGTGGTGTTGCATACAGAACTTCATTGTGACTGAGAGTGTGGTGTCTTGTGGTTACCATAGGCGTGAACACACTTTGTGTGGTGATTTGCATACAGATCATAGGGTGTGGGAGTGTGGTGTCTTCTGGTTACCATAGGTGTGGACACACTTTGTGTGGTGTGTTGCATACAGATCATAGGGTGTGGGAGTGTGGTGTCTTGTGGTTACCATAGGCGTGGACACACTTTGTGTTGCATACAGATCATAGGGTCTGGGAGTGTGGTGTCTTGTGGTCACCATAGGCGTGGACACACGTTGTGTTGCATACAGATCATAGGGTCTGGGAGTGTGGTGTCTTGTGGTCACCATAGGCGTGGACACACTTTGTGTTGTGGTGCATACAGATCATAGGGTCTGGGAGTGTGGTGTCTTGTGGTTACCGTAGATGTGGACATACTTTGTGTTACATACAGATCATAGGGTCTATGAGTGTGGTGTCGTGTGGTCACCATAGGTGTGGACACACTGTGTTGTTTTGCATACAGATCATAGGGCCTGGGAGTGTGGTGTCTTCTGGTTACCATAGGTGTGGACACACTTTGTGTGGTGTTGCATGGCGAACTTCATTGTGACCGAGTGTGGTGTCTTGTGGTTACCATAGGCGTGAACACACTTTGTGTTGCATACAGATCATAGGGACTGGGAGTGTGGTGTCTTGTGGTTCCAATAGGTGTGGACACACTTTGTGTTGCATACAGATCATAGGGACTGGGAGTGTGGTGTCTTGTGGTCACCATAGGTGTGAACAGACTTCGTGTTGTGTTGCGTACAGATCATAGGGTCTGGGAGTGTGGTGTCTTGTGGTTACCATAGGTGTGGACACACTTTGTGTTGTGTTGCATACAGATCATATGGCCTGGGAGTGTGGTGTCTTCTGGTTACCATAGGCGTGGACACACTTTGTGTGGTGTTGCATGGCGAACTTCATTGTGACTGAGTGTGGTGTCTTGTGGTTACCATAGGCGTGAACACACTTTGTTGCATACAGATCATAGGGACTGGGAGTGTGGTGTCTTGTGGTCACCATAGGTGTGAACAGACTTTGTGTTGTGTTGCATACAGATCATAGGGTCTGGGAGTGTGGTGTCTTGTGGTTACCATAGGTGTGGACACACTTTGTGTTGTGTTGCATACAGATCATATGGCCTGGGAGTGTGGTGTCTTCTGGTTACCATAGGCGTGGACACACTTTGTGTGGTGTTGCATGGCGAACTTCATTGTGACTGAGTGTGGTGTCTTGTGGTTACCATAGGCGTGAACACACTTTGTTGCATACAGATCATAGGGACTGGGAGTGTGGTGTCTTGTGGTCACCATAGGTGTGAACAGACTTTGTGTTGTGTTGCATACAGATCATAGGGTCTGGGAGTGTGGTGTCTTGTGGTTACCATAGGTGTGGACACACTTTGTATTGCATACAGATCATAGGGTCTGGGAGTGTGGTGTCTTCTGGTTACCATAGGTGTGGACACACTTTGTGTGGTGTGTTGCATACAGATCATAGGGTCTGGGAGTGTGGTGTCTTGTGGTTACCATAGGCGTGGACACACTGTTGGATACAGATCATAGTGTCTGGGAGTGTGATGTCTTGTGGTTACCATAGACGTGGACACACTTTGTGTGGTGTTGCATACAGAACTTCATTGTGACTGAGAGTGTGGTGTCTTGTGGTTACCATAGGCGTGAACACACTTTGTGTGGTGTTTAATACAGATCATAGGGTGTGGGAGTGTGGTGTCTTCTGGTTACCATAGGTGTGGACACACTTTGTGTTGCATAGAGATCATAGGGTCTGGGAGTGTGGTGTCTTCTGGTTACCATAGGTGTGGACACACTTTGTGTGGTGTGTTGCATACAGATCATAGGGTGTGGGAGTGTGTTGTCTTCTGGTTACCATAGGTGTGGACACACTTTGTGTGGTGTGTTGCATACAGATCATAGGGTGTGGGAGTGTGGTGTCTTGTGGTTACCATAGGCGTGGACACACTTTGTGTTGTGTTGCATACAGATCATAGGGTCTGGGAGTGTGGTGTCTTGTGGTTACCATAGGCGTGGACACATGTATTGCATACAGATCATAGGGTCTGGGAGTGTGGTGTCTTCTGGTTACCATAGGTGTGGACACACTTTGTGTGGTGTGTTGCATACAGAACATAGGGTCTGGGATTGTGGTGTCTTGTGGTTACCATAGGTGTGGACACACTTTTTGTTGCATACAGATCATAGGGTCTGGGAGTGTGGTGTCGTGTGGTCACCATAGGTGTGGACACACTGTGTTGTGTTGCATACAGATCATAGGGCCTGGGAGTGTGGTGTCTTCTGGTTACCATAGGTGTGGACACACTTTGTGTGGTGTTGCATGGCGAACTTCATTGTGACTGAGTGTGGTGTCTTGTGGTTACCATAGGCGTGAACACACTTTGTATTGTGTTGCATACAGATCATAGGGTCTGGGAGTGTGGTGTCTTGTGGTTCCAATAGGTGTGGACACACTTTGTGTTGTGTTGCATACAGATCATAGGGTCTGGGAGTGTGGTGTCTTGTGGTTCCAATAGGTGTGGACACACACTCCCAGACACTGTGATGATCCAGATCATCATAGTGTATGGGTGTGTCAGAATGCCAGGCATGAGGCTTTCTCTTAGGGTCAGTGTGATACAATGCCACATCCAAGGCCTTTTCTTTAGGTCAGTATGACAGAATGCCAGCTTCATGGAGTCAGTATGACGCAATGTCAGCTTTAAAATCCCTTTTTAGGGTCATTTTGATGGCTTGCATTCTCCTAGGCTTCCGTGGTTTGGTACCACTGGAGCGCATCATGTTAAATGCTGATCAACTGTCACACCATCCCTAAGTGAGAAACATCAAGACCAGTTGGGAGCTTATCTGGTCTCTCAGAACTTGAACCATGTGCCAAGTGTACAGGGGTTATTGCGGAAGAGACTCCTCAACCCCTGTAGCCCGCATTGACTTAACTTCAGTGGGACTCTTCTCCTCTTAGGTTGTTAGCTTTGGGCCAAGAGATTTTTTAGTATTTTGACTGGAATCGCAGCCCAAGGTCTTGGCCTCATGTGTTTTTCAGTGCTAAACTCAGGGTGAATTGAAGCAGCAGGCCTGACATTTTATGGGCACATTGCTACCCAGAATCCTTTTTGTCTGGCACCTCTGCATCATTGGCTGCCTTTATACTGGTTTGCATTGGTGAGCGCCAATGATGAGAACCTGGGAGGCTGCAGTTTTGCAGCTGGCCCATTAGTACTCCTGTGGGGTGCTGCCAGTCCCTTCTTGTCCTCTCTGTATACATAGAGTGGAGTAGGGAGCAGTCCTACGCCCACTCTGGTGCAGCTGTAAGTTAGGAGACCCTGATGCACATACACTTAGCGTATTTTTGAGTGCAAGTTGTATAGTTGACGGCAGCTTTTAAATTTCTCCCTCCCTCCTCCTTCTTTGATAATGACAAAAATAACTTACATTGGGCAAGAAAAGGGTTCCTCTATAGAGACTGGTGCATTGGTTACTTGTCAATGGGTTGATGCTGTCCTTTCATGGTTTTTAGGTCGTCAGTCTGGCATGAAAACAATTGTTATTCTCTTGGAGAATGGAAGATATTGTTATTGAGCTCCAAAATCAGATTAAGAGGCTTCTGCTTGGCGCGCAATCTTGCTATTATACCAGACCAATCACCTATATTCCCTCCCCCTTTCATCTGTCCACAGAGCCTGACCTCAGATAGTGGTTTCATAAGAATATATCTTTACATATATAGCAGGTAAAAAATGCAGTGTTTGTCTGTGTGTGTGTCTGTAGTTTACGAAAATGTTCATAAGTAAGTCTAAGGTCAGATTGCTATAAAGCAAGTGCTGACTGTCTCCTTACTCAGCCTAAGACTCTAATAGTGCTGCTAGGTTGAGTTTTATGACTTGAGGCAGCACGTACACTTGTGTCCACTCTCTCTAATTTCAAACTCGTAAGCCTTTCACCAGCCCTGGGTTGCGGTTGCTTCTTAGAAGCGCAATGTGAGTACGGGTTAGGACTACTGAACACACACACCTCCTCTCTCTTACCATGATCTCACCCTCTACTACTGCTCAGTTGGGTGCCTAGTGCACGGTACACACTCTTGCCGGACAGTCTCTTCCATACAGGCTGTATAATTCAGCCACTGCCCCTTCTGTGGGGTAGTGACCATTGTCACCCTTAATGCTGCCCCTCCTTCCATGTGTGTTGTGTTGGCCTAACTATTGCCTAGAACTCTGTCTCTTCAGAAATGTGAATGTCTCCCTTGAGCCCCCTGGAAAATAATGGGTTAATAACTATGATGAAGAGAGGCCTCGCCTCGATGTCCACTTTGGCTCGTCTCCCACTAAGATAGAGAAGTAAGTGTGTATTAGAAGTAAAAGCAGGTTTATACAAGGAAGTGCGGGATTACCTTGTTAGTTGCGCGCATTTAAAGATTTTCTCCCTCAAACAAAATGCATTTGTTGCTTTTAATTGCCCAAGCACATTAAGGTCAGAATGTAAATCAGATGATATTGTCTAACTAAGGTAGTGTAAGAGGGTAAAATGTAATGATTGATTTGATTGGAGCAGGATAAGCATGAAAAAGTGCTCACCGTAATCAAGTCTTCTGTTTAACTGGGCTCCTTGTCCAGGTCTTAGAAAAGTGGATACATTTTCAATGCCTTACTTGGCTTTATAAGAAGATGAAAAACGTCTTCTTGAATACTCCAAATGTCATAAAACTTTACAAATTCTCTTCATGTGGTAGCACGCCATAGATTTCAGTGAGTAACTAGGTTCTGAACCCCTCTGTTGTGTTGTGTAATTGTATAGCGCACTATGCACCCAGGAGGGTGTTTTTGTGCTGAATTACGAGCCATATGGGCAGAGCCAGGGTCCGGGCTAGGTGAAGAGCCAGGTCTTCAGTTTATTGAATTCAAGAGCACTGGGGGGGAGCAGAGGTGTGTGGTAGGTTATGCGGTTGTTGAGGTGTGTGGGCCCAGTGTTGTGTAAGGCTTTGTATGTGTGTTTGGGAGCCAGTGGAGTTCTTTCAGGCATTGGGTGGGAGTTTGAGGGTGAGCACAGAGTTTTGTATGGCTTGGAGTATTTTGGTCAGTTGAGCGTTCATTCCAGCATAGAGTGCTTTGCTGTATCCAGCTTGCAGTGTTGAAGGCTTGAGTGATGGTTCTGCAAGTGTTGGTGGGGAGCCATTTGAAGATCTTCTTGAGCATCTTGAGTGTGCGGAAGAAGGAGACGGAGACTGCGTTCATTTGGCTGGTCATGGTGCTTTGGTTGTCAATTACTATTCCAAGAGTCTTTGTGTGGGTTGCCTGGAGGAGTGTGAGTCCGAGTTCAGCAGGCCACCAGACTACTCTTGCGAGAGTCTTTGTGTGGGTTGCCTGGATGATTGTGAGTCCGAGTTCAGCAGGCCACCAGACTACTCTTGCGAGAGTCTTTGTGTGGGTTGCCTGGAGGATTGTGAGTCCGAGTTCAGCAGGCCACCAGGCAGAGTCCCAGAGCGAGGTGTCTTTGCTGCAGATTTCTACTTCCGTCTTGTCTGTGTTAAAGTTGAGACAGTTGTTTTTCATCCATCTGGTTACTTTGGTCATGCAGACCGAGAAATAAATCCAGGTGTTGGCCATCCTGTCGGAAAGGGAGAGTATGATCTGAGTGTTGTCCGCATAGAGAATGATTTTGATTCCTTGGGCACACGGTGCCGAGTGGGGTCATGTAGCCTTTGAAGTGAGTGAGGATCCTTGTGGAACTCCGCAGATGAGGTTTACGGCATTCAAGGTGAAGGGTGTTGGGATGCCCGCTCTTCAGGGCATAGCTGAAGGTTCAGTTCCTGGTGCTCCTGTTGGTTCTTTTCAGATCAGTGCACAGTAATCTGTACTTCCAGGTCCTGGGAAAAGTAGTCCATAGAAGTAGGCCCTACTGGTTAATCTCTCAATCCCACTATGTCCTTATGGTGTGCAAAGAACAAGCTGTCCTGGCCTTGAGAATAGCTGGTAGAGGCAGAGATTTAAGGAGAAGCAGAAGTCATTCATTCCAAAGTCCTCTTCCACAGAGCCTACAAGTTTGTCTCAAAGGCATTTTTTGTTCTGTGACTTTGAGATCATAGGAGTGGATTTTTATAATACTGACCCTTTACAGACTGGAGAAGTTTCCTACGTCTGTCACAGGGAAATAACTACACAATCTCCAGCTATCTATTGCATCACTTCAGTGTTGTCAGATAAAATCCATTCCATGCATCGAATTTTTTTTAGTTTTCTAAAGTGAAGAGAGGCTTATACTGGCTTTTTGAGGCCCACCTCCCCGTCTACCTCTGCTGCTCTTGTCCAGTCCTCCGTTCTTGGTCACCTGTCTGTCCTCCCTGCCAGTACGCCTCTGGTGGCTCCCTGATCTTGGTCACCTGTCTGTCCTCCCCGTCAGTACGCCTCTGGTGGCTTCCTGATCTTGGTCACCTGTCTGTCCTCCCCGCCAGTACGCCTCTGGTGGCTCCCTGATCTTGGTCACCTGTCTGTCCTCCCCGTCAGTACGCCTCTGGTGGCTCCCTGATCTTGGTCACCTGTCTGTCCTCCCCGCCAGTACGCCTCTGGTGGCTCCCTGATCTTGGTCACCTGTCTGTCCTCCCTGCCAGTACGCCTCTGGTGGCTCCCTGATCTTGGTCACCTGTCTGTCCTCCCTGCCAGCACGCCTCTGGGGCTCCCCGATCTGAGAGATGCTTATCATTCCTCTTTTGGACACAAGACTACAGCAGAAGGCGCTATGCTTCGTTGTGCGAGCTGACCTGAGATAGTTCTCTCACTTTGGGCAATGGTTTGCTGCACACACAGTGGGCTGACCTTTCAATTGTATGTTCTTGAATCAAAATCTCATCTTCTGATGGCCTGCACTCGGTTAGGTTGGTGAGTCAGAAGACACACTTGTCTCTTGGAGAGCCTTGTGGGAGACCTTCACACCTAATCCAGCTTCCCTGAGTCAGAAGACACACTTGTCTCTTGGAGAGCCTGGATTGTGGGTGACCTTCACACCTAATCCAGCTTCCCTGAGTCCGAAGACACGCTTGTCTCTTGGAGAGCCTGGATTGGGTGAGACCTTCACACCTAATCCAGCTTCCCTGAGTCAGAAGACACGCTTGTCTCTAGGAGAGCCTTGTGGGAGACGTTCACACCTAATCCAGCTTCCCTGAGTCAGAAGACACACTTCTCTCTTGGAGAGCCTGGATTGTGGGAGACCTTCACACCTAATCCAGCTTCCCAGAGTCAGAAGACACCCTTGTCTCTTGGAGAGCCTGGATTGTGGGAGACCTTCACACCTAATCCAGCTTCCCTGAGTCTGAAGACACGCTTGTCTCTTGGAGAGCCTGGATTGTGGGAGACCTTCACACCTAATCCAGCTTCCCTGAATCAGAAGACACGCTTGTCTCTTGGAGAGCCTTGTGTGAGACCTTCACACCTAATCCAGCTTCCCTGAGTCAGAAAACACCCTTGTCTCTTGGAGAGCCTGGATTGTTTTATTTAATGCGATTTTATACAGCGCGAACATTACCCGAAGATGTCAGAGCGCTTTACAAAAGAACCAGTTGCGTTACATAAGGATTTTGGATTACATTCATTACATAAGAGATACAAACAGAAAAAAATTGCAAATGTACAAGTTGTAAAGTCACTCAAGGAACTGATAAAAACTGATAAACTCTAAAATCACATAGGAATGGGAGACCTTCACACCTAATCCAGCGTCCCTGAGTCAGAAGACACCCTTGTCTCTTGGAGAGCCTGGATTGTGGGAGACCTTCACACCTAATCCAGCTTCCCTGAGTCAGAAGACACGCTGGTCTCTTGGAGAGCCTTGTGTGAGACCTTCACACCTAATCCAGCTTCCCTGAGTCAGAAGACACGCTTGTCTCTTGGAGAGCCTGGATTGTGGGAGACCTTCACACCTAATCCAGCTTCCCAGAGTCAGAAGACACCCTTGTCTCTTGGAGAGCCTGGATTGTGGGAGACCTTCACACCTAATCAAGCTTCCCTGTGTCAGAAGACACACTTGTCTCTTGGAGAGCCTGGATTGTGGGAGACCTTCACACCTAATCCAGTTTACCAGAGTCAGAAGACACCCTTGTCTCTTGGAGAGCCTGGATTGTGGGAGACCTTCACACCTAATCCCCGAGTCAGAAGACACCCTTGTCTCTTGGAGAGCCTGGATTGTAGGAGACCTTCACACCTAATCCCTGAGTCAGAAGACACACTTGTCTCTTGGAGAGCCTGGATTGTGGGAGACCTTCACACCTAATCCCCGAGTCAGAAGACACCCTTGTCTCTTGGAGAGCCTGGATTGTGGGAGACCTTCACACCTAATCCCTGAGTCAGAAGACACCCTTGTCTCTTGGAGAGCCTGGATTGTGGGAGACCTTCACACCTAATCCAGCTTCCCTGAGTCAGAAGACACACTTGTCTCTTGGAGTGCCTGCATTGTGGAAGACCTTCACACCTAATCCCTGAGTCAGAAGACACACTTGTATCTTGGAGAGCCTGGATTGTGGGAGACCTTCACACCTAATCCCCGAGTCAGAAGACACCCTTGTCTCTTGGAGAGCCTGGATTGTAGGAGACCTTCACACCTAATCCCTGAGTCAGAAGATACACTTGTCTCTTGGAGTGCCTGGATTGTGGGAGACCTTCACACCTAATACCTGAGTCAGAAGACACGCTTGTCTCTTGGATAGCCTGGATTGTGGGAGACCTTCACACCTAATCCCCGAGTCAGAAGACACCCTTGTCTCTTGGAGAGCCTGGATTGTAGGAGACCTTCACACCTAATCCCTGAGTCAGAAGATACACTTGTCTCTTGGAGAGCCTGGATTGTGGGAGACCTTCACACCTAATCCCTGAGTCAGAAGACACCCTTGTCTCTTGGAGAGCCTGGATTGTGGGAGACCTTCACACCTAATCCAGCTTCCCTGAGTCAGAAGACACACTTGTCTCTTGGAGTGCCTGGATTGTGGGAGACCTTCACACCTAATCCCTGAGTCAGAAGACACACTTGTCTCTTGGAGAGCCTGGATTGTGGGAGACCTTCACACCTAATCCCTGAGTCAGAAGACACACTTGTCTCTTGGAGAGCCTGGATTGTGGGAGACCTTCACACCTAATCCCTGAGTCAGAAGACACACTTGTCTCTTGGAGAGCCTGGATTGTGGGAGACCTTCACAACTAATCCCTGAGTCAGATGGCAGCCCATTCACACTCGCTACAGGAAGCCCCAGGAAGCAGCCACCAGGGGAAACTGGTTTCAAAACCAGCTTGGGGAAAGGTAGAATTTAGCAACATTTCTAAAATGAATTCATGTAACATTTGTATGAAACCCCTTTGTTTTAAAGATGAATAGTTGTATGAAGTAGTACAGGGTTGAAAGAATTACATTTTTTGGAGGTTGTTAATCAAAGTTTATCGATATTTACACTGCCACAATTCCTAGGGTAACAGACCCTTTATATCCATGTTGCCCGTTGAATATACGCATTAGCACAGCTTGGTAGCTACCTCTGCTGAAGGAGTACACTTGGACAGGGTAGACGCCCGGCTGTCTCTCTTGGCACGGGTAGAAAGTAACGAAAACCCGATCTGCTGATGAAAGGAAGCCGGTGTGTAGGCCCCAGGTAGGTGACGGCCCCAAAGACACAGAGCAGCACCTTGGTGCACAGTGGTGTATAAATGAAGGTTAATAAAGAGACTCCCCCAGTATTGCTGGTTTAGTCCATCTCATAGCTACATAGTGTATAATGCTGATTCCATGTTGGCGTCAAGACTGGAAGCAGCCCATCTCCTCGCACACAGCTCTTTGCATCCGGGTACTAGTAAAACGTGCATCTGGTAGAACTTAAGAACTCTCTTGAGGAGTGACACACTGGCCAAGGAGCTCTAAACCTTGTCATTGAGTCTAGGCTTCTCTTGCACCGTATGTAATTGGCAGCCCCTCCGTATGCCATAAGTTACATGGGCGCCAAGCCAAATCTAGGAGGAGTGTGGGCGAAGCGGACGTCTGCAGAAGCAAGGTGCATGCCAGGTGGCATGAAACGAGAGGAGCAGGGTTTCCGGGAAGCCAGGAACAGGCAGTATGTCAGCACAGAGCCTGTGAAGACAGCAAGGTGAGCAAAGATTGAACTCAGAACAAAATAAATTGGAGTGGATGGCTCATGCCTCAGTCCATTGCTGGTGCCACCCTGCAGCCAGAAGGTCACTGAAGGGATGGTGTAGGTCTCCTGGTGATAACTCACTATACACTGAGAGAAAGGCTGGCCTTCTTCAGTAATCTAGGCACAATCATGTCCTTGAGTAGGGGTGACTGGATCTGCAGAGACAGGACCACTGGTAGATCTCCGTTGAAACAGCCGGACAAGGAGAAAGAATTGCAGTCTGCGAGTGTAGTTAGAAGAGCATTTACCAGCAGCAGCAGCAGAAGATCAGAAAGAGAAGAGGAGGAGGAGCAGCAGTGCACTGCTTGGACAGACTCTCTTAGAGGCACCTTTGCAGTGATAAAGAACTGAGATGCCCCAGAGAAAAGTCACCGAAAGAACCGAGCCTAGAAACAAAGATTGCTGCTAACGCCTTAGGATGTGGAACAAGAACTAGATACAAGCAGTCAGGAGCTAGCAAGCACTGGGATGCTATAAACTGGCAGTGCCCAGCAGACAGTGCCGCTGAATGCTGCTAGTGCAGTGGTTCTGTAGCTGCACACGTCTGTCATGGAGTGAGGCAATACTAAGGTTGTTGGGGCTCCTTGCTGCTCTGTATTGTGTGCTCTGTTGTCCATATGCAGAATGTGTGCTCCCTTAACCTCTTGGCTTCGCTGGGAAGAAGAGACGAGAGCATGAGATGATGTGTGCATTAAAAGGTGATGTGGGGCAGATACTTCCAAGTACTAGGTGCATTGCAGAAATGTTTGCAAATCTTTGACATTACAGAGAGTGACGTTACTGAGGCAATTAAAGATGTACAGACAGGGACCACTCCGGGCTCTGATGGCATACCAACCCAAGTGTACAAATGTCTGGCTAGAAGACCAATGCCTCGTTATTGGCTGTGTATAACCCCAGTCCCCTTCAAGTGCTGGCTCATGCTAGTGTTTAAAAGTCCCTGATCTCTGCCTACTTGGTGGCGGGCTTGAAGACCGATTGTGATATTTTGGGGGATGTGGGTAATTTTCCAGTACTTTATAAAGTTCAGTTTGAGCTTGGATAAGGAGCAGTGCCAGCCCAGCCACTTCCCTCCTTTATACGAAGGCTTCGTCTTTGAACTTGTGTGGTCATTCTTCATTGCCTCTTTGAAGTCTTGGACTTAAAGCTAATTTATAAAGTTGAAGGTAGACTCTTGGCATCAGAGTGTCCACTACTGGGCCTCGCCTTTCAAGTGAGGGCGCTGCTAATGCTGGGACAGGAGGGCATACATCAGCTTTACCTTTCTAGTTGTACTTGACCTCTCTAGTTGTACTTGACCTCTCTAGTTGTACTTGACCTCTCTAGTACTTGACCTCTCTAGTACTTGACCTCTCTAGTTGTACTTGACCTCTCTAGTTGTGCTTGACCTCTCTAGTTGTACTTGACCTCTCTAGTTGTACTTGACCTCTCTAGTTGTACTTGACCTCTCTAGTTGTACTTGACCTCTCTAGTTGTACTTGACCTCTCTAGTTGTGCGTGACCTCTCTAGTTGTACTTCACCTCTCTAGTTGTACTTCACCTCTCTAGTTGTACTTCACCTCTCTAGTTGTACTTCACCTCTCTAGTTGTACTTCACCTCTCTAGTTGTACTTCACCTCTCTAGTTGTACTTCACCTCTCTAGTTGTACTTCACCTCTCTAGTTGTACTTCACCTCTCTAGTTGTTCTTCACCTCTCTAGTTGTTCTTCACCTCTCTAGTTGTACTTCACCTCTCTAGTTGTACTTCACCTCTCTAGTTGTACTTCACCTCTCTAGTTGTACTTCACCTCTCTAGTTGTACTTCACCTCTCTAGTTGTACTTCACCTCTCTAGTTGTACTTGACCTCTCTAGTTGTGCTGCACCTCTCTAGTTGTACTTCACCTCTCTAGTTGTACTTGACCTCTCTAGTTGTACTTGACCTCTCATTGTACTTGACCTCTCTAGTTGTACTTGACCTCTCTAGTTGTACTTGACCTCTCTAGTTGTACTTGACCTCTCATTGTACTTGACCTCTCTAGTTGTACTTGACCTCTCTAGTTGTACTTGACCTCTCTAGTTGTACTTGACCTCTCTAGTTGTACTTGACCTCTCTAGTTGTACTTGACCTCTCTAGTTGTACTTGACCTCTCTAGTTGTACTTGACCTCTCTAGTTGTACTTGACCTCTCTAGTTGTACTTGACCTCTCTAGTTGTACTTGACCTCTCTAGTTGTGCTTGACCTCTCTAGTTGTACTTGACCTCTCTAGTTGTACTTCACCTCTCTAGTTGTACTTCACCTCTCTAGTTGTACTTCACCCCTCTAGTTGTACTTCACCTCTCTAGTTGTACTTCCTCTCTAGTTGTACTTGACCTCTCTAGTTGTTCTTCACCTCTCTAGTTGTTCTTCACCTCTCTAGTTGTTCTTCACCTCTCTAGTTGTTCTTCACCTCTCTAGTTGTTCTTCACCTCTCTAGTTGTACTTGACCTCTCTAGTTGTACTTCACCTCTCTAGTTGTACTTCACCTCTCTAGTTGTACTTCACCTCTCGAGTTGTACTTCACCTCTCGAGTTGTACTTCACCTCTCGAGTTGTACTTCACCTCTCTAGTTGTACTTCACCTCTCTAGTTGTACTTCACCTCTCTAGTTGTACTTCACCTCTCTAGTTGTACTTCACCTCTCTAGTTGTACTTCACCTCTCTAGTTGTACATCACCTCTCTAGTTGTACTTCACCTCTCTAGTTGTACTTCACCTCTCTAGTTGTACTTCACCTCTCTAGTTGTACTTCACCTCTCTAGTTGTACTTCACCTCTCTAGTTGTTCTTCACCTCTCTAGTTGTACTTGACCTCTCTAGTTGTACTTGACCTCTCTAGTTGTACTTCACCTCTCTAGTTGTACTTCACCTCTCTAGTTGTTCTTCACCTCTCTAGTTGTACTTCACTCTAGTTGTACTTCACTCTAGTTGTACTTCACCTCTCTAGTTGTACTTCACCTCTCGAGTTGTACTTCACCTCTCGAGTTGTACTTGACCTCTCTAGTTGTACTTCACCTCTCTAGTTGTACTTCACCTCTCTAGTTGTACTTCACCTCTCTAGTTGTACTTCACCTCTCTAGTTGTACTTCACCTCTCTAGTTGTACTTCACCTCTCTAGTTGTACTTGACCTCTCTAGTTGTACTTCACCTCTCTAGTTGTTCTTCACCTCTCTAGTTGTTCTTCACCTCTCTAGTTGTTCTTCACCTCTCTAGTTGTACTTCACCTCTCTAGTTGTACTTCACCTCTCTAGTTGTACTTCACCTCTCTAGTTGTACTTCACCTCTCTAGTTGTACTTGACCTCTCTAGTTGTACTTGACCTCTCTAGTTGTACTTGACCTCTCTAGTTGTACTTCACCTCTCTAGTTGTACTTCACCTCTCTAGTTGTACTTCACCTCTCTAGTTGTACTTGACCTCTCATTGTACTTGACCTCTCATTGTACTTGACCTCGAGTTGTACTTGACCTCTCGAGTTGTACTTGACCTCTCGAGTTGTACTTCACCTCTCGAGTTGTACTTCACCTCTCGAGTTGTACTTCACCTCTCGAGTTGTACTTCACCTCTCGAGTTGTGCTTGACCTCTCTAGTTGTGCTTGACCGGGATAAGGATGTGAGGTGTTGTAATGTGATGTCTAACCAAGTGGCAGTCTCAGGCAAGCCATTCTGAATGATGCAGTGTTTTTGTGTCTCCTTCCCAGAGCAAGCACAGAGACAACGCGCCCTACGCAGAGTACGGTGGCTGGTACAAGGCATGTAAAGTCATCAGGTAAGTAGCCAGAGAGTTGGTCTTGCTCGGCGTCATGGTTTGTGGCCTCGTTGAGGGCAGGGGCAGAGGGAAGGTATTGTGGGAGCAACTGCTCAATTTTGTGCCACATGGGGAGATGAAGCGGCCGTCCTAGGATAGCAACATTTTTGTCAAATGAAAAAGTGAAGGTAGATTTTTTTTTTGTCTTGTTCTGCACTTGTCTTTCTTACCCACCCACACACCCGTCATTCTGCCCGCCCATCTATGCTGCACGTGAACCTCATCAGACTCCTCTGGTAAATAGGGCTGGGCTGCTACAGGTGCAATTGTAAGGCACAGTGACTGTCCAAGAAGGAGCACCACAGACCTCTTGAAAATTAACAGAAAAGTGCATAATTAAGGCTTAAAGCCTGCACTCTGATGACGTCATTTAAATTCTGTTTTCTCAGCTCTGTCTCCCTCCACTCACAACACCAAATGACCCCAGCCATTATTTTCTGTTGGATTGCACTATTTTCCACCTCTTTAACCCATCGCTCTACACTTCCTGCCTCTTAACCAGCTCCGCGCCTTCCTACATAGCACCCTTCCTCAGGGCCTTCATCCAGCACTCTATGCGCCCTGTCTCTTTACCAGCTCCACGCCTTCCTACATAGCACCCCTTCCTCAGGGCCCTCATCCACCACTCTATGCACCCTGCCTCTTAACCAGCTCCGCGCCTTCCTACATAGCACCCCTTCCTCAGGGCCCTCATCCAGCACTCTATGCGCCCTGCCTCTTAACCAGCTCTGCGCCTTCCTACATAGCACCCCTTCCTCAGGGCCCTCATCCAGCACTCTATGCGCCCTGCCTCTTAACCAGCTCCACGCCTTCCTACATAGCACCCCTTCCTCAGGGCCCTCATCCAGAACTCTATGCGCCCTGTCTCTTAACCAGCTGCATACCTTCCTACATAGCACCCTTCCCCAGGGCCCTCATCCAGCACTCTATGCGCCCTGCCTCTTAACCAGCTCCACGCCTTCCTACATAGCACCCCTTCCCCAGGGCCCTCATCCAGCACTCTATGCGCCCTGCCTCTTAACCAGCTCTGCGCCTGCCTACATAGCACCCCTTCCTCAGGGCCCTGATCCAGCACTCTATGCGTCCTGCCTCTTAACCAGCTCCGCGCCTTTCTACATAGCACCCCTTCCCCAGGGCCCTCATCCAGCACTCTATGCGCCCTGCCTCTTAACCAGCTCCAAGCCTTTCTGCATAGCACCCTTCCTCAGGGCCCTCATCCAGCACTCTATGCGCCCTGCCTCTTAACCGGCTCCGCGCCTTTCTACATAGCACCCTTCCTCAGGGCCTTCATCCAGCACTCTATGCGCCCTGCCTCTTAACCAGCTTCGCGCCTTCCTACATAGCACCCTTCCTCAGGGCCTTCATCCAGCACTCTATGCGCCCTGCCTCTTTACCAGCTCTGCGCCTTCCTACATAGCACCCTTCCTCAGGGCCTTCATCCAGCACTCTATGCGCCCTGCCTCTTAACCAGCTCCGCGCCTTCCTACATAGCACCCTTCCTCAGGGCCTTCATCCAGCACTCTATGCGCCCTGCCTCTTAACCAGCTCCGCGCCTTCCTACATAGCACCCTTCCTCAGGGCCTTCATCCAGCACTCTATGCACCCTGCCTCTTAACCAGCTCCATGCCTACCTACATAGCACCCCTTCCTCAGGGCCCTCATCCAGCACTCTGTGCGCCCTGCCTCTTTACCAGCTCCATGCCTTCCTACATAGCACCCCTTCCTCAGGGCTCTCATCCAGCACTCTATGCGCCCTGCCTCTTAACCAGCTCCACGCCTTTCTACATAGCACCCCTTCCTCAGGGCCCTCATCCAGCACTCTATGCGCCCTGCCTCTTAACCAGCTCTGCGCCTTTCTACATAGCACCCCTTCCTCAGGGCCCTCATCCAGCACTCTATGCGCCATGTCTCTTAACCAGCTCCACGCCTTCCTACATAGCACCCCTTCCTCAGGGCCCTCATCCAGCACTCTATGCGCCCTGTCTCTTAACCAGCTTTATGCAGGTCTTTCTACACCCTTCACATCGCCTCTTCCTCAGCTCCCTCGCTCTGCATTCTACTTTCCCTGCCTCTTAACCGGCTCCGCGCCTTCCTACATAGCACCCTTCCTCAGTGCCTTCATCCAGCACTCTATGCGCCCTGCCTCTTAACCAGCTCCGCGCCTTCCTACATAGCACCCTTACTCCAGTATTGGAGCTTTCATAGATTCCCATGCTTGGAATCATTCCCCGTCGTCGAGATGGGAGCCTCGGTAAATATATATATATATATATATATAACAGTAGTAAATAACATTACAAAAGAGAAACAGGCCTAGGCCTAATCCCATTTTGTAGTCAGACCATGTCTTTTTATAAAAGAGACCAAAAAAAAATCATTAGCCAATCAGAGCAGCCTCACCCTCTAGAACCTTGGTGAAAGAACCTCAGCTCCTCAGATTTTCTACCGCACTTTGTGCAGAAGGGAGTCTCCTTGAGCTCTGCTCTATTTCGACTAATTTCATCTGTTTTTTCTTCACTTTTTCTTGGTGAGATGTCTGAGAAAGAAAAGAAAGCGTTATTTAAAGCTTGTGCCACTTGTGGGAAAAAGAGGCTTTATGTGGAGGATAGGCATAAGGATTGTATATATTGCCTATACCCGGACCACAAGGCTGCGGAGTGCAAGATTTGCCGCACCTTCTCAACTAAGACTCTCCGGGATCGTGAGGGTCGCTTACTTACCTGGCTTCACAAGTTAAAGTCAAGGAAGGAGTCAGTGTCCAGTGACAGTGAGGAGGCGTCTTCAGTCGTCTCATCCAGAAGGTCAGTCAAGAGGGGTAGGGGTTCCCCTTCATCATCTCTGGGTCACCCCTCTAAGGCCTCAAAAAAGACCCCGAAGGAGTCTGAGGACCAAGGTTCTATCAAATCTCCTCACGGCAGTGTAAAGGAGAGGGAAGAGCCATATTCTTAGTCTACTGCTACCCCAGGCAAAGAGAAATTATTGAAGAAGCCTTCTTCACAATCTTCGGATAAGAGTTCTCATTCGTCGTCGATGCGTAAACCCTCGTCGACGAAAACGTCAAAATCAGAGGCTAGGAATGCTTCTGTGTCGACGCCGGCTCTTTTTCCAGTGTCGACGGGCTCGTCGACGAGCACCTCTACAGCGACGTCGACGATGGTGTCGACGAGGATTGCGGCTACAGTTCCGTCGACCACTGTGGCGTCGACGACGAGAGTGTCGACAATGACGGCCACGACAGTAACGACGACATCAGCAGGGGTGCTGCTTATTTCGTCGACGACCGGTTCGACGCCCATCGTCTCGTCGACTATCAGCTCGTCGTCGAGACTTCCGTCGCTGGTTCCATCTACTATCTTCGACGACGGTCGTCACCTCCACGTCGACGAGACCGTCGACGACGCCGTCGACGGGGAAAATTTCGATTTCTATTAAAAGAAAAGGGGTTGCGCCGGAGAGACTTTCACCCAGGACAGTGGATCCCTTACCACCTGCATTATTGTTGGAGGAGGAAGAGGACTCGGATGGTGATGACAGCCAATTTGGCTATGCTAACAGTCCCTCTCAGCTTCTGGTGAAATGTCAAGAAACTGATTCTGAGGGTGATTACTATCAGGAACAGGCTACTCAACATCAACAATATCCAGAACAGGAGAACGTTCAACAACAGATGGTATCTGTTCCCACCTCTCTGTTATCGGACTTACAGGGGATGCTTCTAGACTATCGTCAGAGGTTGTCTTCGCGTCCTCCGCAACCTATTCTCCTACCACAGCCTGTGCATACTCCTCAACCCATGGTGATAGTTTCACCACCTCCATCGGCTCGCCCACAAATTCCAACGGAGGCAGTGCCTCAACTCCAGGATGTATCTTCTGAAGAGGAGGAAGGTGAACTTGTGCAGACGGATCAAGGAGAGGAGTGGGATAATTACGTGATTCCAGATCCCGCTTCTCCAACTCCTGCTCCTGTGGATTCCCCTCCTGCTGACATAGGGGGTTTTCACAAGTTGATGGAAAGGGCTTCGTTGCGTTTTGAACTTCCTATGCCCTGTGTTCAAACGGAGTGTTTTCTATATGATTTTAAGGAGCCGAGTAAGAGGATGATACGTTCCATTCCCATTGTATCTCATGTATGGGAAGAAGGGATAAGGACCATGAAGAATCCAGCTACAGTGGTCCCAGTCTTACCACGGCTAGACAAAAAATATAAAGCTTCTGACGACAGCCCAGCCTCTTTGACGGGTCAACCAAGGCCAGATTCAGTTATTTCTCAGGCAGCGCAGAGGAAATCTAAGAATCCTTCAGCGCCTCTGACCACACCACCGGACAAGGAGGGCAGGCGCCTAGACAATGCAGGGAAACGATTTTCCTCTATGGCAAGTCTGGTGATTAGGGCTGCTAATGCACTAGCGATACTTGGCCGATACGACCGCCAATTGTGGTGCGACCTTTCGCCTTATCTTAATCAGTTGCCGGATACGGCTAAGTCTGAAGTAAAAAAGATCCTACTTGAAGGAGAACTAGCGTCAGCAGAGATCATCGATTGTGCGATGGACATCGCTACCACATCTTTCCGCTCCCTGGCAGGGGCAGCTGTGCTTCGTCGACAGGGTTGGCCCTGATCCTGGACCTCCCATTTGATGGTGAAGCTTTGTTCGGCAAGCACATAGATGATGCTCTCCAAGACATTAAAAAAGACACTGAGACGGCTAGGTCATTGGGGACCCTTCAGTACCGGAAAGTCCCTTTTCGTGGAGCTAGAGGCAGGGGTGCTCCTTCATACAGAGGATCCTATCAACAACAGCGATATTCCTCTTATGCTCCCGCATCCCAATCTTACCGGCCTTCTTACAACCAGAAACAAGGCCAGACGTCATCTTTCTCCAGATCCAACTTTAGGGGAAAACAGAATCGTCAGGGACGAGACGCCTCTAAGAGGCAGTAGCGGCGACCTGGCTCTTTGCGCTGTTCCCTCCTCCTCCTCCAAGACATCTGTAGGAGGCAGGGTATCTCTTTACCTTTAAAACTGGCAACGGATTACATCAGACCGTTGGGTCCTAAACATCATTCAGAGTGGCCACACCCTGGAGTTCATTCATCTACCACCATCCAGAGCCCCTTCCGCCATCTCCATGAAACATCTGCGTCTCCTTCGAATCGAAGTTCATCAACTGCTGATCAATGGGGCAGTAGAGCCAGTTCCTTTATCCCAGAGGAACAAGGGTTTCTATTCCAGGTTCTTCCTGGTAAAGAAGACGTTGGACAAATGGCGACCTATTCTCGACCTCAGGGAGCTCAACACTTATCTCACAAAACAATCCTTTCGTCTCTCCAGGACATTCTGCGTCTTCTCAACACTGGAGATTTTATGGCCACTCTCGATCTCGAGGATGCATATTTCCACGTACCCATCCATCCGGCCCACAGGAGGTTTCTTCGGTTTACAGTCGCCAAGAGCCATTTCCAGTTCAAAGTGCTTCCATTTGGCCTTCGCTCAGCTCCGAGAGTCTTCTCCAAGGTGCTAGCACCGGTAGCAGCATTTCTCAGGAAACATCATTTCCAAGTTTTTCCCTACCTGGACGACTGGTTGCTAAAGGCCCCGTCCAGAGAGGCAGCAGCGGAGGCGGTCACCTCTTGCACCTGCCTTTTCTCCAATCTGGGCTTGACTCTCAACACCACCAAGTCTTCTCTTCGCCCTGCAAGAAAGGTTCAGTTTCTTGGAGCGATTTTAAACACATCTCTCAGCAAGGTTTTCCCTCTCTAGAGCGACAAAGAAATCTAATCTCAATGGCCCACCTAGTGCGAAGAAAAAAGTATCTTTCTGTTCGCCTCTACAAATCCCTGCTGGGGATGATGTCCTCCTGCATTCCCTTGATACCTCACTGCAGATTGCGAATGCGTCCCTGCAAGAGCTCCTGAATTTACAGTGGAAGCAAGTGAGCGGATCCTTCAACGACAAGCTTCTCATCACTCAGGAAATGCGCCAGGCCATTCTATGGTGGACAAAACAAGAACATTTGTCCCGAGGTCTATCCTTCGTAACCGCTCCAACACCTCAGGTGGTAACTACGGATGCGTCACTAGAGGGCTGGGGCGCAGTGTTGCAGGATCTGCAAGTCAGTGGTCACTGGCTTCCAGAACATCGCCTCTTTCACATCAATCTCTTAGAGTTGACAGCGATTCGTCTAGCTCTTCAAGCTTTCCTTCCAAGGTTGCAGGGTCTGTCGGTACTTGTCCGGACGGACAACACCACAGCCATGCACTACATCAACAAGGAGGGCGGCACCAGGTCCCTACCCTTGTCACTAGAAGCCCAAATGATCTGGGAGTGGGCTATCTTTCATGGAATTTCTCTGAAAGCAGAACATTTGCCAGGAGTGCTAAACGACAAGGCGGACAGGCTCAGCAGGCTGAAGTCTGTTACACACGAGTGGGAACTGGATCAGACAACGCTGGAGAGGGTGTTCCGCCGGTGGGGCAGACCTTCCATAGACCTGTTTGCCACACCAGAAAACAGGAAATGCCAGTGTTACGCCAGCAAGCTACACCATCGAGGGTCACTGGGGAATGCGCTTTCGATAGCCTGGTCAGGCGCATTTGTCTACGCCTTTCCCCCATTCCGCTAATTCCCAGATTACTCAAGAAGATGAAAGCGGAGCGGTGCAAGATGATCCTGATAGCTCCTGCCTGGCCGAGGCAGTTTTGGTTCACCGAACTTCACCTTCTCTCCTTGGACCATCCTCTTCAACTGCGACCAATTCCGCATGTTCTTACAATGTCTCAGGGTCAGATACTGCACCCAGATCCTCGCTCGTTACAGCTCTCAGCATGGCTCCTGAGCAGCGGGAATTTCTTCACCTAAATCTTCCAGAAGAAATTAAGGATGTCCTTTCGCAGGCGAGAGCTCCTTCCACGAACAGGACCTACCGCTTGAAATGGAAGCGTTTTAGTATATGGTGTCTAAGCAATAGTTTGGATCCTTTCTTATCAGAACCACACCAGGTCCTTCCTTATTTCCTGTCCTTGGCTAAGGCAGGTTTGGCTCTTTCATCCATTAAGGTGCACTTAGCAGCAGTTTCTCGTTTTCGACGCACGTCCTCTGGGCCTTCTCTTTGGTCAAGCAGAATTGTCAAACAGTTTCTTAAGGGCCTCTTCAGGGTGTTTCCGCCAGTGAAGCCTCCACCGCCTTCGTGGCAATTAAATTTGGTTCTTTCTCAACTTATGAGACATCCATTCGAACCGATTCATCGGACGGATCTCAAGTTCCTCTCCTGGAAGGTGGCTCTGTTGTTGGCTCTCACTTCAGCCAGGAGAATTACAAGCTCTTACAATTCAGGAACCCTTCCTTCAGTTCAAGGGAAATACTGTCATCTTGAGAACTAATCCTAAGTTTATTCCTAAAGTACCTTCTTCTTTTCATCTCAACGAACCAGTGATCCTTAAAGCTTTTTTTCCTCAGCCTACTTCGCCGGCTGAGAGAGCTCTTCACTCTCTGGATCTAAAAAGATGTTTGAAATGTTACCTGGACCGAACTAAGTCTTTCCGCAAGTCTTCACAACTTTTTGTATCATATAGCGCTCCCGCAAGGGATTTCCCATTTCAAAACAGGGGATATCTCGCTGGGTTGTGAGCGCTATTCGATACTGTCACACAGCAGCGGGCAAACCCCTGGAGGGTATTGTCCGAGCACATTCGACAAGATCTATGGCATCTTCAACTGCCTTGTTTGCTGGTGTCCAGATCAAGGACATTTGTAGGGCTGCAACTTGGAGCAGCACTCACACCTTTACGAAGCATTACTGCCTGGAGTCATCACTCCAAGACGACGCGGCTGTGGGACAGGCAGTTCTGAGGAACCTCTTCCAATGAGTGGTGAGCTTTCCCTTGCTACCCTCCTTCCTTCTTTTATCTGCTTTATACACATTTTCTCTTGTTTATAAATGCACTAACTTATCTATGCCTTCGGCTAGTTGTAAAGCATGTATTTAGATAATGTGTTTTCAGACAAACAATGTCTTATGGAAAATGTGTATCCTTACTGCTAGCTACTCTGATTCCAAGCATGGGAATCTATGAAAGCTCCAATACTGGAGTAAGAAAACAAGTTACTTACCTGTAACTTTGGTTCTCCAGTATTGGAAGCTTTCATAGATTCCCATGCGACCCACCCTCCTCCCCTGGGAAAGCTCAGCCTCTATCTGTGTATGTTTTCACAACGTATACGAAAATCTGAGGAGCTGAGGTTCTTTCACCAAGGTTCTAGAGGGTGAGGCTGCTCTGATTGGCTAATGAATTTTTTTTGGTCTCTTTTACAAAAAGACATGGTCTGACTACAAAATGGGATTAGGCCTAGGCCTGTTTCTCTTTTTTAATGTTATTTACTACTGTTGTGTGTGTATATATATATATATATATATATATATATATATATATTTACCGAGGCTCCCATCTCGACGACGGGGAATGATTCCAAGCATGGGAATCTATGAAAGCTTCCAATACTGGAGAACCAAAGTTACAGGTAAGTAACTTGTTTTCTTCCTCAGGGCCTTCATCCAGCACTCTATGCGCCCTGTCTCTTAACCAGCTCCACGCCTTTCTACATAGCACCCCTTCCTCAGGGCCCTCATCCAGCACTCTATGCGCCCTGCCTCTTTACCAGCTCCATGCCTTCCTACATAGCACCCCTTCCTCAGGGCTCTCATCCAGCACTCTATGCGCCCTGCCTCTTAACCAGCTCCACGCCTTTCTACATAGCACCCCTTCCTCAGGGCCCTCATCCAGCACTCTATGCGCCCTGCCTCTTAACCAGCTCCACGCCTTCCTGCCTAGCACCCCTTCCTCAGGGCCCTCATCCAGCACTCTATGCGCCCTGCCTCTTAACCAGCTCCACGCCTTCCTACATAGCACCCCTTCCTCAGGGCCCTCATCCAGCACTCTATGCGCCCTGCCTCTTAACCAGCTCCATGCCTTCCTACATAGCACCCCTTCCTCTGGGCCCTCATCCAGCACTCTATGCGCCCTGCCTCTTAACCAGCTCTGCGCCTTTCTACATAGCACCCCTTCCTCAGGGCCCTCATCCAGCACTCTATGCGCCCTGCCTCTTAACCAGCTCCATGGCTTCCTACATAGCACCCCTTCCTCAGGGCCTTCATCCAGCGCTCTATGCGCCCTGTCACTTTACAAGCTCAACGCCTTCGTACATAGCACCCCTTCCTCGGGGCCTTCATCCTGCACTCTATGCGCCCTGTCTCTTTACCAGCTCTGCGCCTTCCTACATAGCACCCTTCCTCGGGGCCTTCATCCAGCACTCTATGCGCCCTGTCTCTTAACCAGCTCCACGCCTTCCTACATAGCGCCCCATCCTCAGGGCCCTCATCCAGCACTCTATGCGCCTTCCTACATAGCACCCCTTCCTCTGGGCCCTCATCCAGCACTCTATGCGCCCTGTCTCTTAACCAGCTTTATGCTGGTCTTTCTACACCCTTCACATCGCCTCTTCCTCAGCTCCCTCGCTCTGCATTCTACTTTCCCTGCCTCTTAACCAGCTCCGCGCCTTCCTACATAGCACCCCTTCCTCAGGGCCCTCATCCAGAACTCTATGCGCCCTGCCTCTTAACCAGCTCCACGCCTTATTACATAGCACCCCTTCCTCAGGGCCTTCATCCAGCACTCTAAGCGCCCTGCCTCTTAACCAGCTCCGCGCCTTCCTACATAGCACCCTTCCCCAGGGCCCTCATCCAGCACTCTATGCGCCCTGCCTCTTAACCAGCTCTGCGCCTTCCTACATAGCACCCCTTCCTCTGGGCCCTCATCCAGCACTCTCTGCGCCCTGCCTCTTAACCAGCTGCATGCCTTTCTACATAGCACCCTTCCTCGGGGCCTTCATCCAGCACTCTATGCACCCTGCCTCTTAACCAGCTCCACGCCTTCCTACATAGCGCCCCATCCTCAGGGCCCTCATCCAGCACTCTATGCGCCCTGCCTCTTAACCAGCTCCGCGCCTTCCTACATAGCACCCCTTCCCCAGGGCCCTCATCCAGCACTCTATGCGCCCTGCCTCTTAACCAGCTCATCGCCTGCCTACATAGCACCCCTTCCCCAGGGCCCTCATCCAGCACTCTATGCGCCCTGCCTCTTAACCAGCTCTGCGCCTTCCTACATAGCACCCCTTCCTCTGGGCCCTCATCCAGCACTCTCTGCGCCCTGCCTCTTAACCAGCTGCATGCCTTTCTACATAGCACCCTTCCTCGGGGCCTTCATCCAGCACTCTATGCACCCTGCCTCTTAACCAGCTCCACGCCTTCCTACATAGCGCCCCATCCTCAGGGCCCTCATCCAGCACTCTATGCGCCCTGCCTCTTAACCAGCTCCGCGCCTTCCTACATAGCACCCCTTCCCCAGGGCCCTCATCCAGCACTCTATGCGCCCTGCCTCTTAACCAGCTCATCGCCTGCCTACATAGCACCCCTTCCCCAGGGCCCTCATCCAGCACTCTATGCGCCATGTCTCTTTACCAGCTCCATGCCTTCCTACATAGCACCCCTTCCTCAGGGCCCTCATCCAGCACTCTATGCGCCCTGCCTCTTAACCAGCTCCATGCCTTCCTACATAGCACCCCTTCCTCAGGGCCCTCATCCAGCACTCTATGCGCCCTGCCTCTTAACCAGCTGCATGCCTTCCTACATAGCACCCCTTCCTCAGGGCCCTCATCCAGCACTCTATGCGCCCTGCCTCTTAACCAGCTTTATGCAGGTCTTTCTACACCCTTCACATCGCCTCTTCCTCAGCTCCCTCGCTCTGCATTCTACTTTCCCTGCCTCTTAACCGGCTCCGCGCCTTCCTACATAGCACCCCTTCCTCTGGGCCCTCATCCAGCACTCTATGCGCCCTGCCTCTTAACCAGCTCCGCGCCTTCCTACATAGCACCCCTTCCTCAGGGCCCTCATCCAGCACTCTATGCGCCCTGCCTCTTAACCAGCTGCATGCCTTCCTACATAGCACCCCTTCCTCAGGGCCCTCATCCAGCACTCTGTGCGCCCTGTCTCTTAACCAGCTCCACGCCTTTCTACATAGCACCCCTTCCTCAGGGCCCTCATCCAGCACTCTGTGCGCCCTGCCTCTTAACCAGCTCTGCGCCTTCCTACATAGCACCCCTTCCTCAGGGCCCTCATCCAGCACTCTATGCGCCCTGTCTCTTAACCAGCTCCATGCCTTCCTACATAGCACCCCTTCCTCAGGGCCCTCATCCATCGCTCTACTCTCCCTGCCTCTTAACCAGCTGCATGCCTTCCTACATAGCACCCCTTCCTCAGGGCCCTCATCCAGCACTCTATGCGCCCTGCCTCTTAACCAGCTCCATGCCTTCCTACATAGCACCCCTTCCTCAGGGCCCTCATCCAGCACTCTATGCGCCCTGTCTCTTTACCAGCTCCATGCCTTCCTACATAGCACCCCTTCCTCTGGGCCCTCATCCAGCACTCTATGCGCCCTGCCTCTTAACCAGCTCTGCGCCTGCCTACATAGCGCCCCATCCTCTGGGCCCTCATCCAGCACTCTATGCGCCCTGCCTCTTAACCAGCTGCATGCCTTCCTACATAGTACCCCTTCCTCAGGGCCCCTCATCCAGCACTTTATGCGCCCTGTCTCTTTACCAGCTCTGCGCTGTCCTACATAGCACCCCTTCCTCAGGGCCCTCATCCAGCACTCTATGCGTCCTGCCTCTTAACCAGCTCCGCGCCTTCCTACATAGCACCCCTTCCTCAGGGCCCTCATCCAGCACTCTATGCGCCCTGTCTCTTTACCAGCTCTGCGCCTTCCTACATAGCACCTCTTCCTCTGGGCCCTCATCCAGCACTCTATGCGCCCTGTCTCTTAACCAGCTCCATGCCTTCCTACATAGCACCCTTCCTCAGGGCCCTCATCCAGCACTCTATGCGCCATGTCTCTTTACAAGCTCTGCGCCTTCCTACATAGCACCCCTTCCTCAGGGCCCTCATCCAGCACTCTATGCGCCCTGCCTCTTAACCAGCTCTGCGCCTTCCTACATAGCACCCTTCCCCAGGGCCCTCATCCAGCACTCTATGCGCCCTGCCTCTTAACCAGCTCTGCGCCTGCCTACATAGCGCCCCATCCTCAGGGCCCTCATCCAGCACTCTATGCGCCCTGCCTCTTAACCAGCTCCACGCCTTTCTACATAGCACCCTTCCTCAGGGCTCTCATCCAGCACTCTATGCGCCCTACCTCTTAACCAGCTCCACGCCTTTCTACATAGCACCCTTCCTCAGGGCTCTCATCCAGCACTCTATGCGCCCTGCCTCTTAACCAGCTCCATGCCTTTCTAAATAGCACCCCTTCCTCAGGGCCCTCATCCAGCACTCTATGCGCCCTGCCTCTTTACCAGCTCCACGCCTTCCTACATAGCACCCCTTCCTGGGGGCCATCATCCAGCACTCTATGCGCCCTGCCTCTTAACCAGCTCCATGCCTTTCTACATAGCACCCCTTCCTCAGGGCCCTCATCCAGCACTCTATGCGCCCTGCCTCTTAACCAGCTCTGCGCCTTCCTACATAGCACCCCTTCCTCAGGGCCCTCATCCAGCACTCTATGCGCCCTGTCTCTTTACCAGCTCCATGCCTTTCTAAATAGCACCCCTTCCTCAGGTCCCTCATCCAGCACTCTATGCGCCCTGCCTCTTAACCAGCTCCACGCCTTCCTACATAGCACCCCTTCCTGAGGGCCCTCATCCAGCACTCTATGCGCCCTGCCTCTTAACCAGGTCCATGCCTTTCTGCATAGCACCCTTCCTCAGGGCCCTCATCCAGAACTCTATGCGCCCTGCCTCTTAACCAGCTCCATGCCTTTCTAAATAGCACCCCTTCCTCAGGGCCCTCATCCAGCACTCTATGCGCCCTGCCTCTTAACCAGCTCCATGCCTTTCTAAATAGCACCCCTTCCTCAGGGCCCTCATCCAGAACTCTATGCGCCCTGTCTCTTAACCAGCTCCACGCCTTCCTACATAGCACCCCTTCCTCAGGGCCCTCATCCAGCACTCTATGCGTCCTGCCTCTTAACCAGCTCCATGCCTTTCTAAATAGCACCCCTTCCTCAGGGCCCTCATCCAGAACTCTATGCGCCCTGCCTCTTAACCAGCTCCACGCCTTCCTACATAGCACCCCTTCCTCAGGGCCCTCATCCAGCACTCTATGCGCCCTGCCTCTTAACCAGCTCCACGCCTTCCTGCCTAGCACCCCTTCCTCAGGGCCCTCATCCAGCACTCTATGCGCCCTGCCTCTTAACCAGCTCCACGCCTTTCTGCATAGCACCCTTCCTCAGGGCCCTCATCCAGAACTCTATGCGCCCTGCCTCTTAACCAGCTCCATGCCTTCCTACATAGCACCCCTTCCTCTGGGCCCTCATCCAGCACTGTATGCGCCCTGCCTCTTAACCAGCTCTGCGCCTGCCTACATAGCGCCCCATCCTCAGGGCCCTCATCCAGCACTCTATGCGCCCTGCCTCTTAACCAGCTCCACGCCTTTCTACATAGCACCCTTCCTCAGGGCTCTCATCCAGCACTCTATGCGCCCTGCCTCTTAACCAGCTCCACGCCTTCCTGCCTAGCACCCCTTCCTCAGGGCCCTCATCCAGCACTCTATGCGCCCTGCCTCTTAACCAGCTCTGCGCCTTTCTACATAGCACCCCTTCCTCAGGGCCCTCATCCAGAACTCTATGCGCCCTGCCTCTTAACCGGCTCCGCGCTGTAGGAGAGTAGGATCTGCCTCTTATGTTGCCCCCACTTTTTTTCTGATGTTAGCACTGGTTTCTGGCTATAGTCTGGCTGGGTCCCTGCCAATCAGGGCCCCAGCCTCTCTGCTCTCTCTAACGACATGGAGTGCACTCTAGGTGCACTAGTGATTGGATACTGTGGTGCCTTATGAGTCCCTAGTATATGGTACCTTAGGTGCCAAGGGCATAGGTACTTCACAGGCCTACCAGGGGCTGCAGCATGTGTTATGCCACCCCTGGGAAGCAGTCTAAATCTGACACCACAGGCCTGCTACTGCAGCCTGGGTGAGGTGGTGCTAGCACCCCTCACTGAGATATAGGTTTCCTATATCTCTCCTGCACACACATATAAACCTATCAGTCACCCCTAAGGCAGGCCCTATCAATCCTGAGGGCAGGGTGCTTGGCTTCTATGTGAGGGGGTGCCTCTGCCTGAGCAGGGCCCCTCTGCAGCTCTCAGAGTCTATTCTCTGGTGCTGTTTGTGGATGCGGTTAAACCATATACTATTTAAGTGCATTATATCCTCGCGGTAAATGCTAACTTTGGAATGGCTGCATCAAAACATGTCGTGTTTGGTGTCAAACATCTTGGAATACTACCCCCCCGCCAATCTTGGCGGCGGGGGTAGCATTCCACCCTTCTAGAGGGATAAGACATGTACCTGCTGTGGAAACGCGGTAGAATCCTAAAGAGCCCTGGCATCACAAAATGGATGCCACCAGTCACAGACACTGGGCTGCCCTCCTGCTGATGACCGAAACTCGCAGTGGAGGAAGCCCAACAATAGGCATCCTGTCACAGGGAGGTGTAACCACCTTCCAGACAGGGTTTAGTGTATTGGGGCTGGGTGGGTGCACTCCTAGAGTGCTTTGAAGTCCTGCACTGGGGGAGCAGAAGGCTCCTCTGTGCATATGCCAGTTCAAACCAGCTCAGGGGCTACCTGCCCCTGCTCTGGCGCGAAACTGGACAAAGGGAAGTGGGTGTAGCCACCCCTCCCTTGACCCTCCCATAGGTGGGGTCATAGAGCTAGTCCATCCCCTCTTTTAGTATAAGAGGGGAACCTTGCCATTGCAAAGCAGATAACCCCTGGACGACGCTCTACAGAAGAATCCTGGCCCTTCGACGTTCCACTACCTTTGGAAGACAGAAGAATCTCCCTTGGAGTCAAGGAGTGACTCACCTGCTTGGCAGGCACCAAAACGACAACGACGGTCGCAAACTACGCCGCTCCCGCCGGAGTCCGAAGTCCCTGCAGCCCAAGAAGTGGATTTCCTGACCTCTCCCAGGCCATCGTGAGTCCCCAGCGAAGCTGAGGCAAGTGGACCCCACGAGTAACGAGGAACCGCGACCCCTGGGTACCGTGCACTATTGTCGAGTGCAACCCCTTCACAACGTTCTACGAACTTGTGCTTTGGACCACGTGTGGTCCCGACCTCCAGCAGGAATCCTCCGAAGATCAGAGGCCTACACCGTCCCGAGTGACCGTGGGCCCCTGTTGAGTGATTCCGCCCGAGGTGTCTTCGCGATCCCTTGCCCGCTGGCTTGTGGGTCCCCAGAAGACTTCTTAACCAAACCAAAGGGCTCCCCTGGTTGCTCCAGGCCTGCCCTGACTTACCCTCGCTGGGTGAGTTCCTCAGACCTTGCTGGTCTGCGCCATCGACTTTTCTTCATCTCCCCGAGACTTGCTGCTGCCAAGGCTTGTTGGCTCCTATCGAGTTGCCGACACCGCAGTCAGCTGCAGACGTCGAGGGATACACCGAATCCAGCTCCTGGTCGTCGTCGACGCCTCCTGGACCACGTGGCTGAAGAGTCAAGGCACCCGCAACCGACCTGAAGCGACCGACGACGGTGGGCATCCATCTTCCTTGCCCCGGGTCACTGCCAAGTGACTTTGAACACTGTCCCCTCTGCTTTCAGGTCATCCTTCTTCAGAATCCAGGCTTGGATTCCACCGGACACTTCTTCAGCTCCCGCAAGCAGCAAGTCTTCTTTGTTTGCCATTGAAAACGACGCCGCGACCCGACACCAAAGGACACCTGTGCACCCGGCTTCCCTGGGTGAGGTAACTCCAGCACTACGGTGCTCCTGTGGGTGTGGGCCCTAGAACTACTTACCCTGTAAGTGACTTGCTTGTAGGTTCTCCCGAAGTATCCTAAAACTCTTTATTTCCAACCGCGACTTGCCCCATTGAAGCTAACGGCGATTCGCGCCTGTGTATCCACACTGCACGCGTCCCCGTGGGTCCTTTACTTACCTGCCTTGGGTGGTTTCGTGAGGCCCCAGCACTTCTGAAGGCCCTAGGCCTTGTCTCCCTGCAAGTCGTTGTTTCTAAGTCTCTTACTTAGTATATGGTCTGGTACGCCCCTAGGGCCCCAGCCATATTTTGTGCTTAACTTATTGTGAAACGTTGATTTGTGCATATGTTTGTCTTCTAATCTCATAAAGAGATTAGTAGAGAGTTATTTAGAAATAAATACATATATATTTGATATATATACCTGTGTGGTGTCTTTTCATTTGGTGATTCAAGAGATTATATGGTAAAACAAGCTGCTTTACATTCCTCCGAGACTTAGCCTGAAGGCTGCTCTCCACAGCTACCACTAGGATAGCTTTCTTTAAAGGGTTGTCTTAAACCTATCTACCATAAGAGTCGATTTGCCCTGGTGCAAGGTGTCCACTTTAATTAGTGAACAGCATATACCAGGCCAACTTCTCACACGCGCCTTCCTACATAGCACCCCTTCCTCTGGGCCCTCATCCAGCACTCTATGCGCCCTGCCTCTTAACCAGCTCCGCGCCTTCCTACATAGCACCCCTTCCTCTGGGCCCTCATCCAGCACTCTATGCGCCCTGCCTCTTAACCAGCTCCATGCCTTCCTACATAGCACCCTTCCTCAGGGCCCTCATCCAGCACTCTATGCGCCCTGCCTCTTAACCAGCTCTGCGCCTTCCTACATAGCACCCCTTCCTCTGGGCCCTCAACCAGCACTCTATGCGCCCTGCCTCTTAACCAGCTCCATGCCTTTCTAAATAGCACCCCTTCCTCAGGGCCCTCATCCAGCACTCTATGCGCCCTGCCTCTTAACCAGCTCCATGCCTTTCTAAATAGCACCCCTTCCTCAGGGCCCTCATCCAGAACTCTATGCGCCCTGCCTCTTAACCAGCTCCACGCCTTCCTACATAGCACCCCTTCCTCAGGGCCCTCATCCAGCACTCTATGCGCCCTGCCTCTTAACCAGCTGCATGCCTTCCTACATAGCACCCTTCCTCAGGGCCCTCATCAAGCACTCTATGCGCCCTGCCTCTTAACCAGCTCCATGCCTTTCTACATAGCACCCTTCCTCAGGGCCCTCATCCAGCACTCTGTACGCCCTGCCTCTTAACCAGCTCTGCGCCTTCCTACATAGCACCCCTTCCTCAGGGCCCTCATCCAGCACTCTATGCGCCCTGTCTCTTTACCAGCTCTGCGCCTTCCTACATAGCACCCCTTCCTCTGGGTTCTCATCCAGCACTCTATGCGCCCTGCCTCTTAACCAGCTCCGCGCCTTTCTACATAGCACCCCTTCCTCAGGGCCCTCATCCGGCACTCTATGCGCCCTGCCTCTTAACCAGCTCTGCGCCTTCCTACATAGCACCCTTCCTCAGGGCCCTCATCCAGCACTCTATGCGCCCTGCCTCTTAACCAGCTCCGCGCCTTTCTACATAGCACCCCTTCCTCAGGGCCCTCATCCAGCACTCTATGCGCCCTGTCTCTTTACAAGCTCTGCGCCTTCCTACATAGCACCCCTTCCTCGGGGCCCTCATCCAGCACTCTATGCGCCCTGCCTCTTAACCAGCTCTGCGCCTTCCTACATAGCACCCCTTCCTCAGGGCCCTCATCCAGCACTCTATGCGCCCTGCCTCTTAACCAGCTCCATGCCTTCCTACATAGCACCCTTCCTCAGGGCCCTCATCCAGCACTCTATGCGCCCTGCCTCTTAACCAGCTCCATGCCTTTCTGCATAGCACCCCTTCCTCAGGGCCCTCATCCAGCACTCTATGCGCCCTGTCTCTTAACCAGCTCCACGCCTTTCTACATAGCACCCCTTCCTCAGGGCCCTCATCCAGCACTCTATGCGCCCTGCCTCTTAACCAGCTTTATGCAGGTCTTTCTACACCCTTCACATCGCCTCTTCCTCAGCTCCCTCGCTCTGCATTCTACTTTCCCTGCCTCTTAACCGGCTCCGCGCCTTCCTACATAGCACCCCTTCCTCTGGGCCCTCATCCAGCACTCTATGCGCCCTGCCTCTTAACCAGCTCCGCGCCTTCCTACATAGCACCCCTTCCTCAGGGCCCTCATCCAGCACTCTATGCGCCCTGCCTCTTAACCAGCTGCATGCCTTCCTACATAGCACCCCTTCCTCAGGGCCCTCATCCAGCACTCTATGCGCCCTGCCTCTTAACCAGCTCCACGCCTTCCTACATAGCACCCTTCCTCAGGGCCCTCATCCAGCACTCTATGCGCCCTGCCTCTTTACCAGCTCTGCGCCTTCCTACATAGCACCCCTTCCTCAGGGCCCTCATCCAGCACTCTGTGCGCCCTGTCTCTTAACCAGCTCCACGCCTTTCTACATAGCACCCCTTCCTCAGGGCCCTCATCCAGCACTCTGTGCGCCCTGCCTCTTAACCAGCTCTGCGCCTTCCTACATAGCACCCCTTCCTCAGGGCCCTCATCCAGCACTCTATGCGCCCTGTCTCTTAACCAGCTCCATGCCTTCCTACATAGCACCCCTTCCTCAGGGCCCTCATCCATCGCTCTACTCTCCCTGCCTCTTAACCAGCTGCATGCCTTCCTACATAGCACCCCTTCCTCAGGGCCCTCATCCAGCACTCTATGCGCCCTGCCTCTTAACCAGCTCCATGCCTTCCTACATAGCACCCCTTCCTCAGGGCCCTCATCCAGCACTCTATGCGCCCTGTCTCTTTACCAGCTCCATACCTTCCTACATAGCACCCCTTCCTCTGGGCCCTCATCCAGCACTCTATGCGCCCTGCCTCTTAACCAGCTCTGCGCCTGCCTACATAGCGCCCCATCCTCTGGGCCCTCATCCAGCACTCTATGCGCCCTGCCTCTTAACCAGCTGCATGCCTTCCTACATAGTACCCCTTCCTCAGGGCCCCTCATCCAGCACTTTATGCGCCCTGTCTCTTACCAGCTCTGCGCTGTCCTACATAGCACCCCTTCCTCAGGGCCCTCATCCAGCACTCTATGCGTCCTGCCTCTTAACCAGCTCCGCGCCTTCCTACATAGCACCCCTTCCTCAGGGCCCTCATCCAGCACTCTATGCGCCCTGTCTCTTTACCAGCTCTGCGCCTTCCTACATAGCACCTCTTCCTCTGGGCCCTCATCCAGCACTCTATGCGCCCTGTCTCTTAACCAGCTCCATGCCTTCCTACATAGCACCCTTCCTCAGGGCCCTCATCCAGCACTCTATGCGCCATGTCTCTTTACAAGCTCTGCGCCTTCCTACATAGCACCCCTTCCTCAGGGCCCTCATCCAGCACTCTATGCGCCCTGCCTCTTAACCAGCTCTGCGCCTTCCTACATAGCACCCTTCCCCAGGGCCCTCATCCAGCACTCTATGCGCCCTGCCTCTTAACCAGCTCTGCGCCTGCCTACATAGCGCCCCATCCTCAGGGCCCTCATCCAGCACTCTATGCGCCCTGCCTCTTAACCAGCTCCACGCCTTTCTACATAGCACCCTTCCTCAGGGCTCTCATCCAGCACTCTATGCGCCCTGCCTCTTAACCAGCTCCACGCCTTTCTACATAGCACCCTTCCTCAGGGCTCTCATCCAGCACTCTATGCGCCCTGCCTCTTAACCAGCTCCATGCCTTTCTAAATAGCACCCCTTCCTCAGGGCCCTCATCCAGCACTCTATGCGCCCTGCCTCTTAACCAGCTCCACGCCTTCCTACATAGCACCCCTTCCTGAGGGCCATCATCCAGCACTCTATGCGCCCTGCCTCTTAACCAGCTCCATGCCTTTCTACATAGCACCCCTTCCTCAGGGCCCTCATCCAGCACTCTATGCGCCCTGCCTCTTAACCAGCTCTGCGCCTTCCTACATAGCACCCCTTCCTCAGGGCCCTCATCCAGCACTCTATGCGCCCTGTCTCTTTACCAGCTCCATGCCTTTCTAAATAGCACCCTTCCTCAGGTCCCTCATCCAGCACTCTATGCGCCCTGCCTCTTAACCAGCTCCACGCCTTCCTACATAGCACCCCTTCCTCAGGGCCCTCATCCAGAACTCTATGCGCCCTGCCTCTTAACCAGCTCCATGCCTTTCTAAATAGCACCCCTTCCTCAGGGCCCTCATCCAGCACTCTATGCGCCCTGCCTCTTAACCAGCTCCACGCCTTCCTACATAGCACCCCTTCCTGAGGGCCATCATCCAGCACTCTATGCGCCCTGCCTCTTAACCAGCTCCATGCCTTTCTACATAGCACCCCTTCCTCGGCCCTCATCCAGCACTCTATGCGCCCTGCCTCTTAACCAGCTCTGCGCCTTCCTACATAGCACCCCTTCCTCAGGGCCCTCATCCAGCACTCTATGCGCCCTGTCTCTTTACCAGCTCCATGCCTTTCTAAATAGCACCCCTTCCTCAGGTCCCTCATCCAGCACTCTATGCGCCCTGCCTCTTAACCAGCTCCATGCCTTTCTGCATAGCACCCTTCCTCAGGGCCCTCATCCAGAACTCTATGCGCCCTGCCTCTTAACCAGCTCCATGCCTTTCTAAATAGCACCCCTTCCTCAGGGCCCTCATCCAGCACTCTATGCGCCCTGCCTCTTAACCAGCTCCATGCCTTTCTAAATAGCACCCCTTCCTCAGGGCCCTCATCCAGAACTCTATGCGCCCTGCCTCTTAACCAGCTCCACGCCTTCCTACATAGCACCCCTTCCTCAGGGCCCTCATCCAGCACTCTATGCGTCCTGCCTCTTAACCAGCTCCATGCCTTTCTAAATAGCACCCCTTCCTCAGGGCCCTCATCCAGAACTCTATGCGCCCTGCCTCTTAACCAGCTCCACGCCTTCCTACATAGCACCCCTTCCTCAGGGCCTTCATCCAGCACTCTATGCGCCCTGCCTCTTAACCAGCTCCATGCCTTTCTACATAGCACCCCTTCCTCAGGGCCCTCATCCAGCACTCTATGCGCCCTGTCTCTTTACCAGCTCCACGCCTTTCTACATAGCACCCCTTCCTCAGGGCCTTCATCCAGCACTCTATGCGCCCTGTCTCTTTACCAGCTCCATGCCTTCCTACATAGCACCCCTTCCTCTGGGCCCTCATCCAGCACTCTATGCGCCCTGCCTCTTAACCAGCTCTGCGCCTGCCTACATAGCGCCCCATCCTCTGGGCCCTCATCCAGCACTCTATGCGCCCTGCCTCTTAACCAGCTCCGCGCCTTCCTACATAGCACCCCATCCTCAGGGCCCTCATCCAGCACTCTATGCGCCCTGTCTCTTTACCAGGTCTGCGCTGTCCTACATAGCACCCCTTCCTCAGGGCCTTCATCCATCGCTCTACTCTCCCTGCCTCTTAACCAGCTGCATGCCTTCCTACATAGCATCCCTTCCTCAGGGCCCTCATCCAGCACTCTATGCGCCCTGTCTCTTTACCAGCTCCATGCCTTCCTACATAGCACCCCTTCCTCAGGGCCCTCATCCAGCACTCTATGCGCCCTGCCTCTTAACCAGCTCTGCGCCTTCCTACATAGCACCCTTCCTCAGGGCCCTCATCCAGCGCTCTATGCGCCCTGTCTCTTTACCAGCTCTGCGCCTTCCTACATAGCACCCTTCCTCAGGGCCCTCATCCAGCACTCTATGAGCCCTGCCTCTTAACCAGCTCTGCGCCTTTCTACATAGCACCCTTCCTCAGGGCTCTCATCCAGCACTCTATGCGCCCTGCCTCTTAACCAGCTACATGCCTTTCTAAATAGCACCCTTCCTCAGGGCCTTCATCCAGCACTCTATGCGCCCTGCCTCTTAACCAGCTCCATGCCTTTCTGCATAGCACCCTTCCTCAGGGCCCTCATCCAGAACTCTATGCGCCCTGCCTCTTAACCAGCTCCATGCCTTTCTAAATAGCACCCCTTCCTCAGGGCCCTCATCCAGCACTCTATGCGCCCTGCCTCTTAACCAGCTCCACGCCTTTCTAAATAGCACCCCTTCCTCAGGGCCCTCATCCAGAACTCTATGCGCCCTGCCTCTTAACCAGCTCCATGCCTTTCTAAATAGCACCCCTTCCTCAGGGCCCTCATCCAGCAATCTATGCGCCCTGCCTCTTAACCAGCTCCACGCCTTCCTACATAGCACCCCTTCCTCAGGGCCCTCATCCAGCACTCTATGCACCCTGCCTCTTAACCAGCTCCACGCCTTCCTACATAGCGCCCCATTCTCAGGGCCCTCATCCAGCACTCTATGTGCCCTGCCTCTTAACCAGCTCCATGCCTTTCTGCATAGCACCCCTTCCTCAGGGCCCTCATCCAGCACTCTATGCGCCCTGTCTCTTTACCAGCTCTGCGCCTTCCTACATAGCACCCCTTCCTCAGGGCCCTCATCCAGCTCTCTATGCGCCCTGTCTCTTTACCAGCTCCACGCCTTCCTACATAGCACCCCTTCCTCAGGGCCCCTCATCCAGCACTCTATGCGCCCTGTCTCTTTACCAGCTCTGCGCTGTCCTACATAGCACCCCTTCCTCTGGGCCCTCATCCAGCACTCTATGCGCCCTGTCTCTTAACCAGCTTTATGCAGGTCTTTCTACACCCTTCACATCGCCTCTTCCTCAGCTCCTCGCTCTGCATTCTACTTTCCCTGCCTCTTAACCAGCTCCGCGCCTTCCTACATAGCACCCCTTCCCCAGGGCCCTCATCCAGCACTCTATGCGCCCTGCCTCTTAACCAGCTCTGCGCCTTCCTACATAGCACCCCTTCCTCTGGGCCCTCATCCAGCACTCTATGCGCCCTGCCTCTTAACCAGCTGCATGCCTTTCTACATAGCACCCTCCCTCGGGGCCTTCATCCAGCACTCTATGCACCCTGCCTCTTAACCAGCTCCACGCCTTCCTACATAGCGCCCCATCCTCAGGGCCCTCATCCAGCACTCTATGCGCCCTGCCTCTTAACCAGCTCCGCGCCTTCCTACATAGCACCCCTTCCCCAGGGCCCTCATCCAGCACTCTATGCGCCCTGCCTCTTAACCAGCTCATCGCCTGCCTACATAGCACCCCTTCCCCAGGGCCCTCATCCAGCACTCTATGCGCCATGTCTCTTTACCAGCTCCATGCCTTCCTACATAGCACCCCTTCCTCAGGGCCCTCATCCAGCACTCTATGCGCCCTGCCTCTTAACCAGCTCCATGCCTTCCTACATAGCACCCCTTCCTCAGGGCCCTCATCCAGCACTCTATGCGCCCTGCCTCTTAACCAGCTGCATGCCTTCCTACATAGCACCCCTTCCTCAGGGCCCTCATCCAGCACTCTATGCGCCCTGCCTCTTAACCAGCTCCATGCCTTTCTGCATAGCACCCCTTCCTCAGGGCCCTCATCCAGCACTCTATGAGCCCTGCCTCTTAACCAGCTCCACGCCTTCCTGCCTAGCACCCCTTCCTCAGGGCCCTCATCCAGCACTCTATGCGCCCTGTCTCTTTACCAGCTCCACGCCTTCCTACATAGCACCCCTTCCTCAGGGCCCTCATCCAGCACTCTGTGCGCCCTGCCTCTTAACCAGCTCTGCGCCTTCCTACATAGCACCCCTTCCTCAGGGCCCTCATCCAGCACTCTATGCGCCCTGTCTCTTTACCAGCTCCACGCCTTCCTGCCTTGCACCCCTTCCTCAGGGCCCTCATCCAGCACTCTATGCGCCCTGCCTCTTAACCAGCTCCACGCCTTTCTGCATAGCACCCTTCCTCAGGGCCCTCATCCAGAACTTTACTCTCCCTGCCTCTTAACCAGCTCCATGCCTTCCTACATAGCACCCCTTCCTCAGGGCCCTCATCCAGCACTCTATGCGCCCTGCCTCTTAACCAGCTCCGCGCCTTTCTACATAGCACCCCTTCCTCAGGGCCCTCATCCAGCACTCTGTGCGCCCTGTCTCTTTACCAGCTCTGCGCCTTCCTACATAGCACCCCTTCCTCAGGGCCCTCATCCAGCACTCTATGCGCCCTGTCTCTTTAACAGCTCTGCGCCTTCCTACATAGCACCCCTTCCTCAGGGCCCTCATCCAGCACTCTATGCGCCCTGCCTCTTAACCAGCTCCATGCCTTCCTACATAGCGCCCCATCCTCAGGGCCCTCATCCAGCACTCTATGCGCCCTGCCTCTTAACCAGCTCTGCGCCTTCCTACATAGCACCCCTTCCTCAGGGCCCTCATCCAGAACTCTATGCGCCCTGCCTCTTAACCAGCTCCACGCCTTCCTACATAGCACCCCTTCCTCAGGGCCTTCATCCAGCGCTCTATGCGCCCTGCCTCTTAACCAGCTCCACGCCTTCCTACATAGCACCCCTTCCTCAGGGCCCTCATCCAGCACTCTATGCGCCCTGTCTCTTAACCAGCTCCACGCCTTCCTACATAGCACCCCTTCCTCAGGGCCCTCATCCAGAACTCTATGCGCCCTGCCTCTTAACCAGCTCCGCGCCTTCCTACATAGCACCCTTCCCCAGGGCCCTCATCCAGCACTCTATGCGCCCTGCCTCTTAACCAGCTCTGCGCCTTCCTACATAGCACCCCTTCCTCTGGGCCCTCATCCAGCACTCTATGGGCCCTGCCTCTTAACCAGCTGCATGCCTTTCTACATAGCACCCTTCCTCGGGGCCTTCATCCAGCACTCTATGCACCCTGCCTCTTAACCAGCTCCACGCCTTCCTACATAGCGCCCCATCCTCAGGGCCCTCATCCAGCACTCTATGCGCCCTGCCTCTTAACCAGCTCCGCGCCTTCCTACATAGCACCCCTTCCCCAGGGCCCTCATCCAGCACTCTATGCGCCCTGCCTCTTAACCAGCTCATCGCCTGCCTACATAGCACCCCTTCCCCAGGGCCCTCATCCAGCACTCTATGCGCCCTGTCTCTTTACCAGCTCTGCGCTGTCCTACATAGCACCCCTTCCTCTGGGCCCTCATCCAGCACTCTATGCGCCCTGTCTCTTAACCAGCTTTATGCAGGTCTTTCTACACCCTTCACATCGCCTCTTCCTCAGCTCCCTCGCTCTGCATTCTACTTTCCCTGCCTCTTAACCAGCTCCGCGCCTTCCTACATAGCACCCCTTCCTCAGGGCCCTCATCCAGAACTCTATGCACCCTGCCTCTTAACCAGCTCCACGCCTTATTACATAGCACCCCTTCCTCAGGGCCTTCATCCAGCACTCTATGCGCCCTGCCTCTTAACCAGCTCCGCGCCTTCCTACATAGCACCCTTCCCCAGGGCCCTCATCCAGCACTCTATGCGCCCTGCCTCTTAACCAGCTCTGCGCCTTCCTACATAGCACCCCTTCCTCTGGGCCCTCATCCAGCACTCTATGCGCCCTGCCTCTTAACCAGCTGCATGCCTTTCTACATAGCACCCTTCCTCTGGGCCTTCATCCAGCACTCTATGCACCCTGCCTCTTAACCAGCTCCACGCCTTCCTACATAGCGCCCCATCCTCAGGGCCCTCATCCAGCACTCTATGCGCCCTGCCTCTTAACCAGCTCCGCGCCTTCCTACATAGCACCCCTTCCCCAGGGCCCTCATCCAGCACTCTATGCGCCCTGCCTCTTAACCAGCTCATCGCCTGCCTACATAGCACCCCTTCCCCAGGGCCCTCATCCAGCACTCTATGCGCCATGTCTCTTTACCAGCTCCATGCCTTCCTACATAGCACCCCTTCCTCAGGGCCCTCATCCAGCACTCTATGCGCCCTGCCTCTTAACCAGCTCCATGCCTTCCTACATAGCACCCCTTCCTCAGGGCCCTCATCCAGCACTCTATGCGCCCTGCCTCTTAACCAGCTGCATGCCTTCCTACATAGCACCCCTTCCTCAGGGCCCTCATCCAGCACTCTATGCGCCCTGCCTCTTAACCAGCTCCATGCCTTTCTGCATAGCACCCCTTCCTCAGGGCCCTCATCCAGCACTCTATGAGCCCTGCCTCTTAACCAGCTCCACGCCTTCCTGCCTAGCACCCCTTCCTCAGGGCCCTCATCCAGCACTCTATGCGCCCTGTCTCTTTACCAGCTCCACGCCTTCCTACATAGCACCCCTTCCTCAGGGCCCTCATCCAGCACTCTGTGCGCCCTGCCTCTTAACCAGCTCTGCGCCTTCCTACATAGCACCCCTTCCTCAGGGCCCTCATCCAGCACTCTATGCGCCCTGTCTCTTTACCAGCTCCACGCCTTCCTGCCTTGCACCCCTTCCTCAGGGCCCTCATCCAGCACTCTATGCGCCCTGCCTCTTAACCAGCTCCACGCCTTTCTGCATAGCACCCTTCCTCAGGGCCCTCATCCAGAACTTTACTCTCCCTGCCTCTTAACCAGCTCCATGCCTTCCTACATAGCACCCTTCCTCAGGGCCCTCATCCAGCACTCTATGCGCCCTGCCTCTTAACCAGCTCCGCGCCTTTCTACATAGCACCCCTTCCTCAGGGCCCTCATCCAGCACTCTGTGCGTCCTGTCTCTTTACCAGCTCTGCGCCTTCCTACATAGCACCCCTTCCTCAGGGCCCTCATCCAGCACTCTATGCGCCCTGTCTCTTTAACAGCTCTGCGCCTTCCTACATAGCACCCCTTCCTCAGGGCCCTCATCCAGCACTCTATGCGCCCTGCCTCTTAACCAGCTCCATGCCTTCCTACATAGCGCCCCATCCTCAGGGCCCTCATCCAGCACTCTATGCGCCCTGCCTCTTAACCAGCTCTGCGCCTTCCTACATAGCACCCCTTCCTCAGGGCCCTCATCCAGAACTCTATGCGCCCTGCCTCTTAACCAGCTCCACGCCTTCCTACATAGCACCCCTTCCTCAGGGCCTTCATCCAGCGCTCTATGCGCCCTGCCTCTTAACCAGCTCCACGCCTTCCTACATAGCACCCCTTCCTCAGGGCCCTCATCCAGCACTCTATGCGCCCTGTCTCTTAACCAGCTCCACGCCTTCCTACATAGCACCCCTTCCTCAGGGCCCTCATCCAGAACTCTATGCGCCCTGCCTCTTAACCAGCTCCGCGCCTTCCTACATAGCACCCCTTCCTCAGGGCCCTCATCCAGCACTCTATGCGCCCTGCCTCTTAACCAGCTCCACGCCTTTCTACATAGCACCCCTTCCTCAGGACCCTCATCCAGAACTCTATGCGCCCTGCCTCTTAACCAGCTCCACGCCTTTCTACATAGCACCCCTTCCTCAGGGCCCTCATCCAGCACTCTATGCGCCCTGTCTCTTTACCAGCTCTGCGCCTTCCTACATAGCACCCCTTCCTCAGGGCCCTCATCCAGCACTCTATGCGCCCTGTCTCTTTACCAGCTCCACGCCTTCCTACATAGCACCCCTTCCTCAGGGCCCTCATCCAGCACTCTGTGCGCCCTGTCTCTTTACCAGCTGCATGCCTTCCTACATAGCACCCCTTCCTGAGGGCCCTCATCCAGCTCTCTATGCGCCCTGCCTCTTAACCAGCTCCGCACCTTCCTACATAGCACCCCTTCCTCAGGGCCCTCATCCAGTACTCTATGCGCCCTGCCTCTTAACCAGCTCCACGCCTTCCTACATAGCACCCCTTCCTCAGGGCCCTCATCCAGCACTCTATGCGCCCTGTCTCTTAACCAGCTCCACGCCTTTCTACATAGCACCCCTTCCTCAGGGCCCTCATCCAGAACTCTATGCGCCCTGCCTCTTAACCAGCTCCACGCCTTTCTACATAGCACCCCTTCCTCAGGGCCCTCATCCAGCACTCTGTGCGCCCTGTCTCTTAACCAGCTCCACGCCTTTCTAAATAGCACCCCTTCCTCAGGGCCCTCATCCAGCACTCTGTGCGCCCTGCCTCCTAACCAGCTCTGCGCCTTCCTACATAGCACCCCTTCCTCAGGGCCCTCATCCAGCACTCTATGCGCCCTGTCTCTTTACCAGCTCCACGCCTTCCTACATAGCACCCCTTCCTCAGGGCCCTCATCCAGCACTCTGTGCGCCCTGTCTCTTTACCAGCTGCACGCCTTCCTACATAGCACCCCTTCCTCAGGGCCCTCATCCAGCACTCTATGCGCCCTGTCTCTTTACCAGCTGCATGCCTTCCTACATAGCACCCCTTCCTCTGGGCCCTCATCCAGCACTCTGTGCGCCCTGTCTCTTTACCAGCTGCATGTCTTCCTACATAGCACCCCTTCCTCTGGGCCCTCATCCAGCACTCTGTGCGCCCTGTCTCTTTACCAGCTGCATGCCTTCCTACATAGCACCCCTTCCTCAGGGCCCTCATCCAGCACTCTATGCGCCCTGTCTCTTTACCAGCTCCACGCCTTCCTACATAGCACCCCTTCCTCAGGGCCCTCATCCAGCACTCTATGCGCCCTGCCTCTTAACCAGCTCTGCGCCTTCCTACATAGCACCCTTCCTCAGGGCCCTCATCCAGCACTGTATGCGCCCTGCCTCTTAACCAGCTCTGCGCCTGCCTACATAGCGCCCCATCCTCAGGGCCCTCATCCAGCACTCTATGCGCCCTGCCTCTTAATCAGCTCCACAGCTTCCTACGTAGCACCCCTTCCTCAGGGCCCTCATCCAGCACTCTATGCGCCATGCCTCTTAACCAGCTCCATGCCTCTCTGCATAGCACCCCTTCCTCAGGGCCCTCATCCAGCACTCTATGCGCCCTGCCTCTTAACCAGCTCCATGCCTTCCTACATAGCACCCCTTCCTCAGGGCCCTCATCCAGCACTCTATGAGCCCTGCCTGTTAACCAGCTCCATGCCTTTCTACATAGCACCCCTTCCTCAGGGCCCTCATCCAGCACTCTATGCACCCTGCCTCTTAACCAGCTCCATGCCTTCCTACATGGCACCCCTTCCTCAGGGCCCTCATCCAGCACTCTATGCGCCCTGTCTCTTAACCAGCTCCACGCCTTCCTACATAGCACCCCTTCCTCAGGGCCCTCATCCAGCACTTTATGCGCCCTGCCTCTTAACCAGCTCTGCGCCTTCCTACATAGCACCCCTTCCTCAGGGCCCTCATCCAGCACTCTATGCGCCCTGCCTCTTAACCAGCTCCACGCCTTCCTACATAGCACCCCTTCCTCAGGGCCCTCATCCAGCACTCTATGCGCCCTGTCTCTTTACCAGCTCTGCGCCTTCCTACATAGCACCCCTTCCTCAGGGCCCTCATCCAGCACACTATGCGCCCTGCCTCTTAACCAGCTCCATGCCTTTCTGCATAGCACCCCTTCCTCAGGGCCCTCGTCCAGCACTCTATGCGCCCTGCCTCTTAACCAGCTCCATGCCTTTCTACATAGCACCCCTTCCTCAGGGCCCTCATCCAGCACTCTATGCGCCCTGCCTCTTAACCAGCTCCACAGCTTCCTACGTAGCACCCTTCCTCTGGGCCCTCATCCAGCACTCTATGCGCCCTGCCTCTTAACCAGCTCCACGCCTTTCTACATAGCACCCCTTCCTCAGGGCCCTCATCCAGCACTCTATGCGCCCTGCCTCTTTACCAGCTCTGCGCCTTCCTACATAGCACCCCTTCCTCAGGGCCCTCATCCAGCACTCTATGCGCCCTGCCTCTTAACCAGCTCCACGCCTTCCTACATAGCACCCCTTCCTCAGGGCCCTCATCCAGCACTCTATGCGCCCTGTCTCTTTACCAGCTCTGCGCCTTCCTACATAGCACCCCTTCCTCAGGGCCCTCATCCAGCACTCTGTGCGCCCTGTCTCTTTACCAGCTGCATGCCTTCCTACATAGCACCCCTTCCTCAGGGCCCTCATCCAGCACACTATGCGCCCTGCCTCTTAACCAGCTCCATGCCTTCCTACATAGCACCCCTTCCTCAGGGCCCTCATCCAGCACTCTATGCGCCCTGCCTCTTAACCAGCTGCATGCCTTCCTACATAGCACCCCTTCCTCAGGGCCCTCATCCAGCACTCTAGTCGCCCTGCCTCTTAACCAGCTCCATGCCTTTCTGCATAGCACCCCTTCCTCAGGGCCCTCATCCAGCACTCTATGCGCCCTGCCTCTTAACCAGCTCCACGCCTTCCTACATAGCACCCCTTCTTCAGGGCCCTCATCCAGCACTCTATGCGCCCTGCCTCTTAACCAGCTCCACGCCTTCCTGCCTAGCACCCCTTCCTCAGGGCCCTCATCCAGCACTCTATGCGCCCTGCCTCTTAACCAGCTCCACGCCTTTCTGCATAGCACCCTTCCTCAGGGCCCTCATCCAGAACTCTATGCGCCCTGCCTCTTAACCAGCTCCATGCCTTCCTACATAGCACCCCTTCCTCTGGGCCCTCATCCAGCACTGTATGCGCCCTGCCTCTTAACCAGCTCTGCGCCTGCCTACATAGCGCCCCATCCTCAGGGCCCTCATCCAGCACTCTATGCGCCCTGCCTCTTAACCAGCTCCACGCCTTTCTACATAGCACCCTTCCTCAGGGCTCTCATCCAGCACTCTATGCGCCCTGCCTCTTAACCAGCTCCACGCCTTCCTGCCTAGCACCCCTTCCTCAGGGCCCTCATCCAGCACTCTATGCGCCCTACCTCTTAACCAGCTCTGCGCCTTTCTACATAGCACCCCTTCCTCAGGGCCCTCATCCAGAACTCTATGCGCCCTGCCTCTTAACCGGCTCCGCGCCTTCCTACATAGCACCCCTTCCTCTGGGCCCTCATCCAGCACTCTATGCGCCCTGCCTCTTAACCAGCTCCATGCCTTCCTACATAGCGCCCCATCCTCAGGGCCCTCATCCAGCACTCTATGCGCCCTGCCTCTTAACCAGCTCCACGCCTTTCTACATAGCACCCCTTCCTCAGGGCCCTCATCCAGCACTCTGTGCGCCCTGTCTCTTAACCAGCTCCACGCCTTTCTACATAGCACCCCTTCCTCAGGGCCCTCATCCAGCACTCTGTGCGCCCTGCCTCTTAACCAGCTCTGCGCCTTCCTACATAGCACCCCTTCCTCAGGGCCCTCATCCAGCACTCTATGCGCCCTGTCTCTTTACCAGCTCCACGCCTTCCTACATAGCACCCCTTCCTCAGGGCCCTCATCCAGCACTCTGTGCGCCCTGTCTCTTTACCAGCTGCATGCCTTCCTACATAGCACCCCTTCCTCAGGGCCCTCATCCAGCACTCTATGCGCCCTGTCTCTTTACCAGCTGCATGCCTTCCTACATAGCACCCCTTCCTCTGGGCCCTCATCCAGCACTCTGTGCGCCCTGTCTCTTTACCAGCTGCATGCCTTCCTACATAGCACCCCTTCCTCTGGGCCCTCATCCAGCACTCTGTGCGCCCTGTCTCTTTACCAGCTGCATGCCTTCCTACATAGCACCCCTTCCTCAGGGCCCTCATCCAGCACTCTATGCGCCCTGTCTCTTTACCAGCTCCACGCCTTCCTACATAGCACCCCTTCCTCAGGGCCCTCATCCAGCACTCTATGCGCCCTGCCTCTTAACCAGCTCTGCGCCTTCCTACATAGCACCCTTCCTCAGGGCCCTCATCCAGCACTGTATGCGCCCTGCCTCTTAACCAGCTCTGCGCCTGCCTACATAGCGCCCCATCCTCAGGGCCCTCATCCAGCACTCTATGCGCCCTGCCTCTTAACCAGCTCCATGCCTTCCTACATAGCACCCCTTCCTCAGGGCCCTCATCCAGCACTCTATGAGCCCTGCCTCTTAACCAGCTCCATGCCTTTCTACATAGCACCCCTTCCTCAGGGCCCTCATCCAGCACTCTATGCACCCTGCCTCTTAACCAGCTCCATGCCTTCCTACATAGCACCCCTTCCTCAGGGCCCTCATCCAGCACTCTATGCGCCCTGTCTCTTAACCAGCTCCACGCCTTCCTACATAGCACCCCTTCCTCAGGGCCCTCATCCAGCACTTTATGCGCCCTGCCTCTTAACCAGCTCTGCGCCTTCCTACATAGCACCCCTTCCTCAGGGCCCTCATCCAGCACTCTATGCGCCCTGGCTCTTAACCAGCTGCATGCCTTCCTACATAGCACCCCTTCCTCGGGGCCTTCATCCAGCGCTCTATGCGCCCTGCCTCTTAACCAGCTCCATGCCTTTCTACATAGCACCCTTCCTCAGGGTCCTCATCCAGCACTCTATGCGCCCTGCCTCTTAATCAGCTCCACGGCTTCCTACGTAGCACCCCTTCCTCAGGGCCCTCAACCAGCACTCTATGCACCCTGCCTCTTAACCAGCTCCATGCCTTTCTACATAGCACCCCTTCCTCAGGGCCCTCATCCAGCACTCTATGCGCCCTGCCTCTTAACCAGCTGCATGCCTTCCTACATAGCACCCCTTCCTCAGGGCCCTCATCCAGCTCTCTATGCGCCCTGCCTCTTAACCAGCTCCACGCCTTCCTACATAGCACCCTTCCTCAGGGCCCTCATCCAGCACTCTATGCACCCTGCCTCTTAACCAGCTCCATGCCTTTCTACATAGCACCCCTTCCTCAGGGCCCTCATCCAGCACTCTATGCGCCCTGCCTCTTAACCAGCTCCACGCCTTCCTACATAGCACCCCTTCCTCAGGGCCCTCATCCAGCACTCTATGCGCCCTGTCTCTTAACCAGCTCCACGCCTTCCTACATAGCACCCCTTCCCCAGGGCCCTCATCCAGCACTCTATGCGCCCTGCCTCTTAACCAGCTCTGCGCCTGCCTACATAGCGCCCCATCCTCAGGGCCCTCATCCAGCACTCTATGCGCCCTGCCTCTTAACCAGCTCTGCGCCTGCCTACATAGCGCCCCATCCTCAGGGCCCTCATCCAGCACTCTATGCGCCCTGCCTCTTAACCAGCTGCATGCCTTCCTACATAGCACCCCTTCCTCAGGGCCCCTCATCCAGCACTTTATGCTCCCTGTCTCTTTACCAGCTCTGCGCTGTCCTACATAGCACCCCTTCCTCAGGGCCCTCATCCAGCACTCTATGCGCCCTGCCTCTTAACCAGCTCCATGCCTTTCTGCATAGCACCCTTCCTCAGGGCCCTCATCCAGCACTCTATGTGCCTTGTCTCTTTACCAGCTCTGCGCCTTACTACTTAGCACCCCTTCCTCAGGGCCCTCATCCAGCACTCTATGCGCCCTGCCTCTTAACCATCTCCATGCCTTCCTACATAGCACCCCTTCCTCAGGGCCCTCATCCAGCACTCTATGCGCCCTGCCTCTTAACCAGCTCCACGCCTTCCTACATAGCACCCCTTCCTCAGGGCCCTCATCCAGCACTCTATGCGCCCTGCCTCTTAACCATCTCCATGCCTTCCTACATAGCACCCCTTCCTCAGGGCCCTCATCCAGCACTCTATGCGCCCTGTCTCTTAACCAGCTCCATGCCTTCCTACATAGCACCCCTTCCTCGGGGCCTTCTTCCAGCACTCTATGCGCCCTGTCTCTTTACCAGCTCTGCGCCTTCCTACATAGCACCCCTTCCTCAGGGCCCTCATCCAGCACTCTATGCGCCCTGCCTCTTAACCAGCTCTGCGCCTGCCTACATAGCGCCCCATCCTCAGGGCCCTCATCCAGCACTCTATGCGCCCTGCCTCTTAACCAGCTCTGCGCCTTCCTACATAGCACCCCTTCCTCAGGGCCCTCATCCAGCACTCTATGCGCCTTCCTACATAGCACCCCATCCTCAGGGCCCTCATCCAGCACTCTATGCGCCCTGCCTCTTAACCAGCTCTGCGCCTTCCTACATAGCACCCCTTCCTCAGGGCCCTCATCCAGCACTCTGTGCGCCCTGCCTCTTAACCAGCTCCATGCCTTTCTGCATAGCACCCCTTCCTCAGGGCCCTCATCCAGCACTCTATGCGCCCTGCCTCTTAACCAGCTCCATGCCTTTCTGCATAGCACCCCTTCCTCAGGGCCCTCATCCAGCACTCTATGCGCCCTGCCTCTTAACCAGCTCCATGCCTTCCTACATAGCACCCCTTCCTCAGGGCCCTCATCCAGCACTCTATGCGCCCTGTCTCTTTACCAGCTCCGCGCCTTCCTACATAGCACCCCTTCCTCAGGGCCCTCATCCAGCACTCTATGCGCCCTGCCTCTTAACCAGCTCTGCGTCTTCCTACATAGCACCCCTTCCTCAGGGCCCTCATCCAGCACTCTATGCGCCCTGCCTCTTAACCAGCTCTGCGCCTTCCTACATAGCACCCTTCCCCAGGGCCCTCATCCAGCACTCTATGCGCCCTGTCTCTTTACCAGCTCCACGCCTTCCTACATAGCACCCCTTCCTCAGGGCCCCTCATCCAGCACTTTATGCGCCCTGTCTCTTTACCAGCTCTGCGCTGTCCTACATAGCACCCCTTCCTCAGGGCCTTCATCCAGCACTCTATGCGCCCTGTCTCTTTACCAGCTCTGCGCCTTCCTACATAGCACCCCTTCCTCAGGGCCCTCATCCAGCACTCTATGCGCCTTCCTACATAGCACCCCTTCCTCAGGGCCCTCATCCAGCACTCTACTCGATTTGTTACCCGAACACAGAGAGGCTGATTGCGAGGCCTGTTGCTCCTTTCACTCCAAGTAGGCTCTCCGAGGCAGGCAAGCATGCCGGCTCAAAAGTCAGCAGAGAAGCATCAAGGACACTCCCACCATCTTCGGCCATGAAGACTTTGGCGAAGAAGAACAAGATTGCTACAAAGCATCCATAGCAGAACAAGAGGCGTTCTCAGTTGAGGACAGTTCCGGCTCCAACCTCGAGGTCAACTTCGAGATGCTGGACGTTTCCCTGGCTCAACAGTCTGTGAGTACGGTGCCCCCTGCCCCTCAACACCGTGTTGAACACTCTAAGAGACACACACTCCCTTTTCATCAAGAGGCCCTCGGTTCACCACTGTCTTCTGGCCATTGTTGGCACCGAGTAACTGGTTCGGTCTCCCCTCCCTCCGGCTCGGGGCTGGAACACCAACTTAAGCCTTCGGTGTCAAGCACCCCGGTGCTGAGCCGACCATCCACATCCACCGCTCCTTTACTGAGTGGAACTTCGGCGCCGAAACAAAAACATTCCTCGGATCCGAAACCTTCTAAGCCAGCTCCGAATTCAGATACCGGCAACACAGTGGAGCCTATTCTCCATAAATTAAGAATATTTCCTGCAATCATAGACACACATTATTGAACTTTAAATGTATCCACCGCACCTACCTTTCACCCTCGCACATCTCTAAATTTGACCTCTTGAGATCCGACGCATGTGTCAAATGCTGCGCCCCTGTTGCTGACTTTGCACTTCCAGTTTGGACCTGCCCTGTGATACACACGTAATGGACCTCTGTTTTTGCGTACGTCTCTGCAATGGCTGACATGGTGCTATCCCGGAACCCTTTTCTTGCACTTTTGAGCTACACCAAAGACATACCACGCTCCCTGGCTAAGCGAGAGATATCGCTTCACTGGGGCGGCGCTGCGGCTCCCTCTGCTCATGCCTGGCTCAAAAGCATGTCATTCTGTGAAACTGTTAGTGAAGACTACGCAGACTTGCAACCTCCCTCTTCCTGTCCTAAAGATATTTGGGGGCTGCTATGTGATTGCCTTCGCACATTAAAGCCGGACCCCCACCCCAAGGCCCTGCTTCTGCCCCTCCTTGAGATTACAGAATCATTGGGGTTTGCCCAAATCACCCTCCACTGCCTGGGCTAAGAAATAACGCATTATACACAATGGTGTTGTGCAGGAATAGATATCAAAATACTACCCATAGGGTACATCAAATTACCCTATTAATGGTGCATCGTCCCGGCCCAAACTTTTTTACATCAAAAACCTCATACCACTATTTATTCCTCATTGGAACAATTCTTCATTTCGTTTTATGAAAAAATTAAACATAAACAACAAAACATTTTACACAAATATATACATATATTCCAGATAAGTACATATCAAAAATTCATTAAACAATTCAGCAAATATTGTTTCCTAACCCCCAATTTTTTAATGTCAGTGTTTGCACCCTCATTAACGGCAATACACTGCGAGGTAATCCTGTATACACATGAGGTACCCGCTACACCTCCTAAAACATTTTGTAATGTGTATCTCCACTTAAAAGCAATTTCATTCTTGATTAAGTGGATTCCTCCAAACATGAACTGTCGACGCGTTTCAGTCCCTATTCCTTCCGGGCCTCATCAGGACAAGGGTAAAGGGAACAACAATGCCTCCCACGGGTGTTATATCTCTGGGGCGTGGCCCCCGTGCTGCATGCGGTCTTCACCAGTGGTATATGATTAATCTCCGGTACACTATGCCGTTTTGGAATTCCAGAGCCTTCTAGGTATTGTCTCCGCCACAACCACACTCTGAACGATGATTTCTTTAAGCCCCCAGCGCTTTCCAAGGTATGTTGCGCAGTCTGTTGCTATACAATCTGGCCACTTCCTGTCACCTCCATTACCGGGAAACACTAACGCGGCTCCCTCATGGGTAGCGATTAACTGCCCCTCCTTGAAGCATAACCTCCCCTTGTTTCCTATACTTCTGGTTCTTCCATAACTCTGCCCATTGATTTGGTGCTCCACGCCTGTCTTTGTTTTTGATGCCTTCAGTGATCTTGATTATATCTTCTCTGCATTCATATGATTGATGACACCCTGGAGTTTGTGTGCGCAAGCAGTGTATTTCCATCACTTTGTTTTGTTTTATTTTTTGAAAAGCAATAAAGAAATTTCAACCCAAAAAAAGGGCATGTTACGCCATCTTGAGGACATTTTTAAAGACCCTGTTGGGGCAAGAGTATTAACACCCGGGTCAATAAAAAATATATGGCCTCTCCATCAGATCCCATATATATTACGGGACAACTACAAAGAGACTTGCTAGTAATTAGCACTGCTTGCAAGTGTACTAACTCACAGGCTAGCGGAGACACCCCCTGCCTGATAAAGAAAGCAGGCGCATTGGCGCAGCGGGGAAAAGGGCGGAAGCACAATCTGCCAACCATTGGCGTATTGCCAACTCAGTGGGGTTACTTGCTCGCTGAGATGAAATGGAGGACCTCCTCCAATATCTCCCAGAGGAACACAAAAAGAGAGGACAAGAACTCGTCTCGGAAGCAAAGCTGATATCAAAACACCTCCATACGCTGTGCCCCAGACCCGGCTGATACTGCAGCTAGAGGCATCAATACCAGCATCTTAATTCAACGCCATTCATGGCTTCGTATTTCTGGGTTTAAACCAGAGGTCCAGCAAAATCTACATAATGTACCCTTTGACAAAGAACATCTTTTTAGGCCTCAAGTTGACCAGACCCTAGAGAAAGTAAAAAAAGGCGCTACAACAGCAAAATCTATGGGGGCCCTTCAAACATCTACTCTTCGTGACGCCCTTGTATTCCCTTATCTGGACAACTTGCTTATCAAAGCCACTGCTAATCGTCAGTGCCAGCAACATACGCAAGCTACCACAGATCTGCTCCATCACTTAGGCTTTACCATCAATATCGCCAAATCTCACCTTCAACCTCTACAAGTTCAGCCGTACCTGGTAGCTATTCTAAACACACCATTAGGATTAGCTTATCCAAATGCAGCAAGAATCCGACATTTTCTACGCTCATGCCACTTTTCAGAACAATCAACAACTGACGGTGAGAGCAGTTATCTGGCTTCTAGGCCTGATAATTTCCTGCATTGCCATAGTACCCCACGCTTGACTTAGGCCTCAGTCACAGGGTCAATTACAGGATCTAGTGTTGATAGACAGCTGCACTCATCGCTTTCTGTAGAGGTGGAATACTGACAACCTGTTAAAAGGTTGGGCTTTTACTCTACCCTGTTCCCCACATCACTCTGACAACGGACACACCACTCACAGGCTGGGGTGCACACTTACAACATCTCACAGTACAGGGTCTCTGGGACGCCAAGCACCAGACTCTCCACATCGACTACCTAGAGCTTCAAGCTGTTCACCTAACGTTGACAACTTGCCTACCTCACCTAATCGGCAAGGTTGTCCTAGTCTGGAGGGCAATATAACAGCCATGTACTATCTACAAAAACAGAGGGTGGGGGAAGGGGGCGGCCTTTTCTCAACAGTGATCACACATCTCAGACCATCTGGAGCTGGGCTCTACGTCACAACATTCATCTGTTGGCGGAACACCTTCCGGAAACACAATGATTTTGCAGACCTCCTTCGCAGGATGCGGCAACAAGTCCATGAGTGGGAACTCCACCCACAAGTCCTCCTCCCATACTTCCACAAGTGGGAATTTCACAAATAGATCTGTTCGCAATCGCAGACTTTACCTCCAGGTTCCCACTTCCACTATCCAAGGGCAATGCTCTATGGATGAATTGGTCAGGGACTTTTGCCTACGCTTTTCTGCCTATCCCTGTCCTTCCGTTTCTGGTTCAGAAACTCAGGCAAGCATCTCTCGCATTCACACTAGTGGCTCCCACATGGTCCCATCATCCTTGGTCCACAACATTGCTGGCTCTCTCTGTAGTTCCCCCACCAGTAACTTCCCATCAGGCCGGACCTTCTCACTCAGAACCATGGAGAAATCAGGCACCCAGATCCCAAAGCACTCAATCCTGCGATCTGGCTCCTGAGGTCATAGAATTCGACTACCTTAATCTCCCACCTGAAGGTATGACCATTCTCCAAGAAGGTCGTAGGCCTACCACTAGATCTTGCTACGTGGCTAAATGGAAAAGATTTGTTTGTTACTGTCACACTAAACACATTGATCCATTCAATGTCACAGTACAAAACATTGGTTACCTGTTGTATTTGCAGCTCTCTGGGCTCACATTTACAACCATACGGTTACATCGTGCTGCAATGACAGCCTATCTACAAAATAGACAACACATGTCTCTGTTCAAAGTGCCATTCATTAAATCCTTCATGGAACGACTTAAAAGGGTGATTCCACCCTGGGTTCGACCTGCACCCTCATGGAATCTTAACATTGTTCTCGCAAGACTTATAGGCCCTCCATTCGAACCCCTATATAATTCCCTCCTGCAGTTTCTCTCTTGGAAGGTGGCATTTCACATTTCGACGTGTTAGTGAGCTCCAGGCATTAACCTTAGAAGAACCCTTCTTCCAACTACACAAATACGTGCTGGTCCTTCGCACCAACCCTAAATTCCTTTCTAAGGTTGTCTCCAATTTTCGCCTCAATCAATCAATTGAGTTGCCAGTATTCTTTCCTCAACCATACTCGGTTGCGGCAAGGGCTCTTCATACATTAGATATCAAAAGAGCCCTTATGTACTGCACTGATAAAACTAAAACTTTTCAAAAGACAAAACAATTATTTGTTTGCCTCTTCATAAAGGAACGCATATATCCAAATTAGGTATTTCCAGATTGAACGTTAAATGCACCCAAACATATTATAGTAAAGCAAAAAGAACTTTACCTACACCCGCCCTCTAGAGTACACTCTACTCACTAAATAGGGGCTTCTATGGCTTTCCTAGGCAACATTCCACTAGCTGACCTATGCAAAGCAGCTACATGGTCTACACCACACACTTTCACTAAACATTGTGTGGATGTTCTAGCACGCCAGCAAGCTAATGTAGGGCAGGTAGTGCTACGTACACTCTTCCAACAACTGCAACACCCACAGGTTAGCCTCTGCTTTGTGGGCGCTGCTTTACAATTTATGGAAAGCATGTGTATCTACAGCTACACATGTCTCGAACTGATTGTTACTTACCCTGTAAGCATCTGTTTGTGGCATGTAGTGCTGTATATTCACATGCGCCCACCCTTCTCCCCGGATACCTGTGGCCGTTGCGGTTTCATTTACCTTTTCTGATATGCATGGACATCTCTTTACTTACACTTAATTTCACTCCATTCTCACCCACCTGCGGGAAAAAAATTGAGTCAGTGCCCATGCGCATTATCACCAAGAGGAGGAGTCACTCTACCTCGTGACTCGAAATGCTTCTTTGAAGAAAAACAACTTGCACACATCCAGACCTGACACTAGATGGCAGGAGTATGCAAAGCATGTGAATCTACAGCACTACATGCCACGAACAGGTGCTTACAGGGTAATTACCATAATCCTTATAAGCCGGTTCCAAATGTCAACACTTTTTTTGTTCCTCAATATATAATGAGCTTAATAGATCAATGTTACAACGATTTGTATAGGTGTAGTAGACACATCTAGTGGCATGATAGCCAGTCACCCTTCCGCATTTCAGTTCATCCTTCATTTAAAGCCTCTCTGGCCAACCGAAGTCAGCAAGTGCTTCTGTAAACACACCATGAACGCTCCTAACGTGATGGTGCTTGTGCCAGGGCTTGCCTTTAGCTGTACAATTCACCCTTACTGTCTGATGACAGCACAGTCCCTGGTAATGCACCCTTGCAGTATGCCATACTTTCCGGTCTGTTACAAACGCCCCCCTCGGGTCTGGCATTCTGCTCTGTCCTACATTTGTACAATGACCTCACGGCCAGAGTGCTCATTGCAGACATGAGCAGTCCATGAGCTATTCCTGTTTTCTGTAAAGAGCTGCCCTCCATATGTCACCCCTAAGAGAAGAGGGTGTGAAGCATGCTGCAGTCTGCTGCTTGTGATGACCCTGCTTGTTTTCTTGTTAAAGGAGGTTGGGAGTGGGATCTACATTCAGCTGTCATGAGTCACACAATGAGCGCGCTTTGCAGCTGCTCTCAGTTCCTGGAATATTTTCAACAGTGTATTCCATGAATGACATTATTCTCTGATTTTTTTTTTTAAAGATTGTTTTTCTGAGCTCCTTTGTCTGTTCCATGGTGTTCCATCTGTCGATTTTACTGAGGAATGTGTGTTTTTGCTGAAGGTGTGCTGCTAGGGTTCAACGTCACTTTTCTTTTGAAGATAGAGAACCTTAGTTATTCCATGTATTGACAGGTTAAAAAAAAAAATTTGAGTGCTTGAGCCCTGCCTTTCTGCATGACCGGTTTCTCACCCTGCCTCCTAATCTCCACAGCCCAACGGTGAACACCACCCTGCGGAACCTGGGTGCACTATATCGACGTCAGGGTAAAAATGAAGCTGCGGAGACACTAGAAGAGTGTGCCATTCGGTCGCGGCGGCAGGTATGGTACGCTGTAGAATATAAGGTGGGAGGAACATAGGGATACTGTCACAATATCAGATGGGCGATATCAGAGAAGTTTCACCTTACGCCTGGCAGTCGTGGTCTCTAGAGGGCTATGGCAGGCCATCTATATGTTCCATTCGGATTAGTATGTGTGAAACATTGGAAAGAAGTCATGAGGAGACAACGAAAGGTAGAAGGTGACAGGATAACTGGGAATGTCTGATCAAGATGGTGGAAGTAGACAAAATTTAGAAGGTGCCCTAGCGAGATGGGTAAATTAGATCTAATAATCTGATGAAGATAGTGGAAGTGAACAGGATGAGTGGGATGTCTGTCCACAGTGGTTAATGGGGATGTCAGTAGAATTAATGAGTGTGGTGTCTGATTGAGATATTGGAAGGAGAATGTAGACCGGATTCTGTGGGGTCTCTGAGCGAGATAGGAGTGGGATGTCTGACCAAGATGGTGGAATGAGCAAGATAATAGAAGTAGAGAGGATGCTTGAAGTGTCTGACCAAGATGGTGGAAGTAGACCAGATGAGTGGGGTCTCTGAGCGAGATGGTGGAAGGAGGATGAAGATCTACCGAGAGGGATGGCGGAACGATAGTCGCATGCACCACTCTTTCTCTAGAAGGATACAGGAACTGTTCCAGCATGAATCAACATATTATCTAACAATAACAAACCCAAGTGCTAAACTGTTTCTAAGGAAGATTAACTTAAAAACAAAGTTGTCGATTCTATTAAATATTTCTTGCACTCCAGTATTTACAGTATGTTTTGCTGATTTGTGATTCCTGAATTGTGCCTAGAGATTAGTCACGGTTTGCTCCACATATTGTTTTTGCAGCTTTGTCGTTGGCACAAAATAACATAAATAATGCACATTGAGCGACATGTTAGATGCTGTCTTATTCCATGGGTCCTTCTCGTAAGAGAACTTGTTACTGATGTTTGTGAAAGGTATTCACATGCGATGCACCTTTTACAATCACAGCAATGAACAGCTTGCTTGAGTTGAGCTCTCCAAATAAGAGCTCGTAAATTGGGAGCTCTGCGGTAAGCAATGACTGGTGGTTTTGGAAAAATGTTTTGTCGTTTTTCGCAAGTGGATAATAGGGGGAATGTTTTTTCCATTATGGTTTTTGCATCATATATTTGCACACCAAAGCAGTAAAAATAAATACGGTCCAATAACTATTTTTAGAGCTACTGCACTAATAAATGTGATGGTCAAATTTGAGTTTATTAGCACAGAACTGCAAAACTGGATTGAGAAAACACCCTTTTCTGCCAACCTTATTGCATGTAACAGTTACTTCACACAGGTAAACAATTGTCCAAATAGCCATGAGGCCTCTTCAATGTGATTTTACTTCATTGCACAAATGTAACCCCTGAAATCCTGATTTTGGTTAAATACATCTTGTGATAAAAGGTACACATGAAAAAAATGCAAAGATATAAATCATATATGCAGATTAGCAGAGTATAATATATTATTTATTAACTTTTTTGAGGCTTAGGCTTTGCCTCTTGTGAATCATGGCCCCTCCCTCATTCAATCATCGTAATAAATAGCGTATTATACTCTGCACATCTGCATATATGCTATATATTTTATACTGTCAGGAATGCGCCTGTGTAGTCATCGTAAGGTCACAGTTTCCATTGAAAATACAGTTTTATTTCTTAATATCTTTGGCAGCATTTGATAAATCTGTATAAAACTTTCCAAAAGAAGGTAATCCTCTTAGGTTTGGCATGGCAGATTTCCTGCACATCTGTCAAGGGGATGAGCTTAAAAAAAAAGAATGTCCTTTTTAATTCCCACAGGAATCTTTTCTCTCCATACAGAAACAAGCATTGCCAATGCCAGTAGGTCTGCCTTATAACTAAGTATCTCTTGAATAACTGATGAGTTTCTCGCGCATGAGTGGTAAAACCAGCTGCATGTATGTGTCCCTGCAATCCCCTACTACGGAGCATGGGGCTATTAAGAGGGAGGTGCGTCTCCTGCAGCAGCGCAATGTCTACCTCGTGTCTCGACAAGTAGGCTAGGACCTTACGTAGTTTCCTGTGGTCATTAAGGCTCCTCACATTCCATGTGAGCACTCGGAGCCTACAATGCGCTGTTTCGTTATTGGAACTACTGCGAGCTGTCATGTGGTTGTGCGCCTTTCATCCAACTGTGCCTGCCTTTGGAACGTTCAACCTGTGCAATAGTCATGTGCATAATGTAGTGTACAACAAAAATTGACCCGTTGTCTGAGTCTCCATCCCCACACGCCCCCCACCCACGCCAGGCTGCCCCCAACTGTGCCTCGGCGAGATATCAACAAACATTCCCCTCGGTCCATTTCAAAATTCAACAAGCGTAAACAAATGAATATTCAACCAAAAGGTGTCCCTCCTCCCCCCCAAAGCGCAATTCCCCAGGTGTGTGCTTCACTCGTGGGCGGATGTTGCACGCCCAACAGGGTAGAGATTCTAAACCTAATTAGGTATACTCTCCGCTCACCATCAAACAAATATAATGCTTCTGCAAAGTAGTAGGATTCTCCGACCCCCTTTACATCTTCACATCATTAGGTCAAAAAACATCTTATCATAACCCCCGCTAAGAGCGGACCCCAACGCTGCTAGGACAATATCACTATAAAGCCCATATTGCCCTCCAATTATCAAGAAGTCAGGCAATCGTAGTTATACTTGGTAACCCCATGCATTTACAAGCTTGGCCTCCCAAATCCACCCCAGATGTAGTGGTCTTATCTGCAGTTAGAGTAGTCCAGAGTTCAGTCCTGCTCATCTAGTCGTCCGCCTTCCGCTCCCTCCAGGGAGCCTTGCTCCGGGCTGCGACGCTTCTCTTTGGACCATTCCTTCAGGGCTTTCTGTAGGACTTTTGGATCAGTGAAGATTCGCGAATGGCCCTGCCGATTGACACGGTCTCGCCGGGTACAGCATGGCGTAGTCTATGTTGTGCTCTCTTAATTGCTTCTTCAGTGGAGTGAACTGCCTGCGCACCTCTTGCACTCTAAGCGTGAAGTCTGGGAACAAAGAGATGGTGGATCCTTCATATTGCAAGGACTGTTTTTCCCTGGCCACCTTCAACGCCGAATCCCTATCACGATAGTTCAGCAACTTCGCGATTATCGGTCTTGGGGGAGCACCAGGAGCTGGGCGAGGGCCCAGAGAATAATGCGCCCTTTCCACCACAAATATGGGAGAAAAAGTTTCGCTACCGAGTAGCGTTACTAGTAATTTCTCAACAAATTGTTCCATGTTGCCGGTCGGGGTCGACTCCGGAAGGCCCGTGATCCTGAGGTTACTGCGTCGGGAACGCGCTTCAAGGTCCTCAGTTTTATCCTGTAATACCTGCATCACTCTCCCAAGTTGCTTATGGTCGGCGTCCAACGTTGTCTGCGCCTCTTCTACCTCTGTGACCCGGCGCTCTGTCATGTCCAACCGCCTTGCATGTTTGTCCAGTCTCTCGGACATCCTGTCCATCCGGTATGAGAGGGAGTCTATCTTGGTGCCCAGAACAGAGAGGCTGCTCTGTAGGCCTTTTTCCATTGCGGCCAGCATAGTACGTATGTCGCCGTCCACCTCCTCCTGGGGCTGTTCCTGCGCATTGTCCCCATCTTCAGTGGCAACGTCTCGCAGCTTAGCCTTCCTTTGATCGAACGTTAATTTTGGCTGAGTCTTATCCACTCTGCCCATCTCGGCGGGTCTGCCATGACAATTTAGGACTAAAAAGACAGCAATCACCCAAGGCGGCAACCTCCGCAACGCAGCACTCCCCTGGGAATATGTGTCGGAGCTTCCAACGATCACAGCGCTAGGCAACGGCCAGAGTAAGGTCGTATCGTAGTGGTCTCACAGTGGCGTCCCCTCGCAGAGCAGCAGCTGCAGGACGGCGAGGCAAAATCGCTTACCACTCTTCAGGCGTGTGGGGAGTATGGACGTTCACGCGCCGCCAAGAGCAGGGAGACCTCGTCGCAAAGGGTACCTTCTGTTAATCTCCGTCGCAGGTGTCACCCCCCTGTGGCCTACTCCTGGGATAGGGCTGCTCGCGACCCTTCCTTGTGCAGTAACACGCAACAGGGGGAACAGGGTCACTCAAATTCAGTGTCCCCCACCCAGTGGTTCAATCAGAGGCAGCCCCACAGCTGGTATCGTCAGACTCCCGTACAGTGTGCGCCAGGTCGCACTCTTCCACATAAAATGGCGTCTGTGTCCTGTAGATGCCCCTGAGGCTCCATATGGGCAGCAGGGTCTCTCCGGGCGTTCACTCCCCTTCTCTTGCTGCCAGGGGTTGCAGGAGCAGTGAATAGCACGGCGATCCACTCACCCTTGAGGTATAGACCTCCGCCAGCCAGCAGTTGTCTTTAAATAGCCGTAGGATCCAGGCTATGCAGTAGGATTCCCCCGCTCCTCCAAGCTCTATAATGGCGGGTATCGCTCACTGCGCCACACAGTGCACAAAGGACCGTGATACAGCCCTCCGCTCCCCGGGATCACAGGCAGCGTCCTTCCCTCCGAATAGCGTCCCGGGGGGGGGGGGCACAGCTGGCGTATCGTATCGCTGCGTCGTCGTCCCTTCAGAGGGCCGCTGCTCTCAACGGCACCCAGCGCTTGGCACGTATCAGCCTCCCGGTGCAGAGCGTCCGGGTCTCACGAAGTTAGCAGCTCCGCAGGCCACAGCTACTCCAGTCGCCCCACCATGCAGAGGGGAGGTCACCCCACAGTCAGCGCCAGCTTCGGTCGGCCTCCCCGCCGCCACCACGATCACAGGGGCGCTGCGTTCAGCGCAGTCGCAGGGTGTCGGGCCGCTTCTCCGCGCCATGCCAGCCCGGGGATCGCGGCCCGTGCGGGTCACTCACTGTTAGAAGTAGCCCGCTCAGCCGTCCGGGGGAGTACAGGGACCGGAGGCAGCTCAATTCACTCCCAAGCCTCACCAGGTCCGAGATCAGCTCCAGTTAAGCCGTTTCTAACATGCAGATGCCGGATAATTGTTGAATGGTACGATGGCAACGCGGAGCTTTCTGCTCAAGCGGCCATCTTCTTTGCGAGCAAGCTCCGCCCCCCTCTGTCACTCGTTCTTACATCCACCCACTGTCTCGTTTTAGAATTTACCCACGTTGTAGTCTAAACGTTTATTCAAGATTTGAAACTCAATCAAGGTCCACATGAGAAATAGCAAAAATTCATTAGTAAAATAAATATTCAGTACAAATTAAAAAACATTATTTAAAAGTGTAAAACATCTTACACAACACATCTCACTAGGGGGGAAAAACTATAGCTGACCTGCTTTGACTGCAGCTCGAGCGCTATATTTCAAGAACTTAGGCCTTAAAAATGTTCCGAGTTCTTCAAGCAATGCCGGACAATTGGATAATACATGATTGCAGTCTTGTAGACGAGGATTACAAAGATTACACACCTTGTCCTTCTTCAATGACTTTCACCAATTGACAGTTAATGATTCCAAAGGAAGAATATTCATGCGCAGTAACGACCAAAAACGTTTAATACCATGCTCAGTATTCCAGGTCAGATATTTCTGTGGTTTTCTCAGGACCCAAAGAGCAGAAATCGCATCAAATTTCCCTTTTTACTACAATATTCAGAATCTAGGCTACAACTCCAATTACAAGAGACATGCTTAAGATAAGTTTTTAACTGGCAGTCTGACCATGTGCACAAAGTTTCCTGTTTTATCTCAGATATGTAATGCATAGATATAATTCCTGTAAAATGTAGATTTTATTTTTAAAGTCAAAAATCTCTTTACACATTGAGTTCCGTAATGAGTTCACATCACTTCTTAGCAGCCAGTATCCTTCTTGGACCACAGCCACAAGTCCTTGTGCAAACGTACTTGTTAACCCAAATTCTAACCTTGGTGCTTGTACGCCTGAACTAGTAGTTTCCTCAATATTTGACCTTCCTTTTTATTTAAAAACTCCCACTTTGCTACATGAGTTGTTTCTGTGGCATACCGTAAAGGTGATGGAAATTGTGCCTTATAATAGGAGAGAAGGTGATTAAAATGCCTACCCCCTACCACCATTTAAAAGGCCCTTAGCCCACTGGCTTGAGATCAGACCTTACTAATGCTATGGGATATAAGTTTATCATTCAGACTGCTGCCCATGATTTTGACCAGATAAGTGTATGACCTTACCTCCTCCAGTTTCACCTTATCAAGGAATCAACAGTCATTTTTTAGGTCTCTGGATTTGTTTCCCCTTAAAAATCAAAACTTTGCTTATAGAAGCATTTACTTTTTGGAAATGAGAATCAATGAGCTTCTGTAGTGATGACAACTGCTTATTCAGACCCCGCAGGATTAGATCAAGTATGACCGCAAATATGCCAGATGATGACCCCCAATTCTTGGTGGATCACTTTCCTAACCACCAAGGGGTGAGGGTAAGTCAGAAATATATAGAGAGAATAGAATGGGGGCAAGCAGACAGCCCTGTTTCAAATCCACCCACTTACCCATGCGCAGAAAACAGACACTCAAGCTCCCACAAACCTGTGAAAGCTAAAATAAATGAATGAAAGTTGAAAAAAGAAAGCATGCTGCCACCTAAAGGTGGCGGGCATGTGCCTGCAGTACAAAAATTAAATTAAATATAGGAGCGAGAGGCCATATTGTATTGGTATTATACATAATGTATCATGGTTTAAGGTTTAAACATAACTGCCATATTTCGTAGCAACCATTTGGCCATCTGGGAGCAGTAAAAACAATACTCCGTACAATACTACTCCACGGTAGGCTCTCCGTAAACTTCACCCTGGACAGCCATCATTGAATTCTAAAGTGCTTAGTGCATCACTGTTGTACTAAGCCAAGGTGGCCAACATAATGCTTCTAAACATAGTGGCAATCTTGGAGCAGTAAAACCGTGATGCACTATACGCTACATTTTTGGTCAAGCTCACTGCTTTGTTGTAACTTTATATAATAAATGTATCGACCTATGGCATCTCACAAAAATGTTCTCAAAGAAGGAAATAGGCCAACAGCCATTATTTTTGGCTTTTCAATAGAACCAACACAAGACAACTGAATTCTGCCGAGGCTTTCCATCAAGGCAACCCCCAGGCATACAGTCTGAACATTGTATATTTCTCATAATATGTAAGTTGGCAAAGCAATATTCAAAAGGGCTCACAAGGATTATCTGAGTTCCTGAAAATTCTTTTTTTTCTGTTGATCAGATAAGGTCTGATGACAAGCCAGACCTAAAAATGGCTGACCAAATTACACCAAACTTTGCTTGAAAGTGTTAAATAGTTAGTTATCGGGACCATTAGTCCGATGAGAGTCCCCAAACCTGTCGGCAAACTAAATAAAAAAACTTTAAAAGCCAATGGAGCTACTCTCCCCAGTTCGGGTCTGCGGGCTCAAAACAGAGACCGATGACCCAAGTGCTCTGATTGGTTGGCTGCAGGAAATCCCTGTGTACTTAGAGACCAATCCAAAAGGTGTACACAAGGAAGCGCCGCACCATGTTTTCTATGCAAATTACACACACACACCACCACCACACCACACTCCCACAAACTCTCCAAATCTACCGTCACTCACAGTGCAAAAATCAGTTTAACAGTACAGTCGGTGCAAATGCGTATTGCCAACTAAGGGAGGAGCCACAGAGTACCTTGTGACTCGAAAACACCTCTTTGGAAAAAACCAACTTGCAATGTCCCTTACTTCCAAACTAGATGGCAGGCATATGTAGGACATTCAAATCTACAGCACTACAAGTTACAAACAGATGCTTATAAGGTAAGTAACATTTTCCTTCTGGTGGACACATAATCTTCCTGCCTTCCTCCACTTCTGATGAGTGAGTGCTGTATATAATATGTTCCAAAGTATGCAAACGTGTTTTGTGCTGTCGCTCTCTAGTCTTCTCTCCACACTCATCTCTGAAGCGTGGAAAAACTCTGGGAGGTTGGCTTCTTGGACTTGTGTCCAGTGGGTAAAGTCAATGCTGGAGCTGCATGGCGTCTCCTAGCGGTGCTGGAGGGCTACTGCTGCAAAAACAACAGTTGATGGACAGAATGCAGAACAATGTCATACATTCACCCCAGTACAGAGATCTGGGCCTAAATCCATCGTTTTTTTGCTCACCATGCCATTCCAGTTTGAACCCAGCCATATGCAAATCAGTCTTGACCCTGTGCCTCATGGGAACAGTCCAGCCCGAACTGCCAAGCCAGGTCCTCCCTGGACTGGAAACAAGAATCCTAGGACTGGTTTCGGGGTTTCACCCCTCTTCAGCCAGGATAGCTTGATTCCAGTGGCATGGAGAGCACGGGACCCACGTCTGGGCATACCCGTCCCACTCGGGGTGACAAATGCAAAAACAACAGTTGATGGACAGAATGCAGAACAATGTCATACATTCACCCCAGTACAGAGATCTGGGCCTAAATCAATCGTTTTTTGCTCACCATGCCATTCCAGTTTGAACCCAGCCATATGCAAATCAGTCTTGACCCTGTGCCTCATGGGAACAGTCCAGCCCGAACTGCCAAGCCAGGTCCTCCCTGGACTGGAAACAAGCATCCTAGGACCGGTTTAGGGGTTTCACCCTCTTCAGCCAGGATAGCTTGATTCCAGTGGCATGGAGAGCACGGGACCCACGTCTGGGCATACCCGTCCCACTCGGGGTGACAAATGCAAAAACAACAGTTGATGGACAGAATGCAGAACAATGTCATACATTCACCCCAGTACAGAGATCTGGGCCTAAATCAATCGTTTTTTGCTCACCATGCCATTCCAGTTTGAACCCAGCCATATGCAAATCAGTCTTGACCCTGTGCCTCATGGGAACAGTCCAGCCCGAACTGCCAAGCCAGGTCCTCCCTGGACTGGAAACAAGCATCCTAGGACTGGTTTCGGGGTTTCACCCCTCTTCAGCCAGGATAGCTTGATTCCAGTGGCATGGAGAGCACGGGACCCACGTCTGGGCATACCCGTCCCACTCGGGGTGACCAATGCAAAAACAACAGTTGATGGACAGAATGCAGAACAATGTCATACATTCACCCCAGTACAGAGATCTGGGCCTAAATCCATCGTTTTTTTGCTCACCATGCCATTCCAGTTTGAACCCAGCCATATGCAAATCAGTCTTGACCCTGTGCCTCATGGGAACAGTCCAGCCCGAACTGCCAAGCCAGGTCCTCCCTGGACTGGAAACAAGCATCCTAGGACCTGTTTCGGGGTTTCACCCCTCTTCAGCCAGGATACTGGTGACAAAGGTTTTTCTGGAATTGTCTGATGTCTATTCTGAAGGTGAGGAAGATTATGTATCAACCATGTATATCTTCACTGAAGATAAGTAAAGTTTTACATCTGGAGGAAAAATTACATGGGCCCTCCCTCCGTTTCGACTAGTGAGGACATTCTTTTCATAGTTATATTGAAATTAGCAAACTTAACTCTTTATGAACCACAAATTATTTTAGCAATCTTGGTTACGCACAAAAGAAAAATTTGAATTGGGTGCCTTTTTCTTGGAAACAAATCACACAAGCATTTTGTCCACTCCTGCTTAGCAAAGCAACTGTTGTGGAGCTTGCTTGCGCGGTAGTAGGGTGGTGCAGTTGGGGTGATCACATTGTCTCCCATCTCTGCCCTATCGGGCATTACCTCCTGTAGCAGCCAGGCCTTCTGTCCCCCTACCATGGGGTTCAGTAGCAATGCTTATATGCAGTTCAGATTGCTGCTCTCACCTTTCATCTTCTCTTTTCTCCTGGCTTCCTTTGCTGCCTCGTAGAGCACAGTAAGTCACATCCATTCTGAAAAGTGTTTTGTATTTTGAACTGTTTGAAATGTCTGTCTTTGAAGCTTTTGGACTTTGTAAAATAAATTGTACATGATCACCTGTGAAATCACAAAGCATATTTATGCCATGCATGCTGAAAAAAATATGGCCAAATAAAGTATATTATGTGCAAGAAGTGCACTAAGAAACAAATACACATACATATTACAAAAAAGCAAAGGTCAAATTTCTTGTTACCACCACTGGAAAGTGTAACTGACTTGAGAAAAGACTTAATTTCTCATGGATTCCATTCTAGAATCATTTCACAGAAGACAACACCTAGGTCTCCTCTCTGAAAGCTAGATATGGTGATTGCATCTCACTTCACTGCACATATGTGATTACTGGTCAGTTGGCTTCATAAAATGCAGGGCATACCTTTTAGGATGCATAGGTGGTACGGGTGCTTCTGTTTGACATAGAAGTGGGAGTTCTACAGGCAGGCAAGGTCATGCCCTCTATGGACATCCTAGCATTCTTGTTCTTTATTCCACAGGGCACGGATCCCATCAACCAGACAAAGGTGGTTGAGCTGCTGAAGGAGGGAGAGGCCTCCGAGAAGAGGCGAAGCCGCGACAGCTTTGCAAGCACCGTGAAGTATGAACCTGGCCCTGTCGGGAGCGAGGAAGTGAGTATTGGCAGCGTGGAGTGGAGCGGGGTAAGTACAGATCCACCATCAAGAGTGATTCGCCCAAATAGAACTGTCAAGAAGGAAGCCAGTTGAGTGGAGGAGACCCCCACAGTCACAGATGCCCTCATTCAAAACCTGTGTTAACAGGTTACTAGTAGGTTGTCCACCTCCTTACATGTGTGTGGGCTTGGGAGGGCATTAGACTTTCTACAACACCGCCTGCTCAAGAGATTTCCCAACGTGATGTCGCTTTCAGCCTTCTGATGTGTTCCTTCAAGTCCCCCTGTTATCTGCCACCTTTGTTTCCCTATTAATGATCCTTCACTGAAGCTGTAACCCAGCATGCCTGCATCTGTTGGACCTCAGTGTCCCCTTATTGTGGCGTCTGTGAGTGTGGTGGTCTCCACCCAGTGCAGGGAGTGAGCATTTGAGGCTCAAGCCGTGGCTGCTCTAAGAAGAGTCGATTGCATGTCTTGTTGCATGTGGCATTCACAGGCGCCATCCTGCGGTTTTGTTCTTTCTCCATCCAGTGAAGTTTTGTTGCTCATGTTTTATTTACAAAACATCAGGGTCCTTGGTGCTTCATATATGAGCTCTGTGTCATACCCAACAATGCCCTTGCACAGTGCCCTTTGTAATGAAGCCCGATTGGGACTCCATGACCTAACATGGTTACCCTAAGACTTCTATTTGAGCTGAAACCTGTAAGAGTCACTTGTGCAGGAGACCAGAGCCCATGATCCATGCCTCTCTTATCCTTGATGGAGTGGGTGACGCTTATACCTCCATCGTAGAGTGCTGGAGACGGGCCAGAGCCTGGTAAATGAGCGCCTGTCTTCACTGCAGTGTGGGGTGGAATCTTAAACCTTGGACATTGTAGGAAATTGGACTTCATGGCAGGCAGAGTAGGATTAGTGCTGTTTTGCACAGGAACCACCCGCGTCTGGTGTACTGGCTTGGGACTTTCTAAGTGCAGTGCTCCACTTTCTCTCTTCATCCAGTTACGGCACCATAAAACGGTGCTTCAAACCCCAGTTATTTAGCGTAAGGTTCTTTCTTTAACTTATAGGGCAGTGATAGATCTAAGTATCCGAGGCAAGCACATTTGGACTGTGCTCTGACTGGAGCAGGCAGTGGTTTGCAGACCCAATGAATACATGATCATTGTGAGCCTGTGCATTCAGGACCTACATCCTTTCAATGACGCCTGAAACGCACAGGTCAGCCTGATCAAGGGATGTTGCTCCTGAAAGTGTTGGAAGAGGGCTTTGAGGCATTATCAAAGACTGGTGTTTCTTGTATGGATTTAGGTTTTATTGCTGATCGTTGCTTATTTTAAGTTTGCGGTTTCCATAGAAGACTGTGTGCCTCATATTTGATATTGCAATGGGCCTTTATGTATCTCGCATGGCATGTTGCCATGGCCCTTTATGTATCTCGGATGGCATATTGCCATGGCCCTTTATGTATCTCGGATGGCATATTGCCATGGCCCTTTATGTATCTTGGATGGCATATTGCTATGGGCCTTTATGTATCTCGGATGGCATATTGCCATGGGCCTTTATGTATCTCACATGGCGTATTGCCATGGGCCTCTATGTATCTTGGATATCATATTGCCATGGCCTTTACGTATCTCGCATAGCATATTGCCATGGGCCTTTATGTATCTCGCATGGCATATTGCCATGGGCCTTTATGTATCTCGGATGGCATATTGCCATGGGCCTCTGTGTATCCCGCATGGCATATTGCCATGGGCCTTTATGTATCTCGGATGGCGTATTGCCACGGGCCTATATGTATCTCGCATAGCATATTGCCATGGGCCTTTATGTATCTTGCATGGCATATTGCCATGGGCCTTTATGTATCTCGCATGGCATATTGCCATGGACCTATATGTATCTCGGATGACATATTGCCGCAGACATTTATGTATCTCGCATGGTATATTGCCATGGGCCTTTATGTATCTCGGATGGCATATTGCCATGGACCTTTATGTATCTCGGATGGCATATTGCCATGGGTCTTTATGTATCTTGCATTTCATATTGCCATGGGCCTTTATGTATCTCAGATGGCATATTGCCATGGGCCTTTATGTTTCTCGGATGGCATATTGCCATGGGCCTTTCTGTATCTCGCATGGCGTATTGGCATGGGCCTTTCTGTATCTCGCATGGCGTATTGCCATGGGCCTTTATGTATCTTGCATTTCATATTGCCATGGGCCTTTATGTATCTCGGATGGCATATTGCCATGGGCCTTTATGTATCTCGGATGGCATATTGCCACAGACATGTATCTCTCGTGGCATATTGCCATGGACCTTTATGTATCTCGCATGGCATATTGCCATGGACCTTTATGGATCTTGCATGGCATATTGCCATGGGCCTTTATGTATCTCGCATGGCATATTGCCATGGCCCTTTATGTATCTCATGGCATATTGCCATGGGCCTTTATGTATCTCGGATGGTATATTACCATGGGCCTTTATGTATCTTGCATTTCATATTGCCATGGGCCTTTATGTATCTCGGATAGCATATTGCCATGGGCCTTTATGTATCTCGGATGCATATTGCCATGGCCCTTTATGTATCTTGGATGGCATATTGCCATGGGCCTTTACGTATCTTGCCTGGTTTATTGCCATGGGCCTTAATGTATCTCGCATGGCATATTGCCATGGGCCTTTATGTATCTCGGATGGCATATTGCCACAGACATTTATGTATCTCTCGTGGCATATTGCCATGGACCTTTATGTGTCTCGCATGGCATATTGCCATGGGCCTTTATGTATCTCGCATGGCATATTGCCATGGCCCTTTATGTATCTCGCATGGCATATTGCCCTGGGCCTTTATGTATCTCGGATGGTATATTACCATGGGCCTTTATGTATCTTGCATTTCATATTGGCATGGGCCTTTATGTATCTCGGATAGCATATTGCCATGGGCCTTTATGTATCTCGGATGCATATTGCCATGGGCCTTTATGTATCTCGCATGGCGTATTGCCATGGGCCTTTCTGTATCTCGCATGGCGTATTGCCATGGGCCTTTCTGTATCTCGCATGGCGTATTGCCATGGGCCTTTCTGTATCTCGCATGGCGTATTGCCATGGGCCTTTCTGTATCTTGCATTACATATTGCCATGGGCCTTTATGTATCTCGGATAGCATATTGCCATGGACCTTTATGTATCTCGGATGGCAAATTGCCATGGGCCTTTATGTCTCTCGGATGGCATATTGCCACAGGCATTTATGTATCTCTCGTGGCATATTGCCATGGACCTTTATGTATCTCGCATGGCGTATTGCCATGGGCCTTTCTGTATCTCGCATGGCGTATTGCCATGGGCCTTTCTGTATCTCGCATGGCGTATTGCCATGGGCCTTTCTGTATCTCGCATGGCGTATTGCCATGGGCCTTTATGTATCTCGCATGGCGTATTGCCATGGGCCTTTATGTATCTCGCATGGCATATTGCCATGGGCCTTTATGTCTCTCGGATGGCATATTGCCACAGGCATTTATGTATCTCTCGTGGCATATTGCCATGGACCTTTATGTATCTCGGATGGCATATTGCCATGGCCCTTTATGTATCTCGGATGGCATATTGCTACAGACATTTATGTATCTCGCATGGTATATTGCCATGGGCCTTTATGTATCTCGGATGGCATATTGCCATGGGCCTTTATGTATCTCGGATGGCATATTGCCATGGGCCTTTATGTATCTCGGATGGCATATTGCCATGGCCCTTTATGTATCTCGGATGGCATATTGCCATGGGCCTTTATGTATCTCGGATGGCATATTGCCATGGCCCTTTATGTATCTCGGATGGCATATTGCCACAGACATTTATGCATCTCACATGGTATATTGCCATGGACCTATATGTATCTCGGATGGCATATTGCCATGGGCCTTTATGTATCTCGCATGGCGTATTGCCATAGGCCTTCATGTATCTTGATTTTCATATTGCCATGGCCCTTTATGTATCTCGGATGGCATATTGCCACAGACATTTTTGTATCTCGCATGGTATATTGCCATGGGCCTTTATGTATCTCGCATGGCATATTGCCATGGACCTTTATGTATCTCGGATGGCATATTGCCATGGACCTTTATGTATCTCGGATGGCATGTTGCCACAGACATTTATGTATCTCGCATGGCATATTGCCATGGGCCTTTATGTATCTCGCATGGCATATTGCCATGGACCTTTATGTATCTTGCATGGCATATTGCCATGGGCCTTTATGTGTCTCGCATGGCATATTGCCATGGACCTTTATGTATCTCGCATGGCATATTGCCATGGACCTTTATGTAGCTCGCATGGCATATTGCCATGGGCCTTTATGTAGCTCCCCTGGCATATTGCCACAGACATTTATGTATCTCGAATGGCATATTGCCATGTACCTTTATGTATCTCGCATGGCATATTGCCATTGGCCTTTACGTATCTTGCCTGGTTTATTGCCATGGGCCTTTATGTATCTCGCATGGCATATTGCCATGGGCCTTTATGTATCTCGGATGGCATATTGCCATGGGCCTTTATGTATCTCGGATGGCATATTGCCATGGGCCTTTATGTATCTCGCATGGCATATTGCCATGGCCCTTTATGTATCTCGGATGGCATATTGCCACAGACATTTATGTATCTCACATGGTATATTGCCATGGGCCTCTATGTATCTCGCATGGTATATTGCCATGGGCCTCTATGTATCTTGCATGGCATATTGCCATGGGCCTTTATCTATCCTGCATGGCATATTGCCATGGCCCTTTATGTATCTCGGATGGCATATTGCCATGAGCCTTTATGTATCTCGGATGCATATTGCATGGGCCTTTATGTATCTCGCATGGCGTATTGCCATGGGCCTTTCTGTATCTCGCATGGCGTATTGCCATGGGCCTTTATGTATCTCGCATGGCATATTGCCATGGCCCTTTATGTATCTCGGATGGCATATTGCCATGGCCCTTTATGTATCTCGGATGGCATATTGCCATCGGACTTTATGTATCTCGCATGGCATATTGCCATGACCCTTTATGTATCTCGGATGGCCTATTGCCATGGGCCTTTATGTATCTCGGATGGCATATTGCCATGGGCCTTTATGTATCTCGCATGGCTTATTGCCTTGGCCCTTTATGTATCTCGGATGGCATATTGCCATGGCCCTTTATGTATCTCGGATGGCATATTGCCACACACATTTATGTATCTCGCATGGTATATTGCCATGGGCCTCTATGTATCTCGTATGGCATATTGCCACAGACATTTATGTATCTCGGATGGCATATTGCCATGGACCTTTATGCATGTTGCATTTCATATTGCCATGGGCCTTTATGTATCTCGTATGGCATATTGCCACAGACATTTATGTATCTCGGATGGCATATTGCCATGGACCTTTATGCATGTTGCATTTCATATTGCCATGGGCCTTTATGTATCTCGCCTGGTTTATTGCCATGGGCCTTAATGTATCTCGCATGGCATATTGCCATGGGCCTTTATGTATCTTGGATGGCATATTGCCATGGGCCTTTATGTATCTCGCATGGCATATTGCCATAGACATTTATGTATCTCGCTTGGCATATTGCCATGGGCCTTTATGTATCTCGCATGGCATATTGCCATGGGCCCTTATGTATCTCGCATGGCATATTGCCATGGGCCCTTATGTATCTCGCATGGCATATTGCCATGGGCCTTTATGTATCTCGGATGGCATATTGCCATGGGCCTTTATGTATCTCGGATGGCATATTGCCATGGGCCTTTATGTATCTCGGATGGCATATTGCCATGGGCCTTTATGTATCTCGCATGGCTTATTGCCTTGGCCCTTTATGTATCTCGGATGGCATATTGCCATGGCCCTTTATGTATCTCGGATGGCATATTGCCACAGACATTTATGTACCTCGCATGGTATATTTCCATGGGCCTCTATGTATCTCGTATGGCATATTGCCACAGAGATTTTTGTATCTCGCATGGTATATTGCCATGGGCCTTTATGTATCTCGCATGGCATATTGCCATGGACCTTTATGTATCTCGGATGGCATATTGCCATGGGCCTTTATGTATCTCGGATGGCATGTTGCCACAGACATTTATGTATCTCGCATGGCATATTGCCATGGGCCTTTATGTATCTCGGATGGCATATTGCCACAGACATTTATGTATCTCGGATGGCATATTGCCATGGACCTTTATGCATGTTGCATTTCATATTGCCATGGGCCTTTATGTATCTCGCCTGGTTTATTGCCATGGGCCTTAATGTATCTCGCATGGCATATTGCCATGGGCCTTTATGTATCTCGGATGGCATATTGCCATGGGCCTTTATGTATCGCGCATGGCATATTGCCATAGACATTTATATATCTCGCTTGGTATATTGCCATGGGCCTTTATGTATCTCGCATGGCATATTGCCATGGGCCCTTATGTATCTCGCATGGCACATTGCCATGGGCCCTTATGTATCTCGCATGGCATATTGCCATGGGCCTTTATGTATCTCGGATGGCATATTGCCATGGGCCTTTATGTATCTCGGATGGCATATTGCCATGGGCCTTTATGTATCCCGTATGGCATATTGCCGTGGGCCTTTATGTATCTCGCATGGCATATTGCCATGGGCCTTTATGTATCTCGCATGGCATATTGCCATGGGCCTTTATGTATCTCGCATGGCATATTGCCATAGACCTATATGTATCTTGCATGGGATATTGCCACAGGCCTTTATGTATCTCGTATGGCATATTGATATAGACCTTCATGTAACTCACACAGGACAATATTTTAGTCTCTAATGGGATTTCACTGTTGATTTTGGAAAGTGTGACATGGAATGTTATCACTGACTTCAAGGTGTGCTAAATTAGTTCTTTTATGTACGCCTTGTGTGTGTCGTGGAATTTCATCATAAGACCCTGATGTGTCTTTCATCATATGAAATAGAGCTTTGAGTGTGTGCGTGTAGTAACTTTATTGTGTCTTGAAATAGCCTGCAGTGGCTCTTATGGAATCATATAAGTCCATGTGTCTTTATTTGGACATTATTGTAGACCTCTGGTTGGTTCTGAGTGGGAAGGTGAGTGAGTGTGTGTGTGTGGTAACTTCATAGTGTCTTGAAATACACCATGATGTGTCTAATTGCAATCCATGATGTGTCTTTCTTAAGATATTATTGTAGCTCTTTATGGGTGAGTGTGTGTGCTAACGTTATAGTGCATAATGTCTATGAAGTGTCTTTCTTTGGATATTATTGTAGACCTTTATGGGTGAGTGTGTGTGGTAACGTTATGGTGCATAGTGTCTATGAAGTGTCTTTCTTTGGATATTATTGTAGACCTTTATGGGTGAGTGTGTGTGGTAACGTTATGGTGCATAGTGTCTATGATGTGTCTTTCTTAAGATATTATTGTAGCTCTTTATGGGTGAGTGTGTGTGGTAACGTTATAGTGCATAGTGTCTATGAAGTCTTTCTTTGGATATTATTGTAGGCCTTTATGGGTGAGTGTGTGTGGTAACGTTATGGTGCATAATGTCTATGAAGTGTCTTTCTTTGGATATTATTGTAGACCTTTATGGGTGAGTGTGTGTGGTAACGTTATGGTGCATAGTGTCTATGAAGTCTTTCTTTGGATATTATTGTAGGCCTTTGTGTGGGTTGGTGAGTGTGTGTCGTACCGTTATAGTGCATAGTGTCTATGAAGTCTTTCTTTGGATATTATTGTAGCCCAGTGTGTGCGATAACGTTATAGTGCATAGTGTCTATGAAGTGTCTTTCTTTGGATATTATTGTAGACCTTTATGGGTGAGTGTGTGTGGTAACGTTATGGTGCATAGTGTCTATGAAGTCTTTCTTTGGATATTATTGTAGGCCTTTGTGTGGGTTGGTGAGTGTGTGTCGTACCGTTATAGTGCATAGTGTCTATGAAGTCTTTCTTTGGATATTATTGTAGCCCAGTGTGTGCGATAACGTTATAGTGCATAGTGTCTATGAAGTCTTTCTTTGGATATTATTTTAGCCCAGTGTGTGCGATAACGTTATAGTGCATAGTGTCTATGAAGTGTCTTTCTTTGGATATTATTGTAGGCCTTTGTGTGGGTTGGAGAGTGTATGTGGTAACGTTGTAGTGGATAGTGTCTCTGAAGTGTCTTTCTTTGGATGTTATTGTAGCCCTTTGTGTGGGTTGGTGAGTGTGGGGTAACGTCATAGTGTCTCTGAAGTGTCTTTCTTCGGATATTATTGTAGCCCTTTGTGTGGGTTGGTGAGTGTATGTGGTAACGTTGTAGTGGATAGTGTCTATGAAGTGTCTTTCTTTGGATGTTATTGTAGCCCTTTGTGTGGGTTGGTGAGTCTGTGTGTCAGGCCCAGCTCCGCAGGGTCCAGTTGCAGCAAAAAAGGGTCCACCTCCAGATCTCACCAACACCCTGATGCAATTGCCTACAGGGTGTTCGAACGATCAGGCGGGGGAAAAGGAGAGGGAATAGGACTGCAGTGGAATAGGACCTGAAAGAATAAATGAAACACAGGTTATATATGCATGGAATAATGGCTACTCTCAGTAATGTCTCACTAGGAGATATATGTACCTGAACTAGATGCTGCTGTTGGTACAACCCTTGAGACTCAACACAGGTCGTCATGAATAACACTCTTTCCGCCTAAGATAAAGAACACCAGAACATTAACCAGGGTAAGTACCACAACACTTCACCTGTCACTAGGACTCACACAGGCGTCATGCATACCCACCTATAAGCACCAAAGGAAAAGTAGTGATGGCAGTCAACCTATCCCAATGCATGAAAGTAAATATTGAATACAGTTTGGCAGTTCCACAAGGTTACATCACCTGTGCTTTTACTGAGGAAATATATTGTTAGTTGAGAACTGAATCTCAGAACAAGTCCCGTCACCCCAGATAGTATAAATGAAAAGAACGAAGTTTCCAGTACACCTGCGGCGCTACGTGGTTCCTTCACCGCTGTAGCCCGCTTGTATTCCGATAGAACACAACAGTAAACGAGAGATAGCTTCTGGCACAATAACGGCAATACGCGGTAGAACCGCCGTATTCCGCTAGTGCTTCTAGAATCCGCCTTCAGTATAAGGGCACGGTAATAAGCAAAGAACGGCAATACGCGGTGGCACCGCAGTATTCCGCTCGCACTGTCTGCAATCCGCCCGCAGTATACGAGCCAAGAAGAAAACAATAAAGAAACGGCAATACGCGGTAGCACCGCAGTATTCCGTGTAACACAAGAAAATTAAACAGGATTCCCACTAGGAACGTACACGGTACTCACTGGTTCCGCATCGAGGTGTTGCGAACCCCATCCAGACACAGGACAGTACCCCTAGCGCTTAATCCTCCGGGCGCTTCAGCAGGCAGCTCTCTCTCGGCAGAGAGAGAGAGAAAAGCAACAGAATTACGCGCAACTTCCTGTGCGCCCTCTCCGGCTTTTATTCCCTTCCGTGGCCGGGCAATATGGGAGTTGTAGTTCAGGGAACTAGGCAGGCGCCGCAACGCCTGTATCCCTGACACTGTGGGGTAACGTCATAGTGTCTCTGAAGTGTCTTTCTTTGGATGTTATTGTAGCCCTTTGTGTGGGTTGGTGAGTGTGTGTGGTAACGTTATAGTGCATAGTGTCTATGAAGTGTCTTTCTTCGGATGTTATTGTAGCCCTTTGTGTGGGTTGGTGAGTGTGTGTGTGTGTCTCTCTAATAGAAGTTTATCTTTGAGATTGAATTCTCCCCATTGGGATACCGTGTCAGACCTTCCTACATGTCAGCTTAGATGATATTGTAGACGTTGTTCTGCTCCTCAGTGCGTGTATATCTTGATTTCGATCTCACTGGATATAAATGTATCTTTGGTATGACTCGCGTGTGGCAGTATTTTAGGTCTCAATGAGTGTTCTGTTGTCTTGCACGGGCATGGATTGTTTCCCTTGATGTGTCTCTTATGGGATGTTCTAGTAGACCACGGTGTGTCTCATGGAAGCAACGGACGCCTGATATGAGCCTCTTTGGATATTATCCTAGCTTTGACTCGGTGTTGTTGCTCACTGGATGTTGTATTTTTTATCTCTGTGTTGTCTCTCATTGAATGTTGTTGTTGATCACAGTGTTCTTTCACTAGATGTGCTGATTCGCAACTGTATTCTCACTGGATGCTATGGTTCACCTCTGTATTCGCTCTCACTGAATGTAATGGTTCACCTCAGTGTTCTCTCTCACTGGATGTTATGGTTCACCTCAGTGTTCTCTCTCACTGGATGGTATGGTTCACCTCAGTGTTCTCTCTCACTGGATGGTATGGTTCACCTCAGTGTTCTCTCTCACTGGATGTTATGGTTCACCTCTGTATTCGCTCTCACTGAATGTAATGGTTCACCTCAGTGTTCTCTCTCACTGGATGTTATGGTTCACCTCAGTGTTCTCTCTCACTGGATGGTATGGTTCACCTCAGTGTTCTCTCTCACTGGATGTTATGGTTCACCTCAGTGTTCTCTCTCACTGGATGGTATGGTTCACCTCAGTGTTCTCTCTCACTGGATGGTATGGTTCACCTCAGTGTTCTCTCTCACTGGATGGTATGGTTCACCTCAGTGTTCTCTCTCACTGGATGTTATGGTTCACCTCTGTATTCGCTCTCACTGAATGTAATGGTTCACCTCGGTGTTCTCTCTCATTGGATGTTATGGTTCACCTCGGTGTTCTCAGTTACTGGATGTTAAGGTTCACCTCCGTGTTCTCTCTCACTGGATGGTATGGTTCACCCAGGTGTTCTCTCTCACTGAATGTAATGGTTCACCTTGGTGTTCTCTCTCATTGGATGTTATGGTTCACCTCGGTGTTCTCAGTTACTGGATGTTAAGGTTCACCTCAGTGTTCTCTCTCACTGGATGGTATGGTTCACCCAGGTGTTCTCTCTCACTGGATGGTATGGTTCACCTCGGTGTTCTCTCTCATTGGATGTTATGGTTCACCTCGGTGTTCTCAGTTACTGGATGTTAAGGTTCACCTCAGTGTTCTCTCTCACTGGATGGTATGATTCACCTCGGGGTTCTCTCTCACTGGATGCTATAGTTCACCTCTGTATTCTCTCTCACTGAATGTAATGGTTCACCTCGGTGTTCTCTCTCATTGGATGTTATGGTTCACCTCGGTGTTCTCAGTTACTGGATGTTAAGGTTCACCTCAGTGTTCTCTCTCACTGGATGGTATGGTTCACCTTGGTGTTCTCTCTCACTGGATGCTATAGTTCACCTCTGTATTCTCTCTCACTGGATGGTATGGTTCACCCAGGTGTTCTCTCTCACTGGATGGTATGGTTCACCTCGGTGTTCTCTCTCATTGGATGTTATGGTTCACCTCGGTGTTCTCAGTTACTGGATGTTAAGGTTCACCTCGGTGTTCTCTCTCACTGGATGGTATGGTTCACCTTGGTGTTCTCTCTCACTGGATGCTATAGTTCACCTCTGTATTCTCTCTCACTGGATGGTATGGTTCACCCAGGTGTTCTTTCTCACTGGATGGTATGGTTCACCTCGGTGTTCTCTCTCATTGGATGTTATGGTTCACCTCGGTGTTCTCAGTTACTGTATGTTAAGGTTCACCTCAGTGTTCTCTCTCACTGGATGGTATGGTTCACCTTGGTGTTCTCTCTCACTGGATGCTATAGTTCACCTCTGTATTCTCTCTCACTGAATGTTATGGTTCACCCAGGTGTTCTTTCTCACTGGATGGTATGGTTCACCCAGGTGTTCTCTCTCACTGGATGGTATGGTTCACCTCTGTGTTCACTCTCATTGGATATATAGTTCACCACAGTTTTCTTCCTGGATTCTATGGTTCACCTTGGTGTGAGCTGTCATTGTATGTTATGGTTCACCTGTGTGTTGTCTCTGACTGAATGTTCTGGTTGACCTCACTTGTTTTATTTGGGCTGTTCTCTTAGACCTCAATCTTGCCTTTGCTGGGATGTTATCATTTAGGCTCAGAACGATATCAAATTTTGTAACTCATGTTTGATCAATCACGCAGTGCACATCTGTGCATCTCGTGAAATGCTAGCACAGACTGTCTCATGGAATGTGTTTCTAGAACCTGGTGTGTCTCATGGGATATAATTTTAGGTTTTGGGGTCTCTCTGATGGGAGGTTATAATAGCTCTCATGGACTGTTTTGTACACATTGCTGTATGTCTTCTGGAATGTTTGTCATAGACTTTCAGGTCTTTTTTGTGTGATGCTATGGTTACCCTTTTTTTATCAGGGGGAAGTTGTCCTAGTCCTGGACTTGTGCCTCATGGGACATTATTGTAGACTTTGGGGTATTTTTCAGTAAAGATTAAAGTTGACCGTAACTGGTGTCAGATGACCTGTTGTTCCTGGTCTCTTGTCTCATGGAAGATCATTGTAAATCCTTGTGTCTCTTGTTGGCTCTCGTTGCAGCCCTAATGTCTTGTGTCCGGTGTTGGCTTAGACCCTTGTTCGACTGTGACATAGTCAACATCTGCATCGGTAGCTTGAGGCTGCTCCATATTTTATTGTTGTTTTAGACCTTGCTCAATGCAGTTGTAAAGAGGGTTGTGAATTCAGTCAACGATAATTAGTTCTCTGTTACTTAGTGCAGTGTACGGAGTCACAACTTAAAATATTGGTGTCTTAATCAAATTTCCCTGAAGTGTTTGCTGCAACCTTCAACCACTATAAGATGCCAGGCATTGTCTCTAATCCTGCTGGAAGGTGTAGGATATATTGAAGCACCAAGGTCACTGTACGGCCCCCATCAGAAGTGTATCCCATCAAAACGACTCTTGAAACCCCCTTGATAGTCTTGCTTGGGCTTTCCTTCCCGTTGGTTTGCTAACCTTTGACCTACACCCACCATCTGTCTTGCTGACGAACACCTCGCCATCTGATGCCGGGAGGATGTGTGGGTTCACTCGCGGGACAGGACCCTAAACCTAGGCAAGATCTGAATGTGCAGTGACCTCTGTGCAGGAAGCTCTCGCACTGCTGCTTTGTGTTTCGATGATGCTGGGGCTAGGCTTTTGAGAAGATGTAGGTCAGTGAAAAGCAAATTCAGAAAGCGTTCTGAGCTCCAATGTGTGTGCGCACTTTGGACCTTGTTTGAAATAAGGTGGTAACTTACTCCAAAAAGCTGTGGCAGAAGCGTCTGCCTCCGTATCATTCCACACTGCTAAGAGCGCTGCGGAAGGCTGACGGAAGAGATGGCAGAGCTTCTGCTGGCGCTGCCAAGGCGTCCAAGTGTCGTTGGTGCAGCCATCGGCAGTGGCTTCTCGCATGTCCAGTCAGCACTGAGGAGGACACTCGTGTTTGCTTGACTCTCCTTCTAGGACCTGCCGTGCTAAGAGGAATCTCCCATCATGTTGGAACCATTTGTATAGCGGGTACTGTCACTTTGAGGATACATTCCGAGTACGCAACTGTACCCCCATGCTGCAGAAACATGATGGAAATGCTGCATAGTCTCTTTAGGAAAGTCTGGTGGGGGAACAGCCATCACCATGGCAACCATCTTTAAATCTACTAGATTTTCTGGTGAGCACACAGACCGATGGAAGCGGTCTTTAACTGTAAAACAGATCTATAATGGCAAGAAATAGTTTACTAACGCCATTGTGCCACTGGTTGTAGTGAAAAAGTGGCAGCCCTACATCCAGATGCCTTTTTTGAAAGCTATAAAAGCCATCAAGAGGTTCGAATGGGTTTAATTTTTATTAAAGGTCCTGAGGAGAATGTGGATAGGAGTTATGGGGCATGTGTCGGATTCCAGTTGTGTTTCATATCTAGTGCCTAATGCTTGCAGTTTCAACCTTCCCATAATATGTTTAGGACTGACTACTGAAGACCAAGGTTAGAAACATCTCACACCTGACATGGAAGATTTTGAGTTTCCACCATATCCATTGTAGACAAGAAGGTTTCTATAACCCAGATGTTTGGTCTTTCTTCGCCCACCTCTAGGGTCATGGCAGGCAAGCCAAACCCACCACAGGACCCTTGGACATCTTCTTTGCCTAATTAGGCTATTCCAACTTCTCTCCAACCATGAAGTTTGATAGGTGTGTCTCGAGCTCCAGGTCATGTTTCATAAATGTCAGTGTTATATTCAACGTTTTGTTACTGTGGGTATTTCTTTTTGTGCCTGTAGTGGGTAGGGGCAGCACAGTCGGGTACAGAGTGCGTGGAGGCTCTTTTTCATGGTTCTGTGGGTACATGGATACGCCACGTTTCTGGAGGAAGGGTGCAAGCCAGGGAGTGGTGTGGCTGCCTGTCTGGGATGGGATGTAGACAGGTGAGAGGCGGAGCTTCAGAAGCTGTGTTCATGTAGGCAGAGAAGCCTTTTGGTGGATGAGCTGAGATTCCTGCTGACACCTCTGGAAATGTCGGTTTTGGTTTCTCCTTCCGTGGTTTTGAGTTTGCCTTTTCAGTCACTCTATAGGATTTGTTTTCTGCAACTGATGACAGTAGCTGGTGAAGTTGTGATGTTGAAGGAGTTATGAGCAGTACTTTTTTAGCTATGAAGCGAAACCTGGTGCATAAACACAGATTCACCCATTCATTATGACCGTGCAGAAGTGTTGCTACCGCAGGAGAGCATAAGTGACTTGTGAAAACACATATGCATACATCAGATTTAATTCTAAAATGATTTTACTGAGGAAACCAACGAGGCCGTACTCACAAGGCCTAGTTGTTATAATTTCTTCTACAATGGTTAAGGTTAAGCATTTTTGCTTGTAACTCCTGCACATGAAAAGACAGCATGGCATAGACCATATATGCGGATGCGCTGAGAGCATTGTGCTATCTATAATCACTGACGACGAAGGAGAGGGATGTATGACCCACTTGAGTCTTCGTGTCTCGTGAGCCATGGTCCCGCCCCAAACTCAACAATGGTAAGAAATGACATATTACATTTTCAAATATACCACAGATATATGGGTGCATTTATTGCAAAAAATGGAGTGGCATATAAATCCTATTTCACAGGGGCACGTAAAATATTTTCCATTTTCTTGGAACCATGATATTAACTTCTTCTGCAGAGCCTCGCCATTGCCCATTGTTTAATTTGCAAGCTCTTCAAGTAAGGTTGAGCACAAAATTAACATTCTAAATGAAGCCAGGGACTATTGTTACCTGAACTTTGAAGGAATAGTTTCAAAAATCTCTGAGCGTAATCATTACATACTGTTAAATTACCAGTCTGCTCATGAAAGCTGAACATTCCAATTGCAGTCAGGGCCCAGTGCTAGCTCAGCCATTGTTAGCTCTGCCTTTCTGGTAGTAGCTTCAATAATCACTGATGTCTGTGGATAGAAAATAAAAGCTGTTGTATCTGAAGTCCTGTATCCTTTACTGCTTTAATACTTTATCCTCTTTTTACCACAATCAAACAGTATAGTCTTCTGTTCCACTTACTGGGGATATGTAACATATATACGATGTCTCCAGAACCCCTCAATGGCTAGAGGTTGGCACTGCTCTTCTCGCTAGTAGCCTTCTTATCTGGCATCTGTTGCATAATTGAATCAACATCCTAAATTCGCACAAGTGCCCAGAGGCAGCCCAAGTTTGATGGTGCAGCATTTAGGACAATTCACTTTGTCACTAAAATGCTTTTCCTAAAAACCTTTAGACAGTAAATATTTCCTATAATGCTTCTTATTTACACTGCAGTGCTCCTTGGGTGCCTCAGTAACATGTTTTAAATTTATCTTACAATAACACACTGTTCTTTGTGATACCTGTTGAGCCTCTTGGACTGACCTTGCTTGAAAGTGTGATGTCTGTGTCAAGTGAGTCCGCTTTCTATCACCTGCAAGCACAGCGGACCCCATCGTATGATACCTCAAAGATTTTGTCTTCTGGGTCATTGCAGAAGGGAGACATTTTGGAGGGGAGAGGGTGGAAGGTGTCGAGTGCCAGCATGATGTACCGGAGTGTCTCCGAGTAGGCAGGGTCTTTCAGCTGCCCCTCCTTTGGAAGGGAGATGTTTGTGCATCCTCTATACCTGTATAAAGACTTATCAGAGAGGTGACTTTGGGTTACGTAACTTGATTTAGTTCTGTCTGACTTGTGGAAGTACTTGGAAGTCGAGCACCAGAGAATCCCTTGCTCCAGACAATTAAAGATGGAGAACATTCAATTTGCCTTTTGCATAATTAGAGGAGATCCTAATTTGGATCAGCAAAAGGGCATATGTGCTTTGCAGCCAGTGTGCGGCCTTTGGGAACTTTTAGCTGTTTGATTACATTTCCTAGTTACTGCCCAAACTTCCTATTGGAACAGTCCATTCTAAGGACTCTGTAAAGGCTTAGGCGTGGAGCCCTCTCTGGTCTTGTGCATGTATCTTGTATTCCCAGTTGTAGTGGCCTCTACAAGTATTGTGTTTTTTACGATAAATATAGATTTGTTTATCTAGTTTACTGGAGGTTGGGATGTCACGGTTTTCTATTTAACCAGCAGATATTTTCGATGCGTATGACTGATCTTCCATTCAATGCTGCTTGAAAAGGGAAAGATAAACATCAGTGCGTATTTACCATAATAACTACCCACTTTTTAACCATGTTTTGGGCGGATGGCGGTGAGGCAGCCGTCCTGGGCGCCATTGAGCATAAAGTTCTGAAAGCGATGAGGTGCATTTGTACAAGAGAGGGTGCTGGACCAGGCGCCTCCAGATATGAGATGGATCGTCTGCAGAGGAACTCCCATCAAACATGTACTGCTCTTCCAACGCCCCCACATTCTTGTACATGATCCTTAGATGTCACTCATGATGCTTCGCACATGTTCCCGGAATAAACTCATTGTGCTCCCCAGGAATGCTCCTTGGATATTCTCTGCATTTGCAATTTCATGTCTGAGGTCATCCGTGTTCCTCGTGCTGGCTCAGAAGTGCATGAGGAGCTTAGGTCAGAAAGCTTCATTCTGTTGCTGCTGTTATCCAGGAGACCCCTTAAATCTTGTTTTGTTATCTGCATTACTATCTCTTTCGGATCAGGTGGGGCTCCACCACCGGTAGTGGTTCAACTCTGAGAGACCAAACCCGTTCTAGACATTGTGTGTGGGACTCGGGGAATCAGCAATTCAAGAAATAAAACAAAGCAAGAAGGGAATAGGAGAGACAATTATGCCTTTCCCATTCCCATGTATATGTCTGGCTTCCTCCGTTCTTTAAAGAGTGACGTGATAACCTCTGTGTTAGGCCAGAGTAAGTATAAATGGGAGGAGCTTATTCTACCCTGGTTATTGTGGAACAAGGCGGAGCTCGTTTCTCCCTGGCAATTGTGGAAATGGGAGGTTCTTAATTCTTCGGAAATTAGAGAGGAGCATGTTCCTCTTTAAATAGCATATAATGGTAGTCGCGGGTTCCTCTTTACATACCATTGTAAGGGTGTGGTCGCGTTTCTATTTACATATCATGTAAGGGTTGGTGCACGTTCCTTTTCCATGTAAAGGTAGGAGCGTGGTCTTCTTTAATTATTGTGTAAGGGTAGGCGTGTGTTCCTCTTTAGCTGCTGTGTAAAGTGTAGGAGTGTGTTCGTCTTTATTTATCATGTAAGGGTGGGAGCACGCTCCTTTTTATATACCATGTAAGAGTTGGCGCATCTTCCTGTTCGAGGCATGTGTGCTGTAGATATATGTTATGTTATGTTATGTTATAGGCATTTATAAAGCGCAAACGGTTACCCAAAGGTGTCCTGGCGCTAGCTGCTCTCAATCTGGGCACTTGGGTGAAAGGCATCTCTACAAATTAAAGAGCCATGTCTTCAGTTCCTTCCTGAAGGTCAGAATATTAGTGGTATTTCTCAAATAGAAAGGGAGATCATTCCAGGCTTTAGCAGCACCGGCAATAAAACTTCTCCCGCCCCAAGAGGCTTTTTTATGGGTGGTACTGATACCAACTTAGCACCAAGGGAGCGAAGAGTTCTTTTGGGTTGGTACCAATGTAGATGCTGTTTAAGGTAGTCTGGACCTGTGCCTTGCAGTGCCTTATGCACAGTGCATAGAGCTTTAAAACGTACCCTCTTCCTGACAGGCAGCCAATGGAGTTTTTTGATTTCCTTGGAAATTGGTGTAAATTTCGGGGTACCGGTGAGTAGTCTTGCTGCCGCATTTTGCAACAATTGGAGTTTATTCAGGAAACGTTCTTGAATGTTTAGATAGAGACCATTGCAGTAGTCCAGCCTAGACATGATAAGTGCTGTGACAACTGTCTGTCGACTGTCCACTGGCAGGAAGTGTAGTATTTTCTTAATCATTTTAAGGGTATAGAAGACGGCTGAGGCTACTGCATTAATCTGGTCACCAAAATTGAGCTTGTCGTCAATTATCACGCCTACATTTTTTACCTTCCTAGTGGGTGTAGGGAGAATACCCAATACATCCGGCCACCAACTAGGGGTCCAGAAGTTGGGCTCATTTCCAAATAAAATGACCTCAGTCTTGCCTGAGTTCAGTTTTAGACAGTTTTGTGACATCCACCTCCCGACTGCCTCCATACAGTCATGGAACTGAATGTCTATTCCTGCTCCCTGTCCTGGTCGCAGAGCCACCACAATTTGTGTATCGTCAGCGTAGGAAGTAAGGTCAAAGCCAAAGGAGCCAATTTGGGAGGCCAGGGATGAGACATATACATTAAAAAGAGTCGGACTAAGGGAAGATCCCTGTGGTACTCCGCAAGGCAGGGAGAACGGTTTAGACTCAAATTCATCCAGTGCCACAATTTGAGATCTGCCAGTTAAGAAGGACTTCAGTAACTTCCATGCCTTACCCTGGATCCCACATGCTAATAATCGGTTCATCAATAGGTCATGATGGACCGTATCAAAGGCCGCTGACAAGTCCAACATAATCAGGGCGGCCTTGCCTCCCGATCCAAAACTTCTCTAATCTCTTCAGTAGATTTAATGAGGGCAGACTCAGTGCTATGTCCTTCTCTGAACCCATATTGGGTAGGATCCAAGACTTGGGTTTCCCCTAGGAAGGCACTGAGTTGCACATTCATTGATTTCTCGACCAATTTGGCTGGTAATGGGAGACGTGAGATTGGACGGAAGTTGTTGGGGTCTTTAGGATCGAGGTTAGGCTTTTTTAGCAGTGGCAGTATTGAGGCAATCTTCCAGAGTTTAGGGAAATACCCTGCATCAAACATTGAGTTGAACAGGGAAGTAAGTACAGGGGCAATAAGTCCCGAAGCACCCTTAATCACCGAGACTGGACAGGGATCATAGGGGGAGCCTGACCTTGCTGCCAATAAGAGCATCTCTATATCGATAGCAGATAGTGGCTCAAATTTATCAAAGACAGCCGGGGGTCTACAGCTGAGCTCCTTCCTTCCGAAGGCGTTATGGTTCCTATAGTACTTGGGTGGTGAAAAGTCGAAAAAATGACCTCCACCTTATTTAAAAAGAACCTGGCAATGTTCTCACATAGTTCCTGGCTCGTCTGGATTTTTGCAGGACGGGGGAGGCCAGATTAGAGACTGTTTTAAAAGTTCTTTAACCGAGTTTTTGCAAGCGTAATTCGGTTTGTAAAGAACTCTTTTTTGCATTAAATATCATTAATTTATAAATGGCAAGACTTTTTTATAAAGCTTTTTCTCCGCTTCCTTGTATTCTTTCCTCCAATTCCGCTCAAGGAATTTACAGTTAAGTTTCTGTTTCCTTAGATCCTCGGTATACCAGGGGGCCGTTGGTTGAGATCTTTTGGGTGACAAAACTTTTTCTGGGGCTAATTTAATACAGGCTGTTTCTATCCACTTGGTGTAGTGCATAGTGGCCTCCTCTATCCCTATAGGTAACTGATCCACAGTTGATGTAAGCGCATCTTTTAATGCCGTACCCTCAATTTTATTCCAAGCCCTGCTTTTTATTAGGCTCTTCGGCCCCTTATTGCCCGCACAGTGCGCCGGGAGGGCCAACTCAAATTGCACAGCAGAGTGGTCGGTCCAGGTGAGAGGCAGTAGCCCCGAGAAGCGGAGTTGTGGGTGGTTGGAAAAAATTCCATCAAGAGTGTGTCCTGCCATATGTGTAGGGCCTATCACCTGTTGACTGAGGTCGGCGCTTTTCATCATATCTGTGAGTGCCATCGTTTCTGATTCCAAAGGAGCTTCCAGATGGTAGTTAAAGTCTCCCAAGATAGTAAAGGTGCCAGTGCAGAGCCCCTCTTCCAAAAGATTACCAATAGATGTTAAAAAGGTATTCTTAGGACCAGGAGGTCTATATAATAAAATACCCTTAAATGTGTGGTGATTCGATACACTAAAACTAAAGGAGAGTGCCTCACAATCTGGATTTGAGGCTGTATGAAAACCAGCTTTTAATGAGTCGTGATAGATAATTGCTAATCCACCACCTCTCCTGATTGGCCTGTTTAGGGTATGACAAAGAAATCCTGGAGGGGTAGCTTTCACTAAATCTGGACCTGAGGCTGCATCTGTCCATGTTTCTGTGATAAAAGCCAACTCAAAATTTCCTTCCTCTATGAGAGTTGCACACTCTGTGCTATGTTTCACCAGTGATCTGGCGTTGAGCAGTATACATTTTATCACTCTTTTTTCTGGCTCCTGCCTCTTTAAGTTTTTGTTCTTGATGTCCTTTACTGACTGGTATATCAGTTTAGGTAACACCCCGTTGCAGTTGGGACAAGTGACTAAGGGAAAAGGGGGTCTGGTATTTAACACGAGACATACACAGCCGATGGTCTTACCAACCGGCTTCAAATCTAATAGTTGTAATCTCGAATAGTTTAAGTTAATCGTCTCACCCAAGTTAGGAAGAGCAGGGGTGCTGGCGCTGAGCGTGGTCCGAGCGCGGACGGGCGCAGACGGGCTTGCCTTAGGCGCGCCTTCGGCGCGCCAGCGGCGCGCCCGCTGCGCGCGTCCGCTGCGCAGGCGCGTCAGCGCTCCCATTTGTACTGTCAGGGGAAAAGAACTAGCCCACTGACCCACAGTACCCTCAAAATGGCGGTTGCGCTCAGAAAATGCGGGAATCACAGATGCCCCAGAACTTCCCAAAGACCTCCCAACTGAAGCAGAAGCAAATTCACAAACACATACACCAGGTAAATGTTAAAAATTCATGACCATGTAAGATATAAAAACGCTCACTTTGTTAAAAAATGCAGAAGTGCAGTGCCTAAAATCAGAGCAGTGCAATGTGCAAATAAGCAAGAGAAGCGAGTATTGTCTCCCGGCTCAAGCCTCAGGAGAAAGCAGCGCTGCGCAGGCGCGTCAGCGCTCCCATTTGTACTGTCAGGGGAAAAGAACTAGCCCACTGACCCACAGTACCCTCAAAATGGCGGTTGCGCTCAGAAAATGCGGGAATCACAGATGCCCCAGAACTTCCCAAAGACCTCCCAACTGAAGCAGAAGCAAATTCACGAACACATACACCAGGTAAATGTTAAAAATTCATGACCATGTAGATATACATGCTTTGCATACTCCTGCCATCTAGTGTTGGGTCCGGATGTTTGCAAGTTTTTCTTCGAAGAACTCGTTCCTAGTCACACGGTAAGGTGACTCCTCCTTTCGGTGATAGTGCGCATGTGCATCGACTCCATTGCTAGATTGTTTTTTTCCGCCATCGGGTTCAGACGTGTATTGCCGCTCTCCGGTTCGAAACCGTTTCGTCGGGTTCCCCTCAGTGCGCAATACTGTCTACCCTCGACGGTATTGTTTCGTACGCGATTCCCACCTCTCCGAGTATCGTTCCGGTCAACGAAATCGATTTTTCGATCGGAAAGCTTTGTGAACGGCCTTTGGGCCTAATCGCGTCAGTCCAGCTCTCCGTCGATGGGACGGACACCATTCAAATTCTGTCGTCAGTGCCACGCAAAGTATCCGCGCACTGACTCACACCAGGTGTGTAACTTGTGCTTGTCTCCAGAGCACAAAGAAGACGACTGCGTGCTTGCAGATCATTTCGATTGAAGAAAACCCTTTGCGATCGTCGGGCTCGACGTTGAGAGATGCAGCGTCAAAGCATTGAAGACACGCCGGATATCTTCGGTGAAGAGTCCGGTCAAGAAGATATTTGTGTATCAGCGGCGGAGGAGGGAAAAGGCCTTCTCCGTGTCGGAGTCGGAGCTCGAGATAGACCTTGACGCCGAAGAACTTCCGCAGGGTCAGGGTGACGTGAGTACAGAAGACCCCTTGCCCCATCACCCACTCACAAAAAGCCTAAGGCTTCGGCACCACCTCTGCCTTCTGGCCAAGGTCGGCACCGAGACGACGTTTGACGCCGCGCCTTCTGGCTCGGCTGCAAAACACCCAGTCAAGCCTTCCGGTTCGGGACTGAGTCGACACAAACTCTCTTTGGAACCGAAACTCTCCGGTTCCAAGTCGAAATCCGGCTCGGAGCCAAAATCCTCCATGCCGAAAAATAAACCGCCTTGGGAGCCGAAATCTTTTGCACCCAAAGGCCAGTCCATAATGGCACCGAAAACGCCGGTGCCGAAACCGAAAGATCCAAATTTAGACATTGCTCCACCGAAATGGATCCCAAACAGAAAAGACTTTATATTAACCCAGAAACGGGTCATATTCATACCAAGCTGCCTCGTAAACACAAGCTTCCTGATGAGGACAGTCATTACAAGATCCCTTTTAAAAAAGAAGACTGTTGGTACCAGCCCTTTCCATCCACCACCAGCATCCCCTCCACCACCCTCTTCTCCGACTTTAAATCCTTTGCACATCACACCTCCGGATACTCCACAATCTCAGCATGACGGGATGATATTGATGAGGGGGACACGCATTTACCGGTAGATCCATGGAGGGTTTACACAATTGAACCTCCATTAGACAATGATCCAGACCTTTACCCTGCCAAGCCATCTCCACCTGATGACAATGTATCTTATCAGGAACTCATTGTCAGGGCTGCAGAATACCATGGGGTGGTACTACACAAAGAATCCTTAGAAGAGGATTTTTTGTTTGAGACATTAGGATCCATAAACAGGTCGACACAAACACTCCCTATGCTTAAATGTATGATGAGACCCGCTGGCGAAATTTTTAAAGATCCTGTGCGTGCACGCATCTTGACTCCTAGAGTCGACAAAAAATATAAAGCCTCCCCAACAGATCCGATATTTATTAAGCGCCAGTTGCCACTAGACTCACTGGTAGTGTACAATGCTCGCAAACGAGCTAATTCCCAAACCTCAGGGGACGCTCCTCCCCGAGACAAAGAATCCAAGTTAATAGATGCTTCTGGCAAACGCATAGCTGCTCAAGCTGCCAATCACTGGCGCATTGCGAACACGCAGGGCCTTTTGACCAGATACGACAGGGCGCACTGGGATGAAATGGAGCAATTGCTCCAATATCTCCCAGATTAGCATAAAGCAAAAGCGCAAGACTTGGTACATGGAAAAAAAGCTAATTTCCAATTCTTCAATAAGATGTGCTCTAGATGCTGCTGGTACTGCAGCTACAGAGGTCAACACTAGCGTCCTACTCAGAAGGCATGCTTGGTTAAGGATTTCCGGCTTTAAGCCCGAAGTCCAACAATTTATTTTAAAACACAATTTGACAAAAAACATCTCTTTGGTCCTGAGATCGATCAGGCGCTTGAGAAAATGAAAAAGGACACTGAAGTGGCTAAGTCCATGGGAGCGCTCCAGTCTCCTTCAAACAGAGGCTCCTTTCGTCGCTCCTTTTACCGAGCAGGGTCTAAAACCACACCCTCAGACCAGAACACCTCCTCTTACAAAAGATAATAACCAGTCCTCTTCCTCAAGAGAGTTTTTTCGAGGAGGATATAGAGGAAACAACTCTAAAGGCAGGGGTAAGGGCACCACACCCCGTAACTCCCCTTCCCCTAATAAGCAGTGACTTCCCAATGCTTCTCTCTGACCATACCACACCTGTCGGAGGAAGACTTAAACAATTTCTCCCCATTTGGCAATCTATAACAACTGAAAAATGGGTGATCGGAATTATCTAACATGGTTATTGCCTGGAGCTCACCACCAGTCCTCCAAACATTCTGCCTCGCTCTCACAAATTGTCTCCAGACCACTTGTAGTTGCTCAAACAGGAAGTGCAATCTCTTATTAAAAGGAGCCATAGAACCAGTTCCAGTACAGTACAGTACCAAGGTTCAGGGGTTTACTCTCTCTATTTTCTGATTCCCAAAAAGTACGGCTCCTTAAGACCTATTCTGGATCTCGGGGAGTTAAACCAGTATATACTGCCAGAGCACTTTCACATGGTGACCCTTCAACAGGTACTTCCTTTTTTACAGATGGGAAATTTTAGGTCTACTCTAGACTTAAAAGACTCATATTTTCATGTTCCAATTCATCCAGCTCATCGCAAATACCTCAGATTTGTGATAGCAGGCAAACATTACCAATTCAAAGTACTCCCGTTTGGAGTGACTACTGCTCCCAGAGTATTTACCAAATGACTGGCAGTAGTCGCAGCTCATCTCAGAAGACCACATATTCACGTCTTCCCCTACCTAGACGTCTGGCTCATCAAAGCCAGCACTTACCAAAACTGTCTACGACATGCTCAAATAACAATAAACCGGGCTATCATCAACTGGGCTTTAAGGTCAATGCACTAAAATCTCACCTGCGTCCTTCACACATGCAATCTTACCTAGGGGCCACTCTAGACACTCTCAAAGCTCTAGCCTCACCCAATGTAGCCAGAATTCACAACATTCAGTCTATGATACTACAGTTTCAACCCAACCAAGCCTTACCAGCCAGTGTTCATGCAACTGCTGGGAATGATGGCGTCTTGCATCACAATTGTGCCCCATGCAAGACTCCATATGCGTCCCCTACAAGAGTGCTTAGCACACCAGTGGAATCAGTCGCAGGGTCAATTAACCGATCTAGTGATGGTAGACGGCTGCACCCATCGCTCTCTGCAGTGGTGGAACCCACAAAATTTATTAGCAGGCCGGCCTTTCATCGACCAGCAGACGCATCTCTGACAGGTTGGGGTGCACATCTCCAAGATTACACAATACAAGGTCTGTGGAGCAACAAGCACAAAAGTCTCCACATCAACTATCTAGAGCTTCTAGCAGTGTTTCTAGCGCTCAAACGTTTCAAACGCCCCTCATAGGCAAAGTTGTCCTAGTCCGCACCGACAACATGACCGCAATGTACTATGTACAAAAACAGGGGGGAGACACACTCTCTACAACTGTCACGCCTCTCTCACATCATTTGGAATGGGGCAATCCCTCACAGGATTTATCTTCTGGCAGAACACCTTCCAGGGGTAAATAATCAGATTGCCGACCTCCTCAGCAGAAAGAGGCAGCAAATTCACGAGTGGGAACTTAATCCCCAAGTTCCCCTTCCACACTTCCAACAATGGGGATCCCCACAAATAGACTTGTTCGCCACAGTCGACAACGCAAAATGCCCAAACTTCAGCTCCAGGTTCCCACACCCGCTCTCAAAAGGCAATGCCCTATGGATGAACTGGTCAGGGATATTTGCCTACGCTTTTCTGCCTCTCCGACTCATTCCATGTCTGGTTCGGAAGCTCAGGCAAACATCCCTCACACTAATTCTAGTAGCTCCCACATGGGCCCGTCAACCATGGTACACCACCCTGTTGGAGCGGTCAGTAGTTCCACATCAAAAGCTGCACCTCACCTCCAGCCTCCTCACACAGAACCATGGAAAAATCAGATATCGAATTCCCAAAGAACTGAATTTAGCAATCTGGCTCCTGAAGTTATAGAGTTTGGTTATTTAAATCTACCACCAGACTGTATGACTATTCTAAAAGAAGCAAGAAAGCCTACTACCAGAGCTTGTTATGAAGGAATGTGTAAAAGATTTGTCTACTGTGTAGATGTATTAGCACGCCAACAAGCTAATGTAGGCCAAGCAGTACTTAAAACACTGTTTCAAACAGCTGCAACATCTACAGGTTAGCCACCGCTTTGGGAGAATACTACTTTGTAGTCTATGCAAAGCATGTGTATCAACAGCACACATGCTTCGAACGGATTATGTTACTTACCCAGTAATCATCTGTTCTTGGCATGTAGAGCAGTAGATTCACATGCGCCCACCCGGCTGCCCGGGCACTTATACTTGTTGCAGTTCTTGATTATACATTCAGACGCATGGACATCTCTACTACACTTACTTACTCCAGTCTCACCCTCTTGCGGGAAAACAATCTAACAATGGAGTTGATGCCCATGCGCACTATCACAGAAAGGAGGAGTCACCTTACCTCGTGACTAGCAAAGACTTTATCGAAGAAAAACAACTTGCAAACATCCGGACCCAACACTAGATGGCAAGAGTATGCAAAGCATGTGTATCTACAGCTCTACATGCCAAGAACAGGTGCTTACTGGGTAAGTAACATAATCCTTTCTGTGTAAGTGTAGGGGCTTGTTCCTCTTTACATGTCATGTAAGGGCTGGAGCGTGTACCTTTTTTTTTATGTGAAGGTAGGAACCTGTTCCTGTTTAGATAGCATGTAAAGGTACGGGCACATTCTCTTTTCATATCATGTAAGGGTGGAAGCGTGTTCCTCTGGTTGTCGTGTACAGGTAGGACCGCGTTCCTCTTTAAATGGCATATAAGGGTAAGAGCGTATTCCTCTTTCCATGTAAGCATGTGTTCGAGGCATATGAGCTGTGGATCATATGCTTATGCATTAATTGCCATCTAGTGTTGGGTCCGGATGTTTGCACTTGGTTTTTGTTCGAAGAAGTCTTTCCAGTCACGAGGTAGGTGACTTCTCCTTTCGGTGATAGTGCGCATGGGCATCGACTCCATCCTTAGATTGTTTTTTTCCGCCATCGGGTTCGGATGTGTATTGCTGCGCTCCGGTTCGGTACCGTTTTCGGACCCCTTCGACGCGCAAGCCACTACTCTCGACGGTATTGTTATAAATCGCGGTTCCCCATTTGACGCGCATCGTCTCAGCTCGGAAAACCTTTGATCGGGAAACTCGTGGCAGGCCGTCAGGCCTACCCGCGCCGACCGCGCTAGCAGTCGATGGAACGACTCCCTTCAAGTTCTGTCCCGGGAGTCGTGCTAAGTTTCCACGCACCGGCTTGCATGAAGTATGCAACCTCTGCCTGTCCCCGGAACACAACGAGAACGACTGCGACGCGTGTCGATCGAAAAAGACACTTCGTGACCATCGGGCTTGACGCCACGAGATGCAACACCACAGCGGCTCCGCACCGGACATCTTTGGCGAAGATTCCGACACTGAACATCAAGCTCAAGGAGCCGAAGAAGAACTGATCTCCGTGTCCGAGGCCGACTCCGACATGGAAGAAGATGAGCAGGTTACTCCGGGTCAGCGTACCGTGAGTAAAGATACCCCTTTGCCCCCTCAACATAAAACAAAGGCTCCGGTCCCTCCTCTGCCCTCGGGCGAAGGTCCGCACCGACAAAACTTTTCCGACTCCCTGCCCTCAGGCCCGGCTCCGAAACACAAAGAGAAGCCTTCCAGGTTGGGCTCTGGCCGGCCCCACTCTGACGCTGAACCAACACCTTCGGCGCCGAAACACAAGTCCAAGCATGTGTCGGTCACAATACCACCGTTGCCCAAGATTCCACCTTAGACACTGAAAGGCTCGGAGCCGAAACCTGCGACACCCAAAGGCTCGGAGCCGAAACCTTTGACGCCGAAACCGGCACATAAAGAGAAAGACACTCCCTCTAAAGAGCCTCGGCCCGATGCCCCGCCTTCGTATCCGAAGCTGAAAAAACTGGTGATCAACCCTGAAACAGGACATATTCATGCCACTCTTCCAAAAAAACGGAAGATTGACCTTTCAGAGGACTACCGCATTCCTCTCAAAAGAAAGAGTGTGGGTACTAACCGTTCTCCCCCTTATATTCCACCTCCTTCTCCCACTGATCCCAACTTGCTCATCACACCACCACCACTTTCACCTGACCCACAGGATGAAGGGGATGGGGATGAGGATCAGGATAGGCCACAGGACACTTGGGAGGATTATCATACAGATCCAAACAGACATTGACCCTGATTTGTATCCCTCCAGACCCTCCCCACCTGAAGACAACATTGGGTACATTGAGCTCCTTAACAGGGCTGCTCAATATCATGGGGTGGAGCTTCATAAGGAGCCTTTAGAAGAGGATTTCCTCTTTGAAACGCTTACTTCTTCCCAAAGAGCTTCTCATACCTTACCAATGCTCAAAGCCATGTTGAAACACACGAATGAGGTATTTAAAGATCCTGTAAGGGCAAGGATAATTACACCTAGGGTGGATAAAAAATATATACCCGCTCCCACCGACACTGTTTACATTAGAGGCCAGCTTCCCTTAGACTCTCTTGTAGTCTCCAACGCTCGCAAGAGAGCTAACTCACAAACCACAGGTGAGGCTCCTCCTCCTGATAAGGAGTCTAAACTTATTGATGCCTCGGGCAAGAGTGGCTTCACAGGTAGCAAACCACTGGCGCATTGCCAACACTCAAGCTCTGTTGGCTCGTTATGATAGGGCTCATTACGATGAGTTAGAGAAACTCATACAACATTTACCTGATGAATACAAATCTAAGGCTAATGACCTTATTCAGGAGGGTAAACTTATCACCAATACATCCATTAGGTGTGCCCTAGACGCAGCAGACACAGCAGCTCGTGCAGTCAACAGCAGTATACTCTTACGCAGGCATTCTTGGCTGAGAATATCAGGCTTCAAGCCGGAGGTGCAAACCTCCATCCTTAACCAGCCATTCCACAAGGAGCATCTCTTTGGTCCAGCTGTTGATACCTCGCTGGAAAAGATGAAAAAGGACACTGAGGTCGCAAAGTCCATGGGGGCTTAGCAGTTACCTACCAATAGGGGTTCCTTTCGCCGCTCCTTTTATAGGGGTGGTTCAAAAACTGTGTCCACCGAAAATCCCTCCTCCTCTTACAAGGGCAACAACCAATCCCCCTCTTCAAGAGGTTATTTCAGAGGAGGTTTTAGAGGAAACAATGGTAAGGGAAGAAGCAGAGGTAACTCCACACGCACTTCCCCCACAAACAAACAGTGACTTCCTTCCGCTATCCCCCGATCACTACACTCCTGTCGGGGGACGTCTCTCCCAATTCCTACCTGTCTGGAATTCAATCACCTCAGACAAGTGGGTACTACAAATTATCCAATATGGTTACTGCCTGGAGCTTACAGACACTCCCCCAAATATTCTTCCAAGATCACATGCAATGTCACCAGAGCATCTCACCCTCCTAAAACAAGAGGTTCTCTATCTCTTGGAAAAACACGCTATGGAGCCAGTCCCATTACAATACCAGGGGAAGGGAGTACACTCCCTGTATTTTTTAAGTCCCAAAAAAGACGGCTCTCTCAGGCCTATACTAGACCTCAGAGAACTAAATCTGTACATTCAGTCCGACCACTTTCACATGTTCACACTCCAACAGGTGCTCCCACTCCTTCAGCAAATCGACTTTCTGTCCACTCTGGACTTAGACGCCTATTTCCATATTCCCATTCACCCGGCTCACTGGAAATACCTCAGGTTTGTGGTGACGGACAACATTATCAATTCAAAGTTCTCCCATTCGGAGTAACTACAGCACCCAGGGTCTTCAAGTGTCTGGCTGTAGTCGCTGCTCATCTAAGAAGGCAGCACATTCACGTCTTCCCCTACCTAGACGACTGGCTAATAAAAGCCAGCTCGCAGCAGAGCTGCCTATGCCACACTCGAAAAACAGTCCAACTGCTTCACGACCTTGGGTTCACTGTAAACCTCACCAAGTCTCATCTCCAACCATCCAACACACAAGTGTATCTAGGGGCCACAATTGACACTCAGAAAGCTCTAGCGTATTCAAACCCAGTAAGGATCCGCAACATGCAGACTCTAATATCGCAGTTTCAGCCTCAACACTCATTACCAGCTCGAGTGTTCATGCAATTGCTGGGAATGATGGCATCTTGCATTTTAATCGTTCCTTATGCAAGACTCCAAATGCGTCCCCATAGGAATGCTTGGCACGTCAGGCTCAAGGTCAGTTATCAGATCTAGTGTTGGTGGACGGCCGCACCCATCGCTCTCCGCAGTGGTGGAACATACAAAACCTTTCCAAGGAACGGCCATTCGTCGACCCGGTTCCACAGATAGTGCTAACAGCAGACGCATCGCTCACTGGTTGGGGAGCTCATCTTCAAAAACATACCATTCAGGGCATGTGGACTCTGCAACAAAAACAACTCCACATAAACCATTTAGAACTGCTAGCAATTTTTTCTAGCATTGAAAGCCTTTCAACTTCATCTAGTAGGCAAAGCTGTCCTAATTCGCACAGACAACATGACAGCAATGTACTACATACAAAAACAGGGGGGGGGGGCACACTCTCTCCAGCTCTCACAGGTAGCCCAGAGCATCTGGAGATGGGCCATACATCAAAAGATATATCTCCTTGCAGAACACCTTCCAGGAGTAAAAAACCAAATTGCAGATCTGCTCAGTCGTCAACGACGCCAGATCCACGAATGGGAACTCCACCCTCAAGTTCTCCTCCCATTCTTCCAAATGTGGGGCTTCCCAGAGATAAATCTGTTCACCACCCACTTAAACGCAAAATGCCCAAACTTCGCGTCCAGGTATCCACACCCATTGTCCAAAGGCAATGCACTATGGATGAATTGGTCAGGGATATTTGCTTACGCTTTTCCACCTCTCCCACTCATTCCATTAGTGGTTCGGAAGCTCAGACAGCAGTCCCTGGCGCTAATCCTAGTTGCTCCCACATGGGCCCGTCAAATTTGGTTCACAACCCTGTTGGAGCTATCAGTAGTTCCTCACCAAAAACTACACCTTACTCCCAATCTTCTCACTCAGAACCATGGAGAGATAAGACATCCAGATCCCAGTCATCTCAACCTTGCGATCTGGCACCTGTAATCCTAGAGTTTGGCTATCTTAATCTTCCGCCAGACTGCATGAATATTATCAAAGAGGCTAGGCGCCCTACCACAAGAGCATGCTATGCAGCAAAGTGGAAGCGGTTTGTCATTTACTGTAGGCCTGGGCGGTGAACTCCGCTCCATTCGCGGAGTTTGCCGTGCTCCGCGGAGCGCAGAAAACTCCGCTTCGCGTAGTGCCAGCGGAGTTCTTTCCCTGCTCACGCTCGCGAGTGCGAACTGCCGCTCGGGTAGAATTTCTACCCGAGCAGCAGGAAGACCAGCCCGAACAGCAGTTCACACTACACTTCGCAACTTGTGGAACTCCGCGGAGTTTTTTCGTAACTTCGCATAGTTTCGCGTAGCAAAACTCAGCGAACTACGCCCAGGCTTAATTTACTGTAACAACAATCAAATCAATCCGCTAGATGCTTCAATCCAAAACATCATTTGCTATTACATCTACAGCGTTCCAATTTAACGTACACATCCCTACGCTTACATCTTGCTGCAATAGCTGCATATCTACAAAACAGACAGCGTTTTTCTCTTTTTAGAGTACCTGCTATTAAAGCATTTATGGAAGGACTTAAGAGTCATTCCCCCCAGACTTCCACCTGCTCCAGTGTGGAATCTTAACATAGTTCTTACAAGACTCATGGGTTCACCTTTTGAGCCATTGCACAAATGTGAACTACAATTTCTCACTTGGAAGGTAGCCTTCCTCATAGCCATCACATCTCTGAGAAGAGTGGGTGAGCTTCAGGCACTAACCATAGAAGAGCCATTTTTACAAATACACCAAAACAAAGTGTTTCTAAGGACTAACCCCAAATTCTTACCAAAAGTCATTTCTGCCTTTCATATCAACCAATCTGTTGAGCTGCCTGTGTTCTTCCCTCAATCAGAATCAGTGGCAGAATGTGCTCTTCACACCTTAGATGTCAAAAGAGCATTACTATACTACATAGAAAGAACAAAACCTTTCAGGAAAACCAAGCAACTTTTTGTTGCTTTTGCTCCACCACATAAAGGCAATCCAATATCAAAATCAGGTATTGCAAGGTGGATAGTTAAGTGCATTCAAATATGCTACATTAAAGCTAAACGCACATTAACAATTCCCCCTAGAGCGCATTCTACACTCAAACTGGGGGCTTCTATGGCATTCTTAGAAAATATCCCCATAGATGACATCTGCAAAGCTGCAACATGGTCTACACCACACACATTCACAAAACACTATTGTGTAGATGTGTTAGCAAGACAGCAAGCTAGTGTGGGCCAGGCAGTTTTACGTACACTATTTCAGACCACTGCAACAGCTACAGGTTAGCCACCGCTTTGGGAGATAACTGCTATGTAGTCTATGTATAAGCATATGATCTACAGCTGATATGCCTCGAACGGAAAATGCTACTTACCCAGTCTGCGTCTGCTCTTGGCATATAGAGCTGTAGAGTCATATGCGCCCACCCTCCTCCCCGGGTACCTTTACCTGTTGCAGTAACATCTTACTTAGATACAATATATATGGACATCTCTCTTTATTACTCTCACTAACTCCATCATCACCCTTTACGGCAAAACAATCTAAGGATGGAGTCGATTCCCATGCGCACTATAACCGAAAGGAGGACCTCGTGACTGGAAAGACTTCTTCGAACAAAAACAAAGTGCAAACATCCGGACCCAACACTAGATGGCAGGCTATGCAAAGCATGTGAATCTACAGCTCTGCATGCCAAGAACAGATGCATACTGGGTAAGTAGCATTTTCCTTTTCTTTACATATCAAGTAAGGTCAGGAGCACTGCCTTGGAAATGAGGTGCTTTTTCCACTGTACATTGTAAGCCAGCTTTACAGTGTGTGTAATAAAACAGTGGGTATGCGAACTTGTCACTCTTGATACGATGTTATGTTGCCCTTGAATCCTCGATATGTATATGTCCATGGTGGTATTCTAGTACCTCTTAAGATTGGCAAAGTTCTGAATAAGTGGCCTTTTCCCATTTTAACCAAAATAATCAGTGTGCACAGTCCAGGGGTTATAGTGTCAGACAGATACCTTTAAAGAGATATAACATTGTGCACCTACGGAACCCAATACACTGTTAATATTTGTAGAGCCACACGGGATGCAGGATCTTACTCTGGGGCATCAAGAATGCTCTGCCTGCTCCTTCCTTAACAGATAGACACGCGCAGAGTAGAGGAAGAAGAGCGATAGGATAGGCAGTCAGGGCCCCTACAGTCAGTCAATACTCCCCCTGTCAGTGATTTGAAAAATTGGATGAGTTTGTTTCTGTCAGAAAATTTGGAAACTGGGTAAGTTAGTAGTGTGAGGAGCATGCAAAGGAGGTGGGGAGGGGATGCTAAGCCTGGTAACCTGCAGAGGGCGCACTTGATCTTCACAGGATAGAAAGGAAGAGGAAGAGTTTATTTCTGAGCTGGTAAGTTAAGAGCTGGCTTTCATCTTGTCAGGATATACAGGAAGGGGAGGGGCTTGACCCTGTCAAGATATATGAAGGGGAGGGGCTTAATGCCTGTGGCCTTTTAAAGAAAAGAAGAAGCTTGATCTGATCATATACACAAGTAGGGAACAAAAGTCTCTCCATCATGTGTACAAATGTATTTGATACTTGGTATAAACAATCTTTTACTTTAACTAATAACTTTCAGGAATGTCACGTGTAGTGCAAATTTACATTCATGAAAATCTTTATTTTAAAACTTCTCTTCAAGAATATTTCATATTACTGACTATTCATTTTGACTTGGTGAAGGAAGACCTCTGTAAGATAGTGGAATCTTCTATTTGAGCGTCTGTTGCACTCGCATGCTTTTCAGTCAGCAGCTCTTCTTGTCTCAGCCCATGCGTGTAAGAGATGATCAAATAAGAGATTACATCATCTTCCAGAAGTCTGCGTTACAGAGTCTAAATGATTAGGCTATGATTGGGAAGTTTGCTTTGGTAGGTATTTTAATTAATGATTTTTATGACTGTAAATTTTCCTCTTTAGGTGTGACATGTTTATGAAAATGTGATATTTGTGATCTAAAATAGTTGTTTATACTCAATATCAAATAAATGTTTACACATCAAGGTTAATCTCTTTTCCCCTTCTTTAATTAATTCTGAGATCAAAGAAATATAATGTGATTGTATCAATTGTAATTAAATATGAATTACAGTACCTAAAAAAAAACTATTGACGAGGAGCTTTATTCTGTCCTCATGTTTGGGGGAGGGGTAGGAAGTCTTGTGTTTTCAGTATACTGGCCAGGGGTGGATCTCACTGGTGGAGCGGTCGTTGCTGATGCTGTAGCCCTGTTATCAGTTGCCTTTGTTGAGCATGTGGTTCACACAATTTTGAATAGTAAGATTGCGGGTTTCCCACCCATCCACCTAGTCAGCTGTGTGCTCATCGAACATGGCTCAATTACACCTTGGCTGCGTGGCCTGCATGCTGTTGGAGACATGTGCATGCGTAGCCTCATCACCCACACATGTTCATTGTCATGTCAGCTCTTGCATCACTAATGCCAATAACAAATGCATGTCAGCCTCCACCCTAACATGCCTGGCCCAGTTGCACCGTTGCCACTGCATGTGCTGCTCCCACTCCTTCTCCCTCCTCTTCTCTCCCTCATTTTCCTGAGCTTCTTGCAGCTAAAGGACCATTGTCAACTGAATCAACAAAGGTCGGATCTTCTTGATTGTGGATTGTACGCCTGCTCTTATCTCCTAGTGCTGAAAATGTAATTAGTGAACTGTGCCATGGTCACCAATGAAGGAAAACAATCCAGATCGAGTGAGATGGGGGCGCTTCTTGGGAGTCCTCCAATTCTCCATACACCAAAGACCTGATTACAAGTTAGGTGGTTAATTCTACCCTGTACGCATTGGTTAGAGTTACGTGTTAGTTATTTAACGCATCTGATGATTAGCGGATGCATTAAATAACTCAACCATTGTTAAATTTCGACAGGTCAAACATGGCACCATTTAGCAGGGGAAAACCATATGGTTTTTTCTGTGTCATGCAGAGTTTGGTGCGTCAAACACCATAATCCGCATGTTATTCCGCAACAACTTGTAATAGGTGGAATTTATTGCACTCGAAAAATAACGTACCCTTGGTATCGTTATTAATCAAGTGTGATAAATGCCACCTACACTTATAATCAGGACCCTTCGAGGAATATAATATTTATGTAGCACAAAGAACTCTGTCTGGCGTGCAAGGTTTGTGAAAAAGGGTGTTCTTATTACCCAGATGAATGATCCTCACTGAGCTCTGAAGAAGAGCAAAGATGGACCCTTTCAGGAAGATCCAGACCTGTGACCTGCAGGCTGAACAAAGGTGTCTGCAGTATGCTTACTATCACACTGATAGGTCTCACTACGAAGGATCTCCAAAACCGTTTGATAGCTTGGGCTGCCTCATACTCAGAGGGTTGGAGTTGGTCCGAACTCAAATCCTCATGCATTCTCTGACACCTCTTCCTTTACGATGTTCGATGTTCTTACTGGGGCAACCATAAGCGAACCTTTGCGGAATCTGTGAAGAATGAACAAGAGTTCTTATCTGCAAAGTTCTGTCTTTCCTTTGCACTAAGAACAATGCCAGATATTGCCATAGCACTTCCCTCCTCTTTGCCAGCCCTTGGTAGAATGTTTTGCAACTCTCTCTGATTCTACCCTTTATGGTGGTCTTTTGCTCACATTTAGCACATACACCAAAGCTTCACCGAGCATCTCAGTACTGTGCTTCCGAAGCATCCTTTTGTCTTCGAACCTAAGTTTTAGTTAATGAATCTTTGGCTTCTTCTGTTGGAACCAGTTGATGTCTTTTCCCATTGTAGCCTATATTGACCTTTTCCTCGGTTTCTCGTTGGAGCATTCTGCCTCCTCTCTGAAAAGAATCTTTTCTTAATGCCACTATTAGCGTTGCTGCTGTGGGTGATACTGGGGTGGCCAAAGTTTAACAAGTTCTGCAAACTGATGCAAGTTGTTTCCAACATCTGCATGGAGATCTGTGGATTTGAATAACAATCTACTGATTGGTCTGTTTTTTGGCCAGCCAAAACAACTTGTTCATCACACTTTCATATATTCTTGGTCCACACTCACACCTGAAAGGGAAACACAAGCTTTTCTTGGGTGAATTTTAGAAGGTGCCAAATTAATTTCTTGACCTTAAGATGAGCAGCTCTAGAGTACAAGGACAGGTCCACAGTAAAGTGCTTTTGAAGTTTAATAACTGGAATGGACCTTACCATCTGCATTGTTTTCCTTCATGGTACCAGGGTTGAACACATGAATAAATGTCTGTCCACAGCAGGTTCGTTTGGTGTTACCTTGTATATTGCCTGCCAATGTGTGTGGGGGGGTGCTCAGGGTACATGTGAGCGAGAATTCCTGTGTAAGTGTTTTTGTCTTCTATGATCATCCCTCCCTCATGCTCTCACTTCTTTGTGTCCAGTGGCTCCTGCCATGTTTTAGGTTTACAATGTCTTACTCTCTCATTTCTTATTTTCCTTCACTGCTTCTATGCGTCTCTCGAGTGCCTGCTTCCCTGAATGCTCATCTCTTTGCAGATTGGATGTTTATGCATCATTTTATCTTATTTTCTCATGCACTCACTCTCCATCTCTTTGTGTTTCTAGTCTCTTCTTCTATTTCCTCATGTAATAATGTTCCATGTCTCTGCTGTGCATCTACCCACGATCACACTCCTGTCTTCCCTAGCACTGCTGCTCAAGGCTTGTGCCTTTCTTGCTCTTTTATTTCTCTCCAGTAGCTCGACCAGTCTCAGTTGTGCTCTGGTTCTATTCTTCTCTTTTAAATTCTCTTTCACTTGATCTTGGGTTCTCTGCTGGGCATCTGTTCTCCCATTCTCATGCTTTCTCGCACTCTGGCCCTGCGTGTCTGTGGTAAACCAGTCAACTCCTCTTTATTGCCAGCACTTAACGTCGCTGCTCTTCTCCTTCACTTTCACATCCCCCTGTCATTGCCCTTTTACCATCGAATCATTCAGCTCCTCTTCCGCCTCACGTTCCATTTATCGCTCCTTCTCCATCGTCTCTTCTATCCTACCTTTCAGCTCCTCCTCAGTACATGTTTTTTAGCTTCTCAACTCTTCCACCTTTATCTGACTCACTCTGCTCTGACATTTCCCTCAGCTACTCTCTCCTTCAGTTCTTCCCCCTTAATGTTTCTTGTATTCCTTCCACTGTCATTAATATCCCTCTCTTACCAATGTCTTTCCTTAGCTCTTGCTGTACTCTTTCTGATTTCCTTTGTTCCACAAACTATCTCTATCTCTTGTCTTTTTCATCTCCTATGCTCTCCATGTCTTGCCAGATCAGTTTCTTCAAATTTTCCCTTCTCCCTGCAGCATCCGGACTCTACTATTTGCTCTCTGCTCCCATTCCAGCTCCTCAAGCTTCTCACAGTCTACTCCCCGAGCACTCAACCTTATCTCAATTCAGTCCTCACCACCTCTCTCGCTTTCCTTTCTTGATCTTTAGCTCCAGTTCTCTTCCACTCCCTTTTGCCGGCATCCTTTCCTCGATTTTGATGTCCCTCTTCTCTTTTTGTCTCTGCTCTGTTTTGCCTCCACTTTTCTCCCGTGTATCCTGTATTTGTCCCTGGTGTTCTTTCCACAGATTCCCACCATCTGAATATTCCTTTCCTCTGCGCAGACTGAAGATGATGAAGGATTGAGCGTCTATGGTGCTGCGCCGCCCTGCCTTTCCATCGCTGGTCTCTTCTCAAGTAGTAGATCGAAATGCCGAGCTCAGGATATCTGACCCCCCTAGTTCACCCGATGGAAAGGGTTTTTAATGGTGCCTTCAGCTGCACTGGAATGCTTCAATTATCCAAATCACCAAGCGGTCCATCTGGGTCTCTGAGACTTAAAACCCTTCTGCGGCACCTAGAGTTCTGCTATTCTTTAGGCACCAGTTGTCTCAACCAGATGTAAACGTAATTCGTTTGGTTTCACTCACAAGATGCGGCTTGCGTGGAGAGTGGTTTTATTATGGGTGGTTGGCCTCAAAAAGAGATGTCCTGACATGACCCTACATCCCCGTCACTTTCACATGTCTCAGGATGTGATCCTGCATAAATACCACCTGGAATTGTTAGGTCGTCTGTCACCAGGAAAATGGAAGATTACAAAAAAAAATCCTTTTGTCCTTCCACTACTGAACACCTATGGGGCATGTCTGTACTGTTGATGGACATCCATTCATTGTGCAGCCCAACAGTTGGGCTTCCATGGTGTGTGTGTCCGTCCAGTAGCTGGACATACAGCACATATCACGCCACAAGAGCGCCTCATGGCTGCTCTTTGCTGCATGAGGCAAACCCATGCAGAATGTCTCAGTAGCAGAGCTACTTACCCGAAGACAGAACAGGATAGAACTAAACAATCATCACAACATGGTATTCAAGCTGTTGAGTTCATGCGTCCTGGCTGACCCTTTAACTCACATGGACATTTGATGTAGCAGCACCTATGATGTCAATGACATGCTCCTTGCTTCTGAGGTTCAACTTAGCATGACTGCACTAAACTGCCTGTTTGCTCTGCTTCGCTGCTTTTTGTCAATCTCTCTCATTCCTGCCTTATGTTGCCAGGTGTTCCTCAGCACATTTGCCTTTGCTAAAAGGCTAAAGTTAAACATTAAGACAAACGTGAGATGAAGGATTGTTATGCTGGTCAGCACTGAAGGGCACAGTGCCTCGTCATCGACTAGCCTTCAGGAGATTGGGCCCTCACAAGCAAAGAGGATTCTCACTCTAAAGACCAAGTCTGAGTCATTTAAGCTGGACTCACACTTAGACCAAGATACCGGCAGCCTGGTGTATGACCAGAAGTATGTATACATCTCCATCTGAGACAGCAGCTGGAGGCGTGGTATATCCATCCTTTTAGACAATAATTATGAAAACGTATAACCATCCTTTTCTGCTTGTATGACCGTCACAGATCTGTTGAAATCTCCAGCCGCATGGGGACCTCAGGTAGTTGAAGTGAACATCGAAAGCTTGTGGCCTTCAGTGGAGCAGCAAAACACGAGGAACAAACTAGCTCTAGAAGGAAGTTTCTGCTTCCTGGTTTAGTGACAAAGGATCATTGACAATCTCTCCCTACCCATGACATCTGCTCTTCAGTGCTCTGGTATGACTGTCTCCAGCATACTCCCACCTGCCCTGACGTTTCTGCTCCATTCTGCCTTTCATCTTTGCTGCAGGCCTACCTGTTTGAAAATCCAAACTCCATTTCATACTTTTGACCCACATCGACATTGAAATTATTACTCAGGATGAAATGCATTGTCCTAGGCAGTTTTATACGCTGCCTTCACCCCTTTTATCCAGCTCTTGCACGTATGAACTGTAGATTTTTATTCAGCAGCTGACTCCGGTTACGAATCAACACCACCTCTTGCAGTGTTGGCAATGTTGTTTATTTTCCCTTCTGTTTTTGAGGTAAATGATTGTGTATTTCATGCTTCTCACTTGCTCAGGTAAATACGATACAAGGTTTGCTTCTTTCCATTGTATCCTTCCTGGTTTCCTGTTTACAAAGTTGACCTGCCCCTCTTACATGCTACTTCCTGGACCACAGTGACATATAGGGTTTCTCATTAGTACATATATCAGTCGTACTCCTTTTGCTCCACTTCCTCATGCAGTTAGTAAATAACATCTAGGTGGGTGTTCTTAACTTCCTACGAAGCCACTACTTAATTCTGATGCCGATCTGCTCCACTGTCAATGTTAACTGCAAAAATGTTGCAGACACCTGAATCCCCCCTACCCCCTCTTTTGCCATGATTAAGACTGTCTGTCTTTTTCCTTGTTATCTACCAGAGACAAGTTGCTGAACCGGGCACTCCAGAGTGCAGCACCTCCTACGAGTTTGTCCGTGCTGCTGAGGAATGTGCCATGCTTTGTAAAGGATAGCTTCTCCGCTCTGCGGAAAGCGATTGCAGAACGTCAAGCCTAATACTGGAGAAACAAGAACCTCAGCGCTGGACTTGTGACATCATCCAGAATCCACTACAACAGACAGTGGAGTGCTGGGAAGCATATCCCTTTGTTCAAGTCAAAGCGCGTTCTTCTTCTGATACTGCCTTGCATACACAGTTAATCTATCGGATGCATGCCGTCCCATTCTCCTTCAAGATGTCTGGCACGTGCTACAGGAATCAGAGGCACTGAGGAGCCTTCTTTGTGAGCACAACATTCACATTCTAGTTGTTTTGTCATACTTCAATGTCCATTGTGTCCATTCATGGGCAAGCATCAGGACTCCATTAGGCTTCTTTCAGGCATCACCTCGGCTCCAAACCTGTTGATTGTAGCAGCCCACCTGAGAAGGTTGCCAAACCGGTGGAGACAATATGGACGTCACAAGAGAAGGATTGAGCACTGTCACTTGATAAGGTCCTTCTTATGTAAAGCACAGACGCCCAGATATCGGTACCAGTTCAGGACTTGCAGGCCCATCTGCTTTGTGTCCCACTCTACACTTGTACAGATGCTGTCACTGCATCATGACACCCCGTGCCCCCCACCACTTACCAGCCCATCTAATCTGCCCGTCTCTCTGCCTGCTGCAAGACTGCGGACCTTACTGATTCTTCAACTTCATATAGATACATAACTGTAAATGTAGAGCACCAGCATTGTTCCCATTTCAGTATCTCTTTCGATCTGTCTGGAGACCATGAGACAGTAGGTTTTTTCTTCCAAAGAAAAAGCCGAAAGCCTTTGTAAAATAGCAATCCTTAACAGCAGTATGTCCCGCTACTTTTACCAAGTAATGTTTGCTATGCCAACAACATAACCCTTCCAAGTATCATAAAGAGGGTTTTAATATATTTGCAGTTGTTGGCAGAAGTTATCGAGTGGTAACTGAGAGGAAACCGCTGGCAGGAGGCTACAGGTCTAAATCCAGGTGTCGCGCAGTCAAAGATGTCTAAGGAGACCGGGGAGAAAATCCTGCAAAGAGTGGCTTTTGAGCACAAGCTTGTTCCACATTCTTTCAGGGCACACATCTTTCCTCAGGCCTTCAAACATGTCCTTCCTGTTTCTCACTAAAATGATACACACGTAATAAGTCGGATTTGGAACAGAGGCCTATGTGGTCGTGGTGGAGAAAAAAGGCCTCCCTCTTATACATATTTATGGAATTGCCAACTCACAAATGAAATGTCTGCTAAAAGTTAAAATTACACTTAAAGGCTTGGCAGCACCACTAACCGCATCTGCCCTCCTCGGACGTCCGCTGACATGATCAGCTTTGGAATTAGAACATTGTCTTTTTCTTACCCTTCGTCTGAACAGGCCATCGCCCCCCTCCACCTAGGCATTTGAAAGTTTTAGGGCCATTTCAATCAAGGCCCTGTACAGAAATCTTTCTAAATTCTCATATCTGAAAGAGACCATTGGTTATAGATTCCTTACCTTAGAATTACCCCCAGTCGTCAGACTGGATCCGGAGAATTTTTCTGTAGCAGCACTCCTGCGTGTCGGTAGGTTGCGTCGGCCGACTCAGCGTCTGTCAACGCCAGGATGACGTTGCAGTGTCTACTTAGAAGCCGCCCCTGCTCGCTGACGTCAGTTCTTTCTTTTTCCGCTCCAGCCAGCACAGATCCGGAGAGAAGTTTGCCCTATAGTCATTTTTTGACTAAACTGTTTTTGACTTATGTCGGTCTTTTTTGAGTCATTCGACTCCTGGTAGCACGAGGGATGTCTCATCGTCAGACCGGCTTCAAGCCTTGTGACTCCTGTCACAAATTGATGTCCGTCACGGATCCGCACCTTGTGTGCCTGGAGCTCGACCATGACCCAAAGTCGTGCTCCGACTGCCGGGCCATGAATCCGAAGTCTTTGCGGGAGCAGTCCTGAAAGCTCTTGGAGGCCCGACAGTCCGCTCCGCGTAGTTCGAGGTCCCGGCCGAGAGGAAGGTCTCTGGACCAGTCGTGGAGCCACCACCACTCGTCATCAAAGCCTTCGCACTCCTCGGGTAAGTCGAAGCACAAGAAGAAGGCGAAGAAGCATCGTCGCTCTTCGCCTTGTCCCCGTCCGTCGGCCGACGTGACGCGTCGTCATTTTTCAAAACTTCAAATTCTCAAACCTGTTATTGTTTTCACATTATCCCACCAAGATGCCAAATACTAACTGGAACAACAGGCCCATATCCACCAACTCTCTGACAATTTAGGAAAGAGTTGAAGACTCACTTCTTTAAAGAACACTACATCACAATGCATTACCGACTACAACCCAGCTTCCTCTCCCATCACTCGTTGACTTAATGCTCGTTTTGGCCATGTACCGCTGCCTTTTGGCTGGGTTCGCGCAATGGAAATACCTTATCCAGAGTATGGCTAACATTAACTGCTCGATGAATAAGGAATCTCTTTAATTCAAATATGGATCTTCTTAACTCCTGCAAAGGAAGTGTATATTGTATTAAAGACGAGGAGGAAGAAATTATATAACCACAAGAAAGTACGCAACTCAATTTATATGGTCCCACCGGGAATTATGTTAATTGTGAAAGCCCTAAAGTCTGCGTATATGTGTAAAGCAAAGACCCAGGAATTTCAGAAAGATGTATGACTAGGCCTCGCACACCAACCTAGGAAACCTACTTCATTGTGGGGCCAGCACATTCATTGGAAATGATTCTAGTAATAAATGGGCCCCATGATTGCAGGGGTACCTTTTTAGAAACGGGGTGTGGGAACCAGTTTGTGGGTTAAAAATCTCAGCCTATTTCCTAAATATATCTGTTTATTGCAGGATGGCCACAAAGATGATCAAAACAAATTTGAGATGCATAGGAGATACTGCTCCTCCAGCATCATGTGTTTTCATGTCTTTTAAGATGGCTCCTTTATTAATCATCTCTTATCCCTCCTGCAATAAAGAAACCATCAGAACCAGGACCCATAGCTCTGTATCAATTTCTCGATCATACAGCGTCCTGGAGGCACACAGATGTAAATTATGATATAGGTGCTGAATGTAATTGCGTTTTTCATCATGTGGGTCAACATGTTTCAGCTGAAATGTATTTCTTTATTGAAGGAGGGCCAAAGAGATAATTAAAGCATATTGGAAATGCATAGGGATATTATTCCTCCTGCACTAGACAAGAATATATTCAGAGGACAAAGATGGCATATCAGGTAGCGAGCAAGGTGAATCCTTTGACAGAAGTGTGACTACAAGGTTCCCCTCATGTGTTCCTCCATGGGGGCACATCTCCCCTTAATATAGAGACCATCCTAAAAAGACGTAAAAACCAATTATATTCAGCACCTATATCATAATTTACAACAGTGTTTCTGCAGGATGATATAAAATGGATAAAGAGCTAGGGATCCTGGTCCTGATGAAAACCATGGATGCCGTGTTGGGGCCACATTAAGGCTGAAACATCATCGAGGCTTCCACCGATGGAGACCTTGCAGGCCGCAGCCACGTGTGTCCAGTGAGCACCAAAGCTAGAAACATTTAGGCCCATTTCAGACATTGGCCAGAGATCCCTTCTGGATAGGGGGACGGCTCTCACTGCAGAGCGAGATTTCCTGAAGGAGATCAGGTGCTGGGAAACAGCAGGAGGCCTGAGAGAGCTCGTACGTCTCTCCTATGTTTTGAGGCATCTAACAATGCAAAGTAGTGGATGCAATAAGTAGGGAGCAGAAGGCGATCAGTCTGTCCTACCCAAGATGAGCAAGACAACCTGTAGGGGTTAAAGATCTTTGACAGACAGACAGAGCTTTACCACCAGACACCCTTTTAAACAGAGGCGATCGGTCAGCCTGGCTGACAGTTGTGTAAAAAAACGTGTCTGATTTAAAAAGCCAATTGGCCAAATCAACAAGAACTGTGTTGACATCCCACATAGAGGAATAGTGAGCATGAGGGGGCCGGGGAAGGCAAATACCTCATCAGCCTGGAGAAAAAGGAGCTCTTGTCCAATGGAAGGGAATACAAGGGAGGGTGTCTGTCGCAAACCACTGTAAGGAAAACGTTGATAGTCCTGTAGGAGAGACTCTTCCTGGATAGCAAGGTGAGGAAATTGGCTATGGAAGGACAGGTGTAAAGGGGATAGAAAATCAGGATTCCCTCCCACTAGCCAATGACGCAAGAAGCTGAGTTGTAAGAGAAAACCTTTTTGGTTCCATGGACCAATCAGTCTTTCATGAGGTGGGAAGCTCAGCATGAAAGGAGACTCTGTTCCTCACTAATCCTAACACCAGTCGGGCCAAGAGGTGGGAGGTGACTATTGAGAGCTAGGGGGTGAGAAGTCCCCCAGGAATCTAGCTGGAGGCCCTGGAATGATGGAAGAAGCTGACTGGTATCTGCTTCACAGTCTCGGAGGGAGAGGTACTAGACGTAGGAGGGGCCGAAGTGGGGAGTCATCAAACCAAGTGAGTTTAAAAGCGGCAAAGATGCAGTAGAGCACAAGGAACTGGACGGAACTGGGAAACAGGACGGCTCACAAGGGACCTCTAGTGTTTGAGAGAGGCGTGCACACCTCAGGCTACTGGCCCTAAGCGCCAGCTCACAAACATCTGCTGCTGCTTACTGAGACGAGAGGCAAACCAATCCGCTTCTAATGATCCCCAGAGTAGAAGTCCTCATGATAACCTGACTATTCCGCATCCCACTGCTGGAATCCGGAAAATGATGTGAGAACCAATCCACCACTGAGCTGGAGTTACCCGGACAATCTTCCACCTTGACTGAGGGGTTGTGGTTGACACAAAAATTCTCGAGGTCCAGCGATTTGGTTGCTAGACGCTTGGACCTGATCATCCCCTTGCCTCTGACTTAATGCACAGCTGATCCATCCAAATGAAAATTAGCAGTTGGATTTGTGATTGAGATTGTGGCTCCCGCAAGGAGCTCCCTAGAACTTGATATGGAAGGACTATTCTTTGAGAGACCAGGATCGTCCAGTAGAAGCCCCAGGGGGTTGGCACCCTAACCAGGGCTGCTTCTTCCAACTCCGTTACCAAGCCTAGAGCTTAACCAAAAGTGGCTTTAACATTCCAAGCTTCCATGTTCATCAGCCACTAATGTAGTTCTTTTTGACAGTCCTCGTCCATGACAGTCTGAGTCAAATAAGGGAGACGCTGTAGTACAGGGTGCCTGGAAATATCACCTGAGCAAGGGAGAGCATAGTCCCACAAGGCTGGCCAGCTCCCACAAGGAGAGGCAGGGACGAGACAGGCATAATTACCTCTGGATTCGGTGAAGCTTGTCCCTGGGAGTCTGAGGCGGCAGGAGCGAGTGCCACAAGAAACTCCAGGAATTTTCATCATTGCAGTCCAGCCCCATAGACAGGGATGAGAGAGGGAATGGAAGGAAAGAACAACATATGCTTACCTGACGCTGAGTTGGAAGAGTGTTGGGAAGGCTGAAAGCTGTGCTTGTCACCAACGTTGACTCATCAACTCAAAAGGAGCTTCTTTAGCTCAAATCTGAGCATTCTCAACCCTTTTATCAGCCTATAGCATAATAACCTCTCCCAGATCCCACCGTCACTTCTTGCTTCTCCCTTAGGACTTCAGAACATGTATGATGCTGATCAGGACAGTAATGGTGGAGCCGTACTCATTCCTCTTCGTCAAACTAAAACAGATGTTTGCTCTGTATAAGCCATGTGCCCAGTTTAAAGTTTTTTGTTAAACTCTGTGTCTTTCATAAGGCTCTTATGCGATGTCAGCTCTTAGTAGAATTTTATTAGGGATGTCCTCTCTCAAAGACATGTCCTGCTACTCCCCACAGGTAGTAGGGTACTCAGAGTTTTGATCTGTCTTCTCTGCAGTTCTTCTACAGCATGAGCATTTCTCCATATTTGTGTCCCCATCATGTCCATGGACAGCACAACCTCGGCAAGCTCCTCCATGGTATGTCTGCATCCATGACGCACAACAATTGATTTCTTTTTTTTAGAGGGTGAGCTTCCTGCTAAGTGGCATCTTTTAGTGAACTCCATGCCCCTTCAAAGCCCGACTCTGGTGCCATTCTCAATTTACTCATGTCACCCAGGGCTCCCAGGTATGTTACAAGGCAAAACTTCTGCTGCCGTGCCCCAGGGTTGCTAGAGGAAGCTTCTCTGGAGGACCTGCTTGTTTTTACTTCTTGAGCTTGGACTGATTTCCTCCAAACCTTGTTACATCCCACTCTTTGTTCTTCTTTGTCGGTTCCATGTTTTTCCTGTTTTGAGTATTCAGATGGTGGAAATCAAAAAGGAGGAACATTTAGGGAGATAAACTTCATAGTTCGTGATCTCTTACATTTCTATGTAGCGTGCCACCATTTTGAATCTTCCTCTGTTGCCAGCCAAGGGAAAGGTTCACAAGGGTGGGACTGGCTTTGACCAGTAATACTTTACAGGTACGTGTAACTTCCTCCATCTACTCAAGATTGTCTTGCTTAATGATTTTCTTTTTTACCCCAGTCTGTATTCAAAGCCTCTCTCTTCTGTCTCTCTTTGCCTGCATCACACTCCCCAAAGACTCCTCAGCTTAACCATTGTCCTCGTACAATTGCACATTTCTTGTCATTCCCTAACCCCCACCCCCTGTCCTTCAAACCCACCCCAAATCAAGCCCTCATCTTTCCTGACAACACACAATCCCAGTGCATTACACAAACGTCGATCCGTCACTTCTCCACAAAACACAACTCTTGTTCCCAACACACAAGCCTCATCGTGCAGCAAGGTGTCCATGCCAGATCCTACACGCAGCCACCAATGCCTCTTGTCCCACACAGACACTACTACCTATTTCTATACATAGTCTGGAATGGGCCATCCTTCACACTGGCACCCATGCACCATCTTACATGCTGGCACCCATGCTGCATCCTGCACACCGTCACTAATGCCACATCCTACACACTGGCACGCATGTGACATCCTTCCCTTACACAATTGTCTGCTCTCTTAACTCGCACTAAGAGTCAGCGCTCTTTGTACACAGTGTTTCTATCATGCTTTAATCCGCCTGTCCTCCCTGCCTGTGCATTGTTTTGTTCCCCACATTGCGTCTTGTGTGCTATGTATGATGTGTGTATTGCTCTGTTATGGCTCTGTAAGTTGTTTTGTTTTTTCTCATCTCTGTGATTTAGGCTTAAATGCCTCCTGGGAAAATCCTCTTTGCCCAATCTCCAATTACCAGGATGTGTCTCCAACGCTGTATCCCTGACCCTCCTCTAAAATCGCTTCTGCTTTCGTCTTCAAGAACTCTCCTGCACTCTTCAAAGGTTTCACCTCAGCTATCTGGTGCCACCCTGGACCCAGCGTTCCACCCAAGACCGTGACATGGAATGAGGAGTGCCGGCTTGCATTACCACTGGAAGATGAGCTTTTTTTCTCAGAGAAGGGCTGAGTCTGTGCAATGTTTCCTCCCCCTTGTGCCTGCTGCAAGCACACCGTATAGGTTATTGAATGCTCCAGTGTGGCAGAATCCTAAATTTCCTACCTTGAAGAGTTTGAGCTCCTGGGCCAGGAATACAAAGGCATTCTCTGCCTGCTATACTTTGCCTTGCCCCATCTCAGACATTAATGGGCACTAGCAGGACCAGTGCCAACTATGCAGTCTTTCAGTATTCTCCAGGCTTATCATTTTAGAGTAGCGTGGGGGCACTACTGTACCCACTTCTGGGATGGAACCAGAATAGAACTGATGTCCCTTAGATTGCGGTCATGAGCATGCTAGGCCAGAGCTGTCCGTGCACCCACAGTTCTGGGATAGGGCTTTGTATATCCTCTGTTCGGATAGGACATTTGGTCCTCTGTAGTAGGCTCTCCATTTCCAGACTGGGGTAACTGACTGTGTTACAACGTCTAGCCCCCAACAACACATGCCTTGCTGTTTCACTGCAGCTGCAATCCTCCCCACTCACACTGCCACTCCTTGGGTATAAAGTTGCACCATCTGTACTCGGACAAGACGTCCTTTCCACCGTAGTCGCACTGGCAATCATGCTTTTTTGTGTAGAAAAAAAGCTCCTCCAGCCCCTGTGTCCTAGCAAAAGCCTTACTGTTTGTTCGTTCCACACCTCTGTACTATGCAACCATCCTCATTCCGTGTCTCTACATTGAGATACGCCTTTGAATTTCTTTCTTCTGTATCTAGTCTGTTTTCCATCCCATAGGCGAGCCTTAATCTCTTGAAAAGTAGCAACTGATGTCCTTGTCTGACTGGACATGAGTTCCCATTCCTGTCACCTAGATAGTGGCCCAGTCCCCTTTGTCTAAATCGTACAAACCTTGTAGTCTGTGATATGTTTGACCACTCATTCACAAAGCAAGCAATTACATTTTGAGATTCATGTGGTTATCTCACTTGTGGGGGCATATGTGTTCTAGGAAATAGCCTGTTGGTCTGGGTGTGAGGCCTCTGGTACGAGTCTGTGAGGTGCCATATCAGATCAAAATAAATGGCGTGCTCTAGTCCTAAGTGTGCCAGACTCTGAGCAGATGACCTTTACGGCTAGCCAGCGAAGGTGTGCTTTGTGACCAAAGGAAGAGGCAGGGATTTGTGACTCATTGGCCTTTGGTGCTTGTTACTGGCTTCTGTGATGTATGGTTTCTAATCTCCGCTTCTATGCATCATGTCTCAGCTAAAGTCCATGGACTCCAGGCTCTGCTCATAGTGAGATGGAGTCTGTGTGTTTTAGATTGATTGTTGTGTTGAGGCACTGTAGAAAACTATAGCTCCAAACTTCGCTCATGTGAAAGTGTGGTTAGAGGGTTCTAGATTGTGTTAAGGAGATGGGATTCTCAGGCGTCTGTTGGTTTTAGAATCGGCTCTTAGAACAGAGTTATGACCTGAAACCATGGGTTCAAGGACAGTGAAAGTGTAGACTGGGTTCACAGGTTCTAGTTCTAGACTTAAGGCTAATTTTGAAACTATGGTCAGGGGCGTATGGGTTCTAGTTCCACCTCTCAAGAAGGCGGTGTGGTCAGAGGTTCATGGATTCTTATCTTAGCTCTTCAGGCACAGTTGTTGTCACAAAACCATAGGTTCTACTCCCTGCTATTCGGGAAGAGCTGTAGTCAGGAGTTAATAGATTCTAACAGCTGTAGGTGAAGTACTGTAGTCCGGGGTTAATAGGTTCTCATCTCGGCTCTCTAGGAAAAGTTGTGGTCAAAGGTTCATGGATTCTAATCTCAACTTTTTGTGAGGCGGTGTGGGCAAGGGTCCATGGGTTCTAGTCTCTGCTCCTACGGAGGTGCTGTGGTGAGGGGTCCGTGGGTTTAGTGTCGCTCTTAGGTAGGTGCTGTGGTGAGGGGTCCATGGGTTCTAGTCTCAGCTCATAGGGAAGTGCCATGGGTTCTAGTCTCGCCTCTTAGGGAGATGGCATGGGTTCTAGTCTCGGATCTTAGGGAGATGCTGTTGTGAGGGGTTCATGTATTCTAGTCTCAGCTCTTACGAAGGTGCTGTGGTGAGGGCTTCATGGGTTCTAGTCTCGGCTCTTAGGGAGGTGCTGTTGTGAGGGGTTCATGTATTCTAGTCTCAGCTCTTACGGAGGTGCTGTGGTGAGGGGTTCATGGGTTCTAGTCTCTGCTCTTAGGGAGGTGCTATGGTGAGGGGTCCATGGATTCTAGTCTCGGCTCTTAGGGAGGTACTGTGGTGAGGGGTCCTCGGGTTCTAGTCTCAGCTTCTATGGAGGTGCTGTGGTGAGAGGTCCATGGGTTTAGTGTCGCTCTTAGGAAGGTGCTGTGGTGTGAGGAGTCCATGGGTTTTAGTTGCAGCTCTTAGGGAGGTGCTGTGATGAGGGGTCCATGGGTTCTAGTCTCGGCTCTTAGGGAGGTGCCATGGGTTTTAGTCTCAGCTTTCAGTGAGGTGCTGTGGTGAAGTGTTCATGGGTTCTAGTCTCAGCTCATAGGGAAGTGCCATGGGTTCTAGTCTCGCCTCTTAGGGAGATGGCATGGGTTCTAGTCTCGGATCTTAGGGAGGTGCTGTGGTGAGGGGCCCATGGGTTCTAGTCTCAGATCTTAGGGAGGTGCCATGGGTTCTAGTCTCAGCTCTTACGGAGGTGCTGTGGTGAGGGGTTCATGGGTTCTAGTCTCTGCTTTTAGGGAGGTGCTATGGTGAGGTCCATGGATTCTAGTCTCGGCTCTTATGGAAGTGCTGGGATGAGGGGTTCATGGGTTCTAGTCTCACCTTTTAGGGAGGTGCTGTTGTGAGGGGTTCATGGGTTCTAGTCTCAGGCTCTTAGGGAGGTGCTGTGGTGAGGGGTCCATGGGTTCTAGTCTTGGCTCTTAGGGAGGTGCTGTTGTGAGGGGTTCATGGGTTCTAGTCTCAGGCTCTTAGGGAGGTGCCATGGGTTCTAGTCTCAGGCTCTTAGGGAGGTGCTGTGGTGAGGGGTCCATGGGTGCTAGTCTCGTCTCTTAGGGAGGTGCTGTCGTAAGGAGTCAATGGGTTCTAGTGTCAGCTCTTAGGGAGGTGCCATGGGTTCTAGTCTCGGGCTCTTAGGGAGGTGCTGTGGTGAAGGGTCCATGGGCTCTAATCTCGGCTCTTAGGGTGGTGCCGTGCTGAGGGTTCCGTGGGTTCTAGTCCCTGCCCTTAGGGAGGTGTGGTAGTGAGGGGTCCATGGGTTCTAGTCTCAATTCTTAGGGAGGTGCCATGGGTTCTGGTCTCAGGCTCTTAGGGAGGTGCTGTGGTGAGGGGTCCATGGGTTCTAGTCTCGTCTCTTAGGGAGGTGTGGTAGTGAGGGGTCCATGGGTTCTAGTCTCTTCTCTTAGGAAGGTGCTGTGGTGAGGGGTCCATGGGTTCTAGTCTCGTCTCTTAGGGAGGTGCTGTGGTGAGGGGTCCATGGGTTCTAGTCTCGTCTCTTAGGGAGGTGCTGTCGTAAGGAGTCCATGGGTTCTAGTGTCAGCTCTTAGGGAGGTGCCATGGGTTCTAGTCTTGGCTCATAGGGAGGTGCCATGGTTTCTAGTCTCATATTTTAGGGAGGTGCTGTGTTGAGGGGTTCATGGGTTCTACTCTCTGCTCTTAAGGAGGTTCTGTGGTGGGGGTTCGTGGGTTCTAGTCTCAGCTTATAGGGAGGTGCTATGGGTTCTAGTCTCGGCTCATAGGGAGGTGCTGTGGGTTCTATTCTCTGCTCTTAGGGAGGTGCCATGGGTTCTAGACTCGGCTCTTAGGGAGGTGCCATGGGTTCTAGTCTCAGCTCTTAGGGAGCCGCCATGGATTCTAGTCCTGGCTCTTAGGGAGATGCTGTGGTGAGGGGTCCATGGGTTCTAGTCTCTGCTCTTAGGGAGATGCGGTGGTGAGGAGTTCATGGGTTCTAGTCTCTGCTATTAGGGAGATGCTGTGGTGAGGGGTCCATGGGTTCTAGTCTCTGCCCTTAGGGAGGTCCTGTTGTGAGGAGTCCATGGCTGAGGGGTCCATGGCAGTCTCGACTGTTAGGGAGGTACTGTGGTGACGGGTTCACGGGTTCCAGTTTCACATCGTAGGTAAGAGGCATGTGCAGGAGTTCATAGCCTCTGGTCCCACTTCCTTTGGCAGAGCTGTGATCAAGACTCCACGGGTTGTACTCTGCTATTAGGGTAGAAGAGTTGTGCTTCGTCATCCTTGGGTACCGGTCCCAGCTTTTAGAGAGGAGTTGTTAGGATTACATGGGCTCTGGGTTCATCTCTTAAGGAAGAACTGTGATCAGGAGTCTATTTATCTAATCCCATCTGTTGGGAAGGTGTCTTAGTTTAGAACATTTTGTTTCTGGTGTTTGGAGGTTGAGAATCAAAGGGCTCTGAGTGTCAGGAGGTCAGGAATCTAAGGTTTCTGTTTGCATCTCTGGGGTTGGATGGTTAGAGGGCAAGTTGATGGGTTATAGACGCTGCTTTCATGGCTGAGTTGTGGTTCGGGATCTGTGGGATCTAATCTTATGTAAGCGTTGTAATACTGATTGTCCTCTGAGCTCTTGGGTTGGTTAAGACCCTGTGGTCGAGTCCATGTGTCTGCTGACAGCGCTTGAAGATGGGGTCAGTAGCCCATGTGCTCTATTGTCATCAGTATTATAGGATTTCTACTATTTGCCAAGAGGTGTAATTGAATGATGAGGAGTTCTGTTCTTGGCTGCTTGGGGAAGAGTGAAATTGAGGCTCCAAAGATACTAGTAGTTGGTTTTTGGTGAGCTCAAGGGATCACTGTTTATACTCTTAGGTGGGATGTGTGGTCTATGGGCCTAACTCTCCGGTCTTAAGGAGAAAGACTGGTCAAGAGCAAGTGGGTTTAAGGCACTGTTCCACAAATAAATTCTGGTAGTAGCGTGATTTTCTCCTAAATATATTGGAATGAGACACTTACAGAAAAACATTTGTGTATAGGGCCCTTTGGTAAGAGGTGCTTACTTGTGGTCTCAGTTTTCAAGGATGAGCGGGTGCTTGAATGCATATGTTCTAAACCTAGGCATGAGGTGAGAGCATGATTTCGTCATTGAGCTCTGAGGTAGGAGTTGTAGTCTGAAGTGCTTGGTTCTTATCTTATATTTTAGGAAGCACGTGCAGCCAGAAGCCATGTGCTCTAGTCTTTGCTCTTAAGGAGCAGCGTGATCAGGAATATTCTGGGTCTAGTCTTGCGTACGAAGTGAAACTGGACAATAATGACTTCTGTTTTCAGCTCTAAGAGGAAAAGTGTGGTCAGTACTCCGTGTTGTCCAGTCTTGTTTTGAAGGGAGGAGGCGTGGTAGGAAAACCCGGGCTTCTAGTTTATATGAGGTGCGAGCAGAAGGTTATAGTTTTGATGGTCTAATCTATTCTTAAGTAATAGTTTTAATCCAAAGACATGCATTTCTATTATTTGATCCAAAGACAGATGTAGCCAGGACTCAATGGTTTCTAGTCTCAAATCATAAATCTGCGGATTCGATCAGTAGAATTTAGGGCTGGGATTCTGAAATATGGCAATGGTGTTGACTTGAAAGGTATAGCAATGTTCCTGCAGCCCTTAGTTTTTGAGTCTGTGTGTCCCTGCAAGCATTTTTACCTCCTGCTTTCTTGTGGCCCTTACACTAAAAGCTGTGCACATGCTTTGTATTTTGAGGACCAGGCGGATTAGTGAATAAGAACTTGTTACCTGAGTAAGCAAGTAGAATTTTTCACTACCTTGCACCAAGAGAATACACATGTTACAGCTAACAAGGACAGGACTTTCGTGTCATTACAAGTGGCTTGTTTCCCTTTTCACGGTATTGCCTCGCTCCTTTGAACCACGGATGGAGCCTAGTGCAGCAGTAATACTTGAAGTGTCTGGCACTACTGCAGGCGGGGGCAGATTGTTGGCATGTTTGCGGCTGGCATATCTCCTTATCATTTACTTCTACGTCCCAGCCCTAGAAGAACGGTGACCCGCAGGACGAGGAACTCTGTCTCCTGTCTGCCATGTGCAATGACCAGAGGCTGAGTGACCTCAGCGCTAAGGACCAGGCCACCGTTCTTTGCATTCTTTTGTTTTTGGATTTGTTTAAATCTAAAATATGAGTATAGGTGTTAGATTGAATTGTCCGGAGGTATATTGTTGGTACAGGGATGCCTCGATGCACCCAGGAGCTGAATCTCCGGCCAGGTCAGGGTGTTATGGGCATTTCAGAGCAGTGCCAGGTAGCTGGGCCAGGATCCGGTGTTGTGCCAGCTGCGAGGAGCCTTGTTTCATGGGACTGTATGGAGCAGCCAATCTAGATCATTGGGGGCATCTCCAGCCTTGGTGTAACCACATCAGCTTCCAAAATTATAAATAAAAAGTGCAAAAGTTGGAAAGATACCTCCCTTATCTGTGTTGAAATGCATTCAACGTACCAGATTATTGCAGCTCATCGAAGAGCCAAGACCACACACGACTGTGATTATCTAGTTAATGATGAGAACTTTGTCAGTTAGCACAGCTTTCTCTCAATCGCGTAAAGACTACAATACAATTTAAAGGTGTTGCAGATGTTTAGCTTTGGGTGCGACAAAGTAACCCCAGAATAAAACGGGGCTAGCTGCAGGACACAGCTTAAGGTACTGGAGAGAGCAATACTGCCTCCCATCGCCCTCGAAGGCGCCTTCCTGGCATGGGGAAGGTGTCTCAGCGACTACAGAAGGCTTCGGTTGCCCTGCCTTTAGAGCTTGCTGATCAGGGAGTTGAACCAAAAGCAGACCCAATCCCCGAGGCACCGACCCCATGTCTCATGACTGCAGTGCATTGCTTTGGTGTTAGTTTTCTGTTTTTATAACATGTATAAAATATTTAAGCTGTTTGTAGAAATGCTCAGAACCGTATTCCACAAAGCGAGTGGTGAACAGAGCCGCTGCATGCGAAAGGTTAGAAGATTGATTTGCCAGCCTTTGGATCTTGCTGGCCCTGAGGTTCAGCCTCGTGGAAGGTGAGACGTTAGCTCACTCTTGAGGGACAGTGCATTGACTGTCCTCTCCATCCACGCTCCTGCCCCACCACTGAGACACCTCCCCGCTCTGAGGAACACCAGCTGGAACCTTCCTTACGGCATCTGCTGGTGCTCTTGGTCTCCAGCCTCTCAGAAGATACTACACATAAGGATATCTTTGTTGACAGTCAATGTCCGAGACAGGGTCACCTGTCCACTGCATTCTCTTAAGAAGCAGGCATAATTACCACAAGTAAATAGTTTGAAACCTTTCATAATACATTTAGTTTAAAACATTCAGCAGGAAACATTTAGTTCATAATTGTTAACTATGTATTTTACATTTACTTGGAAAAAAACTAGTTCAAAAATGTTTGGGGATAAACGTAAAGATGTGGGGGGTTTATCCCCCAGCCTGGCCATTACCTCTACTTTGGCCATTCCTTCTACTTTGGCCATTCCTTCTACTTTGGCCATCATCTTACCTTGCATTACGTTAACTGCACATTTACTCTTCTAATTCCAGCCCTAGCAAATTGGGACTCTGTGATTAGGTCATAGAAATGGTAGGTCGAGGTAACACCTACGTTATTAATGTGCAAATGTGTTAAAGTGATTTCCTAATGTTTCTTATTACCAGCATCTGTTCACATTTCTCCACATCACAACCCTCACATGTGCAGGGCATGGAGTCTAACTATATTATTAATCACACCCTCTATTACAGGCTGTATATGTGCTGTGCCTGATAAGTGACAACACACTGAGGAGTTTGTAGGGTGGGAAGAGACCTCTACGAGCCGTAAAGTAAACTATTAAATTGGGAATGGACTGGATCTCCATTTTTTCTGTATTTGCTCTGAGGCTGAAGTGTCATTCATAAGATTGTGCCTCGGAGGCTAGCTCAGTGCAGAGCAGTGTGGCATCCCTTCCCAGGGGTCCTTCTCTAATGCGCTCCCTGTGCCAGCGACACCCCACCCTGCCTGCAGTACTCCCCTTAAACATCAACATCAGGCCTACATTGCTCTCTTGCACCTTTACAGATCTCCCCTCTGGCTCCACTTCCTCTGTCCATATTGTCATGTTTCCTCTTCTTTCCTTCTCTTCTGGGATGGCCTGAGGTATCTACTTCTCACCTGCCACGATGTCCCCAGCCTGCACCCTCGTGCTCTGGTCTCTTTCACCCTCCTGCCTTGTGGAATCGCCCCCCGAATATTTATATCCTTGATATTTGTGATGATCCATTGTTTGCCAGCGAGCAGCGCTCCTGTTCCCTACACTCTAGATGCTGTTTTCCCTTTAATGTCATGAGCTGCTTCAGCTGTTATTAAAGGTGGACTGAGCTGAAGAGTGACCGACTCTTTGTCTTTCTTTGAGCTGCAGCGTCCTGGGGTTGGGTTTTGGACCATACTCGGTGTCTTACCATGGGCCGTCTATTCACAAAGCCTGCAATGCCCTGGCTTCGGGTCACAGAGTGCATTCGACGTTGAGAGTTGGTGTACAGTTACACGGGTAGACCCTTGTTGAATCCCAGCTCACAGCAGGTCTCTTTAATGTGAATTCTCCAGCGTGTGTGTTTCTGTCCGATGGATTTCTCCAGTCAAATGCGGAATATATTTGAATCCGACACCCTTGCTTCACAACCATAGACTCATGCAGAGGTATCTGTAACACCGACCAAGACCCTTCAAAGAATAACGCTGCACAGAGAGACGACATTCAGACTTAGCTTACTGTAAACATCCGCCAGAGTGGCAGGATAATGGTCTACTGAGCTCCCCTTGACCACATGGTAGAGCACCGGAAGGAAACGGCGCAGCTAAGATGCCCACAGATCCTCCATACTAACCACTGCAGAATGATGGGTTAAAAATAAATAAACATTGTCCAGAGCCCTTTAGGGCACAAGGAAAGCCTGCCGCCCCAGTAAAGCCAAGGAGCTTTCTGCAGTAATATAAAAGCCTTCACTGTCTGCAGCCGTAGAACCCATCTCCCACATGAACCGCCAATCACCATAGTCAGTAATGTCTACACCGGCATGTTCGCCTGTAGACCAGCAGCTGCCAGTAGACTCTTCCCAAACACGAGAACAGTGCGCCCCTACACACAAGCCCTAGATCCTTTCTCACACTCCTTCTCTGGTATGATTAGGCTTTCCTGTTTTCAGTTTCTATTTTTTGTAAATTCTGGTGGGGTTTTTTCAGTGTTTTCAAGTGATTTCAATTCCTTAAAAAAACAGTGGTTATCAGTGGTTACACATTTTCGCACCATTAAAAACAACAAAGTGTTTTTCTGGTGTTTATGGAAAGTTTTGCTTTTATTATTACTTTCTTTCTACACTGATTGTGCATGGTGTATAGACAGTGTACGTACAGTGTATATGAGGTCCAAATACATTTTTGCAAATTAAACTTATTGCAGTACACCATACAATACTTCTTCAGTGAGTCTTTGGTCATGTGCGCTCGGTCTTTCTTTCTTTCCCATGTAAACTTCTGTGAAAAGGCCCTCTCAACATTGGCACTTGAGGTGGGCAACGCCAAAACAGCCAGTACACAATTTGCTATCTCTGGCCACTGACATAGCTTTCCATGCCAATACTGGTGCACTTGAAGATTCTCTGGGCAGGTTCTGCAACATTTGCGTTGAACTGGGCGCTTATTCCCTCAGTTATTGAAGCGGTCAAAAATGAAACAGCACTTTTGAAACTACAGAGAAAATTCTCCTTTATGGAAAGGATCTAGAACTTGTAAGAGTACCACAGTGAGGTTTCATTGACTTCAAATGCCATGGTTGGAGGAGGGGCATTTCTATGCATCATTGCAATACATTTCTCATACATTGTAAAATAAAAGTTCCTGAATTGCTCTTCAACATTGCTTTGCTTACCAAGTGGCAAGCACTCTAACATGGAACATGTTGCAGTTCCAAAGTCACTAAGCGTGTTGCCTAGCCTACTCTCAAGGAGATGTTTCACATATACACCAATTATGCTGAAAACTTGGCAGACAAGTGTTTTCAGAGTCTAGTTTTTTTATTATAAACACTACAGCTGTTATGTTTTCCTGTAAAAATCTAAGAATGCAGTACAGTGTACTTTTTTTCACATCACTATGGGACCAAAGATCCTCACATTTCTTTCCTTTGGCATCATCACTCAGCAAACATTCTGTAAACGGTTTCCACATGGATAATATAGAATTCATAGCCCCTTGGACTGAGAACCATCAGCTAAGTGACACAGTTGAGATGATTCTTTTTTTTGAAGCCACACAAAGCACAAAATGAAAAATATTTGCGTTTTAGTTCCCGCACTTAACAAAACAGTGCACCAGAATGGACTAAAAGTCAATAGCATTCTTCATTAAGTCTGAAGATTGTAAAGATGCTTTCAGCATACCATCTAACAAGTGTCAAGGATCTCTTACAGGAAGCACTTCAGCTCAGGTATCGATTTTGTCAGGTTATCACACAACTTTTTCATATACGTAGCTGAATCACTGCAAATACAAACAATATCACTCCAATCTTTGTTGAACTTGGAAAGAACCTTATAGCAGCAGCATTCCAAATGACACTGCGTTCCATGTTTTCCAAAAGTCTGGTGTCATGTTTTCACCACTATCCCATAATCTTGGTGATAGCACTCTTTTCACATATACTTGTCACTATACCTTGCATTGAATGTTTAAAGCCTGAGGTGTTGGCAATTCACCTACTATCAATACTGACTCACTAGAAACTGGGGGCTGATGTATCAACGGTTCTTACCCATTTTCTGTGGGTAAATGTGATGGCACATATTGGGAAAGATTCTTATGAAACCAGCCATTTTACCTATCAGTGAAAGACTCAAAAGCAGCCAAAATATCAAATATGATTTTGATATTTCCTGATTCTCTACAGTTTATAAAATAATTGAACAAAACCTAAAACCTGCTTCTTAACCCGGCATCTTTAAACCAAAGACCACAAATGGCAAAAGGAAGAAGAAACAATATTTTAGTGACATCCCTAAGCAACAAAACTCAAGCAGAATAATGTTAACCCAGCCTTTCTTGCTGCTAGCTTGTATAACAAAGTTATATTGTACTGGCCCCTTCAGGAAGAAATAAAATGACTCACTTTTCCTTTCTTTGAATGGCATTTATTTTGTGGTTGTGCAGGTGTTTTTTCAGTGTTTATATGTTTACACTGGTGAGGGCTATTTCCCTTTCGGTGGGGTTTTATCAGTTATATAGGTTTAAACCTAAAACCGGACAGCCTAGGTATGATCAAGTCAGAATAATCTGGAGCAGGAAACCAAAATACTGGCAGCTAGAGAAAGTGTTTACAGGTGCCCTTCTCAATAGAAGTTCTGCCATCTAAAACCCCCCTTGACATTCCCAACCTAATTACCAAACGCTTTCCCCTTGTCCGAGACGCCACAGACAAGTGATCTAAAGACGCATGCACTCCTGAAATGATGCTACCTTCCTGCTGCCTACCACATGAAAACCAAAGACTGGATGGTTGTCTGTGATGGCGATTGTAGAAATCTCTGTGATTCAGCCACCTGCAACCAAGTGCAGTTCTTGCAAAATGTGTCCCCACATTGTGTGTGGGTACAGATAGAATACTCTCATCGTCCTGCATCCAGTGCTCTGCCTCACTTTTTCTACTGTCCAAGTGGTTGTTCCTTCTGCTGTCCTGAAAATTTGAAGCAGACAATCCTCCCAACTCATGCGCCTGGAGAGTCATGAACGACCAACAATATTTGCTTCGCTCAAGTAGTTCACCATGGAGGCCACAGGTAATGATTTCAAAACAATAGATTTAGGACTATCAACCCCGGTGTATTCATGTGCCTATCAGCTCACAAGTCATGGATGATCTTGGAACCAAACCTAATCGGAAACCCAATATGTTCCTGTCATCCAGAAACGGAACTGGAGCAGGGCCACCCAGACATGCTTCTTAAAGGTCTCATGGCACAGAAGACCCACCTTTGCGAGCCCTACTGAAGCTTGACCAGCCATCCTGTGAACCACTATGAAGCCAAATTCAGTAGCAGGAAGTACAAAATTGGCTCATTAACAACATGCGTCTAGTGAGACAAAAGCGCTGACCCCTGGAACCTCACCTGTGATCATACATATTCTTGGGGTCACAAGCGTACCTGCCCATGAATTAAAAGGTCCACGTCTAGAATATGAGCCTGGCCGCTTTTGGTTCCTAAAACTGTCCCAAATCTACAGAGAGCTAGTGGCCCCATAATCATCAACCACAACCCTGGTCCAACTAAAGAAATCGTATCCTCCCACAGGAAACGTGGCACCGTCATTTATGTATGACCTATGTTTATACACCACAACTTAACCGAGGAGGTGTCAGCTCACTGTACAACAGGAAAACATTGGGGCTCATGTTAGCCTGTTACCTAAAGCCAACAAGTAACCAAAGAGGGTAATTAATTGTAAAGTAACATTTCAGAAACAGTCTCAGCAGAGAGAATTGAACCATGAATTCTGAGAATAAAATGTGTAATCTGCATGGGGACCAAGAGGGAAAATCGAAAGATACAGGCAGAAGGTCTCATCAGACTGGACGGTATAACTACAGGAATTAAGTTTGTGTAAGGAGATAAGTGGGGATAAGACAAGGGTGGAGTAACGACCGTAGGAGGGTGGAAGGGGAAAGAGAGGGAGAAGAATTGAAAACTTCCAGTATAAGACCAAGTAGAGAGAAACTAAGAGGGCATGCTACGTTCCCATGGGGGAGGTGACTCGGGCTTGGTAGGGAGCTGTGGAGGTACAGGAGACTAAAGAAGGATTAAAGGGAAACAGATTAAAAATATAATCGAGGTCAGTGAAGGAGTCTTGTTCAGATGGAGTTTACGCAAGTACAGTTTTAGTTCTTTGCAGAATTGACGGCGGTCCTGAGAGCATCTTAGATCAGTGGTAATGAGTTGAAGATAGCAAGGGCTTCTGCGGAAGGAAGGTGCGATTGCTCTGCAGGAATTGAATATTTGTATCTGAAAGAGACACGTTAGTGACAGATTCCTTACCTTAGAATATCCCCAGGCGTCAGGCTGGATCCGGAAAGTTTTTTGCGTAGCAGTACCCTTGCGCGTCGGTAGGCGGCGTCGTGCGGCTCCGCGTCCGTCGTCGGCGTCGTGATCGCCGGGATGACGTCGCGGGCAGTACTTAGGCGCCGCCCCTGCGCGCTGACGTCAGTTCTTCTTTTTCCGCGCCAGTAAGCGCAGATCCGGGAAGAGCAGTGCCCTAGTCACTTTTTGACTATCTTTTTTGGTGAATTTTTTCACTGTTTCTTCAACGAGTCTTCACGACTCCTAAGGTGTCGTAGGGATGCCCGGCTTTAAGCCCTGCGAGGAATGTGGTCGCATGATGTCGATCACGGACCCGCACCTCGAGTGTCTCTTTTGTCTCGGCCGAGACCACGACACGAAGTCGTGTCCTGACTGCCGGAAACTTCATCCTAAGGCTTTGCGAGAGCGGTCTCGAAAGCTCCTTGAAGTCCGGCATTCGGCTCCGCGCCGCACCAAGCCCCGGTCCCGGGAGAGGTCGAGGGGCCGGACGCGGAGTCCCCGCCGTTCGTCGGATTCAAAGTCTTCGCGCTCCTCCGGTAAGTCGAAGCACAAGAAGTCTAAGCGGCGTCATCGCTCTAAGACTTCGCCTCGCCGGTCTCGCGACTCGGCTGAGGTCCCTGTCGGCACCGTCCCCGCCCCGCGGCCCCGGACGTGCCTGTCGAGTTACCCCCGCAGTACCCGCCCTACCCGGGCTCGGGGGCGACTCAGGCCGATATACAGGAATTCCTGTCGGCCATGGCCCGCCTCTTCGGGCCTCAAGGTCCCTCCGGTGCGCCTCCGGGCCCCGCGGGCCCTGATTGGGTTGCTCCGGCGTCGCCGTCGACTCCGGTCCCGGCGTCGCCTGTCCCACCAGCCTTCGTCCCGGCCTCGGCTCCGGTCCCGGCCTCGACCCCGGCTCCGGTGGGGCCGCAACCCCCATCGGCGCCGGTTGACCTAACCACGCCTCCGCCGACGCCGATGTCCCCGGTGCCGTTTCCGACGCCGTCCGGGGCTCCGGGCGGCGTCGTTCCCCGGTTCTCTCCGGGTCCGGACATGGTGCCGGAGCGGCGTCGCCCGGCCGCCGTATCCGGCGCCGATGAGACCTTGGGTCCCTGCTGTCCCTCCTCCTCCATATTTTCAACCTGAGGAGGACCAGGAGAGCTGGGAGGGTCTGACGACCCTCTCACACAACAGTGCGAGTTTGACCCGGACTGGGTTGAGGAACTTGGGGATGCCAGCGGTCTGGATACCTCCCCTGACTCTGGCATGCTGTCTCCTCCCGTGGCAACGGAGGAGGGGGCTAATTTTGCAACGGTGTTGCGTAGAGCTGCTGGAGCCTTGAATCTCCAGTTGCCTACAGTGGTCGTCAGGTCTAACATCCTGACTGAAGTGCTTCAGCCGGCGGCCTCCTCTTCGGAGACTGTGCTACCGTTCAACGAGGCACTGACTGACGTTCTTTTGGGTGCCTGGTCCAAACCCACCACAGGGGCTCCTGTGGATAGGAACGTGGCTCGACGCCATCGCCCTGCTCCGGGCGACCCCTGTTTCTCTCCCAACACCCCACCCCTGAGAGCTTGGTTGTCCAAGCCTCTGCCTCCCAAACCGCCTTCCCTACCGCCCCTCCGGATAGGGAATCCAAGCGCCTGGATCACTTTGGGAAGAAGGCTTTCTCTTCCTCCAGTGCTGGCTTGCGGTCTGTTAATACCGCTTGCCTCTTGGGCCGATACACCCACTCCCTGTGGGATTCGGTGGCAACTGTTTTGCCGCAGTGTTCTGAGGAGGTCCAGACACTGCTTACCCGCGCCATTGCGGAAGGGCGTGATGCGGCTAAATATACCATCCGCTGTGGCCTTGATACCGCCGACTCGCTGGGCAGATCGCTTGCAACGACGGTGGCGCTGCGTCGCCACGCCTGGCTGAGAACCACTGGTTTTTCGGGAGATGTCCAGAATACACTCATGGACATGCCCTTTGATGGTGTCGGTCTTTTTGGTTCGAAGGCAGACCATGCGCTGGAGCGTTTCAAGGACTCTCGGGCTACTGCTAAGTCCCTGGGCCTTGCTGTTGTGCGCCCTCCGCTCACGTCTGCTTTTCGCCCCTTTCGTGGCCACGGAAGGGGCGCCCAGTCACGTCCGCAACCCGGCCAACGGCCCGCGCAGCAAGCGCCTTCGCGTGGCCGAGGACGTGGATACCGCTGTGGCGGTTCGGGCAACCAGCGTGCGGGTCAGGCCACCACCTCCAACCCGTCCGCGGCCTCCAAGCCCTCCTAGTCCCTCCTTTCAGGTGCACAGTACGCCAGTCGGGGGCAGGGTCCGCCATCACCTTCACCTCTGGCGTCCCATCACCTCGGACAGGTGGGTCTTGGACATTGTCCGAAGGGGCTACTCCTCCCCTTCGAGACCACCCCCCAGCCATGCCACCTCAATTCCACCGCATGTCAGGGGATCACTTGGCGCTTCTACAGAAGGAAGTCACGGCCCTCTTGGCCAAGAGGGCCATCGAGCATGTTCCGACCCCAGAAGTAGGGCGTGGTTGCTACTCCCACTACTTTCTGGTGCCCAAAAAGGACAAGGAGGACATGCGTCCTATCTTGGACCTCCGGAACGTCAATCGCTTCCTCCGGAAGGAGAAGTTCAAGATGCTCACCCTAGCTCAGGTCTTGACTGCCCTCGACCCCGGAGACTGGTTGGTAGCGTTGGACTTGCAGGACGCCTATTTCCACATCCCCGTCCTGCCGGCCCACCGGCGTTACCTTCGGTTCACGGTAGGCCTCGAGCATTTTCAGTTCACCGTGCTCCCCTTTGGCCTTACAAGTGCCCCTCGGGTGTTCACGAAAGTGATGGCGGTGGTCGCAGCTCATCTGCGCCGGGCAGGAGTTTCAGTCTTCCCCTACCTCGACGACTGGCTGCTGAAGGCGGGCTCGTCCCAGGCAGTCGTCTCCCACCTCCAGACTACGGCCGAACTCCTGCACTCGCTGGGGTTCTCCATCAATGTGCCAAAGTCGCATCTGATTCCTTCTCCACAGCTCCTTTTCATCGGAGCAGTTCTGGACACGACGCAGTTTCGGGCCTATCCTCCCGAACGGCGAGTCCGGGATATTCAGGCTATGATTCCGATCTTTCAGCCTTTATCCTGGGTTTCAGTACGGATGACCCTGAGGCTGCTGGGCCTCATGGCCTCCTGCATCCTGCTGGTCACTCATGCCAGATGGCATATGCGGGCTCTGCAGTGGGACCTGAAGTTCCAGTGGGCGCAGCACCAGGGCGACCTGTCCGATCACGTCCAGATCTCGGAGGGGACTGCAAAACAGTTGCAGTGGTGGCTCTCGAACCGGCAATGGGTCATGGGCAGATCCCTCTCCCTTCCCCAGCCAGAGCACACAGTTGTGACGGACGCGTCCCTTCTGGGATGGGGCGGTCACATGGGAGAGGCGGAGATCAGAGGCCTCTGGTCTCCGGCGGAGTCCCGGCTCCATATCAACCTTCTGGAGCTCCGGGCGATCCGACTTGCACTCAAGGCATTCCTTCCCTCTGTCAAAGGGAAGGAAGTGCAGGTGTTCACAGACAACACCACCGCCATGTGGTACTGCAACAAACAAGGCGGGGTGGGGTCGTGGACCCTTTGTCAGGAGGCTCTGCGCCTCTGGACATGGCTGGAACATCAGGGCATGTTCCTGATGGTTCAACACCTGGCAGGTTCGCTGAACGCCAGGGCGGACGAACTCAGCCGCAGGTGCATGATGGATCACGAATGGCGTCTTCACTCGGAAGTGGCGCAAGGACTCTTTCTACAGTGGGGAGAGCCTTGGTTGGATCTATTCGCCACCGAAGAGAACGCGCAATGTCATCAGTTCTGCGCGTTGGAATTTCCAAGGCGGCACTCGCTCGGCGACGCTTTTCGTCACGAGTGGAGTTGCGGTCTATTGTACGCCTTTCCGCCTATACCACTTCTACCCAGAGTGTTGAAGAAGATTCGGCACGACCGGGCCCAAGTCATTCTTGTGGCTCCGGACTGGGCTCGAAGAGTTTGGTATCCCGAGCTACTCAATATGAGCGTAGATCCCCCGATCCGTCTGCCTCTTCGGGAGGATCTTCTGTCGCAGCAGCAGGGGACGGTCCTCCACCCGAACCTGTCCAGTCTACACCTGCTTGCGTGGAGATTGAGCGGCGGCAGTTGATTCCTTTCGACTTGCCTCCCGAAGTTTGTGATGTGATTCTGGCAGCCAGGCGTCCCTCCACTAAGGTGGTATACGCCTGCAGGTGGAACAAATTTGTGGCATGGTGCACAGCAAAGGCTGTGAATCCCCTTTCTGCCCCTCTTTCTGAGGTCCTTCTGTTCCTTCTCTCTCTGGCCCAACAGGGTTCTGCCCTGGGTACCATCAAGGGTTATCTTTGTGCTATCTCGGCCTTCCTCAGGCTCCCTGATCAGCCCTCCCTTTTCAAGTCCCCTGTTGTTAACAGGTTCTTAAAAGGCATTACACACGTCTTCCCTCCTGTTCCGTTTGTAATGCCTCAGTGGGACTTGAACTTGGTTCTTACCTTTTTAATGTGCGCTCCCTTTGAGCCTCTACATAACTGTCCTCTTCGTCTTCTGACTCTGAAGACAGCCTTTCTGGTGGCCATCACCTCCGCTCGGCGGGTGAGTGAGCTCCAGGCTCTATCTTGCAAACCTCCCTTTCTGTCTGTTCATCCAGACAAGGTTGTTCTTCGGACGCGTCCGTCCTTCTTGCCAAAGGTGGTTACTGCTTTCCACATTGGGCAGACCATCACTTTGCCCACCTTCTTTCCGCCTCCGCATCCTTCCAGAGAGGAAGAGAGGCTCCACCGTCTGGACCCAAAACGTGCGCTCTCTTTCTATATTGACCGCACAAAACACTTCCGGGTGGATGACCAGCTCTTTGTTGGCTACGTGGGCGCCAAAAAGGTCGGGCGGTGCACAAGAGGACCATCTCCCGCTGGGTTACCTTGTGCATCAAGACCTGCTATTCTTTGGCTAAGAAGGAGCCTCCTGTTGGGCTGCGTGCCCATTCCACCAGGGCAACGGCTGCTACCACGGCCTTGGGCCGCGGTGTTCCGCTGCCGGTTATCTGTCAGGCAGCTACGTGGGCCTCGCTGCACACGTTTACAAAGCATTACTGCCTTGACAGTCAGGTCCGGAGGGACGGCTTCTTTGGCCGTTCTGTCCTCCAGGACTTCCTTGTCTGATCTTTGTTCGCAGACCCACCACCGGGGTTGGTATTGCTGGGGTATCTATTCTAAGGTAAGGAATCTGTCACTAACGTGTCTCTTTCAGATGCACAAGTTACTAACTTGTGTAACGATATATCTGTAAGAGACAGTAGTTAGTGACAGATTCCTACCGCCCACCCATCCTCCCCGTTCTGCAAACTGATTTCTAGGGTTAAGGACATCCCTTTCAGGGCCCTAGTATTTTTCAGACACCTATGTCAGCTTCTTGCATGGCTCTGCGTTCCTGGCGCGGAAAGTCGTGTACAGAACTGACGTCAGCGCGCAGGGGCGGCGCCTAAGTATTGCCCGCGACGTCATCCCGGCGATCACGACGCCGACGACGGACGCGGAGCCGCACGACGCCGCCTACCGACGCGCAAGGGTACTGCTACGCAAAAACTTTCCGGATCCAGCCTGACGCCTGGGGATATTCTAAGGTAAGGAATCTGTCACTAACTACTGTCTCTTACAGATATATCGTTACACAAGTTAGTAACTTGTGCGTTGTGAGTCTAAACTTTTTGATATTGCTCGCAATCTTGTTGCCACCAGAGAGGTTAAAAGAGGCAGTGAGATAATCCTGGCATTGATTGTGTGTATCTTCGTATGTGATGCACACCCGCCTGAATCTTATTCCTGCCAGTTAGGAATGTAGTGTGAAATGTAGCAGCAGTCGCCTTGTAGGAGAACCCACACCTGTCAATACCAGGGTCTCTGGTCACACTTAACCTACTCCTGAGGTGAAGGTAAGTTTGAATGTATTGCTTTCAGGTGCTTCTCCACCTCAAGAGGCAACCGGTGCAGGCAAAACGACCGCTGCCACTTGCCTACAAGTTTAGAACGGGAAGATGGCGATCATGCTTAGCCTACAGAAAGTGTACATTGTGTTATGTTTCTCTCCGAGTCCATTTATATGAGGATTTGTCAGCGTTTAGTGGAAAAATGTTTTCTCATGAAAATATACTAAAACTGTGTACCTGAAATAGTATAACTCGGATAAGTCTAGACCCAGTTGCGTGAATGCTGGCTATTAAATCTGTCTGGTATGAAAGGAATCGGCTGCACCCATATTTGACTCTGTTTGATTTTTCCCATTACAGGATTGGTCCAGCAGTCTGCAGGGGCATGACCTGAGGACCAGGCTTTAACTGGGCCACTTAAACTTGTGCACCTTTTTGTTTCTTAGCCACTCAAATACATTTGACTACCTTCTTTGCATCATTATCTTGCTAAAAAAGTGAACTTCGTTGATGTTTTAGTTTTCTTGCAGAGGCCAACTGAGAGAATTTGTCTATGCTTTACTCCATTCATTTTCCCTCTTGTCCTGAAAAGGTCCTAAGTCCCTTCAGATAGAAAACAGCCCCTTAACATGGTGGTGCCACCATCACCCTCAATGGTCAGGATGGTTTTCTTTGGGTGGGGTGCTGTGTTGAGTGTAGTCCAAGTGTAATTCTTTGCATCTGGCCCTGAAAATTCCATTTTACTTTGGTCAAACTATAAAACATTTTAGAACACAACTACAAATTCTCCTGAGTTTGTTTTTCATTCTTCAATTGGGACTCAGGTCGGCTTTCCGGAGTAAAAGCTTCTTTGATATTTGATATTTATTAATTTCTAAAGCGCCAGAATCACCCCATAAGGGGTATCTCCGCGCTTAGGACGTTGTGCTACAGCCAAACCATAGGGACTCAGAAAAGAAAAGTTTTTAAAAGCTTACTGAATTGAGGAAGGCTCGGGCAGTCGCGAAGCTGGAGGGGGAGTTTGTTCCAGAAAGTCGGGGCAAGGTGAGTGAATGCTTTGCCACCCTTGCGGGCCTTTTTAATTCTTGGAGTGCAAAGGAGTAGCTTGGATCCTGATCGGAGAGGCCGAGGGGGAGTGTACTTGGTAAGTTTGTCAGACAGGTAGGAAGGCCCCCGCCCATTGAGGGCTTTAAAAACAATGCAGCCGATCTTGAATTTCACCCGCTTCCTCACTGGGAGCCAGTGGAGTTTGTTAAGAAGTGGAATGGAGGCTGTTCTAGGAGGGGCGTTTGCTACTAGTCGGGCGGCCGTATTCTGGACAACTTGTAACTTGTTTAAAGAAGCCTCGTTGGCCGAGGCCAACAGTGCATTACAGTAATCCAGACGGCTTAACACTAGGGCTTGCATCAGTGTTTTTCTTTGTAGAGGAAGGTAGCAGAGGAAATACTCTTCTGAGTAAGCTAAGTGTGTGGAAGCAAGTACCAGCGGTAGTAGCGGCGTGAGCTTCGAGAGTGAGATTCTGGTCAATCCGGATTCCTAAATTCTTGACCACTTCTTTTGGGGAGGGGGCCTTGCCCAGCTCCTCCGGCCACCACCTGGGAGTCCAACTTATGGCTGCTCCTCCAAACAACATGATCTCCGATTTCTCGGCATTCAGTTGGAGGAAGTTGGTCCTCATCCAGGCAGCAATGGTCTTCATGCCCTCAGAGAAGATAAGTTGTGTATCAGGGCTGGATTTATCAAAGGTGAGGAGGATCTGGGTATCGTCCGCGTAGGAGATGGGGCTGACCCCTAAGTTCCTCATTAGTTTGGCCAAGGGAGTAACATAAATGTTAAAAAGAGTAGGGCTCAAGCAGGAGCCTTGCGGTACTCCCTTGGTAACTTTTGTGGTTTTAGATCTAAAGGTCCCCAATGTGACTGTCTGGGTTCTGTCAGTGAGAAAGTCTGTCAGCCATTTTAGTGCAACCCCTGTACTCCAATGTCCTGAAGTCTCTCCAGTAGGGTATGGTGCGAGATGGTGTCAAACGCTGCCGATAGGTCAAGCAGCACCAACAGTGCCGCCTGACCATTGTCCAGGGCCATTCTGATGTTATCAGTTACCTCTATCAAGGCGGACTCGGTACTGTGCCTGGCCCGGAAACCTGACTCTGAGACATCCAGGCATTGCGAGGTTTCAATAAAATCAGACAGATGCCTGTTTATATGCTTTTCAAGAAGCTTGCTCTGAAGGGGGAGCAGAGAGATGGGACGGTAATTGGACAGCTCGGAAGTGGGAATCTTAATGTTTTTACGAATGGGTACAACTTGAGCTGCTTTCCACTCTGGGTGGGGGAGTCTGCCAGCCCTCAAGGAACTATTGAGAATGGTGCAGATGAGTGTGGCTAACTGTTCAGCTAATCTGGAAGAGATTTTTGCGGGGATTATATCTAGGGGGGATCCAGATTTAGTTTTGGTAAAGAGAGATTCAACCTCTACCGGAGTGAGTGAGGGAAAGCAATGTAGATGCGAGGTGTTATTGGAGGAGGCAGGGTATGCTCTAGTAGGGTAAGATGGAATTTCGTTGGAAGTGATGATTTTATGGTAAATGGCTTCGATTTTCTGGGTTAGAAAGGAAGCTATATTGTCGCACAGCGACTGTGAGGGAGTCTCTGCAGTATCGCAAGCCCTGGGGTTTGTGTAGGTCTTCAGGATCTGGTAACGGGTCCTAGAATTGTTCCCAGCTTGCTCAAGCTGATTTGCGATATGTAGCTTACGCGCGGATTTTAGATTTTTATGATGAGGACAGTGCAGCTTTATATCTCTCTTTGTCTAGCACACTGTGCGAGTGTCGCCATTTCCGTTCCAATTTTTTACATTGGCTCTTTTCAGTTCGGAGGGTAGGGGAATACCAGCTAGTGGGAGTGTGTTTTTGGGGGTAGGTCTGTGGTTTCATAGGAGCTACATTATCTATGGTCACTTGTGCAATGGAATTGAAATGTGTTGGTGTCAGTGCTCCAAGAGCAAAAAGGGGTCAAGAATTGGGTCAGTCTTCTTTGTGCCAAGGTCTGTACCAGCGTGTGGCGTGGGATATAGGGGTGGAAAAATTTCTGGGACTCATAAGTTGGAAATTCACCAGAGAGTGGTCAGACCAGGTCAGAGGGTATGTCTCCCCACAGATGATATTTGGGGAATTGGTTAGAATAAGATCTAAAGTGTGTCCTGCAGAATCGGTAGGGCGTTGTTGATCTTCAAGAGATCAATTGTGGCCAGGTCTTCTAGGCAAGCTGTGGCGTCAGGATTGGAGGCATTCTCGCTATGGATATTAAAATCTCCCAGGAGTAGGAAGTTTCGGGTAGAAATGACATGGGGGGGGGGGAGGGGGGGGGAATGAATTCCATCAGTTGGCTAGTAAATCCTAGTAACGGGCCAGGGGGTCTATAAATGAGAGCCCCTTTCCAGCTATGTTGTGGGTGCAGGTCAAGTCTGTAAACTAGGCATTCTATTGCGTCCGTACACATCTGATCTAAAATAGAGATAGGTATGGATTCCTTATATATTAAGGCTATGCCACCCCGCCCGTCCTGGCCTGTCTAGTTTTTGAATTCGGTAGCCTTCCGGGAGTGCCATCGCAATAGAGGGGTTTGAGGGTTTAATCCAAGTTTCGGTAAGAAACCCGATGTGTGGATCATTTTCAGTCAGGAGATCCCATATGTTTACAGCATGTTTAGGAAGGGATCTGACGTTGGCTAAGAAGCAGTTCCAGCCTATGTTGGTGGGCTGGGTCTGAACACGACCTTGTGAGATATTCCCATGGGGCCCAAATCCTTTAATCCGTTCAGGGGGCATACCATGAGGCAGAGTATGTTGGGGAGCAATGCTCTGAAATCTGCATATCCTGCATGAGAAAGGGCCTTCTAGTAAGGTGTGTGAGTGTGATAGGTGCTCACAAGGGAAATGCCTGATCATTAGTAATTCATCCCGTGTATAGTAGCACCGAAAACTCACAGGGTTGCAGATATCTGAGGGAAACCTAGCAGGGGTCCCGGCTCCTGGCGACTTCCGGGCGCAGACGGGCTTGCCTTAGGAGCGCCCGCTGCGCGCGTCTGGCCAGGCATTAACTAATATAGGGATTCTGGCCTCTAGACCGCTACCCTCCTTTCCGGTCTCCGCCGGAAATGCCCCTGGTCACGTCCGTCAGCGCAGCCTCCCTCCACTCAAACGGGCGAGCCCGCTGTGGACCGGGGAGGAGCACTAGGATGGCGACAAAGAGGTAAGAGAAGTGAAGAATGCAATAAAATAAAATAGGCGCGGTATGCAGTTAAAATCAATTCTTTAAAAACAGCGTGTCATAAGTGCTAAAGTGCATAAAATTAAATGCAACGTGGCTGCAGTACCGGTAATTCAAAGGAGGAGCGGGGAGCGAGGCTCATATATGTCTGGCTTTAAGCTTTGGCTTTTCAGGCACTCTCCCAGACATGCCAGATTGTGGAGTGCCTGAGCTATTGTTATCCCATTCACACTTACCTAATAACTTGATTGGCTTGGTTGGACCTGTTTTCAAGTTTGCTCAGGTATTCTGTCAGCCTCTTAGTAGCCTCTCTAGTCAGTTTTACTTGCTTGACCACACTCCGTGTGACAGGATGTCCTGATCTGAAGCAGAAATGTATTGTTAGCAGACACCTGTGCGTCCTAACAATCATCTTGACTGCCTCAAACAGGTGGTCGGAACCCTGGACATTTTCAGAACCACCTCCTGATGATCTGTACCTTTCCACAACTTGGTCCCACATTTTATTTAGAAGCTCTTTGATGGCCAGGGTTTGGCTTTGACATGCACCACCCAGCCGAAGAAACCTAAAGCCATTGCTGGAATTATACTGAAATAATGTGTATCGCTACGTTAACACAGGTGGAGGCCAACAGACTCGATGTGTGATTTCGTGGACAAGTGGATACACCAGAGGTAATTTAGGATTGATGTCAGAAGGGTGGCGGATACTTCTCCAACCAAGCTAATCAAGTTCATTCAATTCCTATTTTGAATTCTTTTCTGAAGTTTCCTTCAATATTAGTTGTAGTCGTGCAGGATCTGTGGATAAAAAAAAACAACCACATTCCAGGTTATATACAGAACCGGAGGGGGGAATGTACGTAGGAGACCTTCTGGGGGATTTCTAAAATGATGATTGCATGTTAATGTGATATATTGGACCACAATAAATATACAATATAAAAATATTATGTCTAGCTCTGGTAGAGAGCCACTAGCGTGAAAATGAAATACCAGCATTTGTAAAGTGCACAGATACCTCCGGAGAGGTGTCACGGCGCTGGGGGCCGTCTGGAAGAGTAAGCGAGCTATTGCCCAGAGTCACAAGGTGCTGGGCTAACCTGCCGCCGGTGCCCGGGATCGAACCGTGAGCCCCTGTGTTCCGGAGTCAGCCACCCTGGCCCCTGCACCACTTCTATGACATAGTAACAGTGTTAACCTCTGTTGTTGTGACAGAGAAATTCCAGGCTGCTCTGCCTGGGCTCTAAGAGCCTGTCACAGCAGCACTGGAAATATAAAATGAAGGGTTTCTCTTGGGTACTGAATCACAAAAAGTCAGACTTCACTACATTCAGCCATAGATAAAACATAAATCAATTAAATATGTTCAAACCACTCAAATCATAATCCATATAAATGTGCTAAGGATTCTGGACCGCAATCTTCATATTGTGGAGCGGACTGGTGCGGTTTCTACGCTGATTAATAATCTTTGTAAAGAGTCGTATATATAATAAAGCCTGTAGCATTTTCCTGATGGCTAAGTAATATACTCCTCTTTAAAACAAACCACAGGATATCTCAAACCTCCTGTGGGAACACTGCAAAAATTCGAGGATCATCATATCCCATTATTGGTAGAGCACCAGAATATTAAATTGCAACGGCTCACTCTTTGGTTTATTATTCATTACCTAAGTTTGAGAAGAAACATCGTTCTGGGCACAACTAAGGACTGGAAATATCATTTTCCCTCCTTTACGGGATAGTCTCATCACAAGGCATATCCCAAGATAATGTCCAAAAGGCATATATGATATTGTGCCAAATGTAGGAGAGATAATCTAAATGAATGTCCTGAAGAAGGTGGCTTAGAAATCAGAACCCACCGAAACGCGTCAACGCCCTCTTTTTTGTCCTGTTAAATTCGAGGAACATTTGAGTCGAATTACATAATATTAATAGACTCCAACTAAATTGATTCTGTCGAATTAACAGAGTTTTGATGATTTTTAATGTTTTCACTTGTCTTTTGTCTCTCATACATACTGATATAAGTTTGTTTCTGACACATGATGTTTATTTTTTAATTGTCTTTTTTCTTCCATATTATGGTTTTTAATTATGGTTTTAATAAATGAACTTTTGTGACATTTTCTAAAAATAAGTCTTTGTGTATTTATGATTGATTTACGGGTCCAGAATCCTTAGCACATTTATATGGATTATGACTTGAGTGGTTTGAACATATTTAATTGATTTATGTTTTATTTATGGCTGAATGTAGTGAAGTCTGACTTTTGTGATTCAGTACCCAAGAGAAACCCTTCATTTTATATTTCTTGTATTTGGTACCCCATCTCTTGGTAAGCGGGGCCACTCCCTTCTTGTTTTGAAGACAGCAGCACTGGAAACAACCAGCTCATGGGGGAGAGGGCTCAGGGAAGGGTGGGGGTGTGCAACAGGAGGCCAGGTGTTATTTATTTTATTTATTTTGGTACATGAAAGAGAAGCCATGTTATGTATGGTTCCCCCATTATTCATCTACCCCTACGTAGTAGTTGGAAGCTGGGGTGGATGATTTTGGGGTCCATACATAACTTAAAATTATAGATGGGTAAAACGTGAATTGTGGGAATGTTTTTCACCTCATGTTCTAAATGACATCATATACCGCGGTCACTCAGAACACCCTCGGTAAAACATATCCCCGTAATTCGCTGTTACCAATCTATAATTCTGTATATCATTGCAAAGTGTTCTTTGCAGATATTGATAACATAGCAATTACTTTTCTTTCACAGGACTGCCCAACGTTCAGTAGAACATGTTAGACATGTTCATGTGTGGGCATCATGGGAAGATGCACATAAAGCAAACACAAGGAGATGATGGACGGAGTGCTGAAACCCCCAGTCACAGATCTGGGTTGAATCCATCATCATTCTTTAGCTCACTTTGCCACCCCAGTTCAGACACAGCTATATGCAAATCAGTCTTGACCCTGTGCCTCATGGGAACAGTCCAGACCGAACTGCCAAGCCATGTCTTCCCTGGACCGGAATCAAGCATCCTGGGACCGGTTTCTCATCAGCCAGGCTAGCTTGAATCCAGTGGCAAAGTGAGCAAGGGACCCACGTCTGGGCATACCCTGCTAACTTAGGGCGAACAAAGCAAACACAAGGAGATGATGGACGGAGTGCTGAAACTTTTCAAACACTCACCCCCAGATGCACATAAAGACTGCTTTCATGGTGCTGGCAACAGTACCCAACTCCAGGGCCACTGTAATTATGTGACACGGCCAAGCTGTTTCAGTTCTACTTAATTATGCGGCAAGAAAAGGCAAATTATACTGTGTAATGCAAAACATTTAGTGATAGTATTACTTCATTATGTTGACATTTTTACACATCTTAACAGTATCCAGGCAAAGGTTTCACTTTATTACCTCCAGTCTGACACGCAAATAGAGCACTAAGAAACAGAAAGATGCCCAATCACTGCACAGCAATACGTGTTGTAGCATATTTAGTAAACTTTGTTCTGTTTGAGCTAGAATTTTTGTTTTTGTTAAAATCTGCAGATTATGCAGCAGATGATGGATTATGTGGCAACTGAGACAATTCCATGTTTATGTGGGAAACGTTGCATCCACGAAATCCCATAATTCTAGTGGCACTGCCTAACACCAAGAAATACCACTCAGTCACACAAGTTCACACAAAACCCACATTAATGCACACATCAAATGAAGTTCACATATGCCATATAGTTGCCTCATCTACCTCCTAGCAGCACTTGCCACCTAGCAGTGTATATAATTCAGTCCAGTATATATACACTTGTATTTCGTTCTATCCAAAGAAAGCACATTAGAGAGCCATCGTCACACCCACTTGCTCACACCACAGCACCAACACTTTATCGTCGGCAAAGTGTTGCCACCTCCGTAGCGCGTCCCACTAACCACACCAACATACGTTACCAGCTAGAAATAGCTTCGAAATGCACAGCCTCACATGCATGAAGTTCCATCAAAGCTATACCAGTAACTAGCAATGCCACTCTGCTCATGCCACGCAAAGAACAAACGTTCACCCCACTGAAATGAAATAAGCCAGTCCCTTGGCACATGCGCCTACAGTACAGTCCTGGCATTGCACTTGTTTCAATACATTTCTGTTGACTTTTTAACCCATATTGTTGTAATGACTAACCAGAACTACACTTTATTCGTTGTTTATTTTAGTATTTTTTTATGATCATATGCTAAATACGGTAGTTTTCAACCTGCTGCCATCGGGCAACCCCCACTACTTGGCATAAAGCACAGTGTTGTCGTCAATAATGTCAGTTCAGTTGTCATCAGTGATATTATCAATAATGTCACAGAACATGTCATGAGTGTTGTAATCTATAGAAGACATAAGCAGTGCATGGCAAGGACGCAAGTTATAGTTACTTTAAGGCACTTGAGGTAACTACAACTTGTGAATTTCAGTTGTTTTGTTACTTTAAAAAACCATATGTTTGAGCTATCATTTCCACCTAACTATAGTGTCACTAATAACCTTTGGTTTTTTGGGTGAATTTCTGAGGTTTTTAAAAATTTATAGTAAGATATAATTACAATTCCTAACTATAACATCAACTTAACCTTTTGTTTTTTCAGTGAATTTGTATGTTTGTTTCAAATGTAAAGTAAGATGTCAATCACCATGGGTGGCATGGAGCTGGGCGGCCTACCCCTGCTGCGCAGAGCCTTCAACTCCGCGCGGCATGGGGTTGGTAGCAGGGCCTGCACCTAAACCCCTGCAGATGTGCACAACTGACTGTGTGAGGTAACAATATAAAGGGTGAATTTTAAGTAAAGCAGACACATTGGCTTTATCAAGGGGCCAAATATAAACATATATAAAGCTAACCTATTGTTTTTGTCAAAGTCACTAGTAATTGTAATCAAGCGTATATTTTATAAATTCACAAGTTGCAATGTTTAACAAAAGTGATTGTCTTAAAATATTTTTAACAATGAAACTTTATTTTAAAAAAGCACATCAACATGTCTTTGAGTCTTTCCTATAACATTTTTCAAGCCCCAAAATGCAGTCATAGAACCTACCACGATGTGGCAATGCACTCTAGCTGAAGAGAATAGAGCTCCTGCTAGGAGTGGTTTAAAAATTAAGATAGGCTCTCCTGGGGTCATGCATTCATTAATCCAAGAGACTTACTGTTTTATTTAATGTTGTGTGGTGGCTGCTGCACTCCCTGTAGCCCCTACAACAACAAAAGTGGTTGATGATGCCTCTCCTCCTTCTAGGGGCATCACCAAGAAGAAAATATATACTTTATAAATTCCCTAGTGCATTATGGGCACTCTTTGGCAGAGCAGTGAATAATAGATTAGCAGCTCATGCCGGCCATTATTCTTTATTAATTTGTTTTTAATTTGTGAGCACCCCAGTGCCCCCCCCCCCCGGGGCACCCACAATGTCTACCTCTTTGGTGGTTGCTGGGGGAGCCCCGCAACTCCTGGTGCTCCCTAGCCAGCACGTATAGTGGGTGCTGGCAGGAGCTGGCTATTTGTTAAGTGGGTGCCCACCCTCGGCACTCCCAATGTCTACCTTGCTGGGGCCGTGAGGAGAGCCCCAAGGCCTTTGCGGTCCCTGCTCGCACCCCTGCAAGAGCCAGCTACTTGCATTGTTGGTGGGTGTTTCGGTGCCCACCTGGGGCACTCACAATGTCTGCCTCTTTAGGGGCCAAGGGGCCCCTGTCGGCATCATATTGTGTGCTGGCTGAAGCCGGTTCCATTTCTTTGCGCCTGCGTGGGCAGGAGCAGTGTTTTTCACTGCTCCCTCCTGGGCAGGATATAAGTGTTGTTCCCTCCCTGTGAGAGTGTGGGCAGGGAATAGAAGTCTATTCCCTGCCCACACAGTCCCAGATACTGAACTGCAGTGTCCCAGGGGATGGGGCCGTCCCCCAACAACACCTTATATATAAATATATATATATCTTTTTTTTTTTTTATTTAAATTTTTTTTTTTTTTTCAGGACTGGACCATTTCTTTTCATGTTATAGCCAGCCAATCAGAGTGCGGGAACCCTCACGTCTGCGAGCAAGGTGGGCAACGGGGAAAAATAAAAAGCCCCCTCACCCAATCAGATCGCTCCATTGTTTCAAGTTGCATTGAGTGGGACTCTTGCGAGAGTCCCGCAAACCCAACCATCCAGATATACAAAGTTTTTGAACGTTAATGTCTCCAAATCTTCTGAACAGACATAAGTGGCTGACATATCCTAGACTGTACGGATAGGAATATGAGAGAAGGCACACAAGAGACATTTGTTTGCAGTCACACAGCCTGTCTTGTCAAATGGAGGCTGTCCCAGATTATCCACAGGCTCAAGAATGACAGCTTTTTTTTTTATACTAAACATAAGACAAGACAACTGTTACTCTCTGGTCTTACATTAACTTAAAATACCCTCAGTTTTTTTTCATTGACCTGCATTTCACATGAATGGTAGCATTCTGAAGGAAATTAGACATTCAGAAGATTTACTCTAGTAACTGATGCAGTATGGTAAACAATATATCAAGACCACAGTGTCTTTATCTTGTTAGAGCCAAAAGAATTCTCATGAGACTGAGACTGGTCTTGTTTGTAAGTCCTATAACAATTGTTAATGCTCCAGAACTTGTGACACTGACCAAAAACAATGGTCCTCACAGGGTCTGCCTACAACACTGTGGAAGCCCAAGAGGACGGTGATTAAAGTACAACTTTGAGGGTGTGACAGAATCCCAGTACATGAGTGCAGGGGACAGTAGTGGGACCAAACAAAATTCCCACAATTCAAACAGGTAACATCAAACTCTCTCTAGCTCTCACTAGACTGAGGCTTCTGAAGACAGCTCTGAGAGAGGTTGAATAATTCCAAGGATGCTCAGAACGACTTTGAGGTGACGCTGCAGGTGGTTCAAACAGAAAACGTTTGGGAAGAAATTCTTGACAAAGATAGTCTTAACTGGAGAGCCAGGAACACGTGTAAGAAAGTGCCTCTTTTTGTCATGGTCACCCCCACTTTTTGTTCACTGGTACTGATGCTTTTGAGTGGGAGTGCACTGGGCCCCTGCTAACCAGGCCCCAGTGTTAGTGCTCTTTCCCTAAAACTGTAACCATGTAGATTGTAACCCAATCGTCAAGGACTTTAGCACCCCTGTAAGACCCTGGCAAATGGTACCCCTGGTACCCACGGCATTGGGGTGTACTAAAGAGGGTCCCTAAGGGCTGTATTCTGCCACCCAAAGGGACCCACACAAACCGATGCAGACTGCCGTTTCAGGATGCGTGAAATGGCGCAAGCCATTCAGAAAAAACGATAATGTCCACTCTCTACTTGCAACGCCAAAGTACACGGCATTTACTGTATGTAAGTCACCCCTACAGCAAACCTGTAGAGCCCTAAGGCAGGGTGCATTATATTACATGTGAGGGCACATCTGCATTAGCAGATATGCCCCTGTGATGCCTAGTTCCATTGTTACTCATTGCAGGTGATCAGTAAGCCATTTTAAAGCTATGTACTGGACACTGGTCATTACGAGTTACCCAGCTACATAATGGCTTCACTGAAAATAATGGTGTTTGGTATCAAACACCTTGTCTCAAATTTACACTGATGCCAGTATCAGATTTATTGTGACATGCACCCAGAGGGCACATTAAACGTGCCCCTTGTGACCCTACTAGTCTCTTGGTGTGTTTGCTGATTGGTATCTTCCAGCCTGCCACGACAGATGAGTTTCTAACACCCTGCAAGGGAGAGCCCGCGCTCTCAGAGGCCAGAAACAATGTTTGCTCAGCAGAAGGTGTTCATACCTCCTCCAGAAAAATGGCTAGTGATTTAGCATATCTGAAAGAGACACGTTAGTGACAGATTCCTTACCTTAGAATATCCCCAGGCGTCAGGCTGGATCCGGAAAGTTTTTTGCGTAGCAGTACCCTTGCGCGTCGGTAGGCGGCGTCGTGCGGCTCCGCGTCCGTCGTCGGCGTCGTGATCGCCGGGATGACGTCGCGGGCAGTACTTAGGCGCCGCCCCTGCGCGCTGACGTCAGTTCTTCTTTTTCCGCGCCATAAGCGCAGATCCGGGAAGAGCAGTGCCCTAGTCACTTTTTGACTATCTTTTTGTGAAATTTTTCACTGTTCTCTTCAACGAGTCTTCACGACTCCTAAGGTGTCGTAGGGATGCCCGGCTTTAAGCCCTGCGAGGAATGTGGTCGTATGATGTCCATCACGGACCCCCACCTCGAGTGTCTCTTCTGTCTCGGCCGAGGCCACGACACGAAGTCGTGCCCTGACTGCCGGAAACTTCATCCGAAGGCTTTGCGAGAGCGGTCTCGAAAGCTCCTTGAAGTCCGGCAGTCGGCTCCGCGCCGCAGCAAGCCCCGGTCCCGGGAGAGGTCGAGGGGCCGGACGCGGAGTCCCCGCCGTTCGTCGGAATCCAAGTCTTCGCGCTCCTCCGGTAAGTCGAAGCACAAGAAGTCTAAGCGGCGTCATCGCTCTAAGACTTCGCCTCGCCGGTCGCGCGACTCGGCTGAGGTCCCTGTCGGCACCGTCCCCGCGGCCCCGGACGTGCCTGTCGAGTTGCCCCCGCATTACCTGTCCTACCCGGGTTCGGGGGCGACTCCGGCCGAAGTACAGAAATTCCTGTCGGCCATGGCCCGCCTCTTCGGGCCTCAAGGTCCCTCCGGTGCGCCTTCGGGCCCCGCGGGCCCTGATGGGGTTGCTCCGGCGTCGCCGTCGACTCCGGTCCCGGCGTCGCCTGTCCCACCAGCCTTCGTCCCGGCCTCGGCTCCGGCCCCGGCCTCGACCCCGGTTCCGGTGGTGCCGCAACCCCCATCGACGCCGGTTGACCTAACCACGCCTCCGCCGACGCCGATGTCCCCGGTGCCGTTTCCGACGCCGTCCGGGGCTCCGGACGGCGTCGTTCCCCGGTTCTCCCCGGGTCCGGACATGGAGCCGGACCGGCGTCGCCCGACGCCGGTTCCGGCGCCGATGAGGCCTTGGGTCCCTTATGTCCCTCCTCCTCCATCTTTTCAACCTGAGGAGGACCAGGAGAGCTGGGAGGGGTCTGACGACCCTCTCACACAACAGTGCGAGTTTGACCCGGACTGGGTTGAGGAACTTGGGGATGCCAGTGGGCTGGATACCTCCCCCGACTCTGGCATGCTGTCTCCTCCCGTGGCAACGGAGGAGGGGGCTAATTTTGCAACGGTGTTGCGTAGAGCTGCTGGAGCCTTAAATCTCCAGTTGCCTACAGTGGCCGTCAGGACTAACCTCCTGACTGAAGTGCTTCAGCCGGCGGCCTCCTCTTCGGAGCCTGTGCTGCCGTTCAACGATGCACTCACTGACGTTCTTTTGGGTGCCTGGTCCAAACCCACCACAGGGGCTCCTGTGGATAGGAACGTGGCCCGACGCCATCGCCCGGCTCCGGGCGACCCCCTGTTTCTCTCCCAACACCCCACCCCTGAGAGCTTGGTTGTCCAAGCCTCTGCCTCCCAAACAGCCTTCCCTACCGCCCCTCCGGATAGGGAATCCAAGCGCCTGGATCACTTTGGGAAGAAGGCTTTCTCTTCCTCCAGTGCTGGCTTGCGGTCTGTTAATACCGCTTGCCTCTTGGGCCGATACACCCACTCCCTGTGGGATTCGGTGGCTGATGTTTTGCCGCAGTGTTCTGAGGAGGTCCAGACACTGCTTACCCGCGCTATTGCGGAAGGGCGTGATGCGGCTAAATATACCATCCGCTGTGGCCTTGATACCGCCGACTCGCTGGGCAGATCGCTTGCAACGACGGTGGCGCTGCGTCGCCACGCCTGGCTGAGAACCACTGGTTTTTCAGGGGATGTCCAGAATACTCTCATGGACATGCCCTTTGATGGAGTCGGTCTTTTTGGTTCGAAGGCAGACCATGCGCTGGAGCGTTTCAAGGACTCACGGGCTACTGCTAAGTCCCTGGGCCTTGCTGTTGTGCGCCCTCCGCAAACGTCTGCTTTTCGCCCCTTTCGTGGCCACGGAAGGGGCGCCCAGTCACGTCCACAGCCCGGCCAACGGCCCGCGCAGCAAGCGCCTTCGCGTGGCCGAGGACGTGGATACCGCCGTGGCGGTTCGGGCAACCAGCGTGCGGGTCAGGCCACCACCTCCAACCCGTCCGCGGCCTCCAAGCCCTCCTAGTCCCTCCTTTCAGGTGCACAGCACGCCAGTCGGGGGCAGGGTCCGCCATCACCTTCACCACTGGCGTCCCATCACCTCGGACAAGTGGGTCTTGGACATTGTCCGAAGGGGCTACTCCCTCCCCTTCGAGACCACCCCCCAGCCATGCCACCTCAATTCCACCGCATGTCAGGGGATCACTTGGTGCTTCTACAGAAGGAAGTCACGGCCCTCTTGGCCAAGAGGGCCATCGAGCATGTTCCGACCCCAGAAGTAGGGCGTGGTTGCTACTCCCACTACTTTCTGGTGCCCAAAAGGACAAGGAGGACATGCGTCCTATCTTGGACCTCCGGAACGTCAATCGCTTCCTCCGGAAGGAGAAGTTCAAGATGCTCACCCTAGCTCAGGTCTTAACTGCCCTCGACCCCGGAGACTGGTTGGTAGCGTTGGACTTGCAGGACGCCTATTTCCACATCCTCGCCCTGCCGGCCCACCGGCGTTACCTTCGGTTCACGGTAGGCCTCGAGCATTTTCAGTTCACCGTGCTCCCCTTTGGCCTTACCAGTGCCCCTCGGGTGTTCACGAAAGTGATGGCGGTGGTCGCAGCTCATCTGCGCCGGGCAGGGGTTTCAGTCTTCCCCTACCTCGACGACTGGCTGCTGAAGGCGGGCTCATCCCAGGCAGTTGTCTCCCACCTCCAGACTACGGCCGAACTCCTGCACTCGCTGGGGTTCTCCATCAATGTGCCAAAGTCGCATCTGATTCCTTCTCCACAGCTCCTTTTCATCGGAGCAGTTCTGGACACGACGCAGTTTCGGGCCTATCCTCCCGAACGGCGAGTCCGGGATATTCAGGCTATGATTCCGATCTTTCAGCCCTTATCCTGGGTTTCGGTACGGATGACCCTGAGGCTGCTGGGCCTCATGGCCTCCTGCATCCTGCTGGTCACTCATGCCAGATGGCATATGCGGGCTCTGCAGTGGGACCTGAAGTTCCAGTGGGCGCAGCACCAGGGCGACCTGTCCGATCACGTCCAGATCTCGGAGGGGACTGCAAAACAGTTGCAGTGGTGGCTCTCGAACCGGCAATGGGTCATGGGCAGATCCCTCTCCCTTCCCCAGCCAGAGCACACAGTTGTGACGGACGCGTCCCTTCTGGGATGGGGCGGTCACATGGGAGAGGCGGAGATCAGAGGCCTCTGGTCTCCGGCGGAGTCCCGGCTCCATATCAACCTTCTGGAGCTCCGGGCGATCCGACTTGCACTCAAGGCATTCCTTCCCTCTGTCAAAGGGAAGGTAATGCAGGTGTTCACAGACAACACCACCGCCATGTGGTACTGCAACAAACAAGGCAGGGTGGGGTCGTGGACCCTTTGTCAGGAGGCTCTGCGCCTCTGGACATGGCTGGAACATCAGGGCATGTTCCTGGTGGTTCAACACCTGGCAGGTTCCCTGAACGCCAGGGCGGACGAACTCAGCCGCAGGTGCATGATGGATCACGAATGGCGTCTTCACTCGGAAGTGGCGCAAGGACTCTTTCTACAGTGGGGAGAGCCTTGGTTAGATCTATTCGCCACCGAAGAGAACGCGCAATGTCATCAGTTCTGCGCGTTGGAATTTCCAAGGCGGCACTCGCTCGGCGACGCTTTTCGTCACGAGTGGAGTTGCGGTCTATTGTACGCCTTTCCGCCTATACCACTTCTACCCAGAGTGTTGAAGAAGATTCGGCACGACCGGGCCCAAGTCATTCTTGTGGCTCCGGACTGGGCTCGAAGAGTTTGGTATCCCGAGCTACTCAATATGAGCGTAGATCCCCCGATCCGTCTGCCTCTTCGGGAGGATCTTCTGTCGCAGCAGCAGGGGACGGTCCTCCACCCGAACCTGTCCAGTCTACACCTGCTTGCGTGGAGATTGAGCGGCGGCAGTTGATTCCTTTCGACTTGCCTCCCGAAGTTTGTGATGTGATTCTGGCAGCCAGGCGTCCCTCCACTAAGGTGGTATACGCCTGCAGGTGGAACAAATTTGTGGCATGGTGCACAGCAAAGGCTGTGAATCCCCTTTCTGCCCCTCTTTCTGAGGTCCTTCTGTTCCTTCTCTCTTTGGCCCAACAGGGTTCTGCCCTGGGTACCATCAAGGGTTATCTTTGTGCTATCTCGGCCTTCCTCAGGCTCCCTGATCAGCCCTCCCTTTTCAAGTCCCCTGTTGTTAACAGGTTCTTAAAAGGCATTACTCACCTCTTCCCTCCTGTTCCGTTTGTGATGCCTCAGTGGGACTTGAACTTGGTTCTTACCTTTTAATGTGCGCTCCCTTTGAGCCTCTACATAACTGTCCTCTTCGTCTTCTGACTCTGAAGACAGCCTTTCTGGTGGCCATCACCTCCGCTCGGCGGGTGAGTGAGCTCCAGGCTCTATCTTGCAAACCTCCCTTTCTGTCTGTTCATCCAGACAAGGTTGTTCTTCGGACGCGTCCGTCCTTCTTGCCAAAGGTGGTTACTGCTTTCCACATTGGGCAGACCATCACTTTGCCCACCTTCTTTCCGCCTCCGCATCCTTCCAGAGAGGAAGAGAGGCTCCACCGTCTGGACCCAAAACGTGCGCTCTCTTTCTATATTGACCGCACAAAACACTTCCGGGTGGATGACCAGCTCTTTGTTGGCTACGTGGGCGCCAAAAAGGTCGGGCGGTGCACAAGAGGACCATCTCCCGCTGGGTTACCTTGTGCATCAAGACCTGCTATTCTTTAGCTAAGAAGGAGCCTCCTGTTGGGCTGCGTGCCCATTCCACCAGGGCAACGGCTGCTACCACGGCCTTGGGCCGCGGTGTTCCGCTGCCGGTTATCTGTCAGGCAGCTACGTGGGCCTCGCTGCACACGTTTACAAAGCATTACTGCCTTGACAGTCAGGTCCGGAGGGACGGCTTCTTTGGCCGTTCTGTCCTCCAGGACTTCCTTGTCTGATCTTTGTTCGCAGACCCACCACCGGGGTTGGTATTGCTGGGGTATCTATTCTAAGGTAAGGAATCTGTCACTAACGTGTCTCTTTCAGATGCACAAGTTACTAACTTGTGTAACGATATATCTGTAAGAGACAGTAGTTAGTGACAGATTCCTACCGCCCCACCCATCCTCCCCTGTTCTGCGAACTGATTTCTAGGGTTAAGGACATCCCTTTCAGGGCCCTAGTATTTTTCAGACACCTATGTCAGCTTCTTGCATGGCTCTGCGTTCCTGGCGCGGAAAGGCGTGTACAGAACTGACGTCAGCGCGCAGGGGCGGCGCCTAAGTACTGCCCGCGACGTCATCCCGGCGATCACGACGCCGACGACGGACGCGGAGCCGCACGACGCCGCCTACCGACGCGCAAGGGTACTGCTACGCAAAAAACTTTCCGGATCCAGCCTGACGCCTGGGGATATTCTAAGGTAAGGAATCTGTCACTAACTACTGTCTCTTACAGATATATCGTTACACAAGTTAGTAACTTGTGCATCAAGGCCGAAGGCTTTAAAGTCTCTACCACCTTTTGTTATGTGACCCCTGCTTCCCCCCCCCCGACCTGGGGATTGCTCCCTCTGGGGCCCATTTGGCACCAGAGCAGGCACGAAATTAGATTTTCAGGAGGCATGTTGAACCCACAGGCTGCCCACACCCCTAAGGTGAGCTACCTGAAATGAACAGCCAAAAAAGGGTTTCAGCATCTTGATTTTTGGTGAAATAAGGACTTCTGGGTCAGGGTTATGCCCACTCCCCACAGGAAGTGAGCATATAGGGGACGTAGTCGTCCTAGTGACAGGTAACCCATTGGCTACTTCCATATACTCCCCTAAAACACACCTAATTTGAGTGTTGGGGTCCCCCGAGACCAGGTCCTCGGATTCGACTTCCTGGGAACTGAAGAAGGGCAAAGAAGAAATTACCCCACGAGAACCAACAACCTGCATAAAAACCGGTGCCAAACCTTGCCTTGCTGCTTGCTCCTTAAAAATTGCAAAGATAGTACTCATCCTGCAGATGTGCATCCTCCCCACCACTTGGAGGACTGTCCAGCACTTAGACAACTAGCTGGCAACTCCCTTGGGGTGGAGGAGCCAACCCCCTGTATCTGCGGGCACTGACTGCATCTGCCCAGTTCACTGTGTTGCTGGCCATTGGGCCCACCGAGGGAGCTTCACATGAGGAGGTCTTTGTGGCTCTAGGAGGTCAGCTCCGTCTCTCTGCCGAAAATTGAGACGCTAGACTCGCCAGGAGCTCCCCTGCACCAATACCCTGATTACCGGGGCACTTGCACCAGCCGAGGCTTGTTCAGCGTCCAGCACTTTGGAACCCTTCCTGCATTTCAAGGGACATCAGGAAAGACGAGACCCACGACCTGAGTGGCCCTGCTGTTTTGTTTCGATTCTGACAACTGAGAGCCTCAAACGCCAAGTGGCCAGCCAGCCAAGACCCTCTGCACCCGAGCCCCACAGCCCGGGTCTCTGACTTCTGATGTCGTCCCCTTAGCCCTAGGGTCCCCACAACTCGAGTCCCCCTGTGGGTTCACCCGTACTTGCCCCAAGTCCCCTTTGTTTCAACGGTGTATCGCTTGAGGCTACAATCTAGACAAGCACCTCTATACCCAGACACGCCAGGTCAGGTAAAAGGAAACTGATGGTGATACTTTGGACCTTGGCCCTCTAGTGTCTACAGTCCCAAAGGGCACCTTTGAAATCCGATTGGAAGTACCGGTTTGCTATGTGTGTTTTTCCTCCCATAGGTTAGCATTGTAGCTTTCGTGGCTCATGCCTTAAAACAGTTACTGGAGTATTTTTACTGTTTTATGCTATAATAGATATCCCTGAAAGTACTTAAATTATTCTAAAGATCTTGGTGTCTAAAATCATAAAAATCTACTTTATTTTATAAATTGGTCTCGGATTTCTTATTGAGTGTGTGAACCATTTATTGACTGTGTGTACAATAAATGCTTAGCGCACCTCTGTGATAATCCTAAAATGCTTGACACTACCACAGATAGAGCACTTGAGAATATTAAAGTAATCCCTGTAAACCAATAAGGGTCGTAAGAAATGGGATTCCTGGTTGGCTGAGGTATGCACCCAGGAACCACCACTCTAGTCAGCTTGGCACAGAGCAGTCAGGCTTATCTAAAGAAGCAATGTGTAAAGTATTTGTGCAACACACATACGCACACAGTAACACAATGAATACACCACAGCAAGACTCCACACAGGTTTAGAAAAATTGATTATTATATTCTGAACAAAACAAGACTAAAACGACAAAAAATTCAATGTATAGATTTGAGATAATGAATTTAAAAATAATAAATGCAGTGCTTAGCAGCAAGTAGCGCTAGAAAGGTTACTTGGACCGGGGCAAAGTCGAAGTTCGGGTCAACCTCGTGGAAGCACAGGCTGACAACAGGACCCATGCAGGCCTCGGTGAACGAAGTACCTTTCCTGGTTGCAACAGCAAAATGTGCCGATTGGAGTCTCGCAAGTCGAGGCTGCGTCTACTTTCTCCATATGCTGATGGCGATTCGTCGGTTCCAAAGACGGGTGCCAGAGTCGAGAGGTATTGATCTATGTGCTGGATTCTGCCACACAGCTGAGGGGATACGTCTATCTCACCAAGCTGCAGCAGCGGTGATACACACTGTACGATGCGCCGATCTTGGGAGACAAAGAGCTGGTTGCAATGCGCAGATTTTACTCCTGCAACCGGGTCGATGCGCAGGTTCTGCTTCACGCAAACAGGAGATGCGTTGAAATCAGTGTTGCAAGTATCTAAACCACTTCCAGTGAGCCAGGCACAGGAGCAGGGTTAGAGACTTTGATATCACGGAGTCTCAAGCAACAGGAGGCAAGCCAACAAGCCCTTGTAGAAAACTTGGCGTGAAGGCAGAGTTCAGCTCTTCTTCAGCAGAGTCAGAGAGCAGCAGGGCAACAAACAGAAAAGCAGGCCTTCCAGGTCAGCAGTCCAGGGCAACAAACAGAAAAGGAGGCCTTCCAGGTCAGCAGTCCAGTCGAGTCCTTTAAGCAGCTCAGCAGTTCCTCTGGCAGAGCTTCGGTTAAAAGTCCAGTGGTGTCTGATTTGATGGGGTCACCAACCCAGTACTTATACTCAAAAGTGCCTTAAATGTGGGAGTGACTTCAAAGCAGCCCTCTGAAGTGCACATGTATCCCTTTCAACCCAGTCCTGTCTGCCAGGCTATCTGTGGGGGCTAATCAGTCAAATCCATGGGGACAGGACACCACCTATTGAAGTGAAGTGTTAGCCCCTCCCTTCCGTCCTGCCCTTTCAAGGCCATCAGAATGCAAATGTATGTAGATGGGTACTCAGACACACCTATCCTTCCTGTGTGGTGGCTGTCTAGAGGGAATGCACAAAGTGTAGCTGTCGCCCAGCCCAGACGTCCATCTGAGAAAGGCTGCAAGGCACACAGAGCAATAAGAGCAGAGAAATGCCCACTTTCTAAAAGTGCTATTTCTATAATAGTAATGTTAAATCCAGCTTTACCAGTAAGGAAGACTTATCATTACCCTTCCAAAGATATAAAACATGATATAGCCACTCCTTCTCAATCAGGAATTGCAGCTTAAAAGTGTAATAAGTAATTCCCAATGTTAACCTATGAGAGGAGTAGGCCTCACTGTAGTGAAAAATGAATTTAGGAGTTTTTCACTACCAGGACATGCAAAATATAAAGGTCCATGCCCTACCTTTTACTTGCATAGCACCCTGCCCTTAGGGCTACCTAGTGCCTACCTTAGGGGTGAGTTATGTGTAATAAAAGGGTAGTTCAAGGCTTGGCAAGTGATTTAAATGCCAAGTCGAAGTAGCAGTAAACTGCACACACAGACCCTGCAAAGACAGGCCTGAGACAGGTTTGAAAGGCTACTTATATGGACGGCACAACCAGTGATGCAGGCCCACTAGTAGCATTTAACTTGCAGGCCCTCAATATATGTTATACCACTTTACAAAGGACTTCTAAGTGAATCAAATATGCCAATTGGGTATATTCCAACGTCCCCATGTTTGGAGGAGAAGCCCATGCACTTTAGCACTGGGTAGCAGTAGTAAAGTGCTCAGAGTCCTAAGGCCAACAAAAAGAATCAACAAAAAACGGAGGTGAAGGCAAAACGTCTGGGGGAAGACCACCCTAAGGGTGCCAGGTCTAACACATGTCCCCTGAGCTGAAAGTAAGGAGATGTACCCAACCACTAGGGAGTTCTCATCACTAAGGTGGAAAAACCTAGATAGACCATCAGCATTGGCGTTGTCTACTTCAGGTCTGCGTACCACCCTGAAGTCCATACCCTGTTGGGAAATAGACCACCTAAACAGTTTTGGGTTCTCAACCCTCATTTGCATGAGCCACTTAAGGGGCCTGTGGTCAGTCTGAATCACGAAGCGAGTGCCAAACAGGTATGGCCTCAACTTCTTCAGTGCCCAGACCACAGCAAAAACTACTCTCTCAGCACTCCACCTCTGTTCCCTGGGGGGTAACCTAGAGATGAAAGCTACAGGTTGGTCTAGGCCCTCCTCTTAAAGTTGTGATAGTACTGACCCCATGCCATGCTCTGAGGCACCTGTCTGAGCAATAAACTCCTTGGTTAAGTCAGGGGCCGTGAGAACAGGAGTTGTGTGCATTGCTTGATTCAGGGAATTAAATACAGTTTGGCATGTCTCTGTCGAAATCACATTCCAGGGCTGCTGCTTCAAAGTCCGCTCAGTCAAGAGGGCAACAATGGTGCCATATCCCTTGGCAAACCACCCATAACACCCTATGAGTCCCAAGAATGCTCTGACCTCCATCTGGGTTTTGGGGGGCAGCCAGGCCATGAAGGTTTCTATCTTGGCCTGAAGGGGTTTCACCTTCACCCTGCCCACCAAGTGTCCCAAGTACACCACTAGACACCTGCCCTATCTTGCACTTACGTGCCTTGAGCCTGAGGCACCATCTGGAGATGAAAATGTGGTCCTTCCAGCTGCTACTGAAGACAGCTGTGTCATCCAGATAGGCCACACAGAAGGCCCCCATACCAGCAAGGACCTGGTTCACCGGCCTCTAGAAGGTGGCAGGGGCATTCTTTAATCCAAAGGGCATCACCCTAAACTGATAGAGGCCCTCTGGAGTAGAGAACGTGGACCTCTCCTTTGCTCTGTCTGTTAGGGCGATCTGCTAGAACCCCGTTATTAGATCAAAGGTACTGAGATACTGGACAGCACCTAACCTATCAGTCAGCCAGGGGGATGGGGTGAGCATCTGTCTTAGTCACTGAATTTAGCCGTCTGTAATCCACACAGAACCTCAGTTCAGTTGTGGTGCCCGGTGGGGCAGCTTCTGGTACCAGAACCACAGGACTGGACTGGGGGCTACTGGAGGGTTCTATAACCACGAAATCCCCAACTCCAGCATTTTGAACACTTCAGCCTTAATGCTGGACCTCACCTTATCTGACAACCTGTAAGACTTATTCTTGACAGGGAGGTTGTCCCCTGTGTCCACATCATTGGTACACAGGTGGGTAGTCCCATGGATAAGGGAGAACAGAGAAGAGTACTGTCTCAATACTTGTTGGCAGTCTCTCTGTTGTTAAGGAGTTAGAGTGGGGAGAAGGATTACTCCTTCCACAGACCCATCCTTCTCCTTGGAGGTCAGGGGGGAGAGAGAGGTTCACTCTTCTCTATCTGTCACCAATAGCTTGGTGGGTTCAGACCTCTCCAAGTGTGGTTTGAGGTGATTTACATGCAGCACCCTGTTAGGTTGCCTAGGGATCTTGAGGTCCACTAGGTATGTGGCCTCATCCTTTCTTTCAATCACCTCATAGGGCCCATTCCAGAGATCCTGGAGGGCCTTGGGCTCTACCGGCTCTTATCACCCACACTTTCTCACCAGGTTGTAACTTTACTGTGGTAGAACTTTTGTCATACTACTCCTTCATGACTTCCTGGCTGACTTCTAGGTTACTGGAAGCTTGCTTCCATAACTTAGCCATATGGCTTCTGAAGGTCAGCATGTAGCTCACTATTTCCTGAGGTACCTTCCTGGGAGCTTGCTCCCACCCTTCTTTCACCAAACTCAGAGGCCCCCTGACTGGGTGCCCATACAACAGCTTGAAGGGGCTGAAACCCGCTCCTCTCTGTGTCATCTCTCTGTATGCAAACAGACATGTTAAGAGGCAGACCTCTAATATGCTATTCAGAGGCTTATTGAACCTCTCAAGAAGTCCATTGGTTTGTGGATGGTAAGCGATGGGGAACTCGTAGGTTACCCCACAGTCCTTCCACATTAACTGCATATAAGCAGACATAAAGTTTGTGCCCCTGTCAGACACAACTTCCTTGGGGAAACCCACTCGGGTAAAAATCGCCATCAGGGCCTTTGCCACTGCCGGTGCAGTCATTGTTCTCAGAGGGATGGCCTCCTTCATATCTAGGGGCATGATCCACCAGAACCAGGATAAACCTGGTGCCTGAAGCAGTCTGGGGATCTATAGGCCTTACAATGTCCATGCCCATCCTCTCAAAGGGTGTGCCAACGACAGGCAAGGGATTAAGGGGGGCTTTAAGCCTCTGCCCTGTATTCCCACAGGCCCGCTTGGTTACACAAGTCCTACAGAACGCATCTGAGGAATTCTTGATCCTATGCCATTAGAAGTGGGGAACAAGCCATGCAAAGGTCTTGTCTTGGCCAAGGTGTCCTGCCAGGGAAATGTCATGAGCCAAATCCAGTAGAAAGGCCCTGTAGCATTGGGGGACCACCAGGTCCCTTGCTGTCCCATGCCCTGGAGTCTAAGGCTCTCTGTAAAGGAGATTGTTCTCCCAGTAGATGTGGTAACTACCAGAGGCATCACCTGCTGCTTGGGCTTCAGCCTGCTGCCTCATGGCTACAAGGGTTGGGCACTCCCTTTGTGCCCTACAGAACTCCTCCTTGGCGAGTCCTCCTTTCACATGCCATCCAGCAAGCTCAGGCAGGTCACCAATGGAAGCAATGTTCTCCTCAGTGGACTCCGGGGCGGCCACCACAGGTGCCCCATCCACGATGCATCCTTATCCTAACACACTTAATCACCCTATGAGCACCTCCATTACACCACACTACTTGTCTTCTACCAACCTTCCCTCCCCTGCCACTCCTTCCAATCGAGCAGGGCTCCCGCATGTTTTTAAGGACGCATCCCCTTCCCCGCACCGTCGCACCCCCATCTCACCTCATACAGTTATCAATCGAGGCCCCCCCCCCTCTCCACAGGACCCCTCCCCTCAGTTCCTTTCCTTAAACCAACATTCAGACCTGGTGGCACGACTGGACAAGTTATCTCTACAAGTGAACCTTCTCACTCAAGAATTCCATGAACTGTTAGCCCTCTCGCTTAACCATCTGCTCCTGCTCAACTCTTAGTTCCTTAGGAAAGCTACCCACAGTCCCCACCAGTGCACTCCTTGGCCTTGACCAGCACTCCTCGCTCCCTATTTCTAAAACCTTACCCCTCCCTAACGCCCCCTCCCGCCCTAGAAGAATGATGGTGGAACTTGCGACCAGTGAGATTGAGGATCTACTCCTCTCTTACTCGATCACTCTAGAAACTGACAAGGTCCCTATGGACCAAATTCAAACCATTCTCGCCAACCCACACAGGGAACCCTCTAACAACCACAGAGTCGTAAATAGCGACAACCTCAAGCAAGTGAATATCATTCAGACTCCTTCATTACACACGCCTATACGTCTGAAATGGGCACTACTCAACTGTAGATCAGCAAACAAACATGCCTCAGATATCTTCGACCTCATCCAAAGCAATGAGCTAGATATTATCATCCTCACGGAAACATGGCTAAATCCTTCCTCCACCCCATCTTAGACCTCCTAGTCACGACATAAACCGTCTAGACAGAACCACGAAACAGGGCGGTGGACTAGCTTGTATATACCGGAACACACTATCTGTCTCCCACATGGAGACCTCCACCTCACCTATAGTTGAATACCTTTGCCTCAACAGCTCTAGTAACCACATCCCTGTATGCAAACTTCATACTTTCTACCACCCTCCTGGCGATAACTTCCTCTTCATCGAACAACTAATGGAAATTATATCTTCCAATGAGGACCAGCAGTATCCCAAATCTACCTTGGTGATTTCAACCTTCATTGGTCTAAACCTAATGACCAAGCGGTGATCTGCCTTAACGCATTCTTATCTGATCTGGACCTTATCCAATTCTGTGACCGGCCAACTCACAACAAAGGAGAAATTCTGGACCTCATTATTTCAAAAGGTAATACCATCACATTGGAGGACATTACCCCTTGTGATTGGTCCGACCATTACATCATCTTCTTCTTTATCAACAGGGAGGTGATACGGAAAAGGGTCCAACCAAGGAAAATTAAACAGTGGAAAAGAGACCTCCGGAATATTAACACGGACTGTCTAGCTATCGAATGTAAAAATGCCTTGTCTTCCCAAATTGACATGACTGATGTACATGATCTCACTGACTTCTAGAACTCCACTATCTCTGGTATCATGGATTCAATACCTCCTCTACAGCAAAAAAATGCCTCCTCCAAAATCTCCAAACCCTGGTTTAACGACAACCTAAACTCTGAACGCCGCAACCTAAGGGCTGCTGAACGTCTATGGAGATCAAAGCCTTCCGTGTATCATCTAAAATTCCTTAGATCGGTTAGGGGCTCCTACAATAAAAAAATCAAGACGACTACGGCCGATTACTTCAGAGCCCAACTTAGTCAAGCCTCAAATCGCCCCCAAAAACTTTTTGAAATTGTCAAACAGCAATCAGCAACAGCACCCAATCACTTCGGATCAGCAAACAATTCACCTTCATGCAACGATCTGGCTATCTTCTTTATGGAAAAAACTAAACTCATCAGTCTTGACCTTGAATCTAAGAGGGCCCTACTTACATCGTCTGAGAGTGCGGCTCATCCTGCCCTCTCTTAGAGTCTTAAGCCTCGTAGTATTAGCACCAAGAACATGGCCACCTGGAGCTCCTTTTCTCCTCTCAGTGAAAACGACATCTACAAAACTCTTCTGAGCATTAACCCCTCTAATCACTTCAGCGACCCATTGCCACCGTCTGTCTTCAAAGAAATCAAGGTTGTCCTTCTTCCCCCTTTGGACAAAGATTGTCAAAGCCTCCTTATCTCAAGACAAGATCCCAGAATGTCTAAAAGCAGCTCAGGTTTCACCCATTCTTAAAAAACCTGATGCGGACAGAATTGACCTCAACAACTTTCGTCCCATCTCCAACATCCCTACTCTGGCTAAGCTCCTAGAAAAATGCGTTCAATCGCAACTCTGTTCGCACATTGAGACTTTCAATCTCTTGGATCAACATCAATCTGGTTTTAGGAGCGGTCATAGTACCGAATCGGCACTCCTTCACATCATGGATGACATCCTAAAAATGTTAGACCATAACGAATCCTGTCTACTAATCCTCCTTGATCTTTCCTCTGCATTCAACACGGTTAATCACGATAACCTCTTAGCCATTCTGGAACACAGGATGGGCCTTTCCGGTCTGGTATTGCAATGGTTCGCTTCCTTCCTTCACAATAGATCCCAAAGAGTTAAGGTGAACCATACCCTATCCCAACCATCTATAGTCTCCATGGGTGTCCCGCAAGGGGCTGCACTTTCTCCCATGCTCTTTAATATTTTCCTGGAACCGCTAGCGAACGCTCTAAAATCCATGAACATTCTTTTTCATATGTATGCGGATGACACGCAACTTTACCTGAAAATCAATTCTTCTGAAGACCTCATTTCACTCAATTCCTCCTTGAGGATTACCCAAAACTGGCTAACTGAGAACCATCTCCTGTTAAACACTGCCAAAACAGAATTCCTTCTCATATCCCCTCCTAATCACACCCCCAAGATTGACCTCTGGATGAAGCACCTCACTACCTTCAACTGCGCCCCTGTTATCATCGATTCAGCTAAATCTCTTGGAATCACCCTAGACTCACACTTGAACATGAAGTAAAATATTAGTAAGATGTGTAAGGGCGCAAACCACCAAATGAGGCTTCTTAGAAACCTAAAACCATTCCTCCCTCAAGAGGACTTCAAGCAGGTGGTTCAAGCGCTTGTCCTGCCGAGGCTAGACTATGGTAGCGCGACGCTCTGTGGCCTCCCCAAACATACCTTGGCCCCACTCAGGGCTTCGTTGAATGCAGCTGCCAGACTGATCACTGATACAAAAAGAACTGATCACATCTCCCCAGCCCTAAGATCTCTAAAGTGGTTACCCTACGAAGCAAGAATACAACTAAAGATTGCTTGATTGACGCACAAAGCCGTTCACTTCAAAACTCCTGGCTACCTGGCTCAAAAACTAGAACTATCAGGTGGGGGCAGACCTTTAAGAAGTGCAAATTCTCTACTACTGAAACCTCAGACCTTTCGCTAAAAGAGAACAAGGCATCGAGCCTTCTCTGGCTCTTCACCGAAGATCTGGAACTCTCTCCCTCCGGAAATCCACAGAATCCCCTACACGGCTGCTTTCAAACATGAAGTAAAAATAATCCTAATGAACAAGTTCCTGCCTTAAATGACGGTTGTTTGTCTGTTTTCTAAATGTCTTTTTTTTTTCCCCCCCCCCCTAACAACTGTAATTCCCAGGATTGTCTACCTTACCAAGTAACGTGTGTTGCCCATCCCTGTACATTTTTATTAGTTCAATATGTTATCCTCTCTTACTCCCTCTACAATGTTCCCCTTTACCTTGTTCTCCCCTTCCATTATTGTGAAGCTCTCTGATGTCCTTCGGGGTCTTGTTCGCGCTATACAAAACTTTTTAAATAAAATAAAAATAAATAAATCTCACTGGAGGTACATTCAGGGGCTGGTTTCCCATGCCCTTCTGCCTCTCCTCTTCTTAGCAGCTGGCTGGGCCATTGTTTCAGGCTCCAGCCCTTTTTTACTCCCATCCTGGGCAGCCACGGACTGTGTGGTAGCACGGGTCCAATCAGGTAACCCTAACATCTTCACATGAGCCTTAAGCTCCACTTTCTTCCAGGTAGTGTGCTTAAGGTCATTAACCAACAAACGGTCCGTCCACAGACAATGCAGGGCTCACTGCAACTTTCAGAAGACCTGACCCTTCCACACCCCCCACTCAAATGGAACAAGGGCCCCAGGATAGTGACCCTTTCTGTTGTCAGCCACCACATCCTGGTGGAATGCATGGGGAATTACGTGTTCTGGGGAAACTAGCTGACTCCTTACCATAGTAATACTGGATCCTGTATGCCTCAGAGCCTCAACACCTTGCCCATTGATGGTGACCCATTGCCTGTACTTTGTAGTATTTGAGGGCACAGGGATCTTTGGAATCATCTCATTGTCACCTAGAGACACTAGCGTAACCCCACTAAACTCCCTCCCATTAATTGGGACCAACTCCCCCCCCATCACTACACTAGCCACCCCTGGAATCTTTCATCCAGTGGGAGGTGGTACTCTTTTTTTTGGTTTTTAGACTTGGGATCCCCATTATAGTGTCCATACCCGTAGCACTCATAGCATTTGATTGGCTTGGGCTGCTAACCTTTATCAGGGTAGATTTTTGTTCTCGTTGCCAGATTGCCAGACCCTTTCCCCTGTGAGTTGTGTTGGGGGCTTGGAGAGAACTCCATCTTTTTCTCTCCCCCCTTCTTCCTCTGGTTGGAACCCTGACTACCCTTTTGGGAGTTCCCCTCCACCCCCTCCGATACCTTTTTGGACACTCTGGTGTGGATCCAGAGGTCTGCCTCCTCATCGAGCTTCCTGGTGTCAGTAAGCTTGCTATCAACCAGGTGTTGGCGCACCTCTGGGAAAAAAGTATCAAGAATGTGCTCCTTTAAAAATAAGTTGTACAACTCTTCATAATTATTAACTTTGCTGCCCCTCACCCAGCCCTCCAGTACCTTACCAGCACAGTCCAAGAAATCCCCAATGTTTGTGTAGAGAGCTTGTGACTGGCCCGTAATTGTTGCCTGTACTTTTCAGGGGTCATCCCAAACTTGCTGAATAAAATGGCCTTCATGGCAGTGTAGCTGGTCTGGTCCCCCACCTCTAATGTAAGGAATGTGTCCCTCCCCACTGTGGGCATGTACCGCCATAAACTAGCCCCCCAGAACTCCTCTGGTACCCTGTGCACTTTCAAAGCCACTTCATACGCTGCCAACCATTTATCTATGCCATTCCCCACTCCATAACTGGGTGCCATATCCGTGGGTATGTGAAATCGAGACTCACTGGATGCCACTGCAGGTATGCTGCCACCAGTTTTATTGTTGCTTGACCCCACTTGAAGGGCTCGGATATCCAGCTCTCTGAGGCTCAGCTCAAGGGCCATCTTCCTTTCCTCCATGGCCAGCCTCTTCTCTTCTAGAGCTTGCTCCTTCTCTAGCTTAGCAAGGGCGTGGGTCTGCTCCTTGTCCTTCTCCATCTTAGCAAGCTCTAGCTTTAGTTTTCTTTTCTCCCTCCTCTCCTCCAGCTCCTCTGGTGACAGGTTGTTTGAGGACCCCCTGCTTCCTGGTCTAGAGTGGACTTCCAGTCCTGGGAGGAAATTGTTCCCCTCCTCTGTAGGCTGCACGCATGATAAGACCATCAGTCAGGTCTTGCTCTGATCCCTCCTCAGACTCCTGCCCCCCTCCTCCTCCTCCTCTCCACCATCTGGATGGGCTGCTGCCCATGTCGTTAAAGCTTTCTGAAGCTCTGCCTTCTTGGCACTTCCCTTATGGAACACCTTTCTCTCTTGGCAGAACCCCTGTAGCTGGGCCACTGTGTAGGCTTCCAGATTGGCCAGCTCGAATTCTATATTGCCAGACAAGGTCACAGACATTGCAGAAGAAATTAGACTTGGGCATAAAGACTTTTGGAAAAATCAAAAATGTCAGATCAGGGAGTTTTGAAAAAGGTGCAAATTGGTCCAAGTATAGAGTTGTAGTGAACAGTGAGTTACTCTATGGTATTGCACAAACACAAGTATTATCTTAACCGCTGATCACCAATGTTCGAAATGGGATTCCTGGTTGGCTGAGGTATGCGGCCAGGCCAGGCAGGAACCACCGTTCTAGTCAGTGTAAGCGAAGTACACTTTAAAACATGACCTGTGCTCACTCTCTGGTAGCCTGGCACAGAGCAGTCCGAAATATCTAAAGAGGCAATGTGTAAAGTATTTGTGCAACACACACAGTAACATAATGAATACACCACAGCAAAACTCCACACAAGTTTAGAAAAATAGATTATATTCTGAACAAACCAGGCCAACACGACAAAAATCCAATGTATAAGTGGAGATTTTGAAAGAATAAATACAGTGCAGCGCTTAGAAGCAAGTAGCTCTATAAAAGTTATTTAGGTCGTGCTGGACCCCGGGACAAAGTTAGAGTTCGGGCTGACCTTGTGGAAGCGCAAGCTGACTACAGGACCCATGCAGGCCCTGGTGAACAAAGTACCTTTCCTGGTTGCAACAGTGAGATGCATCGTGAGATGAGTCGATGAGGGTCCCACAAGTCGAGGATACGTCGACTTTCTACATGTACTAATGGTGATACGTCCGTTCCGAAGTATGGTGCCTGGAGGCAAGAGGCATCGAGCAATGTGCCAGATTCTGCCACTCAGTCGAGGGGATGCGTCGATCTCACCAATCTGCAGCAGGGGTAATACGCTGTATTATGCGGTGATCTTAGGAGGCAAAGCGCTGGATGCGATGCAACGATTTTACTCCCGCAACCAGGTCAATGCTCCGGTTCTGCTACACACAGACAGGAGATGCATTGAAATCGGTGTTGCAAGTATCCGAATCAGTGAGCCAGATACAGGAGCAGCGGTACAGACTTTGATATCCCAGAATCTCAAGCAACAGGAGGCAAGCTAACAAGCACTTGGAGATCACTTGGAGTGAAGGCAGAGTCCAGCTCTTCAGCATAGCCGGAGAGCAGCAGGGCAACAAACAGAAAAGCAGGCCTTCCAGGTCAGCAGTCCAGGGCAACAAACAGAAAAGCAGGCCTTCCAGGTCAGCAGTCCGGTCGAGTCATTTAAGCAGCACACAGTTCCTCTGGCAGAGCTTCGGTTAAAAGTCCAGTAGTGTCTGATTTGATGGGGTCAGAGACCCAGTACTTATACTCAAAAGAGCCTTTGACGTGGAGATGATTTCAAAGCAGCTCTCTGAAGTGCACAAGTATCCTTTTCAACCCAGTCCTGTCTTCCAGGCTCTCTGTGGGGGGTAATCAGTCCTATGTGTGGGAACAGGACACCACCTATTGAAGTGTCAGCTCCTCCCTTCCCTCCTGCCCAGGAAGACCCATCAGAATGCAGATGTATGCAGATGGGTCCTCAGACACACCTATCTTTCCTGTCTTTGGGCTGTCTAGAGGGAATTCACAAAGTGTAGTTGTCACCCACCCCATATGTGTATTGGAGACAGGCTGTAAGGCACCTGGATCTGAGAGTGGGGGTGAGTATGTTTGATTTGTTTAGCATTCTGTCCATCATTTGTTCTTTTTGCTTTTGTCGCCCTAAGGGGGAGAGTATGCCCAGACGTTGGTCCCGTGCTCACTATGCCTCTGGATTCAAGCTAGCCTGGCTGATGATGGGGGGATAACCCGAAACCGGTCCCAGGATGCTTGTTTCCGGTCCAGGGAGGACCTGGCTCGGCAGTTTGGGGTGGACTGTTCCCATGGGGGCAGGGTCCAGACTGATTTGCTTATTCCTGGGTCCAACTGGGGTGACTTGGTGAGCAAAAAACCCATGGATTAAACCCAGATCTGTGACTGGAGGGGAATGTTTGATTCAGCATTCCGTCTTTCATTTGTTCTTTTCACTTTCTAAAAGTGGCATTTCTAAAACAGTAATGTTAAATCCAACTTCCCCAGTATTGAGGACTTAATACCATACCAAAGATGTGAAACATGAAAAAGCTACTCCTGTTCAATCAGGAATTACAGCTTAAAATTGTATTAAGGAATTCCTAATGCCATCCTAGGAGATGAATAGCCTCACAGTAGTGAAAAAGGAATTTGGGTGTTTGTTACTACCAGGACATTTAAAGATTAAGCACACATGTCCTACCTTTTACTTACATGGCACCTTGCCCTTACGGTTACTTAGGGCCTACCTTAGGGGTGACTTACTTGGCCATTTACAAAGCCAAACTTTTTACAGCAAAGACCGCCTACTTTACCCAGAAAATTGAATTAGCCAAGAATTCAACTAAAGGACTCTTCCTAACAATTACTAAACTCACGATGAACCCCGACAGAAAATCCACCAATTCTAGCCAGTCCTTTTGTAATGAGGTTGCCAGCTTTTTCTTTAACAAAGTTGAAACAAAATGTTAATACCTTTTCCATTAAACATACTCCATACTTTGGATACCATATTCCTCCTAGCTGTATTTCAGTAACTTCCAGCTTTGCGGCTTTTACTCCTCCGACCACTGATACAGTTGCTAGACTGGTCAAAGCTGCAAGTTCAGGCTCTCCTGGCGATCCCTGCCCACCCAGGATCGATGCCCTTGTTGCAGATACTATTGCCCCGGCTTTGACAGACATCTTCCACCTTGTATTTGATTCCGGTTCCTTTCCAATTAGTTGGAAGAAAGCCTCAGTTCTTTCCACAAAAAACCTTCTCTGCACCGCTCTGATCCAAATAATTATCGCCCGATAGCTTGTCTTCCCCTGCCGGCTAAGATTATCGAAAAAGTAATGAACTCTCAACTCGCTGACTTTATTCAATGCAACAACTCCTTGGATGCCAGTCAATTCGGTTTCCGTTCAAACCACAGTACGGAAACGGCCCAAATTAAGGCCACTGAAGAAATCAGAATGACCTTAGATGCAGGAGGCTAAGCGGCCTTCATTCTACTGGATTTGTCGGCAGCGTTTGATACCGTTCACCACAGCAAATTGCTGTTCCGCCTGACTGAGATCGGTATCACAGGCTTGGCCTGGAACTTACTTTTTTTATTTATTTTTTATTTTTAATTCACCATCATCAAATACATTTGTACAATAGTATCCATAGATAAGTATGTATACGGGGAAGCATTATTAATCATCACAACGAAAAATAGAGGAACACAATACATTGTGGATAGCTTTCATAGTATGGTAACACACAAACAATTACACATGATCAATACGTAACTCGGAGGGCCCTAAATCATTAAGTTCTCCTTGAATAGTTTCAGCTCTAGTTTTCCAATCATTTATAGGAGCCCAGATAAGATTTCCTAGTTTCCTTGCCTTCCATCCTTTCCTCTCATATAACCCTTTTTCCAGATTATACATGGCTAGAAGCCGTGAAAGCCATTGTTGGAATGTGGGGGGCATAGGGTCCATCCAGGCAGATGAGATACAGATTCTGACCACGGCCATAGCTAAAAATACAAATTCGCGCTGAAACAGCGGTGTTCCTCTGTTAGCTACGCCTAGTATCATCAGCTCGGCTGTGAGCTTTATTTGAATCCTCAAAGTTTGCCCCAGAAATTCTTCTATGGCTCTCTTTAGAGGATCCAAAACCGGGCAGGAGGCAAACATGTGACCAATGTCTGCATCGTCGCCATGACAGCGGGGACATAGGATCCCAGCTGTGCCACCCCATTGAGCAATCTTGGCAGGCGTGAAGTAAAGTGAGAAGATTGTTTTATAATGTTGTGCTTGAAGGCCTGCTACCCTCAGTACGGTGTAGCCAAGCTTGAGTGAAGCCATAAACTCATCCCCTTCAATATTCAGTTTCCGCTGCCATTTCTCACAGTACTTATCTAAATCGTCAGCCAGTAGTTGCCTCATCCCGCCATAGATCCGGGTAATAGTACAACCATCTGGGTCTCAAATATCTTCCATAACTAAATCTTTAGAGAAGGCTTCCCCCCCCTTTTTCTTTGCAATGGAGGAACGTATCTGGAGATATTAAAAAAAAAAATTCCCTACGATCGAGATTAAAAAAGCGTTGAGCCTTCTCGAATTAAATTATACCGTCTGAATCAAAGAGATCCCTCATCTTCTTCACCCCCTGTGCATCCCAACGCATCATAACCCCATCATGGAAAACCACGGGGAGCGACGGATTTCCAAACAGAGTAGTGTAATAATTCATTCTCCCTAGACCCAGCTTTTTTCTAATACTAGTCCAGACCGCTAATGCTGCACCGAGGGTCTTAAATTTGACTTTTTTGTGGTAACTGGCTTCGCTGAATCTCAAAAGCCAGTTAGGAGCCTCTCTTTCTAGTAGTAGTTCATATGGATTCGGCGGAGCATCACTTCTCCACTGGTCCACAACCTTCCCTCCCAGTAACCCTCGAAAGTATTGAATTGCAGCAGCCCAGTAATGCATTTTTAGATCCGGGACCGCCCAGCCCCCACTTTCCCTGGGTAAGGACACGTATCTGAGAGCTCTTCTAGTCTTTCCTTGCGCCCAAACAAATCGATTAATCATCTTTTCCATTTCCTTAAACCAATGGTTCTCAAACTTTAGGGGTATCGTCCTGAACAGATACAAACATTTTGGAAGGAATATCATTTTAATAATATTACATCGTCTCACAATCGAGAGATGCAAATTATTGAGCCTATCGAATTCTCTCTTAGACTTTTGGATCACCGGGGCAAGATTTTTTTCCACAACCTTACCCAGTTTTGAGGTTATGGTAACCCCGAGGTAAGTAGCACATTCAGTCACCCGTGGATCCGACAAAGACAGCATGCTATTGACTACTATTTGCGTCTTTTCACGGTTGAGATGATAACCAGATGATCACACCAAAGCGTTCAGTCTCATGCTCTATTTCCGTTAGAGCCACAAGCGGGTTCGCCACAGTTATTGCCAGGTCATCCGCGTATCCTAGGATTTTAGTTTCATACCCATTCAATCGGATAGGGTGGATTCCCTTATTCGCCTCAATTTTCCTGATTAAAGGGTCAATATAAAATGCAAACAGGAGGGGAGAGCACGGACACCTCTGCCTCGTCCCTCGTGTAATAGAAATAGGTTCGCTCTGTCCGCCCATTAACCGGAGTCGAAGTCGAGGAGTTCTATATAATGTCTGTATGGCTTTGATGCACTCCTTTCCTACCCCCACATTCTCGAGTACTGCCCAGAGATAATCCCACGAAACCCTATCGAACGCCTTCTCTGCGTCGAGTAGGATAAGTGCCATAGGGTCTTCCATGGCAGCAGTACCGTCAAACATGGTGATAACTCTACGGATATGTTCGGCTGTTCCTCTGCCTGGGATAAACCCATGCTGACTGGGTGAGATCACCTTCCCTATCAGGGTGTTAAACTGATTAGTTAGGATTTTTGAAAAAATCCTGGTATCACTGTTCATTAAACTAATGGGTCTATAAGATCCGGCCTCGTTAGGGGGCTTCCCTTTCTTCAAAAAAATAATCATGTTGGCTTCTGCCCATGACTCCGGGGGTGCTTCCCCTTTCTGTGCTTGGCACATAACCAGTCTTAAATCATCACCCAAGATCGGGAAAAAAACTTTATAAAATTCTAATGGAATTTGATCAGGACCCACAGCCTTGCCGGAAGGGAGTTCCTTGAGGGCTTTTTGGATTTCCTCATCTGTAAATATACCCTCTAAGGCCTCTGAATCTTCCTGTGAGAGTGTCTCGGCAGTGAACGATGTTAAATAGTCCTTTGTTTTTTGCCGCCTTATGCCCTTCTTCCCAATATAAATTTTCGTAATACCTTTGAAATACCGCCCGTATTTCCCTGGACTCTGTGACTGCTTCCCCCTTTTGATTTTTGACCTCTACTATTCCTCCCCCCCCCCCGCCAATTTTCTATCTTGTCCTAGTGGCAAGCGTATGCCCAACTTGCTTGTTATATTCGTAGCAAGATTGCCTCCAGGCGCTAAAAGAATTCTCCGGTTGCCGCCATTTCGCCTACCCATTGAAGAAAAAAGGGGTGGCTGGGGATGATCGTGCACCCCATGGCCCCTGCCACACTGTGCATGGTTGGGAAGAGGGGACTCATAGGTACCTAGATCACTGAAAAAGTAATAACCTGCACACCTGAATTTTAACCAATTAAATTTAAACCATTTATGCTTCCTTGTGTCCCTGACCAGTTCCTGTCAGGCAAATAAATTTTTAAAAGGCGACGCCATCTATAGGCTTGTGAAAAGTGCTCCTTGTAATTTTGTGACATGATTGTGTCTCAATTGATTGTGACTCATAGGTACCCCCACGGGCCCGATTCGGAGTGCCCCAGGTGAAGGGGTGCCTGCTACGGGCCCCCAAAGACCGATTCCAGCAGCCTTTTCGTTCTGGGCAAACTAAATCGGAAAGGCTGTCCGAATCGGTCATCGTACTTGCTCGCTCGAAAAACTTAGTCAATAGAGCTGTACGAATCGGCTCCGGAGAGCTCTATCTCTCCGAATGCCTTTTGGAACCGATTCGGTCAGCGCTAAGGCTTTCCAGGCACCGTACTTGGTCGTTCGGAACTGTGAACGAGTCTGTCAGAAACAACGGCTCCGGATCGGTTTCGGCAAAGCCGAATACGATTCGGAGCCCTTTGACCGAGATCGGAATTGACCCCCTAAGTCGTAGGCTACACCAAACAGCTTTGCCGGTGCTGCTTAGCAGTGAGACCCCAGTCCTTTAAATGGACTGGAGGCACAATCCGACACAATCCATAAGAGAACGCAGAGATTGATGCCTGCTGCGTTGTATATTAGAAGACAGAAATATTGTGATACAGAAATATTCTGGTCAGTATAGCAAAAACTAAAGTATTCTGAAGGTAAGTATATATAGTTAAGTATAGATGTACTGTATTTAACTCCACATTCACATACTTTGTAGATATACATTGTCAATTTACTCCTACTTAGAGTTAATTTAGTAAACTTACACTTAGCTGTTTGCATGCACCACTGTTTTTGTTCCAGACCTACGTGAGACGATAATAACCGATGTCTTGTTGTTCATAGTTTGAAGTAGAATGTTTGCTGCTACCAGACTCCTGGTTTGAACTCCATACCTCTATAACAAGCGCTATATAAATGCAACCCTTTTCCCCCTCTTCTATTCCTCTGCTATCCTTCTGAATCCAAATAACTGACTAACATATCCACCACTCAAATTACTTTCATATTTCACTATACTAATTCACCACTAATCCTTTATGGGTTCCGGAGTAGCGTGCTACTCGCCGAAAAAGCGCTTTGACGCCTCGTCAGGGGTAGTAAGCGCTATATAAATGCAATTACAATACAATACTGCAGCTTTTATTAGCGCCAATTTCAGGAGGATCTCTTCTATACTCGAGCCATTAGTGATAGCCCTAACCAATTCTTCTTCTATATCTGACATTGTGCTATACATAATCTTTAAATTTTGCATAGTTTCTTTATTCCGGTTCAAAGAATAACACAGGGTTTCCCCTCTGATCCCGGCCTTCAGAGCATCCCAAACCTAGCGCTGCCCCTGTTAACCTCCAAGAATTCCCCATGCCACTTGTTCATGTGCTGAACATAATTAGGATCTTGAAGCAGAGCCCTCTCGAATGTCCAGGTGCGCTCCGGCACATCCACCGCAATGTCTTTGATCTCTAAGACCAAGGTATAGCCCTGGGGAAATTTCTTAATGCTACATATGGAAAGGAGGCAAGATGAGACCAGGAAATAATTCAGTCGCACTACAGCTCTATGTGGTGCAGAGAAATATGTGCTACCCCCCTCCTGTGGGTTAAGTTGCGCCCAAGCATCAGAGAGCCCGTTGTCTTCCATCATTTGAATAAGAGCCTGGTGTACTTTTTTTTTCCGACCTGTATAATTACTTGGGTTCCCCTTCCATAGCCCCCCCCCCCCATGCTATTTATGTTTAGATCACCACATACAATAATCGGTAGAGGCCACTTAACCAATTCTGAATTGAGATACTCAAACACATCGGGATCATCACCTGTTGATCCGTAAATCATACATAGCGTAAAATTAAATCCCTGCAGTTGGCCTTCAACAATTGCCCATCAACCTAGTCTATTGTTTGAGCGAGTTTTAAATACAATCCTCCCCTTCTGAGCGAAGATCGCTACCCCTCTCGTTCTTGTCCCCTGTGTGGTATATGCTATCAATTGTAACCCCAGCTGCTCTAAGAGATTTTTCCTTGACCTCTCGATGTGTGTCTCCTGCATGCAGATTATGTTGGCATGCAGCATCTTGAGCTGTTCCTTGATTCTCCTTCGTTTTTCTGCGTCATTCAACCCACATATATTTATCGTTGCTATCCGCATGCTAAGTGTGTATTACCACCCTGCTCTCTCAACGCTTCCTTTTTTTGCCATTCCTCATTGATTTCCTCGTGCAATGGTTTTTAAAAAAAATAAAATTTTACCCCGGACTTGCACCTCCCGATGACCCTCCCCCGCCAACCGCCGGCCCTCGAAGACCACCCCCTCCCACCTCCCCCGCCTACCTTGTGAGACGAGCAGACCTAAGGTCTATGTGGTGGAGCCTGTGAGTCAGCCCCCCTTGCTACCGACCTGCCAAGATTCATTCTCCCCCCTCTCTTTTTAATATTATGCTACCCCCCCTATATACCTCCCAAAAATTATTTTCCAGTGTTCCCTCCGCTAAATCAGTCCAGAACAAAGTTTCTCATTTACTGCGACAGGCTATCAGGCCTGAAAGATGTAAATTAATTGCTGCCATTAAGTTTTCAGTTTATCGATATAATCTTTAGCTTGAATGTCTGAAGTGAAGACTCTTGTAGTGTTCTTATATATAATCTTCAATCAAGCTGGGTTCATTAGAAAAGCTTCTGCCCCTAAGGCCTGACGGGGCTGAATCAGTTGCCTTAGCTTCCAGCGCCTCTCCACCGTAACATGGCAGAAGTCTGGTCTTGTGAAGGACTGATTTTCATATGTCCGTCGGCCGGGCCTTCGCGAACACTTCCTCCCGGATCAAAAAATTCCCAAAGTAAATTAATATTGCCCTTGGCGTTACAGTATTTTCTTTGCCAGGCTGAGTTGGTCTCTTTAAGGTCAATGGGAATCGATGGACCCGCTGTATCTCTGCCTCCCAGTTCCAGTGCTGAAGTTCAGGAAGGGCCCCCTTCATTAGTTTCAGTACATAGGCCCATATATCATTACTCTCTGCTCCTTCTTCTATGCCAAGTATCCGCAGGTTATTCCGCCTTTGCCGGTTCTCAAAATCTTCCAACTTCCATTGGAAGTCTGTGAATTGAGCAGCCTGGGTTTCTGTCCGCGCCCGAGTTCTGGTCAAGTCATCTTCTAACGTGGCAGTTCGCTCTTCAACCAGCATCAGCCTCGAGTTTATATCCGTACAGGCTTTAGCCATTTTTCTTACAGCGCCCTGGAGCTTCTTCGTAGCCAAGCGATTTTTCTTCCCATCCAATCGGGTCTCCTCTTGCAATTGTTTAATGGATTCGTAAATCATTTTCAAGGAGGGTTCTTCTGCTTCTGGCATTCTTGCATTGGTGACAGCTTCCTCCTGCTCCAACAGATCTGGGCAAGCTTTTTGGGTAGCAGAGTAATCCCATTTTAAGCTAGGATCTGTATTAGACCTGGGGTTCTCCTCTGCCCCCCATTCACATGGGTGGTAGTCTTTATACTTCTTCAAAAGTCTCTTCCTCCTTACCACCGTGCCTGGACCCTTCTGTTGGATACTAAGGCTTGAGCTGGAAAGCTGTTCATTGCTACTACCTTCTAAGTCAGAGGAACTGACTTCAGAGCCATCAGTCAAAGAAAACTTTTTATCACCGAGGTGTAAAGTATCTTCCAGTCCCTTGAAACCAGTTGCCTCTTCAACTAGCAAGCTGGTGTCTAGGGCTGTGTATTAACCGGGGCCTGCTCGTGTGCCAGAGAGGGATGGGTTGCATCATGTAATTTATCCGCAGTAGTTAAGGCAGGTTGCCCAGATACAGCTGGCAGAACTGGTCTTTGATTATTAGTGCTTTCAGGTCTCTCGGTGGTAGTTTCATTGTGAATGCCGTCCGCTTGAACTATTACCTCGTCCTCTAGCTGTTTATTATTTGAAGCATCAGCTGTAAGAGGTACAAACTCCGCCCTCCCCAGTGCTATCAGTGTAGGCTTGCTGAGCTTTCTGTTCCTTGTGAGTGACCAATGCGCCATTAGCATCAACGATGGAGGTCGTAATCGTGGTGAAAAATTTAGTAATGCTTTGCTGCTGTTGTATCAGTACCTGCCCTTGATGCGGCAGCCGTAATGGTGTTTGTGACTGTGCAGTAGATTCTATTAGGCAGTCTTTTATCTTAGCCCCCATGATGCTTTCTGGGGTCCCAGTCTGTTTTTCAGCCTCTTTCATATCACCTTTCTTTGTGCCATCCTGAGTGTGTCTCACCTTCAGGGATGTCCTAGTACTGGAATCCGGGTAGCCCACCGGCTTCCCTCCCTTGGGTCGCTGCAGCGGAATGCTGGTATTTGAGTCTGCACATGCCTGCCCCTCGAGAGCCTTCAGGCGTGCTGCTCGGCTAAGCTTGGGAGGCATCCTTGCTTCTTGGATTCTCTTGGCACGGCCCCGCGCCGTGAGCCGCTCGGTCCTTACTGACGCTCCAGCCCCTCCTCTCCAGCCCGAGGCAGCCACCGATGCAAGTTGCAGCGCGCTCCGCGTCTCCCGCACAGCCGCCGGAATCACCGACAGAACTGCCTCGAGGGTCCGCAAGATGGCAGGGACGCGAACCTCCAGCCGTTAAGTCGTCGGGGGGAGCGTGGGGAGCATACCCTAGTACATTGGGCAGCAAGGGGCGACCAGCACAGCCGTCTCAGTCAGGCGCCATCTTGTGGCCTGGAACTTACTCATTTCATTTCTACTATCAAGAGAACAATCAGTCCGACTGGACAACTATGTCTCTCTGCCTTTTTCTCTTCCCTGCGGGGTCCCGCAGGGGTCTGCACGCAGCCCAACGCTTTTCAACATTTTGTTACCCCTCTGGCTGAGCTCGTTAAATCATTTGGCTTTGCCCTTACTTCCTATGCCGACGACATGCAAATTGTGGTGTCTCGTGGCAGGGAGGGGCCCGACCAAGGCACCCGCTTTTGTAACTGCATGCAGGCTGTCAGTAATTGGATGTCGAAGAACTGCCTCCAAGTTAAATTCAGGCAAGACCGAGGTCCTGCTGTTTGGTGCCCATCCTTCATTCTAGACTCCTACCTGGTGGCCTCGAGCTAGGCCCTCTCCCCACACCAGTCAGCAATCTTGATTAATGATCAGCTTTCTCTCACTAGCCAAGCCAATGCAGTTTCTTCCAAAGTTTTCTATACTTTGAAGATGATAAAGCTTCTTCCTTTCATTCCGTCACATCTGCAAAAATCATTAGTCACCTCTCTTGCAATTTCCAAATTTAATTATTGCAATGCACTGTACCTCGGTGCTCATCAACATGTGCTTAATAAGCTGCAAATGCTACAGCCCGCCTCCTCCTCAACATTCCAAAACACCAATCGGTGTCCGAACATTTGAAGAAGCTTCACTGGCTGCCGATCAGGCACAGAATTACTTTCAAAGCTCTCTCTATTTCCTACAAGGCTCTATATGATCATGGGCCTGTTTTCCTGAAAAACAGTTTACATTGGTAATTCTTAACAGGCCAATAAGATCTTGTACAGCCAAATCCGTGATTCTGCCTAAATGTAAACATGCATCGTGGGGAGGCCGCAGCTTTGTGCTGGGTGCCTCCAACATCTGGAACAAGCTTCCTTTCCACATCAAATACTCCACGAACCTGCTGGTCTTCAGAATAGCTCTCAAGACCTGGTTAATCAATTCTTTATAGGTTATTTAATTCTTTATAGGTTTCTTCACTTTACACAGTAGCCAGTGCCAAGACACAGGTATTTGAGCGCTTAGCAAATCCATTTAACATTAGCATAAAAGGGGGGTTTAAGGCTTGGCAAATAGTTTTCAATGCCAAGTCACTGTGGCAGCAAACTGTATGCACAGACCCTGCAATGGCAGGCCTGAGACTGGTTTGAAAGGCTACTTATGTGGGTGGCACAACCTGTGCTGCAGACCCACTAGCAGCATTTGACTTACAGGCCCTGGGTATATGGTATACCACTTTACAAAGGACTTATCAGTAAATCAAATATACCAATCAGGTATATACCACTGTCACCATGTTTAGGGCAGAAGCACATGCACTTTAGCACTGGTTAGCAGTGCTCAGACTCCTAAGACCAGCAAAAAGAATCAGCAAAAACAAGAGGTAAAGGCAAAACGTCTGGGGGAAGACCACCCTAAGGATTCCAGGTCTAACTGTGTCGTCTGGACTTTTTGCATGGTGTGCCCTTAAATTGGCACTACTACATAAAAATCCAGCTTCCTACATTGGTGGCAGCAGTGTGATTCCAGACTTGCATTTACAGATAGCACTTGGTCATTAGTGTGTTCTCACTAAGAAATCATCAGTTGACACTAGTTCAGAATTATTTTTTCAATTTGTTGATTTTTTTAATTTTTGCTAGATTTTCTAATTAGGACTGTTAGGGCCTTGTGTTAAGTCCCATATTACATTGCATTAGAAATGTAAAAAGAGTACTACTCTGTTCGGCCTTTAAAAGTTCTTTTAGATATTTTGCACGATTTCTAACAAAAAAAGGCCCAACTGTACTAAACATGTCTGGCCCTGAGGATACCATGCAGATACTCAACCTGGCCCCTAATCTGCAGCTTAGTATGCAGCAGTTGAGGACCCCCTGTAAAGCCAATAAAATTGTTACTGGCTCAAATCCTGCCAAGTTAAGCCTCGAGGAGGCCCTTGCAGACTTTGATGCAGCCCAGTTGGCAGAGAGTCCTGTCAACTCTGAGGAGGAGAATGTTGACAATGACCAGAATACTGCAGTCCGTATCCCAGGAGATAGTCTCCCTCACTTAATCAGAGAGGGTGATGACCAAAATCTCTACCCTATCGCTGTACCCTGTGGCAACTCAAGGCACCGAGAAATAGAAGAACTAGACGAGGAAGATGTATATCTTGCAAGAGTAGCCAAAAGAGCAGCCTTTGAAGCCCAAATCCTGGCTATAGAGAAAGAAAGGGCTGAGATGTGTCTAACACCCATGAGTGGTGACAGCATCAAAATAAACCGGGAGAAGGAGGAAACTTTTGATCCCAAAAGAGATTGTCCCTAAATAGGTTGAGGTTGATGACATCACAAAAAGGTTAACAGTCTTGGATAGGGCTTGTAAGATGAGAAAGTTACACCAGAGACACGGGGGCTCTTTACTGTGGGAGTTATTCTCAGGAAAGTGCCGGGATAGACTCCTGACACTTGATGAGAAAGAAGCTGAGTCCTATGTGTAAGAAAGTGCCCTCTTTTTGCATGGTTGCCCCCACTTTTTGCTAAAACTGCATTGAAAACAAAACCCAATTGGCACTCTCTGGCCACAGATCAGCCCCTTGTAAATGGTACCACAGGTACCAAGGGCACTGTGGCCAGGGAAGGCCTCTAAGGGCTGCAGCACTTATTGTGCCACCCTTAGAGGCCCTGTACCTTCACACACACACACACACTGCCTTTGCAGGCTGCATGTTTTGGTGCAGAACAAAGTGAAGAGTCAACATGGCACACATCCCTGTGTGCCATGCCTACAACCTACTGCCCTGGCATAGATCAGCCACCCCTCTAACTGGGTGCACTATACCAGTGGTGAGGGTACAGGTGCATGAGCCCTGTACCCCTACAGTGTCTAAGCCAATTCTTAGACATTGTAAGTGCAGTAATGCCATTAAGAGTATATGGTGCTGGGAGTTTGTCATTACGAACTCCACAGTACCATAATGGCTTTACTGAAAACTGGGAAGTTTGGTATCAAACTTCTCAGCACATTAAACCCACACTGATGCCAGTGTGGGATTTAATGAAAAATGCACACAGAGGGCATCTTAGAGATGCCCCCTGAAAAACGACCTAACACTAGTGTCCAGCTGCCACCACCAGACATATTTCTGGACCCCTGGGTCGAGAGCCTGCTGCTCTCGGGGGTCTGAAACAATGCACATCCTGGGACGAGGTGCCAAGCCTCCTCCCCAGGATGGGCAGGGTCCACGAAGGGGAAGCTTCAAAGGCTTGCCACCTTTGTGAGCTTCCCCAGGCCTTTTGCTGCTTCCAGCAACTGGCCCCCACCGGTTCTGACCCCCACTTTGGGTGGGAGAAACGGCGGGAAAACCAAGTGAGGAAGGGAGGTGTGCCCACCTTTGCCAACCCCACCCCTCAGGTGGGGGAGGCGAGGTGAAGCACAACTCTCAGTCCCTGCCATCTTGCAGATGGGGGGACCCAGCCAACCAGAGTGAGGCATAGGCCCCCTCCCACTGGAGGGTGGCATAATAGGGGGTGTACCCACCCCAAGGAAGGGTCCCATTGGTCCCAACCTTTACTTAACTGTAATGCCCCTAAATCTAGTATTTAGGGGCACCCCTGAACCTTGCCTCCTCAGACAAGAAGAACAGAAGAAGGACCATAAGAGCTGTGCTGAAGCTAAGAAGAGGAGGACGCCCACTGACTTGGCCCCAGCCCTACCAGCCTGTCGCCACCTCGAACCTGCTGAAGCAAAACCCTAGTGTGTCCTGCAGCCAGCAACCTCAAGAACCCAGAGGCCATGCCCTGCCTTCTACAGAAAAGACTTTGTCTCCTGTGGGCACCGGATTTGTTCACCCACAGACTCTGGCCAAATCCGCGAGTCTGCACCACTCTGCACCCATCGCCCGCGTTCGAGTGGCCCAACACCCCGAGGAGGTCTCACTGGCGATCCTGACCTGAGATCTGGTGATCTCTGACCTGCCTCGAATCTCCCAGCGAAGCCTGCAGCCTCTTTCTGGAGGATCCCCCCGACCGCGACTGGAGCTTGTAAGAAAAACCCGACGCCTAATGACACCCCTGCACCCGACGTCCCACGGCCTTGGGTGGCCCAACCGACGGTGTCCCAGCATCCCCAGGCATCCCAACTTACCTCTTCAGCCGGTGGTCACCTCCAGAAGATCTTCGTCCCCGAGCCTGCAGTCTTTGTTGAAACCGGAGAATCCCCATTGAAACCAACCGGGCACCCGACGCCAAAACAGCACCCTGCAGCCAGCCGGCCCTGTGCCACTGCGGGTGTACTTTGGGTGCTAACTCTGATCCCCCTTTGCCCTGAGCCTAACACCTGGAGCTTTGCTCCCACAACCTTGTGGCCTGCTCATGAGCAGCCACCAAGCGGAGGCCCCCTATTCCCCATTGGATAACATTGGGCCTCAGCACCCGGCCGCCCCAGTGCTGCTGAGTGTGCTTTGAGAGTGCATCCTTGACCCTGGGGGAACCCTTGTTCTAACCCCAGAAACTCGATCCCAAAGACCGAGTACTTACCTGTTAAACGATAACTTTATTTCTCTCCATAGAAATACATTGACTGTTTTCCCTTGAAAATTGTTCGAAGTGTGGCATTGATTTGTATGAAAACCTGAAAAATTACAACTGTGCAAAACTGATTTTACTTAAAAAGTAATCTGAAAAGTAATTTCGACATTTTAACTTACCTGTATTTCAATCTATTGCATTTGATCCTGCATTCAATTGTAAAACACTGCATAAGATTTTGCAAAGCATTTATTTCACTTACCTGTGCCAGGCTTGACTTGGTTCTAGAAAAAAAATAACTTAATATTTTTATACAAACAAACTTAGTCTGAGTTCAGTCTTTGAGTGTGTGTCATCATTTGCTGATTGAGTGGGTACAACAAATGCTTAACACTACCCTCTGATAAAGCCTTACTGCTCGACCACACTACCACAAATAGAGAGTAAGGTGCTATCTACTTTTACCTCTGCCTACCTTTGGGGTTCGACTGGACTCTGTGCACACTATACCTCATTTTGGTATAGTATATACAGAGCCAGCTTCCTGCACTATGACCTTGTGAAGGGTACCCTGATTGAGAGCTTTGGACTCACCACTGAAGAGTACAGGGTTAAGTTCAGCGAGACTCAGAAAACCCTGTGTCAACTCTGGTTAGACTTTGTTGACTTCTCAGTCAAACCACTGGGTGGCTGGTTGAAGGGCAGTAATGTGCAAGATTATGAAGGGCTCTACAATTTGATTATGAAGGAGCATCTGTTGAGTAGTTGTAGATCTGAGAAACTGCATCAGTACCTGGTGGAATTAGGGTCAGTTTCTCATCAGGAGCTGGGGAAGACTGACCACTGGGTCAAGAGAAGGGTGTCAAGAAAAGACCCAAGGTGGGGGTGACCAAAAGAAAGGGGTTCCGGCCCCTTCTCAGGGGAAAGATGTGGTACACCAATGGGAAAACCCAAAGAGTCTTCTAAAGGTCCACAAAAATCTCTTTAGGAGGGTGGACCTCGAGACTCTTCCCAATCCAAGGGTGGGTACCAGGGTAAAAGCTGGGATCCCAGAAAGGCTTGGTGCCATCTCTGTAAACAGAATGGACACCAAGCTGGGGACTCTTCTTGCCCCAAAAGGGTTACCCCTAGTGCAGCACCTTCAGGGGTTGTTAGTCTCCAGATGGGATCCCCGGTGTGCCATGACCAAGGCAGAGAGCACACTGAAGCTACTTTAGTCTCGGAGGGTGGGGTGGATATGGCTACCCTAGTTGTCTGGCCCAGTAACCTGGAAAAATGCAGACAGAAACCACTCATTAATGGGGTAGAAGCACTCTGAGATAGAGGTGCAAGTGTCCCCATAGTGACTGAGAAACATATCCTCGAAACATAACTTAACTGGGGAGACCTATCCAGTTTTCAATGCTGATAATGTATCAAGGTGCACCCCATGGCAATGGTGACCTTGGAAGGGGGGAGGGCGTACTGGCCAAAAGAAGGTGGTCGTGTCCTTTGCCATCCCACTTGAATGTCTGCTAGGGAATGATCTGGAGACCTCAACATGGGCTGAGGTAGAGATGAGAACCCATGCAGCCATGCTGGGAATACCTGAATGGGTGTGTATAAAAACAAGAGCACAGAGCAAAGCCCAGTGTGAAAAAGAGGTTTTGTAGCCTGGAATAATGGCCCAGGAAACCTCCAAGAGAAAAGGCAGGAAGGCTGGGGAACACAAGCTCATGTCCTCTCGCCCCAAGTAGAAGGCCTGTCAGCCCTTGAGGGAACTGAACCTCAGGAAATTGGGCTTTGAGCTCCTATGTACAGGGGGACCCTCTAAGGAAGATCTATGCCAGGGACAAAAAACATGTCCCACTTTTGAAAGCCAGAGATAGCAAGCTGCTGCACAGAAAGAGGGAGATGTCAGTGGTTCCCACAGGGCCTATTGAGAGAAAAGACTCCTGTACACTGAGACCAGAGACCCCAAACCTGGTGCCAATAGGAGAGTGGTAGTGTCTCAACAGTACAGAGTTTTTCTGCTCACTTTGGCCTATGACATCTCCCTAGCTGGGCATCTTGACCAGACCAAAACTTGGAGTAGGTTGGTAACTTACTTTTACTGGCCAAACATGTCCCAGAAAGTATAATACATTCATTTGAAGGTGCACCGCAAAAATAAATGTCCCAGAAAGTAAATGAGTTCTCTAACTCCTGTGTTACCGGTCAGGCCAGTGGCAAGATAGGTGGCAAGCCAAAGGCCTCCTTAATTCCGCTTCCAGTGGTTGGGGTTCCCTTTGAAAGGGTAGGGATTGACATTGTTGGTCCCCTTGTCCCTCAAACAGCTTCAGGCAACAGGTTTATTTTGATAGTGGATCATGCCACCAGGTATCCTGAGGCTATTCCCCTTAGGACTGTCACTGATCCTACAGTTGCCAGGGTACAAACTTCATGTCTTCTTACCTGAAAGCAATGTGGACTGAGTGTGGGTTGACCTATAAGTTCACGACCCCATATCATCCACAAACCAATGGCCTTGTTGAAAGGTTTAACAAGACCATGAAAGGCATGATTATGGGACTCCCTGAGAAGCTTAGAAGGAGATGAGATGTCCTCTTACCATAACTGCTTTTTGTCTACAGAGAGGTGCCACAGAAAGGAGTGGGCGTTAGTCCCTTTGAGCTTCTGTTTGGCCATCCTGTTAGAGGTCCTCTCAAAGAACTTAAACTAGACATAGTGGACTATGTGATTGGCCTTCTTTGAAGGATGGCTGGTTACATGGAGAAAGTAAACCACAACCTTGAGGCAAGCCAAGAGCTCCAGAAGCAATGGTTTGGCCAAAAGACTGCACTGGTTGAATTTCAAACAGAGCAAACGGTAAAGGTATTGGATCTGTGGCACCTAGGGTCCTCCAGGACAAATGAATTGGACCCTACCCTATCCTTGAGAGAAAGGGGGAGGTCACCTGCTTGGTGGACTTTGGTACTTCCAGGAACCCTCACAGGGTCATCCATGTGAAACTCTTTCATGACAGGGCTGATGTGACCATGCTCATGGTCACTGATGAGAAGGATGAAGAGAGTGAACCTCTCCCAGACCACCTCTCTAACAACCCTAAAGATGGGTGGGTCTGTTGAGGGAGTGGTCTTGTCAGGCACCCTCACTGTCCAACAGCAAACTGACTGCAGGCATGTCCTGGGGCAGTATGCTGAGCTCTTTTCTCTAAGCCCTGGTCAGGCATCCTGATGCATACATGATGTGGACTCTGTGAAAAGCCAACCTGTCAAAAATAAAATTTACAGGCAGTCTGATCAAGTTAAAGAAAGCATCAGAGCTGAGGTCACTAAGATGCTGGAGTTAGGGGTGATTAAACCCTCTGGGAGTCCCTGGGCCAGCCCAGTAGTCTTAGTCCCCAAACCTCATTCCAAGGGAGGTAAACCAGAGCGTAGGTTTTGTTTGGACTACAGGGGTTTCAATGCAGTCCCAAAGGGGAGACAAACTTATTGACAGGTTGAGTGCAGCAGAGTTTCTCAGTACCTTTGACTTGACATCAGGGTACTGGCAAAGTGGTCTCACCTCAGGAGCCAAAGAAAAATTCAAATTCTCGACCCCAGATGGCCATTATCAGTTTACTTAATATACCATTTGGTCTGAGGAATGCCCCTGCAACCTTCCAGAGGCTGGTGAACAAAGTCCTGGCTGGGCTGGAGTCTTTCAGTGTAGCATATCTAGATGATATTGCTGTCTATAGCTCCACTTGGCAGGATTAACTGGTCCATTTTGGAAAGGTCCTTGAGGCTCTGCAGAAGGCAAGTCTCGCTATCAAGGCCAGCAAGTGCCAGATAGGGCAGGGATCAGTTGTATACTTGGGCCACTTTGTAGGTGGAGGCCAAGTTCGACCCTTACAGCCCAAGATTCAGACTATTGTGAACTGAGTGGCTCCAGCAATCCAAACTCAAGGCATTCCTTGGCTTGACTGGGTACTACAGGAGGTTTGTGAAGGAGTATGGTACCATTGTGGCTCCCCTCACAGAATTGATCTCCTATAAGCAACCAAAGAAAGTAAACTGGACAATGAGCTGTCAAAAGGCTTTTGACACCCTGAAAGAAGCAATGTGCTCAACACCCATTCTAAAAGCTCCAGATTACTGTAAGCAGATCAATGTGCAGACGGATGCCTCTGAGCATGGGTTAGGGGCTGTTCTATTCCAGACCAATGATGATGGCCAGGACCAGCCTGTTATTTCATTAGCGGAAGATTACTCCTAGAACAGCGTTGGAGTGCCATAGAGAGGGAAGACTTTGCTGTTGTCAGGTCACTGAAGAAGATGAGATCATACCTCTTTGATACTCACTTCCCTGTTCAAACCGATCACAGGCCTCTCAGGTGGTTAATGCAGATGAAAGGTGAAAACCCCAAACTGTCACACCATTCTGTGTAGCCGGTCACAGCACCTGACCGGCTACCCAGAATGGTGTGACAGACCAAGGACTACTATCGCATTGGCCCGGAACTCTATTCAAGACCGCTCCTGCGGCTTGTCATATACTTAATAGTTACGTTGGAACTTCCACAATTGGCTTCTGTTCCCCGAGGCCTACTCCTTCGCACCAACACCTGGACCTCACGTACCACGTAGCTGGTCCTGTTTCCTTGATTTCAGGGAAGTCTGTCACCTGCCCTTGGCAATTTTAGCCATATGTAAACAGGCATGTCATTTATAATGTCCTGAGGATGATCCCGGCATTCTCTTGAGGGATCGAAACGCCGTCGACACTTTGTACACCATATACGCTTTTGTGCAAATGCCCAAATTTTTGTGTAATGGTGTCTTCTATATATTATGTTTGTTCTGCAAGAAATGTGTTTGAAACAAACGACTTCCTTTGCCTGAACCCCTCACTGTATACTGTATGTCTTTTTTGTCAAGTTGGATGCAGGCTTGCGTCCCACTATAACTGTTTCGTGTTCATTGTTTGCAAATATTGTTTTTTGATTGTATATTAAATAACTGCCCGGCTGGACAGATTCCTATAATATAGTACTGATTGGGTCTATATTCATTGTTCACATGAATTTTTTGTCTGGGGACCACTGTCTTTAGTGATTTAGCATATCAAGGGCAGAGGCTTCAAAGCCTCTACCACCTTTGATATGCGACCGACTACACCCCAGACCTGGGGAACGCCACCCCCTGCCCTGGGGCCCATTTGGCACCAGAGCAGGCGGGAAATTAGATATTCAGGAGGTGTGTTGCACCCACAGGCTACCCACACCCTTAAGGTGAGCTACCTGAAGTGAACAGCCAAAGAAGGGTTTCATCATCTTGTTCTTTGGTGAAATAGTGACTTCTGGGTCAGGGTTATGCCCACTCCCCACAGGAAGTGAGCATATAGGGGATGTAGTTGCCCTAGTGCAGGTAGCCCATTGGGCTACTACCATATACTACCCTAAGCACCCCTAAGGTGAGTATTTAGGGATTCCCCCCGACACCAGGTCCTCAGATTCAACTTCCTGGGTATTGAAGGACAAAGAAGAGACTACACCACAAGAACCAAGGACCTGCACAGAACCCTGCCTTGGTGCTTGCTCCTTATAAATTGCAAACACCCAACTCATCCTGCAGCTGTGCATTCTCCTCAACACTTGGAGGACTGTCCAGCACTTAGACAACCAGCTGGTATCTCACTTGGGGTAGAGGAGCCATCCCCATCCATCTGCAGGCACTGACCGCATCATCTGCCCGGTTCACTGTGTTGCTGGCCATCAGGCCCAACGAGAGAGCATCACATCAGGAGGAGGTCTGTGTGGCTCTAGGAGTTCACCCTCGTCTCTCTGGCACGTTTCAAGACTCTAGACCATCCAGGAGCTCCCTTGCACCAAAAACCTTGTTCAGTGTCCAGCCCGGACACCACTGCCTTGAAAGTCTTACTGCACATCGAGGGACATAAGGACAGACGAGGCCCATAGTGTCCCTGCTCCTCTACACCCGGACACACCAGGTCAGGTAAAGGGAAACTGCTGGTGGCACTTTGGACCTTGGCCCCCTAGCACCTTAAGTCCCACCTCTTAAATCGGATTGCAAGTATCTGTTTGCTGTGTGTGTTTTTCCTCCCATAGGTTAACATTGTAGTGCTCGAGGCTCATGCCTCGAACGTCATTCTAGTATTATTTCTGTTTTCTGCTAAAATCGATATCTCCGAAAGTACTTAAGTTATTCTAAAGAGCTTGTTGTCTGAAAATATATTAAAAAAGACTTTATTTTTTATAAATTGTTCTCAGATTTCTGATTGAGTGTGTGAACCATTTATTGACTGTGTGTAGAACAAATGCATAACACTCCTCTATGATAAGCCTAAGCTGCTCGACCACACTACCACAAATAGAGCACTTGGAATTATTAAAGTAAACCCTGTAAACCAATAAAGGTCGTCTGGACTTTTTGCATGGTATGCTCTTACATTGACACTACTACATAAAAAGCCAGCTTCCTAAAACAGATGAAGAGTTGAGCCCAAGCAGAAGCTTTCTCACATCAAAAGGGAGGAAAGCCAAGCACCTGCCATACCCTGGGTATGGCTTTTATAGTCTTGGATCCTTCAATCCTGTGGTAGATCCTCGAATTCTAGGAGCATTGAGTCCTGTAGTAGATCCTCGAATCCAGCTGTAGCCTGCCACTCGATGGACCATACAGTCACTGCTTTTGGATTGCTCATATGACAGGATTCACTGTGCAGGTGATGGAAGGATAACAACTGGGCAGCACACGTGACATCACAATATCCGGTGGCATGTCTCTTGTACAGTAATGTAGACATCCAGAGTAGCAATGCCCTAAGAAAGAAGTGGAAGGGGTGCCAATCATGTCCAAGAGCATGGGTGGAGTGAGTGCAAGTACTTGTGACAAGCCATAACAGTACCCCACCACTGGGACCACCCAACTGGCCAAGGTTTGTCTGGTCGACAAGAGTGGAATAGGCGAACTAAACAAGGAACATCAACATGCCCAGCTGGCTCCCATAACCTATCCCCGGGGCCATATTCTTTCCATTCTACTAGGTAAAACAATCTTCGTCCGATGTACCTGGAGTACAAAATGGCTTTACCTCATATTTCACATGACCATCCACGTGTACTGGAGGAGTAAGCGCATCAGGTCTGCTGTGTTCATTATAGGATTTGAGCATCAAACCATGAAAAACTGGATGTAACAGGAGTTCAGACAAAAATAACTTGGTTGCCATTGTGTTAATCTTACTTTCTTTGTCAAAGGGGCTTACATAATGTGGCTTTAACTTTCTTGCCCGCATAACAGTATGTGCTTGGCAAGTAATTAAACACACTCTTCATGTTGATTTGTAGTTCTGGTTGTTGGTGTTTATTTGACTGCTTTTGATAAGCAATCTTTGCTTCTTTAAGATTTTTCAAAGCTTTGTCCAAAATGTCGTAGTTCTCGCACTGTACTTGAAATGGAGTAAATTTTGGGTTGTACCTAAGAGGCAATAGAAATGTGAAATCTGCGTAGTTGAATGAGTAGCCAAACTCCAAAAGATTAAGGGTTTCTTCCCAATCTGTATTCATGGTGGTCAGCTACCATCGTAGTAACTGTTCCATCATTTGTTTACACATTCTGTTTGTCCATTGCTCTGCGGATGGTAGGTGCAGGAGAAACCTGTGGCGGCTGGTGACATTTGAAAGTGGTGGGGCATAATCGTCCTAGGTGAGTGACCTGTGGCAAGCGAGCATATCGAGCGCATCTGACCGTCATAAGGGGAAGTGGGCCAGAGGGTTCTCCCACAAGAAAATTTGGAAAAAAGAGTGGGCAAATAGTGCATTTTCAAGCAAATTTTAGACAGCACAAAGGTTAAAGCAATTGTAAAAGTGTAGTTATGACAGCAATAAAGAGATTTCATATCATAATGACACAGGTATCTGTTTATTCAGTATAACCACAGAACTTCATAACCGACTTTGAGATAATGCTGAGTACCTCACAGATTTCCATATTTATTGCTATTCCTGTGCATATGTAATCTACTGAGGACATACAAGTTATTGTGATTTGTTGGACTAGACACAATGAGACAGCAAGGAATAAACATTAAAAGGCAGTAGGGCACCCTACAAGGCACTGTACATCTCATTCAGTTGCCTAAGAAGCCAGGGAGTGTAAAACACAGAGGATGTTTGATCATTCTGCATGCGTAATAAACATTACTTGCTTTAACTTGCTTACAACTCGGAATACAAACTAAGCAAGTGAGTCACTTCAGTCATACTAAATTCATTTTGCTACTAGGTATTAGTATTGGCAAAACTCTATAGGGAAATCTACTGTGACGATAACTGATGGTTTACTCCGATGTGCATGAATCCAACAGTCCATGTGTACCAAGGTCTCTGCACTATATATCAGTTGCTGCTACAAAGTAAAATACTATGCTAATATACTAATCAATATTTATAATCCATTGTGGTTATTAAATACATGCTCAAAGAAGCACATAAAGGCCTCCTACAGAATTGTTGCGTCCGCTTTCTTCAGATACACTATTCCTTTTGTCTTCTTCTTATGGGACAGCAGCAATAAATAGTTTGTATTTTTATTTATAGGTCTTTTTCACATTTGAGTCCTTTTAAATAAATTATACTTAGAGGTAAAACCTGCCGGAAAAAGATCCGTAAAGAAACTAGACATGTTGTTTTGATGTGGCAAGCACCCAAATCTGTATTATTCCCCATTTTCAGAGAAAAACTCTGGACAGATGATAATTAACGCACTTGATAAATTCCTAATACCTCTTCGAATGGAATAATTACACATCTTACCCCGGGACGCTCATAATCAATCAGTCAGGGTTTTGTAGAGCATGACTACTCACCTGTAAGGGTCTCAAGGTGCTGTTCAGTCAAAGAGCAAGGTCTTGAGGTCCTTCCTGAATTGAGGCAGAGATGGTGATTGCCTGAAATGCAGAGGAAGGGAGTTCCAGGTCCTTGCAGCGAGGTAGAGGGATCTGTGGGCTGGTGGCCATGGCCTGATGGGCGGAGCGGAGATGTCTGGTGAGGGTGTGGAATGAGAGGCGGTGGTTGAGGTATGGGGTCCGGCGTTGTGGTGGGCTTTGTAGGCATGCGTGAGAAGCTTGTAGGTGATCCTTTTGTTGACCAGGAGCTATTGGGAGTCTCTCAGATGGTCGGTGATGTGGCTGCGCCGAGGGATGTTCAGGGTGAGTCTGGCTGTTCAGGATGAGTCTGACATGCAATGTGAAAGCAGCACTCTGTGGCATTGTCCAGCCATTGTGACATTTTAACACACACCATGTACTCGTTGGTCTCGGTGCGGCCCTCACCTCTCGCAACATCAGTAATCGCAACTATGAGGCCTGAGGTAAGTAAGAGCTCCCTTTGGTCCAGGTCAGACTCTGCTACTATCGCCACCTGGCTCCATGTTTGTTGGGAACCTGTTTCCAGTCCTCTGCTTTTATTTGATGACCTAATGCATAATGGGAGTTGTAGTCACGGGTTGCTTCCATTGAATCACTTAGGCAGACAGCCCTTGGTAGCAGGAACAAAAACCAGTGGAAAGACACTTAGAAGAATAACTTAGAAGAATAACTAGGCAGGTGTGTCCCAAATTATAGAGCTGACTGAGCCTAGAGAATCTCAGGAGGCACTGACAGTACCACTAACCCTGGCTGAAAAATGGTACTCCTTAGGAGAGCGTGCAAGGCAAGGAAGAGTGCAAGGGTGACGTTCTGCATGTTCAAAGCTTAAGAAGAGTGCACCTTAAGAGTTATGCATGCATAATTGAAATTAACACTGCGTTCCAGTACACAAGCACTCACCTGCGCCTTCCCAGATACTGACAGGGCGTGACTGGAGAACCTAGTTGAGATGTGGACGGGGAGCCTGGGAGACTGCCCTCTGAAGAGGCGACTCCAGGAGATCCGGGCAAGCTGCCTGCGCGTGTCCATGGAGTGCTGGGCATGGAGCCCACAGGAGTAGAGGGTGAGCGAGGCAGATTCCTCCAGGGGGTGCTTGGGGAGCCAAGCAAGGTGCCACCAGGTGCAGGACGCCCTCTGGTGTGCAGGGGATCCAGGCAGGGCAACAAATAAACTGTGCTGTGCTTGGTTGAGTGAATCATTGAGTGGCTCATTGCCACAGCTGAAATACAGGTGCGCCTCTCTCCTCCCAAACACCCTTTAGCTCTTTTAGTATCCCGTGGGCCTCATGTGGAGGTGGGCCAATAAGCATATGAGCCATGTACAGTCCCAGGCAGGAGTCATCACTGTGTCGCAATCTGCACAGGATCCCAGACTCCCAACCACTAGGCCAAATAGGACGCTTTTCTCTTGCTGGTAATAATATTACCAGCATGAGAGAAGTTCTGGGATTGGTCTGAGCTGACTTGTTTTCTGCTCACACAAGGACTGGAAGACTGTGTCTGCTCCACCCAGCTGGGCAACACAGCTAGGGTTGGAGGCTGCTAAGTGAGTGTGATGATTTGGCCATTCTAAGGCAACCGGCCAAAACGTCATGCGCACTTACAGTGCCCACCACCACTCCTCCTCCCACTGCTGCAGCTGTCAATCTGGTATTGCCTGGCCTCGCCCCCAACCCGCCCCCCTCGGCTCGTTGGCAGCCAGCCCACGATGAAAAATAAAATAATTGTTTAATTATCATTTTATTTTGTATGCTTCAGTTTGCAGTGAGGCGACACTCCTCCGCCCTAGGGGAGGAGCCGCAGCTGGGAAAAACTGACAATATCTAAAGATGCACATAATGCATGCCTGAACTATGCCACAAACTGAGGCCCAAGGTCAAATGTAATGGCAACAGGATCCCCACGTGGTCGTAAGATATGTTGAATGAACATATCTGCCAATTAGTTGACAATGGGTTTCTTACAAAGGGAAACGAAAAATGCCATTTTGGTTGATCGATCCACATAACAGAGTGCTTATACAGACAGTATTTCTTGCACATTGTGTCCTTCCACTCAGACAAGATAAGTCCAGCATAGGTCCAGCTTTGCAAATGACTACCTGTCATGAGTACTGGGGTCAAAGGTAATATTTGTTATTTAAGGTGACTTTGTTTAGGGCTCTGTAATCTATACTGATCCTAAGTTTGTGACTCTTATTTTGGCACAAAAAAGAGTGGTGAGGACAATGGAGATGTCAAGTGTCCATCCCATTCAGCGGGAGCACATTGAGATATTCTTGTAGATGTTCATTTATGTTCTCGATTAAGGCCTATACTTGACTGCATAGTAAGATTGCCCTGGTTGCGGATCTATCCATCAGTCTAAACTACAATGTATTGGCAGAATCTAGCTTTCATTTTGCTGAACACATTGTGGAAATCACTGTATTGAGATGATAGTTAGTGCTCTAGAGTGATTTCCACTACTGCACAAGACAACAGTATAACCAACTATAGAAGTTCCTTATAACAATTTCGGTAACCATGAATAGGGTAAAGGGTCACTTTCCACAAACATCAATCTATCTTTGCATATGCATTGAGCCAGGGGATACCCACTCTGACAGGAAATAAAGGAGCATCAGTGAGATTGAAAATATGTCTTTTAGCATGGCTGTTATTACATTCCATGGTAACGGGTGCATTTTGATAAGTACCTAGCCCCGAGGACAGTTACGTGCTATCTGTACAACAAACAGGTTCTGGACACTCTTTCTGAAGAATAGGTATATATAAGGAATTGACATAGGCCAGAGTTTCCCAAACAGTGGGTCGTGAGCCGGTTTTTGGTGGGCCACGAAAGCCTAATCAATAAATAAAAATGCCTTTAAATTCTGTATTTATCTTGTCACATTTGCAGCACTTCAAAAACAGAGTTCAAATGTCAGGCTATGTCTTCTGACAAATTGCTGCTAATTTTTCAACACAAGGATTGGTTTTTACAAGCTCCTCTCACTTTGCGGTTTGAGAAAGTAAAGTGATTTATGTGACAATCTTACTTGGGTACAAGGAGTGTTTAACGAAAGGCTGTAGGATTTAATTTTATGTAACAAACAACAAAATTTAAATACTTTTAAATGAGCTGTATACATTCAGCAGTTGAAAAGCAAAAACGAAGCACATTTGTTTGTAATTCTGAAATGTGATGAAAACAAAGATTTTAATAGGATCAAAACAAATCAAGATACTTTACTTGGTGATGCACAAATGATAAATATTCACTTAAACACAATTTCCACACATCAATTGTGTACAATATAGTTTTATCAGTAAAACTGTATGTCTGTGCAAATCGAGTGCCCATTTCAATGGAAAATGTGCTATCTGTAAATGACAGTGTGCTACCACTTGATGGTTTATTTACATTAAAAATTGCCCGCCTGCCTCATGTCCATTAAAGCTAGGTATGTCACAACATTTTGTAATTCTAAAAATTGGGTTGTGATTCTAAAGCAGTTTGGAAAGTACCGACATAGGCTATGTCAGTGAAATGCTCCATCAGTCCTGGGTCCAGGAGGACTTTTATGGCTACTTGATATTGAGTAGACGCGGCCAATATAATGGGTAAGTCCAGATAACTGTATTCGTGAGTCACAAAATTGGCCTGAACATGAGACCAGAATTGGCTTTTCACTGGACTTCTCTTCCTTTTTCTCCTTTACTTCTCTTCCTTTTTCTCCTTTACTTCTCTTCCTTTTTCTCCTTTACTTCTCTTCCTTTTCTTCTCTTCCTTTTCTCCTTACTTCTCTTCCTTTTCATTCTCTCCTTTTCCATCTCTTCTTGTTCTCTTATCCTTTGTTACTTTTCTGCTTTCCTGATCTTCTCTCCTCTCCTTCTACACTGTTCTCCTTTCCTTCTTATCACTAAGCCCTAAAAATAGACTGCATCCCATAAAAACATAAACTCCCCATATAACCTTAACCATAAAAATCTGTCTCAAAATGAGTACAGTAGTCATCCATGACCCACTGTAACTTATCCCTAAAACCATATTGCTGCACAAACCCTAAAAATGAAGCTGTATCATAAAGAAATAAAAAAATCCCATAAATTCTGAACCCCCAAATAACTGCAAAATTGAATATACTACCCACCCATAGCGCTGTATACCCTGCAATTCATGTACCCCTGAACCTTAAAAATAAACTGTACCTACAAATCACCGGAATCCCCAAAAAACCTGTTCGTAAATGAATAAACTGTCTACCCATAACTTTTATACCCTGCAACCTGGCCATAACATTTTTTGCACTAAACCATAATAATAGACCGAAGCCCATAAAAAAGAATTCCCCATACACCCTGAACCCCCAGATAACTGTCCCAAAATTAATACACTATACACCCATGATTGTGCATACCCTACAACCCATACAAACTAAGCTGACAATCGTCTGAGACCTCTACAAGGTCTGCAACAGAACATTCAGGGTTTGAGACATAAGGGAACCTCTTCAGTGTTTGCCCTGGACAGAGAAAAGCTTGACTGCCTTTTCAGTGGTGAGTGGTTCGATCCTTTCGGGTGTAAGTGTTTAGCTCCTCTCTGAAGTGGCAAGTTTTAGATCTGTGACGGGATGCTATTCCCTAGCTGTAGTGTGTAACTTGAGAAAGCTTGTTGATAGGTTTCTTCTTTCTTGTTCTACAGTTTGACATTTGCTAGACTTTGTGTGCCCCGGTGGCCTTTGGGGACGTCTAGTTTTTCAACGAGGCGGTGTTAATTATTTGTTACTTGCTTGTATGTAGCACACATGGTCTAGAAGAGAAAACAAGCTTATAGTTAAGTCCTGTCAGGATAATGTTGCGTTTCTTCAGGTTTTTGATGGTGTGTGACATTGTTAAGGACTCTCTTCACTGGGGCAATGTGGTTATCGGGCAATTCCTGTGATTAGGGCCTTGCTCCCAGCCAGGTGGGACAGCTCCAAGACTTGGACAGTAGTTCTAAAGTCTCTATTGAGAAGTGAGTGGCTGTTTCACATTAATGAGAATTTTTGTTACAGGCAGTGCTCTGGGCACAGAAGAACCCAGGACCTCACAGCGCCCTAGAACATGCAGGGCGCTGTTGGGTCCTGGTTTCTGTGGCGAGAGGCTCTTCTCTGTTAGAGTTGGCTGAGATGTTGGGGCACTTCCCTCATCTTTAAACACCAGGGCTGATGAGCTCAGCTGATAGCACCTGGCAGATCACGAAAGGCTGTTGCACCCAGCAGATCACGAAAGGCTGTTGCACCCAGCGGTGGCACAGAGTATCTTCCAACAATGGGGAGAACGCTGGCTAGATCTGTTCACCTCCATGAGAAGTTATATAATCATACAACTGTGCAATTTCATGCACTCATCCATCACAGTTTCAAGGCGTGTCGTCATTCCCCAGCTTCTCCTTTATACAATGTTGAAATATCTCCATGGAAAATAAAGAAGCACTAACTGAATATTTCAAAGTGAGCTAGTAGGGGAATGAGAGAGGATAGCAGTGAGAGAACACATGCAAGGAGAAACGATATGTATATATTGAAAAATAATCCATACCTTCCCTCCTTCAGAGGGAACACTATCCTAACATCCTCCATCTGACACTTATTCAGAGCACCTGCCGGCAAATTGCACTCCTCTGCATGAAGAAAAATCAGCCCTTATCCCCTTCCAGACTCTGTAGTAATGTTCTGGCCTTGTCTGCTTCTTAGGAAATAAACCTAGTGTCGTTGCGTGACACCCTCACTGCGCCAGAGACTCCACTGATGCCTCAAACTATTAGATAACAACTCCTTGGGTATGTCCATGTGGTCCCTCTACCACTGGACAGAGAAGGGACCTCTGTGATACTCCACCAATCAACCATATGTGGTACTTTTTCCTCAATGACGTCATGTCAGCTTGATCAAAATGATCAGAATCAGTGTAATACAGAGGTTTTGAGTGGGGACATGGTCAACGAGGCCAGAGACTGCAGAAGAGCATTATTTATATCCTGAATAGGTGCTTCCCCGGTGTTGCACCTTCCTTTGAAGTCTGATAGGTAAATGCCCTGCTCCACAGTTTTCCAGACTGCACAATGTCACCCCTTAAGGGCATCCTGATGGAACTCCACTGGTTCCCCTTGCCACCCATCCCTTTTCCAAGCAAGCTCCACTATCTACGAAGCCATCATGACCGGCACCCCCTTCCTTTCTGGCTGACAAGCTCACCACCTCCAGTGGTTTGCAGCACACACGCAACTAGGACACCTTCAGACTGGAGACAAGTGCAAAAAAGAAAAGAAAATAGAAAGAAGCCTTCTTATGCACCCAGGATCTGAAATGAAATACTCCTGTCCATCCAACTCTGCTCCAATTTTGAAAGGAGCAGTAAAGACCTCTTTTCAACAGTATGTCATGGCACAGTAATAGTTCACTCCCGCTCTCACAAGCCAGCTACACCTACTACCAGTGACTGTATCTTTACCTCTGACCTTTTACAGTGCCCTGGTGAATTTCATATAATTTCACACTATAAATAGCACATACATACATATGTACATACAGGAGAGAGTTGTTGATGAAACCGTTTAGCACTTGGAGGATGAGTGTTTTCTTTCCAAGGAGAGGAAGATGCGCAGTTGGCCAGTAGTTGGTGAAACTACCTAAGTCATTATTACCTTTTTCTTTCAATGGCATCAGGATATGATCGATTTGGAGCGCACCAAGGAAGTTGCCCAGTGTGATGGGAGGTGTTTAGCAGTGGTATTAGTGCTTATGCATCAAGACTTTGGTGGTGGATGGTAGGAGATGGTCATTCTTCATATGTGGTGGCACGAGCGATGCGCGAGTGTCCGCAGTCTGACGTTAGTTTCTTTCAGCGCCTTCGAACGCTGATCCAAAGCTCCACTCTCCCTTTTTCCTCTTTAGGTTGATGAGAATTTTCCTTCATAATTTTCAATCAGTGTGTGAGGGAACTATGTGCCCTCCAAAAACTACACGATTTAAACCATGCTTGGACTGTTGCAAACCAATGTCTGTGAGAGACCTGCACGAGGTATGCCTTTGCTGTTTAGGCATTCGACTTGACTCCAAGTCCTGTGAGGAATGTGCCTCATGAATCCGGAGTGATCCGGGAGCAGAAAGCAAAGCTGCACATTTGCCAAACACCGAAAGAAACTGCGCTAGTTCTGCTCCCAACCAAAATTGAGAGTGCACACTCGTTCCTGCGACAGGTTCTCATATCAGTCGAAATCTTTGGGTAATTCCAAATTGAAGTTACAGAGAAAATACAAGAAAGTCAAGCAGGACCTGTTCCCATCATGTTACTCTCTTTCTCCAGAGAAGTTGTGAGAGCATCAGTTTGCACTTTGTCTCGCTGTTGATCCATCGAAGAGCCAGTCCCACAATTGGTCCCTATGCGCCCCAAGTTCCTCAGTTGGCGCAACAAATCGAGGCCTTTGAGGAGGATATGTCGAGCATTTTGGCACTCTCTGCTAACCTCTGGCACCCAAGGATCTGCAGGGGGCCCAGTCAGGTTACCGCAGGCTGATCCTTCTTTGGCACTATCTGTGCATTTCAAACCCACTTCGGGACATCTACTCTGATACCAAAACATGTGCTGGTCCATTCGGAGTCGATGCTGACATCACCAATGCCAGAGGGGGACCCTCATCCGATACTGGATCCAGTTCCAAGCCAAGGTCGTGTCGCAAATGCACTATCATGCACCCAGTACCCATACAGTCTGATTCAGACAGAACCCTGCCATCGAGCCACATTCAGGTGCTCTACCATCTTCCTGGCAACGACTGATCGGAGTCTGCCAGCCTTCAGAGATAACAATGGAGATGATGGGGATGATTTCCCCCCCTCATTAAGATCTTTATATGGACTTACAGGAGGTGGTGGACAGAATACTTCACCTGATAGTGGATTGATTTCTGTCCCACCCCCAGGACCCACCAACAGAGGAAAGGGTTTCCTTTACTGTGGTGATAAGACATGCAGTTGATGTATTTTTTTCCCTACAACTCCCTTCCGCAGAGGTGAAGACTAATGTATTCACAGAAGTGTGACAGCCTGGGCAACTTCCTCTGTGCCCTTGCTGCCATTTAATGAAACCGTTACTGATGCATTGATGGGCACTGGGGCAAAGCCTTGTTCTTGCCGTTGAGTGGACAGACAGGTTTCCAAACACCATAGACCGGCACCAAGCGACACCAGTTTTCCAAGTCAGCATCTGACTCCTGAGAGTCGGATGGTTCAAGCTTCCACCAGGAAGATGAACCTCAATTTGTTTCCCACGACCTCCCCGACAAAGAATCAGAGGCATTCAGGAAATGGATGATCTCATTGGCCAGTCTAGCCTTGTTGTCCCTCAGTGCCTCTTGCCTACATGTCTGATATACTCTCGCCCTCTGAGACTTGGTCTGCAAGATCTTGCCGGCAGTCCCTGAAGATTTGCGAGCCTCCCATACTTAAACCATTCAGGGTGGTCAAGATGCCATCAAAAACATCATTAGGTCTGGTCTGGATACTGCCAATTGGTTAGGTCGGTTGACTAGGTCGGTCAGTCTGCATCAGTGTGGTACTCTGTCACCACTCTTGGATTGGATCTACAGGCTTCTCTGGGGATGTCCAGGTGCCCCTTCTCGTCTGTTTGGTGAGAAGCAGATTGGGCCCTGTAACGCTTTAAAGAAAGCAAACCAAAAAAGCTTTCCTTGGGCTTTTTGTGCCCTGCTAGGCAATTTCCCCAGCAATTTCGTCCCTTTCGAAGATTCTCCAGAGGGTTGGAGTACATGCAGTGCCAGACTTCTCCTACCATGCAGCAGGCGCCTCAGTCCATTCGGTGTCGGGGACAGGGTTCGGACAGACAACATGCAAGCACCAGGGACAGCGATCTTCCCAGTCCCCCAACCCTGCGACATCCACGTCCAAGCCGCATTAGCTGCTCCTTAGTGGCTTTACATCCACCTTGTCGGAGTCCGAACCCAACACTTTCCCCAAGTGCGGCAAAGGATCACGCCCAGCAGATCAGCCCTCCAGGTCCTTCAATAGGACTATGACCTTCCATTCCTTCCGACTTGCTGCATCTTCCACCTACATCAGTGCGGCTTCCAGAGGAGTACCTGTCAATTTTGTTGCAGAGGGTGCAGACTTTCTTGCCCATAGGGGCCATAAAGAGAGTACCGACCTTGTAAATAGGGACTGGTAGTTACCCCTGCTATTTCCTTTTGCCGGAGAATGACGGAGACCTTTATCCTGCTGAAGGACAGATTCAAAATTCTCACACTTGCACAGGTTCTGTCTGCCTTGGATCCGTGCTACTGGATGGTAGCCCTGGACCTGCAGGATGCTTATTTTCATATACCCATCCTGCAGTCCCACAGACATTACCTGCAGTTCAAGGTTGGCCACAAGCATTTTATTTTAGTTTGCGTGCTCCCTTTCGCCTCACCAGACACCCCTCGGGTGTTCATGAAAGTGATGGTGGTGGTCATGGCACTCCGAGGTTGGGGGTACCAGTTTTCGCCTACCTTGACAACTGACTGTTGAAAGGGGGCTTCCCAGAGTCAGTTGTAGACCACCTCCAGATGATGCCAACCTCCTGACATCATTGGGTTCACAGTCATCGTGCCGAAGTCACACCTGACTCCTTTCATTGGAGCCACCTTGGATATGGTGCTGTTCAGGGCCTTCCATCTGTCTCAACGAGTCCAGGACATTTGAGCTATGAGGCAGATGTTTCAGCCTCTGTCCTGAGTCTCGAGCATGGCTCTGAGGCTTCTTTGCCTCCTGCATCCTGCTTGTCGACCACGCCAGGTGGCATATGCGGAACATGCAGTGGATCCTGAAGACTCAGTGGGCCCAACACCAAAGGATGCCATCTAGGTTTCGGATGACACTTCAAACGTTATGCAGTGGTTGCTTACCGACTGCAATTGAACCTCCAGCAGACCCCTCTCCCCTTGTCACCCAGAGCTGACAGTCGTGATGGATTAGCCGCTGCTGGTTTGGGGAGGTTATCTGGGAGATGTGGAGATCAGAGGACTCTGGTCTCTGGCAGAAACCAGACTCCAAATTAACCTCTTGGAGTTGCGGGCTATTGGCCTGGCGCTGAAGGTTTTCCTGCCATCCAGCAATGTGTGATTGGTACATTTCCTCCTGGACAATACCACCGCCATGTGGGACTTCAACAAGCCGGGCGCTCTGGGGTCCTGTACCGTGAGGTTCTTAGCCTCTGTAGTTGGCTGGGACATCAGGGCACTTCCCTTGTCTTTGAATGCCAGGTTGGACAAGCTCAGCTGACAGCCCCTGGCGGATCACGAATGGCAGTTGCACCCAGAGGAGGCACAGGGCATCTTCCAACCATGGAGAGAAACCTTGCTGAATCTATTCACCACCTCCGAGAACATGCAGTGTCAATGCTTTTGTGTAATGGAGATTCCAAGAAGGCTCTCTCTGGGAGATGCATTCTGGCTAGGGTGGAGCACAGGATTTTTATACACCGTTCCACACATACCTCTCCTGCCCTGAGTTCTTGACAAAGATCAGGCACGACCAGGCCCAGTTAATACTAGTGGCTCAAGATTTGGCTAGGAGAGTGTGGTACCCAGAACTTCTGAGCTTGAGCATCTGTCCCCTGATCAGGCTTTCGCTTTGGGAGGATGTTCTGTCGCAACAGCAGGGCAGGATTCAGCACCCGGAACTGCACAATCTACTCCTCCATGCATAGAGATTGATCGGCAGAAGTTGCCTGCTTTGATCTCCCTCTTGAGGTGGTGGATGTTATTCTTGCTGCACTGCACCCCCATGGCACCCCTCTATTAAGTCCATTTACACCTGGTGCTGGGACAGTTTTGCTGCCTGGTGTGGTGTCCGCAGCACAGACCAGTTACAAGCTAAAAAGTCAGGTATCTTATTTTTTGTTTTGCCTTTGGGTCAGCAAGGACTGGCATGGGACACCTTTAAAGGTTATTTGTCCACCCCTTTGGCCTTTTTGTGTTTACTGGACCAGCCGTCCTCGATTAAATCACCTGTTGTGATGAGGTTTTTAAATGGTTTAACGCACATTTTCCCCTAAACTCTTTGTGGTTCGACAGTGGGATCTCAGTTTGGTTCTGACTTTCCTTATGTGCTCTGTCTTCAAGCTGATGCACAGTGAATTTTTGATTCTTCTGACTCTGAAGACTGTGTTTCTTGTTGCGATTACAGCTCATCGCGTAAGTGAGCGTCCGGTTTGCTCTGTGCAGCCACCCTACACCACCTTTTTCCCAGACAAACTGGTGTTGAGGAGCAAGACAAACTTTTTGCCAAAAGTTGACTCCTTTTCACATTGGGCATTCATCACCCTCCCTGCGTTCTTACTCTGCCTCACCCCTCCAAAGAGGAGAGGCTCAATTGGCTGGACCGCAAAAGAGTCTTGAACTTTTTCATCAATTGCACCAAAGAGCATCGAGTGGATGATCAGCTTTTTGAGGGGTTTCTACGGCAAAGAAAGGCAAGGTGGTCCAGAAAAGGACTTTGTCAAGTCCTCTGCATCAAGATCCACCAGGAAGCAGCTTCTGGACTCATTCCACCAGAACCATGTTTGATATCACTGCATTGGCTTGCGGAAGGCCTATTCTCAACATTCATCAGGGCGCAACGATTAAGCACATTCACAAAACATTGGTGCCTTGACAGCCAGGTCCGATGGGAAGGGCATTTCACCCTTTCAGTCCTGCAGGACTTTTTGTTCTAAGGCATTCCACTGACCCTCTACCTTGGGAGGTGCTGGTTTGAAATGTATTTTAAAGCTGAGGAATCTGCGGTTGGAAGTACCCACCAAAAGAACAAGTTGCTTATCATTAGTAACACTATTTCTGGTGGATACTCTATCTAACTGCAGATTCCTCATTGCCTTATGCCCCTCTCCCCTTCCCCCTGTTCTCTGGAATGGTCTCTTTTCCGTCTAAAAAGGTCCCAAGCTGGAGATCTGCATGGTGGCACTCTGATTGGTTTTTGAGCTCTACGTCCGAGGGCGCAGATAAGTCGAGAAGAACCTGATGTCAGCGTGCACTGGTTGTGCTGTATGCGGCTTAGTTCTTCACTCCCGGATGGAACGAAGTCAGCAGGGATCTGCACGGCTGTAAATCTTTCCAGATCCATTCTGGCTTTTGGGGAGATTCCAAAAGTGACAAATCTGTGGTTAGAGTATCCACCAGAAAGACCATTACCGAAGGTAAGTAACTTGTTCTTCTAATTCAACATGCATGATGTTTTAAGTCTTGGTGTTATTAAAGAAGCAGGTGCTTATTATGTTATGATCTTACTTTCTGTGAATTCATCACTTCATAGCAGTCTACATTGTCATTATAAATCTTAAGAGCGTTAAAGGTTGTATAATGTGGGATCATTCAACATGCTCTCTAGTGCTCACCGCTGCGATTCCTGTAAACTTCAGCCACGTAGGTGATGATTGGAGAAAATAGGTAGCTTAGATGTTCCGCAAGAAAATGTCCTTAAGAGCAGCATTTGTGGTTAACTTGCACATCACCACTTAATGTACTCTTGAGAACTGTTGTTCGGTCTAAGAATAACCGCGAGAGCATAAAAAATGGCAAATGAATCGCCCTGTATCCGAATAGTGAGCAACTGAAAAAAAGAGTGAAAGCTTTATGTCCTCAGCTGGCTCTGTGTAGTGAAATAGTATGGCAGGGGCCATCTTGGAAGCTCCACTTTTCATTCTCTCCTAAAAGAGGCTGTCGGCAGCTGCTTACATTGGATACTGTCTGCTCAAAAATAAGGTGATAGGAAAGTATTGTTAGAATCGTGGATCTGAAGCCGCTTCTGTCCTACACTGTGTTCTATTGTGCTGGGAGGCGTGATCATCATGGTTGTTTGAGAGAATCTGTGTCTTTCTAAACAAGAATGAATTCTACTCACAAAGCACCATCGGTGACCAACAAGAGGTTCCCTTGCTTCAGAGAACATGGAAGGGCCAGTCCTGAGTTCTCGAAGATGTATTCCCTTGCTGAGGAGAACATGGAAGGGCCAGGCCCGAGTACGCAAAGAGGTATCCTCTTGATTCAGAGAACGTGGAAGAGTTAGGTCCGAGTATGTGAAGAGGTATTCTCTTGCTGAGGATAACGTGGAAGAGTTAGGCCCGAGTATGTGAAGAGGTATTCTCTTGCTGAGGATAACGTGGAAGAGTTAGGCCCGAGTATGTGAAGAGGTATTCTCTTGCTGAGGAGAACGTGGAAGAGTTAGGCCCGAGTATGTGAAGAGGTATTCTCTTGCTGAGGAGAATGTGGAATAGTTATGTCTGAGTACACGAAGAGGTATTTTCTTGCTGAGGAGAACATGGAAGAGTTATGTCTGAGTACGCAAAGAGGTACTCTCTTGCTGAGGAGAACGTGGAAGGGAGTTAGGCCCGAGTATGCAAAGAGGTATTTTCTTGCTGAGGAGAACGTGAAAGAGTTAGGTCCGAGCATGTGAAGAGGTATCCTCTTGCTGAGGAGAACGTGGAAGGGCCAGGCCAGAGTACGCAAAGAAGTATCCTCTTGATTCAGAGAACGTGGAAGCGCCAAGTACGCGAAGAAGTGTCCTCTTGCTTCGGAGAACGTGGAAGGGCCAGGCCAGGGCACAGATCTGTAGTTTAAGGTCTCTACAAAAAAGCAGGATGGTCTGAGATGGATCTGATTACAGGCAAGTTATTGCATGCTTTTGCTGCCAAGAAGAAAGATTTGCCACCGAGTATAGATCATTTCATGTGGGAGAGGTTGCAAAGCATAGAGATCATACTGGAACATCCCTAACAAATGGGGATCTGTTAAGAGCAGAGCCATCATTGGCCACAGTCTTATGACATATACACAGGGATTTAAAAAGAACACGTTCTGGAATTGGGAAGTAGGTGATTGGAAATGTGAGCGTGCCAAGGGAGGCCTGAGATTAGGCATGATACCAAGTATTATGAAGGGCTTGCCCTTCTATAGCTGCACTCTTCCTTGGGGTGTTGGGCCTTTGCCCCCTTTTTATTGCAAGACCAGGCCCTGTTAAGTTCCCTAGAGGTCTTTCCCTCCAGTTGTGTCCTGAGGGCTGAAGATCCATTGCTGGAGTTGGGCACTGATTAGGTGTTCAAACTTGAGTCTTAAAATACTTGGAGAATGTCTAACTTTCCCAAAATAGGCTGGAAGACTAATTTACTATTGTAACTCTAGAATATTCTGTGGAAGGTATTTATGAATCCTGGGAGTCTTCCGCCTCTACATGGAGCTCTCAGTCTGGATGGGCTAGCACCTTATCTTGCTCTGTGTCACACATGTACTGGGAAGCCAAAGTCGCTGTGCCCCCAGCGTCATACTGGGTGCCATGTGACTGTGGGTGGTGTTGGACAGTGTTGATGGGCCTTCTCTGTCTCATGTTATAGGATGTATCAAGAAGGAAGCTCTCTGGGCCATGGTCGGATGCTCTTTCATCAGCTCTGTTCTTTTTCTTTGCAGGATGGCAGTGGGGCTCTCCAACGCAGTGGTTCTTTTGGTAAAATCCGTGATGCGCTGCGGAGAAGCAGTGAAATGCTGGTTAAGAAGCTACAGGGAAACGGTCCACCGGAGCCCCGGAATACAAAGTACGGGTTCAGCACCTTGGCATTAGTCATATACACACACCTGTTAATTCACAGAACTCTTCCAGCTCACGGTACCACCAACACTTCTAAGAGTAGACATTGTGCCCCAGCAGGCAAGGTTTCAGTTCACTTCCAAGTCACTGTACCACCAACACTTCTAAGAGTAGACACTGTGCCCCAGCAGGCAAGGTTTCAGTTCACTTCCAAGTCACTGTACCACCAACACTTCTAAGAGTAGACACTGTGCCCCAGCAGGCAAGGTTTCAGTTCACTTCCAAGTCACTGTACCACCAACGCTTCTAGAGTAGGCATTGTGCCCCAGCAGTCAAGGTTTCAGTTCACTTCCAGGTCACTGTGCCACCAACACTTCTAAGAGTAGACACTCTGCCCCAGCAGGCAAGGTTTCAGTTCACCTCCAGGTCACTGTACCACCAACACTTCTAAGAGTAGACATTGTGTCCAAGCAGTTAAGGTTTCAGTTCACTTCTCCAGTATTGAATCTTTCATAGATTCACATGCTTGTATCTTCCCCGTCGTCATGGTGGTAGTCTCGCGGTAGTTAGAAAAGAAGTACCATAGAAGTACATAGAAAACACCAAAGGGAAAGAAAAACTTTGACATTCGTCAGCATCTTTATGTAGGTCCAACCTTTGACCAATCAGAGACCAGCTCTAGACCTCAACTCCCCAGTCAGAGTCACCAGACCTCAGATTTCTAACCGCACGTCGTGTGTAAGGGAGTCTCCCTGAGCTCTGCTCAGTTTGTCAGTGAGTGAACTTTTGACCCTGCTTGAATTCACCTCAAGGTATTGTCTTTCGACCTTCTTTACTTTAAAGATGTCTGAGGGTTCTAAGAAGAGGCTTTTCAGGCCCTGTAGATCCTGTGGGAAGGCAAGGCTTTTTTCTGAAGATCCACACAAAGACTGCCTTTATTGCCTTTACCCTAAACATACAGCCAAGGACTGTAAATACTGTAGAACCTTCTCAGCAAAAACTCTAAAGGATAGAGAGGCCAGATTGTTGTTATGGCTCCAGAAAAAGAAATCAAAATCAGAACCTGGATCTGATGTTGAAGAGAGCCCTGGGCCATCCTCATTTGAGAGGAAGCGTAAAAATGAGGGTTCTACCTCATTAAAGGCTGATTTAAAGAAATTAAAGGCAGAGAAATCCTCCACTGCCGATAAAACAGCCCTTAAGCCTAAGGAATCAGGCTTGAAGAAATCCTCTTCTGCCTCTCTGCCTGTCACACCTCTCAAACAGGCTTCGTCGACGAAGAAAGCACCGTCGACGGACCCGTCGTCGGGAACTTCGTCTAAATCCCCGACTTCCATGGCAACGACTGCTTCGTCGACGGCCGTGGTGACAGCATCGTCGACGAACACGGTGACGACGATTTCATTGTCGACGGCTTCGACGACGTACACTGTCAACGATTAAGTCTACAACTTCGTCGACGGGAACATCGTCGACGAGGGCGTTGACGCCCCGTAGATGGGCGCTCCGTCGACGGCATTGTTCAAATCACCCTCTCGGCCAGTATCGACGACGATAACTATCAGGCTTCTACCGTCGTCGACGGCGTCGTCGACGGATCAAAAACAGGATACTAAAAATCTCCATTTGGTTCCAAAATCTCCAGGATTGTCACCTTTGCCCAAGATTTCACCATTCCTCCCCTCTCACCTTCTCGATACGGAGGAATCAGGGGATGAAAGTCTTTTTGACCCCGCTTACAGCCCCTCACAGCTCAGAGTCAAATGCCAGGACACTGATGAGGAAGAGGAAGCGCAAGAACAATCAGAATATATGAAAGGGGATTATTCATTCTCGGGTCGCTCTCAGGCACAACGTTACAACTTTTTCCAAGACCACTATCCTTATGAGGCTTATGAAGAGCGTCAGGAGGTTCGGAGAGATTCCATGCTGGTGCCAGTCTCCCTGGTCACAGACCTTAGGCATATGTTGAATGACTATTATAAAAGATTTCCGGACTCTCACGCTCCGGTTCCTTTGACGTTTGGCGGTCCGAATATTCAAGTTGCTCCGCCTCCACCAGTGGTTACTCCGCCGCCTGTTGCGCAGGTTGAGAGACAGGCTCCTCGATGCATTACAAACCAGGATGATTACATCGAGAGTGAAGCAGACGATCAACCCGAGGAAGGTGAGCTCACTCAGGATCCGGACCTACTTGGTCAAGAATGGGATGATTATGTGGCTCCATCTTCGCCTTCCCCTCCTCCGGCGGCTTCCCCCCGGGAGATATTGGGGGCTTCCAGGAAGTACTCGAGAGAGCCTCTAGAAGATTTGGTTTGCCTTTGCCTGTGGTGCAAACCGAATGTTTTCTTTACGATTTTAAAGATGCAACAAAGAAATCGGTTCGATCCATTCCGATTGTGGATTACATTTGGAGTGAAGGTTTGAAGATAATGAAGAACCCACCCTCCGTTCCTGCTGTGTTACCGAGGATGGAAAAGAAATACAAGGCACCTGATTCTGCTCCAGCATGTTTAATTGGCCATCCTCGTCCGGATTCAGTAATAATGCAGGCTGCCCAGAGGCGTTCTAGGAATCAGCAATCTTCTTGTTCGGTGCCTCCAGACAGGGAAGGCAAACGCCTTGTCAGCATCGGCAAACGCTTTGCTACTATGTCTGCTACTGCTATCAAGGCCTCTAACGCCTTAGCAATTTTGGGAAGGTACAACCGTCAATTATGGTCAGATCTGGCTCCTCTTCTCGAATACCTTCCCGAGGATAAAAAGAAAGAAGCGAATGACCTCCTGCATGAGGGTGCTAGAGCGTCTTCGGAGGTAATTGACTCCGCAATGTATTGGTCTTCTATTGCTTTCAGGCAAATGGCAGGTGCCGCAGTTCTATATAGACAGGGCTGGCTTAGGGCGACGTCCTTCCGCCCTGAAGTTCAATCGAAAGTTCTGGATATGCCCTTCGATGGGGAAAATCTTTTTAAAAAGCACCTAGACGAAGAGCTGCCGGGCATCAAGAAGGATACTGAGACCGCATGTTCCTAGGGCACGCTGCAACAAAGGCGTTTTCAGTCCTTTGGCGGAGGTAGAGGTCAGTTCCAGCAAAGACCGTCTTACCAGTCATACAGCTATCAACCATATGGTCAACAGAGTTACAGACCACAATATGGAGGACAGCAACAATTTCGTGCCTCCAATGAATGAATGATTAGATACTTATAAAGCGCATGGCTACCAAAGGCTTCCCAGCGCTAAAGACATAGCCCAAACCACGAAAAAACAGAAAAATCAGGAGAACAGAAAAGTTTTCAAACGTTTACGAAATAAAAGGTGATTAGCTTCAAGCCGAATAGGATCTGGTAGCTGATTCCAGCATTTTGCAGCGATGACAGAGAATAGACGGCCACCGCTCCTAGCACGGTTGACTTTAGGAACAATAGCAAAATGTTTTTCTCAGAACGAAGGGATCTTTTCGGGAGATACAGAGAAATAATGGATTTTAAAATAGGAGGAGCACTATCCGTCATTGATTTGTGGGCAATACATAAGGCCTTAAATTGGATTCTTTCGGCCACTGGCAGCCAATGCAGAGAAGTAATATGGGGTTTGGCAGACTCCCTGTTACTGACCTGCATAAGGAGTCGAGCTGCACAGTTTTGAACTGTTTGAAGTTTCTTTAAAGTCGAGCAGGGGGAGCCAAGATAGAGCACATTGGCATAATCAAGTCTTGAGAGAATCAGGGCTTGAACCAACAGTTTCCTGGCATTAAAAGGCAGAAGGGGCAAAATCCTCCTAATCATTTTCAAGATTCCATAGCAGGTACCTGCCACCCTATTAGCCTGTACCCTGAAGCTCAAGTTAAAATCCAGCCAAACTCCAAGGCTTTTTATTTGATCTTTAGGGGGGGGCATATCCCCTAAGCATTTGGGCCAAAAAGCGCCACTCTCCAAGTGGTCGTCAGTATCCTCTGCTACACTGTAGCAGAGGATATTGACGAATGCGGTTCCTCCTAGACGCGTAGCGGTTGCATGCGCGAACGGCTTCCTGATTTTGATTTATCAGACAGGTACACGGATAGCAGAGGATACCTGGGCCCTGGTGTTTGCTACCATAAACAGGAGCACTCACTTTTCTGGAAACGCCGTTTCATAACATTCTTCTCTCTTGAGGCCATTTTGGCTCACACGGATTGTCGTGTCTTCAATCCTCCACTCATCTAGCAGCGCAATCCTGCGCTTCAGCCTCCCTGGCAGCCCCCCCTCCCCTCACTGGGTGCCCGGCTGGGTCCCATGTGAGTTACCCGTTTTAACACTTTTCACTTACCTGAGGTGCACACCCTTCACGCTGTCAGACCATCTTTAATTTCAGATGTCCCTATACCATTAGGTCCTGAAGAGACCCCTCATTCCCTAGGGGTCGAAACTCCGTCAACAAAAACAAAGCGAACCATTCACCATCGCCTTCACATCATAAAACCTCTTCTAATGGTCGGCTTTAATAATCTGTTGGAAACAAAATGTGTATGTCACAACTGTGTCACTTATTGTTTTAGGTTCCATGTTCACTGGGGACACATTGCACTTGTGATTCGACAAAACTGCTTTTATATTTACATAAATAACTGCTGTTTGCACCAAATAGTGAGTTGTATATGGTCTTTCTCCTTTGGATATCGCTTTCACCCTTATTTTCATTGCGATTGCGCACATAAGTACCATCATCACATATATTTGGTCCACGGGAATCACTGTTTCTGTTAATAATACTTACCCTGGTTCCGCGTGAGTAGGGTCTCCCTTGTATCTGTTTTCGACTTTGCCAAACAAGGGGGCGCCAGGTCTCTCACATTATCAGAACAGGCCCAGGAGATTTGGATGTGGCTAATTCAACACAACATAACATTGCAAATAGAGCATGTTCCGGGCATGGACAACGATTGGGCGGATTTTCTAAGCAGAACCAATTCCCAATGTCACGAATGGGAGTTAAACGTGGACCAGCTGAGACGAGTCTTCAAACTGTGGGGCACTCCAAAACTGGATCTTTTGGCGACAGAAAGCAACAGGAAGTGCGAAATGTTTGCCAGCAGGTTTCTGCAGAAAAACTCTTGGGGGAACGCTCTGCAGCTGCAGTGGACGGGGACGTTCGCCTATGCGTTCCCGCCGTTTCCCCTCATCCCAAGAGTATTGAGCAAGATGAAGAAAGAACCATGCCATCTCTTTCTCATAGCTCCGGCATGGCCAAGGCAGTTTTGGTACACGGAGCTTCTCCTGTGCTCGATATCCCCGCACATTCTCTTTCCTCCACTACCAAACCTACTCTCAATGAACAACGGTCAAATTGTTCATCCTCAAATAAAATCTCTAAGTTTGTCAGCTTGGAACCTCACGACTATGAATTCACAGATTTAGACATCACTCCGGATTGCAGGTCCATCCTCCAACGGGCCAGAGCTGCTTCCACTATTAGGTCATATGCTGCAAAATGGAAGAGATTCTGCCATTGGTGTGAGGAGAAAGACTTGCATCCTTTGCTCTCAACCCCAGAACAGGTTTTGCCTTACCTACTTCACTTAGCTAAATCAAAATTGGCTCACTCATCAATCAAAGTACACTTGACCGCAATTTCCAGGTTTCGCAGGAAACCAGGAGAACTCTCTTTGTGGTCAACAAGAATTGTTAAGGAGTTTATGAAGGGCCTCTTCAGGGTTTTCCCACTCTTAAAGCGCCCTGCAGTCCCATGGGAATTAAACACAGTGCTAGCCCAATTGATGAAATCGCCTTTCGAGCCCATACACAAGGCTGATTTAAAATATGTTTCATGGAAAACGGCTCTCCTTTTAGCCCTCACATCGGCTAGAAGAATCAGTGAAATTCAGGCTTTCACAGTAGCTGCACCTTTTCTTCAATTCAGGCAAGACAAGCTTTTATTGAGAACAAATCCTCAATTAATTCCTAAAGTTCCAACTTCTTTTCACTTGAATGAACCAGTTGTGCTCACCACGTACTTTGGGAATCCTTCAACTTCCGCTGAAAGAGCATTTCACTCTTTGGATGTAAAGCGCTGCATCAAGTTCTACATTCATAGAACAAAGACTTTCAGAAAATCAGATCAGCTATTTGTGTCCTGTACCTCGCCAAGGAAGGGCCAAGCCCTTTCAAGGAACAGTATTGCACGTTGGATCTCCTCTGCAATTGTTTTCTGCCATAACAAGGCTGGAAAACCTCTATCTGCAAAAGTGTCTGCGCACTCCACAAGGAAGATGGCAGCCTCTACAGCCTTGTTTGCCGGTGTATCGCTTCCAGACATTTGTAGAGCGGCAACATGGTCTAACATGCATACATTCACTAAGCATTACTGCCTAGACTCGGCATGGAAAGCAGACGCTGCAGTGGGTCAAGCTGTCCTGAGACATCTGTTTGCTTAAGGTAGTCTTTCATATCTATCACTTTTATTTGTCTCGTGTATTTGGTTTTCACAGATTTATTTGCTATTTAAGGATTTACTTGGATTTCATGATTCATATGTATTGGTATGTTTGAATATGTCACTTTTATTGCATATGAAGGTCTTCGCCTAGTCGCAAACTTATGGAATTACACTGCTAACTACTCTGATACAAGCATGTGAATCTATGAAAGATTCAATACTGGAGGAAAAACAAGTTACTTACCTGTACACTGTGGTTCTCCAGTATTGATATCTTTCATAGAATCACATGCGGCCCTCCCTCCTCCCCGTCTAGGCTTGCCACTTCTGATCTCATGTTACTTCTTTACCTTAGCACACTTGTGCGCGAAATCTGAGGTCTGGTGGCTCTGACTGGGGAGTTGAGGTCTAGGGCTGGTCTCTGATTGGTTAAAGTTTGGACCTACATAAAGATGCTGACGAAGTTTTTCTTTCCCTTTGGTGTTTTCTATGTACTTCTATGGTACTTCTTTTCTAACTACCGCGAGACTCCCACCATGACGACTGGGAAGATACAAGCATGTGAATCTATGAAAGATATCAATACTGGAGAACCACAGTGTTACAGGTAAGTAACTTGTTTTTTCCAGGTCACTGTACCACCAACACTTCTAAGAGTAGACACTCTGCCCCAGCAGGCAAGGTTTCAGTTCACTTCCAGGTCACTGTACCACCAACACTTCTAAGAGTAGACATTGTGTCCAAGCAGTCAAGGTTTCAGTTCACTTCCAGCTCACTCTACCGCCAACACTTCTAAGAGTAGACATTGTGTCCAAGCAATCAAGGTTTCAGTTCACTTCCAAGTCACTGTGCCACCAACACTTCTAAGAGTAGACGCTGTGCGCCAGCAGGCAAGGTTTCAGTTCACTTCCAGGTCACTGTACCACCAACGCTTTGAGAGTAGGCATTGTGCCCCAGTGGTCAAGGTTTCAGTTCACTTCCAGGTAACTGTACCACCAACGCTTCTAGAGTAGGCATTGTGCCCCAGCAGGCAAGGTTTCAGTTCACTTCCAGGTCACTGCACCACCAACCCTTCTAAGAGTAGACACTGTCAAGGTCATCATGAAACAGAGGTTACATGTAGGCCTGATGAACTTTAGCCACACCCTTATTCTGACCAAGGCATCTCCTTTGCCCATGGTTTGATTCATGAGTGTCATAGAATGCTTACAACTACTGAGGGCAGGATCCTGGTGCCCTATGACCTGAATCGAGCTGGGACTGCAGCATATGATAACTCACGCTGCACACTGGGTGGTGCGGGTACATGAAATGTGGGACAGCAAACTGGCATAGCACTATCTTGAAAACCATAAATAGGTGTAAGAGCAACAGAACTTGTTTTGACGCAGCATGCAATGTACCCAGGACCTGCCCTCCTGAACTTTCGAAACAATGCTAGATTCTTAGAAGAGGATCTCAACAGCAGCTGCCTTACTGCAACACTGCACTTAAAAGATGGTAGCAACACACGATAAGAATAGCAACGCAAATAATGTCACTGAGGTGGGTCAGTCCTGTGTGATGCTGTGGAGCGCTGGCTTTGGCAGATCATTCCATTTATTGTACCGCTACAGAGATACCACCCCAGTGCTTATTTATACAATGCGGTTGGCCACCAGGGTGGTAACCCAGTAACACTTAGGAACTGAGTGACGACGACTTAGACAGTCCTGGCTCTGGCAGTAAAGCAGATCAGGACATTGGCAATTTCTCCAGGACAACAATTGCTCATAGTCCTCATGAAGCACATGACCCATTTGGTAGCAGCGTTCTTTCATGGGTAATAGAACATAAAGTTTGTACACAAAGCTGGTGTTACATCAGTTTGAAGCAAGCTGTAGTGGTGGTCATTACCCCATGACTTGTGATATGTCCTTGAGTCGGCATACCCTTCAAAGAGAAAATCCTTCTTTTTTTTTTAAATACAACTTTATTGCCTTTTACGAATCATTGACAGACAGTTTTAAAAGCAGGAAAGTGCCATTGACATATATATCCCCCTCCTCTTTTCCCACCCCACAAACAGCAGGAAGAGCTGTTGTAGTCACATTATACATTTTGTAGGGGTTCCTCTCCCATAGCTCTGTCCACAGATTCCCAAGCCAATGTAAAACCTAATAACTCCCCTCCCTCCACCCTCCCCGCTCTGTGTCCAGATCTCTTGTGTCTACATCAAATGTATGATGTATGTGTATCCTAGGTGTTCCAGGGTGTCTCCGTCAGCCACCTTCAGCAACCATCTGTCAGTCAGTACATCGGGGTGTTCTCGCTACCTACGCAGACAGATCCTCCGGCTCACCTGGGGCCCGCATATCCCGTAGATCCGCCAGCATAGATGTCCAATCCCAGAGAGCGCTTTAAATTTTTTCGTCTTTTCGGACATGCTTTATGCGGCTTGCTTCCGCGGACGCCCATTCACACATGTCCCTCAGCCATTGGGGGAGTAGGGCACAACCATGTTATCGCAATACGTCTTTTTGCTTCTACCAGTCGAGAAAATCCTTCTTCATGCTGTTTGGATGCAGGCTCCAAGTGGTGTGTCTCATGTCCTCAGTGTCTATAGAAACAAACACAGTGGTCACTAGAAACACATTTTTTCTATTTGTGCTGATCTGTTACATTTATACTATTTGCGTTAGTCCAGTTTCTAGTTCAGCATTAGTACATGACCATCCAGGTGCAATGATTCACATAGATTTCAAAACTATATTAAAAGGCGTTTGAGTATTCTAAACAAAATTGGTCAATCCCATGGAACTTCCTGGCAATGCCTTGTAGCACTTCATGTATGATCTTATGTGTTGCTCCCGGGCAGTTGCCTGATATCTATGAAAAATATTGTGGCAGTTCCAAAATCAAAAGTGGCAGAATGGGCACTCCTGTGGCAGCATGTCTCCCGGAGTAGGGTGTGATTGGAATTCTGTCTGGGAGCAGAAATGTTATCAGTGCACTATCAGGATCTCACTTGGGCCAAGTGGATGTGGGACAGGAATGGTGGCACTGAGCAGATCATGTGATACCCAAGCTGATGGATTAAGAGTGGTCACCGGAGTCCACTCAGCAGGGGGCTGAGGATCCTAGACCGGTGAAAGAGTAGCTAATGGAAGATAAGAAAATAGATCGGAGAGGGGTCTCAAGGCATGTAGCAAAGCAGGCAATAGGGAGGGGAGAGGGGCATGGAGATACGACTAGAGGAGTAGGATCCTACGTGGAGGAAAGGAAACCATGGAGATACCACCACCAGAGGAGGAGGATCCGACATGGAGGGGAGAGGAGCATTAAGATACCACCAGAGGAGGCAGAACCAACATGGAGGGGAGAGCAGCAAAGAGATGCAGCTGGTAGAGCCAGTGGATCTAATATGGAGGGTAGAGAAGCATAGAGATGACACTAGAGGAGGAGTAGGATCCAACGTGGAGGGTAGAGAAGCATAGAGATGACACTAGGTGAGGAGGATCCAACTTGGAGGGGAGAGAAGCATGTAGATCCCACCAGAGGAGGAGGATCCAATGTGGAGCATATGGAAATACCACCAGAGGAGGAGGATCCAATGAGAACAGGAGCCTGGAGATACCACCAGAGGAGGAGGATCCAATGTGGAGCATATGGAAATACCACCAGAGGAGGAGGATCCAACGAGAACAGGAGCATGGAGATACCACCAGAGGAGGAGGATCCAATGTGGAGCATATGGAAATACCACCAGAGGAGGAGGATCCAACGAGAACAGGAGCATGGAGATACCACCAGAGGAGGAGGATCCATTGTGGAGCATATGGAAGTACCACCAGAGGAGGAGAATCCAACGAGAACAGGAGCATGGAGATACCACCAGAGGAGGAGGATCCAATGTGGAGTATATGGAAATACCACTAGAGGAGGGTAAAGAAGCATAGAGATGACACTAGGTGAGGAGGATCCAAAGTGGAGGGGAGAGAAGCATGTAGATAACAACAGAGGAGTCCAGACCAATTTGGAGGGGAGAGGAGCATGGAGATGCAGCTGGTGGAGCCAGTGGATCTGTCATGGAGGGTAGACAAGCATGTAGATACCACCAGAGGTGGAGGATCAAAAGTAGAGATGACACTAGGTGAGGAGGATCCAACGTGGAGGGGAGAGAAGCATGTAGATACCACCAGAGGAGGAGGATCCAATGTGGAGCAGTGGAGCATATGGAAATACCACCAGAGGAGGAGGATCCAATGAGAACAGGAGCATGGAGATACCACCAGAGGAGGAGGATCCAATGTGGAGCATATGGAAATACCACCAGAGGAGGAGGATCCAACGAGAGCAGGAGCATGGAGATACCACCAGAGGAGGAGGATCCAATGTGGAACATATGGAAATACCACCAGAGGAGGAGGATCCAACGAGAACAGGAGCATGGAGATACCACCAGAGGAGGAGGATCCAATGTGGAGTATATGGAAATACCACTAGAGGAGGGTAAAGAAGCATAGAGATGACACTAGGTGAGGAGGATCCAACGTGGAGGGGAGAGAAGCATGTAGATACCACCAGAGGAGGAGGATCCAATGTGGAGCATATTGAAGTGAAGTACCACCAGAGGAGGAGAATCCAACGAGAACAGGAGCATGGAGATACCACCAGAGGAGGAGGATCCAATGTGGAGCATATGGAAATACCACCAGAGGAGGAGGATCCAACGAGAACAGGAGCATGGAGATACCACCAGAGGAGGAGGATCCATTGTGGAGCATATGGAAGTACCACCAGAGGAGGAGAATCCAACGAGAACAGGAGCATGGAGATACCACCAGAGGAGGAGGGTCCAACGAGGAGAGGAGCATGGAGATACCACCAGAGAAGGAGGATCCAACGAGAACAGGAGCATGGAGATACCACCAGAGGAGGAGGGTCCAACGAGGGGAGGAGCATGGAGATACCACCAGAGGAAGAGCAGGATCCAACAAAGAGGAGAAAGGAGCATAGAGTGGCAGCTGTTGGAGGCAGAGGATCCAACATGGAGTGGACTGAAACCTGGAGATACAAGCAGAGGAAGAGATGGATCGAACGTGGAGTGGACTGAAGCATGGAGATCCGAGCAGAGGAAGAGGAGGATCTAAAGTGGAATGGACTGAAGCATGGAGATAGAAGCCGAGGAAGAGGAGGATCCAACGTGGAGTGGACTGAAGCATGGAGATACAAGCAGAGGAAGAGATGAATCTAACGTGAAGTGGACTGAAGCATGGAGATAGAAGCCGAGGAAGAAGAGGATCCAACGTGGAGTGGAAAGGAGCATAGATATACAAGCAGAGGAAGAGTAGGACCCAACATGGTGTGGACTGAAGCATGGGGGTACAGGCAGAGGAAGAGGTGGATGTAATGTGGAGTGGAAATGAGCAAAGAGATGCAAGCAGAGGAAGAGGCAGAGCTAACGTGGAGTGGAAAGGTGCATAGATATACAGGTAGAGGAATGGAGATAGAAGCAGAGGAAGAGGAGGATCCAAGATTGAGTGGACTGAAGCATTGAGATACAAGCAGAGGAAGAGGAGGATCCAAGATTGAGTGGACTGAAGCATGGAGATACAAGCAGAGGAAGAGCAGGATCCAAGATTGAGTGGACTGAAGCATGGAGATACAAGCAGAGGAAGAGGAGGATCCAAGATTGAGTGGACTGAAGCATGGAGATACAAGCAGAGGAAGAGGAGGATCTAGCGTGGACTGAAGCATGGAGATACAAGCAGAGGAAGAGGAGGCTTTAACGTGGAGTGGACTGAAGCATGGAGATACAAGCAGAGGAAGAGGAGGCTTTAATGTGGAGTGGACTGAAGCATGGAGATGCAAGCAGAAGACGAGGCGGAACTAACGTAGAGTGGACTGAAGCATGGATATTCAAGCAGAGGAAGAGGAGGTTCGAACATGGAGTGGTCTGAAGCATGGGGATACAGGCGGAGGAAGAGGAGGATCTAACATGGAGTGAACTGAAGCATGGAGATACAAGCAGACGAAGAGGAGGCTTTAATGTGGAGAGGACTGAAGCATGGAGATACAAGCAGCGGAAGAGGAGGCTTTAACGTGGAGTGGACTGAAGCATGGAGATACAAGCAGAGGAAGAGGAGGCTTTAATGTGGAGTGGACTGAAGCATGGAGATAGAAGCAGAGGAAGAGGCGGATCTAACTAGAAGTGGACTGATGCATGGAGATTCAAGCAGAGGAAGAGGAGGATCTAACGTGGAGTGGACTGAAGCATGGAGATACAAGCAGAGGAAGAGGAGGATCTAACATAGAGTGGGCCGAAGCATGGAGATACAAGCAGAGGAAGAGGAGGATCTAACATAGAGTGGGCCGAAGCATGGAGATACAAGCAGAGGAAGAGGAGGATCTAACATAGAGTGGGCCGAAGCATGGAGATACGAGCAGAGGAAGATGCGGATCTAGAGTGGAGTGGACTGAAGCATGGAGATAGAAGCAGAGGAAGAGGCGGATCTAGAGTGGAGTGGACTGAAGCATGGAGATGCAAGCAGAGGAAGAGGCGGATCTAGAGTGGAGTGGACTGAAGCAAGGAGATAGAAGCAGAGGAAGAGGCGGATCTAGAGTGGAGTGGACTGAAGCATGGAGATACGAGCAGAGGAAGAGGCGGATCTAGAGTGGAGTGGACTGAAGCATGGAGATAGAAGCAGAGGAAGAGGCGGATCTAGAGTGGAGTGGACTGAAGCAGAGGAAGAGGCGGATCTAACATAGAGTGGGCCGAAGCATGGAGATACGAGCAGAGGAAGATGCGGATCTAGAGTGGAGTGGACTGAAGCATGGAGATAGAAGCAGAGGAAGAGGCGGATCTAGAGTGGAGTGGACTGAAGCATGGAGATGCAAGCAAAGGAAGAGGCGGATCTAGAGTGGAGTGGACTGAAGCATGGAGATGCAAGCAGAGGAAGAGGCGGATCTAGAGTGGAGTGGACTGAAGCATGGAGAGAGAAGCAGAGGAAGAGGCGGATCTAGAGTGGAGTGGACTGAAGCATGGAGATAGAAGCAGAGGAAGAGGCGGATCTAGAGTGGAGTGGACTGAAGCAAGGAGATAGAAGCAGAGGAAGAGGCGGATCTAGAGTGGAGTGGACTGAAGCATGGAGATACGAGCAGAGGAAGAGGCGGATCTAGAGTGGAGTGGACTGAAGCATGGAGATAGAAGCAGAGGAAGAGGCGGATCTAGAGTGGAGTGGACTGAAGCATGGAGATACGAGCAGAGGAAGAGGCGGATCTAGAGTGGAGTGGACTGAAGCATGGAGATACGAGCAGAGGAAGAGGCGGATCTAGAGTGGAGTGGACTGAAGCATGGAAATACGAGCAGAGGAAGAGGCGGATCTAGAGTGGAGTGGACTGAAGCATGGGATATGAGCAGAGGAAGAGGAGGATCTAGAGTGGAGTGGACTGAAGCATGGAGATACGAGCAGAGGAAGAGAAGGATCTAGCGTGGAGTGGACTGATGCATGGAGATAGAGGAAGAGGAGGATCTAGCGTGGAGTGGACTGAAGCATGGAGATACAAGCAGAGGAAGAGGCAGATCTAACGTGGAGTGGACTGAAGCATGGAGATACAAGCAGAGGAAGAGGCGGATCTAGCGTGGAGTGGACTGAAGCATGGAGATACAAGCAGAGGAAGAGAAGGTTCTAGCGTGGAGTGGACTGAAGCATGGAGATACGAGCAGAGGAAGAGGCGGATCTAGAGTGGAGTGGACTGAAGCATGGAGATAGGAGCAGAGGAAGAGGAGGAGGATCTAGCGTGGAGTGGACTGAAGCATGGAGATGCAAGCAGTGGAAGAGGAGGAGGATCTAGCGTGGAGTGGACTGAAGCATGGAGATACAAGCAGAGGAAGAGAAGGATCTAGCGTGGAGTGGACCGATGTATGGGGGTGTATCAGAAGAAGAGGCAGATCTAGCATGGAATTGATAGGAGCATGGGGGTGCAGCTGGTGGAGAACCCCACGCTCACATGTAAAGTACTTGCTAGTTCCACCTAATATTAATCACCTGAAGGCCAGAGGATGGACCTTTCAACTCAAACCTGTAAAGTGGAACAGCTGCTTGCAACTAAGCAATGTTTTCATTTATGAAGGTGCTTTAGGAATCTCTAGCTCTGAGTACCTTGACTGCTGGCACTAGCCTGATCATTCAGATGCCAGAGTGCGTTAAGCGCTTTATAAGTGGAATGATAACTGTGTTTGTGCCCAAGGAAATCATCCCGCCAAGGATAGGAGACTGCTGGAAGTCAGGGGGGAAGGGAGACCCTCAGTGGCTGTAGGAGGCTCGGGACAGATTATTGGTGTTTAATTTGTAGTTTCTGCTGCCTCGCGGCCATCCCATCTCTGGGGCTGCACAAGCCCCCACCATGGTTTAGGGAAGCAAGGCAGCTGCAGGCCACTCTCCTGTCCTTCACATGTCATAGAGAGAAGGCACTTCACCAGCCTTTGAAGTGAGTATCGATGCAAGGTTGCTGCAGGACCCCTCCTGGAGAACAGGCAGGTAAGCTACAACCCTGGCACTGCAGTCCCACTGCCCCACGGACTGAGGGGCAGAGAGGGCCTGCACATATATATTGTCCCTGGCCCTTTCACAGTGCCCCCGATGTGCCAACCACAACACAAGCAAACACACAAGAGCGCACACCCTCTACTCTTCCCCCTCCATGGCTGGTAGCTTTAGGTCAGTAACCAAACTAGCGACCTGTGTGAGACTATATGCTGCATTGTTCAGAAACACTGACAGAGTGTGAAAGTTTTGGACACTGTATTAAAGAGTGAAATTGATGATTTGAAATTGCATTTCTTCTTTTGTAGCATGAAACGGGCGGCGTCCCTAAATTACCTGAACAAATCCAGTGATGAGTCCTTCCAGGTAAGAGTGCAGATGGGTGCCAGTGTGCAGTGCAACCAGTGTGCAGTGCAGTGACACTGCTTCCTGTCCTATCCTTTGTGTCTCACCGACTACTTCTTGGATGAGAGACATGAGGGAAGGACAGGCATACTCTCAACCATCTCTAATCTCTTACCTCACTACTCCCCATCCCCTGTCCTCACTCCACCCTCTTCCTGTACCTCATAAACCTCCTTTTCCTTCATCTCACCTCAGCCCACCATCCTCTTGTCCCTGACCTCACTCATCCTTTCCTCATCCTACACTCCTCTGTCCTCTGCCTCCTGGTACCTGATTCCTTGTCTCCATCATGCTTCTGTATGCCTCGCCTCCTCCGCACCCAGTGCCTCGGCTCATTACACCCGGGCCATGCCCTACTACCCTGCCATCCTGCCATCCATCCACTCACTGCCACCCTCCTAGACCCCCCACCATCGCCTCATGTCTCACCTCAGGCCCTTCTCCATGGCTTTTGCTCTCAAATGTCCTGCTATCTTTATATTATACCTCTTCTAATGCATGTCTTACCCCCTCATGGCATTTCATGTAACCTTCCTTGCATCCCTGCATTCATCACTGCTTCTCATTACACTCTTCTAGAATGCCTCAGCACCTGCTTACTTCTTACACTACTGTGCATGTCTCACCACACTCCACTCTTCTCTTAGCACACACCTACTTCTTACACTACTGTGTATGTCTCACCACACTCCACTCTTCTCTTAGCACACACCTACTTCTTACACTACTGTGTATGTCTCACCACACTCCACTCTTCTAGAATGCCTCAGCACCTGCTTACTTCTTACACTACTGTGCATGTCTCACCACACTCCACTCTTCTCTTAGCACACACCTACGTCTTACACTACTGTGTATGTCTCACTTACCACACTCCGCTCTTCTAGAATGCCTCAGCACCTGCTTACTTCTTACACTACTGTGCATGTCTCACCACACTCCACTCTTCTCTTAGCACACACCTACTTCTTACACTACTGTGCATGTCTCACCACACTCCACTCTTCTCTTAGCACACACCTACGTCTTACACTACTGTGTATGTCTCACTTACCACACTCCGCTCTTCTAGAATGCCTCAGCACCTGCTTACTTCTTACACTACTGTGCATGTCTCACCACACTCCACTCTTCTCTTAGCACACACCTACGTCTTACACTACTGTGTATGTCTCACTTACCACACTCCGCTCTTCTAGAATGCCTCAGCACCTGCTTACTTCTTACACTACTGTGCATGTCTCACCACACTCCACTCTTCTCTTAGCACACACCTACTTCTTACACTACTGTGCATGTCTCACCACACTCCACTCTTCTCTTAGCACACACCTACGTCTTACACTACTGTGCATGTCTCACCACACTCCACTCTTCTCTTAGCACACACCTACTTCTTACACTACTGTGTATGTCTCACCACACTCCACTCTTCTCTTAGCACCCACCTACGTCTTACACTACTGTGCATGTCTCACCACACTCCACTCTTCTCTTAGCACACACCTACTTCTTACACTACTGTGTATGTCTCACCACACTCCACTCTTCTAGAATGCCTCAGCACCTGCTTACTTCTTACACTACTGTGCATGTCTCACCACACTCCACTCTTCTCTTAGCACCCACCTACGTCTTACACTACTGTGCATGTCTCACCACACTCCACTCTTCTCTTAGCACACACCTACGTCTTACACTACTGTGTATGTCTCACTTACCACACTCCGCTCTTCTAGAATGCCTCAGCACCTGCTTACTTCTTACACTACTGTGCATGTCTCACCACACTCCACTCTTCTCTTAGCACACACCTACGTCTTACACTACTGTGTATGTCTCACTTACCACACTCCGCTCTTCTAGAATGCCTCAGCACCTGCTTACTTCTTACACTACTGTGCATGTCTCACCACACTCCACTCTTCTCTTAGCACACACCTACTTCTTACACTACTGTGCATGTCTCACCACACTCCACTCTTCTCTTAGCACACACCTACGTCTTACACTACTGTGTATGTCTCACTTACCACACTCCGCTCTTCTAGAATGCCTCAGCACCTGCTTACTTCTTACACTACTGTGCATGTCTCACCACACTCCACTCTTCTCTTAGCACACACCTACTTCTTACACTACTGTGTATGTCTCACCACACTCCACTCTTCTCTTAGCACACACCTACTTCTTACACTACTGTGTATGTCTCACCACACTCCACTCTTCTAGAATGCCTCAGCACCTGCTTACTTCTTACACTACTGTGCATGTCTCACCACACTCCACTCTTCTCTTAGCACACACCTACGTCTTACACTACTGTGTATGTCTCACTTACCACACTCCGCTCTTCTAGAATGCCTCAGCACCTGCTTACTTCTTACACTACTGTGCATGTCTCACCACACTCCACTCTTCTCTTAGCACACACCTACTTCTTACACTACTGTGCATGTCTCACCACACTCCACTCTTCTCTTAGCACACACCTACGTCTTACACTACTGTGTATGTCTCACTTACCACACTCCGCTCTTCTAGAATGCCTCAGCACCTGCTTACTTCTTACACTACTGTGCATGTCTCACCACACTCCACTCTTCTCTTAGCACACACCTACGTCTTACACTACTGTGTATGTCTCACTTACCACACTCCGCTCTTCTAGAATGCCTCAGCACCTGCTTACTTCTTACACTACTGTGCATGTCTCACCACACTCCGCTCTTCTCTTAGCACACACCTACGTCTTACACTACTGTGTATGTCTCACTTACCACACTCCGCTCTTCTAGAATGCCTCAGCACCTGCTTACTTCTTACACTACTGTGCATGTCTCACCACACTCCACTCTTCTCTTAGCACACACCTACGTCTTACACTACTGTGTATGTCTCACTTACCACACTCCGCTCTTCTAGAATGCCTCAGCACCTGCTTACTTCTTACACTACTGTGCATGTCTCACCACACTCCACTCTTCTCTTAGCACACACCTACTTCTTACACTACTGTGTATGTCTCACCACACTCCACTCTTCTCTTAGCACCCACCTACGTCTTACACTACTGTGCATGTCTCACCACACTCCACTCTTCTCTTAGCACACACCTACTTCTTACACTACTGTGCATGTCTCACCACACTCCACTCTTCTCTTAGCACACACCTACGTCTTACACTACTGTGTATGTCTCACTTACCACACTCCGCTCTTCTAGAATGCCTCAGCACCTGCTTACTTCTTACACTACTGTGCATGTCTCACCACACTCCACTCTTCTCTTAGCACACACCTACGTCTTACACTACTGTGTATGTCTCACTTACCACACTCCGCTCTTCTAGAATGCCTCAGCACCTGCTTACTTCTTACACTACTGTGCATGTCTCACCACACTCCACTCTTCTCTTAGCACACACCTACTTCTTACACTACTGTGTATGTCTCACCACACTCCACTCTTCTCTTAGCACCCACCTACGTCTTACACTACTGTGCATGTCTCACCACACTCCACTCTTCTCTTAGCACACACCTACTTCTTACACTACTGTGCATGTCTCACCACACTCCGCTCTTCTCTTAGCACACACCTACTTCTTACACTACTGTGCATGTCTCACCACACTCCGCTCTTCTCTTAGCACACACCTACTTCTTACACTACTGTGCATGTCTCACCACACTCCACTCTTCTCTTAGCACCCACCTACGTCTTACACTACTGTGCATGTCTCACCACACTCCACTCTTCTCTTAGCACACACCTACTTCTTACACTACTGTGTATGTCTCACTTACCACACTCCGCTCTTGTAAAACGCCTCAGCACCCACCTACTTCTTACAATACTGTGTATCTCTCACTTACCACACTCCGCTCTTGTAAAACGCCTCAGCACCTGCCTGCGTCTTACACTACTCCGTCTGTCTTCCCACACTCCACTCTTCTAGAATGCCTCAGCACCCACCTACTTCTTACACTACTGTGTATGTCCCACTGACCACACTCCACTCTTCTAGAACCCCTCTGCACCTGTTTACTTCTTACATTACTACTTTTTACAGTACTATGTAAGTCTCACTTAACACACTCCACTCCTGTAGAATGCCTCAGCTCCTGCCTACTTCTTACACTACTGTGTATGTCTCACTTACCACACTCCGCTCTTCTAGAATGCCTCAGCACCTGCCTACTTCTTACAACTACTATGTATGTCTCACTTACCACACTCCGCTCTTGTAAAACGCCTCAGCACCTGCCTGCGTCTTACACTACTCCGTCTGTCTTCCCACACTCCACTCTTCTAGAATGCCTCAGCACCCACCTACTTCTTACACTACTGTGTATGTCCCACTGACCACACTCCACTCTTCTAGAACCCCTCTGCACCTGTTTACTTCTTACATTACTACTTTTTACAGTACTATGTAAGTCTCACTTAACACACTCCACTCCTGTAGAATGCCTCAGCTCCTGCCTACTTCTTACACTACTGTGTATGTCTCACTTACCACACTCCGCTCTTCTAGAATGCCTCAGTACCTGCCTACTTCTTAAACCACTATGTATGTCTCACTTACCACACTCCGCTCTTGTAAAACGCCTCAGCACCTGCCTGCGTCTTACACTACTGCGTATGTCTTCCCACACTCCACTCTTCTAGAATGCCTCAGCACCCACCTACTTCTTACACTACTGTGTATGTCCCACTGACCACACTCCACTCTTCTAGAACCCCTCTGCACCTGTTTACTTCTTACACTACTGCGTATGTCTTCCCACACTCCACTCTTCTAGAATGCCTCAGCACCCACCTACTTCTTACACTACTGTGTATGTCCCACTTATCACACTCCACTCTTCTAGAACCCCTCTGCACCTGTTTACTTCTTACACTACTCCGTATGTCTCACCACACTCCACTCTTCTATAACACCTCAGCACCTGCCTACTTCTTACACTACTGTGTGCCTCATCTACCACACTTGTAAAATGCCTCAGCACCTGCCTATCTCTGGCACTACTACGTATGTCTCACTTACCACACTCATGCCACCAGCACATCTGTTCACCTTCCACTCGTCCCTCACTGTCCACCCTAATGTCCTTTTGGTGTCACAACCCTGTACTTTCCTCTATCTCCCTTACCTCATTCCTCTCTCTCTTTGTCATCTTCTCTCTGAAGGCTACATTCAACAGTTTAATTAAAAGTAACTACGCTGATTGCAATAATGCTGGTACTACTGTTCGTGCAGCCTCCAGTGCCCCTACTAACACTATAACTTTTGATAACTGCTCGTGCAGCCTCCAGTGCCCCTACTTATGCTTATCACTTGTGATAACTGTTAATGCAGCCTCAAGTACCCCTACTAACACTATCACTTGTGCTACATTAATTACTTATTAAAAGTAACAACACTGATAGCAATACTGCTGGTACTACTGCTCGTGCAGCCTCCAGTGCCCCTACTTATGCTCATCACTTGTGATAACTGTTAATGCAGCCTCAAGTACACCTACTAACACTATCTACCTTAATTACTTATTAAAAGTAACAACACTGATAGCAATACTGCTGGTACTACTGCTCGTGCAGCCTTCAGTGCCCCTACTAACACTATCACTTGTGATAACTGCTCGTGCAACCTCCAGTGCCCCTACTAACACTATCACTTGTGATAACTGCTCGTGCATCCTCCAGTGCCCCACTAACACTATCACTTGTGGTAACTGCTCGTGCAACCTCCAGTGCCCCTACTAACACTATCACTTGTGCTACAATCATCTTTAGAAGTAACAAAGCTGTCAGCACTACTGCTAGTATCACTACTCCAGGCCCTACTGCTTCTAGAACAGCAGAAACTAATATGGCTGGAACTACCATATGGTGAATTCTACTGTTATCACTGCTGTTGGTGCCACTATTACTTCCCCTATATTAGTGATACTACTAAGTGTCCTGCTGGAAGTACACTGGAAGAACACAAAATGTGAGCCTGTCACCTTACACGTCGGAACCCAGGAACCTCATCTACAGAGTCCCCCAAGGCTCTTCTCTCAGCCCACAACATCTACATGACCCCGCTGGCAGACCGCATCAGATCACACAGCATCTACATACTTTTCTACGCTGACGATTCCCACATATAGGGTCCCTGTCAGACAAGTCCCCCACAACAAAAAACAACCTCTCCACTTGCATGACCGCGGGGCTTCCTGGATGAAATCCAAATGCCGAAACACATCACAGAGATTGAAGACCTCAGCTTAGGACTCCACCTGGTGGACCCCAGACCTCTGCCCCCACACCCACCCCACCACCTATGCCAGAAATGTAGGAAATTATCCATTATCAACATCACAGCACAAGTCAATGCGGTGACCTCCTCATGCTTCTACAACCTGAAAATGCTACAAAAAGATCTTCAAAGGGCCACCAGAAAACACTGGAAATCTGTCACACGGCCCTCATCACCAGCAGACTTGACTACGGCAACACACTCTACTCAGGAATCCCCAAGAAGTTCCTGACCGGGCTCCAAAATGCCGCAGCAAGACTCCCCCTGAACCTACCTCGCTGTACCCACATCACCCACACCTCAGGAAACTTCACTGGCTTCCCCATCACAAATGCAACCAGTTCAGACTCCTTACACACACTTACAAGGCATTTGGCAACACTGGCCCTGTCTACCTCAACAGCCAGCACACCTACACTCCCCCTTCCAGGCGCCTCCGCTAAGCGGAACTCTCACTAGTACACGTATCTCGCACTCAACAGAAAAGCTGGAGGCCGTGCCTTGTAAATCTCTCCCGAAGCATGGTACAACCCTCCACATCACATCAGAGCTTCCTCAACGCTTCTCGAGTATCGCAAGAAGTGGAAGACCAGGATCTTTGAATAATCCTACATAGGGGACAGCTGCCGACTCACCGGCAAAGCGCCTAGATATCCCTCGGGTTGATTAGCGTGCTTTACAAATGTATTTAATATAAGATACCCTAGGTACTAATAGTAGTAGTGCTACATAGACATCAGTCTGTTACTAATTCCGCTTCAAGTGCTGTATCATTTACCTATACGACTAATAACACCTACTACTATCACAGCTGTTCATGCTCTCACTACTATTTGTAATTTTACTGATTCTACTTGTAAGGCTATGCGAGTTTTGCACTCCGATTCATTTCTTCAAATGCCAGCTCATTAACAAGGTAAACAGCCAGAATATCGAGTAGGAAATGTCGACTTGCACTAATATCGAGTGCAAAATATCGTGATACAGAAATATCGACTGCCAGAATATCATGGTCAAGAATATCGAGTTTAAGGTAAGAAATATCGTTTTCCAAAATATCGAAGTCATTAATATCGTTTGCAAAAAATATAGTTGTTAAAAATATTGTTGTTTTAGTTAGTGTTATGTATTTTAAATGTATGTGCTAAATTTTTTTGTCTAAGTATTGCATTTTTTTAAATGTATGTTACATTTTTAGAAGTTATTAATTTTATTTTAATAAACTTTTGTGTTTTAGTTCCGTAGCGGGTTGTGGGTTTATAGGGGAATAGGGTGAGAAGTAATTTAATTATAATAAATTGAATATTATTTTTTATTTATTAGTATTTATTTAATTTTGATTTTATAGTGTTAATTATGGTAATTAATTTATTATTAATTAATTAATAATTGGCTGTTAATTTTTATTGATTAATTAATTGGTAAATATGTTAATTGTCATTTGTTTAGGAGTGGGTTGTGGGTTTATAGGAGAATAGGGTGGGAAGTAATTTAATTATAATTAAATTATTATGTTTCCATAATTAATATTTATTTATTTAATATTTTATATTGTTAATTGTGGGAACTAATTTATTGTTCATTATTTATTAATTTGTTATTAATTATTATTAATTAATTGGTAATTATGTTAATTGTGTTATTTTTTTAGGAGCGGGTTGTGGGTTGATAGGGGAGTAGGGTGGCAAGTAATTTAATTTTAATAAATGTATTAATACTTTTTATATAATATTTATTAATGATTATTTTATAGTGTTGATTGTGTGAATTAATTTATTAATAAATATTTTTATTTTTATTAATTGTTATTAATTAATTAATTGTTAATTATGTTAATTGTGTAATGTTTTACGAAATTGGCGGTGGCATTTATAGGGGAATATGGTGGGAGGTAATTTATTTTTAATTAATTAATTCTTTGTTAATTGATGCTAGTTAATTAATTACATTTTAATTTTGTCAATTGTGTAATAATTTTGATGTGTGAGTTGTGGGGTTTATAGTGGTAAATTGTGGGAAGTAAATGGTTTTTAAATGAATTAATGATTTGTTGTTAATTGATATTAATTTATTAATGTAAAATTAGTAATGTAAATTGTGTAAATGTTTTTAGGTGTGTGTTTTGGTGTTTATTGGGGTATAGGGTGGAAAGTAATTTTGTTTAAATTAATTAATTATTACTTGATCATTAATATTCATTTATTTATTGATAAATATTTTTGTTAATTGTTTAGTTTTTATTTTGTTTGGGTATTTATGTTCTATAGCTGTAATGTTTTGTTAGTACATTAATTTTGACCTTTTTTTAATGTGTTTTTTAATTATTAATATTTGTATATTTGTTAATTAATTGTGTTAATTATGGAGGTACACTTTTTTGTTAATTTAGATGTGTTGTAAATTGTGTGGTGTTATAGGGTAGGGGAAAAAATATTACTTATGTAATTTATAATTTTTGGGATTAAAATTAATTTTTATTACAAGATAGTTATTTGTTTGTATTTTTTTTTTAAATTAAAAAAGTAATATTTTGATGTACATTTTAAATTTTTGCTACATTATGTTATGTTTCTAATTTTAATATTTTTATATATGTTTTGTTTTGGGTTTTTTTATTTAATTTTGCATTGTAGTAGATATTTTGTTTGTATTTAAATTTGAAATTTTTTTTGTGGGAATAGTAATTTTTACCCCTCCGCTATCCAACACTTTCCCTACTGTTGCACTCGCAGGAGTGGGAATAGTAATTTTTACCCCTCCGCTATCCAACACTTTCCCTACTGTTGCACTCACTGGAGTGGGAATAGTAATTTTTACCCCTCCGCTATCCAACACTTTCCCTACTGTTGCACTCACTGGAGTGGGAATAGTAATTTTTACCCCTCCGCTATCCAATACTTTCCCTACTGTTGCACTTGCTGGATTGGGAATAGTAAATTATTCCCCTCGCTATCCAACACTTTCCGTACTGTTGCACTTGCTGGAGTGGGAATGGTAATTCTTTCCCCTACGCTATCCAATACTTTCCCTACTATTGCACTCGATGTAGTGTAAAATGTACTTTTAAAAAAGAATAAATATTTTAATATTTTAATTTATAACATAATTTTTTTAAATTGTTTTACAGGTGTATGTATATATATATTTATTTATAATTTTTTATATATTTCTAACATTTTATAATTAAATTAATTATTTATTAATTATTAAGTAAATATATATATATATATTACATTTTATATATGTTTGTTTAATTTATTTTTACATTACATTTATTACTTATAATTGTTAAAATTTACAAATAATTCTAAATATTTTTTTTAAGTTAGATGTATTTAATTTATTTTTACATTATTTTTTATACATATAAAAAAACGATATTTTGTACTTCGATATTTTTAACAACGATATTTTTTTCCGATATTTTAGTACTTACCATAATGAAGATAGGAGTTCGATATTTTTGACATCGATATTTATGTCCCGATATTTTGGTAACACGATATTTTTGTACTCGATATTCTGTCAGTGATCGCATTAACAAATATACTTCTTATTTTATTTGATCATCTGGATATGAGCACATTGAGAGTGTATGTGAACCATCCTTTTTATCTGAAGGCTTTTTTATTATTTAAATAAAAACATGTAAATCAAATACATCTTTAAATCACAAAGTAATGCCTATTTAAATGCATCATTTCCATAATCAAAATATGCAATTATTTCAAATGTAATAATGGACAACGGAAAGAGACTAACTCCTCTCTGTTTTTAATTCTGCTGCTTAAGTACCTTGTTGATTCCTCTGCACAAAGGCCCTAACTTTATACAGTTATTTGAGGGGCCAGGCAACATGGCGGACAGGACATGAACCCCTGAGCACCCTGCCAGTTGTTCGCCAAAATCCTAATAAATACTGCATAATCCAACTCTAAGGTAGCCTAATGAAGCCATCCCGGTAAGGCAGACGGCGCGCAGTGCCCGAAGCTGCGGTTATCTGAGAAACGACTGCATACGGGGGTCCCGGACCGAGTGAGTGGAGTGGGCCGGGCTGGCTTGAACAGTTGAGGCGTGCCCTTGCATGAGGCCCAGACGATGCCTTGCTTGTCCCTGTAGCTGCCTCGGAGGCCCAGCCGGAGCTGAACTAGGAGGTGAGGGGGCCTGGAGTAGGTAGAGCCCCTACCTGGAGACCACCGGGAGCACCAGGGCTGGAGTTGCGTCCCGGTTCCCCACCTCGCCTGCAGAGTGACCCACATAGCAGACGCCTGAGAGGGGGCCCCTGGCGCAGGGGTGCCAGTCATCTCCCGTGGGCCTGCCTGCATCACCGCACAGCACACCGAAGGGGCCCTATGCTGCGTCTGCTGGGGAGAACCGCCCGCAGCGGTTTGAGGAACAGCCGCGTGGGACAACACATTGTCGGTTCGACTTGCTGGCAAAGTATTGACCGGTGAGGGGCCCAAGAAGTTGCCAGTGATTGCACACCCTCCCCCCGGCTGAAACACATGTCAGATGGCCCTGGGGCACGCACTACTTGAATGCTCCATTCCCGCCTCTGTGACCATGCAGTGCCACCTCCACCATTGAAGCAGTCCTGCTCGGGTCAAGCTGACGAAGCGAACAGTATGGGCGCCTTGACAGAGGGTGGGACCACAACCCAGCAACAGACTGCCACACATGGTATCTAGCACAGCTCTACGGATTGCGCCACATTGTTTGTCCCCCTTCTGCCCCCCGGCTCATGGGGCAGACTGCACTTGTTGACATCATAGTGTGCGGGGAGTGCTGGATGTACTTGAGGAGCAGCTGATGCGGTGTTGGTGCGCCCTCCCTGAAGGTGCTTGGAAGCCTACACCTGACTGCGCAGCCTGGCGGTTCGCCTCTATCTAAACCCCAGTCACATCCTCTGCTTGGACCTTGGTGGGTGTACTGAAACTCCATCTTTCCCTAGGTGGGTGACTCCTGGCTGCCCTGGTGCCCCGGAGTGGCCGCATCAGCCACAGTCTTTGCCAGTGCCCTCTGACGTACTAGCGGGTGGGGGGGTTCTCTGGTGCAGGCACTCGCCGCTACCTTGTCTGGGACTGAGGAGCACATGTGTGTCGGGGGGCCCTGATCACTGTGGACGTGCCCTGGACTGCTGGGTGCCCACTCCTCCGCACGCATGCCGCAACATCTGGGAGTGCGCCCTGAACCGCTCTAGCTCCCACTAGGGCAAGCTTGATCCTGATTAGGGGGATACCACGTAGGCAGTGGTGGTGGTGATACCATAGCGGGAGCCCCTGACGACAAGGAGGGCCTTTGATACATTTGTAGGGGCGAAATGGAGCTGGTGAGACCTCTCATAGAGGGACGGTATTGACCCAACTTGACCCGGCAACTACACACAAGTGGATGTTCAGATCTGGTGGCTCCGTAGGGGTGGTGTAGGCTGCCTAGCGCTTCTGGTGGCTTGGGTGGTGAGAGGTTCTGGCGCAGTTGGTGGCTTGGAGGGTGGGAGACCTCTCCCCTCTGTGCACCATGGGCAAAGGCAAGGCGGCACGCTCGAATCCGGTGAACCCATCACTCAATATACCACACCGTGACACCCCACCCAAAGTATAATGCGGCAAACGGGACTGAGCGATGCAGGGGATGCGTTGGAGGGAGATGCGGAGCCCTCCCGGGCGCACCTGTTGGCTGCGTTTCAAGGCTCCAGGTAACATAGCGGACCTGCAGGGGGAGGTGGTTGCCCTAAAACGTCAAATGCCCAGATGACCACAATCACGAAGGAGCTGGAACGGCGAGAAGAGGATGCAGAGGGCCGCTCAAGGCGCAGTAACAGAGTCCTGGGTTTTCCAGAGAAAGCAGAGGGGGACTAAACCGAAAAATTCCTGGAATACTGGGTGCGCACTGAACTCAATCCACCGGGCCTCTCCGAATTCTTCATGGTGGAGAGGGCCCGCAGAGCGCTGGTTTCGCTGGGGGCTTCGCCGAGAGCCATAATTGCTAAAATCCTTAACTACTACAATAGAGGCTGTACCGTTCGCGCAGCCTGCGTGCGGCAGGTCCCGCTCTTCGGTAACAGCAAGATCCCCATATATCCAGACTACACTAAACAAGTACAGGAGTAACGCAAGTCCTTTCTCGGCATTAAACAGAAATTGAGGGCGCTTCAACTTCAGTACATGTTACTGTACCCAGCAAAAGTGAAGGTCCTAGCGCAAGGGAAAGCACACTTCTTTGACAATCCGGAGGAGATGCGGAGAATGGCTGGAGATCCGAGGGGAGGCGATACCACCACACTCTGGCCACAGCCAAAAACGTACCTGGGGCACCCGTGCTAGGGGAGGGTCTCGCCACCGCAGTCTGGCTGGGGACGACCCCAACGCCACCCAGCTGGGAGATCGAAGGGTCACAGTAAGGACGGCACCAAGCAGCCTAGTACAGTGGGGACCCAGGGGACGGTGCAGGACGTCAACATGCTGCCAGTGGCGGGTGAAACTGAATTGAGGGCCCGAGCCCAACACAGTACTTGGTGCCTGACACCCTTGTTGCCCCGGAGGTGGGGAGTGGTGATGCATGAGTGGGAAAGTGGATACTGCTCCTCCTTTGTTGATGAGTTGGTGAGCTGTGTGTACAAATGGGTGATTGGGCGGAGAGCTGCAGCAGTGTCTCTCCCTGGGATACCCGCCATTGAAGTGTTGCCTGCAGGGGCATGTCAGCCTACGCCAGTGCAATCGTTAAGGCACAAGTGAATATTGTCAGAACAAGCTCAGGGATGTCTGGATGCAGAACAGTCATCTGAAGGTGAATGACTGGCCAGGAAGCTGATCTGTTGAGTTGTTAGCTGGTCCCTGTTGGACTGGCTGGGATACTGTGCATGTCCTGGCACATGCGTGAGGTGGGCATGGATAGTCGCACAGTTGAACTATGTTTGTCAGGGGGGTTGTTGTGCATTACACGTTCTCGTTTTACAGTTGGCAGCAGTTAGTGGATACCAGTGCATGGCAGGGAGTCGAAAGGCAACCACTACATGACACACATTATGACGGGGGCTGACCATAGACTCTTGATAAGGAACGTCAGAGGATTAGGGATAAACACTAAGCGGAATAATGTACTGACCTTCTTAAAACTGCATATTATCTCCATGATCTGCTTGCAGGAAACACACTACGATGATGCAGGTGCCACACTCCTTGCAATAGAAATGGCGAGGGCAGGTATTCCACTCCTCCTACTTGATGTACGCCAGGGGCGCGCTAATCTGGGTAGAGCCCAGCGTCCCGTTCTCGCTTACGTATATGGAGGCTGATGTGGGTGGTCGATTTATACTGTTGCGGGGGACCCTGAACGGACGTGACCAAACTCTCTTGAACACCTATGCCCCGAATAATGACGACCTGCTAATGCATGATGTGTGCATGCCACTCCTATGGCTGGGGGACTTTAAATACATCCTAGAAGCTGACCTGGACAAGGCACCCCCTACAACAGGTACTAAGCCCTTAATTAGCGAGGTGATGCGAAACATGGGGTTTGTGGATATTTGTGGATGAGCCACCCGCCGCAGTGGGCATACACCTTTTACTCCGTCACGCACAATTCATACAGTAAACTGGACAGGATACTGGTGGCGGGATTCCCGCGGGTGGTAGACATTGAGGTGACCCATTTGGCGCATTTTCTGTCGGACCACTCCCCTGTAAGCTGTGCCTTCTAGTGGGGTGACTGTGCAGGAGGCTTGGTCTTGACAGATGTTAGCTGACATGTTGAAGGACCCAGCCAGGAGGGAGGTGCTCTCGCAGGCGCTGTTGGATTATATGTCGGTCAACTGGGGTTCTGTATCTAGTAGGACCATTGAGTGGGAGGCATTGAAAGCAGCGTTGAGGGGTCAATGTATGGGTTTAACTTGCGGAAGGCTTAGGCAGCTTTAGCAGGAGCTTGGTTGGGAGGAGGTGGCTCAGGCCACACTGCAGGTTGGGTAGCAGTCGCACCTGGGTGCCCCACTGCAGAAAGCAGGCAGTGCGTCGGTGTGTAGCAGATATCTGTGATCGACTGGATAAATATTTGCTTTAGCAATACAGGCAGAGGCTGCACAGAGAAGGGGATAATTCAGGCCGACTGCTAGCTTGGATACTCCAAAGAGAGCACCCGCCTCCTCTGACTACACACTTGATATTGGTGGATGGCACCAGGGTTGGTACAGGGCTGGGATAGCGGGAGTCTTTCAGCAGCACTTGCGGGGAGTGTACGCTGTAGATTCCACCATAATCCCATACTGCTATGTCCTGTTCCTGGAGGGCCTGGACCTCCCACACCTTGCGCCGCTGGATGCAGAGTCCCTCGACACCCCTATTGGAATTGAGGAGCCACGCACTTAGTATGTTACCACGAGCCATGGCGCTCCCGGTGATGGCTTTCAGCCTGAGTTCTATCAGGTGTTCTCAGCGACGGTTACGCAGTGTCTCCTGGAGGTCCTCTTGGAGGCACACTAGAGCGGAGTCCTGCCCCAGTAAATGAGGGAGGGAGAGATCTGCATGTTCCTTAAACCAAGTGGTGTCGGGTCTGACCCTGCCGCTTATAGGCTGCTCACCATAATTAACGCAGATGTGAAAATACTATGCAAGCTACTCGCCAACCTCCTGGCGCCTCATATGACTCAACTGGGACACAAATATCAGTGTGGGTTCATCCCTTGCCGGAACACTGGTATGAATCTCAGATGCTCCCCCATGTCCTACATGAAGTGGAGCACCTGTACGAGGAGCTAGCGCTGGTCTCCATTGATCTAGAAAAGGCCTTCGACACAGTGGACTGGGGCTACCTGCTTGAAGTGCTAAGAGCTGTGGGTCTTGACCCACAATACCGAGGGTGGGTCCGGTTGCTCTACACTGATCCCAGGGCAAAAGTGCACGTAGGGCAAAGTTGCTTGGAGGCGTGGGTGATGGAGAGGGGGTCACGGCAGGGCTGCCCCTTTTCACCCCTCCTGTCCGCATTAGCGATAGAACCCCTGGCGATCTGGGCACGCTGTGTTTTGTGGGACTGGGCAATACGGCTGGGGGACGCACGCCACATCATATTGCTCTATGCAGACAACGTGCTTTTCTACATTGCCACCCACGTGTAGCGCTGCCCTGACTGTCGCAACTCTTAGATGAGTTTGGGGACTTGTCCTGTCTCCTCCTTAACCTTAGTAAGTCCTTGCTCTTTCCACTGGCAGCGCTGGTTCCTACGTCATTAGATCGCCTTCCGAGCCTGGGCCTGCGTTGGGAACTGGCACACTTTCTATATCTGGGGATGCAGGTGACCCACACTGAGAACCAGCAGTTATGCCTTAATATGGACGAGGTGGTTGACGCCCTATGGAAGTCAGTGGCCTTCTGGAACACGTTGCTGCTATCACTGATAGGCAGACTGGCTGTGGCAAAATGGTGGTGTTGCTGCAGTGCCTGTATACGTTCCAGTACTTGCTCTGCCCCATACGCCAGAAGGTCTTTAGACAGCTGAATTCTGTACTTGCATCATTATTTATAAAGTTTTGTATAGCACGAACAAGACGCTAGAGGGTATCGGAGCGCTTCACATTATAGGTTAGGTAGGATCCAGTTGTAAGAAAAGACATTCGTTACATATATGGGAATAGCGTGGTAGAGCTGGAGTTCATGGTTGCACATCAATGTAGTGGTCATTCAGGGCATCCTCATAGTGGGCAGGTAAGTAAACAATAGAACCTAATGCATCTTAGGGCAGAAACTTGTTCATTAGTTTTGTTTTCACTTCTTTTTTAATGAAGCGGTAGATGAGATTCGACGGACATCCAGTGGCAGAGAGTTCCATATTTTTGGGGCAATACCAGAGAAGGCTCTGTAGCTCGATCTTTTTTTGTGGAAAATCTGTGGTTTCAGAAGCAGTGAACTTGCACTTTGTGAATGTCTGTATCCCCCTGATAACTTTAGCTTTTGTGCCAGATATATGGGGGTCTTGAAATGTAGGGCTTTATGAGTCATGCAAGCAATCTTTAGCTGTATTCTTGCTTCGTACGGCAGCCACTTTAAGGTTTTTAGTGCTTGGGATATGTGATCATTTCTTTTTGTACCGGTTATCAGTCTGGCCGCGGCATTAAGGGAGGCCCTTAGCAGGACCAGATTGTATTTAGGAAGACCACAAAGAGTGGAGCTTCCGCAGTCTAGCCTCGGCAATACAAGAGCTTGGACCGCCAGCTTAAAGTCGTCCTGTGATAGGAAGGGTTTGAGTTTCCTTAGTATACTCATCTGGTATGATTGTGGGCGGTCCGCCGCAGTAGAGTAGCCCTGACCATGTTGACCCAACAGTACAAGGAAGGGCGTTTGGAGGTGCCAAGATTTGATCTGCACATCTACAGCATGTGGCCTGGTGGCTGGACAACCGGGACAATTGGGAGACGCGTCTTCTGCCCGGATCGGTGGCTGCAGACGGCCTCCCAGTGGCATTAATGGAGGCGGTAGGAGTCGCTAGGGCCTCTCCTATGTGGTTCGGCAGAGGGCGCACATATGGCAACGCTATGTAGAAGCGGTTCTGAGGCGTGCCCCCTTTCATCCCCTCTCTGGATACTGGCACCTGTTCAGCTGATGAGGGACAATATGTCCTTTGAGGCCTGGTTAGTTTTGCATCATTTTTGAAGAAGCCTGTGAAGACTTTATTCTAAAACCAGGACATTTCCTCCATCACGCTGGACTAGCTGAGGTGGCCAAATTGACCTGGCCCTCCTTCCCTGCTGCATCCCAGGCATGTGTACACTGCGGTGTGGGTAGACATCTGATCACACATCTCTATAAGGCGATGAGAGAGGATGCGACAGGTCCACCACCCAGGGCGCGTGCTGCGTGTGAGTCGGACCTAGACTCTCCGTTGGATGACAGTGCATGGACAGGTATCATCGAACTCACACACACGGTGTCTTGCAACGCCCGCTTTAAGCTGGTGCACTACAATTTCCTCCATAGGACGTAGAACACTCCTGAGAGTCTCCACCGCATATCCCCCATCTGACCCGACAGTTGCCCGCTCTGCATCGCCAACGGAGTAGACTTCATGCACCTGGCACAAAGATGCCTGACAGTGCAGGACTTCTGGGCACAATTAGTGACTACCTCCAGCGGTCCACGCACATACAAAATGATCATATACCATTACACTGTTTGCTGGGCTATGTTAAGAGCCCGAAGGCCATAAGATGACCTACAAATTCCTGCAGCTGGCGCTAGTTTTGGCCAGGAGTAGATTAGCCATCACTTGGATGGGTCAGCGTGCCCTCGCAGTCTAATGGCTGAAGAGGTGCACATGAAGCTGAGTCGGCGTGATTATAAACTGGAGAATGACATCCTGGTATGGAGGGATGTGTGCGACACCTTTTTAGAGCCGCGCGAAGACAGAGACGTGTGTGTGTGTGTGTGTGTGTGTGTGTGTGTGTGTGTGTGTGTGTGTGTGTGTGTGTGTGTGTGTGTGTGTGTGTGTGTGTGTGTGTGTGTGTGTGTGTGTGTGTGTGTGTGTGTGTGTGTGTGTGTGTGTGTGTGTGTGTGTGTGTGTGTGTGTGTGTGTGTGTGTCTGTGTGTGTGTGTGTGTGTGTCTGTGTGTGTGTGTGTGTGTGTGTGTCTGTGTGTGTGTCTGTGTGTGTGTCAGTGTGTGTGTGTGTGTGTCAGTGTGTCAGACAGACAGTGTGACACGAATCCAGGTTGGGGGGAGGTTTAACAGCAGCAATGCGAGGGTATTCTCACTGCCTGTTTGGTGTGTAGCCTTGCAACATGGAGAGATGGATAAAGGCCGCCCAAGCATTTGTAATTTGAACTATGGTTCTTCCCACCATGACCTGCCGTGTATCATGTTTTTACTACCTGTATTGCTGTCTGTTGTTCTTTAAAACTGAAAAAATAAAGATTTAAAAAAACTTTAGACAGTTATTTTGTTTAAATGACACACATTTTACTCATTCAGTCTGAAACTGTTACTCAGGATTTTAGCTGTCAGCAAACTATATATATTAAGTATGCAGAAGGGTACTTTTCGTTTATAATGTCGTTTTATCAACATATTCTTACTATAAACTGGAAGTAAAACAGTCATCCACTGGTGCTGTTATACATTTTTTAATGAATCAATGTGGTGATGTAGTCTGTGAATGTAACTCCTTTAGTCGATCTGAAGGAGGATGGGAGCTCACTGCCTCACATTCCAGCACTCAGTTCACCCCATTGCATTATGGTAAATGCAGTTCATGATAACACTTACTTCAGTGAAAGTCTTTAGTTTTTCACCCTTTTTGGAGCAGCCAGTGCTGTGTATCTCTAGATATGTGTTTCAGGATAGTTGTCCTTCAGTAGAGAGCAACACATGATTTTGAGGGTGCCAGAATGCTGCTCAGCTTTTTCTTAGGCCTCTGTCCCACTCACTGGGTGCAAGTGCATCCGCCAGCGCTCGTCAGCTAATTAGAATGAGACTCTGCAAAAGTCAGTGAGTTTGCTTTTCCTGAATAGTCCCGATACCTTCTGTGTATATTTTGGTTCTAGGACGTGTGCCGGGCAGGAGCCTCTTTGTTGGTAAATGTGTGTTGAAAGTTATGCTGCAACCTTACAGCATGCTTTTTGTTCTCTTTCAGGGATCTCGAAGTTTGCTGGCTGAGTCCAGGGGCCTGAGTGCCAGCACTATCAACCTGTCCTCCGGCACCTCACCGTTGTCCTCCAAGTAGACCTACACCTGCCAGAGGGGTACTGCAGCAACTCGTTTGAGGGCATTCGTAGAGACGGGCACTGCCAATACCCTGCACCCATGACGGCAGCTTGTACAGGATCAGTACATTTCAACATTTTGTGTCATTGCCATTAGGGTGAAAGTAGTTTGGCCATCACTGATTGGCACTAGCAGAAACCAATCAGGAGTGCTGTTAACTAAAAGTGGGCATTTATCAGTGGTGTTTCAGCCAATGATACCAGGGACTAGGAGAAGAATCTCCCTTTAAAACGTCAGGAGCGGGATAGCTCCTTCGTATAATACTTGGACATTAGAAACCTGCTTAGAAACACGCCAGCACTGGGGTACTCCATCGTGTGATACTTTACTGAATCCTGCTGTCTATATTCGAGCCTACACTACAGCGCACTAATGCTTGAACAATGAATCCCTCACTCTACCAATCTGCTTCTGAAGATACTGTAAATATAAAGTAAGGCACTCCATTACTGTAAATGATATCACTATCCTACTTCTAAACTGGGACTACTCGGTCTGCTAATTACGAAGGTGTTAGAAACCTACACTGTGACATCTCCATCCTGTGATACACAGACATTAGACTATTCACGCCACGATACTAGGACATCTCCAGCCTGTGATACACAGACATTAGACTATTCACGCCACGATACTAGGACATCTCCAGCCTGTGATACGTAGACATTAGAAACCCACACAATACAGCTCTAACCTGTTGTACGCAGGCCTTAGAAACCTACACTACAAACTCGAATTGCTCCATCCTGTGATACAGAAATTAGAAACCTACCCTATGGCCCATATGTACGAAACTTCCATTTTGCATTTCCTAAATAGCAAATCCTAAGAAATCGCTATTTAGGAAATGCAAAATGGATTGTACAAAAATTGCGATTTCCTAATAGCGTTTCCTACAGAGTCGATATCGCTATTAGAAAATTGCTGGTTAGGTAATGTAAAAGCATTCGTTCCTATAGTCCTAAGGCCCATAGGTACGAGTGGTTTTGCAGTTCCAAATTTGCAGGTTTCCAAATAGGAAATAGCAAATTTAGAAATGCAAAACCAATGATACCTATGAGCCTAAGACCCCCATTAAATCCTGGGAAAAAGGGGGTGTGAATGTGTAAAGCGCTCAAATGCCCTAGGGGCGAGTACATGCTCTATAGCACTGCCAAAGCTGCAATTTTTGGCACCTTTTTATCTTTTGCACATGGGTACAATCGACTCGGATTCAATAGTAATAGCATTTCCTAAATGCCAATTTCACATTTAGGAATTGCTTTGTACGTGTGCTTAGGAAATCGCAAATAGGATTTCCCTATTTGCTATTTTCTATTTTGGTAATTGCAGATTGCAATATCTATGGGGTAGAAACCGCAATTTGTGACCACATTTCTGCTTCGGTGCATATGGAAAGCCCATTTTGCATTTCTTAATGACCGAAAATAGTGATTCGGTCTGTTAAGAAATGCTAAATGGCTTTGTACCTATCTCCCTATGTTACTAGGACATCTAATGATCCTGTGATACACAGACATTAGAAACCAACACAGTGATACTAGAATAGCTCTAACCTGTTGTACGCAGGTCTTAGAAATCTACACCAAAAACTAGAACAGCTCCGTACTGTGATACAAACATTAGAAACCTACACTACTATACTGGAATATTTCCAGCCTATGATTTACAGAAGTTACAAACCCACACAAAGATACTAGAACAGCTCTATCATGTGGTACGCAAGCCATAGAAACCTACACTACAAATAAAACAGCTCCATCCTGTGATAAACAGGCATTAGAAACCAACAGCACAATACGTAGGACAGCTCCATCCTGTGATATTCAGACATTAGCAACCTAGACAGTTTCTAGAACAGATCCATCCTGTGATACAGAGATTAGAAACCTACAATATACTAGAATAGCCCCCTCCTGTGATAGACATTAGAAACCTACACTGTTACTATAACAGCCCCATCCTGTGATATAGAGATTAGAAACCTACACTATGATACCAGAACAGCCCCATCCTATGATACAGAGATTAGAAACCTACACTGTTACTATAACAGCTCCTTCCTGTGATACACAGGCATTAGAAATCTACACTCCGATACTAGAATATTTCCAGCCTATGATTTACAGATGTTAGAAATCCACACAAAGATACAAGAACAGCTTAGAAACACAGGCATTAGAAACCTACAGTACGATACATAGAACAGCTCCATCCTGTGATACAGGCTTTAGAAACCTACAGTACGATACATAGAACAGCTCCATCCTGTGATACAGGCATTAGAAACCTACAGTACGATACATAGAACAGCTCCATCCTGTGATACAGGCATTAGAAACTTACAGTACGATACATAGAACAGCTCCATCCTATGATAACAGACATTAGAAACCTACACTGTTACTATAACAGCTCCTTCCTGTGATACACAGGCATTAGAAATCTACACTCCGATACTAGAAAATTTCCAGCCTATGATTTACAGATGTTAAAAACCCACACAAAGATAAAAGAACAGCTCCATCCTGTGATACACAGGCATTAGAAACCTATAATATGATACTAGAATAGCCCCATCCTGTGATATAGACATTAGAAACCTACACTATGATACCAGAACAGCCCCATCCTATGATACAGAGATTAGAAACCTACACTGTTACTATAACAGCTCCTTCCTGTGATACACAGGCATTAGAAATCTACACTCCGATACTAGAATATTTCCAGCCTATGATTTACAGATGTTAGAAATCCACACAAAGATACAAGAACAGCTCCACCCTGTGATACACAGGCATTAGAAACCTACAGTACGATACATAGAACAGCTCCATCCTGTGATACAGGCATTAGAAACCTACAGTACGATACATAGAACAGCTCCATCCTGTGATACAGGCATTAGAAACTTACAGTACGATACATAGAACAGCTCCATCCTATGATAACAGACATTAGAAACCTACACTGTTACTATAACCGCTCCTTCCTGTGATACACAGGCATTAGAAATCTACACTCCGATACTAGAATATTTCCAGCCTATGATTTACAGATGTTAAAAACCCACACAAAGATAAAAGAACAGCTCCATCCTGTGATACACAGGCATTAGAAACCTACAGTACGATACATAGAACAGCTCCATCCTGTGATATTCAGACTTTAGAAACCTATAATATGATACTAGAATAGCCCCATCCTGTGATATAGACATTAGAAACCTACACGGTATCCTATGATACAGACATTAGAACCCTACACTGTTACTAGAACAGCTCCATCCTGTGATATTCAGACATTAGAAACCTACAATATGATACCAGAACAGCTCCATCCTGTGATATTCAGACTTTAGAAACCTATAATATACTAGAAAAGCCCCATCCTGTGATATAGACATTAGAAACCTACACTGTATCCTAGGATACAGACATTAGAACCCTACACTGTTACTAAAACAGCTCCATCCAGTGATATTCAGACATTAGAACCCTACACTGTTACCAGAACAGCTCCATCCTATGATAGACATTAGAACCCTACACTGTTACTAGAACAGCTCCATCCTATCATATAGACATTAGAACCATACACTGTTACTAAAATAGCTCCTTCCTGTGATACACAGGCATTAGAAATCTACACTACGATACTAGAATATTTCCAGCCTATGATTTACAGACATTAGGAACCCACACAATGATACTAGAACAGCTCCATCCTGTGATACACAGGCATTAGAAACCTACAGTACGATACATAGAACAGCTCCATCCTGTGATATTCAGACATTAGAAACCCACACAATGATACTAGAACAGCTCTATCCTATGATTTACAGAAGTTACAAACCCACACAAAGATACTAGAACAGCTCTATCATGTGGTTCGCAAGCCATAGAAACCTGCAGTACAAATAAAACCGCTCCATCCTGTGATACACAGGCATTAGAAACCTACAGTACGATACATACAACAGCTCCATCCTGTGACATTCATACATTAGAAATCTACACTATGATACTAGGACAGCTCCATCCTGTGGTACTCAAGCAATAGAAACTTACACTACAAACTAAAACATCTCCATCTTGTGATACAGACATTAGAAACCTACTCTATGTTACTAGATCATCACCCTTCTGTGATACACAGGCATGGGAAATCTACACTACGATACTAGAACAGCTCCATCCTGTGATACAGACTTTAGAAACCTACAATATGATACTAGAACAGTCCCATCCTGTGATACAATGACATTAGAACCCTACATTGTTACTAGAACTGCTCCTTCCTGTGATACACAGGCTTTAGAAATCTACACTACAATACTAGAATATTTCCTATGATTTCCAGACGTTAGAAAACCACAGAAAGATACTAGAACAGCTCTATCATGTGGTATGCAAGCCGTAGAAACCTACACTACAAATGAAACCGCTCCATCCTGTGATAAACAGGCATTAGAAACCTAAAGTATGATACCTAGAACAGCCCCATCCTATGATATTCAGACATTAGAAACCTACAATATGATACTAGAACAGCCCCATCCTGTGATAGACATTAGAAACCTAGACTGTTACTATAACAGCTTCTTCCTGTGATACAGACATTAGAAACCTACAATATACTAGAATAGCCCCATCCTGTGATATAGACATTAGAAACCTAGACTGTTACTATAACAGCTTCTTCCTGTGATACAGACATTAGAAACCTACAATATACTAGAATAGCCCCATCCTGTGATAGACATTAGAAACCTACACTGTTACTAGAACAGCTTCTTTCTGTGATACAGACATTAAAAACCTACAATGTTACTAGAACAGCTCCATCCTGTGATAGACATTAGAAACCTACAATGTTACTAGAACAGCTCCCTTCTGCGATAGACATTAAAAACCTACAACATACTAGAATAGCGCCATCCTATGATACATACATTAAAACCCTACACTGTTACTAGAACAGCTCCATCCTATGATAGACATTAGAACCCTACACTGTTACTATAACAGCTCCTTCCTGTGATACACAGGCATTAGAAATCTACACTGCTATTAGAACAGCTCCATCCTATGATAGAGACATTAGAACCCTACACTGTTACTAGAACAGCTCCATCCTATGATAGACATTAGAACCCCACACTGTTACTATAACAGCTCCTTCCTGTGATACACAGGCATTAGAAATCTACAGTACGATGCTAGACTATTTCCAGCCTATGATTTACAGACGTTAGAAACCCACACAATGATACTAGAACAGCTCTATCATGCGGTACGCAGGCCTTAGAAACCTGCAGTACAATTAAAACAACTCCATCCTGTGATAAACAGGCATTAGAAACCTACAGTGCGATACCTAAAACAGCTCCATCCTGTGATATTCAGACATTAGAAACATACAATATGATACTAGAACAGCCCCATCCTGTGAAATTCAGGCATTAGAAACCTATTATATGATACTAGATCAGCCCCATCCTGTGATGCAGACATTAGAAACCTAGACTGTTTCTAGAACAGCTCCATCCTGTAATATGAAGACATTAGAAACCTACACTCTGACATGAAAGCAGCGCAATTCTATGATATGCAGACATTAGAAACGCACCCTATCAAGTAGAATAAGAATGTGATACTTACATTAGAAATCTGTTCTACAATACTAGGAGAGCTCTGTCCTGTGATACAGAGGCATCAGAAACCTGCGCTACAAACTACTACAGCGCCATTTCATGATACACAGACAATGAAACCCGGCTTTAGACATTTCATTTTTGGGACACTCCATTCTGTAATAGATGTTAGAAGCCCCCTGTAGTTCACTACATGGCTAAGTCAGCTCCATTCCGCCATAGGTATAAAAAGACAAAATTCCTGCTGTACTATTGCTCTCGAACTACTCTGGTGGTACGCAGACTTAAGAAGCCTGTGCGGTGACACTTCCTGGCTAGAACAACTTCAACGTGTTAGACATTAATAGACACCTACACTGTAGCACTGCGACTCCTCTGCCCAGGAAGAGATATGAAACACGCACACTGGACAGCCCTACTGTGGGGTAGATATACACCTACGCTGTAGCACTGGGCCTCCTCTGTTCAGGAATAGATATTACACACCTCCACTTCTGCACCGGGACAGTTCTACAGTGGGGTAGATATTCACCTACACTTCAACTTTGGGATAGCTCTGCATGGGACGGATATTACCTCAAGATAGATAATACTATGCTGCCCTCCAAGATTCTGGGATATATATATATATCACCTACAGTAGAACATTCCAGCACTGCAGGTTGCCCCAACTCCCTCTGCTATTTCCTTTATAACCCTTCTATCTCCCCTCTGGCTCCACCCCCAACATTTTCACATCGACTATGACAACCTGCAGCTTACCCACTTGGAGGGAGCCCTCATTCAATTGCTCTCATCACAGCCTCCATTTCCTTCGTCTGTGTTTCCCCTGGTCTAGTAATTTCTTTCCATGGTTTTCCAATGTTCATCTCACTTGTGTTCGTGGTAGGGCTACATTTCTCAATGATTCTTTACTTTGCAAGAGTTTCTTGGAACATTTAAGATACTCTTTATACCATGGACCTACCACAAAAACTGTTTCTCACAATCATGTTCCTTTCTCCGCAGAAATTGTCCATCCTTTGCCATCTGCATCAACCTAGTGAAACCATTATTGATGGCAAATACTTTGGCCCATGCCTATCCATGCTGACGCTTTTCACAATCTACTAGTGCACTCTGAGACCCCTGCCCACCTCCAAGAAGTTTTATAGCTTGTGTGAACTTACGCACACGTATACGCAGTTGATCTCCTAAAGGCTAATCATTCTACTTCAACTTGCAGACATCTACAGAGCACACCGGCGTGGATTATTAGTATGTTTACTGCCCCTACATTCCCAGTTTGTTCAGATTAATTAAAAAGGGATCCCAGGCACAGAAACATTCCATGCGTGGACTGACTAGTGAGCTCTAGAAGCCCCCCTGACTCCCAACACTTGAACAGCCCCCCTGAATCTCCCCTTCTCTCAGGCTCCCCTGCCTGGAAGGGGAACCGCGTTCTTTAGCTGTATGCTATGTACACTGCGTATAACTAGCAATGATAGATCATTTATAAGCCTAAACAATTATCATACTCCCCTGGGCTAGCATACTTCCTTTGGAGTTAGCTTCTCCCTAGTTGCATGTAGGTGTCCGCTTAGAAATCCAATCCTCCTGTGCCAGCTGGGAGACATTCAACCAAGGGAAAGTAGGGTCATTGAAATCACCACCATGCAGGTCATTGTTCTGCTCTGACCTGCTCTGTAGATGTCTTCAGATCCATCATGGTGTTCAATATTTGTGGGTCTTGATCGACAGAGTCTGAAAACAGTCTGCCTCACTCCCCAGAATGTAACTCCGCCCCTCCGTGAGAAAGAACAAATAGCAGAACTAACCTCTTGAGGGGAAAGGGCATAGCAGACAGCTGAAGTGGCGCAATCTCATCAACCATATGTCTCTCGTACTTCAGAGAGTTCACTGTAGCGTTTTCTGTAGGTAAATACAACAAAGTTTTACTGTGTTGCGTAAACGTTGAAATTAGCTGAAAGAAGTATGCATTGGTAACTTTGCTAACCGCCTATGTAATGGCGGCTGCAGGGAACCTAAACCAGAAGCGAAGGAAGCCAGTAGCAGCAATGCTGGAATCCTGGGTTGATAACAGACCTGAAATTCATGGAAGTGGAGAATAGCACAGTAACCAATACCAATGCGTAAACCAAAGTCAAGACAATATGTAAACCAAAGCAAAGACCGTTCAGGCAACCATTCAGCAAACAATACCAAATCGTAATCCAGAAAGCAAGTCAAATATCAGGCAAAGGGTCCGGAAATCTGAGGGAACTGAAAAGGGGGACAAAACAAAAAAAAAAAAGGTGAATGAACTCAAAAATCAAAAGGAGCAAATACAACACGGAGAGTTGCCAGGCACCTTCCTAAGAGAGTGTCCTGCATGTAAAGTCCTGCTTTCACTCATAATCTGAAAGTCCCTCTTGTTGATCTCCACGAGGGATGATCCTGCCGCCTCAATCACCATAGACTGGTCCTCCATAACTTTCTTTTCTCTTCCATATTCTATGGCCTCCAGACCCAGAGGTGAATCGCTAAGTTTCCGTAACTTTCCTGTTCCTGACACATGGCTCATTGGAATCACCAGTGCTTCCAAGGCCTGCTCAGACTGGTCCAGCAGATGTGCCCTTGCACACTTGTGGTTCAGAGGAACGAGCTGAAGCAAACCTCGAGGACATTGCAGCCACAGCTACCCTGTCTCCTCCCACCTGATGCCACTGACTTCTTAAAGCAGACCTTGTGTCACAATTGCAAAAAACTTTACATATTAATTAAAAAAAACTTTAGTTAGGACTTAATATTATGGTCTTCGCATTCCTAATTACTGCACCTTGCGAGCCACTGACACCCTCTGTCTGTGTGTTGCTGAGCATGAAAGAGAAGCCTCAGAGCTGAGAGGTCCAAGCCTGAGTCTGACCGCTTCGGTCAGAACCATGACACCGCACACTGGTCTGCCATTTGTTTGCAGAGTGGTGACAGATTTCCTGCTTGCCTGATGTGTGTTGCTTTGTGTCCTCTTGCTCTTCCCAAGTTGTTAATACTCTCCTGACTAGGTGATGTGTAGACATACTACAGTTTGAGGTGTCCAATTACAATTAAGTTAAATGAAGCACAGGTAGTAAAACAGAATATACCTGAAAATGTGGAAACTAAGGTTAGGCCAACAGTTATCTAGCACACCACTGTTCAGTCAGAGTTGATGAGTTCTTGACAGCCGTCTCTGAAATATATCAAGAAATTACCACCACAAAGGTCTTTAAAACAAGATGCTAATCCTGGGTTGAAAAAAGAAACCGGTGTAATGCATTTGGTCGGTAAATAGCAGCCTTGTGTGCCCTAAAGCAATGTTTAAGACAAAGTAAAGTGGAAGCTGAAAGCTTGATAAAGGGCAGGGCCCAGCCAACTCGACGGTGGTGTTCAAGAGAAAGTAAAGGGAAGCTGCAGTCCACACTGAGGATGCTCTTCAGCCAAGGTGAAAGGAAGACTCCACTAAAAGTACAAGGAAGGCTGCAGGCAAGACCAAGGACACAGACAAACTGTGGCATTCTCCAACCACAGGTCAGGCATGGCCGGCTGACGTGAACCTCGGTTGCGCCTCTGCTTTAACCCTTGTGCCAGATCACCTGTCTGCTCCATAGACTCAGTGTTGCCTAGCAAGATGCACTCTGCATCATGAGAACCCTGAAGAAGGATGGCATAAGAGGGAGCACATATGAACCCTATGGCAATGCTGTGCATTTTTCTTACAGTATAATTACCAAATCCGAACATATTTTCCAAAAAAAGATGCCCAGACAGCCTGGTTCCAATTGAGCATCATGTGTAGAAACAAACCTTTCCTCCAGCGATCTCTGTGCCTTTGCTCAGGCTCTCCTACTACCCCACATAGTGAAGGCAAGATCTTGCATGCATCAGCTCCCCAGAATCCTGTCTAGCACCAGTAAAATTCATCCCTCACACCTCTGCCCGCTTGATCAAGAACAAAGTTTATTTCATTGCAGCACCTGCCCCTGACCTGAATAAAACAACTCTACGTCAGGTTGAAATCCTACAGCTTGATGCATAAGGTTTAGGATTTGAAAACCACAGGCGGTCTTACCCAAATACATCGATATATCTGGGAGCGTCCACACAATTCAGCTCACTGTTAGCAAATATAGAGGACCCGGAGGCATAAAAGGAATAACTTCTCACACAGATACACCCTGGCATCTCATACTCACCCCTCCATGCAGCCCTTCAGCAAAGAGCTAAAGACAAACCTGTTATCTCTATCTCTGCTGCCCGATTAACCCCAGTGTCCCATCACCCACACCAGAAACATCCACAGCTGCTACAGTTAAGGGCCCCTGGAAATATGTGACAACTGTCATATGTATTATGTGACCACGTGTGTGGCATGTTTGCCACTGCTATGTAAAGCCAGCTCCTTAGCCCAGATCCATATAAAATCACGTCCACAATAAAAATAAATGTAATAAAAATAAGAAGGGGCTGAGCCAACGGTAAAGCGAAACCTCCAGACAAAGTAAAGTGGGAGGCTGTAACCAAGGTAAAGGGAGTGAAGAGCCGGGCACGGTCAATTGAAGGCTCCATGCACGGTAAGGTTGAGGGCTCTAGAGAGGCGAGTTTGTGGCTCTAGACAAAGTAATGGGAAATGTTTAAAGGGAGATCTGTAGCCACGACAAATGGTATTAGCAAAACGAAAACCTAGGCACACATAAATGGTAAGTTAACACAGTATGTAAAAGTAAGTGCTACAGTACAAAATACATAAAACGGAAAGGAAATCTCTTCAAAGATGTCGATTAAAATTCAGCCTTTTAATTATTTCTTTAGTTTCAGTGATAGGTAGAAAAGCCAGCCGACACGTGTTTCGTCACGTGTGGAAATTACTTCCGCGACTTCCTCAGGGCTGGGAAGGGATACAAGGGATATAAGTGATATATGCATCATGGTACTTAATTGTAAAGATTTTCTTTAAAAAGGCAATTTCTTGATCTACAAGCTCGTGTGTCAAATAAAAGTGGAAACCCACAACACCCAAAGGTGAGATAATAATATCCTTTGCTTGATTTTAAATAGCATTGTAAAACTAAAAGGTGATGACAGCCAGTGTTGAGATGGTGGACGTGCATATCAAGAGTGTAAAAGAGTCCTGACTCAATGTAGCATTTGTACATCCTAAGAAGTGAGTGTTAAGTTAGTGGACGTGCATGTCCAGAATAAGAAATAGTCTTGACTGTGAGTATGAGACTAATCCCACACGAAATAACGAAGATATGTAAAGAAAATACGATCAAAAAACCATAATACATTATATTGATTAAATTAAACATGGTGTGTATTTAGTACCTGAATACAAATGAAGAGTATTCGGATTGTCTGTGAAGGGAAAAAAGAAAACGGAAAATAGAAAAGAGGGAATGAGCAAATTGTCAACATGAGAAAAGGTGTGAGCATGAGTATAGAAAAAATAAAGGAGGGTTATATAGAGGAGAAAACGCACAAAGTAGTTATACACTAAGCAAAGAGCTGAATCGAGGAAGGTCAAAAGACCAAAGGTAAGTGTAAAAAGAGATGATGCTGAGGTTGTACCAAGGATAAAAGGACCCTAGAGCTTACCGCTCAAGCGGTGATAATTCCAACCTGGCTGGGCAAAAAAACCAGTCCGGGATAAGTCTGTTCGTTCTCGAACGTATCTGGCAGTGTAAAGAAAAGAAAAAAAAGAAGGTGCTTATGAGACAAGAATGTATGTCAGTCACCACGACACACACTAGGACAACTGCGTAATTATGGCCAAGACGCTAGTACTAGTCGCCAAGGTTGAAAAAGAGGATATGCTCACCAAAACTGCGGTAAAGTCAAGTATCCCGCATACAAAGGGTAAATTGTGACAGTATTTCTTAAAGATTAAAGATCGTCACATCAGGTCACGGTGGACCAACTGCGTATCGGGATGCCGTGAGGGGGTGAAAAACTGGAACAAGTACTTCCAGCGTTGTATTAGATCTGAAAACAGATCAATCGTGTATTATTTAAAAGGTCGGGCTCTTATGTGTCTGTTCCAGTAACAACAGATAGGGGAAACACAAGAACTCTTCATTTGTATTCAGGTACTAAATACTTGGCGACTAGTACTAGCGTCTTGGCCATAATTACGCAGTTGTCCTAGTGTGTGTCGTGGTGACTGACATACATTCTTGTCTCATAAGCACCTTCTTTTTTTTCTTTTCTTTACACTGCCAGATACGTTCGAGAACGAACAGACTTATCCCGGACTGGTTTTTTTGCCCAGCCAGGTTGGAATTATCACCGCTTGAGCGGTAAGCTCTAGGGTCCTTTTATCCTTGGTACAACCTCAGCATCATCTCTTTTTTACACTTACCTTTGGTCTTTTGACCTTCCTCGATTCAGCTCTTTGCTTAGTGTATAACTACTTTGTGCGTTTTCTCCCTCTATATAACCCTCCTTTATTTTTTCTATACTCATGCTCACACCTTTTCTCATGTTGACAATTTGCTCATTCCCTCTTTTCTATTTTCCGTTTTCTTTTTCCCTTCACAGACAATCCGAATACTCTTCATTTGTATTCAGGTACTAAATACACACCATGTTTAATTTAATCAATATAATGTATTATGGTTTTTTGATCGTATTTTCTTTACATATCTTCGTTATTTCGTGTGGGATTAGTCTCATACTCACAGTCAAGACTATTTCTTATTCTGGACATGCACGTCCACTAACTTAACACTCACTTCTTAGGATGTACAAATGCTACATTGAGTCAGGACTCTTTTACACTCTTGATATGCACGTCCACCATCTCAACACTGGCTGTCATCACCTTTTAGTTTTACAATGCTATTTAAAATCAAGCAAAGGATATTATTATCTCACCTTTGGGTGTTGTGGGTTTCCACTTTTATTTGACACACGAGCTTGTAGATCAAGAAATTGCCTTTTTAAAGAAAATCTTTACAATTAAGTACCATGATGCATATATCCCTTGTATCCCTTCCCAGCCCTGAGGAAGTCGCGGAAGTAATTTCCACACGCGACGAAACACGTGTCGGCTGGCTTTTCTACCTATCACTGAAACTAAAGAAATAATTAAAAGGCTGAATTTTAATCGACATCTTTGAAGAGATTTCCTTTCCGTTTATGTATTTTGTACTGTAGAACTTACTTTTACATACTGTGTTAACTTACCATTTATGTGTGCCTAGGTTTTCGTTTTGCTTGTTTAGTGAGGGTTTTTTACCTACACACAATTGGGGGGGTTACAGGGTTCATCCCCTCTCCTAGCTGGACCATACAGATTATACTTTAAGTTTGGAATTTGTGCGTATATAGGGCAGAGCGCCTAGGATCTTTCCCTGATTACGAAAACCCTTCCTCTAGAGTTTCGACAAATGGTATTAGTTCTTCTGGCAAGACAACCTGAGACTGACAGGCAAAGTGAACAGTGCAAGGTAGTGTGAAAGGTCCACCATAGATTAGGGAGACTATGTCAAAGAAAGCTATATCCTAGGTAAATGGGATAGACTCCATTCAAGGGTGAATAAAGGCTGTAGGCAGGAAAAGGGCTGCCAAACCCAGCTAGCCTGCCAGTGCCTTCTTTAATTTCTTCCCGTGATTGCACTATTTCTCCTGGGCCTTTTGCACTTGTCTGAGTTTACCCTCATTATTCAATGATTTGAACTCCGGTTTCCACAAATAGAGGCGTACAACTGGTGCTGCCCCCTCTCCACTCTCTGTCCTTTTCCCTCTCTCAGACTTCTGTCTCTCTCCCTCACCTCCCCAACTGGGTTAAATAGAGAACTGTGACAGCTGCCTGCAAATGAAGACCCCAGCTTCAGAAACTGCGAGAAATGAATTGCTTTCTTTCCTGTGTAAATCTGTGTATTTATCATTTCAACTGTGTGTACTTTGTTGTTGTGCCATGCCTTTTTCTGATTTGTATTGATGATTGGGTTTTTAATTAAATTCTGTTATTTTTCTATGATACCTTGTCTGTGGAAAGCAGACATCTGTTGTCTTTCTTGCTTTTCAGTGGACCGCGTGGTGTTTGGTCAAAAAGAAGGGAACAGGGCACCAGAGCAGGGCGCCAGGCTGCAGTGCCAACCCGAGCTGCCTTTGGAGTTGGGTTCAGGGCTTATTTGTTTGATGGTCCGCCCACCTCTTTCTTCATTAATTGAAGGCTATTTTGGACCATCAGTTGACCCCAAATGTGAATATTATTAGTTATTATAGCATTAAGTGTGTGTGTGTTTGTACCATACAACAGCTGAGTTAAACTTGGGCTCTTGGATAACCAAAGTCATTTTCTCCCAACCCTAGATATTAGTTTCCAAAAAACACGTTCTCTTGTATGTCGGGTTTGAGAATGGAGATTGTTACTGCTTGAAGAAAAAAAAGCACCTCGGAAGAACATTCATTGTGAGTGCCCTTACCCTGCCCAGCCTCCAGACAGAAATAAATAGTGGTTACCATCTGTTGAGGACTCTTCTGATTTCCGCAAGCAGTGGTGGGTAGTTAGCCTCATAAAGTCCTTGTGTCTTCGGCGTTATATAGATGTCCAAGTACCTAATCTTTTCCTTAGCCCAGTGGGAAGGCCAGATGCTGTCAATTTTTCATGAGTGGTTTGTTGACCGCCTACACCCAGCATTTCTGGTTTGTCTAGATTCACCTTGAACCCTGAAATAAATGTATATTTCTCGACTGTTAATGCTACCGGTATCAGTAACTTTGGGCATTCTAGTGTTAGCAGTATGTTGTCTTTGAACAAGTGGATTGTGTGTGCCATGCAGCTGATATATGTTCCCTCCATATCTACAAATGTATGATATTTTGTGCTAGTGGCCCTATTGAGAGTGCAAAGAGTAGCAGGCCCGAGGGATATTCCCTATCCCGTTCCCCTGCTTAGCCTAGCAGCTAGTGCTTTGTTCCAATTTATTATTGCACGGGCCACTGACTGACCCTGCATAGCTATCCCTTATGTACCTTTGCATCAGGGGACTTGGCATCTAAGGGGAGTGTTTATGGTTGTATATGGTGTTTTTGTAGTGCAAACCTAGCCAGAAGGCCGTGGAGCTCTGTACATGGTCAAAGGCATACTTAAAGTCGGCGAGTAATAGGACAGGAAGCTGAGTTGTAGATGGGTATTGCGTTGTATTGAGTATGACCATTGGGTTCCTGCTCTTGTTAGGTTTCTCCATCAAATGCAGGACTTGCGGGGTATTGTCAAAGGTCTCTCTAGCATGTTTGACGCCTCATTGGTCTGGGTGCAGCGAGAAGGGTATCAGGGTTTACTGTCAGTTAGACAGTACCTTTTAGAAGATCTTTAGAACTAGGTTGAGCAAGGCGATTGGTCTGTAGGATGCACATTGATCCCTGGGTTCTTGTATTACGGAGATATTGGCTTCTCAGTTATCATTCCCTCGCAGTAAAGTTTCACCTGGCGAGATCTCAATGAAGACCAGAATTTCTTACAAAAATGCAGTTAGTCCCTTCAGGCACATAGCTTTATTTACCAGTAGTTCACTGACAACCCAGTTTACCTCCTCCCCTTTGATGGGCGGTTCTTAATGTTCTTTTTCCTGGGCACCCAATACAGGTAGGTCCAAGCTTCCCAGGAAGGAGTCCATTGTATCACCATCCTGAGTCTCTCCTCGATCGAGTTTCTCAAAGGAGAGTGCAAATTCTCATCTCTTTCCTACCTCAGAATCTATAAAACACTCATGGAACTCACTACATAAAATATTTGTGTTTTCTCTGTAGCCATTTGCAATCTAGTGGCTAATAATTAGTCAGCCTTATTGGCTTTTTCATTGAAATGTTGTGAAAGTCTCAAATGGGCCCTCTCAGACTTCCCCATCAATAATATTTTGAGATGGCCTTTAGTGCTGTAACCTAAGAGCATTGATGGAAACTGAAGGCCTGTTGCCTGTTTCACTACTTTGAGTTCTGTGTCCAATTTTGTTTTAATCAGATTCCAATTTTGTTTTTGGTCTTCCTTAGCGGCTGTTCCTTTCCCATCTGACTGCCTTAAAGGAATCCCAAAGTATGTATTTTTGTGCGTCTCACCCCCTTGAATTAGCACATAGTATTCCATTATCTGACTCATTTAATTGGCCTTACGTACCCTGTCTTTCAGAAGTGTGTGGGCAAAGCATCATTTCTATTGTGTCTTAGGAATATAAGTGATATTGCAGTCCTATACTGCTGGTGCATGGTCCATCAGTGCTGTAAGGCCTATGTCTCTCCGTGGAGTCCAGCAGGACTCCAGAAATCTAAATCAGATCTATCCTGGAGAAACAGTCAACCCAAAAATGCAGGTACAGTTCCCAAAATAGCCTTGCGTCTAGCAACAATGCAAAACCGATTGTTTGAAGAATGTGTGAAAAAACAGTTGTTTTGGAAGGAGGAAATACAGTACCAAGGAGATCAGCGAGTCGGAAATTGACTGCAAAAGCTGATTTATTTCCCCTGCAGAGCATGCTGTGTGAAAGGCAAATGTTACTGCTGTATAGGCCTTTTTGTGCCAGAGTTGCAAGAAACGTGTTCAATTATTGAAGTATATATTTGTTAAATTGACCTTAAGCCACATAGCAATATCCAAAGATTTTCTTGGAGGGAGATAGAATGTAACCCCACAATATTTTACTATCTGTGAACAGTTATGAAATAAGCAGGTCCTTGGGGGGGGGGGGGGGGGCGTGGCCTGCCAAGATGGCTGAATAGACTTCTCTGCCGTAGCTCCCGCGACGGCAGTATAATCCATCAGTATTCTTGATTAATCCTGACCATATCTACACATACTAGATGTGCTGACATCACAGCCTCACCTATAGAACCCTGAGAGTTGCAGCATCATCCTGTCTGGGCGGCGTCCCAGAGTGAGAGACGTAACCGGCTGCTGAGCCTGTCGGTGTCGGGCCGCGGAGCGGAAAGGTGTAGCCCGGAAGCTTCAGAAAATCCTGAAGGAAAGGAGAGTGTGACGAGGCAGGGAAGACGGAGGAGATTGGAGGATTGTGTCCTCCCCGCGGCTGTGGATCCTGGCGACTAGGCCGGAACGCTGCCGTGCCACAACAGAAGTAGAAGTGAGGAGGCCATTTGGGGCCCAGGAGTGGCGAAGAGACCGGGCCTGCCTGATCGTGTGACCGGAGTGTTGAGGATCACCTCCGGCCAGCTCCTGATGGTCCAGACTCCCCCCTGAGGGCTAGAGGAGCAGTGTCCGGTGGGAGCCTGCCAAAAGTACACAGGGGGCTTAATCCCAGAAGAAGTGGGGGAGGGTAGTTGCGGCCTCAACTGTGCCAGAACGCTCCCCCTCCCCAGCTGTATCGAAACGCTAGCTTGTCCAAGAAGACACTAACCTCCACGGTGGATAGACTGGACGCCCGACAAGCAAAGCTCTGGAGCGCAGCGCCACCGGAGCTGGTAGAGGTGTACCAACAGAACCGGGGGAATCGTGCCACACAGAGCAACACCCAATAATGCAGTCCGGTCGCCGTTGGAAGGCAGCCCGGTACTAATTCTGGAATTCCACCTCTGTTAGCCACGGAGGAGGGAGACGGGCCTGCACTCGACTCAGACTGTGGCGAGAGGTTAAGAAGGGGATGAAAACAGGGGAAGGATCATTGAGATCGCATAACATGAACTAAAGCGGACGATATATGAAGCGGGTGGAAGCCCAGCACATGGTATAACTGGGACTGTGGGATGCCGCACTACCCCAAACGTCTGAGCGGATATCATATACTTTAGGAGGCCATCAGGGGCCTTGGATACTGAACCATCAAGAGAAGATGAGGACATGAGTGAATACACAACCTGGCAAAATCTCAAGTGTGAGGTAGAGAGAGACAATCCAGTGATATACTCCAACGAATCGAAATAAGCAACACTGTAGAGGAACTCTGCTACAAGCTTTCATCATGGTCAAGGATAAGGGAGCCAAAGCACAAGCTAACAAAATAAGTAATTACACATTACCCCTTCCACAGGGTTCAGAGTTCCGGGAGGAAAGCATGGGTGGGGGCAACAACGGAGAACCACAGAAAGAAAAGGAACCCCCCTCACTAACGGACGTACTTCAGGCAATCCAGTCTACCCACGCAGATCTGGTGCACAGAATAGACGCAGTGGCCATAGACGTCAATCTACTATGGTGCCACCTACGGAAGGTGGCCGACAGAGTAACCACCACGGAAGAAAACATGAATGCATTACAAACGGAAGTACGTAACTTCAGGGTCGCGGTTACTGCGCTACCGAAAAAAGTCGTAAATCTGGATGCAAAAGCGGAAGATTCTGAGGGGAGATCTAGGAGGAGCAGTCTTAGATTTGTGGGTTTCCCCGAACGAGCAGAGGGCCCCTCGGCAGAGCTTTTCCTAGAAGAATGGATCCTACAAGAGCTAGCCCCAAAACGACAGTCGCAGTTCTTCAACATTGAGAGAGCACACAGATCGTTGGCCCCTGCCCTTCCCTCCCCCCCACCCCCCTAGGCCGGGAACGCCGCCGAGAGCCATTATCTCCCGGTTCTTTAACTATCAGGACAGGGATGTAATCCTGCAGACCATACGTACTAAAGGGCCAATACTATTCGAAGGTCATCCCATATAGATATATCCCAACTACACTCAGCGAGTGCCGGAGCAAAGGAAGACGTTCTTAACTGTGAAGAAGCGCCTCCGTGAGCTCAACCTGAAGTGCAGCCTGCTCTTCCCAGCAAAGTTGAGAGTAGAAAAAGCCAGTCGAACTCTATTCCTTCAATCAGCCGCTGAAGCAAGTGACTGGTTGGACTCCAGTGGGATACCGGGGCCCTGTCTAGTCCCGTCAACGGGGTCATCTAGGTCATCGACAACAAGGGACAAGACCTGTGAGCGAAGACCAAGGCAGAAGTCATGATCTAGACTAGTAAGTACAGGCAGGGTATGAGTTCGCCCAGACGGAACGCTGCAAACCTCAGACACTGAAACAGTACAGGAATCTGGAACTGCGACCCAAGATACAGGACTAGATTCGGGAGGGCTGGAGGAACCGGTCGAATGAACAGCACGACAGGGTACAGTAGGAGGACACACAGAAACATGGGCGAAGTTTGATAAGAAACGCAAAGGTGAGAGAGAAAATGACGTAATGGATGAGGATATGGTATACATTTAGGATAAAAAAAGACATATGCTTGATAAGTTGAGCTGTCGCGGGGAGGAACCCCCCCTCCCCAAGGGGCCTGTTCCCGTGCAGAGGGCTGTAGGTTCCAACCTCGCACCCTCTATGGTGACTGGGTCACTAGCACAGCACTCAATAGGTTTTCTCCAAATAATTTTTTAATAGAGACTGCCTCTTGCCTAACTCAAGGCATGATAAGTTGAGATCCACAGTTGGGGAGAGGGGTGGATTACGGCGTACTTGCAGGCCGATATCCTGCATCATATGGGGGGGGGGGGGTGAGACTTACAAGAATGCCCTGTGGGCAGGTGGGTAAAGGGAGTTAGTTATGTTGTTGTGTTCGCTAGGGGATTTATGCATAAGTCAAAGTTAGTGTCTAATGTCTGATTCTGGGAGACGATAAAAGAGATGGGGGAGGAGGGAAACCGTCACAAGAAATGCAGGACTCAGGATGATTAGGAGGAACTATTTGCAAACATGGCAGTACAAGAGCTGAAAATTATAACATAGAATGTACGGGGCATGGCAAATTATCAGAAGAGAAGAAGGGTACTAGATTATTTAAAACGAAAAAAGAGTGGTGATTGCATGCCTGCAAGAAACTCCTATGTGGGGGGATGTGATTCCATGTGTCCGGCGGCGATGGAGAGGCCAGATATATGCCACTTTCTACTCTGGGTTCGCCAAGGGGACACTTATATGGGTGGCTCCTGGGGTGCCGTTCCAACACATACAACACGTGCCGGACCCCGAGGGGCTATACTTGATTACATACGGGAAGTGGGAGAGACAGGAAATATGTCTCATCACTCTGTATGCCCCTAATTCCAACAGTCCCGACTTCTTTACAAAAATAATGGAAGTAGCTACCCCGTTCCTGGGAGCGGAAGTAATTCTATTAAGGAATTTTAACTGTGTTCTACAAGCACACCTAGTCAGGGACCCACCCAAAGAGAACACCAAACCTTGAACGACCAGAGTAATATTGGATATTCTAAATGGGCTGCAACTCAGAGATGAGTGGCGAATGCGTAACCCTCTGAAGAGAGTATTCTCCTGTCATACCCCTGCAACAAATACGTTCAGTCACCTAGAGTATTGTTGTATCTCTTCGGGATTGACCCCAGGGGTAGGTGGGATCTCATACTTACCCAGATATCTGTCGGATCACTCTCCGCTACTGATGAGTCTCAAAGCGGGAGCAGGGCGACCAGCGATACCGTTATGGTGTCTCCGAGCAGAACCCCTGTTCCAAGCCACCCTTAAGGAAGCCCTCACCCATTATTTTGATGAAAATTTGGCAACCTCGTCCAGCAGGGCAACGGAGTGGGAGGCAATGAAAGTTGTGATTAGAAGGGTAGCTATCAAAACATCCCACGGGGTAATACAGCAGCTGGATCGGGATATTCAAGTACAGGAACAGAGGTTGGGTATCTTGGAGGCGGCCCTACATAGGGGTCTGAAGGCTTTAGAGGAATGGAGGAAGGCACAGGAAGCACTCATGGCCTCCTGGTGTAGGCTGGAAAAACATAACTATTTAGCATATCGACAACGCCTCCATATGGAAGGAGATAAGTCTGGGGCCTTATTACCAAAATTGAATAAATCCGAATCCGCCCCATCCCCTATCTTGCAAGTGCAAGACGGAAATGGGGAGTCGGTCTGTACCCAGAGAGCAATTGTAGACACTTTGGCACACCATCTAGCTACTGCCTGCCAAACCAAGTCGGAAGCACCCCCAGAAATAATACAAGACTACCTTGACCATATTGAGTTGCCTCAGTTAGATCCAGAGGAAACGGGAGCTGTTATGTTTCATACAGGTACCCAGATATAGGCTCAGATAGTAACCGAACCTTTCACCTATATTTCCCCTGCCATTACACTACATAACGGTTCTTGGTACTTACCTTGTACCTTGGTACTGCTTAAATGACGTGGTGTTTTCTCTGAAAACGAGCCTCATTCATTATGCATGAGGATACTTGGAATCTCAGCAGGACTACCATCTCCTGCATAATAACTATGTATAAGGGTCATTCGTTCCGTCATCCTAGTCCTAGTCCGACATGACACAGCAAGGTAGATCCCCTGAGGGTCCCACTTTGGGTATATAAACACCATATCGTTGCTGAGGTGGGAGAGGAGAAAAAGGACTTCCATTCTGACGCAAGACGCTGCGGTTTCTGCACACAGACACTCCAGCTCGCAGTGGTCTGACATCCCTCGCGGGGTGTCCATCTCGAGACCAAGACGGGGTCCCACAGTCTCTCACTTCAGGTAATGGGGTGTTGCAGGGATTCTGCACAAATACAGACCTATGCGCAGGAAATGGGACCGACTAGCTATAGTGTCTCACTTGCTCTCCTACTCACTCCCGGAGAAGCAAATGATTAGATACCCCAGAACACAACACTCCCAGTTCTCTCAGGAATCGCGGTAACAAGACACACCTTTTCGCTCACTCTCTTGTACTCGTCCACAATAAGATCTGACGGAGACACGAAACAGTTTAAAATATTTATTTTAACTAACGTGCCGTAACATGCAGTATACGTGCCACAACCAGCAGGAAGATGCATAGTACAAATATTGCCAGCATAGCAGTCAGTCCATAAATCATGAAGGACGATGTCATCATAAAAAAGACAATGGAGAAAGGACTATAGTGCCTACCCTCCCTCCCCTTGCTAAGAAGAAGTATTATATACTAGAAGATCTCCGGGCTTTGTCAGCAGACCCCATACCTTAGCCTATAGATGGTAGATCTACATCATGGGCGCTCGTCTCCCTGGAAAGATCCCTCTCCAAGTGTGTGTTACCTATTCGTGCACCCCACTAAAATCCCAAGTACGCTGTCCAAACAGCTGCATCATCATGTTTTGTCTAAGGGCTAAAGACTGGCCAGAACAAAATAACAAGGGGCATTGTTGTTCGAGCTTGCACATAATGTTCAGTCAAAATCCCAGGAACATGCAGAGAGCGAACACAGTGATGAGTTCTCATGTGAAAGCAATCTTTGAAATTATTGCCAAAAATAAAGACGTGTAGTAACGTGTGCAAAGCAGCAGGCAAGCTGCAGCGCGCTCATGCTAAGTTAGTGAAAAACGACAATGTCCCTATGGGCCACGTGACACCCTCCCCTTGGCCAGTTTCTCCCGTTTTTCCAAATTTCATTATTTGCTGAATAAATAAAACTTTTTGTTCAAGGGGCCTTCGGACCTAAAAGAAAATCATTTAAATCAATGTCACCTGATAAATGAGAACGGTGTTGTTTTACATTCGACAGTGTGGAATGTTCCAACCATTGCTGACATAATTTACCTAGGAATATGTGGTAACTGTATGCGAATGTGGGAAACATGGATCAGGTCTACTTTGTGTAAAACCCTTTGTAGTTTGCAAAAAACGTAATTGACATGCATTTGAAGTTGTCGGCCACACTAAACATCCCAAGGGATCAATATCAGAAGAGATAAGTGTGCCATTTTGAAATAAGACCTTTAAGTCTTCAATTGTATAGTTGGTAAGTTTTTGCCATGTATCATAAGCAGCTACTGATGGGATGGAGGGTATATTTAGATTTTTGATCGTTGCTACACCAAAACAAGTAGTCTGTTGTACGGTGTCATTTAAAAACAAAATCTGAGACGGTATTAAACAAGCACGATGCAAAGCTTCTGTGCCCTGCACCTGCCAATCTTTAGTACCCCAAATGGATTTTAAATCAAGCAACCTGGGAGTCATCCTCGACTCAACGCTCTCCATGACCAAGCAAGTCAACGCAGTCTCCTCCTCCTGCTTCAACACCCTCCGCATGCTTCGCAAGATCTACAGGTGGATCCCGACAGACACAAGAAGAACAGTCACCCAGGCCCTCGTCAGTAGCAGACTGGACTATGGGAACGCCCTCTACGCGGGAGCCCCGGCCAAGCTCATCAAGCGACTGCAACGCATACAAAACGCCTCCGCGCGACTGATCCTCGACGTACCACGCCACAGCCACATCACCCCCCACTTGAGGAACCTGCACTGGCTCCCCGTCGACAGGAGGATCACCTTCAAACTCCTCACCCACGCACACAAGGCACTCCACAAAACTGGCCCAGCCTACCTCAACAGACGGCTCTTCTTCTACATCCCCAACCGCCAGCTCCGCTCCGCCGACCTCTCCCTCGCCACCGTCCCCCGCATTCGAAGAACAACCACCGGCGGCAGATCCTTCTCACACCTCGCCGCCAAGACCTGGAACACCCTTCCACTAAGCCTACGAAAGACCCAAGACCTGCTGACCTTCAGGAGGATACTCAAGACCTGGCTGTTCGACCAGTAGCAGCATCCCCCCCCCCTTCACTCCCCCCAGCGCCTTGAGACCCTCGCGGGTAAGTAGTGCGCTCTACAAATTCTGTGATTGATTGATTGATAACCCTTCATGGACAAATCGTTCCTGAAGGACATGGAGTAAACTAGTTTAGTTTGGGTTAACATAAATTTTGATTGGGGCGGCATCTTCAATTTATAAAAATAGGACTGTGGGCCGGATAGATTGTATCCAGAAAAATTTACAAAATTTCTTTGTTGGGTCTTTGAACTTCCCATTAACGGTGTTGGGCAATGCTCCCATTGGGTATAATTAAAAAAGGGTCTCTGTGTTTTCGTTTTGTGTAAGAAAGGATGGCCATAATGCTGAAAACAAAATAAATCTGCGTAATTTGCCGAATTTAAATACAAATCTTCAGTGTCAAATGCAGCATAATATTTTATATCGGAGAATAACGAATGAACGGCATGAACATCCCAGTCATCAGAATGGATGTTGGGCAAGACCACATCTCCTAAGGAAACGCGGAAGATGTATGGAATGTTCAAAATTTCCGCCGGGCCATGGATATCTAAAGCAACTTTATCCCAGACGACACCATCAGCAACAGGGAATGCTGATATATTGACACGGGCTTGGTCTCTTTTCATTATGTGGGACGATGTCTGAGGGGCCAGAACTCCATCAACAAAGTTCACTGCAGAGCATTCAGGTAAATAATGGCCATTAATGAGTAGAAAAAACACAGTCACAAATCCGATCCACATGAATAGGAATATCATCGTAACCACCATCTAGATATATGTCCAGGGTGGGACCAAGTAAGTCTTTTTGAACCAGGAGATGAAGACACTGGTACGGTTAGGGATCTTCCGCACAGACAATGACTAGGAAGATGTGCCAGAGGAGAAGCTTTTACGATCCATATAATAACCACTGGACCCCAGTTGAAACAACGGTGGACATGCTGCATCAGATGTTTCAGGTATGGTATTCTCAGGAATGTCGATTATGACTTCAACTGGAGGAGAATCATACTCAATATCTGCAGGAGTGGATGTAGAAGGAAAAACTGGTAATAATTCAATTGAGGTTTCCATCTCCACTTGTAATGGCTGGGGAGTAGCCGAAGATACAGAAACTATCGGGTTCAACGAAAGTTCTCGACGAGGAATACTTTGAGGCATACTATTCAGTATCGGCCATATGGTGTAACTTGACATGTTCGATTGAAATGTAACGATTCTCCTTCCGACCAAGTAAAGGAGGCAGGATCACAGTGCGGGTGCCTTTCAAGCCAAGGACTCTGACCGGTGCACGGTAGGATGGACCAAATTCTTTTTTGTTCTCCACCTTTTCACGGATCAGATCTCCAACTTTAGGAAGCCAGCCAGAAACAGGAATCAGCAGCGCTGGATCTGTAGAGGAAGGCAACTGGGCTCTTGCTTGTGAATCACAAGCTTTTTGTAGATCCTGTAACATAGCACAATGATTATGTACGTCAAAGGTTGCGGCAGCCGCCACAGCGTCTAGACCATCACGGTCTGGCACAAACATCTTAATGCCAAAGAGCATTTCATATGGGGTCCGCCCATCCAGAGATCTTCTAGGGAGATTATTTAGTGTACGCTGGACTCCGTACAAATGAGTCAGCCAACCCCTGCCAGTACCTAAGACTCTAGCTGTCAAAGATTGCTTTAAGTCACGGTTCATCTGCTCCACACCTGAATTGCCCTCGGGCCGGTATGGAGAGGAATACTGCACCTGCACCCCCAGAGACTTCATCGCCTCCCGGTAAGCCTTAGAGGCAAACGCAGGACCTTGGTCAGAATGGAAGGTGCCACAAGCAAATGTCCCGACAAAGACATGCAAATCTTTAATGACAGTTCGAGCGTCAGCACTACGTTGAGGCCAAACCCAAAGGAATCTAGTGCATGACTCTACTGCAACCAAGATGTGTTTAAATGCAGTGTCAGAAGTCAAAGGACCGCAGTGATCAAGATAAATACAGCCAAATGGCTGATTAGAGATGTAAAGCGGAGTATGTGGTGGGCGGGCAACAATGGAAGGCTTAATTTGTTGACAAATGTCACAAGAAAGAACATATTTACGTGCCTGTTGTTATAAACCACGCCACCAAAAACGCTGCTGTAGTAAAGAAACATTCACACTAGCATGTGCAGAAGCAACGCCTTCATGTGCGGCCATGACCAAAGATAGTTATGGACTGAAAAATGCATCTAACTGACTCCTAGCATTGTGTGAGTTAAGTTAGCATTTGCGGCACCATTTTGTACTCAGCCGCCGTTTTGTGCCATGATCGAAATGAAGCTTCTGTCGCACACTGTCCGCCTCAGCAGAAAGCAGCCTCGATTGTTTCTTTTTATTGTTCAAGGTTGAGCTTCGCTGCACTAATGAATAGATTGTTCTGTAACTGCATGCCTTTCCTCGTAGGTAAATGCAAAAACAACAATTGATGGACAGAATGCAGAACAATGTCATACATTCACCCCAGTACAGAGATCTGGGCCCAAATCCATCGTTTTTTTGCTCACCATGCCATTCCAGTTTGAACCCAGCCATATGCAAATCAGTCTTGACCCTGTGCCTCATGGGAACAGTCCAGCCCGAAAGCCAGGTCCTCCCTGGACTGGAAACAAGCATCCTAGGACCGGTTTCGGGGTTTCACCCCTCTTCAGCCAGGATAGCTTGATTCCAGTGGCATGGAGAGCACGGGACCCACGTCTGGGCATACCCGTCCCACTCGGGGTGACAAATGCAAAAACAACAATTGATGGACAGAATGCAGAACAATGTCATACATTCACCCCAGTACAGAGATCTGGGCCCAAATCCATCGTTTTTTGCTCACCATGCCATTCCAGTTTGAACCCAGCCATATGCAAATCAGTCTTGACCCTGTGCCTCATGGGAACAGTCCAGCCCGAACTGCCAAGCCAGGTCCTCCCTGGACTGGAAACAAGCATCCTAGGACCGGTTTCGGGGGTTCACCCCTCTTCAGCCAGGATAGCTTGATTCCAGTGGCATGGAGAGCACGGGACCCACGTCTGGGGATACCCGTCCCACTCGGGGTGACAAATGCAAAAACAACAATTGATGGACAGAATGCAGAACAATGTCATACATTCACCCCAGTACAGAGATCTGGGCCCAAATCCATCGTTTGGCTGGGTTCAAACTGGAATGGCATGGTGAGCAAAAAAAATATGGATTTAGGCCCAGATCTCTGTACTGGGGTGAATGTATGACATTGTTCTGCATTCTGTCCATCAATTGTTGTTTTTGCACTTCCTCGTAGGTAGGCCTGCTCCCACTCTCAGAGAGACGGGCGTGGGCAGAGTAACCTTGAAACTAAGATAGCATGTACCCGGTCTCAGGATCGTAGCTCATCCTTCTGTAACTCCTTTGTTCATCAGCTCCCAGACTGGAAAATTCCAGTCTGGGCGGGTCTTTAGGGGTGCTGGAAATGTATCTCTGGTATTGTCATGTTGGCGGGGGTCAGTCCCTCAGCAGCTATCTAAGGAGGCTGGTCAGACTGGACTCCGCTCGAGTGTATGACTAATAAATAACTTTGGTTTGTATTCTCTACTGTCTGACCGACTCTTCATTTGTATGGAAGGCTGAGAGGTGGTCGCGAGTGACCCAGGTGGACCTATTTTTTTTTTTTTTTTATATAGCGCGAACTAGACCCGAGAAATCAGGTATCGGAGCTCTTTACATGAGCACCAGTTTCGTTACAGAAGGGCACATTCATTTTTTTTTGTTGGGCACGGGGAGATTAAGTGATTTGCCCAGAATCACAGGATGTTTTAGCGTTGTTGCCGAGACTCGAACCCGGTTCCCCAGCTTCGAGGTCGACTGCTCTAGCTGTAAGGCTACATCCTCTCCCCTAATCAGGTCACTGCCTTCAGTTGGCGCCCGAACAGGGACCCCATCGGGTGAGTGACCCTTCCTTGCCCGTGGACAGGTGAGGGGGACGGGGTCGGACGGGCGGACCGGGGTCCCTGCACGAGAGAGTCTGGTACTCACAGCTGCCCTGTCTGTCTGTCCGGGCGGTGCCTCGGCCAGTGGTCATCCCGGCTGGGGTCCTGAACGGCGAAACCCTTGGATCTGACCGTTTGGTCTGAAGAGTCAGCAGTAGAGAATAAATTCGGTTGACCTGTGTGCACCAGGTGAGTTTGCTTTGGTTTTGTTTTGTGGCTATGGTGCCACTTTGGTTTGTGTTTGGTACAGTCTGAGGATCGTTTTTGGACAAGCGCTTGAATTTGTTTGAGTTCTTTGTGAACATGGTACCGCTTTGGTTTGGATTTGGTGAGGTCTGAGGACCAACTTTGGTAAGATATTTGCAAATGTCTGCTCGGCATAAATAGTGAACTTGTTTTCGTTTGAAAAATGCCCTGCTTTAGTAAGTTCTGCTGTGTGGGTTGTCGTTGTTCTACTGATGCTCGATTGGAAGAGAGAGTCAGCCTGCGCCTCCGGTAGGCACTCCAAATTTTGAGATGTATGTCAAGCATGGCTTTGGCCTTATTATGTTTAGTACATTGTGGCACAAATATACGAGGGACAATGCCAAGTTGCAGTGGCCGTTGACCGGCACTTTTGATGAGCAAAAGCATAATTTTCTGCAGGATAAATTGTTTGCGAAAAGAAGTAGGCAGTCGATGTTTGAATCCCTTAGAACATGGCAAAAGGAAGCTAAACAGAGACGAATGAAAGCAGAAAACGAGGCCCGAAAGGGAAGGATGCAGACAGTGACTCAGAAAGATGTTGCGTATGATAAAGAGAAGACTGAGAGGGGGATAGAGTGTGCCGATAGGAAGTTTTGATTGCAATGTGAAAAGTCTTATGTGGTTCGGGAAGAAAATGATACATTTGTGGAGGAATTGTTAGACACCCGACCTCCGTCTCCATACGCCCGCAGAGAATATACCCTGCTGTGCCACAGCCCCAGTCTGTCTCTTCCGCCCCTGTCGTTTCTGTTTCTTCTGCTACCGACCCAGCTGCTTTAGCCGCCGCGCCTCCTGTCAATTCTGTGGCTTTGCCTTCTGCGCCTGCGATAACTGCTAGTCTCCCTGTTATGTCTATCGTGTCGATGTCTCCTCTCTCTCCAGCCCTTACACCCACTACACAGCCATTTACGACATTGGTGCCTGTTTCTTCTGTTACTACTCCTTCCCTCTTCCCTCATTCCCCGACAGTACTGGGTAGCGGGACGCCTGTACGTGGGTTGGGGGACGGGGACTGGGCGGGTGCTAGGGAGCGACTGGGGCGGATATTGATACGATCTGATGTGGGGGAGGAAGAGAAACGGGCGGTAGCAAATCAGGCCGCTCAGTGGGCCCGTCATCCCATTTATAGTACTGAAGATGTGTGGAGTGTGATGAGAGATTATGAGCCGTTTGTGCAGCAGCATGCCCTTAAGCACATGTTAGCTACACTGATTGGATTGTGGGAACAGTGCTTCAGCGATGTAGCGCTCCAGATTATTTATGATATCAGAGACAATGTATACGCTACTGGTATGGCGCCTGAGGAGGTTTTCGGTAATGTTGCAACGTTGGTAGCTTATCGAGGTAGGCTGTTTGAGAAGAGCCTGAAGACAGTATCCCAGTTTCCAATGAGGGAAGTCCATCCCATATACCACCCTGAATTACCGGAACTACGAGATCAGCAGAATACTGTTATTAGACCGAGGATAGAGGCCCGTTTTCAAGAGCAATGGGTGTACACTCCGTGGAAGAGGAGTGAGATTTTGTCCCTTAAGACTCAGTTACCTGACCCAAGGAAAAATCCCACTGCAAATTATAAGGAACTGACTGAGGCTGCTTCATCGACGGTAATGACGCTTGCAGATATTGAAATGTTCTTTGGTTTGCTGGTGCCCGTTGACATTTGGAGACAGGTGCACACGCAGGACCATGCTGTGGAATTGGGTGGTACCTGGGACCTGATTAAAGCATGGGATAAGGAGAGGAAGCACGGGGAAAAGCCTAAGGCCGAGATACTAGCTCTGCCTGGCCGAATTATTACGTATATGCACTCTTTCATTCCACCGAGAAGGGTAGATTGGGACAAGTTGACGGCATGTCGCCAGAAGAAAGATGAAAGTGTGTCAGATTTCTTCACCCGGTTTGAGGGTGTCTTTTTGGATTTTAGTGGACAGGATTTGTCGATGGAAGGGGGTGTTCGATTGTTCGTTAATAGATTTGTTACGAACCTGCTTCCTGAGATAGCAACTCGTTTGCAGGCCTCGGAGAACACTTGGACGACATCCTCCCCTTCTGTTATATTGAGTATGGCACAGTATTATGAACACAGGGAGAACGAGGAGAAGGAGAAGGTAGAGAAAAAGCACAAGGAGTTGAAGACGAAGGTGTTGTTACAGCAGGCGTCTCGGGGAAACTGTAGGGGACGTGGTGCTGGTCCGGCCCGGCAGCTTTCCCGTACTAGCAGGAGCACTGCGCCTGTGGGGCCGAATCAGTGTGCGTACTGTAAGGAGGAGGGGCACTGGCGTAGCGCGTGTCCAGTGTTATTACAGAAAGTTGTGACCCCTAGAGGAAGGGGTTCTCGTGGATGGAGTCGTGAAGGAGGTGATCAAGATAGGGTTCGGGAGGATAAGGTATCACAGGGTCGCACAGACCAAAACTATTTTGATGACCCTCGATGGAGACAGTATTATCACGACGATTATGATCTGACGAGGTGACAGGGATGTCTCACAGCTAGGACAGCCAGGGGCAGGGTGAGGGACTAGTCCAGATACCTGTAGATCAGCGTGGTCCTTATGTCACCCCAGATTTGCAAGGCTCAGTTAAGAAATTTTTTGTGGATACAGGTGCAATGAATAGCTCTGTTTCTCGTTCGCTGGTCCCCGGGGCGGCTCTGTCTGGCCAAAATAATGTTTCGGTAGGATTCTCTGGCCTACCGGTTGTAAGCCCCATTTCCAAACTGCTTACCTTGACTATCTGTCCTTTTACTGTGGATTCACCGTTCCTATTGACATCAAACTGTGGAGAAAATGTAATGGGCCTAGATTTATTAAAGAAGTTGCATGCGACCATTTTTTGCTCCCCGGAAGGTGTTTACATGACAATGGGTCCGAATGTGGTTAGCTCTAAGCAGTGTCTGTCCAAAGATGTGCCCCTTCCTGCTGAGTTTAAGGATGTGCCGCCCACTCTGTGGGCAACAGGTGACACGGATGTAGGACTATTGCAAATTCCCCCGATTTCCATTATGTTAAAGACAATGCCATTTTGCCTCGTATTCCCCAGTATAATATTCCCCAAGCGGGGGAGCGAGCTTTGCTGCGAATTATACAAGATTTGATTGAGTCGGAGGTGGTTGAAGAGACAGCGGCGAATGTGTGTAATAGTCCTATTCTTCCTATTCTCAAAAAGGCCTCTTCAGACTCCCAGGATGACCACCCAGATGTTTATCGTTTTGTGATTGATTTGCGCGCAGTTAATAAAATAGTGGTCCCTCAGTTCCCGGTGGTCCCTGACATTACTGCCATTCTGACAATGATTCCTTCCTCTGCTAAATTCTTCTCCGTCATTGATTTGAAAAATGCCTTTTTTAGTATCCCGATTCATCCTGATAGCCAACATTTGTTCGGTTTTACTCTAGCTGGCAGAAGCTTTAGATTTTGTCACGCTCCTCAGGGCTATACTGAGAGCCCTAGTATATATAGCCAAGCTTTGAAAGCTCAATTGGACTCCCTCACGCTTTCCCCAGGTAATGTATTGCTTCAATATGTGGATGACATACTAATAGCTTCTGACACTGAACAGGGATGCAAAGACAGTACTGTTAAGTTGTTGCTACATTTGGCTCACCATGGACATAAAGTGTCCCTTTCTAAATTTCAATACTGTCGATAGGAGGACACCTATTTAGGTCACCTACTGTCGAAGGAGGGTAGGAGATTGACCCCTGAGCGCATCAGCGCTCTTGTTAAAATGCTTATCCCTAAAACTCCGAGGGATGTGCACGCTTTTATTGGCATCACTTCCTACTGGTGCCATTGGATCCCTAATTATTCATTACTAATAAAGCCTTTGCTTGCGCTAACCCTTTAAGATGTGCATGAGTGTAGGAGAGTAGGATCTGCTTCTTATGGTTACCCCCACTTTTTGCTGATGTTTCACTGTTTTTCGACTTTAGTCTGGCTGGGGCCCTGCTATCCAGGACCCCAGCCTAGCTGCTTCCTCTCCAAATTGATTCCCTGTACCTTAGGTACACCCCAGATTGGATTCTGGGGTGCCCTTATAAGTCCCTAGTATATGGTATACTATGTACCCAGGGCATAGGTACCCCAGAGGCCTACCAGGGGCTGAAGCATGTATTATGCCACCCCTGGGCAGCCTTCCAAAATGACACCACAGGACTGCTACAGCAGCCTGAGTGAGGTGGTGCCTGCACCCCTTACTGAGATATAGGTTCACTATATCTCACCCTATCACTGCACATATAAACCTATCAGTCACCCCTATGGCAGGACTTATCAATCCTGAAGGCAGGGTGCTTGGTTTTGTGTGAGAGGGTGCCCATGCATGAGCAGAGCCCCTCTGCAGCCTTCGGAATCTATCCTCCGGGGTTGTCTGTGAGGCAGCCTGACCATATACTCTTAAGTGCATTATAACCTCGCCGTAAATGCTAACTTTGGGATGGCTGCCCGGAAACATGTTGTGTTTGGTGTCAAACACCTTGGAATCATACCCCCACACCAGTAACTGGTGTGGGAGTATGATCCCACCCTTCTAGAGGGAGAGACATGACAGCACCGGTATACCCGGTACCAGCTAACAGAGCCCTGGCATCACAAAATGGATGCTGCCAGCCACAGACACAAGTCTGGCCTCCTGCTGCTGACCGAAACTCCGGCAGGGGAGGCCTGGACAATAGGTTTCCTGTCACAGGGAGGTGTTACCACCTCCCAGATAGGCTTTAGTGTATTGGGGCTGGTTGGGTGCACTCTCAGAGTGCTTTGAAGTCCTGCACTGGGGGCACATTTGGTGTCCCTGTGCATAGTCCCGCTCAAACCGGTTGCAGGGGCTACCAGCCCCTGCTCTGGCGCGAAACTGGACAAAGGAAATGGGTGTAGCCACCCCTCTTTCCAAACCCTCCCATAGGTGGGTCCCCAGAGTATGTCCAACCCCTTCCTTGGGTATAAGAAAGGAACCCCTGGCTACAGGACTTTAGATTACACCTGGACAAAACTCTGATACAGAAATCCCGGAACTTCGACGATCTACACGACTAGATGACTGAAGAGTCTCCCTTGGAGTAAAGGAGTTACTCCCCTGCTTGGCAGGCACCAAAGACGCATCTGACCGGTCTGCATCTCCGAAGCTCCCGCCGGACGCCGACGACTTTGCAACCCAGGAGGTGGGTTTCCAGACTTCCCAGAGGCTGACCCGAGTCCCCAGCAAAGCTGAGACCCGTAGCCCTCGTGGGTACCGTGGAACCGGAACCCCTGGACACCGTGCACATTTGCAAGTGCATATGCTTCTTGTCGATCTTTGAGGCTGTGCTTTGGGTTACTTGTAGCCCTGACCCCGAGCAGTGAATCCACCGAAGATTGCTGGCCTACCCACTCTGAGTGACCCGTGGGCCGCCATTTTGTGATTCCTCTCGAGGTCCCTTCGCGATCCCTTGTCCGTCGACTTGGGGGTCCCTGAGAAGGAAAACTGTACTTTAATTGGGCTTTCCTGGTTGCTCCAGACGTGCCCTCACTCTCCATCACTTGGGGAGTCCCCAGGACCTTGCTGTTCCGCACCGAAGCCTCTTTCCTCTTCCTGGGTGGGTTGCTGTTGCCAAGGCTTGTTGTGTCCAATCCGGGCACCGACGCTGCAGCACTCGACATCCTTCGTGGGACAGCTCGAATCCAGCTCCTGGTCATCCTCGACGCCTCCTGGTCCTCGTGGCTGAAGAGTCAAGCTTCCCCTCCTCGCACCTGAAGCACCCGACATCGGTGGGCATTCGACTATCGTGCCCCTGGTCACTGGCAAGTGACCCAGACTCTGTCCCCTCTGCTTTCAGGTTCTTCACATCTTCGATCCAGGCTTGGATCTCTTCGGACACTTCTCCTCTTCCCGGCAGCAGCACTTTTCAGCAAGCTGCCATTGAAAACGACGACGCAACCCGACACCATTTGACACCTATGCACCCGGCTTCCCTGGGTGAGTTAACACGAGTACTCCGGTGCTCCCGTGGGTGATGGCCCTAGAACCATCTAAGTCCAAAAGGGTTTGTTCCTAGTCCACTCCTAAGTGTCCCTAAACTTTAAAACTCTAACCGCGACTTTCCCCATAGTAGCTAACGGAGCTCGCGGCTGTGTTCACACACTGCACACGTCCCCCGTGGGTCCTCTGTGTCACTACCTTGGGTGGTTCCTTGGGGTCCCAGCGATTCTACAGGCTCTAGGCCTTGTGTCTAGTCAAGTCGTGGTTCTTATACCACTTTCTTAATATATGGTTTGGTTCGCCCCTAGGGCCTATCGTATATTGTGCTAATTTACTGTGATATTTGAAGTGTAACATATGTGCTTTGACCTCTAGCCTCATAAAGAGACTAGTAAGGTGTGTTTAGAAATAAATACATATACTTTATATATATATACCTGGTGTGGTCTCCTTTCATTTAGCCATTCAAGAGATTATAGACTGCTAAAACAAACTGCTTTACACTCCTTCAAGACTTAGCCTGAAGGCTGCTCTCCATAGCTACCACTAGGATAGCTTTCAAATAAGGTTGTCTTAAACCTATCATCAATAAGGGGTTGTTTGGACTGGTGCAAGGTGCCCACTATAACTAGTGGACAGCATATACCAGGCCAACTTCTCACAATGAGCCCCTGCCTTGGACGCATGAATGTCAGCAGTCTTTTGAGCAATTAAAAGTTGCGCTTTGCTCTGCGCCTGTGCTTGGTACGCCCGACTATGCGAAGCCGTTCGTGTTGTACGTACACAAGACGGCTGGTTGTGCGCTTTCTGTTTTAACACAGGCCTTTGGAGGTAAGCAACGGCCATGTGCTTATTTTTGTGCTCTGCTTGATCCAGTCGCCAGAGCCCTCCCGAGCTGTCTAAGAGCGGTCGCGGCAGTGGCTGTCTCAATAAGACAATCGGCTGGGCTGGTACTTGATACTGATCTCACAGTCATGGTGCCCCATGCTGTGGACACCCTTTTGAATAAGACCAAGACGCAGCACCTTACTAGTGCATGTCTGACTGGTTATGAGCTAACTCTCTTTGCCCCGCATATCACCATAAAAAGATGTGCCACTCTGAACCCAGCCACGTTACTACCCCTCCCTTCTGAGAGTGAGGAAATTGACATACATGATTGTCTTTTTCGGACAGAGGAAGAGACGAAGGGACGGGTAGACCTGACTGTTGTTCTCTTATCTGAACCCCAAGGGGAACTTTATGTCGATGGCTTTTGTTTCAAATTACCAGATGGCGCCACCACTGCAGCATATGCGCTTACTACACTACATACGGTAGTTGAGACATCACAAGTTCCCTATCAGTCCGCTCAAGCAGCTGAATTGGTTGCCCTTATTAGAGATTATGAATTGAGCGAGGGACTGGCTGTTAATATTTATACTGACAGCCAGTACGCCTTCGGGGTCGCCCATAATTTTGGGCGGCTCTGGGCAGAGAGAGGGTTTCTCCCCTCCTATGGGACGCGTATCCAGCATGGCCCCCTTATACATAGGCTTCTGTCTGCCTTGACACTTCCTAAGAAATTGGCTATAGTAAAGTGCAGTGCCCACAAGGCAAGTTCTGATGATGTGGGAAGAGGGAATGCATTTGCAGACCAGACAGCTAAGGAGACAGCTCAAACAAAGATGAAGAGGATGTTTGTAGCTGGTCCCGCTAGGTGGGTGCCCGAGGTCACTATGTTTGAGGACAAGCTGGACAATGTGAAAAAGATCCAAAGTGAGGCAACGAATGAGGAGTTAGCTGTATGGCAGGAAAGCACAGCACGCTTGGATGAGGATGGGTGTTGGAGGGATAAGTCAGGAAAACAGAGATGGATGTTACCAGATGCATATGTCCTCCCTGTGGTCACTATGGCACACGGGCCAGCCCACATTAGTGCGAAAGGTATCTGTAGACTGTTAGATCCTGTATGGCAGAATGACAACATTCCCAAGGTTGCTGCTCATCTAGTTAAATACTGTATGGTGTGCATGATGTATAATCCTGGAAAAGGCACCCCTACACCCCCTGGTAATTTTGCGCCCCCCTGTTTCCTTTTCGAGGCCCTTCAGATGGACTTTATCGAAATGGAACGAGTCAACAATCTGAAATATGTGTTAGTGGTTGTTTGTACGTTCAGTAAATGGGTTGAGGCTTACCCCACTAAAGAGAACACAGCCATGGCGACGGCGAAGGCACTCTTAAAGGAGTTCTTCCCTCGGTTCGGTTTGCCCCGTTTGATTTGGAGTGACAACAGAAGTCACTTCAATTCAAGGGTTATTCACTTGGTGTGTGATGGCTTGCACATCAAGCAGAAATTTCATGCTGCAAACTACCCCCAGTCAGCAGGTCTGGTTGAGAAGTACAGTGGTACTCTCAAACTGAAATTGGCAAAGATTCAGGAGAGCACAGGGTTGCAGTGGCCAGATGCTTTACCATTAGCTCTCTTGTCTGCAAGAGCTACGGCTCACTCTAGGACCGGATTGTCACTGTACGAGGTTGTTTGGACGCCCCGCGAATGTCTGGGGCGTCCCACGACCCCGACGGTTTTCAGAAATTGAATACCCTTTGCTAGTGGATTACCTGTATGAGTTGACTAAAAGCTTGCGTTCTATTCACCAACAGATCCACGAGGCCTTGCCATCAACACCCGAGGGGCCTGGGCACGATATTCGGCCTGGCGATTTTGTGCTGACCAGACATTTCCAGAGGAAAGGCAGTTTGGAGCCCTGGTGGAAGGGGCCTGCGCAAGTACTCCTCGCCACCCGCACCGCAGTGAAGCTGGCCGGCCTGAAGAACTGGATTCACTGCCAGCATTGCCGCAAGGTACCCCTCCTGTTACCCTACGACCAATGGGTGCTTGACGGAGTTGGCGACTCTGAAACTGAGCAGGTGCCCCGCTTTGTTCCTTTTTCGGATGCCCGGCTGACGTGGGCACAAACGGAGGAAGAAAACGACGCAGTGTTGAACGAGGCAGTGCCTCCTGAGATCGGGGCCATCCAGGAGCCCCAGTCTGCTGGCCCATCTGTGCTTGAGCCCCAGTCCATTGGCCCCTCTGTGTCTGAGCCCCTGTTTGCAGACCCCTCTGTCCCTGGAGTAGCTAGGTATAATCTGCGCCCCCCAACGGAGGAACAGTGCACCAAAGGAAAAGTCAGATTAGCAGGGATGGACTCGATAAGTCAGGCCACAGTAGCATAGAGAGAGACGAGATTGGTGCATTGTTCAGACATTGGACAAGATTGATCGAGGGTGCCTCATTCTGAGCGACGTGGGATTCCTCAAGAGCTGGTCCGACAGCTCCACCGCCGGTGCTCAACAGCGCCACCGATCGATGAACAATAGGAGTCTACCAGTGAGGCTCTGACGTGCACTGGGAACATTTGCCCCTTCTTGTTTTCTTGTCATTGGCTCCATTGCATGTCCTTTCCTCTGGTTGAAATGTATCCATTTGGTCGCCCCATTATGGAGGAGGAACAGCCATTTGCAGCCCCACGTTTTGGGCAGAATGAGTCTGGTTGGTCTACAAAAAGTAAAATAGTTTTCGTGGTGATTGTCTTGATATCCCTGATAGCAGTGCTTGGAATAGTATGGTTCCTTGAGGAGAAATATCCTGTGCACTCTTTGATTGGTACAACGCCTGTTCCCCCTGAACACATTTGTTACTTTGGCCCCCCATAAAGGTGAACACAGAAAAACGTACGTTGATAATGTGTTTTTGCAAACACTCCACCAAGCCCACGATACCTCTAATGTTACAAACTGTTGGATGTGTGGACTGCTCCCTTCTGTTACACATAAGAGTGATAGGTTGTTGTCGCTGCCTATGTCTTATTTAGCCAGCTGTGAGGGGTGGTTTGAATTGTTCTCTATAGTATACATTCATTATAATTCTTGTACTATGAATATGACATCTGCTGACTATCACACAGTGTTAGAATATATACGTGTCCACCAAGTGTTTACCCCGGGAGAACAAGGGACCCCTGATACATTATCCCCAATAGCCTGTATGAATATATATGAAAGAGAGAAAAATGTAACATGGCTCCAAAATGAAATGTTGGATTTCCAGGGATTTAATGTCACTGAATATTTTCGGTCATTCCAGATGCGCAATATTACTCAGGATGAGGCAATACTGGTGCCAGTAGTCAACACCACAGCTGGATTTTGTGTTCAAGGGTTTGGGAAGGTGAAAGTGGGGGAGAGTAATTGCAACTATACATACACATTGAGCACGAACAGTAGCCCGCCTTTGCTCCCACCGCATAATGTTTATTTTGTTTGTGGATCTCAAGCTTATGTTTGGCTTCCGAGGGGATGGTCAGGTGTATGTTACCTCTCTTTCCTCCTTCCCCCAGTGTACATAGCACCATCCAATTATCATAAGGACCATCGATTACAGCGTAGGAGTGCTCATCTGTCCCGAATTAGAAGGGTTATTAACACAGAAGACATAGACCAGACAGACACCACTCTGCAGCAGTTCACAAATGCTATGAAGGGTATTTTACCCTTTTGAGGTCCTATGTCCAATAGCCTTAACATTCGTCGGCTCACCAGAGTTGTGGAGGGGGTCATTAATACCACAGCAGGGATTTTGACAACTATTACAGCTGAGCTCCAGGCTACGAGGCTTGTTGCTCTTCAGAACAGGGTGGTGTTAGACGTCATCCTTGCTGATCGGGGTGGGGCCTGCCGCGTCATTGGCAGCAGTTGTGTGTACATACCGGATCACGCCCCTAATGCATACGCTGCTATACAAAAGCTGCATAGGCTCGCATCTGATATCCACCAAGACAATGGTACCTGGACACTTTCTGGTTGGTTCTGGGGTTTAATAGCATCCTGGGGGTGGAAGATTCTTCTCTTTCTGATAGCAATTGCAGGTGTCATTTTCACATGTTGCTTATGCGTACATTGCCTTCCTGCCTGCTGTACTTACTGTGTTGGAAAGCTGACACCCACACCGAAGTTCCCAATACATGATGCTAAGTCTTTGGCTATAGTGATGCAGGCTGTCCACGACCTAATGCCCATTGATGAGGGTATTTTGGAATATTGATAATGTGTGTATTGACACATAATGATGGTCCTTTCCATTTGCCCGTAGTTATTGGTTTCCTAGCACTAGACAAAATTGTTAGCAAATGCTAAAAGGATGATCTGATGGACAGAAAAATGCATCTAGCTGACTGAGTTAAGTTAGCATTTGCGGCACCATTTTGTACTCAGCCGCCGTTTTGTGCCATGATCGAAATGAAGCTTCTGTCTCATTCTGTCTGCCTCAGCAGAAAGCAGCCTCGATTGTTTCTTTTTATTGTTCAAGGTTGAGCTTCGCTGCACTAATGAATAGATTGTTCTGTAACTGCATGCCTTTCCTCGAGGGAAGGCCTGCTCCCACTCTCAGAGAGACGGGCGCTGGCAGAGTAACCTTGAAACTAAGATAGCATGTACCCGGTCTCAGGATCGTAGCTCATCCTTCTGTACCTCCTTTGTTCATCAGCTCCCAGACTAGAAAATTCCAGTCTGGGCGGGTCTTTAGGGGTGCTGGAAATGTATGTCTGGTATTGTCATGTTGGCGGGGGTCAGTCCCTCTGCAGCTATCTAAGGAGGCTGGTCAGACTGGACTCCGCTCGAGTGTATGACTAATAAATAAGTTCGGTTTGTATTCTCTACTGTCTGACTGACTCTTCATTTGTATGGAAGGCTGAGAGGTGAGTCGCGAGTGACCCGGGTGGCCCTAATCGAATCACTTCCTTCAATAGTCTGCGGTCCACGTTGGGAATCAGCCGATCCTCAACGGACGGGATAGTAGCAAATGGAACTTGATCTGTCGACAAGTGATATGTGTAACGTGAAGGAAAACGTTGGGGAAACTCTGTTCCCTGAAGTACAAGAACAGTGAGGAGAGGGTCCAAGGGAAGAATTTAGAGACCTGCGAGAAGTGATTCCCCATATACAATAATCACAACACAAAACTTCTCGGGTCTGTCATAAAGTGAAGTAAAAAATGTGTCTCCCAATAAAGCTCCTCTGGGGAGCAATCCCTTTCAGGACGAATGCCCTCACCCACCATAGGTAGCATGCTTCATCATATGGGCTTCTCCTCCCAGTGAGAAAACCTGGTCTCACTGAGGGCTACAACTCCCTCACTGTGAGGTAGGAGCTCTGGGATGTTTTCTTAAAAGTCCTAAGATGTTTTAAGGATGCTAAGATCCCATATGTGAATGCTAGGCGTTGTGAGGGTGCAGCGCTGGATGTGATTGTGACAATAAATGTAATTCTAAAACTACCTAGTAGGGACAAAAAATATTTATTGGCTTGTCCAAACTGGCAGGATTAAAAAGCAGTGCAAAGCAGTGTGAATTAGACTGCTAAGTTGGCAAGGTCGGTCGACATGTTTCAGCCTATTTGGTCTAAAAAGGTATCCAGGCTTTCATCAGGACCATAAGAAATAAACAATGCTGCTGCATATGTGAAAAAATAACAAAAACAGTGATATCAAACCAGTAATCCAATTGTTTAAGCTCGGTACTACTGGAACTTATCTGTAGATGTGAGACACAAAAAACACAGTGCAACAAGTCAAACTACATTGCTATACAATATCGTTATTGTCAATGTGTGATGGACATGAGTGAAAAACATGTCCATAGAGTACTAACATAGTACCCATTATAATCCTACTTACCCAAATCGATGGATAAGTAGACCCACCTCTACCTGGTAACAACTCAGGGAAGGGGGCCCCGCTCTGCAAAACAACAAAGGGCATGTCACTCATTCCTTGTGTGTAGTGTGAACACATGTCTGGATACAAAAACAGTAAGTGTTGGAGGTAAAACTCCTCAGTGACGAAGATATAACAAGAGGACTCCACCAATCTTTCAAACAATGGTACTGATGGACATTGCCAGATGTAACTTGTTATCGGTGCAAGAAGACATCATGCTCGAATAAGGTTGTGTATGTGCGCGTTGTATATGAGGCAAACTAATGTAAAATGATTTTAAGTGCATGGCACATAACAATTAATCTGAGGGTGCCTCGTTATTAGATAGCACCCTATCCCTCTCATATGTAATGTAATGCATGTGACTACAAGGGTGTATTGCAATCGAGTACATTAAGGAAACAAGTAGGTATTACAGTACAGCGAGCTTCAAAAATGATTGAGAATGCACGCATTATCTGTGAAGCAAACTGATATAGAATTATTTTTGGCGTGTGACGCACAACAGTCTCACTAGGAAGTGCCTCTTTTAGAAATGGCACGTTAGCGCTCTCACGTGTAATATATATATCTGCAAAGATGTGTTTTGCTAGAATACATATTAGCCACAAAAATAAGTGCGTTGCTGAAAATTAAATGTATAAATATACCGAGTGTGATTTTGTCATATTTACTCCTTGACAGACGTTTTAATTACTGTCAGCATCACTCAAAAAAAGTCCAGAGGTATTCGCTACTATTGTATTCAGCCTGATTTCATACAAATAGGCATATATCTTGTTTACAGAGGATATGCGCTTTTACCAAAGGATGTAGATCTATCTTTGAATACTATCTCTTGTGGTGTCCCTGCGTATGATAACTCTCGCCATAGTGCCCTGCTTACCTTAGATATATGCCTATTTGTAGGAAATCAGGCTGAATACAATAGTAGCGAATACCTCTGGACTTTTTTTGAGTGATGCTGACATTAATTAAAACGTCTGTCAAGGCACTTATTTTTTCACATATGCAGCAGCATTGTTTATTTCTTATGGTCCTGATGAAAGCCTGGATACCTTTTTAGACCAAATAGGCTGAAACATGTTGACCGACCTTGCCAACTTAGCAGTCTAATTCACACTGCTTTGCACTGCTTTTTAATCCTGCCAGTTTGGACAAGCCAATAAATATTTTTTGTCCCTACTAGGTAGTTTTAGAATTACATTTATTGTCACAATCACATCCAGCGCTGCACCCTCACAACGCCTAGCATTCACATATGGGATCTTAGCATCCTTAAAACATCTTAGGACTTTTAAGAAAACATCCCAGAGCTCCTACCTCACAGTGAGGGAGTTGTAGCCCTCAGTGAGACCAGGTTTTCTCACTGGGAGGAGAAGCCCATATGATGAAGCATGCCACCTATGGTGGGTGAGGGCATTCGTCCTGAAAGGGATTGCTCCCCAGAGGAGCTTTATTGGGAGACACATTTTTTACTTCACTTCAGACCCGAGAAGTTTTGTGTTGTGAAACTCTGTTCCCTCCTTCGTAGCAGCAATAGCTGCTATGATATCATCATCAATTTTAGTCATGGCCCTAGTGACTGCTGCTACAGAACAAGTGGCTACTGCAGATTTGGCTGCCTCATCAGCCAGTGAATTACCAACAGCTTGTGCTCCCACACGTTGATGGCACAAAGTATGGATAACATGTGTGAGTGGCAAACGTTCCTTGAGAGCAGCCACCCGAACCCAAAGCGTTTTATGCTTAATTGCGCTACCTTTAGAATCACAGAAATCAGTTTGTTTCCAAAAGAATAAGTTGTCATTGAAAGATTGTACACAGTAAAACGAATCGCCCACTATAAGTGTAGGTATTTCTGGATCAGCAAATTTAAGAGCCAAAACCAAAGCACGTAGCTCCGCCAAAGAGGATTTAAAATCCCCATCCACAATTTTTCCTGCTACTATTGCGTATGCCGCAGAATAAGCGTGTTTAGAACCAACGGCTGGCTGCGCAGAACCATCAGTGTAAACAATGCATTGGTACTGATCAAGAGGAAGTAATGACAGAGGAGGTGGGTGAACATGTTCATATTGTAAAAACTCTTGCGTCTGTAAAGACGAGTCAAAGATAAAATTGACATTAGCCGACATCAAAGAACTAGCACATTGTATCCAACATGGATGCAAGGCTTTAGAGTTCGGGACACTAGCTTTCGTAACTGCCTCTAAAGCAGGTACTGGAGAGACCATGAAAATGCGTTTACCCTGAGCCAGAGTGCGTTCTTTCAGAATCGCTATTTGGACAGCAGTCAATTTTTTCTGTAGGAGAGAAACGCATCTCTGCCGCAGTGTACAAATGAGATTTATATGCAATGGGGACCGTGTCCCCCTCATTGAACGTCAAGTAAGTGAAACCTAACATGCCTGGTATAATCCTTATGACCAAATTTGTAGAATTGTCACGTGTCAACAAGAAGTTGGTCGCAAGCAGATCAGACTGCAAAGACCGAAGAATTGCGGTATGTTCCGGAAGCCAACAGGAAGCAGAGAAAGAAGGTTGTATCCAAGAGTAAAGCGGTTTGATACGCTGGGCATAATCCGGAATGTATATCCTCCCGAAATTCAGGAAACCCAGCAAAGATTGTAACTTTTTAAGAGTAGAAGGAGGTTGCAATTGAGCACATTTCTCCAGAAAGTGGGGGGCCAACCCCCTACCTTAATTGGAGAGTTCGTAACCCAGAAAAAGAACTGCCAAACAGCCAATATGCGACTTGGCAAAGTTAAATTTGTAGCCAAAGTCAGCAAAAGACATTATGACGCGATCCACACGTACAAGATGCGGTATCAATTAATCATCCGTCAAATAAATGTCAACGTAAGAGAACGCATCAGGGTCAATGTCGTGCAAAAGAGACACTATGCGTGCCGCAAAAGTGCCGGGACTATTCTAATACCCCATAGGCAAACGAGTATACCTTTTGTGATTGTCAAGGGCACTGAATGCGGTCCAGTCACAGCTTTGAGAAGCCAAATAGTGACTGTAAAATCTATTGGAGATATCAAGAGTCGTTTTACATTTTTTACGAACTATGGTATCGACTAACGCAGAGTTGTGGGTGTTCTGTACCGCAAAGGTACAAACATGACTGTTCAAATGACGGTAATCCAAAACTATATGATATGAACCGTCCGGTTTCGATATCGGAAAAAGAGGATTATTCATGGATGAAACACAGGATTCAATTACACCCTGATATTCCAATTGGGTCAAGATTTCACTGACGGAAGCTTTTGCTTCACGTTTAATTGGATATTGTGGTTGGGGTTGTGGCACAGATCGCAAAGGAATCTCATGTGATGGGGACTCCATATCCCAACCCACCTGATTACGATACACAGCCGGGGAAAGCGCTAGCGCCCACTCTGCTGCGTCTGCTTGTTTAGCCTCCTCCAAGACATAACTCGAGAAACTCGGGAGAATAGCATCCTCCCCTCTAGAAGAAGCTAGAACAAATGGGGGAGGCAAATCAACCTCCGCCAACAAAATATCATAGGAAGAAGTAAGGTTGTCCCAAAAGACCGCCTTAATTGTGCGTTTAATATCACCTTCAATTTGGAGGCCTATCTCATAAAGCCTAACAGGGGGTGCAACTTGTGTGTCAGCTGTTTCCACTGTAATGAGTGTCAGTTGCTTTCGCCTCCAGACACTGGTGGACTGCCTCCCGCTCAATGGTAACTTCCGCCGCGCTGTCAAGGAGTGTTACCGCCCATCTCCAATCGAGGAGCAGGGTTCTCACCTTCTGAGGTATACTTCGCAGTCAGTGCAGCAACGTTCTTCTTTTGAAAAGGGGCACGATATTGAGGTAGTCCCTCCTGTTGGGTTTTTACATCAAACTGGCGCTGCGGGTCCTGTCGTGTCTGCGTGGACTAGCCTTGTCTGCGATCCTGACGCTCGCCCCCACCAAACTGTTGATCCGATGATTCCTGAAAGGAACGAGGAGAACGAGGATTAGGGACCTGAAACCTCTCGGGTGATTTAATTTTAGAGCGGTCACACAAATCATATCTACGGTCAGAAGCGTCCGATGTTGGTGACCCAGCACGAGAACTAGGCTTCTGTTGTTGCTGCCGCTGATTTCTATTCCACGCCTTTTTAGGAAAGACTGGACGACCCTCCTTGTCCGGAGGGGGTTTACTTTGTACCCGAGTGTAAGGTCTTACTCCCAAACTATTGCGACCCAATGATGTATATACATCCGCAATAATGATCGGTAACTGCCGCTGCTGATCAACGTCTACCACCACCGAAAGGCGTTGACGTACTTGTAGGCTAACTGCTTCACCTTTGACATTGGCCAGAATCATTTTGGAGACAATAGAGAATATGCCCAATAATCTCATGTCCAATTCCAGGGCTGGACCAGCCCCGTGTTCATCTTGAACCTTCTTTAGAACGCTCATGGAGTGGGTGCCAAAGCACAGTGCACACACTGCAGCAAACACCGTTTGCAAGGATCCTGTGTTTCTCTACAGGTGTAGTATGGGGAAAAACAGCTTCGAGTTGCTCACATTTTTCTGCAAGCCAGTAAGGGAAATCATCCCTATTCTGAGGACGCTTGCCCATCACTGAATTAATCATGAAGGGACTTATGACAAGACCACCACCGTGTCCCGGTGGTTGAGCAGCGGCTCCAGCCGGAGCCACTTGAATGTTACGAGACATGAACTGAATGACAGCTCTATGTATATGAATCATCGTAAGTAATTGATGTAGCTCTGCGACAGGAACATTAGGATAGTTTGGATGTGGTGTAAAACCAGCCAAAATGGGCCACGTGGCCCCATCAACTGATAAGGGGCCTAAACGGACCACAGAAACAGGGTGAGGAAGGGCACCATTAAACCATATGGTATGCTCCCAGGCTGTCAACGGAACTTCAAGTAATCGATAAGGGCGATTATTCCGCGGAACCGCAGCCGCAATATATTCATGAAACAAATGATCATTCCCATCCACTGCTGGAAATGTAACCCAAGAGCAGAAAACCTCGAAGAGGTACGCTGCATCCGCCTCGACAACAAAGATAATATCAGCCCCTGCATTAGGGACTCCATGTTGAGTCAAATGGGCTGTAACCGCAGCATGGTTAGGCACCGCTATAGCGACTGCCATAATAAAAGCACAATAACAAATCAATAAGACGGTAGCGCAAATGCTGGTCAATAAAGAAAGAAGAACCTTTTCAAATTCAAGCTTGAAAAACATATAAAACATAAATATAGGAGGCTACGCCCCCACCATGGACGTCTCCGGAAACCAGTGAGAGGGAATTGTGGACAAGCACAAGCGCTACTCAGGGGTCTCGTGAATAAGTACCAGACCAATCGTTGGTGGCGCCATGTTGCAGGGATTCTGCACAAATACAGAACTTTGCGCAGGAAATTGGACCTTGGTGTATGGGGACTCAGTCTTCCCACCACCTTAGTACCCACGAACCCAGGATCAACTAGCTATAGTGTCTCACTTGCTCTCCTATTCACTCCCGGAGAAGCAAATGATTAGACACCCCAGAACACAACACTCCCAGTTCTCTCAGGAATCGCGGTAACAAGACACACCTTTTCGCTCACTCTCTTGTACTCGTCCACAATAAGATCTGACGGAGACACGAAACAGTTTAAAATATTTATTTTAACTAACGTGCCCTAACATGCAGTATACATGCCACAACCAGCAGGAAAATGCATAGTACATATATTGCCAGCATAGCACCAGTCAGTCCATAAATCATGAAGGGAGATGTCATCATAATAAAGACAATAGAGAAAGGACTATAGGGCCTAACCTCCCTCCCTTTGCTAAGAAGAAGTATTATTATATAATAGAAGATCTCTGGGCTTTGTCAGCAGACCCCATACCTTAGCCTATAGATGATAGATCTACATCATGGGTGCTCGTCTCCCTGGAAAGATTCCTCTCCAAGTGTGTGTTACCTATTCGTGCACTCCACTAAAAACCCAAGTACGCTGTCCAAACAACAGCTGCATCAGTATGTTTTGTCTAAGGGCTAAGGTCTGGCCAGAACAAAATAACAAGGGTCATTGTTGTTCGACCTTGCACATAATGTTCAGTCAAAATCCCAGGAACATGCAGAGAGTGAACACAGCGATGAGTCGTCCTGTGACAGCAGTCTTTGAAAATAATGCCAAAAATAAAGACGTGTAGTAACGTGTGCAAAGCAGCAGGCAAGCTGCAGCGCGCTCATGCTAAGTTAGTGAAAAACGACAATGTCCCTATGGGCCACGTGACAGGGGTAGGCTTCAGCCTAGGGGGATTCTTATTTCTACACCTACATACATGCTAGGTACTCTTAGGTACATCTAGTTAGGGTTGCATCGTAGGAGTACGCATTGTTACTGACGTATTTATATACCTTCCTGTATTCATTGTTTTAGCACTATGGTAGGAATCTACCATCCTTTTACTCTGTTGGTGCTTGTAATCATTTATATCTGTTTCTGTCTTTCTGTCTTATGGTTGTCTCAGCACACCTATTTTACACTAGAATGACACTGGTTCAATAAATGCTTATTGAAAACGTCCCCACCATTTTATTCTGTGTACCTCTCTGAGACTAAGTGAGCACGAATGACTGAGCAAAAAGTACTGTACTGTTTCTACGATCCCTGAAGGGACAGGGTTGTCATGTTCGATAGTTGCCAAGAACTATTCTCTCCTTGGTAAGAGGAGTTTACAGTGGCACTGTGAGCTAGCTAGGTATACAGGCGAACATACCCGGTGTGGGTGTCTAGAATCAGTCTGGACTAAACACGCAGATCCTATATAAGTTTATAGGAATTACACGACAAAGCCTTGGCAGCTCTCATAACTAAAGAAGAATTATTATCCGCTATCAGAAACCTTAAAACTGCCTAATGCCCAGGCAGTGATGGTCTCCCGGCTGAATTTTGTCAACGGTTTGCACCACTCCTAGCTGATATATTATTAGAAGTGTATAATTAGGCACGTGAGAGGCAATCCATGCCTATGTCCATGCAGGAAGCGCTAGTATCTATGATCTTAAAGACGGATAAAAATCCCTCATTGCCCGGTTCTTATAGGCCGATCTCCCTCCTGAATCTGGATATCAAGATACCGAGCGGGAGTCTAGTGGTCAGGTTGCTATCTCGCATGCCTCACTTGGTGCACCCGGACCAAGCAGGGTTTATACCTAGGAGAAACACCACTCATAATCTGAGAAGACTGGCATATATATGGCATGCCCCGATAATTCAGACTGAAGAATGTGCCCTGGCTATGCTGGATATTGAGCAAGCTTTTGACTCTGTAGAGTGGACATACATATGGGCAGTCCTTTGAAAAATGGGGATACAACAGGGGTTTCTCCAGTGGGTTCAACTGTTATATATGAGTCCGACAGCCCGAGTGCGACTCAGGGGGGTGGTATCTGACAAATTCATCTTGACCAGGGGAACAAGACAGGGATGCCCCTTGCCGCCGCTGCGGTTTGCGGCGGCGATGGAGCCCCTAGCGACAACACTCAGGAAAAGTATGGAGGGATATGGAATCCCCTTGGGAGATACCATACATGTTGTATCCCTTTATGCGGATGACATGCTGATGTATCTAAGACGCCCATCCCGAGCGGTTTTAATCCTATTAAATGAACTGAGGAGATTCGGAGAGTTCTCCGGACTTTGTATTAACCCGGGGAAATCGAAACTAATCCCAATTGGGAAACTGGCACAGGAGGCAATAGGTACATACCCTGAAGTAAGTCTGCCTTGGAGAATAGAGGGTATGAGGTACTTGGGAGTTCAACTATGGCATTCACCCTCACTATTCCTGAAGCATAACATAGGGAGAATAATAGAAGGTGTACGCGCCTCAGTGGGATTCTGGAAGTCCCTGCCTCTCTCTCCCCTAATGGGAAGGGTGGCAATCATAAAAATGATAATCCTACCCTGATGCCTTTACACTCTGCAACATTCCTTCTATGAAGTCCCTTAGTCATATTTTTCAGTGTTAGATAGTTTAATGGTGGAGTTGCTGTGGGGGAACAAACGTAAACGCATTAAACTAGACACCCTCCAACGAAAATGGGAGGACGATGGATTGGAGATCCCCGTATGTATTTATATTATGTAGCAGCACAATTGCAACATGTGGTCCATTGGCTGGCGGAAGGTAGCAACTGGGAGAAAACTCTACTGGTGGGCACCTATGGTAAAGGCGCCTTACCTGAGCTACTCATGCTGGGAGCTGCGATCCCGAATGAATACCCATACATAATTAGATACGTGGCGAGAGTGTGGGAGTATACAGTTAAAAGAGTAATCCGGAAGGCACCCTATTCCCATGACATGCCACTGTGGGTTGTAAGACCATTTAAAAAAAATCACAGAGTCCATGTCCGTCCAACGTTAGAAGGACAGGGGATGCCTTACAATGGGGGATTTGTATAGCAACGGCAGATTTGTGACTCGTGAGGAAGCTGCGACTACTTTGGAATTGGGGTCAGGACAATTCCTATATTAAGGGAACATCGCAGCAGTGGTTAGGGAGATATGGAATTCCTTCCTGGAGGAACCCCCTTGCACACCTGTTCTACCGACATTATTATCAATGGTGGCAGGGCGGCGCTTAATCTCCCATATTTATAGGGCCCTTCGAGACGACAATCCGGTCACTGCCCTGCCATTACAGACAAGGTAGGAGGAGGAATAGGAGGAACCCATATCAGAACGGTAAGGGGCAAGAGTGCATGAAGGGGTTCATGAGGTGAGTTCTAACGCACGTTTTATGTTAATTCAATATAACATAGTACACCAAGTATATTTAACTCCATACAGATTAAGTAAAATTAATCTGGAACGGTCGGATGCCTACCCTAGGTGCGGGGAAGCAGCAGCACGCTTCGTTCACATGATATGGGCATGCCGGAGCTTGGGTCCATTCTGGGAGGGAGTTCTGGAGATAATACACAAAGCTACTGGATGGTCCATTTCCAAGACTATAGTTTCAGTCCTATTGGATTTAATACCCAACCCAAAAAAGAAAAAGCTAAGTAGGAAATCGTACTCCTGGGGTTGGTGATCCCAAAAAGGATAGCAATCTCATGGCTCAGCCTGACTCCACTGCTTATAAGTAACTGGTTGATGAATTTGAATGAGTGGGCTACGGCTGAACTGAACCAGATGAAACACATAAGGAAGGATGATAGACTCGAGGAGGATATACGGGCGTGGTCTGTGATGATCGCAGACCTTAGAGACCCTCAGGGTGCGGAGGTAGAAGATGGGAATAATACATAACATACCCCAGAAAAAGAAATGGGAAGGGAGACCTAAAGACAGATACATTGAACTGCACTTCAGATGATGGTTATGGAATTCCAGATGAGAGAACAGACAAAGGACATTAAGACACGAAAGTGGTGGGTGGGAAGGGGAGGAGTTATGTTTTTGGAAAAACGGTATAGATATTATAGTAACTGTGTTAAATTGAAATCTGATCCTGTAACAGAAGAAGTACTGCTAATATATATCCTATGTGAGACACAATATTGGAATATTCAGTAAAAAGCCAATAAAGATTGTTAACAAAAAAAAGCAGGTCCTTGGGTGAGACCACAGCTTGAAGCATTCATTTACACGACACAGCTACCCTTTATTTAGACGATGGTAAAAAAGAATAAATTATGCAGGTTCAGCAAGTAACTTATACCATATCTAGTGTACATAACACCCCATCCAGTGTAGATTACACCCCATCCAGCGTACATTACACCCCATCCAGCGTACATTACACCCCATCCAGCGTACATTACACCCCATCCAGCGTACATTACACCCCATCTAGTGTCCATAACACCCTATCTAGTGTACAGTACACCCCATCTAGTGTACAGTACACCACATCAAGTGTACAGTACACCAGATCCAGTGTACATTACACCAGATCCAGTGTACATTACACCAGATCCAGTGTACATTACACCCCATCTAGTGTACATAACACCCCATCCAGTGTACATTACACCCCATCCAGTGTACATTACACCGCATCTAGTGTACACTACACCGCATCCAGCGTACATTACACCACATCCAGTGTACATTACACCACATCCAGTGTACATTACACCACATCTAGTGTACATTACACCAGATCCAGTGTACATTACAGCACATCCAGCGTACATTACACCACATCAAGTGTACAGTACACCAGATCAGTGTACATTACACCCCATCTAGTGTACATAACACCCCATCCAGTGTACATTACACCCCATCCAGTGTACATTACACCCCATCTAGTGTACACTACACCACATCCAGCGTATATTACACCACATCCAGTGTACATTACACCACATCTAGTGTACATTACACGACATCCAGTGTACAGTACACCAGATCCAGTGTACATTACACTCCATCTAGTGTACATAATACCCCATCCAGTGTACATTACACCCCATCCAGTGTACACTACACCCCATCTAGCGTACACTACACCACATCCAGCGTACACTACACCACATCCAGCGTACACTACACCACATCCAGCGTACATTACACCACATCTAGTGTACATTACACCATATCTAGTGTACATAACACCCCATCCAGTGTAGATTACACCCCATCCAGTGTACATTACACCCCATCCAGTGTACATTACACCCCATCCAGTGTACATTACACCACATCTAGTGTCCATAACACCTCATCCAGTGTAGATTACACCCCATCTAGTGTACATTACACCACATCCAGTGTACATTACACCACATCCAGTGTACATTACACCACATCCAGTGTACATCACACCACATCAAGTGTACAGTACCCCAGATCCAGTGAACATTACACCCCATCCAGTGTACATTACACCCCATCTAGTGTACATTACACCACATCCAGCGTACATTACACCACATCAAGTGTACATTACACCCCATCTAGTGTACATTACACCCCATCCAGTGTACATTACACCCCATCCAGTGTACATTACACCCCATCTAGTGTACATTACACCACATCCAGCGTACATTACACCACATCAAGTGTACATTACACCCCATCTAGTATACATTACACCCCATCTAGTGTACATAACACCCCATTCCAGTGTACATTACACCCCATCCAGTGTAGATTACACCCCATCTACTGTACATTACACCCCATCCAGTGTACATCACACCCCATCTAGTGTACATAACACCCCATCCAGTGTACATTACACCCCATCCAGTGTACATTACACCCCATCCAGTGTACATTACACCCCATCTAGTGTATATAACACCACATCCAGCGTACATTACACCACATCCAGCGTACATTACACCACATCAAGTGTACAGTACACCACATCCAGCGTACATTACACCACATCCAGTGTACATTACACCACATCTAGTGTCCATAACACCCCATCCAGTGTAGATTACACCCCATCCAGTGTAGATTACACCCCATCTAGTGTACATTACACCACATCCAGCGTACATTACACCACATCCAGTGTACATTACACCACATCTAGTGTACATAACACCCCACCCAGTGTAGATTGCACCCCATCTACTGTACATTACACCCCATCCAGTGTACATCACACCCCATCCAGTGTACATCACACCCCATCTAGTGTACATAACACCCCATCCAGTGTACATTACACCCCATCCAGTGTACATTACACCTCATCCAGTGTATATAACACCACATCCAGTGTACATTACACCACATCCAGCATACATTACACCACATCCAGCGTACATTACACCACATCAAGTGTACAGTACACCAGATCCAGTGTACAGTACACCAGATCCAGTGTACATTACACCCCATCCAGTGTACATTACACCCCATCCAGTGTACATTACACCCCATCCAGTGTACATTGCACCCCATCTAGTGTACATTACACCACATCCAGTGTACATTACACCACATCCAGTGTATATAACACCACATCCAGTGTAGATTACACCCCATCTAGCTTACATTACACCACATCCAGCGTACATTACACCACATCCAGTATACATTACACCACATCTAGTGTACATAACACCCCATTCAGTGTACATTACACCCCATCCAGTGTAGATTACACCCCATCCAGTGTACATTACACCCCATCTAGTGTACATTACACCCCATCTAGTGTACATTACACCCCATCCAGTGTAGATTACACCCCATCCAGTGTAGATTACACCCCATCCAGTGTAGATTACACCCCATCCAGTGTACATTACACCCCATCCAGTGTACATCACACCCCATCCAGTGTACATCACACCCCATCTAGTGTACATAACACCCCATCCAGTGTACATTACACCCCATCCAGTGTACATTACACCCCATCTAGTGTACATTACACCTCATCTAGTGTAAATAACACCACATCCAGTGTACATTACACCCCATCCAGTGTACATTACACCCCATCCAGTGTACATTACACCCCATCCAGTGTACATTACACCACATCCAGTGTACATTACACCACATCTAGTGTATATAACACCACATCCAGTGTAGATTACACCCCATCTAGCTTACATTACACCACATCCAGCGTACATTACACCACATCTAGTGTACATAACACCCCATTCAGTGTACATTACACCCCATTCAGTGTAGATTACACCCCATCCAGTGTAGATTACACCCCATCCAGTGTACATTACACCCCATATAGTGTACATTACACCCCATCCAGTGTACATTACACCCCATCCAGTGTAGATTACACCCCATCCAGTGTACATTACACCCCATCCAGTGTACATTACACCCCATCCAGTGTACATCACACCCCATCTAGTGTACATAACACCCCATCCAGTGTACATTACACCCCATCCAGTGTACATTACACCCCATCTAGTGTATATAACACCACATCCAGCGTACATTACACCACATCCAGCGTACATTACACCACATCCAGTGTACATTACACCCCATCTAGTGTAGATTACACCCCATCCAGTGTAGATTACACCCCATCTAGCGTACATTACACCACATCCAGCGTACATTACACCACATCCAGTGTACATTACACCACATCCAGTGTACATTACACCACATCTAGTGTACATTACACCCCATCCAGTGTACATCACACCCCATCTAGTGTACATAACACCCCATCCAGTGTACATTACAACCCATCCAGTGTACATTACACCCCATCTAGTGTATATAACACCACATCCAGTGTACATTACACCACATCCAGTGTACATTACACCACATCCAGCATACATTACACCACATCCAGTGTACATTACACCACATCCAGTGTACATAACACCCCATCCAGTGTACATTACACCCCATCCAGTGTACATTACACCCCATCTAGTGTACATTACACCCCATCTAGTGTACATTACACCCCATCCAGTGTAGATTACACCCCATCCAGTGTAGATTACACCCCATCCAGTGTACATTACACCCCATCCAGTGTACATCACACCCCATCCAGTGTACATCACACCCCATCCAGTGTACATCACACCCCATCTAGTGTACATAACACCCCATCCAGTGTACATTACACCCCATCCAGTGTACATTACACCCCATCTAGTGTACATTACACCTCATCTAGTGTAAATAACACCACATCCAGTGTACATTACACCACATCCAGCATACATTACACCACATCAAGTGTACAGTACACCAGATCCAGTGTACATTACACCCCATCTAGTGTACATTACACCACATCCAGTGTACATTACACCACATCTAGTGTATATAACACCACATCCAGTGTAGATTACACCCCATCTAGCTTACATTACACCACATCCAGCGTACATTACACCACATCCAGTATACATTACACCACATCTAGTGTACATAACACCCCATTCAGTGTACATTACACCCCATTCAGTGTAGATTACACCCCATCCAGTGTAGATTACACCCCATCCAGTGTACATTACACCCCATCTAGTGTACATTACACCCCATCCAGTGTACATTACACCCCATCCAGTGTAGATTACACCCCATCCAGTGTACATTACACCCCATCCAGTGTACATTACACCCCATCTAGTGTACATCACACCCCATCTAGTGTACATCACACCCCATCTAGTGTACATAACACCCCATCCAGTGTACATTACACCCCATCCAGTGTATATTACACCCCATCTAGTGTATATAACACCACATCCAGCGTACATTACACCACATCCAGCGTACATTACACCACATCCAGTGTACATTACACCACATCCAGCATACATTACACCACATCAAGTGTACAGTACACCAGATCCAGTGTACAGTACACCAGATCCAGTGTACATTACACCCCATCCAGTGTACATTACACCCCATCCAGTGTACATTACACCCCATCCAGTGTACATTGCACCCCATCTAGTGTACATTACACCACATCCAGTGTACATTACACCACATCCAGTGTATATAACACCACATCCAGTGTAGATTACACCCCATCTAGCTTACATTACACCACATCCAGCGTACATTACACCACATCCAGTATACATTACACCACATCTAGTGTACATAACACCCCATTCAGTGTACATTACACCCCATCCAGTGTAGATTACACCCCATCCAGTGTACATTACACCCCATCTAGTGTACATTACACCCCATCTAGTGTACATTACACCCCATCCAGTGTAGATTACACCCCATCCAGTGTAGATTACACCCCATCCAGTGTAGATTACACCCCATCCAGTGTACATTACACCCCATCCAGTGTACATCACACCCCATCCAGTGTACATCACACCCCATCTAGTGTACATAACACCCCATCCAGTGTACATTACACCCCATCCAGTGTACATTACACCCCATCTAGTGTACATTACACCTCATCTAGTGTAAATAACACCACATCCAGTGTACATTACACCCCATCCAGTGTACATTACACCCCATCCAGTGTACATTACACCCCATCCAGTGTACATTACACCACATCCAGTGTACATTACACCACATCCAGTGTACATTACACCACATCTAGTGTATATAACACCACATCCAGTGTAGATTACACCCCATCTAGCTTACATTACACCACATCCAGCGTACATTACACCACATCCAGTGTACATTACACCACATCTAGTGTACATAACACCCCATTCAGTGTACATTACACCCCATTCAGTGTAGATTACACCCCATCCAGTGTAGATTACACCCCATCCAGTGTACATTACACCCCATATAGTGTACATTACACCCCATCCAGTGTACATTACACCCCATCCAGTGTAGATTACACCCCATCCAGTGTACATTACACCCCATCCAGTGTACATTACACCCCATCCAGTGTACATCACACCCCATCTAGTGTACATAACACCCCATCCAGTGTACATTACACCCCATCCAGTGTACATTACACCCCATCTAGTGTATATAACACCACATCCAGCGTACATTACACCACATCCAGCGTACATTACACCACATCCAGTGTACATTACACCCCATCTAGTGTAGATTACACCCCATCCAGTGTAGATTACACCCCATCTAGCGTACATTACACCACATCCAGCGTACATTACACCACATCCAGTGTACATTACACCACATCCAGTGTACATTACACCACATCTAGTGTACATTACACCACATCTAGTGTACATTACACCCCATCCAGTGTACATCACACCCCATCTAGTGTACATAACACCCCATCCAGTGTACATTACAACCCATCCAGTGTACATTACACCCCATCTAGTGTATATAACACCACATCCAGTGTACATTACACCACATCCAGTGTACATTACACCACATCCAGCATACATTACACCACATCCAGCATACATTACACCACATCCAGTGTACATAACACCCCATCCAGTGTACATTACACCCCATCCAGTATACATTACACCCCATCTAGTGTACACTACACCCCATCTAGTGTACATTACACCCCATCCAGTGTACATTACACCCCATCCAGTGTAGATTACACCCCATCCAGTGTAGATTACACCCCATCCAGTGTAGATTGCACCCCATCTACTGTACATTACACCCCATCCACTGTACATTACACCCCATCCAGTGTACATCACACCCCATCTAGTGTACATAATTCCCCATCCAGTGTACATTACAACCCATCCAGTGTACATTACACCCCATCTAGTGTATATAACACCACATCCAGTGTAGATTACACCCCATCTAGCTTACATTACACCACATCCAGCGTACATTACACCACATCCAGTATACATTACACCACATCTAGTGTACATAACACCCCATTCAGTGTACATTACACCCCATCCAGTGTAGATTACACCCCATCCAGTGTACATTACACCCCATCTAGTGTACATTACACCCCATCTAGTGTACATTACACCCCATCTAGTGTACATTACACCCCATCCAGTGTAGATTACACCCCATCCAGTGTAGATTACACCCCATCCAGTGTAGATTACACCCCATCCAGTGTACATCACACCCCATCCAGTGTACATCACACCCCATCTAGTGTACATAACACCCCATCCAGTGTACATTAAACCCCATCCAGTGTACATTAAACCCCATCCAGTGTACATTACACCCCATCTAGTGTACATTACACCTCATCTAGTGTAAATAACACCACATCCAGTGTACATTACACCACATCCAGCGTACATTACACCACATCAAGTGTACAGTACACCAGATCCAGTGTACATTACACCCCATCTAGTGTACATTACACCCCATCCAGTGTACATTACACCCCATCCAGTGTACATTACACCCCATCCAGTGTACATTACACCCCATCCAGTGTACATTACACCACATCCAGTGTACATTACACCACATCCAGTGTACATTACACCACATCTAGTGTATATAACACCACATCCAGTGTAGATTACACCCCATCTAGCTTACATTACACCACATCCAGCGTACATTACACCACATCCAGTGTACATTACACCACATCTAGTGTACATAACACCCCATTCAGTGTACATTACACCCCATTCAGTGTAGATTACACCCCATCCAGTGTAGATTACACCCCATCCAGTGTACATTACACCCCATCTAGTGTACATTACACCCCATCCAGTGTACATTACACCCCATCCAGTGTAGATTACACCCCATCCAGTGTAGATTACACCCCATCCAGTGTACATTACACCCCATCCAGTGTACATTACACCCCATCCAGTGTACATCACACCCCATCTAGTGTACATAACACCCCATCCAGTGTACATTACACCCCATCCAGTGTATATTACAACCCATCTAGTGTATATAACACCACATCCAGCGTACATTACACCACATCCAGCGTACATTACACCACATCCAGTGTACATTACACCCCATCTAGTGTAGATTACACCCCATCCAGTGTAGATTACACCCCATCTAGCGTACATTACACCACATCCAGCGTACATTACACCACATCCAGTGTACATTACACCACATCCAGTGTACATTACTCCACATCTAGTGTACATTACACCACATCTAGTGTACATAACACCCCATCCAGTGTAGATTGCACCCCATCTACTGTACATTACACCCCATCCAGTGTACATCACACCCCATCTAGTGTACATAACACCCCATCCAGTGTACATTACAACCCATCCAGTGTACATTACACCCCATCTAGTGTACATTACACCCCATCCAGCGTACATTACACCACATCCAGTGTACATTACACCACATCCAGTGTACATTACACCCCATCCAGTGTACATTACACCCCTTCCAGTGTACATTACACCCCATCTAGTGTACATTACAGCACATCCAGTGTAGATTACACCCCATCCAGTGTAGATTACACCCCATCTAGTGTACATTACACCCCATCCAGTGTACATTACACCACATCCAGTGTACTTTACACCCCACCCAGCGTACATTAGACCTCATCCAGCTTACATTAGACCTCATCCAGCGTACATTACACCCCATCCAGCGTACATTACACCCCATCCAGCGTACATTACACCCCATCCAGCGTACCTTACACCCCATCCAGCGTACCTTACACCCCATCCAGCGTACCTTACACCCCATCCAGCGTACATTACACCACATCCAGCGTACCTAACACCACATCTACCGTACATAACACCCCATTCACAATACATAACTCACCATCCACAATACATAACACCCCATCCAGCGTACTTTACACCCCATCCAGCGTACATTACACCCCATCCAGCGTACATTACACCCCATCCAGCGTACCTTACACCCGATCCAGCGTACCTTACACCCCATCCAGCGTACCTTACACCCCATCCAGCGTACCTAACACCACATCTAGCGTACATAACACCCCATTCAGCGTACATAACACCCCATTCAGCGTACATAACTCACCATCCAGCATACATAACACCCCATCCAGCGTACATAACACCCCATCCAGCGTACATTACACCCCATCCAGTGTACATTACACCCCATCCAGTGTACAGTACATGCCATCCAGTGTACATAACGCCACATCCAGCGTGCATAACACCCCATCCAGCGTGCATAACACCCCATCCAGCGTGCATAACACCCCATCCAGCGTGCATAACACCCCATCCAGCGTGCATAACACCCCATCCAGCGTACATAACATCCCATCCAGTGTACATTACACCACAACCAGTGTAAATTGCAAATTCTTTACAGTAAGACAGCACGCAGGCCATCCAGTTTGGTCAATATTCATTGCAGTCCTTTTGAGGGAAACACGTCCTCATGAAAGCCCTTAAAATTAGACGAAGAGGACTTATGCTCTGATTCTTTCTCATTCACTCCACTGCGCGTCGTAGGCCTTAAAATGCCAGCTCTTTTTGAGGATGCTGCCCAGATTCATCCTTGCAGAACCCATTTCCAACTCTGGGCTTTTCGGCTGCAAAATCTTTGGTATTGGGTGTGTTGCCAGTAATGTACTGTTAAACGCTCCCTGACTTCAACTTCCAGAACCGTTCGGGTGGTTTGTCAGATGAAAGCCCAGGACTGGAAATATAGTGCCTCGACAACATAGAGCTATGTAGTAATCCCCAACTCATTCAGAAATGTTGCTGCATAAGCTCTCAGAAATAAAGGTTATCATTTGTTTTTTATTTAGCAGCTGAACTTTAAATAGCACTTGCTTTCCCCTAATGACCTTATGTTTAGGTTTATAGTCAGGCCACTTGAATTGCTTCATCAGTCACTCACATGAATATAATGTGTTGTCTGGAATTTGAATGAAATGGTGTTTGTGCTTGGAGCGGAATGCAAAGAGGGATTTTCACTGTAGCCCAACTGACCGGTGACATGTGCTCTGACCCGCATCACCTTAGGAGTCCCATTGTCACAACAGCCGTGTTAGGATCAGGCCAGCAGTTCCTCACACAAAGAAATGCCGTTTAATTGCTTTCCAACTATATCATGTGCATGTGAGTATGTTTAGGTCTGGGTTTTGACCGTACAGCTGTCAAACAGATGTGTTCCAAACAATGTATATATAGTGAACTTTGGGTCCCTTTCAACCATTGGCTTTCTTCTACTGGTGTCTTTCAACCAATGGCTTGAGACTTTACCAGTCGTGTCTTGACTCAGCCCAGTAGACTTTACATCTCTCACCAAATATTACTGTCGGTTTGGGAGTATCCTTCTGCATACACTGAACTTCCCAAGGGGCTAGTTTGTTTACAGGGAACAAAGCCATGTTGGTAGCTGGTTGTCCTGCAAGCTTTAATGTTTGCATTTTTTGAGGGATGAAAAATCTTATTAGAATTGAGAAGCACATATCTATCCTGTCCATGCACCACAAATCTATCCTTCGTACACTCTTACGTCAAGATCCATACATTCATAGTTACACAAGTCCATCCATTCCCTCAAACATTCATTCATGCTTCTTACCCTGAACACATGCCCATCCATCCATACGTCCTTCGTTACAAACACACCTGTTTATTCACCCATAAAGTCTTAATTTTTCCCCTGCAACTATGCAGCCTATTCAGTGATGCATCATCTTTTTAGCCACCGCACACTCTAAATTTCATTCATACCCATACATATGCATGTCAACCTTTGAGATGTCTATGTGCACCTCTATGTGTGTCTTCTGTGTGTGTGCCCTTGGGGAAATAGTCTGTACATGGCAAAAGGTGGGAACACATACCCTTTCAGACCTAACCAATTCTGGGTGAAAGCGTCCACTGCTATCGCATCCGGATCAGACATCAACTGTAATGATCCTTCTTCTGGGTCGTCAAACAAGAAGCGAAAAAATCTACCTCTACTGGACCCAGAGTGTAATCTATCTCCTCGAAAATGTCTTTCCTCAACATCCACTCGCTGAAATCCTTTGTATAATGGGAATTCCAAACTGCTATCACATTCACTTTCCCTGGTAAATACTGTGCTGTCATGCTTATCTCCTGTTCCTGACAAAATTCCCACATCTCCTTTGCAATTTCTGACAATCTCTTGGATATGCTTCCTCCTAACTTGTTTATATAAGTCACTGCAGAAATGTTGTCCATACCCGAAAGGACTGAACAACCTTGTAAAGTCTTTCTGAAGCTGCGCAGTGCAAAGAATCCTGCTTTCATCTCCAAAAAATGTATATGGTCCCTCTTCTCTGCTATATTTCATTTTCCTCCTTTCTCTTGACCCAGACACATTGCACCCCATCCTAAAGTGCTTGCATCTGAATTTAATACAAAATCCGGGCTTGTCCCAAACACAGCCCGAGCAATCTATACTTCCAAATTCTCCAACCTCCAGGTTAACTCTTCTCTCCCTTCCTCTGAAATCCTCACTTTGTCTCCATACCAAAGACCCTACAATATACCTGAACTCTTTAATCTCTGGAGGGCCCTGTAGTGTAAAAAGACCTGGAAAAACTGCCTAAATCAAGGAAGATAGAAGTCCTATCACTCGAACACTTCCTGTCTTGATCATAACTGACTCACCTCTTTCTTTGTCAATCTTTTCTTTCTTTCCGGTAACTTTAGTTGTGCCTTCACTGTGTCTAAGATGAACCCCAGAAACTCCAATTGCTGAGCTGGCAGGAAAATCGACTTCTCCAAATTCATAATAAATCCTAGATTTTCCAATAAATATCTTACCAAAAGTAACTGTTTCACCAAAATCTCCTTCTCTTGGTTCATTATAAGAATGTTGTCCAGGTAAATCACTATTCTCACCCCCTGTTCTCTCAGCAGACCTACACTGGCCTCAAAACCTTTGTAAAGCACCACAGGGCTGATGAAAGACCAAAGGGTGAACATTGGAATTGGAAAAAATTCCCGTTCCACCTGAACTGCATATATCTCTGACTCCCCTCTTCCTTTGGAATCGTAAAGTAAGCGTCTTTAAATTCTAATTTCACCAACCAATCCTTCTCCTGTAGAATATCCCTTAACATGTGGATCCCTTCCATTTTGAAGTGATGGTAAGTTACAAACTGATTCAAATAGCGTAGATTTATCACCGGCCTCCACCCTTTGTCTTTTTTCTTTACTAGAAATAAGGTGCTCACAAAACACTTGTCTTTCTCCTTCACCTGATTTATGGCACCTTTCTTTAACATCTGCTGTATTTCTTCTCTTACTACCTCTCTCTGCTCCTCTTTGAACTGTAGCTCTCTTGGTTCCTTGTTCTGAAGAGGAAACTGCTCAAACTCTATTTTGTAACCACCAATTGTTGAAAGAACCTATTGGTTCTGAGTAAATTTCTCCCATTCCTTCAGGAATAACCTTAACCTTCCTCCCACCTTTACCTGGGAAGAACCAGAAATAATCTCCATACTCACCTGTCGAATTAGGTTGATGGCCTCTTCCTCTTGAAGATCTTCTCTAACTCTTCTTCCCCTCTGGGGATAGAAACCTGTTGAACCCTGGTTTCCTCTATAATGAGTTTGTCCATATCCATTGTAGGTCTTATAATATTCGCAGCCAGAAGGATGCCCTCTGATATAAACTGCTCCCACCGAAAACCCTTTGTATGTTAGTCTGAGCTGTGTCTAAGGCAGTGAAAGTAGCCACATACTTCCCCATGGACTTTATCATACCTTCCCCAAAGAGAAGTCCCTTGGTATCGTCACCATTCTCTTTCCTAGCTAAGTCCCCTAGCTTAGGACTAATCTTGAACAGTATTGCCTTCTTCCTTTCCGCTATAATACTAGCGTTGGCGTTGCCAAGAAAACAGATTGCCCTTTGGCTCCACCATCGCAGGAGTTCTAAATCAATTTCACCTCCATTGACATATGTATCTTCCACTAGGTCAAAGATAGGGTCAAAGACTCCAAAACATTTATTAACTTGTCCTTGCATTGCTTCAGGGAGCGTTCTAGACCCTTTCTTGGATCCCTTCCAAGTTTAAATAAAAAAGTGATTAACTCCGGCGTCATTGTGTCCTTATCCCCAATTACAGGTCGAGAACACTCCGCCCTAATGACATTCCTTTCCTCTCTTACCAGAGGTTTCCTTATTCTTTTCCTCACATATTCAGACATGTGACCCATTGGCATCATTCTGAACTGCTAGGATGTCTTATCTCTTTTGGCTCAAAAAGGTTTTTCCCCCAGTGGGTCTTAAATACATTTTTCCATTTTCTGTGATAAAACATCACTCTCTCCACACTCTGTTCCTGGGATAACATCGCCCTCGTCATAATCCATATCAAATATATATTTGTCAAACTCTGTATTAGTTTCATCTTTCTTTCCTTCTAATTGAAATCCATTTGCAGGGTCTGCCTGCCTAGAACTTGTCCCGCTTCGGGTCACCTTTCCTTGTGAGCCGCTTCGGGCTCCTATTTTAGATGAAACAGACACCTCTTCTGCAGTCATTTGCCCCCAGGTCCCTTATTTGAGGCACCTTCCTCCTCAGACATGGACCAAAACTCTTCTTCATCATTAATATTGACCTTTCTTTTTCTATTGTTAAACATGGTCCTAACTGTCTCCTGCACACACTCTTTTAACTCTCTTCTGATTAAATCCCTTACTCTCTCCTCCTGTAAATCCTTCTCTGACTGATCACCAGACATATTTTAACAATATGCCCTTTAATCTGCCAATTTCACTTCATCCTCTCACAGAATTACTGCTTGAACGGTGGAAAAAACCATCTAGTGTTTCATCCTTCAAAACGGCCCAAAAACTACCTAATGATGTTGATTGGCTGTATAGCCACATGGGAGAAGTAAACTCCACTTCCTATTCTCTTATTAACTTATTTTTTTTTTTAATGTATTTCTCTTATCTCCTTTCTTTAAAAAGATGGTGGATCAAGATGGTAGGAGTGACTATATCAAAGGCAGCAGAGATATCTGAAAGGATGAGGTCTGCGGGACGATGAGAATCAAGGCTAAGATTCAACTCCTACAAATCTGTCACCAAAGCCATCACTGCCAACATCGATGAGAAAAGGCCCAGTCCAGTGATGGCCGGTAGAAAGGAGATCCCTCATTAGCATCAATAGAAGGTGTCTCCGCGCTTCCGCCAGACCAGAGAGAGGCCACGATTGTGGTTATTCATAAAGCCGGGAAACCGGCGGATTGTTGCTCGTCCTATCGGCCTATCTCCCTCCTGAACGTGGAGGCGAAGGTATTGGCCAAGGTCTTAGCGACAAGACTGCTATCCGTACTGCCCGACCTCGTGCATGTAGACCAGTCGGGTTTTATGCCCCACAGGAGCACTCGGCACAACCTGCGGAGGCTCTATGGTATTCTGCACATGACTAAGGACGTGGGACATGCGCAGACGGCATTGATGGCGCTGGACGCCTCAATGGCCTTCGATAGCATCGAATGGCCATACCTATTTATGGTACTGAATAGACTGGGACTGGGCCCCGTGTTCGGTAGCTGGGTGAGACTCCTGTACACGCAGCCGATGGCAAGGGTGAGGGTCAATGGGGTGACGTCCCGGGCTTTTGCCCTGTATAGGGGCACTAGGCAGGGCTGCCCCCTGTCACCGCTCCTGTTTGCCCTCGCCCTGGAGCCGCTCGCTCATTGGATCAGAAGAGATAGGGCCTTTGGGGCCTGGCACTCACGGATGAATGGGAAGAGCGTATTTCTCTATACGCTGACGATATTGTCCTGTACATGGCCAGACCCTACCATTCCATGGCGCGGGCTCTCCACCTTTTCGCCCTTTTCGGTAGCTACTCTGGCTACTCGATTAATTGGACCAAATCGGTGGTTTATCCTCTGTCGGGTCCACCTCCTCGCATCCCGCGGGATTGCCCAGCATCGCTGGAGACCGCTGGATTCCGGTACTTGGGAGTGTACGTCACCAGAGACACGGGGGAGTTCTTCGCCCGAAATTTGGAGCCTCAACTGATGAGGCTGGGGGTGGACATTGGAGGTCTCTGCCCTTGTCCTTGATGGGGCGCGTGGCGCTCTTTAAAATGCTGGCGCTGCCAAGACTTCTATATATCCTCCAAAACACACCGTACCTGGTCCCGACGGCGACATTTAAGCGGATCTCCCGGGAGTTGCGGACGTTACTTTGGGACGGCGGCAACCCGAGAATTGCGTTGCAGAAGCTTACGAGGGGGGTGTACGACGGGGGGCTGGCCCTCCCGGACATGCAACTCTATTACTGGGCAGCACAGTTGCAGGTGGTCAACGACTGGGTCTACGCGCCGACCTCGGAGCCAGCTTACAGAATGGATAGGCACGCGATGGTTGGAGGAGCCTGTGAGCCATATCTCTACTCCCGCGGGCGGGGTCGTGATCTGCCCGCGCACACTGGGGTGGTACTCCACTGTTGGAGGGAGGCCAACAAATTCTTGGGCTGGACGAACACCCTAACGGGACGGACCCCGCTTTGGACGGGCGATCGGCTAAAGGAGGTGGCGGGACTATCCGGCTATAGGGGGTGGAAACTGATCGGCATTGAGTATCTTGGGGATGTGTGGAAGGGGGGCCCCGGTTCCCTTTGCGGCTCTGAAAAAGAGTATCAACTTCATGATTCCCAACACTACCATTACCTGCGCCTTATACATGCATTGCGGACCCACATCCGTGCTGGCACTTCCATCCCGGAGTACTCCCCTATGGAGGACAGGCTCCTTCTCGACCCCATTCTAACGAAACCCACGTCAACGATTTACCGGAAACTTATTAATAATATGCCGGACCCCCTGGGTCCCCTGCGGGCGAGATGGGAGGGAGACGTTGGAACACTAGATGACGACGACTGGCAAGACGCCCTACAGAGCCCTCGTGAGGTTGCGATCCGGCCGCGATTCCGCCTTGTGCAGTTAAAAATACTCCACAGGGTCTATTATCCCCGCACCCACCTGTTCTCCTGGGGTAGGACTCTATCACCCTTGTGTGTGAGGGGCTGTCAGGGGAGGGCTCATTTTATCACATTCTATGGGATTGCCCACTCATAATTCCGTTTTGGACCAGGGTGACGCAAACGATGGAGGGGGTAGTGCGGTCCCCGGTCCCACTGGAGCCCAAGTGGCTCTTGCTCATGATCAAAGGAGCCACGGACTGGACACGTTATAACGAGATTTGGTTGGGGCTGGCAGCAGGGGTGGCTAAACGCAATATTGCCAGGTGCTGGGGTGCACAGGCGCCCCCTCGTGGGATCAGTGGCTCTGTGACCTGGATTGGTGTCAGAGGGCGGAGGAAACGGTCTATAGGTCCCGGGGAAGTGTGAATAAATGGCGGAAGGTGTGGGGTCCCTGGCAAAGGTTTCGAGCTGTACAAGGTGGGTTGGGATAGAGGATTGTTGCAATCACTTCTCTGCATTTCCATGCATGCAAAAATGTGACGAACTGTGATCCCTGTGAATATATTATGAACTGCCGCTGTGTACTGCACTTGAACATGAGCAATGTTAATAAAAAGAATAAAAAAAAAAAAATAGAAGGTGTCTCTAGGAGAGGCAGATGACGCCTTCCTTCCAGCGCTGAGAGACATCAGAAGTAGAAAACACTTGTTCAATGAGGAAGTTATTTTTGGAACTTGTGGAGAACCAATAGGAGAAGCTTACTCTAATACAATAACATATGGAGGGAACCTCATTCTTAGTGTGGGTGAGACAGGACTCTGGGAGCTGTGCTAGATGCCCAGACACTGTGCGAGCTGGAGTGGACTCCACAGCAGCTACGCGTGGCTTGATTCAAGCGTAAACCAAGTGGATGGTATCCTTGAACAAACCAGCAGGTCTGTTACAGGTGGTCTGGGAGAGGGAACAGAGGCTGCTACGCAATCAGCGGTCACAGCACCCCTTACTACACCGAGTTTTTGTCTACAGAAATGGGCCAGCTGCACAGTCTTGTCACATAGAAAGAGGGTGTTAGCCTGCACCAGACAGGCTTGATAACCATACCTTGCTTAGGCAGCTTTCAGTGCTAAAACACATAAAAAGTCATTTTAACTGACAGGTCGGCACTAGAATTTAAGCAAAGGTTTAAGGTTTAAAATAGGGCGTGGTCAAGTCTGTAGTTATCATACATCCTAACAAGCCGTGGCATACCCAATAGGTCTCGCTTTTGCGAGAGTTAGAGCTATTGGCGTTGTAAATGATAATGTCTTTTACCCATGTGTGTTGGAGTGGAGTGGATGTATGTGGCGGTTAGTGGAATAATGTGGGTTTGATTGGAATTGTTAGTTGTGGAATTCTTTGGTGTGGAATAGTGTGGTGTGGAGTGGTTTTGTGTAGTGGAATTATGTGGATAGTAATATGTTGCATTGGGCGTACTGGAATTCTCCAGTATTGAATCTTTCATAGATTCACATGCTTGTATCTTTCCCGTCGTCATGCTGGGAGTCTCACGGTAAAGGAAATAGATAGCAGTAAAAGAAAAAACTGCATAGGTACCATAGATAACTATAGACTTTGGTATCCCAGTATCATCATTATGTGGACCAAATGTCAGCCAATGAGACGCCAGCCCTGAGATCACACTCCCCAGCAGAGCCATCATACCTCAGATTTCCAACCGCCGTCGTGTGAGAAGGAGTCTCCCTGAGCTTTGCTCAGTTTGTTCCCTTGGTTGAACTTTTGACCTGTATTTTACAGCATTTCCTTCTGGAATTGAGGTATTGTCTTTTCTTCAAGTTTTCTTCAAAATGACTGAAAGCTCTAAAAAGAGGCTATTCAGACCTTGTAGATCTTGTGGGAAGGCCAGGTTGTTCTCTGAGGACCCCCACAAGAATTGTTTATACTGCCTCTATTCAAAGCACGTCCCTAAGGAGTGCAAACATTGTAGGACATTTTCAGCAAAGACACTTAAGGATAGAGGGGCACTTTTGTTACAGTGGCTCCAAAAGAAAAAGGCCACTTCAGAATCTGACTCTGAGGATGATTCTAAGGCTCACTCCTCTTCAAAACGCAAAGGAGGAGCTTCTGAGGAGAAATCTGATTTAAAAAAGTGAAAAATCAGTAAATCTAAGGAAAAGGAGTCATCTTCCTCCTCTCTGCCTCATACTCCTGTCAAAAAGTCCTCAGAGACGAGGGCCCCGTCGTTGGATTCGTCGACGAAGAAAAGAGTTTCTACGACCATTCCGTTCACGAAGGCGTCGACGACGACGACGTCAGCGTCGACGATGACGAAATTTACAACGACGACGGCCTCGTCGACAGCGATTACGAAGACGACACCGTCGATGACGGGTACGGAGACGACACCGTCAACTACTTCTTTTTTAACACCGTCGTCGATTTCGTCGACGATCGCTCCGTCGACGACAACTTTTAAATCTCCACTGAAAAGATCACTGACGACGATCTCTATTAAAAGGTTGCCACCGTCGACGGGCTCGTCGACGGAGAGATCTGGCAATTCAGAATTTACTTCTTGGACAAAAATTTCTCCGCTGCCTCCGTCAAATCTTCTTGAGATGTAGGAGTCTGAAGAGGAAAGTCCATATGGGGTCGCATACAGTCCTTCTCAGCTGAAAATTAAAAGTCAGGACACTGATGAGGAGGAATATCAAGAAGTGCAGGAGGATTTCTCTTTTCAAGATCGACCTCTAACCCGTTCAAAAAGATATGAGTCTTTTCAACAATCCTACGACTATGAGGAGGAGGAGGATAACGCCCCTAGTGTCAGAGAGGAGTCGGTGTCCATGCCACTATCACTGGTATCGGATCTCAGGGGCATGATCAACGATTACTATTGTCGCTTCCCTGATGCTAATGCCTCTCCCGTGAAAGTTTCAAGTAAGCAGCAACCAGTCCCGCAGGCTCCGGTTGTGCAGCCTCCGCCTCCGGTGCAAAAGGTGCTAACTCCAAAAGTCATTACCATCAGAGATGTCTTAGCTGACAGCGAGGTGGAGGACCAACCTGAGGAAGGAGAACTAAGCCAAGATGAGCCTGTGGGCGATGAATGGGACCAATACATTATCCCATCTTCTCCATCGGCGTCACCCTCCCCGGCGACATCTCCACCAGTGGACATCCTAGGATTCCACAAACTCATGGAAAAAGCTTCTAAGAGGTTCGATCTTCCTCTTCCGGTTAAGGAAACGGAGTGTTTCCTATATGATTTCAAAGACTCTTCTAGGAAATCAATAAGGACAATCCCCATGGTAAAACATATATGGGAGGAGGGATTGAAAATTATGAAGAATCCAGCTTCCATCGCAGCCTCGGTTCCCAGGATTGAGAAGAAGTACCGGGCTCCCGAATCCTCTCCGGCATGTCTTATTGGTCATCCCCGACCAGAGTCTGTGGTGATGCAAGCTGCACAAAGACGATCAAAGAATCCATCGGCTACATGTTCAGCTCCTCCTGACAAGGAAGGGAGGAAACTTGAAGGAACAGGCAAACGCTTTGCAGTCATGGCAGCAGCTTCTATTAAAGCATCAAATGCGCTCGACGTAATTAGCCGTTTCAACAGGCAAATGTGGTCGGATATAGCTCCTCTTTTATCACATCTACCGGAGGACAAGAAAGAAGAGGCTACACTAATTTTACAGGACGGAGCTAGAGCAGCTTCAGAATCCATAGACATAGCCATGGATATATCAGCGGTGGCGTTCAGACAAATGGCAGGAGCCATAGCACTTCGCAGGCAGGGATGGCTTAAGGCTACCTCATTCAGACCGGAAGTACAGACTAAGATAGTAGACATGCCCTTCGACGGAGAAAATTTATTTGGCAGCCACGTGGATGATGCCCTGCAGGGTATTAAGAAAGATACGGATCCGGCGAGGGCATTAAGTTCACTGCAACAAGGCAGATTTCAGTCCTTTCGTGGCAGAGGATCAAGAGGACACTATCAACAGAGATCGTCCTATCAGTCCAATAGATACCAGCCGTACCATCAACAAGGGTATCGTCAGTATGCAAATACACAGCAATTTCGATCCTCAAATATGTCTTACCAACAACAGTCCAGACGAAAGCCATCGGCAAGAGGAAAATTACAGGACGCCAATCGAAGACAGTGACAATTCCAAGGCGCCAACCACCTCGTCATTCCACAGCCTCCATCAGACCCATTACCTTTCTTCCTATTACCACCAATGACTGTCTATAACATCGGACAGATGGGTGCTAGACATAATTCGTCAGGGTCACACCCTAGAGTTCCTCTACAAACTACCAGATCGTCCGCCCATTCACAGAAAACAGCAACATCTCTCAGCCCTCAAGGCGGAAATTCTGTCTCTTCTGGTAAAAGGAGCAATAGAGGAGGTCCCTCTTCAACAGCGAGGGAAAGGATTCTACTCACATTTTTTCCTCAAACGGAAAAAGCAATCAAACAAATGGAGACAGGTAATGGACCTCAGAGGCTTGAACAAGTTCATCAGGAAACAATCTTTCCGTATGCTATCTCTTCAAGAAATTCTGATGATGTTGAGAAGAGGGGAATATATGACATCTTTAGATCTATTAGATGCATACTTCCATATTCCAATCCACGTACGACGCAGACGGTAACTCAGATTTGCGGTGGCGGGGCGCCACTACCAATTCAGAGTGTTACCCTTCGGTCTCCGATCCGCGCCAAGAGTGTTCACGAAATGCATGGCGCCGGTTGCAGCGTATCTGAGGCAGCAAGGTCATCAGATATATCCATATCTGGACGATTGGTTGATAAAGGGCGCATCGTACCAAGACACTCGGGAGTCCTTGGAATGTTGCATGAATCTCTTCCAGTTTCTAGGGTTACGGATAAATATGGAAACATCCTCTCTAACTCCGTCCCAGTCTCTTCAATTTCTAGGAGCCTTATTGCAAACCAGAGAAGCAAAAGCGTACCCTTCAGAGGAACGCATCCGAAAGATTCTGAAGCTAACTTCACAACTAAAGAAAAGAAAGTCCACTTCAGTAAGGATATTCAAATCCTTGTTGGGGATGATGTCATCCTGCATCCCCTTAGTTCCAAATTGTCGGCTTCACATGCGGCCTCTACAAGAACTTCTAGACCTTCAATGGGTGCAACATCAAGGCTCCTTCGAGGATCGGATCCTCATCAATCCTCAAATAAAGGAGGCGCTGTCATGGTGGGGAATAAGACAGAAATTATCAGAAGGGCTAATCTTCGAGCCTCAATCTCCCAGTTAAATAATGACAACAGATGCATCATTGCAGGGATGGGGAGCGCACCTTCAAGACCTAGAAATCCAAGGACACTGGAGCAAACAAGAGGCTCAATTACACATCAACTTATTGGAGTTGAAAGCGGTGTTCTTGGGCCTCCAAGCCTTTCTCCCCAGGATTCACAATTCTTCAGTACTAGTCAGGACAGACAGTACAACAACAATGTTTTATCTAATAAAACAGGGGGGAACAAGATCAAAGCCCCTATCAGCGCAAGCTCAAGAAATCTGGAAATGGCTTCTAATACACAATATCTCTCTGCAAGTTCAACATGTTCCCGGAATACACAACATAAGAGCAGATTCGCTAAGCAGATCAGCAAGTGTTTGTCACGAATGGGAACTTAATCAGGATCAACTCATTCGAATATTTCGCTTATGGGGCACTCCAGCTCTGGACCTGTTTGCCAATCGAAACAACAAAAAGTGCAAACAGTTTGCAAGCAGATTCCCTCAGCCAGGATCTTGGGGGAATGCTCTTCAGCTACGTTGGACAGGGATGTTTGCATATGCATTTCCTCCATTCCCGCTGATCCCAAAGGTGCTCAGGAAAATGAGATGGGAACCGTGTCACTTAATTCTGATAGCCCCGACATGGCCGAGACAATTCTGGTTCTCGGAGCTTCTTCACTTATCAGTGACTCCCAGAGTGCAGTTTCCTCTAATCCAGGATTTGATTTCCATGAACAGGGGGCAAGTTCTGCATCCCCAGTTGGCCTCGCTGAACTTGTCAGCATGGAACCTCATCAGCACGAATTTCAGTCCTTAAACATTAATGAAGAATGCCGAGATATCCTCTCCCACTCTCGTGCAATTTCCACAAATAAAACCTATGTGGCGAAGTGGAAAAGGTTTTGCCAATGGTGTTTGACACAATCTCTTCACCGCTTCCACTCTTCTCCGGAGCAGGTTCTCCCTTATCTATTACATCTAGCCAAGGCAGGCCTTTCTCATGCATCAGTCAAAGTGCATCTTGCTGCCATTTCAAGATATCGCAGGAAACCAAATCATCCATCTCTTTGGTCACAGAGAGTGATAAAGGAATTCTTGAAAGGATTGTTCAGGGTTTTCCCTCCAATTAGACATCCATCAGTTCCATGGCAGCTTTACATAGTCTTGGCGCAACTAATGAAACCACCTTTCGAACCGATTCACAAAGCTGAGCTACAGTTTGTATCTTGGAAAGTGGCTCTACTCCTGGCTCTGACGTCAGCGAGAAGGGTCAGTGAGATTCAGGCTTTTTCCATCACAGAACCTTTCCTTCAATTCAAAACAGACAAAGTGATATTACGAACGAACCCTAAATTCATTCCGAAAGTCCCTTCGGATTTTCACCTCAATGAGCCTATTGTTCTACCCACATATTTTAAAGACCCATCGTATGCAGCAGAAAAATCTTTGCACACATTGGATGTCAAGAGGTGTTTAAAATGTTATATTGATAAGACAAAGTCCTTTAGAAAGACAAGTCAGTTGTTAATAGCGTTTGCTGGTCCCAGGAAAGGTTTGGCTTTGTCAAGGACTAGCATATATATCCAGATGGATAACCTCAGCCATTACTTTGTGTCACAAGAATGCCGGAAGTCCTTTACGCTCGACGGTTCGAGCTCACTCAACCAGAAAAATGGCGACTTCAGCTGCATTGTTTGCGGGAGTATCGCTTCCGGATATTTGCAGAGCGGCAACATGGAAGAATGTCCACACGTTTACCAAGCACTACTGTCTGGACACAGCTTGGAAAGCAGATTCAGCAGTAGGACAAGCCGTGCTACGTCACCTGTTTCATTAAGGTATTTACCTTACAATTTTCTAAAAATGGCTCTTTTGTTCTTGTTAAATGTTTTTTCTTAAATGTTACATTGAATAGTTCTCACTATATGTCTTTGATTTTTATATAATATATTGCATTATGTTACATGCTGATACAGACAATCTGTTCTATCTTCTAGAGGATATATATTTTAATCTCTCAAACAGGAAGCAGAGCCTGAGAAAAAAAAAGGGTGCTATCCTGGAAACGCTTCCTTGTAAGAGTACTGCTTTCTATTCTGATACAAGCATGAGAATCTATGAAAGATTCAATACTGGAGAAGAAACAAGTTACTTACCTGTACACTATGGTTCTCCAGTATTGATATCTTTCATAGATTCACATGCGACCCGCCCGCCTCCCCGTTTTTCAGGTAGGCCACCTTTTATCTCTAATTACTTCCTTGGCTCACACTATGGGCTGGAAATCTGAGGTATGATGGCTCTGCTGGGGAGTGTGATCTCGGGGCTGGCGTCTCATTGGCTGACATTTGGTCCACATAATGATGATACTGGGATACCAAAGTCTATAGTTATCTATGGTACCTATGCAGTTTTTTCTTTTACTGCTATCTATTTCCTTTACCGTGAGACTCCCACCATGACGACGGGGAAGATACAAGCATGTGAATCTATGAAAGATATCAATACTGGAGAACCATAGTGTACAGGTAAGTAACTTGTTTCTTATGTGGGGTGGGATTGTGTACCGTGGAGTGTAATTATGTGGATTGGTATTTTGTGTTGTGGAGTGAAGTTTAATTCTGTGGTGTTCTGTTGAATTTTGTGGCATGATGTGGAATTCAGTGGCGTGGATTGGATGTATGTGGCGTGTTGTGTAATTGTTGTTGAGTTGAATTATGTGTTTTGTTGAATTATGTGTAGTGGAGTGGAAATGTGTGGAGTTGAATTGTGTGGCATGTAACTGTGTGGCATTGAGTGAAATTATTCTGATTGGAATTATGTGGAGTGTATTTATGTGGATTATTGTTATGTAACATAGAGTGGTGTTATGTGGGGTGTATTTATGTGGTATTTAGCACGGCAATAATATGTGGAGTTGAATCAGGTTGCGTTGAGTGGTACTGTGTGGAGTGTAATTATGTTGAATTGTGTGGCAGTGAATTGTTTGGTGTGTAACTGTGTGGCATTGAGTGAAATTATTCTGATTGGAATTATGTGGAGTGTATTTATGTGGATTATTGTTATGTAACATAGAGTGGTGTTATGTGGGGTGTATTTATGTGGTATTTAGCACGGCAATAATATGTGGAGTTGAATCAAGTTGCGTTGAGTGGTACTGTGTGGAGTGTAATTATGTTGAATTGTGTGGCAGTGAATTGTTTGGTGTGTAGAAATAGCTTTCAATTTCCAGATTTCTCAATTCCTAATTGTTTGCTGCTTAATGAAGGATTATTATTACGAGTAAAAAAAGCAGAAGGAAAAAATCCATGGTATGTGTGCTTTTAAGAACATTGACTGCCTCTACAGGAATGCTTCAGCGATCACCTCCCCTAAAAGGCTTGTTAAAGAGGTGCATGCATGCGCAGTTTCGCAACAAGAGACTTTATACCTGAAGAGCTAAAAGCACAGAACGGTTTTATCTAAAGGCGAAAGCTTCTAGTAAGGCGCGATAGAGGGCTGTTTGGCATGACCTTTGGCGATCTGTGATATTTGTTTTTATCCATCATCCCAATATCCTAATAATCCCCGTGGCTTTGGGCCCTATTAGTGTTGGCAGTGATTTTTAGCGATGCTGTCCAGCATCTCCGATGTTGAATCTAAATAAAAAGAAAAAAAAGCAGTGCAAAAGGGTTTCATGTATGAAGGGGGCTGGGAAACAACGCTGAGGTGGGAGCAAGTTGGGAAAAAAGCAACATGGAGGGCGGGGGTGGTGGAAACAACGCGGTGGTACGGGGAGAAAGAGACGACACGGAGGCAGAGCTACATGGAGCATAAGGGAAAAAGAGTGGCACTTGAGCGAGACAGAGCAATGAACAAATGGGCAGTAGGACTCGCTTTTGAACCTTATAAGTGTGTAGCCATGCAGCCCATTAGCCAGAGTGCTGTGCCGGCAGGGATTGAAGAGCTATACAATTACTACACACTGTTTTTAACATGTTCATTCCAATTCCATTGGCTATTCCAACCAATGGTAGTATATGGGGGCCTCTGACTAATGTATATCTGGATATCAGCCAATTGCACTATAGCCCGCAGATAATAAACAAATTCCCCTCCCCGAGACACACACGAGGTGGGCTATGCTCCCTCGCTCTTCCTACTGACTCACCACCGTGGTTCTGGGTCTAACAAGTGATGCTATACAGTACTTATCATTATTTTGTGAGAATGGGGCTGGGAGGAGTGCAGACCATGAAGAGGCAGTTGTGATAAGTGGCTGGAGAGGTGGACGAGCCAGATAAGAGCAATTCCTGGCACTGAAGAAGAGTGTGGTAGGTGGGGTGAAGTGCCGGATGCTAGAGATGTCAAGCAGGGTGCATCAGCTAATTCACGAGGAAGCACGGTAGAAGACCAACTAAGTGCTTATGGCCCTGGTACCCTCATTCAATCAATCAGGGGTTTATAGAGCGCACTACTCACCCGTGAGGGTCTCAAAGCGCTAGGGGGAGGGGTACTCTCCGTCACATGGAAGGGAAGGGCATTCCACAGCCACTCAGTATGATTCTTAGTTTTGAGCCTGTAATGCCTGAGAGGGAATTAAATTATTTATTTGAAAAGTTTTATAATTAATAGCCATTATTAGTGGCAACAGTGACAAAAATTCTTACTTTTGAAGCATGAGCTGACCCGAATATCCATATCCTTTACTCTATTTTTCCAAATCATCCAGTTGCATTTCACGCAGTTATGATGGTTCTCTTTAGTAATCTGCTATAGTTACGATGGACAATAGGGGTCCCTCTGGCCAGAGCTAGTTGGCAGGTGTTAGCGCGTGGTCTCCAATTTCATCTGGTGCCTAACTAAGCTCCAGAAGGTGCACAAGGCTGATCCAATAGGCTCCTCCATTCGCTTACCTTGGCCATTGCTAAGGTTGCCTACACCATAGCTCTAGTAGACAGGAAATTCAAATGTGCGCCCCCTGCAGAGAGTTGCGTAGCACTTCTAAGTAAGGCCGGGCCCCCTTTCATTGCTGTTTATTAAAGAAACAATAAGTTTAGGATTTTGAAAGCTTAAAGCTTTTGGAGTCTTGAAAATCCAGCTGTGATCCCACCAGGCATGGCTTTACCTCACCGCCTCCCACTCGATCAACAAATACTGGCTCTCATAAATCCTCTCTGGAAAGCGTATACAAATCCATGTGATCTCTTGGGGGAAGATGGAGTTATTTGCAGTGTTTCCCTAGCAGGCCCAGGTGATTTTCATTGGTTGGAAGAGCTATTGACTGGTTGGACTTCAAGTGAGGCGACTTAGGGGCCTTACACACTGCGAGTTGTGGTGCATATTGTATGTGCATGATTACATACATTTTGGCTTGCGGAAGGCGCATATCCCCCACCTTGGGCATGAGAGTGCATTCCTGCCCGCTGGGCTTGTATGTACAATCAGTACACTGCTTTTCACGACTATACCGATCCCTGCTGGAAACTAACTTAAACAACTTCTTACTCAACCACCCAGAAAGTGCTTTGAGAGATCAAAAGGGAATGAAAGCACTATACAATTGCTACAAAACAATAAGCATTGACGTTTTATTTGTTTCTGGGCGAACTTTCTTACCATTTTAGTGACTTAATTGACGCACTTCAAACTGTTTCTCCTCCTTTGAACATTCCATTCTGCTGCCACAATATATGTTTATTATGCATGTTCGTCCTCCATTTGCTGCAGAGGATCCTATAATCCCAGGGTAATGTGTAAGTCCGGTTAAGCAACTGGGAGTGGTATGCGCCTACTACGAACATCTGAATGGAACATCCAATCCATTTGTTAAAATCATTGAAGGTTTTAACACAAACTTTCCTTTGTCACTTCAAACTGTTTCTCCTCCTTTGAACATTCCATTCTGCTGCCACAATATATGTTTATTATGCATGTTCGTCCTCCATTTGCTGCAGAGGATCCTATAATCCCAGGGTAATGTGTAAGTCCGGTTAAGCAACTGGGAGTGGTATGCGCCTACTACGAACATCTGAATGGAACATCCAATCCATTTGTTAAAATCATTGAAGGTTTTAACACAAACTTTCCTTTGTCACTTGTTGACTACATGAGCACTGCTGAGACTGAGTAATTTCCGTGCAGCATAATGACACCAATGTGGATCAGCAAACACAGGAATACAGTAATCCCTGATGTGTGTCGCATCACCTAGAAGGCAACTCGATTACAATTGTAAAACCCCTAGCTTTAACCCCCATTCCAGTTGGAGGGATCTAAAATAACCAAATAACGATTCTTACATAGCGTTTCTCTTAATTCATGTTGCAATACAAAAACTTTCATCTGCCTGAACAACGAAGTCTTCTCTTCCACGCAGGTCAAAGTAGGCTGGGGTGAGGATGGCGCACTTAAGCTTGAAGCTGCCGAATTTAACAGCCTCGATCTCAAAGAATCGGAGAGCCAGCACCACCATGCCTGCAAATTGAGGGATTAGCAAGCACACAGGTGGAAGACAGACACTGCGTGGCAACAAACCAAATACCGTAACCCGACCTGTACTAACAGGTGCAGCGTGATGGCGTCACCACCGCGGGGGGATTTTAAAAAGTGTAGAGAAATAAAAATAAAAACATATATCTGCATGTATACTTGAAATGGTGTGCATACATGACTAACAGATTTCTGTTGAAACAGCTGATTACATTTTTGCTTTGAGGTGGCACATGATGGGAGGAGGTGGGAGGGAGGAATGCTGCAATAAAATGCAAGAAGCTACAGGTTCCGAAGCTGAACACAAACCCACCGAAACAGGAGTATAAAACAAAGGAAAACAAATAGTCCCCCAAATGAACAGATAAAGAAGCAAAGCGTAAAGATACAGTACCTGATCTGTGCTCTGTGATAGGAAACGAAAAACAAAAAGGAGGGACAAAGAGTAAGGATTGACCATTAGAAGCAAGGATTTTTAAAGGACACTGAAACAATCAAATGAAAAGCAGTGGGTGGGCTGTAAGCACACAAAGCATATACAACAGGTCTCAAAGCTAGACCTAAAATTGTCCTTGGTGTAGGGTAGAAATGTATGAGTGTTCTAAATTGCTCACCAGCTTACAGTGGAAAAGGCATTGTTGAGTTTGAATTAATATGTGTAGGGAAAAAGAAAGTACAATTAATTATGAACATCCGTAAATGTCTGTGTTTGGAAAAGGCCCCTGTTTTCAGAGCCACATTTGGGGGGGGAGGGCTTAGCTCTCTGTTTCGGATATCATCCTCTTTAAGGCCAGGGAGGCACAATTACCAAGACTCCAATGATTCTCAGATGCAAAGGGTCCCGTCCGCGGCCCCCACTGGGTCGAATTGTGCAGCTTTTGTGGTTACCTCATAAAATGACAGAGGAACTGACAAAGGGTAGCCACTCTCCACCCAGTGGTAGCAAACACACCTACAGAGTAGGTAATTGTTATAAATGGGGTTTCTGGTTGCTAGGGTATGCACCTAAGCCAGGCAGAACCCACCACTCTCGTCAGGGTAAGTCAGATACACACCAAGATAACCTGTGCTCACCCTCTGGTAGCTTGGCGCAGAGCAGTCAGGCTTACCTAAAGAAGCAATCTGTAAAGCATTTGTGCAACACACACATTTAGTAACACAATGAATACACCACAAAAACAGACTCCACAAAGGTTTGTAAAAATAGATTACTATGTTATAAACAAAACAAGACCAAAACGACATGAATCATAAATACTTTGTATATTATGCAATTATTCAGATAGTAATCGTTATCCTGATCAATGCAAGATCAAAATGACATACGTTGTTAGTGTGAATCTCCTAAATTGTAGTTAAAATATAGGGCACAGCACATCTGCACACCTATTATACTTTATGCTGTAAATTCATGTGAGCTCTGTGGACACAATTTGCATTAGAGAAGAACGTAGGGTGCCATAGCACCTCCACGCCTACTACACTTTATACGGTAACCTGATGCTTCCTTAAGCAATGCAGTTCCTAATGGAGGTCTACACTGCTCTTGGGGTCCTCCTCCGAGGTTTTACCCCACAATGCAAGAAATAGAACAAGTGCCCCTATTCCTGGACAAAGTCAAGTCAAGTATAACTTTATTCGGTTTATGCCAGTAAACCATAAAAGCATCACATCAATACAAGGTAAAATTTAAAAGAAAAAAAAGTATAAATAAACATTCAAATACACGATGTAAAATAAAATATTAAAAATGCCAATTTTACAAGTTAAAATACAATTGCTAACATTTTTACTTTTCGAGCTCCTTTACCTATCAGTGCATTAAAGATACCTTCTCTCAGCAGACAAAGAAACAATCAGGTGCATTATGAGTACTTATCGCATAGGGCACTTAGGTTAAGTAAATTCAATTTTCAGGTACCTTAGATAAAAACATAGCAGCCCGATAGTAACCTATCATGTCTTTCAAGTCATGCAAATACTGGAAGGCCTCATGATGATAAAAAATTATTTATTTTAAAAAAAAATTGGTTTAAGATACGTTTCCTATGTGCCAGATAAAACCTACAAAAAGTACAATGTGCTCAGGGCCGGACTGGCAATCGAAACCGGCCCTGGCAAACTGCTCGGCCGGCCCCCCCCTGTGGGGTAGGGGGTGTGTGGCCGAGCTGTTTGCTAGGGCCAGTTTCGGACGATTTTGTTACAGGGGGCCGATATTGCCGGCCCCCGGTAACGAAAACGGCCCCCACCCTGGCAGCCCACCGGGGAAACGCCCGGCACCCGCTACGGCCAGTCCGGCCCTGAATGTGCTTGGTAGACTGCTCCCAACTCATTATCACATGGACATTTCTGGATGAGGGTACTCCACCCTTCCCTTCTAGGAAATGAAACCATATGATGAAAGATAGGAAGACGAAAGCAAGTCAGGAGGTATCTGTGATGACTATTATTTGTTAGCAGGAGGTACAATTTACAACCGGGTTGCTCGTTCACTGCTATGTATCTTCCCACAGAAAGCATATATTTGGCTGCCTGGGCCCTATTCTCATGGAGGGTTTGAGTATGTATTCACTTAGGTCATTTTTGGAGTAGCCCGTGATGACCTCCGGGTGTGCCCATGGAGCCTTTTCTATCTTACCTAGGCCCCTCAACTTATGTTTAACGTGTCGTAGCCAGGGAATTTTAGTGGGGTGATGGAGACCCACACAATCCTTGATAATTTGTCTGGTGAAATGAGTCTCTGCCTTAAACCAAACGAATCACCAAAAAAAGAGAGGATTACATTCGAAAGTATCTATTAGAAAGTCACCTCCCAGTGGATAATGGAGTCTGGCGTTGATTGGGGTACCGTTCGGAGTCTCCTAAGAAACGTGTTTTCTTCTGAATAATTTCATTAGCTCCCACACCCCAAATTCCTGATCCTTAAGTAGCTGCTGAGATAGTTTTGGCATTATATAGAGTTACCAACTCTTTACTTAGTTTTAATCCTAATTTGGTAGTAAACCAAAATAGGGCTTCATTATTTCTGGTCATGTTGGAAATGCATGACTCCCTCTGCTGTTTCCAGTCTACGTTTGAGGATAGCTGGATTCCTAGATAGTTAAAGATTTTTGGGGTTTGTACTTTACACCCCTTGATACAGAAAGTGTTCGGCCTCCCCCTTTTTTGGCCACAGCTCATAGTAAAGGTTTTTGCTATATTGATTTTCAAATCTTTTTTCCATGAAGTCAGAGAAGCAATTAATCAAAATCTGCAGGCTTTTTGGTGTTCGGGCCATTATGGTCGCATCATCAGCATAAAGAAGTATAGGAATTTGCTGCCTCCCAAATCTAGGGGTGTCTGCACCTGCTACCTGTAGTGCCTCCTTGACTCTGTTTCTATATAGGGAGGAAGGGGGCTAGTACGCACCCCTGCCGAACCCCTCTCCCTATATCAAACGATGGGGTCAGCTCTCCGTTTAACCCTTAACGGACACAAACAGTTTGGCGGAGGAGTCGAGTAGAGAAATTGGGCGATAACATTTTGGGTCATTCCTTGATCCCTTTTTAAAAATGAGAATGATCAGTAAATGCAACCAGAATGGGGGTACATATCCTGCTCCGGCCGCATTTAATACCTTATTCATCAGTGGAGCCCAATAGGACCGGCTCCGATTTATAGGTGTCCATTGGAACCCGATCTGGGCCTGGAGCCTTTCCCTCAAGGCTTTTGTTTATTGCCCTTAACACCTCTTCTATTGTAAAGACCATATATGTTCTTGAGAGAGCCACTGTAGACTGTTGAGTTCCCTCTTAATTTCTTGTGCATTAAATATCGCACCGAAATGAGCCACCCATTGGGCAGGGTCACATGGAGGGGTGTGGGCACTAGTTTAGGGGGCACGCAAGAGACCTCGCTGGATCCCTCACTTCTATGCACTCTAAATAGCTGCCTGTGTGTGCACGGTGCTGCTACTGATCCTCAGTACCTGATTTATCTGGCGTCTGCAAGGGAGCGGACGGCTACAGTCCCTTAACCGCGCCACAGATAGCTCCAAACTGCCTATGCAGTGTTGTGTCAGGTCGTATGGGTGCCGGAGGTATCTCCTCCTCAGACACCAACAGCAAGTAACTCCAGCGCCCAGTGTGGATTCGGCTGGTGCCCGGGATTCCCTCACTGCTACGGCATCTCTCTCCCGCTGGAAAGGGCGGCGCTGGGGGGGAGAAAGGAACGCTGGAGGTCTGTGCTGCTCCAGGGACAGATAAAGCGTCTGCTGGTCCTGGTAAACAGATGAAGCGCTCAACATGCACTAGTGAGGAATGGCCTTTAACAGTTGTGGAAAATCGTTTTTTAAGATCCTTGGTTGACCTCCCCCTAGCACCCGACTGAAACCTTTGTACATGGATCTGGCACACAGACAATTGAAACACAACGCAATTTACCGATTGATAATGTTTTGGTTTAGGTTGTGGACTGTAGAAGAGCTTGAGTCTTACCGTGAGACCTTGTTAGACCTCCTAAGATTCCCAAAGGCATCAACAATAAATTGGTTTACCACCCTACGGAAAGCTCTAGCAAAATTGGGTTTGGATGCCTTTTGGTCAAACCCGGAAAGCATGAGGCTAACCCCAAGAGTAAAAATGAAAGAACTGCTTTGGGAATGTATTTTAACAGAAGATCTTACAGTTTCAGAATCTACCCTGACCAAAGACTTTCTCAAATTTAAATGTTCTCCGCTTTTTGAGCCAACCATCGACGAAATTGTTCCGCCGATGGCACGGAAACTTTTTCTGCAGTTTCGTTACAAATCTCTTCCTACTAAACTGTTTTGCTCAAAATGGTCTAGCTGTAATGATTTGGCTGATCTCTGCCCTGCATGTCAAGGAAGTCCAGAATCCATAGTCCATCTACTCTTTTTTTTGCCCGAGCTACCAGTCCCTGAGGAAAAACCGGATTGTCCCGCTATGTTTTCTAGTGGGACGGGGGCATTACTTAGAGGTCCTAAGATTTTTGTGCACTGACATTCGTCAAGCCACTGTATTTGGTCTTGCTAGATTTTGGCATGCCCTTTGGACTAGGCGTAGGAAAATATGTATGGGAGATACCTCATTTTGAAAAGTGCTGCTAGACTTGAATTTTATCCAATTGTTTATCAATGGCTGTGTAAGCATGAGCACTAAGCACTTTAACTGTTATTATATATTTGGCTGCTTCTGCATGTTGCACTTTTCAATTGTTTTTGGGGGCCCTTTTATTCTGAATTTGTATAAATGTTTTTATTGATTCTTCTTAACCTTTACCTCTTTAATTGTATTGTTGGTGTATGTCTTTTAAAGGAAAAACTACCTGTGTTGTATACTTTTTAGGATCTGTGTGATCGTAATAAAGTTTGCTGATGATGATGACTAGTGAGGAACAGCAAGGCAAGGAGCACTCAATCCCAGCTCCTGGTTCAGAACAGACTACTGCCAGACTCACAGGTGACTCACAGGTGACTGGTGCCATTTTTTATGACCCTGAGATTGCGAAAACAGGGGGCAAGCCATTGGAGAGCTCTTGGGGCACAAAGGGAGGTGGCAGGCAGCAGGATAGCACATAAAGTCAGGTTGCAAAGTGGCAGTCCCTCCTGCAGCCCAGCAGGCATCAGGCCAACACAGCAAAGCAGTTGGTCTAAATGGCAGTTCCTCCCGGCAGCACAGCAGTCCTCCTGGCAATGTGCAGTTTGTAGAGCCAGCAGTGTCTGTTTACAAGTTCCACACAGTGTCTTAAAATATGGGGTCAGAGCCCCTTTCCTTTTATTAAAAAATGTCTTTGATGAAGAGGTGACTTCAAAGGAACTCTTAGAAGCGCGCAGCAATCCCTTTCAGCCGAGCCCTGGCTCCAGACAATCAGTAGGAGGTAAATCAGCTCTTTGTGTGAGGGCAGGACACAACCTTTTCAAATGTAAGAGTGAACCGCCTCTCACTGTCCAGGAAGACTATCAGTATGCAGAAGAATGCAGATGTATTCCCTGTCACACCTAGCCCTTCCTGTTTATGGCTGTCTAGAAAGTATGCACAGAGTGTAGCTGTCACCCGGCTCAGACGTGTATTGGAGACAGGCTTCAAAGCACAAAGAGTCATAAGAACAGAGAAATGCCCACTTCTTAAAGAAACATTTCTAAAATAGTAATGTGAAATCCAACTACACCAGTAAGTAGGATTTATCACTACTATTCTAAACATACCAAACATGGCAACGCCACTCCTTTCTGATGAGGAATTGCCACTTAAAAGTATATAAGGGGATTCCCATTGCTAACCTCTGAGATGAGTAGGCCTCACAACAGTAAAAAATTTAATAGGCTGTTTGTCACTACCAGGACATACAAAATTCAAGGGTGGCCTATGTGTAATAGAAGGGGAGTTTTAAGGCTTGGCAAGTAGGTTCAAATGGCAAGTTTTTTTATTTTTTATTTCTGTTTATTAACAGTTTACAGCATAACATACACAGATCACGAAACACAGGACCAGCAATATCACAGCAGCATAAAACAGTATAAGTGTTGATTGTCGTTTTACAGCACAAGACGCTCAGCAAGAGCAACCCCCACAGGAACAAAACCCCACTCCCCCCACCCCTGGCACTGTATACAAAATCCAGAATCCCAAGCAACTTAACCTCATATTTAAGGCGTTCCCAACAGTCAAGTCCAACCGCCTACGCTTTGGCTGCCCATCTATTATTACAGCAAGTTTACTGCAGTTCAGGGTGGTTCAATAAGTACATAGTGAGTGGGGCTCAGAAGTCCTTGGGTCGCGAAGCCTCCGGAATCTCTTCTGCATAGATCTCCAGCTGTTCTCTGCAATAGACCATATCTCGAACCCACTTTTTTACCGTTGGGGTAGTTTTAGCTCCCCAGCTTTGTGCCACAGCTCTTTTTGCCAAAAATGTCGAGATTGCAACTAAACGCCGATTGCAGGGCTTCAGAGCCTTTACCCAACCCAGCAGACAAACCTCGGGCGCACACGCCACTTCCTCCAGCACTACATCAGTAAGCACTCTCACGACCTTGGTCCAAAAGGCAAAAATTCCTGCACAGTGCCATGCCAAATGCAAAAAGTCCGCATCATCTTGTCCACACCTCACACAACATGCATGCTCCCTCAAACCAAACCTCCGCAACTGCATTGGCGTATAGTACAATTGGTGCAAATACTTAAAATGTATGAGGCGGAGATTACAGTTTGCAGTCAGACGACCGGTCAGCTCACAGCAAAATTTCCATTTATCCGGTGCAAACGTGCTCCCAAGGTTCAGGTTCCATTTAATATATGAAGGATGTTCCCCAGGCTCCCTTTCTCGCAGTGACGCATTATACAACTTCGTTATCAATCCCCTACGCTCTCCCCCCCCCAACAGTGCCTGCAATGCCAGCAATGTTTTTGGTTCAGCTGGGTAGTCAGGGTAGAGGGCTTTAACTGCCTGCCGCACTCGCACATACGTGAACCCCAACATCATGCCACGTTCCCGGCCCCTCTGTATGTCCAGTAGTGAGCGAAACTGGCCCTGGCTATACAAGTCTCCCAACTTTGTAATCTTTACTGCTTCCAGTGCTCGCAGCGCAGGCCGCTCTTGCGCCGCAGAAATACCCGGATGTGCAGCCAGTGGCAATGCCGGGGCATATAGATAGTTCAGCTGTGCCCGTTTAGCAAGTGCCGTCCAGGCCCACGCAGTACATTGCACCGGGTTGATCTCTGTCCTAGGGCCACCCCCTCCGCCCGACAAGGCCGCCGCCACCAGTGGCATCGGAAGCACAGCATCCGCCTCAATTGCGGTATGTGGCTGAAATCATTGCGGATAGAACCAGTAGTGCGCGAACAACGCCTGCGCACACAGGTAGTAGAGCCTCATATCAGGAGCTTCGAATCCCCCTCGGTCAAAGGGTTGCACGAGCACGCTCCAACTACAGCAGGGTTTTTTGCCTCCCCAAATGAATGTCAGCAGAGCCGATTGAAGCGTATTGAACAGTGCGGTGTTGAGTCTAATAGGAATATTAACAAACAAATAGAGGAGCTTGGGCAGTATAGACATTTTTGTCACCGCTATCCGATCAGCAAGTGAGAGGGGCAATCGGGCCCATCGCCTCGCCCGTGCAGTGAGCTGTGTAATGACTCTACCATAGTTCATAGAGATGACCTGTTCCGGGTCTCTATGCAGCCATATCCCCAGATATTTTACTGGGTCCTGAGACCACGTCAGTGGAAAGTCCAGTTCCACCTCACGAGTGCCAGCTGTTAACGGAAACAGCGTCGACTTTGCCCAGTTAATACCCAAGCCGGAGTATCGTTCAAAGCGTACGTATTCACGGAGCAATTCCGGTAGATACGTGGCCGGTTCACGGACATATAGCAGCATATCATCGGCGTAGAGGGAGACCACGAGTGGCTTCTGCCGAAACCGCAGAGCTGCCTGCGCGTGTCTCTGTCGTAGCTGACAGGCCAGGGGCTCCAACGCTAGCGCAAATAACATCGGCGATAGGGGGCACCCCTGCCTCGTGCCTCTTTTGATGGGAAATGCCGCTGATACCCAGCCATTTATGCGGACTCGAGCCATTGGTGCATTGTATAGTATCCGGAGCCATTGAAGAAAGAACGGTGGGAGGCCCATTCTTAGCAGCACGGTAAACATAAATTCCCATTGCAGGGAATCGAACGCTTTTGCTGCGTCAAGCAGCACTGCCACTGCCTGAAAGTCAGGTTCAAAGTAATGCAGAGTGGCGAATGCCGTGGTCCGTTGTTGACCTGGCTGGCACAAAGCCCGACTGGTCAGAAAGAACTAGCAGGGGTACAAGTGGTTGGAGCCTGTTGGCGATCATCTTCGCCAGAATTTTGACATCGATATTGATTATAGATAGAGGCCTGTAGGAATCACACCTATTAGCAGCTTTATCAGGTTTCAGTAGCATCACCAACAGAGCTTCTTGGAGCGTGGGAGGGAGCCGCCCAGTGTCGTATGCCTCTGCATATACATCTAGAAGCCTAGGGGCCAGGTCATCCACATAGGTTTTATAGAATTTGCTAGGCAGCCCATCCAGGCCCGCCGCCTTGCATGTGGGGACTGACCGTATAGCGAGCTTAACATCCTCAACATCAAAGGGCTGTGTAAGATACTCCCTATGCGCCCCGGATAGCCACCCAAGTGCAACTTCATCCAAATAAGGGTGTATGTCAGCTGCCTGCACCTGAGCTCCATCCCCGTATAGCGCAGTGTAGAAGTTTAGAACCACCTCGCTAATCTCAGGTGTGGTGTAATGCGGCACCCACTCGTCATCTAAGATTTCAGTAATAAGCTCCTGACACCTGGGCGCTGCCAACTTCTGGGCCAGCGAGCGGCTGGGCCTGCCCCCCTCCCCATAATAGTGAGCAGTATGCCGTCAGGACCTGTGACTCAGCTCCTGGTCCACCGTTTCATTGTGCTCAGACGCAAGGCCTCGCATCGCTGAGAGTGTCTCTGGATTAGGATGTCGCTCGTACTCCCGCTCCAGGGTAGGGATCTTGGTCGCTAATTTACGGATTCTTCGCCACAGGTCTCGCAAAACTCTGGCTTGCGCTCCTATACAGGCACCACGGATGGTCACTTTGAACGCCTCCCACAGGACCCCGGCGCTATCCACTGAACCCTCGTTTTTCCTAAAGTAATTACGGATTGCTTCACCTATAGTGTGCTTAAAAACTGGGTCCGTCAAGGAGGACTGCTGCAGGCGCCACATAAAGGGCGGTCGCTCACATGTGGGGACCAGCAGATCGAGTGCTACCGGGGAGTGGTCCGAGAGAGGTCTAGCCAAATGGCAGACCCCTACCGCCCACGTACATACCACCTCAGAGACGAGCCAATAATCAAAGCGGGACCACGTCCCATGGACCGAAGATACAAACGTACTTTCCCGTGCCCCAGGATTTTGCAAGCGCCAAACATCATGTATATTCCCTGCGTCCAATAGCCCAAGTAAGACCTCAGTAGCCTGTTTATGTCTCGTCGTCCCACTACCCAGTCTGTCCATCGTCACATCCAGGCAGGTATTAAAATCACCCCCCCAAAGCAGTTCAGCAGAGGGGAACATGGATATACGGCGCCACACATCCGCAAAGAAGGACGGATCATCAAGATTCGGCCCATACACATTCACCAGCAACACATTCACTCCACCCAGCATACCCTGGACCATTGCCACCCTACCCTGATCGTCAATCTCAGAGCGAATCACATTGAACGGGACCCCCTTTTTGACAAGAATCATCACTCCTCTAGCATAGGTTGAGTAAGAGGACGCTACCCTGACCCCAGCCCATCGTGCACCCACATTGCTCTTGGATGCTTTGGTAAGGTGGGTCTCTTGTAAAAATGCAATCTGGACCTCCAACCGATCCAGATATGCCATCACAGAACGGAGTTTCTTAGGAGTGTTTAGACCACGCACGTTCCAGGACAATAACCTCACTTTACCACTCATTCAGACCGCACTGGAGGAAACATAGATGATTGGAAAACCGCCCCCATGTGTACATAGCATATAAAACTCAGCGAACCATGTCAAAATACAGTGCCAACTACCCCACCCCCCACCCACTTCAGCAGGCCCAACTTTGCTAAAGCCATCCCTTCCCTGTCTCAACAGTCCCCAACAGTGAACAGCAACACAGCAATGCATTTGGGGTTCACCCTCCTGGCGGGCGTCAGAGTGCTATTGGCCTCCTAGCTAGTAGGAGGTGGCTGATCAAATATGGTTCCGTACCAGGAGAAATAAAGCATTTGCATAGAGCAAGCAACCCAGGTAAAACACAGAAAAAGTTAACAGAGTTACCCAATAGCTCTGTACAGCAACTGATCAAACAGACAGCATTATCTAGCATCTAGAGTGCATGTCCCTCAGGGTATAAATGGCACGAGTCCATGCGAACCCGTCCCACCACCTTACTGTTCCTCATCATCCAACGTAGACGGGGACCCCCGCCGCTTCAGTTGTTTGGCATATTCCAATGCCGCTTTGGGATTGGTGAACAGCTTGGAGTCCCCTTCTTGTCCAATACGGAGGCGAGCGGGGTATAGCATAGCGTACGGGACGCCCTCTGACTGCAGGAACGTCTTCACCGCGCTGAACTCTCGCCTCACAGCCTGTACAGCCACCGTGAAGTCGGGGAAGAAAGCCAGCGAGTTACCTTGATGCTCAATGGTGCCCTTGTCCCTCGCCATCCTTAAAATTGAATCACGGTCCCTATAGTTTAAGAGTCTCGCGATGATAGGACAAGGAGGAGTGCCTGGGGCCGGCCGCGCTGCAAGGGAACGATGGGCTCGTTCAATAATGAACATGTTTGAAAGATGGTCTGAGCCAAAAATGTCCTTGATTAAGTTCTCAACGAAGGTCTCCATCCTGCCAACATTGGTAGATTCCGGCAGACCCGTGATTCTGATGTTATTTCGCCGGGACCGGGCCTCCAAGTCCTCATTCTTTGCTTGAATGAGGGACAGGACTTTCTCCATGTTGAGGGTCTTCCCCGCCACCTCGCTCAGACCGTCCTCTGCGGCAGAGACCCGTTGTTCTACCTCCCCCATTCTGGTATTCTGCTTCTCCAGCTGTGCTGACATGTGATCCAGTCGGTGATTCACTGCCGCCATAGTGCCTTCAATAGATTGCAGGCTTTGCTGCATTGCCAGTAGTGTCATCTCAAGAGTGGACGGGCCTCTCCCTGAGTGTCTGCCTCAGAGTCAGACGCCGCTTTTTGGTGTGTCTTGCTAGATTTTCGCGCCTCAAACGTGAGGCGGGGCTGGGATTTATCTGTTTTCCCCATTCTTCGTATTTTTAGGGCGAGTTCAACCCCTATAGATGAGCGCTAGGATATAGGCCTGTGCAAGACGAGGCGTCGCTATTTAGCGCCCCGTAGGTGCAGGGAACAGACCACCCTCAACCTGGGGAGCCCGCCTGACTCTCAGCCTCTGAGCCGGCACACCCTGCGCGTTGTTCCTTTCCAGGGGGTAGCCTCCCCCGCAGCCCAAGGGCGTGTTATAGCCTGAGTGCTATAGTCTCACCCCCCGCGGGCAGGCGGTCATGCAGCAGAGTCCCAATAGCTCAGCCTCGGGTACCCCCAGGGTATCACCGCACTACGTCAGGCACATTATTGTAGGTGCACCTCCGGGCCGCCTCACACAGTTCCAGACTTCAGCAGACCCACAATGCTGGGAGACGTGACTCCAATTAAACCGCCATCCCCAGCTGGCACGCCCTTCACTCGCGGCTTGTAGGCCACAGCTCAGCGCCCAGGCCCACACTCGCCGCCGCAGCTGTAGGCCAAGGTCGGGCCGCGCCCCACTCACCGCACCAAGTTCCACTCGTCGCTCTTCCGCTGGGGGCATTGGGGGCCATTAAAGACGAGGCAGCTCTCCCTCTGGTGTCCGCATGCAGCGCTTCTGCTTCAGCACCCACCCCGCACGTAGTTCGCGGCTGAGCAGGCCCCCATCTGCAGGTTGTCCGAGGACCACCTCCACCACCTGACCAGCAATGAGACGAGCGGCCGCCGAACCCAGGCAAGACACTCTGTCCGTGTGGCAACAGTAGACAGGGCGCGCTCTCACTTTCCGACCGCACCGCTCATGGAGTTGGCCGCAGGTCCGTGACAGCCGCCATCTTACACAGGTGCAGTCCGGATACCAGCCCCGTTTGCTACCCCGGTCAGCAGGTCCGACAGCTCTCAGCGAGCGGTCACCGATCCCAGGCGAGGCACTCCTTCCGTGTGTCGGCAGGTGTACTGGGCACGCTGTCACTCTTCGCCCGCACCACTCTCTGGATACGCCGCATGTCCGTGATAGCCGCCATTTTACTCCGGTGTCGTCCGGGTTCCAGCACCGATCACTGCCCCATTCAGCAGTTCCGACAGCTCACAGTTCCCCCAACGCACTTATGGGCTGCTCGGCCGTCAGATCGGTAGAGTTGCAAGCTCCGATGCCGCAATTGAAGGGCTAATATTAGGCGGATTGTAGATCAGCCAGGCAGAGCTGCACTATGGCGCAGCCATCTTGCCGTGCACCCTCTAGCGCCCCCCACAAATGCCAAGTTAAAGTAGCAGTAAGCTGTGCACACAGGTCCTGCAGTGGCAGGCCTGAGACAGGTTTGAAAGGCTACTTCTGAGGGTTGCACAAGCAGTGCTGCAGGCCCACTATTAGCATTTAATTTACAGGCCCTGGGTATATGGTATACCACTTTACAAGGGTCTTACATCAACGATCAAATCAAATATGCCAAACAGGAGTAAACCAATAATACCATGTTTAGAGAGAGAGCTCTTGCACTTTAGCATTGATTAGCAGTGGTAATGTGCCCAGAGTCCTAAAGCCAACAAAAAGGTAGTCAGACAAATAGGAGGAGGAAGGCAAAAAGTTTGGGGATAACCCTGCAGAAAGGGCCTGCTCCAACTGTAATCAGTACTGAAAGATCACGGTCTCACACGTTGCTCCTACTCCCGAGTCACCCGGGGTGACCTGAGCCCTCCTCTCTTGTCTTCCTCGTTAGCCCTGACTGAAGTGGTCAGAGGGGGCTGGCCAGGCAGCAGAACGAGTGGTTGCAGTGACAGGCCTTTGGCTTTAGCCACACAACCCATTGGACATTTTTCCCCATAGAAGGGTGCTCTCCTTTGTTCTCTAAGGCAGCAGCCATTGACACCAGAACAAGATAGGTGTTGGCCCATTGTCTTGGTGGCGGACGAAATATATGCATTAGTCCTTCATCTTGTGATCATGGTATCCAACGAGGACGAAGCCGAAACAGAAAGGGAACAGTTCCACAACTACTTTAAGAATAGGAGGAGCTCTTACACAAAGTGTACCGTACCTCTTAACTAGCAAGCAGATGGGGACGTTAACTTAACAGCTGGTTCCAATGCCAAAGCTCATCCCAATTGGTACACAGAATGGAAGGAATGTGAGATAGAAATAACAGACGACCAGGCTGAGGCTCACTCCAGGTGCTACATATCATATAAAACGTATGTGAGACTAAAATAGTAGGTGATATCGAGCTGTAGCTCACCGCAGCTGCTACCTAGAATGGCAGGTATGTGAGATAGAAAATAACAGATGACAAGTGTGCCGGAGCTCACAGTAGGTGCTCTCTATAATGGCAGGTATGTGAGATAGAAATTAACAATGAACAAGTGTGCCGGAGCTCACAGTAGGCGCTCCCTACAATGGCAGGTATGTGAGATAAAAAAAACAATTGACAAGTAAGCTGAAGCTCACCCCAGGTGCTACCCCGAATGGTAGGTATGTAAGGTAGAAAATGACAGATGATGACCATACCAGCCCACCCGAGGTGCTACCCGGAGTGGTAGGTGTGTAAGGTAGAAAATGACAGATGATGACCATGCCAGCCCACCCGAGGTGCTACCCGGAGTGGTAGGTGTGTAAGGTAGAAAATGACGGATGATGACCATGCCAGCCCACCCGAGGTGCTACCCCGAGTAGTAGGTGTGTAAGGTAGAAAATGACGGATGAAGACCATGCCAGCCCACCCGAGGTGCTACCCGGAGTGGTAGGTGTGTAAGGTCGAAAATGACGGACGATGACCATGCCAGCCCACCCGAGGTGCTACCCGGAGTGGTAGGTGTGTAAGGTCGAAAATGACGGACGATGACCATGCCAGCCCACTCGAGGTGCTACCCGGAGTGGTAGGTGTGTAAGGTAGAAAATGACGGACGATGACCATGCCAGCCCACCCGAGGTGCTACCCGGAGTGGTAGGTGTGTAAGGTCGAAAATGACGGACGATGACCATGACAGCCCACTCGAGGTGCTACCCGGAGTGGTAGGTGTGTAAGGTAGAAAATGACAGATGATGACCAAGCCAGCCCACCCGAGGTGCTACCCGGAGTGGTAGGTGTGTAAGGTAGAAAATGACAGACGATGGCCATGCCAGCCCACCCGAAGTGCTACCCGGAGTGGTAGGTGTGTAAGGTAGAAAATGACAGACGATGACCATGCCAGCCCACACGAGGTGCTACTAGCAGTGGTAGGTATGTAAGGTAGAAAATGACAGACAATGACCATGCCAGCCCACCCAAGGTGCTACCCGGAGTGGTAGGTGTGTAAGGTCGAAAATGACAGACGATGACCATGCCAGCCCACCCGAGGTGCTACCCGGAGTGGTAGGTGTGTGAGGTCGAAAATGACGGACGATGACCATGCCAGCCCACCCGAGTTGCTACACCGAGTGGTAGGTGTGTAAGGTCGAAAATGACGGACGATGACCATGCCAGCCCACCCGAGGTGCTACCCGGAGTGGTAGGTGTGTAAGGTCGAAAATGACGGACGATGACCATGCCAGTCCACCCGAGGTGCTACCCGGAGTGGTAAGTGTGTAAGGTCAAAAATGATGGACGATGACGATGCCAGCCCACCCGAGGTGCTACCCGAAGTGGTAGGTATGTAAGGTCGAAAATGACGGACGATGACCATGCCAGCCCACCCGAGGTGCAACCCAGAGTGGTAGGTGTGTAAGGTAGAAAATGACGGACAATGACCATGCCAGCCCACCCGAGGTGCTACCCGGAGTGGTAGGTGTGTAAGGTCGAAAATGACGGACGATGACCATGCCAGCCCACCCGAGGTGCTACCCGGAGTGGTAGGTGTGTAAGGTTGAAAATTATGGACGATGACCATGCCAGTCTGCCTAAGGTGCTACCCAGAATGGCTGTTATGTGAGATAGAATACACAGCCGACACGCATGCCGAAGCTCTGCCCAGGTGCTGCCTAAAATGGAAGGCAAGTGACATTGGCAACAGTTGGTGAGAAGTTTGCGCACAAAAGTTCCAGCAGGTGTGTTTGTCTTGGGGCTGTTCGGCAGCTGTGCACTTATTAGCCACCAGTCATTCACCTCTGTGTTAATTGTATCCACACCTGACTTTTCTTCTACAAACTGTTTCTGGTAGAATGTTTTACTCTTGCATGTATGTCGGTATATTGTATTTCTATAGCCCTAACCAAAAGGCGGCAGAGTCTAAGACAACCACAAAGTCAGCGAGTCTTAGGAGAGGAAGTTGGGTTGTGGATGGTTATTGTGGTGTGGTGTGGTGCTCTTCAAAGAGGTGAGACTTCAACTCTTTCCTAAACTGGAGCAGCGTTGGGTCCGTCCTGATGGGGACGGGGATGATGTTCCAGATCCTGGGTGCATAGGTAGAAAAGGCCTGCTGGCTTGTTTTATTTTATTTTTTGCACTTCTTAGCCTGTAGTTTGATGGTGTCTTGCTACGGGTGTGCCGAGCTCCACTAGACATGGCGAGCTTCTCTGCAGGGTAAGCGCAAGTCTTCAGTTAAACAAAATAAAAGTACTTGCAAACTATGAACATGTGGTTTGATAAAGTTTCTGCAACCAATCCACAGTGACTAGCTTTTCTGCATTGAAGTTGGTTGTGTGGCGGGATAGTGATGGGTGTTTTTGTGTTGGTTGGGTAGACGAATGACGGTAGGTGTGCCCCCCCCCACCGCCTTCCTGCAGTCTTCCTGTGTGCCGCCTTGCTCTGTCCCTGCAGCCATACACCTCCTGCAGAACATGCATACTCTCTGCTTCCTCTACACCCTACGCTGTAATCCCTCTGTGTAACCCACCCTACTACAGCCCCTGTGGCTCTCTCTCCCGGTTCTACCACTGCCACTTGTCTGTGTGCCCATCACACCCCTGCAGTCTCACTGTGTAGCCCTACCCCAATGTATCCACTGTGTACTGGCCTCCCATGCCCCTTGTGGTTCTCTCTGTCCCAACGTCCCTCATGGTATTCCATATGTGCCCACTTCCTTCCCTGCATCCTGTTTTTTGTGCTGCTCAAGCCACTGCAGACCCTGTGTATACCCCTGTTCCTCCTCTAGCTCCTGTGTACCTGCCCCAGCTGGCCCTTTGTGTCCCACTTCCCCTGCAGCCCTCCTGTGAGTTTGCTGCCCCCTCTGCATGCACTTTTGTTTGGCCACGCCCCCTCCAGTCCATATGTCCAATACATCTTCCATCCCCTATGCGTTGCTCTGCCCCCATATACTTCCCCCTGCTGTCCCTGTCTGTGCCCTCTGCACCCCTCCAGCCTCTCTATCTGATGCCCCATCTTGCCCTCAGCAGCCACTCAATGTCCCTTATCGCCCTTCCTTGTGCCCCCACCCCAGTTGGGGAGTTATATTAACCCTGCCTCCCACCACACCATCTGTAATCTCCCCTGATGTTCACGAACACCAGGGGAGATTTCAAGAAGAGTGAACCCCGGGATCGCAGAGGTGTTCCTCAAACACCTCCCAATTCAAAAGCCTCGTTTATGTTGGCCAGTGAGTGCTCTGCACAGAGGATCTCTTGATGAAGTCGGACTTTGTGTAGTGTTTAGAAATGCATAGCTCTCTGGGGTCACCCTGTCTCAACCGCAAACCTCAGCTAACCATAAAAAACAGCAACACTGGGCTGGCAGCTGCTTAGAAAATGCACAAACAGTGGTTACAAAAGTTCAGATTTTTGACATCTCTGCTTGTTCCTAAAAGCTGGAAAGATGGTGACCTCAGCACAGCAAGTCTTTTATTGATTCCATTTTTAGTTTTAAAAAAACCGCTTTCTTGAACAGTTTCCTCATTTTTCCCAAAAATGAAAAAAACTCAAAACGAGTTCTATGTTTTGTCTGTTTTCTTGGTTCCCTCTAGGGCACTCCACAAACCTAGGGTAGCTTTACAACACCAACATGTGGGAGTAAACAGGACCCAAATTTGGCATGGATACCTTTTGTGGAAAAAAAAGTTATAAAGGCTTAAGTGTGCAGTGCCCCGAACATCAAAAAAGGGCTCAGAAATGGGGTGGAAAAGACTCAGCAGCTCCGGGGTTAAAGGAGACTGCAACTATTCTGGCTCTGGTCCTGGCCTTACTGAACCCTGGTGGGCAGAACATCTTCAGATGAAAGGTAAACACTGAGTATGCTGCAGTGGCAGACCACATCCTGGCCTTGTTCACTTGACCCAAATCCAACTGTTCAATCAAGTACAGCATTCCCTCCACGCCCTTCGTTCCATGAGGTAAATCCCGCCTCAGAGACCGGAAAACAGGAATGCTGAAGGAACCCTGCCCACCCTCAGTTGGGTGCACTAGAATGACAGCATTGCCCAAGCACATCCTGTCTTCTTCCTGTCAAGGATGAGGGATGTTGAAGTTTGGGTAGGGCCTGAGCCTCTTTCGGTACTCTCCAAAAACGTTCCTCCCTTGTAGGGCTTGAGGGGGAAGAGTAGGAGCGTCAATGAAGCACTGACAGCGAGATAACTTGGGGCCACATGTACGAAGCCTTTTTGAGGTTCCAAATGGGCCGATTGGCAGAATCGGCCCGTTTGTAAACGTAAAAAGGCATTTTGACATATACCAAACCAAAATAGTGATTCCGTAACCCGTTACCGAATCACAATTTGGGTTGGCGGTTCGGTATTAGGAAGGCACATGTTTAGAGCATCCCGTTCTAATACCGAATCACAGTGGTATGTATGAATGTTTTGCGACCAAAATTCGGTCCGTTTTACCATTAAATTGAATTTGGTGGTAACCCTTCCGCAAATGGAAAGGACTCCCTGAGGGACCCTTTCTGAATGTTTGTAAAAGCATTTTTTTAAGAGCAGGCAGTGGTCCCACGGACCACCGCCTACTCTTAAAAAATGAAAAGAAAAATGTTCATTTTTGGTTTTGAAAGACATCCCGTTTTCCTTTGAGGAAAACGGGCTGCATTTTAAAAAAAGAAATATTTTTTAAAGCAATAACAGACATGGTGGTCTGCTGACCCCAGCAGGCCACGATCCCTAGGATTTTAGCGATTCCCAATGAGGTAGGTCTATTTGCGACCCACTGATAATTGTAAATGAAACTCAAGAGTTTCATACATTTGAAATAGCGATTCCCTAATCGTGATTCACAGGAAATCACAATTAGAAACTTGCAATTTCAAACTTTCGTACACGTGGCCCGTGGTGTATCCGAGGTTACATATACATGCTCTTACTAGATTGGGCTCTGGATGCCATGGATGGTGCTCCTCGGTCTGCTGGGCAGCCGGCGAGGAGACGTTCCTTGCCGAAAGCCGAATTGGGTACAAAGAAGTTGGTCTGCGCAAGCGTGTGGACTCTTCTGTGCATGTGCAACCTTTTCTTTGGCCTCAGTCACTTCAAATGGTGTTGTATCGCGTATATAAAGCCAGGTGAGTCTTTTGGGGGCAAGGGGGAGGATAGTGCTGAATACTACTGCTGCAGTGAACAAAAAACATTCTGAAGGCAAAGGCTGTGGGATGCAAGGGAATGGATACTCTGATGTCTCTGATTCACAGTATATGATTTGACGTCCACTATTGACCAGAAAGTTGGCCTAAGAAAGTCGTTCAACAGAATATGGGGTTTGGGCTGATGACGGCTGTAAGCCAGAAACCGGTCCCAGGATGCTTGTTTCCGGTCCAGGGAAGACATGGCTTGGCAGTTCAGGCTGGACTGTTCCCATGAGGCACAGGGTCAGACTGATTTGCATATGGCCATGTCTGAACTGGGGTGGCGGAGTGAGCTAAAGAATGATGATGGATTAAACCCAGATCAGTTGACTGGGGGTGAGTGCTTGCAATGTTCAACACTCCGTCCATCATCCCCTTTGGTTTTGCTATGGGGTTTGCAAGACAGGATGCGCCTGAATCTTCTTAAGAGACTGTGTTGAGGCAATTCAAGAACGAGCCTAGTTTGTGTTCGCCCCTCCATTACTTTACAATGGATGCGACTTTAAATTAATCATAAGGACCAGAAAAAATCAATCTGACAGAATGTGTGGCCACGCTCTATCCTTTAGAGGAAGTGGCGGACCAGCTAGCTACGCTATCAGGGTACACTGTGGTGGCAAGCTTGGCGGGAAGGACCTCGATGGCAGATGAGAACACTTTGAAAGACACTGCTGAGAAGAAGGTGTACTCTGGTTATAAGAAGGTCTATATTTGGCCACAATTTTCCCTTCGTGCAGAAGTTTATGGAGCAGTTTCTAACCCGGACTGTAAATCTTTTCTGATACAATTGAAGATAACACTCAGGTAAGTGTTGAAGAAGACTTTATTCAGCTTCACCACCACAAGTCCAGTCAGCTGGAGTCAGCTGTGGAATCTTCACAACAAACGGTAAGCATGAAGCAAGGGAATGAAAGGGAGAGGGGGGAACGGACTGTACCAACTGCCAGATTATAACATTTTCTCAAAGCAGTTCATGAGGGTGAAGAATGTTCAGATTGGCTGGAGAGTATGGAGAAACGAGCATTTTTATTTGACGTTTCTTTTGATGCAGTCAGGGATTCTGCAGTAGCCGGTGGTGCTTCAGTTGCAGTCCGTAGCAACTTAAACCTAAGAGAGTGGAATACGGATGCGGCTCAGAGGCCCGCAGCCCTGGAAATGCAGTTCGAGGGGATTTACCTGTTTGGAGCAGAGTTGCAAGATAAACTACATAGAGTTTTTAAGGAAAGAAAGCATTCCTTCTCATTCAGGAAACAACATACCAATGATATTAGTATAAAAAATCATCTTTCCGTCACCCCTCCAGAAGGCAACCGACACAGGAGAATCTGTCCAGATTCCAAGGAAATTCTTCCTTCTGAAGGAAAAGCCGCTTTTAGGATCAAATGAATAACGTTCCTGACTATGCCGGAAGGACAGTGGCCCAGGATTGGTGGAAAGATCCAACACTTCCTGGCAGAATGGACCAAGTGCATTTCAGACAGGTGGGCATTGACGATTGAGGAGTGGGGTAATGCAATAGAATTTATCTCCATCCCTGTTTCCCCGAAGGATCCAGTAAAGAGGGAATCACTGCCAATCGGGATTCAGACACTTTTGTCCTTGAAGGCGTTTGTCCCAGTACCCGAGTTGGAAAAAGGGGAGGGTGTATATTCCAGTCTGGACCTAGTGTTGAAGGCAAATGGAGCGTACCGGATTTTGATTGAATTAAAGAAGGTGAAAAAAATGTGTCAAACAAATTCCATTCAAGATGGTGACTCTCCAGAGACATCACATTGGTGCCAAAGCATCACTCCATGATTAACATGAACTTAATGTATGCCTTGTTCTATATACTAATGGCAGAAGAACATCAAAAGTTTCTTAGATTCTGTATATGAGGGCGCCTTTGGCAATTCTTAGTTTTGCTATTCAGTCTAAAATCATCACACAGGATGTTTACAAAGATGGTGGCACCTCTGGTGGCGCGGCTTCATCTGCAGGCAATACCAAACTTCCCGTATTTAGTTGTGTAACATCCAATAAATGAAAGATGATACCTTAATTGCTGTGTCAGGATGTATGTTTATTCTAGGTAATCAATCAATCAGGTACAGCATATATAAAGGGTAGTAACCCAGGTTCCAGTAAAGGTTAAAGTAAGGGTTAAAGTAAAGGCCTAAAGTAATGCCCCACCGGGAGCAGCTGCCCTGCTGCTCAGCCTCCAAGATAACTGACAAATCCACATAGACTCACACAGATAGAACAGTACATGACATCACAGAGACTGGCTGAGCAGCAGAGAACAAGACACTAAGAAAGGACAAAGAGGAGGGAAAGCAGGATACAACACACCTTTCCCCTTAACAGAAATGATGAAGAAGACAGAATAGAAAACAGAGGAGCAAAGGAATGAAAGAACATAGAACGCACACCAAATATAGACCCAAAAGGGTGTGAGTACAAAAGGTTGTACCAACACCAGAAGACAACAAAAGAATGCAAGAATAACAGAGTGAGGATGGAGTCACTAACAAAGGAAACTGAACACCTCAATAAATATTGAGCAAAATGGTTCAGTTCCGCAAAATGTAAATGAAATTTGAACACCTCTAATAAAATAGAGCACCTAAGTGGTTCACGTCTACAGCTCCTCACCAATAAAACTGAGCACCTCTACGGCTCCTCACCAATAAAACTGAGCACCTCTACGGCTCCTCACCAATAAAACTGAGCACCTCTATGGCTCCTCACCAATAAAACTGAGCACCTCTACTGCTTCTCACCAATAAAACTGAGCACCTCTATGGCTCCTCACCAATAAAACTGAGCACCTCTACGGCTCCTCATCAATAAAACTGAGCACCTCTACAGCTCCTCACCAATAAAACTGAGCACCTCTATGGCTCCTCACCAATAAAACTGAGCACCTCTATGGCTCCTCACCAATAAAACTGAGCACCTCTATGGCTCCTCACCAATAAAACTGAGCACCTCTACAGCTCCTCACCAATAAAACTGAGCACCTCTACGGCTCCTCACCAATAAAACTGAGCACCTCTACGGCTCCTCACCAATAAAACTGAGCACCTCTACGGCTCCTCACCAATAAAACTGAGCACCTCTATGGCTCCTCACCAATAAAACTGAGCACCTCTATGGCTCCTCACCAATAAAACTGAGCACCTCTATGGCTCCTCACCAATAAAACTGAGCACCTCTACGGCTCCTCACCAATAAAACTGAGCACCTCTACGGCTCCTCACAGCAAGCATAAATAACACTGAGCACCCCTTTGGCTCATCATCATGAAATATAAGCAAAACTGAGCACCTCTATCGCTCATCACCATAAAGCATGAAAAGGATGGAGCACCTCAACAAAGTTGAGCACAAATGTGGCCCCGCACAAGTACGCATTAAATAAAATCAAACACTAGAAAAATTCATCACTAGAGAATTCAAATATAACGAACACCTCAAAAGGATTGAGCACAAAAGTGGTTCAGTTCCGCAAAACCAGAGAATCCAAAGAACCAGAGAATTCAAATAGAAACGAACACCTCAAAAGGATTGAGCACAAAAGTGGTTCAGGTCTAGTAAGCATAACGGAATAGAATACATCTATAAATCAACACCAGAAAGACAAAAGTTGAGCATAAAGAAAACACCATAACTAACACACTCTAACACGCTTAGAATATCACAAGCAAATCCCACACACAAAATTGTGGCGCAAACAGCACACTGCATAAATTATTAAATATGCAACAGAGCAGATCACAAAATTTCAAAACATAACAAATTAAAATAATAAAAGTAGTCACCGTAGTCCAATCTTCGTAGGTACCTCCTCCCTGAGTTGTAGAATGAAGCGTGAATGAAAACGCCGGTAATCTATTCGTTATGCAGGCAGTCATCAACTCCAGCACGGCGATGCAGAAGCCTCCGATCCCCAGATGACTCGAATTCAACGACATTCCGATGGAAGTTCATGAAATAACACTGAAGATGGATAACGAACATTGAAATGCCACAGACACGGTCATCGTAGATCACAGAGTACAGGCCGGGATTCACTTCCATTTGACCCAGTAGCAACATTTCCCTTGGCTGATGGTGCAATTGTTCTCTTGCGAGTCATGTTGTGCCCTCTCACCAATGAGACTGGATAACTGCAGGCCCCTGATGATATTCTCAGAATCATCAGCATTGCAATTCCTAAACTTTGTTGGGGCCAGCCATAAGCAACTTGAAGTAATCCTCTCTTCTGCCCCAGCGGCTGCGGTGCATTGTAAAGAAAACGACTGGAATACATTGTGGTTGGCAAGGTGTGTGGAGTGCCTTAACCGTGAAAGAATGCGCCAATCGCAAAATGGTGGCACGTTTCCTGATGCTGAGCCGGGTGGCTCGAAGCGCATCTTGGCAGCTCAGCATGAAGAAACTGGAGGCTGCGCGCGGCGAAGATAGGCTCGGTGAGCGCGAGCAGAATCCGTTGGGTGAGTGCCAAACTGCCGATTCTATGTCTTTTTAAAACAATGAAATTTTATAAACAAACTGCTAAATAATCCCAAAATAGTCACTGCCTACGTTATAAATAAAATTAATGTCACAAGAATGCACCTCGTTAAACAGTCACTTCAAGCTGGGACCCGATACTTGCCCCGTAGTTCATCCAGGTTGTGCTGATTTTGTTCAGCAGAGAGTACAGACTCTCCGACTCCTCTCAATCAAACCGCTAACTACCAACTGTTCATAGCGCATAAAAACAGGAATATCTAATAGGACAGATAATAGCACCTTCCAAACAGAATAACGATCTTACTGTCAGTCAAATAAAGGTACTAAACACTTCAGCAGGACTTCAAGCTTGTAGTATTGAATCCCCAAAAAATTTAAACTGCAGGTATCACGTATCAGATCATATGAAGTCCAATAAACATCTGATGCGAAGGCAGACTTTTGACATGTCCCAAGCGACATACCAACGCACAACTTACTTCTGTAGGCTGTCTGATGTTATAGACACCGGTGGGGCATTGAAAGCGTTGGCAATGGGTGCAATTCAGTTCCTCTTAGTTTCTTAAGTAGTTTCTTCTGTAGTTTTGTCACGGATAGTTCCGTTTCTCCAATCGTCGCCAGTGTAACATCCAATAAATGAAAGATGATACCTTAATTGCTGTGTCAGGATGTATGTTTATTCTAGGTAATCAATCAATCAGGTACAGCATATATAAAGGGTAGTACTCCAGGTTCCAGTACAGGTTAAAGTAAGGGTTAAGGTAAAGGCCTAAAGTAAGGCCCCACCGGGAGCAGCTGCTCTGCTGCTCAGCCTCCAAGATAACTGACAAATCCACATAGACTCACACAGATAGAACAGTACATGACATCACAGAGACTGGCTGAGCAGCAGAGAACAAGACACTAAGAAAGGACAAAGAGGAGGGAAAGCAGGATACAACAAGTTGCTCCATGTTCCTTCAAAGGAGGCCTTATGTCATCATCTGGAATTCACAAAAACTACCCTGAGTCAACTTGGCTTCTTGATAAATCTTCCAAAATACCAATTAATCCCCACAAAAGATTTTGTATTCATTAGGCCAAGTGTCAGGAGGGATTTTTGCAGAGTCTGTTGTCCGATATAAGAGCAGACAGAGACCGATTAAGTTATTGAAGGGAGACTGGAGAAGGTGCCAGCTCGCAAATGGATGGAGGTACATGGCGTCCTGTGTCTTCACAATGCAATGGCCAAGGCTACATCTTCATCCCCTTAATAGCATCTCCACAGACCTTGGTCTCCGACTGTCTATCCCTTAACACGTTGGTTCCAGTGCCTTCGGAGATCAGGCTTCGGAGACAATCTGAGCAGAGGAATGATCATGCAATCGGATACACCAGTAATTCTGACAACGGATGCCAGTGCCCTGGGATGGGGTGCGACTTTGGATGCTCTCAAGCTGCAATCAAAGTGGCTGCCCCAGAAGTCGGGCAGATCATCAAACTGGAGGGGACGAATGGCAGTGTATCGAGCTCTTCTTCACCTTCATCAGCAGGTCCATCAGCACAATGTATTGTTAAGATCAGACAATACTGTGACAGGGGCTTATGTGGATCACCACAGCAGCGCACGCTGAGAGTCCATGAACAAGACTGAGGTGATGCTGACCAGGTGAGCGGTGTCTCATCTGATGTCGATTACTGCAATCCACATCAAAGGACTGGACAGTGTCGAAGCGGATCATCTAAGCAGGCTGTTTGCACCGTCCCAAGACCTCTGTTTATCCAGCAGAGGTTTTGTGAAGGTTTTAGATCCCTTTACATTCAAGCACAATGTCCTTCTTCTAAGGTTCTGTTTCATGTTTCCCGGAACAGGAGGCCCGAGGGGATGGATGATCTGCTACCACATGGCAAAAAAAATCTTGCTTGGCTCAGGCAAATTACGCATTGGAAGTTTAGAAGGGCACACCATTGTTTTTTTTTTTTTTTAAGTTTGCCAAGTTGATCATTAAGGATGAAAGGATGTTTATTTATTCATAGATATAGCTACATAGGAATGTTTTGACTGGATGGTGACACATTTGGCCTCATATTTCAATAAAAGTGTTGTCTGGCTCAGACTGATTCCACATGGATCTTAGAAAAGGGTTTAACCTCTGAGAAAAAGAAGGATTTGGGAGCTGATGTAGCTTTCATATACAGAAAGTATAATTATTAATTGGATATAACTGAAAAGAAATGCATTAAACCAATTGTCATCATTTCAGTGGTACCTGATGTGGCAAATAAACCATAAATAGTGTAGACGGAGCTACATTTATAAATAATAACACATACTTGTGAGGCAAGTTGATCTTTGTAAAAGAAAGGATGCTTACTCACTTGGATTCAATTCCATAGGAATGGATTGTCTTAAGGGAGGCACGTTTAGTGCCATGTTTCAGTTGAAAAGTTTCCTAATTGCATATTTATAGTACAAAGGAATGCATTGATTCAGGGTGTGACCAGTTTGGTGCTACATATAGAGATAAATATTTCTTGGCTCAGACAAATTACGTTTAGGGAGTAAAGAGGGCTGTTCCATTTTTAAATAATAGGTAAGGATGGTTACTTATTCGTATATATGTCTATAGCAGTGGTTCCCAAACTTTTTAGAATCACAACACACTTTTTAGAAAGACAAACTTTTGCGACCCACCTACCTTTAATGGACATGAGGAGGGGTGATTTTTTAATGTAATTAAAACTTCATGTTCCACCAGAAAACTCACAGACAGGTTAGACCTTGCACACGGCTCCATTCTGCTGCATCATAGATCGCGCAAATTTTTTATTGTTTTAAATTCACTTCGCGCCGCCCTACCTGTCCTCAGTTGTGCTGTCCCCGTTCCGCCGCGGCCTGTGCCGTTTGAGTGGAGGGACCTGCACCATCGTTCCTTCACTGCCCCGGAAACACCCACACCAGAAGTCAGCGCACTAGACGCAGCTGCCTTCGATACCCGCCCACTTCCATCCGGCTAAAAGGAAGTGCTCAGTGCGGACGCGCAGCGGCGCACCAAAGGCAGCCCGTCTGCGCCCGTCCGCACCTGGCCGTCGCCGGCCGCCGGCCACTCTGCCCATTTTCTTCCTTGCTTGCTCTTCTTCTTTTTTCCTATTATTGCTACGAAGCTATAGCTCACTCACGGCCTTTATACAGTACACAAGCCACGAGCTTCACGCACTCAATAGAGCACCCTCCCCCGTGAAACGTATTAATCTTCATCAGCCGGCTGAGGTCATCACGGCTCACACAAACATCTCCTCCAGTAGCCAATCCCCTTTGAAAGCAAGCCCTATTCATTCCCCAAATAACGGTACATCGGCACATCCTAACCACCTAAATGGGATATATTGCAATGCTCGATCTCTCTCAAAACACGCCCTTTAAATTTGGACTTTGCTAGATTTTGAGAAACCAGACCTTTTTTTTGTCACCGAGACGTGGCTCCATGAGTCTTCTCTCCCGGACATTTCTACAGCCCTCCCCCACGATTACCAGCTGACCAGACTGGATAGGACCAACAAAAGAGGCGGAGGCCTAGCAATAGCCTTTAGGGCCAACTCCAAACTCTGTATAATTGATACACTTCTCACAGATTGGGGAGAAATCTGCATTTTCAAAATGAATTGCCTACAAAGGGGTCCTGGAGAGGCGCCTTACTCTATCGCCCACCAGGTAAAAAAGCTCACTTTTCTAGCCATCTAACTGAGACGATTGCTCCACATGTCCTGGCTGCCGATAATTTTCTCCTATTGGGAGACTTTAATCACCATGCCGAACTCTTATATGACCCGCACTCTAACAGCCTCATTTCTAGTCTAAACACCTTAGGTCTCAACCAGCTGGTGATTGGTCCCACCCATATAGCTGGCCACACTCTAGACCTCTTATTCACCAACTTGTCCCATGACAAGGTCGAAGCACCGATTCCAGTTCTTTGGTCCGTCCATCATATACTAAAATTTCACATTCAGGTAGCTCTGACCCTGAATAATTCCCGAAAAGAACCAACGTTAAGCAGGTCATGGGACAAAATTAACCTAGCTTCTTTTTCCCTACACTTTACCCCCCCTCAATTATCCAAATTGGACAACCCCAATGCGGCAGTCGAATCCTTTGAGGCAGCAATTAGTCAGACTCTCGACAGAATTGCTCCCAGAAAAAAAGTCAAACGCCCTCATAAATCATCTCCCTGGTTCACTACAGACTTAAAAGTAGACAAATTAGCCGCCAGGAAGGCTGAACGCAAGTGGAGACACTCAAAAAGTGCCATAGATAGACAGGACTACAAATCCATACACAGACGCTATCTTGACCACATTGCCATGGCTACAAAAATCTACTTAGGGGATAGAATTAATCAAGCCTCCAACTCCCACAAAGAATTGTACAAGATACTAAAAGAATTTACTAACCCCTCCTCTTGTCAGCCAACACAGACTTCATCGCAAGAGTGGGTGGATACCCTATCATCTTTCTTTGTGGATAAAATCAATAATATCCATAGCCTCTTCCCCATTTAGCCAGTGAACCATCAAATCAGAGATCTGCCAGCAATCACCTTTCGCTCCCTACTCTACTCAATGAATTCTCCGAATTCACTCACGAAGACGTTTCGTCTGCGTTCAGAAGGGTGAAATCTGGTTCCCCCACAGATCCGGTCTCGGCTCATGTACTGTCCAAAATCGAACCAGCCCTCCTTCCCGGTCTAACCAAACTTCTCACTCTTTCATTATTTCACTCTACTGTGCCTTCAAGATGGAAAGAGGCCATGGTCAGACCTATTCTAAAGAAGCCCACCCTATGGCCATGTCTGAACTGGGGTGGTGGAGTGAGCTAAAGAATGATGATGGATTAAACCCAGATCAGTTGACTGGGGGTGAGTGTTTGATTGGCTCAAACGTTCCGTCCATCATCCCCTTTTGTATCGCTTTGTTCGCCATAAGTTGGCGGGGGTATGCCCAGACGTGGGTCCCTTGCTCACTTTGCCACTGGATTCAAGCAAGCCTGGCTGATGACGGCTGGAATGCCAGAAACCGGTCCTAGGATGCTTGTTTCCGGTCCAGGAAGACATGGCTTGGCAGTTCGGGCTGGACTGTTCCCATGAGGCACAGGGTCAGACTGATTTGCATATGGCCATGTCTGAACTGGGGTGGTGGAGTGAGCTAAAGAATGATGATGGATTAAACCCAGATCAGTTGACTGGGGGTGAGTGTTTGATTGGCTCAAACGTTCCGTCCATCATCCCCTTTTGTATCGCTTTGTTCGCCCTAAGTTGGCGGGGGTATGCCCAGACATGGGCCCCTTGCTCACTTTGCCACTGGATTCAAGCAAGCCTGGCTGATGACGGCTGGAATGCCAGAAACCGGTCCTAGGATGCTTGTTTCCGGTCCAGGGAAGACATGGCTTGGCAGTTCGGGCTGCACTGTTCCCATGAGGCACAGGGTCAGACTGATTTGCATATGGCCATGTCTGAACTGGGGTGGTGGAGTGAGCTAAAGAATGATGATGGATTAAACCCAGATCAGTTGACTGGGGGTGAGTGTTTGATTGGCTCAAACGTTCCGTCCATCATCCCCTTTTGTATCGCTTTGTTCGCCCTAAGTTGGCGGGGGTATGCCCAGACGTGGGTCCCTTGCTCACTTTGCCACTGGATTCAAGCAAGCCTGGCTGATGACGGCTGGAATGCCAGAAACCGGTCCTAGGATGCTTGTTTCCGGTCCAGGGAAGACATGGCTTGGCAGTTCGGGCTGGACTGTTCCCATGAGGCACAGGGTCAGACTGATTTGCATATGGCCATGTCTGAACTGGGGTGGTGGAGTGAGCTAAAGAATGATGATGGATTAAACCCAGATCAGTTGACTGGGGGTGAGTGTTTGATTGGCTCAAACGTTCCGTCCATCATCCCCTTTTGTATCGCTTTGTTCGCCCTAAGTTGGCGGGGGTATGCCCAGACGTGGGTCCCTTGCTCACTTTGCCACTGGATTCAAGCAAGCCTGGCTGATGACGGCTGGAATGCCAGAAACCGGTCCTAGGATGCTTGTTTCCGGTCCAGGGAAGACATGGCTTGGCAGTTCGGGCTGGACTGTTCCCATGAGGCACAGGGTCAGACTGATTTGCATATGGCCATGTCTGAACTGGGGTGGTGGAGTGAGCTAAAGAATGATGATGGATTAAACCCAGATCAGTTGACTGGGGGTGAGTGTTTGATTGGCTCAAACGTTCCGTCCATCATCCCCTTTTGTATCGCTTTGTTCGCCCTAAGTTGGCGGGGGTATGCCCAGACGTGGGTCCCTTGCTCACTTTGCCACTGGATTCAAGCAAGCCTGGCTGATGACGGCTGGAATGCCAGAAACCGGTCCTAGGATGCTTGTTTCCGGTCCAGGGAAGACATGGCTTGGCAGTTCGGGCTGGACTGTTCCCATGAGGCACAGGGTCAGACTGATTTGCATATGGCCATGTCTGAACTGGGGTGGTGGAGTGAGCTAAAGAATGATGATGGATTAAACCCAGATCAGTTGACTGGGGGTGAGTGTTTGATTGGCTCAAACGTTCCGTCCATCATCCCCTTTTGTATCGCTTTGTTCGCCCTAAGTTGGCGGGGGTATGCCCAGACGTGGGTCCCTTGCTCACTTTGCCACTGGATTCAAGCAAGCCTGGCTGATGACGGTTGGAATGCCAGAAACCGGTCCTAGGATGCTTGTTTCCGGTCCAGGGAAGACATGGCTTGGCAGTTCGGGCTGGACTGTTCCCATGAGGCACAGGGTCAGACTGATTTGCATATGGCCATGTCTGAACTGGGGTGGTGGAGTGAGCTAAAGAATGATGATGGATTAAACCCAGATCAGTTGACTGGGGGTGAGTGTTTGATTGGCTCAAACGTTCCGTCCTCATCCCCTTTTGTATCGCTTTGTTCGCCCTAAGTTGGCGGGGGTATGCCCAGACGTGGGTCCCTTGCTCACTTTGCCACTGGATTCAAGCAAGCCTGGCTGATGACGGCTGGAATGCCAGAAACCGGTCCTAGGATGCTTGTTTCCGGTCCAGGGAAGACATGGCTTGGCAGTTCGGGCTGGACTGTTCCCATGAGGCACAGGGTCAGACTGATTTGCATATGGCCATGTCTGAACTGGGGTGGTGGAGTGAGCTAAAGAATGATGATGGATTAAACCCAGATCAGTTGACTGGGGGTGAGTGTTTGATTGGCTCAAACGTTCCGTCCATCATCCCCTTTTGTATCGCTTTGTTCGCCCTAAGTTGGCGGGGGTATGCCCAGACGTGGGTCCCTTGCTCACTTTGCCACTGGATTCAAGCAAGCCTGGCTGATGACGGCTGGAATGCCAGAAACCGGTCCTAGGATGCTTGTTTCCGGTCCAGGGAAGACATGGCTTGGCAGTTCGGGCTGGACTGTTCCCATGAGGCACAGGGTCAGACTGATTTGCATATGGCCATGTCTGAACTGGGGTGGTGGAGTGAGCTAAAGAATGATGATGGATTAAACCCAGATCAGTTGACTGGGGGTGAGTGTTTGATTGGCTCAAACGTTCCGTCCATCATCCCCTTTTGTATCGCTTTGTTCGCCCTAAGTTGGCGGGGGTATGCCCAGACGTGGGTCCCTTGCTCACTTTGCCACTGGATTCAAGCAAGCCTGGCTGATGACGGCTGGAATGCCAGAAACCGGTCCTAGGATGCTTGTTTCCGGTCCAGGGAAGACATGGCTTGGCAGTTCGGGCTGGACTGTTCCCATGAGGCACAGGGTCAGACTGATTTGCATATGGCCATGTCTGAACTGGGGTGGTGGAGTGAGCTAAAGAATGATGATGGATTAAACCCAGATCAGTTGACTGGGGGTGAGTGTTTGATTGGCTCAAACGTTCCGTCCATCATCCCCTTTTGTATCGCTTTGTTCGCCCTAAGTTGGCGGGGGTATGCCCAGACGTGGGTCCCTTGCTCACTTTGCCACTGGATTCAAGCAAGCCTGGCTGATGACGGCTGGAATGCCAGAAACCGGTCCTAGGATGCTTGTTTCCGGTCCAGGGAAGACATGGCTTGGCAGTTCGGGCTGGACTGTTCCCATGAGGCACAGGGTCAGACTGATTTGCATATGGCCATGTCTGAACTGGGGTGGTGGAGTGAGCTAAAGAATGATGATGGATTAAACCCAGATCAGTTGACTGGGGGTGAGTGTTTGATTGGCTCAAACGTTCCGTCCATCATCCCCTTTTGTATCGCTTTGTTCGCCCTAAGTTGGCGGGGGTATGCCCAGACGTGGGTCCCTTGCTCACTTTGCCACTGGATTCAAGCAAGCCTGGCTGATGACGGCTGGAATGCCAGAAACCGGTCCTAGGATGCTTGTTTCCGTTCCAGGGAAGACATGGCTTGGCAGTTCGGGCTGGACTGTTCCCATGAGGCACAGGGTCAGACTGATTTGCATATGGCCATGTCTGAACTGGGGTGGTGGAGTGAGCTAAAGAATGATGATGGATTAAACCCAGATCAGTTGACTGGGGGTGAGTGTTTGATTGGCTCAAACGTTCCGTCCATCATCCCCTTTTGTATCGCTTTGTTCGCCCTAAGTTGGCGGGGGTATGCCCAGACGTGGGTCCCTTGCTCACTTTGCCACTGGATTCAAGCAAGCCTGGCTGATGACGGCTGGAATGCCAGAAACCGGTCCTAGGATGCTTGTTTCCGGTCCAGGGAAGACATGGCTTGGCAGTTCGGGCTGGACTGTTCCCATGAGGCACAGGGTCAGACTGATTTGCATATGGCCATGTCTGAACTGGGGTGGTGGAGTGAGCTAAAGAATGATGATGGATTAAACCCAGATCAGTTGACTGGGGGTGAGTGTTTGATTGGCTCAAACGTTCCGTCCATCATCCCCTTTTGTATCGCTTTGTTCGCCCTAAGTTGGCGGGGGTATGCCCAGACGTGGGTCCCTTGCTCACTTTGCCACTGGATTCAAGCAAGCCTGGCTGATGACGGCTGGAATGCCAGAAACCAGTCCTAGGATGCTTGTTTCCGGTCCAGGGAAGACATGGCTTGGCAGTTCGGGCTGGACTGTTCCCATGAGGCACAGGGTCAGACTGATTTGCATATGGCCATGTCTGAACTGGGGTGGTGGAGTGAGCTAAAGAATGATGATGGATTAAACCCAGATCAGTTGACTGGGGGTGAGTGTTTGATTGGCTCAAACGTTCCGTCCATCATCCCCTTTTGTATCGCTTTGTTCGCCCTAAGTTGGCGGGGGTATGCCCAGACGTGGGTCCCTTGCTCACTTTGCCACTGGATTCAAGCAAGCCTGGCTGATGACGGCTTGAATGCCAGAAACCGGTCCTAGGATGCTTGTTTCCGGTCCAGGGAAGACATGGCTTGGCAGTTCGGGCTGGACTGTTCCCATGAGGCACAGGGTCAGACTGATTTGCATATGGCCATGTCTGAACTGGGGTGGTGGAGTGAGCTAAAGAATGATGATGGATTAAACCCAGATCAGTTGACTGGGGGTGAGTGTTTGATTGGCTCAAACGTTCAGTCCATCATCCCCTTTTGTATCGCTTTGTTCGCCCTAAGTTGGCGGGGGTATGCCCAGACGTGGGTCCCTTGCTCACTTTGCCACTGGATTCAAGCAAGCCTGGCTGATGACGGCTGGAATGCCAGAAACCGGTCCTAGGATGCTTGTTTCCGGTCCAGGGAAGACATGGCTTGGCAGTTCGGGCTGGACTGTTCCCATGAGGCACAGGGTCAGACTGATTTGCATATGGCCATGTCTGAACTGGGGTGGTGGAGTGAGCTAAAGAATGATGATGGATTAAACCCAGATCAGTTGACTGGGGGTGAGTGTTTGATTGGCTCAAACGTTCCGTCCATCATCCCCTTTTGTATCACCCTAGACCCCAAGCAGCCCAACAACTACCGGCCAATCTCTCTTCTTCCTCTCTTTGGGAAGGTTTTAGAGTCTTTGGTCAACAACCAACTCACCAACCACTTAGACAGCAACAACTTGCTGGATCCCTCTCAAACGGGGTTTCGGGCTTTTCATAGCACCGAAACGGCCTTATTGGAAATGGTCGATAATATCAGACTCTCCCTTGATGCCAGACAATCTGCCATCTTGGTCCTTCTTGACCTGTCAGCTGCCTTCGACACCATCTCCCACAGCAATCTTTTGGATCGTCTGTGGGAGTTGGGTGTCGGGGGCTCCGCGCTGAACTGGCTCAGGAGTTACCTGACCGATCGTACTTCCAAAGTTCAAATAGGCGCATTCACCTCCAGCAGCCAACTCATCGACAAGGGTGTTCCCCAGGGATCTATCCTGAGCCCTACACTTTTTAATTTGTATGTATCACCTTTGGCCAACGTCATTAAATCCCACGGCTTCGATACAGTGTCGTACGCTGATGACACTCAGTTGTTAATCACACACGGACCAGACCCTACCAACACCAAAAATACAGCTTCAGGCAGTGTATGTTAGACATACACTGCTGGATGTTAAACAATCATCTTCAACTCAACGCTAGCAAAACCGAAATCATCCTCTTCGGCAATGCACAAACGTTGTGGACAAGTGATTGGTGGCCCCCCACTCTAGGCATCTGCCCTTCACCTAAGGCGGCAGTCCGCAATCTAGGAGTATTGATTGACAATAAACTTTCCATGTCAGACCACGTCAACCACGTAGCTCGCATCTGTTATGGACTAATGCGTAGCCTCCGTAAAATCTTCAAATGGGTCCCACTGTCATCTCGTATGCCACTGATCCAGGGATTAATAATTAGTCGTCTGGACTATGGCAATGCCCTTTTAGCTTCCATAAATGAAAAGCACCTAACTAAACTCCAGGTCCTTCAGAACACGGCGGCTAGACTGGTTCTAAACCTTCCACCCCGTTCCCCCTCGGCACCCAGTCTGAAAGCCCTGCATTGGCTCCCTGTCAGGAAACGGATCAATTTTAAGATTAATTGTCTAGTACACAAAACCCTTAGTGGACATGGTCCTCATTATCTGGCTAACAAACTGAAAAGGTATCAGCCCTCCAGAACTCTCCGATCTACCAATAAAAACCTCCTAACTATCCCGAAAATCCGCACAGTCAAGAACGGCGGAAGATCATTTTCCAGTCTTGCTCCCACTTTGTGGAACACTCTGCATCTACGTACAGAGAGCGACCACAAAAAGTTCAGCAAATCTCTTAAAACCTGGCTATTCTGAGACCACTTTCTCTTCAGTCTGTCCCTCCCTTCTCATCCTTTCCTGTTTTCTGAGTTCAAGCTAGCGCTTTGAGACCTTAGGGTGACATATGCGCTTAACAAGAACCAATACATAACATAACATGTACTAGCGCCTTGTCATTTACAGACAGCACATTTTTCATTGAAATGGCCACCGTCTTTGCACAGACATACATTTGTTTCTGATAAAAGTATGTAGTGTTAAATGATAATGTGGTTTCTGTGGATATTTATCATTTGTGCATCACCCATTAAAGTAGCTTTATTTGTTTTGATCCTATGAAAATCTCTGTTCCCAGCACACTTCCGAATTACTAACAAATGTGCTCCAGGTTTTGCTTTCGTAGCTGCATAGAGTTCATTTGCAGGTATTTACATTTTGTTGTGTGTTGCCAAACAAGTGCCATCCTAAGATTGTCACATAATTCACCTCACAAACTCCTCTCACTTTGCATTCGGAGAAAGAAGAGTAAACACCGATCCCAGGTTAAGAGAATAAGCAGCAACTTGTCAGCAGACATAGCCTGACATTTGACCTCTGTAGTTGAAGCTCTATAAATGTGACCACATAAATACAGAATTTAAAAGTATCTTTATTTATTGCTCGGATTTTCCCGACCCACCAAAATCAGCTCACAACCCACGGTTTGGAAAGCAGTAGTCTACAGGCGTGTTTTGGCTGGAGGATGGCACAGTTGGCCCATGCTGTGGCATAAATATAGAAAGTTGTATAGAAGTGCATTGAAGTGAGGGTTTGTTTGGTGCCACCTGTTGGGACAAACGTTGCTTGGCGCAGACATGTAGTTTCCAAGTGTGCGCCATTTATTAATGTCAATATGAATATTTGTGAGTCAAGGTGATCATCATGAGAAAAAGGGGTGGTTACATATTTGTGTACTGGCCCTAGTTTTGGTGGGAACGTTGCTTGACTCGGGCTGAATCCTCATCGTAGGGGGCGTGTTGTGTTTGGAAGACATCTTTACCATTTGTGAGCCAATGTGATTTTCCTAGAGGACCAGTATGATGACTTATGCGGATGTCACTGCACACCAAGGCACTGAAGTGAGGATCACTTGTTTGCTGCCATCGGTTGTGACAAATGTTGCTTAGTTCACATAATTTACATACGGGTAGTGTAGATTGGTGCTCCATTTATTAATGTCAATATGAATTTTTGAGGCCCGAGGTGATCTTCAGCAGAGGTGTGATTATTTACTCATAGGTAACTCCACATGAATGCATTCGCCGGGGGGGGCAGAGTTGGCACTTGTTTCGGTGGAAACGTTGCTCGGCTCAGACTAAATTCTCATGGAACTTGTAGGGGAAGTGGTGTGTTTGAAAAACATATTTGTGAGCCTACATGAATTTCCTATACAATAATTATGACTACTTATTTGAATGTAGCTGTATAGGGATGTATTTGTGGTGCCACCAGTTCTGATAAATTTTGCTTGAATCAGATAATTTACATACAGTTAGTGTCCAAAGCTGTGGTGTAGCAGTTTTTGTGTGATGCATAATTGTATTAAAATGATGTAATTTGCACATAATGAATTTGAGATATTTGCCTGTGAAGCTGTGTGTTTTTAACATGAATAATGTAGGACTTGGTTTCAAATGGTTGTTGCAGTCAGAAGCAATCTTATTCTTGCACACAGTCAACTCTCTGTCTTTCCACAACATATGTTTGTAAATAATGTTTTGAAATACAATGCCATTCTCTCATGTACAACATGACGCTTCCTTTTCAAGCTTTATTCTCATGTCATGTTAGCAAAGTGAATGCTTTCTCAAGCCCTTGGAGGTACACCATAGTGGTCCATACGTAGAAAGTGAATAGCCTCCCAGTATCATTTTGCACGATACAGGTGCTGCCTTCTTCACAGTTCGTCCGACGAAGGTTCCAAACCTACCCATCTCCGAAAGACATTTCCAAGTTGTAGGCATCTCCAACCATTAGATCTCAAATCAAGTTTCAGGAAACATCCCTGTAAAGATTCACCCAATTGAAGATGCCATGAGTACAGAATCTGTGCCATAAGTCCTAATAATTAACTCAGAAGAGACCATTTGAACAAGATGAACTGCACAATATTCTGTACACCAGATGGAGTATCAATTCACAGCCATGATAAGGATACAGGCTTTAAAATTGAATTGCTAGAGTCAAAAGCCTGTTTATTATTCCCTGTTTTGACAAAACAAGACTTACTAAGTACTAGTAAGTCCCTGTAACTCCCCGATCATGGGACTTCAAAAAAGCGAATAAAAATGGAGAATAGTGCAGGACCAGACAAAAGGTAAATTAAATTGTAATCTCATGTTGTTCTGTGGTACCAAATCCTGATATAATCCTTTTTCAGATTCCATCAGCTGTGGAGTGGTTCACCATCATAGATCTGTGCCAAGCATTCTTTTCCATTCCCCTACATGAGGGCAGTCAGTTTCTTTTCACATTAACATTTCAGAGTAAAACCCTTGTTTGGTGCAGGGCCCCACATGTGAATACTGAAAGCCCCTCAATCTTTCATCTCATATTGGAGAAAAATCTGGAGACCTTACAGTTGCCCTGTTATTCACTGCTCATGCAATATATAGACGGCTTATTGATGGCACCTAAAACGAAAGAGAGCTGCAAACTAGACACAATTACCCTGTTAATTCACCTAGCAAGAATGCCCGCAAGGTTTCTCCAAGTAAGCTCCAGTGTTGTCAGAAAGAAGTCCTATACTTAGGACACCACATTTAAATGGGAGTGAAAAAGCTGTCCAAAACACACATCTCGGCAATCCTGAGAATGGACTGACCCACTACACAAAGAGAAGTCAGGATGTTTCTGGGAATGATTGGCTTCTGTTGTCAATAGATTCTAAACTTTTCCCTAGTGGCAAATCTTCTACAGAGGCTCACACGCAATGATGTGAGTGATCCGGTACTCTGGATTGAAGAATGCATTTGTGCCTTCCTAGAGTTCAGAAACAACTCAGCAGCCCTAGGAATGCAGGACTACAACAAAGATTTCTTCATCCTCTGTTACGAACATGACGGGTGGGCATTGTCTGTATTGGCACAGGCTCATGCAGGTGTGAAACAGCCAGTGGCTTCCTTTTCCCCCACATTGCATCCTGTGGCCGTGGCACTTCCTGGATGTCTAAGATCCGTTGCTGCTCTTAGCATAGGAACCCAGCGGAGTGCCAGTGATGGAGCAGGGTAAATAAAATAATTTGTACCCCCCTTGGAAAATGAATGAGCTTTAATAAATTAACGATACTAATTGTTTGATGGAGCATGAGGTAATCAACAAATGCACCTTTAGTAAACACTACATAAGGGTAACCCGCAATTTGTGCAAAATCTAATTTATTTACAATTGTGAAGTTGATTAACACTAAAATTGTGATTTGCGTACTAATTAGAGTAAAATCGCATGATTTATGCTAGGTAGTAGAATTGTATTGTGGCACAGAATGCGGATGGTAAGTAAAATGGCTTTAAATGTCGCTTCTGCTAGGTAACACCTAACACGGGTCTTTAGAATGGCGGGTGGTAAACAGAAAGGCTTATTTTCTTTGTTTTAATTTTGGTTGTGTTTGTTCTTATGATAGTTCATTCGGGCCTGTTAGGCCATGCTGTGAAAATGGCTGCCGAGACAGATGAGGTCACGTGAAAAATCAAAGATGGCCTCTAAGCGGAAGAAATAGAGGAGATGAACCACGTGGGTACGGCCCGTGCACGGAGTGAGAGATGTCAAGGTCGCATTGACCTGCAATAAGGAGGGTGCCAAGAAAGACTCAGCACGTATTCGTGGGAATAAATGAGAAAAGTACTGAGCGATAATGGACTAACTAAATTGTGACCATCGGGATCGCAACAAAATGAATGGACAAATTGGACTGCTTTTACCCAAAGGTCATGAGAATCATTGTACCCTTAACTGTCCCCAAAACCAGTTTGAACAAGGAAGGCGATGAGGTGATTATCACCACCCCTCAAATGGACCAATTAGCGTGATTCTTGCCCCTAAGGATTGCAACTTTTTGTGTAGTAAGCTAGAAGTAGGGTATAAGAGGGACTACTCTTATGTGGGAGGGGTTGCTTCTATAGGCTGCTTCTTTGGGTTGCCTTTTTGCTGCTGCTGTGGCCGCTGCTATTGATGCTACTGCTGCCGTTGGTATTTCTTGCCATACCATTTTTCCTAATTTCCATTTTTCCACCTCAATATTACGAGAGGACTCTGTCATTTTGGACTTCGAACTTGACTGGGGAAGGAACAAGACCGTTGCGGGACATCTGTAAGGGAGGTCCGATCGAGGAGGCATTTAGCGGGACAGTCAGTCAGTTTGGGAGTCTATTCTGTGATCTACGGTTTATCTTCTTTTGGTGAACCATTCCTATCTGCATCTAAATGGGTAATGCATAATTTTCAATTCTTTATTAGAACTTTTCATAAAAATGTTATTAATGTATTAAAAGTGATTGAAAAACTAAGAATCTCACCCGTGCAATTGAGAAATTAGATAAAATTTCATTCTAATTAAAAATGAGTCTGTGGTTCTTTAGTTCATTAATAAGTTTAAAGTTTAACAGGTTTTAAAGTGATTGAGCTGGTCTTAATCAGCATCAACTTATTCTACTAGTTGGTCCATCGACCAAAGAGCGGAATACCTTGATGTTTGGAACCGACAGGATCAAAAGCTAATGTATATGATGTCCGAGGTATTATTCTGTCAGAATTAACAAGGTATCCCGTTCCTCCAGCAACACATTTCTCCTTGGTATGTAATCCAGTGAACGAATGAATGTATGATATGCGGTGTTATGGGCCCCACCGTCATATGGTTTAATAGATGTGAATGATTTACCTGGATTCGTGTCCTGAGGAGAAATTTATATTAGCCGCGCTGGATCAGATTTCTTGGTAGCAGAGTTATGGTTACTATAGATTAGTTTGGTGATTATTGATTATTGATTTATTGATTATTCATGTCTAACACTTCGTGTCGAATTGTATTATGTTATGTGTAAGTCGAAACTTTGAAGCTTCCGGGAAGTAGGAAGTGGACACGTGTGGCAAGAGAAGTCACATGGAATTGTGCATTGTCTGATTTTTCAAAATTGGTGATAACACAGGATTGTGTTATGATAGGGACATTTCATGTATAAAAACGCGTATGAGTGAAATAGCAACAGGTTTTCTTGTGAAACTCTGGCCTTAATTCTCAGGAGCAGTGTAGTCTCCACATGTGTTCTATCCCCAGAGAAACGGGTTTACCCCTTGCTTGAGAGAAGGGTAAGGTAGAGAGAAGTGCTACACTTATCGAACGAAACAGTATTCTTGCAAGATAGAGCAAACTATTTCTTTTGTTTAGCGAAAACAGACAATGGTAATGTGTTTTACGTTGTAACTAATAAAATTCAGTCGAGAAAAGAAGGTAAGAAAACTGCCGATAATTATTGTAAAGGAGGGGTCAGAAAAGACAGGAGTAGTTCTGACGTCAACAAAGACCGTGCTGGTATTGGCCAGTTGGGGGAAAACGAAGAGCTTCCTGATTGGTGCGTTGGTGTGAAGACACGCTGGTATTGGTCAGTTGGGAGTGACGTAGAGTTTTCGGATTGGTGCGTTGGTGTGAGACGTGCTGGGATAGGTCCGAATAGCCAAACAGTAGAAAGAACAGAGTAGTGAAGAATTTTCGTGAGTTTGTTGGAGAGAAAGAATCGTGCAATATGGCTTATTATGAGTATGGTAGAGAGAAACCGTCATGGATGGCGAAGATTAAAAACTTCTTCAAGAAGGACAAAAAGGTAGTGACTAGGGAAGGAGAAGTACTTCCTCCGCCGAAAACGCCAGCTTCTCATATGATGTTGAAATATGGTTATCATACTTGCATTTGGTTGGAAAATTGGACAAAATATACTCAGAACGATGGAGTATTGGCGTTTCCAGAAAACGGTTCGTTTAGCACAGCTGTACTTCGAAATTTGAGAGAGAAAATGATGAAACTTGAACCGAGACATAGACCAACACAGTTTGAAGCGTTAGGTGAATGGGAAGATGAGATGTATGAAAGAGAAAGACACAGAGGTGCAAAGAATTATAGTTTAGTTCATGGAAGAGTATGGGGAGTGAATCATGAAGATAGGATGAGACGATGGAGGTATGCTAATATGACGGATGGGTTGTTTCCTGTCAGAACAGTTGAAGAAGTTACAGGGAGAAAGTGTACGGAGAAAAAGAAACATGCAGTAACAGAGAGGTATGGCTATGGAGGTAGCGATACAGAGGATGAGTTGCTGGAAGACATTTTAAATTGAAAACCACCTCCATATCAACAGAATTCTGCGGTGGTGACTCCAAATGCACCACCAATGGAAACTGTGAGGAATCAAAGCCCTGAACGAAATTATGAAAAATCAGAAACTCCACAGAATGCGAAGCCTGATAGTGGTAATACAGCTGAATTAGCAAGAACCACAAGAGAATTGACTGAGAAAATAAGAGAATTAACCATGAACATGGAAGCCGTGACTGTGCCAGTGACAAGAGGACCAGTAATACCGGTATTTGAAAACCAAAGAATAGATGAGCATTCCTTGACAATTCCAATGAACTCGAATATGCAAAGAATGAGAGAAGGGATAATTCCAGAAACTAGAGAGACGAGATCTGGTTGGCTCATATAGATCGAGTCCACCTACAAATTTGACGGTTAATGAGAGTCAGATAAATAGGATTCCTATGGGAACCGAGTCAGCAACTGAGACCCCAGAGAGAAGTACAAATTGGATAGAAATAAATAGTACCCCTGTGGGTCCGACTCCAGAAGAATTAAATGAGTGGATGAGGAATTTACAGAAGAAAGATGTAGAACCGCAACCATTGGATGTAATCAGACTAAAGATAGACATGGAAGAGTTGATTTTAGGGACTATTGGTACAGATAGATTGAAATCCTATCAAGATGACGAACTCATGTTCATGTGTAAGAGTGTTACTTGGAGAGCTAGGAATTTGCATGAAAAATTGGAAGAAACAGCGAATGAACTAGGAGTAGAATTTGGAAAAATTAGAGGATTGCAGAAACCGTACAGGGTAGATTTTAGTGAAAAGGATATAGAAAATCTGAACACATCAGGACGATTAACCCAGATAAAGGAACTGATTGTGTTATTGAGAAAATGGGGAGATGTGGACAGATGGAGGAGCAGGTGGATAAGAAGAAAGGAGGGAACGACCGATAAAGCATCATTGGCTTTTCCGGTGAAAGAAAAGGAACCAATAGTACTAGAATATCCAATGAGGGAAACTCCAGGAGGTAGCTATGTACACGTTCCATGGTCCAGACAAGATATATTGTCATTTACAAATGACTTCCCAAGATTGAGAGAGAAACCTGTAGAATGGTATAGACAGGTGGAAAGATTTGTCAAAGTTTCAAAGGTGTTGTGGGAAGATCTGGATGGATTGTTTGAAATTGTAGTGCCAGCAGATTTATGGACAGAATGTAAGATTACAATTGATAAGGCCGAAGTAAGAATATCCAAGAGATGCAAAAACTGGAGCCCCAGGTCCAGAAGTGATGAGAAAGTATGAACAAGCCGTCACGTTTTTGAAAAATAAGATTCCACCGAAAGAGACAGATTGGGTAAAGATTGATAGAACAACTCAGGAAAGTAAGGAATCTGTACACGCCTATTATGAAAGGTTGCTTTTGGTTTTCAAACAGTATAGCGGTTATGAGGCGTTGAGTGAAAAGGACATGAGTCATTTTGTATATAGATTTGTGTATGGCTTGAAACCTGAAATAAGTGAAATGATTAAGCAGCATATGTTGTGTTGGCAGAATAGCACTGTAGATGAGGTACTAAGGTATGCAAAATATTGTAGTGATGACATCGAGTGTAGACAGCGCAAACTAAAAGAAAAGGCGATGTGGGCACAAGTAAAGGTTGCAGAAAAACAAGAGGCTCAAATGAATAATCAGTCTGGTGATGCAGGACACACTAAATCCAAACCGAATATAGGTAAGGGAAAAGGTCAAATGAGTATAGAAGAGGCTAAAAAGAAGTGGCCCTGCCATAATTGCGGAAAGTTAGGGCATTGGAGAAACGAGTGTAAGTTTCCTCCAAAAGCTAATACGGAAAATCAACCATTAAATCCACAGGTGCAGAATGAGGTGAGTTATCAACAGCTGCAACAGCCACAGGTAGTTACTCAACAGAGTCAGGTGCCACAACCACCTCTTCCAAAGAGTGTAAACCCTCAGAGATACAGTGCAGAGGCAGGATTCTACGGATTGCCGCACGCAGCTGCAGTGTCGCAGTATTGGTTACGGCAGGATGGAAATGAATCGGATGAAAGTTTATGACGGTGCCTAGGAGAGGAAGAAGAGTGCGTGCTTGGCGCAACTCTAGAGGTAGATCAGTCAGGTCCATTTGTGGATGGAGAAGTGAATGGTTTAAATGTTACATTCCTTGTGGACACTGGAGCTACCCGTTCTACTGTTAGATCAGTGGAAATTCCAAACCTTCCTCTCTCAGGAGAATATATCCCAGTTGTAGGTGTTTCAAACCAACAGATCAAAGCGCCTCTTACCAAACCAGTAGAGGTGAAAGTTGGACCATTCAAAGAGATGCATCGGTTTGTGGTATGTGATTGCAGTCCTGTAAATTTGCTAGGACGCGATCTGCTTTGTAAAATGAATTGTACCATCCATTGTACCCCGGATGGTATTGCTTTCCAGACACCAGATGAAGATGTCCTGTATAAAATGACAATGGCAGAACTAGAACCAGGAGTAAATGACATGTTTCCTGTATTTGATGCAGAGAAAATCCCAATTGAATTGAAAGGAATAGTCAGATCTGATGTATGGGATTTCACAGGCGAAGATATTGGGTTAATGAGAGGAGTAGACCCTGTAAAAATTACTGTAAGAGAAGGAACAAATTACCCAAATACTCCACAGTACAAATTAACGCCAGAAATTATTGAAGGAATAACACCTGTAGTTAATAAAATGATCGAACAAGGAATTTTGAAAGAATTAATGAGTAGCCCATGTAATTCACCTATAATGGGATTGAAAAAGCCGAATGGGACTTATAGGATAGTGCAGGATTTGAGGAAGGTAAATAAAATCGTTATTCCTTGTTGTCCAATTGTGCCAAACCCCGCTGTAATACTGTATCAGATTCCACATGATGCAGAATGGTACACAGTTATTGATTTGTGCCATGCATTTTTCTCTATTCCGTTACACCCAGACAGCCAGCCATTATTTGCATTCCGGTTTGGAGAGCGTATTTTGGCATGGTGCCGAATTCCTCAAGGGTATACAGAAAGTCCCTCAATCTTTAATCAGATCCTAAAGAAATCATTGGAAGATTTAAAAATGCCTGAAAAATCTGTGATGGTCCAATATATTGATGACCTATTAGTGGCATCAAAGACCAAAGAAGCATGTGTTACCGACACAATTGCTTTACTGAATCATTTGGCAGAAGGAGGGCACAAAGTGTCCCCGTCAAAACTGCAATTTTGTCAACAGGAGGTACAATACCTAGGTCATAAGATTGAGAAAGGGATGCGAAAGGTAACGACAGAAAGAATAAGGATTATCCGAGGAATGAGAGCTCCGATGACACAGAGAGAGGTGAGAATGTTCCTTGGAATGGTTGGATATTTTGCCGACAGTGGATAAGTGGATTTTCATTAATTGCAAAACCTTTACAGCGATTGACAAAAAGAGATGTCAGAGATCCCATTGAGTTGAATGAGGAGGAAATGAAGGCTTTCAAAGAACTGAAAACAAAGTTGTGTGAGGCACCGGCATTGGGAATGCCTGATTATGAAAAAGAATTTGAGCTGTACTGTAGTGTGAGAGATGGATGTGCACTTTCAGTGTTAGTGCAAAGGCATGGAAAAATGAAAAGACCAATTGCTTATTTTTCAGCTGTTTTAGACCCAGTAGCAAAGGTATTGCCTGGATGTCTGAAAGCAGTAGCTGCTACTTGTGTGAGTCTGGAACAGAGTGAAGGCATTGTGATGGGATATCCACTGAGAGTATATGTACCACACTCAGTTGAAATTCTTCTGACTAGAACCAAAACCCAATTCATGACACATAGTCGGCTGACTAGGTACGAGAAAGTGATTTTGAGTGCAGACAATGTAACCATTGATAGATGCACAAGTGTGAATCCTTCAACTTCACTACCAGATGAAGAAATTGTAGGAGTCAAGGATGAAGTTGATCATAAGTGTCTGGATGTGCTTGAATTTTGCACAAAGCCTCGCCCAGATATTAAAGATGAGCCCTTAAAAGAATCAGATTATGTGATGTTTGTGGACGGGTCATGTCTGAGAACGAGTGAAGGAGTTTTAAGTGCTGCGTATGCTGTGTGTACAGTAGCAGCCATAATGGAAGCATCTTGTTTAAGAGGGATACGTTCAGCCCAAGTGGCTGAGCTGATTGCTCTGATTCAGGCGTGCAAACTGGGAAAGAACGTCCGAATTACGGTGATCACAGATAGCCAGTATGGCTTCGGAGTGGTCCACGATTTTGGACAAATCTGGTCCCAGAGAGGTTTCTTGACGTCTGCAGGAACTCCTATTAGGAACGGTGAGTTTGTGAAGAAATTGCTTGAGGCGATACAGCTGCCTAAACAGATTGCAGTGGTGAAGTGCGCTGCACACAAAAATGGAACTGACTATATTACAGTGGGAAATCAATACGCAGATGAAATAGCTCAATATTGTGCCAGAAATATGGCCTCGCTGAATAGGAGGAGAGAAAAAGAGAATGTTTCATGACCCTTGCTGTTTACTAACATGGTCGAAACCTGGGATGAGGTAAGGCAATTGCAGGAAGAAGCAAATGAAGAGGAGAAAGATGGTTGGATAAAAGCAGGTTGCAGACAAAGAGAGGAAGATGACGTTTGGGTTTATAGAGATGAAGGACCAGTTATGCCTGATAGCATGATTTCTAATATGGCACGGATGTACCATGGACAAGCTCACATTGGTAGGGATGCCATGATCAGACTTTTCAGACAGACTTGGTACAACCCAAAATTTAGAGCTATAGCTGAGAGTCTCTGTCAAAGATGTCTTACATGCCAACAGATAAATCCAGGAAGGAAAACAGTAGTGAGTTTAGGAACAATAGGACGTGAAGGAGGTCCTTTTACCAGAATGCAACTAGATTTTATTGAAATGCCCCCGAACAATAGATTGAAATATGTCCTTGTGGTCGTTTGTTTGTTTTCTCGTTGGGTGGAAGCCTATCCGACAAGAAGGAATGATGGAGTTACTGTGGCTAAGCTCCTACTGAGAGAATTCATTCCGAGATATGGTTTTCCAGTAACGATCGAAACAGATAGAGGAACACATTTCCAAAATGAACTAATCCAATTGATATGTGAAGCACTTGACATTCAACAGAAATTGCACTGTGCCTACAGACCAGAGGCTTCTGGAGTGGTAGAACAAGTAAATGGAACAATAAAGAATAGGTTAGGGAAAATGTGTCAAGCCACAGGACTCAAATGGCCCGATGCCCTGCCATTGGTGCTGATGACTATCAGAAGCATACCTGACAGAAAAACAGGTTTGAGCCCTCATGAAATAATCATGGGACGAGCAATGAGACAAGCACATGTACCTGTCAACACACCGCTGACTATAACTGATGATCTCGTATTGGACTATTGCAAAGGATTGGCTGATGTGGTACATTCTGTGTTTCATCAGGTTGGACCGGATGCGACCACTGCTGAAAGAAAACCAGCTCATGATTTGAGTCCAGGAGACTGGGTCCGCATAAAAGTCCACAGAAGAAGAAACTGTTTGGTTCCTCGCTGGGTTAAGCCACGTCAAGTGATCCTGGTGACAACGACTGCTGTAAAATGTGCAGGTGTGAAAAATTGGGTTCATGCCAGTCATACCATCAGAGTTCCAGATCCTGAAGCTCGACCTGTAAGTCGACATCTGGAGATATCTGATACCAGCTCAGCATCCGAAGCAGAACCTGAAACAAGCAGAGTTCCAGATCCTGAAGCTCGACCTGTAAGTCGTCATCTGGAAGAACCAGGTACAAGTTTGACAACTGAAGAAGAACCTGAAACGATCAGAGTTCCAGATCTTGAAGCTCGACCTGTAAGTCGACATCTGGAAATATCGGATACCAGTTCAGAATCTGAAACAGACCAACCTGAATCTGATGAAAGACAAAAGACTGACATTATAAAAGAAGAAACTGAACCAAGAGACAGTGACAGCGAACAACCAAGTACAAGTTATGGAAGAATTCCTCCAGAGATAGTTGAGTTAACTGAGGGAGACTTAGATTCAGACAGAGAGATAGGGGAAGAAGCGGAAGAAACCCGAGGAGTAGTAGGGACAGACCAACAAATAGAAGAAACACAGGGAAATTTAGATTCAGATAGAAAGATTAAAACAAATGCGGAAGACAATCGAGGAGGGATAGAATCAAATGTCCCAGCAGAAGAGACACAAGAAGGTTCAGATTCAGACAACGAAACTGAGATCATAAGGTTCAAGGAAGTGAAGTAAGGTCTGAGACGGAATCAGAAGAAAGTGAAGAAGAAAGAAAGCAAAGACTAGGACCAAGAAAGAGAACTTGGAGAGCTGAACGAGAGGAAGAGGAAAACGAACTAAAAAGGCCAAGAAAAGGAGACAATTGGCCCCATGAAGTTAAAAGACTGAGATATAAGATAATAAATTTAAACAGAGATGATGCGGAAAAAGTAAAGGAAATAACCAGTCAAAAGGGACAAGGAAAACAAAGTGGAAAAGAATTACAGAAAACAAAAAGAGTGAAGAAACCTAACTTGAAATATAAGTCACCTGAGTGGCTATACATCGCATTGACCGACATTAAAGAAGAAGATAACAGTCACGAAAGCCCAGACGAAAGCTGTAAACCAATGGGTGAAAGTGAATTGCACCAAAACTGAAAAGACAAAGAAAGAAACCCGGACTGGACACAAAAACCGAACAAGACAAGAAAGAGTTCTGAAAAGAGCTGAAGAAAGCACCGAAACGAGACAAAGTAAAGGGTAGAGTGGCTGAAAAGTCATTCTGAGGTGTGGTGACACATTTTCTGTATATAATATATATATATATATATATATATATATATATTCACTGAAAAAACCATAGGTTTCAGACACGTTATAGTTACAAATTAGCATTTAAAAAACCTTTGAAATTCACTGAAAAAACCATAGGTTTCAGACACGTTATAGTTACAAATTAGCATTTAAAAAACCTTTGAAATTCAGTGAAAAAACCATAGGTTTTAGGGACAGTTATAGTTACTTGGACATTGCACTCGTACAAAACCCGTGAAATTCCCCGTTATAGTTAGTTCAGCTAACTATAACTCGCGCCCGCAATGCACTGCTGATGACGTCACATATTACATCACTCATGACATGGTCAGTGACATCACTGATGACATCACTGATGACATCTCAAATGACATCACTGATGACATCATCCAGTGACTGTGTGTTTCTGTAAAGTTTAAATATTTTTAAAATATATAGGAAAAGACGTATTGAAGAATGAGTGGGTGTCTAAGTGTCTGTATGGATGATTTAGTAGGTGCGTGACTGACTCTATAAGTGAGTGATTTAACGTATCTTACTGAATGCATGGGTTAGTGACTAAACTGGGTGTATGTCTGTATCCGTCTGTCTGTTGCTGTGTAAGTGGCTGCATGTGTTTGTGAATAGCTAAATGATTTTCTATATGAGTTATTGAATGCTTGTCTGAGTATCTGTATGGGTGCCTGAGTGTTTGTGTGGGAGGGGTGTGTGCAACTCTGTGCATAGATGTGTGAGTGGGTGATTCACTGGGTGGATGGTTTCAAGAGTGCATCTGTGATAGACTGTATGGGTGGGTAAGTGTGTGTAAGAGTGTGTTAGTGAGTGAATGTATGTCCCAGTGGTACATGTGTGAGTAACTACATATGTGAAAGGCAGTATATATGTGTGTTGGAGTATATAAATAGCTATAAGCAAGAGTGAGTGATTGTGATAGTGGCTGTATGGATGAGTGTGTGCTTGTATCAGTGATTGTATAAGAGCGTAACAATGTGCTAGTATTTGTATGATTAAGTGAGCTGGTGTGTGTATAACTGTATAGGTGAGTAAATGGCAGTGTGTTTAATTATTTGCATGACTGACTAGGTGTGTGAGTACCTCTATGGATGAGTGGCGTTGTTTGAGTGTCTATATCGGAGTAAGAGTGCATATGATAGTCCTGTACTGAGTGACCGTAAGTATGAGTGACTGTACGGGTGAGTGAGTGGATGTGTGTGTGTAGACCTAAGAATCAGTGAGTGGGTATGTAGTTATTGGTGTTGGAGTGTCTATGGTTTTGCGAATGGCAGTCTGTAATTTAGAGTAGGTGTATCAAAGATTATATTAGGGTGTGAGGAGGTGCATCAGATTATCACGTGGATGATGTCATCAGTGATGTCATTTGAGATGTCATCAGTGATGTCATCAGTGATGTCACTGACCATGTCATGAGTGATGTAATATGTGACGTCATCAGCAGTGCATTGCGGGGCGCGAGTTATAGTTAGCTGAACTAACTATAACGGGGAATTTCACGGGTTTTGTACGAGTGCAATGTCCAAGTAACTATAACTGTCCCTAAAACCTATGGTTTTTTCAGTGAATTTCAAAGGTTTTTTAAATGCTAATTTGTAACTATAACGTGTCTGAAACCTATGGTTTTTTCAGTGAATTTCAAAGGTTTTTAAATGCTAATTTGTAACTATAACGTGTCTGAAACCTATGGTTTTTTCAGTGAATTTCAAAGGTTTTTTAAATGCTAATTTCTAACTATAACGTGCCTGAAACCTACGGTTTTTTCAGTGAATTTCAAAGGTTTTGTAAATGACAATTTTTAAAAGTATTAATTGTTATATTAATTTTTTTCATACTGATTTACTACATTTTTAGAAACAATTTTTTTTACATATTTTATTTGTCAAATTACATTGTAATTACATTATACATTACATTACAAAAAATACTTTCTCAGAATGAATTACTTTAGTTTAAATACTTTGCAGATAGGCAATAGACTTTTAAGTACAGTAGTTACAGTTGTTGCAATGGGCAACACATTTTCAAACACAATGCAACATTCAGCTCAATGTGAATTTCTAGTTAAATGCAATTAGTTACTTTATGGATTACTTTTGTAACCACAGGACTGGATCCTAGATTCAGTCCTGGTACATCTCCTGTAAACAGTTGAGTAAAAGCGTTTTGGTTACAGTCGTGATTTTTAAGGAATATTATTGTATTTTAAAAGTTGACACTTTGAAACTTTTTCTCATAGAATCACCAATGTTATCCTATGGAAGGAAATTCACTTAGCAGGTAAAAACTGTTATCGTTACTTTTTCTTACTCAGTGTTGGATCCTGGATCCAGCACTGGTGCATCTCCTGTAAACAGTTGAAAGAATGCGTTTAAGTCATACAGGCGATTTTTAAGGAATATTTGTAGTTTGTGAAAATCAACACTTTGAAACTTTTTTGCTGAAAACCAGTCAATGTTAGCCTATGAAGGAAATTCAAGTTACCGGTAAGTACGGTTAAAATTACTTTTGAGGATCAGTACTGGGCTGAAACATGCAGCACTGAGGTCTCTCCTGATAACAGGTGAGTAAATCGGAATTCGTATTTCGGCTGATTTTAGAGGAATATTTTAAAGTTCCAAAACTCCACACTTAGAAGAATTTCCAAGTGAAACCAGTCAATGTTAGCCTATGGAAGGAAATTCAAGTTACTGGTAAGTACGGTTAAAATTACTTTTCAGGACCAGTACTGGGCTGAAAGATGCAGCACTGAGGTCTCTCCTGATAACAGGTGAGTAAATCAGAATTCGGATTTCGGCTGATTTTAGAGGAATATTTGTATGTTTCAAAAATCAACACTTAGAAGAATTTCCAAGTGAAACCAGTCAATGTTAGCCTATGAAGGAAATTCAAGTTACCGGTAAGTACGGTTAAAATTACTTTTCAGGATCAGTACTGGGCTGAAAGATGCAGCACTGAGGTCTCTCCTGATAACAGGTGAGTAAATCGGAATTCGTATTTCGGCTGATTTTAGAGGAATATTTTAAAGTTCCAAAACTCCACACTTAGAAGAATTTCCAAGTGAAACCAGTCAATGTTAGCCTATGAAGGAAATTCAAGTTACCGGTAAGTACGGTTAAAATTACTTTTCAGGATCAGTACTGGGCTGAAAGATGCAGCACTGAGGTCTCTCCTGATAACAGGTGAGTAAATCGGAATTCGTATTTCGGCTGATTTTAGAGGAATATTTTAAAGTTCCAAAACTCCACACTTAGAAGAATTTCCAAGTGAAACCAGTCAATGTTAGCCTATGGAAGGAAATTCAAGTTACTGGTAAGTACGGTTAAAATTACTTTTCAGGACCAGTACTGGGCTGAAAGATACAGCACTGAGGTCTCTCCTTATAACAGGTGAGTAAATCGGAATTCGTATTTCGGCTGATTTTAGAGGAATATTTGTATGTTTCAAAAATCAACACTTAGAAACTTTTTCAGCAAAAAGCAGGCAATGATATCCTATGGAAGGAAACAGTTGAAAGAATGCGTTTAAGTCATACAGGCGATTTTTAAGGAATATTTGTAGTTTGTGAAAATCAACACTTTGAAACTTTTTTGCTGAAAACCAGTCAATGTTAGCCTATGAAGGAAATTCAAGTTACTGGTAAGTACAGTTAAAATTACTTTTGAGGATCAGTACTGGGCTGAAAGATGCAGCACTGAGGTCTCTCCTGATAACAGGTGAGTAAATCGGAATTCGTATTTCGGCTGATTTTAGAGGAATATTTTAAAGACACTGCAGGAGCCGGCCCTGGGGGGTGGCGGTCCCCAGGGCCACCACAGGCTCCAGGAGGGGGGCCGCGCGGCCCCCCTCCCATTCAGTGCACAGCCCCGGGGAGGTGGTGGTCCCCGGGGCTCTGGGGGTCCAAAACGGACCCCCATTGTAATTTTCTTAGTGCCCCGGGGAGGTGGTGGTCCCCGGGCGTGTGGGGGCTGGAGCCCCCACACAGGTTTTTAATTTAAAAAAGAAGCCCCGGGAGGTGGTGGTCCCCGGGGCTGCGGGAGGGCTCAGAGCCCTCCCGCACCATTGTACATAAAGCCCCGGGGGGTGGTGGTCCCCGGGGCTTGGGGGCCCTTAGAGGCCCCCACACATAAAATTAACCCCCCCTCCAGCATGCCCCCGGGACTTGGGCCACCCGGGGGCCAATTAACTATCGAAGCGCGGGAGACCGCGCTTCGATTTTTCGGCAGGGTTCGCGCTCCCTGAGCGCATCCTGCCGATTTTTAAAAAAATTTTTTTTTTTTTTGCCCAGGGGGTCCTTGTGGGACCCCCTGAGCAAACCTAGGGGGTCAGGGTGTTTCTACCCTCCCCCTTTGTGCGCTTTGCGCACTTGTTTCTGTCCTCGGTTCTACCGAGGGACAAAATGGCTGCCAACATTTCCTGAATTGGAATGTTGACAGCCAGCTGACAGCCAATTAACATGCAGCTCGTGATCGGGAGGGTGCGCGAATCCTCCGTGCCCATAGATATATATGTACTTTTACTTTTTGATTTTCTCAGCAACTACTGAACGGATTTACACCATTTAACAAAAGGGTTCTTTCTGAACCAAGAACTACCTCTTTGCCAAATTTGGTGTAATTCCGTTCAGCAGTTCGGGCTGTAGCCGTGTCTAAAGTTTCCTATGGGAAAATGCATGGGGAAAACGCGTTTTGGGACCCCCCTTTTTCTCGGCCCCCGCTTGACGTATCACCCCGAGACTTTCAGGGTAGGAGCGGACCGGAGCGCCCCACGAAGTTTGAAAATTTCGCGAAGATACGTCAACCGGCAAGAGAGTTATTTCAAATAGAATGTCGCTGGATTTCCTATGGATAATAGGTTGTAACTATAACTATCTACTGGCGACCGCCAGTAGATAATATATATATATATATATAGTTAGATAATAGTACAACATGGTAGACACTGAGAATAGAAGATCTAGATGTGAGTTTCTACGTAGATGGTGTAGAATGTGTTTCTTTTGTACAGGTTTGCTAATGTTTATTTGGCTTATTTTAGCAATAATAATTCCACTTAGGGTAGTTGTAGAAGAAACATCCGTAATAGGGAATAACACGAAAAAGGACAAAGAAGCTATCACACAAAACACTGCAGCATTAGTAGATAGTACTGATTTACATAAGGATAAGTCTATAACTGATTTCTCCAAGAATGTCTTCACGAAACTGTTGTATGAATATGTGGAGACAATGGATGTGAGGGATTGTTATGTCTGTATGCAGTTACCTGCGTCTGTCACAGAAGGTGTGACCTATCATCACCTTCCTTTGACGTATGGGATAACTTGTAGCGTTCTAGCTAGTTTATTTTATAAAACAGGTAGATTTGAATATTATTACACTAACATAGACACTGTTTTTGCGAAGGTTCCCGTAATCCCTGAACTAAATAAGGTGAAAAATGCAAAAATGTTTGGAGAATTTTTCTTAGAAAATAAATATTTAACGTTAGAGTATATAGTTAGACACAATCTTACCTGTGAATTAAAGAAAGAGGAAAAGATTTTCTTGGATATGATAGAAAACAGAAAAGTTAAGTTTCAAAGAAAGGTAGTAGAAGAAAAGACAAAAACACCACTTTGGGCGTTTGAAGAAAAAAATCATGACAAAGGAGAAACAAATGCAGCTATGGTTCTGGATTGGCCCCAACAGGGAAAATTGTGTATTAGTAGAAGTAAGACTATGTATGATAACTATTTTGTGGGTTCCAGTGAATGCCGAGATACATATAAAATTTTAGGAGGATGGGGATTTAAAGGAGGAAAAGATCCAGTATTTCCAGGGATCTATTATATTTGCGGAAATAGAGCTTATTATAGGTTGCCGGACCATTGGTACGGAACGTGCTATTTAGGCCTGGTCTTTCCAAAGATTTTTCATGTGGAGAGAGGAACAAAAGGAATACACAAGATAGGTACAATATTACCACGTAGGAGGAGGGAAAGCTTTTCAGAAATAGTAGGTGACATTTTTGGAGCATTGATACCAGCAGTGGGCATATCTTTGAATGCATACAAGATTCGGAAATTGTCCACAGTAGTAGATCGTTTATCAACGAATACTGCTGGAGGGTTCTTGATGGTAAATACCAAAATGATTGCCATGAGAGCTATGGTGATGCAAAATCGACTTGCCCTTGACATTCTTTTGGCAAAAGAGGGTGGAGTCTGTGGAATGCTGAAAGTCCAACATTGTTGCACTTACATTCCAGATAAAAGTGAGAATATACAGAAGTATATAAAGAATATTACTGATTTGCACAACGAAATTGCTCCACTGGAGGTTGAAGGTGTTTGGGAGAGATAGGTGGTTTTCTTATTGGGAAAATACTAATATCAGCAACAGTGATAATATTAGTAATGTTGTCAGCAAAGTTAGCATATGTATGTATTAAAAGGAGAAAAAGACAAAATAGAACAAAAAGAGAAAATGAGAAAAATAAAGAAAGAGAACGGGAAATGGGAAAAATAGAATTGGAAGAATTGAAAGAGAACATATACAAAAGGTCTAAAAGACAAGATGAGAAAAACACTGTTGTATGAACTAACAAAAGCAAGTGGACAAGAAACATTTATCTGATAAATTGTAGGATAGGTTTTTGTGGTGATATTAAAAATCACCAAAAGGGGAATTGATGGAGCAGGGTAAATAAAATAATTTGTACCCCCTTGGAAAATTAATGAGCTTTAATAAATTAACGATACTAATTGTTTGATGGAGCATGAGGTAATCAACAAATGCACCTTTAGTAAACACTACATAAGGGTAACCCGCAATTTGTGCAAAATCTAATTTATTTACAATTGTGAAGTTGATTAACGCTAATATTGTGATTTGCATACTAATTAGAGTAAAATCGCATGATTTATGCTATGTAGTAGATTTGTATTGTGGCAAAGAATGCAGATGGTAAGTAAAATGGCTTTAAATGTCGCTTCTGCTAGGTAACACCTAACATGGGTATTTAGAATGGTGGGTGGTAAACAGAAAGGCTTATTTTCTTTGTTTTAATTTTGGTTGTGTTTGTTCTTATGATAGTTTGTTCGGGCCTGTTAGGCCATGCTGCGAAAATGGCTGCCGAGGCAGATGAGGTCACGTGAGAAGCCAAAGATGGCCTCTGGGCAGAAGAAATAGAGAAACTAAGTAACGTGAGGTGCGGCCTGTGCACGGAGTGAGAGATGTCAAGGTCGTACTGACCTACCATAAGGAGGGTGCCAAGAAAGACTCAGCACGTATTCGTGGGAATGGAAGAGAAAAGTACTGAGCAACAATGGACTAACTAAAATGTGACCATCGAGATTGCAACAAAATGAATGGACAAATTGGACTGCTTTTAACCCAGAAGTCATGAGACTCATTGTATGTTTAACTGTCCCCAAAACCAGTTTGAACAAGGAGGGCGGTGAGGTGACCATCACCACCCCTTAAATGGACCAATTAGCGTGATTCTTGCCCCTAAGGATTGCAACTTTTTGTGTAGTAAGCTAGAAGTAGGGTATAAGAGGGACTACTCTTATGTGGGAGGGGTTGCTTCTATAGGCTGCTTCTTTCGGTTGCCTTTTTGCTGCTGCTGTGGCCGCTGCTATTGATGCTACTGCTGCCGTTGGTATTTCTTGCCATACCATTTTTCCTAATTTCCATTTTTCCACCTCAATATTACGAGAGGACTCTGTCATTTTGGACTTTGAACTTGACTGGGGAAGGAACGAGACCGTTGCGGGACATCTGTAAGGGAGGTCCGATCGAGGAGGCATTTAGCGGGACAGTCAGTCAGTTTGGGAGTCTATTCTGTGATCTACAGTTTATCTTCTTTTGGTGAACCATTCCTATCTGCATCTAAATGGGTAATGCATAATTTTCAATTCTTTATTAGAACTTTTCATAAAAATGTTATTAATGTATTAAAAGTGATTGATAAACTAAGAATCTCACCCGTGCAATTGAGAAATTAGATAAAATGTCATTCTAATTAAAAATGAGTCTGTGGTTCTTTAGTTCATTAATACATTTAAAGTTTAACAGGTTTTAAAGTGATTGAGCTGGTCTTAATCACCATCAACTTATTCTACTAGTTGGTCCATCGACCAAAGAGCGGAGTACCTTGATGTTTGGAACCGACAGGATCAAAAGCTAATGTATATGATGTCCGAGGTATTATTCTGTCAGAATTAACAAGGTATCCCGTTCCTCCAGCAACACATTTCTCCTTGGTATGTAATCCAGTGAACGAATGAATGTATGATATGCGGTGTTATGGGCCCCACCGTCATATGGTTTAATAGATGTGAATGATTTACCTGGATTCGTGTCCTGAGGAGAAATTTATATTAGCCGCGCTGGATCACCAGCCAGCATGAGTTTGATGTGGTTCGTGATTTCGGACAGTTGTGGTCACAAAGGAGTTTTATGACATCCTCAGGTTCCCCTGTGAAAGCTGGGATTCACATGTTTAATCTCCTTTAAGCACTGTAGTTACTCAAAGAAGTTGCTGTTGTGAAATATGCTGCATACAGCAGTGGTGGCAACATGATCACACTGTGCTCTTGAATCCAGCACATTCAGTGTAGATGAACCATGTAAAATTGGCAGTGACACTGGTACATGCATGTTATTGACCACTGTTCACACACTCATTGGACTCGGAGACATTCGTCGTGAGATACCTGACAGTGAGAAGGAGAGGTGTGTCAAAGGATGTAGCAAGGATGAAAGATGCCAGGGTTTCAATTGATGGGAGGCCAGTGTTGCCAGATTCATTACTGCCCATTATGGCGCGACAGGCCTACCCATGCTGGGAGAGATGATATGATACGTACATTTCAGAAATACTGGTTCAACTCCCATTTCTCATCTACGATCAAGTTTGTGTTAGAGATGCATTACTTGCCAGCAGTTAAATGCTCCCAATAGCATGGGAAAGTCACACAGCCTGTTTACTTGCATTCAGGTCATTTCTGTTGAAATGTCTGTCTGCCAGGGCCTGAGGTATATTCCGGTAGTTGTATGCCTTTTCACTTGCTGGGTTGAGGTAACTCTGTCTAGAAGGAGTGACAGTCTCACTCTAGCAAACTGTTGTTAAGGAAATTGGTTCCCTGTTTCAGCATACCTGTTTCTTTCGAATCGGTTTGTGGTACCCACTTAAAAAATATTGTCGTAGAGTTGCTCTACACAGCCTTGGGAATTGACCAAAATGTCCATTGTAGTTATAGACCCGAAACATCAAGAGCGGTAGAACAGGTTAACAAAACGTTGCAATCCAGATTGGCCAATGTCTGTACCTCCACCTGACTTAAACGACCTGATGCACTTCCTCTTGTCTTCACGAGTCTCAGAGGATGGGACCCCCATCTCCCCCCTCTGAAGTGTTGCTTTGGAGGTCTATGAGAATCCAGACTGTACCTGCAGCTGCGCTTGTAAACATCACAGATAACATTGCACTCGAATGCTGCAGAGGACTGGCTGCTGTGGTGCGGTCTGTCTTTCGTCACGATGGCATTCCATCCGTGAAGCAGGGACAGTGCCACAACCTCAATCTCGGAGTCTAGATCCTGGTGAGGAAACGTACACAAGCACTGTTTAGAGCCTCACTGGAGGGCCCTTACCAGGGAATCCAGGTGACCAGCACTGCTGTAAGATGGCTGGTTTGCCGCAGTGAATTCATGCATCACCCATGAAGAGGATAAGACAAGCTGATGAAGAAGTGGTGACAACAGCCTCCGATTCACAGAGTCAGATCCCAATCAGATGTGTAGATCCTCCACTTGAATCCCTGCAAGTTTGGTCAAGCCCCAGAGCCACAGGGGCAGTTGAAGACACTCAAGAGTGTCAAATCCAGAGAAAGAGACAAAGATCAAAACTCAGGCTCAGCATCTCCGAGTTCCTGGTGATCACTGGAGATCTGTAAGAGAGGGAGATGACTGAAGTGAAAACGACCCTCAGCCTGTGAGAAATGAAGTGAAGACACCAGCAGTGCTCACCAATCACGACTGTGATGTCATTTCTCATCAGAACTTAACCTCGACTGTAACAATATTGGTACTAAGTGTGAGGGGTCCCGGGAGCCTCGAGGTGGGAGCTGTATTTTAGAAACCTGAGTCATAGTGCTGACAAATCTTATTCCAAACTGGATCGTTCTTTCTGTAATATGGTTTGCTGGGATCTTTGCGTCTTTGCTTGTTCAAACCAAAATGTATAACCCTTATTGTATTTTACCTTTTAAAATGGGCTTCACCCAGAGAGTGTTGGCAGACTCTGCCCTGATCTTTACAAGACGACTCTGTCTGTTTGATTTCTGGGGGGTTCTCTTTACCCTGATTTAGCAAGCAACTCTTTGATTGATAACCTCTGACTTATGACCTATTTACTGAACTGTTCTGCTATATCATGATTTGCATTTTATTCTGAGCTTCCTGCATCTGTACGACAAATGATTAACTGACTGACTCTTTGCCATTGATTTTGCGTTCTGTAATGCCTTTAAACTTTTAATAAACCTTTTCATTTGAACAAGTGTTAGTCTTGACTGCGAAGGCTAATGTGCTTTACATTCAATTCTGAAATGTTATTTGATATTGAATTTAAATGTTGACCAAGTCCAGTTGTGGAGCAATAAAATCACACTGGGGAGTAACACTGCACCTGGTTCATCAGTTAGTAGCGCTTAAGTTTGTAGATTAGGAGTTAAGCTCTACATCATTAGCTTCCCCAGGACATGTTTTTTCTTTGCATTCTAGAAATTGTCGTCTGATTTATCCCATTATAAAAGCAGTACCACAAGTCCCAGAATGCAAAGAAAAAAACCTGGACTGGACCTCCCTCCCCACGCATGGACCTGCGAAATTTGGCAACTTTAGGCACAGCTGGCCCATGTTTTGATGGAAAAGTTGCTTGGTTCAGGCTAAAAGCTTTTCTGCTTATAGGGGAATGCAGTCTATTTGAAAAGCAACATACTCATATTTTGACAATGCAAAATCTGATTAAACGCTGTTGTATGCATACATGCCAACCCTCCAGATTCAGACGGGAAACTACTGATTTCAAGGATAGTCTCCTGCCACCCGATTCCTGCATACAGAAATCTGATTCAGAGTTTTGTAAAACTGCTAAAACTAAAATGATTGTAGTGTCCTGGGATCATGTGCAAGGGGCCCCGGGTGGTCCTCGGCTGACACCTATTGATGCTACGTAATCATTTGGAGTGTGTCTTGGTGTGGCCAATAAAGATTATGACGCAATGCGTTCAGGTAACAGTTGCATGCTAAAGAACAAAGACGTGTGTCACAGAGCTCCGCTTGTGGCGTGGTCTGTTACGTGCTCCAGAGCTGGGGAGGACGCCACTTCTGGCGATGGGATCCGTGTCCCGAAGGAGCAAGACTGCTCTCCCTGAGGATTGCCATGGTCCGGCAAACTGCTCGTGCATGCCACATGTGCCCCAAAAAATAATCTACGACTGGTGTATCTGGAGTCAAGGTGCCGTTCCACTTCTACAATGCCCTCGAAGAAGGTGAAGACCCTATAGAGGAGCACAGACAAAAAACTCTTGTGAAGCCTACTGGTAAGTCCAAAAGGAGAGCTACCACGCCATAGCGTAAAACAAAGCCATCGTTCATGCAAAGAAGAAGCGCTAAAGGCAGCGACAATCAGGCACAAGAAATTAAAGGTTACATCGTCGGATTGCTTTTCACTTATAGGAGGCTGTTACAAAGAACTAGAGACACTGTTAAAGCATAACATAATTGAGCGCTCTACTGGTCTGATGCCATAGCTTTCACCCATCGTGTTGGTGCCCAAAAAGGACAGTGGGGGTGCCATGCGCATCTGTGTTGATATGCACCAGGCTAACAATGCGATTGAAAGAGAAAGACATCCAGATCCACACACAACGGACATGATTTCACAGCTGAATAGCTCCAAAGCATTCTTCCATCTTGATTTGAACAAAGGATATCATCAACTCGATCTGCAAGAGAAATGTAGGTACATTACTACTTTTTTCAACTCATGTTGGTTTGTTCAGATACAAAAGACCCAGTTTTGTTGTGTCGTTGGCCGCAGAAATCTTTCAGGATGCCATTCACTGAATAATTCAACCTGTAATGCATGCTTTTAACTACAGTGATGATATATTGGTGTTTGGGGCCACATGAAAGGAACATGAAAAAGCTATAACACAAGTAAGCTTTTTGCTCGCTGATGCAGGTCTCACATTAAACACTGAGAAGTGTGAGTTTCACAAAACCAAATCCAATTTCTTTGGGCATATCTTCTCAAAAGGGGGATGGCTCCTGGCCCTAAAAAGGTACAAGCGTTGTCAGCCACTTGTCCCCCACAAGATGTAACCATGCTGCGATCCTTCTTAGGCATGGCCAGCTATTCCTCCAGATACATTCGTGACTTTGCCACAGCGAGTGCTGACAAAGAAATATTTTCCATTCCATTGGTCCTCTGAATGTGATCAAAGTTTCAAGAAAATCATAACACTCAATTGAAAATGCAACTGAAATGGCTTATTTTAATCCAAAGTTACATACTTGAAATCATTGTTGATGCAAGACCAGCGGGTTTGGGCATGATACTTGCTCAACACAACGGACACAGAGACACATTATGCCTGCAAAAGTCTGTCTCAGACTGAACGGGCCTATTCTCGACCAGAAAAAGGAAAGCCTGGCTGTAGTGAGGAGTTTTGAACATTTGTATATGTTTCTGTACGGAAAACATTTCAGCCTTGTCACTGACCACCAGGCGTTGCTCAACATTTTCAGAAATTCGAAAGCTAAGATGCCCCCTCCTATCAAGAGGTGTGGGTTGCGATTGCAAAAGTATGACTACACTATTGTGCACAAGCCGGGGAAGGATCAAAACCCAGCCAACTACTTTTTACGAGTGCCGTTACAGCATCACAGTGCAACGTCTAAAACAGCTGAAGAGCATATCAACTTTATAATTAAGTCCAGTACACCTGCAGCTGTATCTATTGAGCAGATCATTGGTGCTACCAACACAGACAGAGACAGGCTCACCCTCAAGGATATCATTGCAACAAAATCGTGGAGAATACAGACTCGAGCTCTCGCAGATGACGTTGAATATCAAAAATTGAAAAATGTTCAGGAAGAGCTTTCTGTGGCTCAAGAAGGTGTTATACTACGAGGAACGAGAATTGTCATACTCGAGAGCTTGAGACAACAAGTCATTCAACTGGCACACATAGGACATAGTGGCATTGGCGCCACCAAGAAAGCCCTCAGAAATCGAGTGTGGTTTCCGCACCTTGCTGAACGAGTCGAAAAGGAACTTAAAGCCTGTCACCTGTGTAGTTGCTTATCTCCCAAGACAACACAGCATCCACTGAATATGTCTGACCTGCCCAAAAAAGCATGGGAAAGAATTGCAGTTATTTTCTTTGGACCCCTCAACAATGGACATCATCTCATGGTCCACCTTTCAATATCCAAGAGTTTAAGGACTTTCTTGGTCATTTGAACGTCAAGCATCAGAAGCGCATATCTCTCTGGCTGCAGGCAAATTGTGTTGTTGAACAAATTATGAGCACCCTGAAGAAAGTGGTTTTAGTGCGCTGCGCTGGAAGAAATTGATCTTATAACATCCTCATATTCAGTCCTTCGTGCATACTGATCAACTACCCATTCGACAACAGGTGAAAGCCCTGCCACCTTGCTGATTGGGAGAGCCATTGGGACTAAGTTACCGCAATGGACCACGAGTCGAGTGATAGACACTGAAGAAGTTCGTGTCACCGGCACTATTCACAAAAGCAAAATGAAAACCTATGCTGATAAGCTACAATAGTAGCTTGGGAACGATTGTGGTTAACTTCACCGCACCCTTTATTTCTCCCATGGGAAGGTGCTCTACTCCCAGGGCTAACCGTCCAAAAATGCCCTAAGACTTATAGATACAACATCATATGGGAGAATGCACACTTAAATGGCAGTCTAGTCAATCAGTCTATGCTCATAAGCTCAGCTGCGCTCAAGAGTTTTCGAGAACGGAGACCAAGTCCTAGTCAAACAGAAGCGAAAGCGCAAGACTGGCGCTCCCTTTGATGCTTATTCATTGGGAGTCGTGGCAAGTAAATGACATATGTTGACTGTCCACCGTCCTGGAAAGTCCATTACGAAAGACTCATCGCAGTTCAAGCATGATTCAGGCAGATTGCCCCAGCTCCACTATAAGTGAGTGGGGAAATACATTCTCCCAACTATTGTCTTTTCTTTTTTTTTTTTATCTCCCACTTGTCTGCTTTAAAATGTTGGCATGTATGGTTGTATGAATTCTATGTCAGGACCGGAGGAGAGGATTATGTATAACTTTCTTCACTCTTTATTAACAGCAGATTCAAAGTTAAACAAACAAAAAACACTGTCCACACTACAACTCCCATGAGTCCTACGGAGGAGTTCATGACAACCACAAGCCAATAGTCCGTTCCAACATATTAATCCTCGTTGTCAGCAGTCCTTCCTCTTTCTTCAGTGCTGTGCCAGTTAAGTCCCTCTTTGCAATCCCTTCTCTCTGGGGTTGTCTTTGTGTTTGGGGGATTATAAGCTAGTGAAGGCTTAGCTAGTAACTTTTACCTGTAGCGATAGGCACCGGGTACATTGTTCTGTTTTTTCCCCGCACTCGATGTAATTGATTGTATTGCGCAGCAGGCTCCGGCCCGAGCGCTTGTGTTTTGTTACTGCGCGGGTCCGCTGTTTGGCACCGTCCGCGGCCTGTCAGGCGCATCGCAGCCTGTGTGGCAGTAAGCAAGGGAATTGATTGTGCTCCTCAGGCTCGCGATCGCGTTAGGGAGTGGCGGTGAGCCAGTCAACAAAAAATAAAGGCTCGTGCAGACCGCGTGGAGACATCTCCCTCCCTACCAACCCTCGCATGACACCGCGATCCCGATAGGAACTAAGGCCTTTGGCCAGAAATATTTTTACATATTCTGAACCAGAATTCTTTTTCATTTCAGAGCACCTGAGAGGGGGCTGCCCTCTGTATTCAATAGGGCATTTGTGGGAATATTCTGGTGCTCACACCCTCAATATGCATGGATCCATACAGGGATCACGATTACTCCCCAGATCTTGCCTTAGTGGAGGAATTGCCCCCACAGCGCCACCTCCCTGCAAGGGTGGACAAGCTCCTATCTCAAGCAATTTCTGGGGCTTTCGCACCCCTGCAGTAAAGTGTGAACAAGCTCTCATCCCATGTCTATGGGAGTCCTGGGATCCTTGGGGATGCAGGGGCAGGGTCTAGCGGTGTATCCGCTTTCCCCTCTTCAAAGGCCCATAAACGTAGCACGGGGCACCTGGAAGGGTTCAACCGATTATGGGGCGCCTTCCGTAAGAGTGCGCACCCATTAAAGAATGCACCCTGCCGGGAGGAAGACTTACCCGGGGATACTGGCGACGCTGTCGCACCTATGGCAGACCCTGAGGAGGGGTTCCCCGATCTGGGGGAGGGTGGTGCGGATGAGGAGGGTTCCTCGGATAAAGGATATTCGGGTAGGCCTTGGCGACCCGTGTTGGCGGCCTCCAGCTCCATCGAAACCACCTTGCTTGACATGTTCGAGCCAGAGGGGATATATCACCCTAGATCCTCCGAGTGGCTCCCAGACCCAAAGGTGGCGGAATATGTGGCCCGGAAAATTCACCAACCCATGGACAAAGAAGTCCGGTCCTGCCTTCAGGGGAGTGCCCTAGACCATCCTTAGAAGGAAAGGTGGCGGCCACCGCCGATATTGACACCCAAGCTATGTATGTTCTTTTCCAAGTGCATGAAAGACCCAAAGAAGTGTATTGACCGCTCCTGGAGGGCATATCAAGACAAGCTGCTTGACGTGGTGGGCCCCCGTACCAAAATTATAGAACTAGCTGAGCAATCTGAGCAATCATGGAAACCCTTACCCACGGATATCGTAGCTGGTTGAGCTCAACAGGCAATGTGCCTTCTGGGCAATGCCAATTGTGCCTTGTCGGCTGAGTGGAGATGCTCACTCCTTTTGAAAATAGACCAGAAGCTAGGAGAGCACTCCTCATCTGAAGCAGGTGCCGTAGCGAAGGGTAACTTGTTCGGGGACCCTTTCGTAAAGGTTCTGGGTAAATTTGTAGCCACCTTTTCAGCCCTTGATAAGGCCCAGTCCTCTATTAAAAGATTTTTCTCAGGAAAGGTTTTCGCCTGGGCCGGAAGAGGCAGAAGTGGCTCCGCCAGCCGTGATTCCCAGACAGGCTCCTACAGAGGACATGCCCACCAAAACAACGGCTGGAATGACGGCAGACAGGGCACCTTCTACCCTAACCGAGGCACTGGAAGAGGCAGAGCCAACCGAGCGAGAGGTGGAGCTAATGCCCCAGGAGGATTTAATGGTAAGAAATACCCTTTTTTCCCTTCAAGAGTTAGGAGGGAGACTAAAGTTTTTAGCTCACAGATGGGCAAAGATCATGTTGGACCCTGGAAACGGTAAGGGGCTTTCACATAGAGTTCTGCAGAGCTCTGATTCAGTCATCCAAACCTCACCCTTTAGTTTTTTCAGATGCAGATATGGCACTCCGACTCAGAGGTGCAGGATCTTCTCTCCAAAGGAGCAATTCGGAGATCGATCCTGCACCCTCGGGGTTTCCTGAGCAATCACTTTCTGGTAGTAAAGAAAGACAAAGGGTTTCAACCGGTGATAAACCTAAGAAACTTCAATGAGTGGCTGATATATCGCCACTTCAAAATGGATGGCATCCACCTCCTAAGAGATCTGTTATTACAGAAAGACTGGATGGTGTGTCCGGACCCCAAGGACGCCTATATGACGGTTCCTATTTTCCCACCTCATCGCCGGTTCCTTCAGTTTGCTTGGAAGGATGAGGTGTTTGAGTTCCGGTCTCTATCTTTTGGCCTTTCCTCAGGCCTGTGGTGCTTCACGAAACTGCTCAAACCAGTGGTGGAGATCCTCCGGACGAAGGGCATACGGTTGATCATCTATCTCAATAATCTTCTCTTGATGAACCAATCGCACTTGAACACGACTACTGCTACACTCCAAGAGTTGGGGTTTGTGATCAACGAACAGAAGTCGAAATTGACTCCATCTCACACCTTGGCATCCCTTGGATACCACATAGACTCCAGGACGGCCATACTCAGCCTACCGGAAGAGAAGATACAGAAGATCAAGAAGGAGCTGGCCAAGGTCTTATGCAGGGACAGGATCTCGCTCAGGCAGTTAGCCAAGATTATTGGCTTATTATCGTTTGATCCAAGCCATCTTCCCAGGCCCTCTCCACTATCGCTCACTACAGCGGCTGAAAGCAACCCATCTCCGTAAGGGACTCACGTACTCGGAGCTGATCTCGCTGACCAATGAGGCCAGGACAGAATTGCAATGGTGGACAGACCACATGGAATCGTGGAATGGGAGGGCTATCTTCGGTCCCCTCCCGGACTTGGTGATAGAATTGGATGCCAGCCTTCTGGGCTGGGAGCCAGATGTGGGGATGTCTCCGTGGGGGGACGATGGATGGAGGATGAATTGAACCTGCACATCAACTGTCTGGAACTCCTAGCGGGTTCCTTTGTGATCCGCTCTCTGACGAGGGACAAGGTCTCCTGCTGTGTACTATTGAGGATGGACAACACAACAGCGGTCCAGTATATCAACCGACTGGTAGGTACCAGATTGAGAGCGCTAGTGGAGATGGCCAAGGACTTCTGGCACGACTGCCTCCAATGACAGATCTCTGTAACGGCGAAATGCCTGCCGAGTTCCCTGAATACGGTGGTGGATTGGAACTCCAGACATGTCACGGATACCAGTGATTGGCAGCTGGTTCCAGCGATCTTCCTGGCCCTAATGGGACGGTGGGGTCCCTTCTCTGTGCACCTGTTTACATCCAGAATGAACGCACAGATTTCTCAGTACGTCAGTTGGAGACCGGACCCGGGGGCTGTGGCGGTGGACACTTTCCAACAGGACTGGACGAGGGGGCAGGCTTACGCGTTCCCGCCTTTTCTCCTAGTACCCAGAGTGACGGCTCAAGTCCGACGTCAGAAGGCTTCTTTAATTCTGGTGACACCGATCTGGAGATCTCAGGCATGGTTCCCCTAACTTCTGTAACTCTCATGGATGGAACCGCTTCGACTACCATCGTTCCCCGAGATCCTGCGGGATCCACAGGGCCATCCGCATCCTATGGTGGTACAAGGCCACCTTCAACTCATAGCGTGGAGGATTTCAGGAGACGCTGGCAAGATAGCAGACTTTTGAATGAAGCTGAAAGACTCATACAGCAGGCATGGGCCCCAGGGATCACCAAGCGATACAGAACGGCTTGGAGACGATGGGTTCGTTGGTGTGTGCAGAGATACCTGGATCCCGTGGGGGCACAAATTACAGATGTCCTGAACTTTCTCGCGGAACTGGCTGGCTCCGGTCTAGTTTATTTCACAGTAAATGCCTTCTGCTCTGTCATTTCTGTAGCACACCTGCCCAGTAACAACACCACAGTTGAGGATCACCCTTGGGTGTGCAAATTATTGAAGGGTATCAGAATGTTCTTTATACAAAATAGGAAGGTGCACCAAGAAACGAGTCACTGTCCTTCAAATATATCCAAATGATGTCCTTTTATTATTCTTGATAGTAAAATACGGCAATCAGCCAACGCGTTTCGTTCCACTGAGGGAACTTCATCAGGGCTCATATAACAGTACGAAGTACAAAATATCCGCAATCCGAATAGCAATATATTCAGAAATGGAACAATTTAGAAACCCCCGAAGTCCTTAGGTATCACGACGGGGAATAATATATCCACAATCTGACATACGGTTAGTCCAAACAACAAATTATGAAAACGATCCAGAAATTCCTGACACATATGCAACAAAATCTAATACACAGAAGGTGTCATTCCCAGCAATTATGTTCCAACCGTTTGGGATAGCGAAGGCTTTGGTGAGACGGTGTTTGTATCGTATCAAGGATACTGGCTGCTAATTTTTATTTTCGTTGGAACATAATTGCTGGGAATGACACCTTCTATGTATTAGATTTTATTGCATATGTGTCAGGAATTTCTGGATCGTTTTCATAATTTGTTGTTTGGACTAACCGTATGTCAGATCGTGGATATATTATTCCCCGTCGTGATACCTAAGGACTTCGGGGGTTTCTAAATTGCTCCATTTCTGAATATATTGCTATTCGGATTGCGGATATTTTGTACTTTGTACTGTTATATGAGCCCTGATGAAGTTCCCTCAGTGGAACGAAACGCGTTGGCTGATTGCCGTATTTTACTATCAAGAATAATAAAAGGACATCATTTGGATATATTTGAAGGACAGTGACTCGTTTCTTGGTGCACCTTCCTATTTTGTATAAAGAATATGCTTCTGGTTTCCAGTAGAGCTTAACTGCGGCAAGCTCTGGAAGTGGCTGCACAGGACTCTTATTATTTATGAGAACTGGGGATTTGATGTGCTGAACCTGTGGTCAGCCGTTGTTGGTGCTTTTTTGAGGGTATCAGAATGTCTCAGCCCCAGAGCCTAGATACTCGGGCTTGTGTGGTGTGAACCAGGTGTTGATGGGCTGGCAAGATAACCAATTTCTATCTAGGAAAGAGATTTCCGCGAAGCTGGCCATGCTTCTCTGGCTCATCTCTGAAGGAAGTAACCTGTTTAGGGCCACCGGGGTCACTAATGACCACCTCTCAGCTTTCCACACTAAATGAAGAGTCGGTCAGAATACAAACCAATAACTGTTTATTCATATACACTCAGAGCGGAGCCCCATCTGCCCAGTCGCTAAGAGTGCTGCAGAGGGAACTGAAATCGACAAGCATAAAGATACATTATGTACGTTTCGTAACTTGGCGAAAACACGCTGTGAGGAGATGCGGAATCCCAACATGGCCGACAGCCTATACCGCGTCACAACCACAGAGAACGCTCCAGCCTTCTCGGAGTCGGGTTTGGGAGAGCCGCCACGCCCTTGGGAGGAACGAAACAAAGGGTGCGAGAACGGGAATGCAGGGAGAGAGAACCAGGAAGTGAGGACAGATGAGCAGAACGCAGAAGACGGCGAGTAGGCGGACAACGGAAGACCGGAAGAGAAGACCGCGGTTTCCGAGGAAGGTTTGCCTGCCACAGTCCACGGAGGTGAGGGCGGAGCTTTGGGAGAACCCGTGATTCCCAGAGACGCCGGAGCAGAGGGGGCTGATGAAGGAGAGCTGTGTTGCACAGGATACAGCCCCAGCACCTTGAGAGACGAGACAAACACCCTTGCTGCCCACACCACGGCCCAGGAGATGGGTCGTGGTTCAAGGCAAGTGATAAAGAACTCCCGGGGCTTCTGGTGGAGCTGGTGGGGCGCCGGGGTGTAGCTGGCACTTGGGGGATAGAGAATTGTGCATGAGGGACTGCATGTGAGCGAAGAAAGGGGGGGAGAGAGAGAGAATCCCCTCACGACTAGCATTATAGCCACAGCTTCCCACCCTGCACAAACACCCCTTTTGCCTGGTGAAGGTGGCACTCTGGTGAAAAGCTTAGTAAGAGTGACCCGTTTTTTTAATTCTCTGTTTCTTTGGGTTATTTTCTTTTTTCCCTTTACTCAACTTGGAAGTCCTGGACGACCTGAACAAACTGACGCTTCCTGAAGAAAAAACAGGACACCAGCCATCAACCACTGAGAGACTGGATGGAACTTACTCCCTTTGTACCCCGTTTCTTTCATTTCTCTTGAGTCCAATAAATTACGCAATACAAACCAGTCCAGTGTGTCCTGTTGATCCCGCCACTACTACAGTGGTGTCAGAAGAGGAATCAAGTCTTACTGTGTTGCATCATGACACAGCCCGTGCCTATAGAGGGGATTATATCCCAGTTAGCGGAGGGACAAAGACACTTACAGTTAATAATGGAACAACAAGCACAGACTGCTCAAAGAGACAGAGAAGCCTTACAAGAGGCCCTAAAAGGACAAGCTGAGCTAATTACCACTAATCAACAAGTGCAGGATACTGCCATCTTGAGACTAACCGACGCTATTGTTAGTTCTAGGGTCAGACCAAATGTCCCAGGGACTGTCCTTCAAAAGTACCAAGAAGGGAATGACCCTGACTACTTTTTTATTAATTTTGAGCGGGTAGCCACTACAGCTGCCTGGCCCCAGGAGAGATGGGGTCAGTATATAGCCCCATTATTGTTGGGGGAACTGCAGGCTGCCTATCAGGCCGCTAACCCAGCCGGCACTACTGCCTATGAGGATATAAAAATGGCGATATTAGAGAGGCTGGGGTGCGACCCAAAATATTACCGAGCCAAGTTCAGGAAGGAGAGGTGGGTTACAGGGGATAATCCCACGGCTCTCTACTATAGGATCCGTGACTTAGGGAATAGATGGTTATCTCCTCACACTGCTAGTATGGAGGACGTAACAGAGAAGATCTACTTAGATCAATTTCTTGAGGCCTTACCGGTGAGTGCTCGCAATTGGGTCAAACAACATCCCAATCTAATGCCTGTAACAGCGGTGGAATTCGCTTGCACCTTACATCGCTCTCCCGAGTTTAAGGCCAACCCTACACGCCTTGCTCTTAACCTCCCGAGACCCAGTTTGTGTAGAAAAACCTCAGACAAACCCCTGTCTTCCCCCCTTTAAACCTCTGACTGTACCCAGCGGCCAAGGCCCACAATGTTATCATTGTTCTGAGTGGGGACACATAGCCAGACAATGTCCACACAAAGCACCCGCAGCCGAACACATGGAGGTGGGGTATACCCGGAGCCACATATATACCACAGGAAAGTCCTCAGGCCAGTATAGAAGAAAGGTGTATATAAACGGAAACGGTCAACAGGCCCTTTTAGATACGGGATGTCGTTTTTCTGTGGTGAATCAGACTTTAATACCAGAATCCCAAATATGGGAGGGCGAGCAAGTGTGTGTCACTTGTGTACACGGTGATTCAAGAACCTATCCAGTAGCCGAGGTCCTCCTAGATGTGGAAAATGACCCCCACCTAAGGAAAGTAGGAGTGGTACCTTCCTTACCAGAAGCTATAATTATTGGTACTGATCACCCTCGGTTTGAACAATACTTAGAGGGCACCAAAAGTCCCACTATATCCTGGTTACAGGAAGCCCCCTTCAGTAGAAGCGAGATAGAAAGAGTAGAAAAGGGCGATAAACAGAAAAAGTCCAAACATGGAAAGAGACGAGAGAAAAGGGCTTTCACCTGCATGCAGACATCTTATCCTGCTTTTGTCTTTTCAATCCCTGAAGGAAGCAGGAAACCCACACAGATGAGCTTTCGAGTCACCCAACGCGAGGATGGCACCCTCAGATACGCCTGGGAAAGAGCACAAGACCAAGAGCCAGAACAGGTAGGACCCTATTTCCTTGTTAAGAGGGGGTTGCTATATAGAGCAATAAAAGGAGGCATAGGCCAAGTTATGCAGTTGTTGGTCCCGACTCCCTATAGGGAACAATTGTTACATCTTGCTCACAATCAAATGGGAGGGGGTCACTACGGGAAGGACAACACCCTCAAATACCTAACAGAAACGTTTTATTGGCCAGGGATTTATAAGGATGTGGCCGGACATTGCGTCTCCTGTATAAAGTGTCAGTATAAAAACCCAGCACATGTGAGAAAGGCCCCCTTGCTCCCTCTCCCTACAATTGATATACTCTTCAAGAGGGTTGACATGGATTTAGTGGGTCCGCTTCCCCCCTCTGCAAGGGGTCACCGCTATATATTAGTCCTAGTGGACTACGCAAGCTGTTACCCAGAAGCCTTCCCTCTAACAAGCATGACAACCACCAACGTAGCCCAAGCCATGATCTCCTTCTTCTCATGGGTTGGATTCCCAGCAGAGATTGTAACGGATCAGGGACCCCATTTTATGTCTCGCCTTATGTCTCACATATGTAAAGTATTGGGGATCCAGCAGATCAGAACCTCAGTATACCATACCCAGACGGATGGCCTGGTGGAGCGATACAATAAAACCATTAAAAACATGTTACGCAAAGTTATTTCGGAGACAGGAAAAGACTGGGACAGACGCCTAACGGTGGTCCTCTTTGCGATTAGATCGCATGAACAACGCTCCACCGTTTTTTCTTCTTTTGAGTTGGTATTCGGAAGGAAACCGAGATCATTCCTGGTAATGGCAATAGAGCAATGGGAAAATGAAGAAGAGGAGGGTAAACCGATATTTGAGTATGTGGAAAACCTGAAAAGCACCTTATCTCAATTGTGGAGTTTGGTGCACGAGCACATGGAAAAGGCTCAAGAGGACCAAAAAAGGCACTATGATCGCGGGAGCTGTGTTATGTTATGTTATGTTAAAAGTTCTTGTATAGCGCACGTACACCAATTCGAGAAGGGGGATAAAGTACTCATTTTACTACCGCCCACAGATAACAAGCTACTAACCCAGTGGCAGGGGCCTTATATTATAGAGAAAAGGGTTACACCCGTCACTTATAGCGTTCTCTTACCCCTACGATCAGGGAGATGACAGATTTATCATGTCAGTCTTCTAAAGAAATGGGAATAGCCTTCCCTCCCCGAGAAAGCGCAGGTACCTATGTTACATGTTAACACTACTATCCCCATAGATATCCCTTTGCTTTCCCGTCAAGAAACCGAAAACGACAGAGTCAGTATAGGGACAGTAATAAACCCCTTACAGAAACAACAACTCCTCAATCTGTTAGAGAAGTACCCTGGCCTTTTCTCTACTAAGCCAGGTCTAACCCCTCTCGTACACCACAACATAGTATCCTTGAAAGATCAAATAGTGAAGCTAAAACCTTACCGCATACCAGCCGCCTGTAGGGAGGCCGTAGAAAAGGAAGTAACAACTATGCTACAACTAAATATCATCGAACCATCCCAGAGCGATTGGCATTTCCCAGTTGTCATTGTATCAAAGCCGGACGGAAGTCTGCGTTTCTGTATAGATTTCAGACAGGTGAACAAAATTACTAAATTTGATACGTACCCCATGCCCCGTGTGGATGAACTAGTTGAACTGTTAGGGAAAGCTAAATTCATGTCTACCCTTGACCTCACAAAGGGGTAATGGCAGATCCCTCTGACCCCCCAAGCAAGGGAAAAGACCACGTTCTCCACCCCTTCTGGTTTATATCATTTCAAGGTCCTCCCCTTCGGCCTACATGGGGCCCCAGCAAAGTTTCAGAGACTTATGGACAAAATCCTTAAGCCCCATAGAAACTATGCGGCAGCATATTTGGACGATATTGTTATTTTTCAGCCCTACCTGGGAAGATCACCTCATACACATGGCCTTGGTCTTTGATGCAATACAAGAAGCAGGCCTAACCATAAATCCAAAGAAGTCAATGCTGGCCACAAATAAAATCCAGTACCTAGGGTTTACCATACAAGAAGGACTCCTACATCCACAATGGATAAAGTTGAAGCCATTAAAAACATCCCCACTCCCACGACCAAAAAGGACATACGTTCTTTTTTAGGGTTCATCGGTTATTACCGCAGGTTCATCCCCCATTTCTCTACAATAGCAAGCCCCCTCACAGACCTTCTTACAGACAAACATCCCTCACGCATATCCCAGTGGAGTCACAGCCACGAAACCAGTTTCGAAACCCTAAAGAACTGCATCTGTACAGGACCAGTCCTCCATTGCCCAGAATTCACAAAAACCTTTGTGTTACAAACAGACGCTTCGGGAGAGGGCCTGGGGGCTGTTTTATGTCAACCTGATCAGCAAGGGGCTTTGAGACCCCTTTTGTATATCAGTTATATCAGTCGAAAACTGTTTCCTAGATAAACACATTACTCAACAATCGAGAAAGAGTGCCTAGCAACAAAGTGGGCGATAGAAGCTCTTCAATATTACCTCCTAGGCAGTGAATTCATTGTTCTTACCGATCACGCTCCCCTTACCTGGTTGGCACATAATAAGGACACCAACCCCCGCATTCTGCCCTGGTTTCTAGCATTGCAACCCTTCTTGTTTCAGACCATCCATGTCCCCGGAGAAACATATATTGGTGCTGACTACCTCTCCAGACATCCATCACCCGAATGGCCACAACGGCCATTCCTAGGGGGAGAGCTATGTGAGGAGACGCGGAATCCCAACATGGCCGACAGCCTATACCGTGTCTCAACCACAGAGTACGCTCCAGCCTTCTCGGAGTCGGGCTTGGGAGAGCCGCCACGCCCCTGGGAGGAATGAAACAAAGGGCGCAAGAACGGGAATGCAGGGAGAGAGATCCAGGAAGTGAGGACAGACTAGCAGAACGCGGAAGATGGCAAGGAGGAGGACGACGGAAGACCGGAAGAGAAGACCGCGATGTCCAAGGAAGGTTTGCCTGCCACAGTCCACGGAGCTGAGGTCGGAGCTTCGGGAGAACCCGTGAATTCCAGAGATGCCGGAGCAGAGGGGGCTGAAGAAGGAGGGGAAACATTGTTTACAACGCACGAGTTACAACGCGTGTCATTACAACGAATGTTTTACAACACGAAATCCATTACAACGCATGTCATTACATCGCATAATCCATTACAACGCATTCCCCAAAGTAACGCCCCGGCGGAGTTAGAATAGTAATTGCGTTGTAATGGATTATGCGTTGTAACGACATGCGTTGTAACAACATGCGTTGTAATGGATTTTGCGATGTAAAAAATTTGTTGTAATGACACGCGTTGTAATGCGCGCGTTGTAAAGTGTCATATTCAGAAGGAGAGCTGGGTTGCACAGGATACAGCCCCAGTGCCTTGAGAGACGAGACGAACACCCTTGCTGCCCACACCACGGCCCAGGAGACGGGTCGTGGTTCAAGGCAAGTGATAAAGAACTCCCGGGGCTTCTGGTGGGGCGCTGGGCTGTAGCAGGCACTTGGGGGATAGAGAATTGTGCATGAGGGACTGCATGTGAGCAAAAAAGGGGGGGGGGAGAGAGAGGGATCCCCTCACGACTAGCGTTATAGCCACAGCTTCCCACCCTGCACAAACACCTCTTTTGCCTGGTGAAGGTGGCACTCTGGTGAAAAGCTTAGTAGGAGTGACCCGTTTTTTCAAATTCCCTGTTTCTTTGGGTTATTTTCTTTTTTCCCTTTACTCAACTTGGGAGTCCTGGATGACCTGAACAAACTGACGCTTCCTGAAAAAAAAAAGGAGACCAGCCACCAACCACTGAGAGACTGAATGGAACTTACTCCCTTTGTACCCCATTTCTTTCATTTCTCTTGAGTCCAATAAATTACGCAATACAAACCAGTACAGTGTGTCCTGTTGATCCCTCCACTACTACACACGCCCACAGTGGAATTTTCCAGGCAGGTGCAGTTAAACAGTGAAATACAGATAAAACGTTTTCAGCGCTCCTATCTTACACAAAGTATCATAGTCCAAGGTCGTTCCATCCGGAGCCCGCCACCAGACAAGCGGGAGAGGGCCTCTATCTAGTGAGAAAGCTATGTGCTAACATGAACGGTATGCTTATTACTAAAACAGGACAGAAGAAAAGAAACAAAACTCACAGAGGAGCATTTCTCGGAATTGAACTGGATCAGTTTCGAACAGCCTAAAATGGGGCCCAAATTGAAAATGGCTCAGCGAATGCTAACTTACATTGAGTACTGCGAAAGCATGAACAATTTCTATTCTAACAGACCCTCCTTTTAGCATGAGCTAAAACATTTTCTAACGGCAACAAGAGGAAATAGAACTATAAACAGTAATAAGATATTTCATTAATAAACAGTTATGAGCACTCCATACTATCAACATCAGGAAATGAAAAGGTAAGGAGGGAGGTATTCTCGAAAATTCCCTCATCGATGTTCATCAGATCCTCAATATCCTTTTGAATCACTATGGCAGCATTGGTGTCATGAATTGATATCTTCTTTTTAGGGGTGAGAATAGTGGTGCAATAGGAGCGACAGAAGGGAAGACACTGAATAAGAGCACAGCAGAGCACCAATATCACAATCAGATAAATCGCTTTTTCAAAAATCCAGCCCCAGCTGCCAAAGAGAGACCAACTCCAATTCCCACTTTCCATTCCTTTAACATTTTCAAGGATATCCAAAATGTGTTTGGTAATATTCTTCTCCATATTCTTGATCCCGACCACACACTGATCGCCCAATACCGCGCACACACCACCACTCTTAGCCAAAATAAAATCAACTGCATATCGGGTCTGTTCTGAATATATTCGCATACTCTCCAACTGAGTGGTGATGTCACATAAGGCTGCTACTGTGATATTAGATAGAATTTGCAGCTTGCATCCGAAATATTCTCTAGCTTTCTGACCCCTGGCCATAGAAGTACCACCCAAAGTGAAAATAGAAGAAAGAATGTATCCAAAAGTGATCCCATTACTATAATTATTGGCCTCTATATCGGTCACTCCCTCACAGAATTCTTTTGTTAGAGTCCGTTTAACCCATCGTACGTTAGGCTTAGCATATTTACAGGGCACACCTAAGGGCAAAACCATTCCAAGAACTACATCATCTGTACCATTGTGGACATTGGAATATGTACCATTGGACAAGAAATAAAACCCCCGGTGTGCATAAATCGGCCCTTCATAATCTACTGCTGCATATCTGGAGTTCATTCCAAAAGTACTTGGATCTTTACCATTTACCAAAGGGATCGTATTTTTCTACAGCACTATTCCTGAACAGTTGATATACAATGAAGTGTCAGTGCTAGTCACGATGGGGCAACAAGCAGGATAATAACCAGCCTCCCGGGTAACTATCAATACCTTGTAATGCCAACCCACCAATGTGACATTTTGTTTTCCATATAGAAATTGTCGCAATATGTATTGTTATCACAACCTGGATAACCCATTCCCAGTGGCTGTCTATGGTATAGACATGGCCCCGGATAACCAAAACCAAATACTCCTTTCACTTTCGTAAATTGGGGTGGCCGAGTATAAGTATAATTCACAAGTGACAATGGATATGCAGTCCACAGACTGGTAACGGATTGAGTGGGGTAACAAGCTGTCCCTTCTCCAAAGAACCTCTTATGTGTCTCCAGAAATACATTACTCAGGGCTGTTCTTTTGTTTCTTTTCGGGGAGATAACCTTACCCTTACTACGTAAAGGTACACTTTGATCATTTTCCAAAATCCATGACACCCCACACAATATTATTATCAATAAAGCCAAAAGAACAGCACATATCATTTTGTTTTTCCATGTTCACATCATATTATGCTGTGCAACAAGAACCATTGGCTGCTCTTCGTCAGCAACCTTTCTACCAAAGGGATGCATAATGGATTGCAAAGAGGCAAAAGTGCAAAGAAAATATACAAGTTCCCAGTGTCCGTCAGAGCCTCACTGGTACAGGCTCCTATTGTCCATCAATAAGTTGGCGCTCTTGAGCATCGGCGGTGGAGCTTGCTCTGTCCTAAGCTCTTTTAATCTATCCCACGTCGATAAAGATGGTATACCTTCGGGGTATACTTCTGGTCTCCCTAGCTAATGTTCAGAAAATAAAGGCAAAGTGAGTACAAAATCCTCCAATAATTTTCAATTAATTCCGTTGGTACTATGACTCAGTACTACCTATCTTGCACAGTCCATCCCTAATCTTTCTTCTCCTTGTACTCAGTATCCCTCAGCCGAGGGTGCAAATTGTACCTGGTAGCCCCAGGCATCATGTAATCAATAAACAAAGGCTCCTGGATAGCTCGAATTTCGGGGGAACAGCCTCATTCAAAACATCATCGTTCTCCTTATCTGTCTGGGTCCAGATCAACTGGGCGTCGCTGAAGAGAACAAATCTGGGCACCTGTTTGCACTCTGTATCACCGACGCCCTCCTTCACTCACTGATCCTATGGCAACGGTAAAGGAATCCTCCGACAGTGGGTGGCATGAACCCAGTTCTTTCGGCCAGCAACCTTTACAGCCGTCCGTGTCACCAACAGAACTTGCTCAGGACCCTTCCAGCGCGACTCCAGATTTTTCTTCCGCTGGAAATTTCTGATAAGCACAAAGTCCCCGGGCTGTATGTCGTTGCCGGGCCCCTCTGGTACAGAAGGTAGGGATTCTCGTATCTGTTGGTGAAAAGAACGCAAACTTTCCGTTAACTGGCCAAGATAATCAAGCAACACAGGATATTCTATATCGGAGTACTTACGAGGACGCGGGACTCCCCAGACATTTGCCGGGCGCCCAAACACGACCTCATAAGGAGACAATCCTGTCCTAGAATGAGCTGTTCTTGTTGACAAAAGAGCTAGCGGTAGAGCATCGGGCCATTTTAACCCTGATGTCTCTTGGATTTTTGCCAATTTAAGTTTGAGAGTACCATTGTACTTCTCAACAAGGTCAGCTGACTGGGGGTGATTGCAGCATGAAATTTCTGCTTAACGTGTAAACCTTCCCAAATCAATTTAATCACTTTTCCATTAAAATTACTTCCGTTGTTACTCCAGATAAATCGGGGCAAGCCGAAACGAGGAAAGTACTCTTTAAGGAGTACCGTCGCAGTCGTAATGGCCGTATTATCTTTAGTGGGGTAAGCCTCAACCCATTTACTGAAGGCACATACAACCACCAAATTGTACTTAAGATTATTGTATCTATCTAATTTGATGTAGTCCATTTGAAGAACTTCAATAGGAAAAGTGGGTGGTGCAAAAGTACCAGGTGGTGTAGGGGTACCCTTCCCTGGATTGTGCATCATACAGACCATACAGTATTTCACTAAATGGGCAGCTGTCTTGGAGATATTATTGTTATGCCATACAGGGGCTAACAATTTACAAATGCCTTTTGCACTAATACGAGCTGGACCATGTGCCATAGTAACCACAGGCAGAACATATGCATCCGGCAACATCCATTTCTCATTCAACTGTGCTGTACTCTCCTGCCATTTTGCCAATTCCTCTATCGTGGCTTCGCTCTGTATCTCTTTTACGCTCTCAACGGTATTTTCAAACATGACAACTTTGGGCACCCCACTAGCTGGACCTGCAACAAACATACGTTTCATTTTACTTCGGGCCGTTTCCTTAGCTACCTGATCTGCAAAAGCATTTCCTCTACCCACTTCATCTGTAACCTTCCTATGGGCGCTGCACTTAATTATTGCCAATTTCTTAGGGAGCGTTAATGCAGACAAAAGCCGCAATATGAGGTGCCCATGCTGGATCTTCGTTCCATGAGATGTAAGAAATCCTCTCTCTGCCCAAAGCGGGCCAAAATTATGGGCAACCCCAAATGCATACTGGCTGTCAGTATAAATATTGACAACTAACCCTTCACTCAATTTGCAAGCTCGAATAAGGGCAGCAAGCTCAGCAGCTTGAGCCTACTGATAAGGGACCCGTGATGTCTCTACCACCGTATGCAATGTATCTGGTAATTTAAAACAAGAGCCATCGACATATAGTTCTCCTAGAGGGTCAGATAAGGGAACATCAGTCAGGTCTACCCGTCCTTTCGTTTCTTCCTCTGTCCGGAAAATACAGTCATGTTTTTCGACTGCATCATTATCAGAAGGGAGGGGTAGTAACGTGGCTGGATTCAGAGTGGCACATCTCTTGATCGTAATATGTTTAGCAAACAATGGCAATTCATAGCCAGTAAGACATGCACTGGTGAGGTGCTGTGTCTTTGTCTTATTTAAAAGTGTATCCACAGCATGGGGTACCATAACCGTGAGGTCTGTATCAAGTACGAGTCCAGCCGATTGCCTGATCGAAGTGGCCACAGCTGCGACCGCTCTCAGACAACTCTGCCCTAGCGACAGGGTCAAGCACAGCGGAAAAGTAAGTGTAAGGCCTCTGCTTCTCCCCAAATGTTTGTGTTAGGACAGAAAGCGCGCAGCCAGCCATCTCGTGGACATAAAGCACAAACGGTTTGTTATAATACGGTGTGCCAAGTACCGGAGCCGAACAAAGCGCAGTTTTTAATTGCTCAAAAGACTGCTGACATTCGGGCGTCCAAGGCAAAGGCTCATGCACTGCTTTCATTGTTAAAGTAAGCAAAGGTTTGATTAGTAGCAAGTAATTTGGTATCCACTGTCGACAGTAGGAAGTAATACCTATAAAAGCGTGCACATCTTTCTGAGTCTGTGGGCATTTTAACAATGGTACCAATACGCTCAGGGGTCAATCTCCTACCCTCCTTCGACAGTAGGTGACCTAAGTAGGTAACCTCCTGTCGAAAATACTGAAATTTGGAAAGAGAGACCGTATGCCCATGCTGTGCCAAATATAATAACCATTGTACCGTACTGTCTTTGCAACCCTGTTCCGTATCAGAAGCAATCAATCGGTCATCGACATACTGCACCAATACATTACCTGGAGGAAGCGATAGTGAATCCAACTGACTTTTCAATGCCTGACTATAGATACTAGGATTCTCCGTATAGCCTTGAGGAGCGCGACAGAATCTAAAGCTTCTGCCGGCCAGTGTAAACCCAAACAAATACCTACTGTCTGGATGGATGGGAATACTAAAAAGGCATTTTTCAGATCAATTACAGAAAAGAACTTAGCAGTAGATGGAATCATCGTTAAGAGTGTGGTGGTCAGGAACCACTGGAAACTGCGGAACTACAATTTTATTAACCTCTCGCAAATCAATCACAAAACAATAAACATCATTGATAACATCAGGGAAACCCGAAGGTGTCCTCTTGAGAACCGGAAAGATAGGACTGTTACAAATGTTGGCAGATGTTTCCTCAACCACTCCCTTTCGTATCAAATCCTGAATAATCTGAAGAAGGGCCCGTTCGCCTGCCTGCAGTATCTTATATTGAGGAATGCGAGGCACAATGGCATTGTCTTTGACCTGTATAGAAACTGGTGGTATATGCAACAAACCCACATCTGTATCACCTGTGGCCCATAGCGTGGGTGGTACCTCAGCAAATTCAGCTGGAAGGGGCGCATCCTGAGACAAACACTGCCTAGTACTCATATCCGGACCCATAGTAATAGAAACACCTTCAGGGGAGCAATAGATAGTAGCATGTAATTTCTTCAACAGGTCCAAACCCATCAAGTTTTCACCACAGTTAGAAGTTAACAAGAACGGAGATTCCACAGTGAAAGGACCAACAGTCAATGCAAGGGGTCGGGAAATGGGGCTTACAACCGGTACACCTGAAAAACCTACCGAAACATTATTGTGGCCAGACAGAGCCGCCCCGGTGACCATATGCCGAGAAACAGAACTCTTTGTCGCACCTGTATCCACCAAAAATTCCTTAGTCGAGCCTTGCAAATCCGCGGTGACATAAGGACCACGCTGATCTACAGGTATCAGAACTGGTCCCTCACTCTGTCCCTGGCTATCCTAACTGTAAGCCATACCTGCCACATCATCCATATCATAATCGTCATGATAATACTGTCCATCTCTGGGGTTGTCAAAATAATTATTATCAGAACGGCCCACAGAAGTCTCAGCACTCTGACTTCTGTCGGGCCCACGACCTCTACCGGCTTCTGGGGGACGCAACCTTCTGTAGAAGCATAGGCTACGCCAATGTCCTTCCTCCTTACAATACGCACACTGATTCGGGCCTAAAGGTGTCGCAGAGGGCTGCCTAGTACTTGGCAGTTGTCTAGAACGACCACCTCGTCCCCTACTATTTCCCCTAAATGCTTGCTGCAACAACACCTTTGTCTTTAAATCCTTATGCTTTTTATCAGTCGTATCTTTCTCCTCCTGATCGCGATGTTCATAATAGTGGGCCATATTCAAAATAACGGAGGGAGAAGGCGTAGACCAAGTACTCTCAGACGTCTGCAAATGAGTCCTTATTTCAGGAAGAAGATTATAACAAACCTATCAACAAACAATCGAACTCCACCCTCAGTGGGCATATCCTGCCCACTATTATCTAAAAACGTGTCTTCAAACCGAGTAAAGAAATCAGACATACTCTCATCCTTCTTCTGTCGACAGGCCATCAATCTGTCCCAACTTACCTTCTTAGGTGGAATAAGTGTGTTCATGTACGTAATGATACGACCAGGCAAAGCAAGTATTTCAGTGCGGGGTTTATCACCAGGCTTCCTTTCCTGATCGCATCCTCTAATCACATCCCATGTACTGCCCAATTCCGCCACATGATCTTGAGTATGCACCTGCTGCCAAATATCGACCGGAACACGAAGACTAAAAAATATTTCAATATCAGCAAGAGTCATTACAGTAGAAGTAGCAGCCTCTGTTAATTCCTTATAATAAGCTGTGGGATTTTTCCTAGGGTCGGGCAGCGTAGCCTTAAGGGCTATAACCTTGCTTCTTTTTCACGGAGTATAAACCCATTGCTCCTGAAAACGGGCAGCCACAGCTGGTCTAGTGACGTTACCGAGCTGGTCCGTTAACTCGGGTTTCTCTGGATGATATATTGGATGGACCTCACGCATAGGGAACTGAGTAATTTTAGTAGGACTCTTTTCATACAACCGAACTCTGTAAGAAACTATAGTATTGATATTCGCGAGCACCTGTCCTGGGGCTAAATCAGCTACATAAACACAGTCCTTAATATCAAATATCACTTGTGGAGCCTCTATTTTAATGTGTGTGCGCCAAAGATTAATCTGTGTCGCGGACATATGCTGAAGAACGTACTGCTGTAAAAAAGGCTCAAACTCACTCACAGCCTGCCAAATGTCCTCAGCGCCATAAACCAGATTACTAGCCCACTTAATAGCCTGTCTTGCTAACACCTCCTTCTCATCTTCTCCTACTCCAGAGAGCACCAAAGGACCCATTCGTTCCCTGAATTTCGCCCAATCTCTGTCCTCAAACCCCAGGTACTGGCGTCTCAGCATTCAAAGGTATCGGAGGATGAAAAACCATAGAAGAAGAAGCAACAGAGGTAGCAGGTACAATCGTTGTTAACGTTTGCACCGGAGGAGAAAGAACGGAGGACACAGGAGTTGGAACAGTGGATGTACTAGAGGTCACAGTCATCAAAGATGGCGAGGACAAAGAAGGAGCGGGGGGTGCCGTAGCCAAAGCTGTCGAAGTAACAGTCGTAGATACGGAAACAACCGAAGCAGATGAAACAGGCTGCTGGGACTGTAAAGGAACAGTGGGATATATCCTCTGCGGGGCGTAAGGAGGCAGGGGTCGAGTATCTAACAGCTCCTCTACAAAAGCATCATTTTCCTCTTTGGCCAGATAAGACTTATCAACATGCAACCGAAATCTTCTATCTTCGCATTCAATCCCTGACTCCTGCTTTTCTCTATCATATGCTACAGCTTCTGTGTCAATGTTTGCATTTTCCCTTTCCGTGCGTCCCTCTCCATTTTTAATCGTCTCTGTCTGGCCTCCTTCTGCCAAGTCCGAAGGGAGTCAAACATCGACTGTCTACTCCGTCTCTTAAATAATTGTTCCTGTAAAAAAACAATCTTTTGTCATCAAAAGTGCCCGTCAAGGGCCACTGCAACTCGGCATTGTCCCTCGTATATTTGTGCCATAATGTACTAAACATAATAGGGCCAAGACCATGTTTCACATACATATCAAAATTAGGGCTGCCTTCAGGAGGCGCCGGCTGAGCTTCTTCCAATCGAGCATCTGCAGAACAACAATGAAAACACAAATTCCAAAGTTTGCTTAGGCCTGACATGGTGAAAAAGAAACAAATCGTTAGTTTTTACCTGGCAAAGTATTTACAAATACTTGTTTCATCGAGACAGTCCTTAGACCGCACCAAACTCAAACCCAAACTGTACCATATCCACAAAGAACCAAAACAAACTCACCTGATATTAGTGGTATAACGAACCGGATCTCCACTGCCGACTCTTCCGACCAAACGGTCAGATCCAAGGGTTTCGCCGTTCAGGACTCCAAACGGGATGACCACTGGGCGAGGCACCGTCCGGCGGGACAGAGGGAGCAGCTACGAGCAATAGAAACTCTTCGTGCAGGGATCCCTGAGCCGTCAGTCCGACCTGACGATGTCCTCGGCCTCCCCCCCCCCCCGTCTGCGGAAAGGGGATAGATCAATCACCCGAAGGAGTCCCTGTCCGGGCGCCAACTGAAGGAAGTAACCCATTTAGGGCCACCCGGGTCACTAATAACCACCTCTCAGCCTTCTGCACTAAATGAAGAGTCGGTCAGACAGTAGAGAATACAAACCAATAACTCTTTATTCATATACACTCAGAGCGGAGCCCCATCTGCCCAGTCGCTAGGAGTGCTGCAGAGGGAACTGAAATCGACAAGCATAAAGATACATTATGTACGTTTCGTAACTGGGCGAAAACACGCCCACAGTGGAATTTTCCAGGCAGGTGCAGTTAAACAGTGAAATACAGAAAAAAAGTTTTCAGCGCTCCTATCTTACACAAAGTATCATAGTCCAAGGTCGTTCCATCCGGAGCCCACCACCAGACAAGGGGGAGAAGGCCTCTATCTAGTGAGAAAGCTATGTGCTAGCATGAACGGTATGCTTTTTACTAAAACAGGACAGAAGAAAAGAAACGAAACTCACAGAGGAGCATTTCTCGGAATTGAACTGGATCAGTTTCGAACAGCCTAAAATGGCGCCAAAATAGAAAATGGTGCAGCGAATGCTAACTTACATTGAGCACTGTGAAAGCATAAACAATTTCTATTCTAACATCTCTTGCAAAAGAGTATCAGATGTCAGAGCCCTAGACATCACAGCACAAGTATTTACCCCAGAGGGGGTGACTTTCATCGTCTCTAGGAGGACCAACTTGACTAAAACCAGGTCGGTAAATTATCCAGCCCTGCCAAGTAGCATGCATCAGGCGTTAGACTAACGCATTTTAATGTGGTGGTCTGCATCACCGCATTAAAATGCATTGTCACGCATTTTCAACTTTTGTTGTCCACCTGCTGTGAGCCGGGTGATCAATTCGACTCTGTATCTTACAATACGTAACACCATATTGTAATATACAGAGTTGAATAGTTCAGTTAACATGCTGCTCGCTGCAGCGCTGTTTTCTGTTTCTAGGGTGTTAGCGTCTACGTCACGTGCTCTTTCAAATTAGGTTGCGGATAGAGGCAGCTCCAGCTGCGCACGCCGTGGAATAACTGTTAATTGACATCACAGGAGGGGCCCAATGGCTACTCCTGAGACAGGCACGAGCGTGCGCACTCTGCGCAGGTTTGATATTAGTTGATAGCTGGCGGCAATCATGGCAGCGCAGATCACGGTGCACCTGGAGCACAGGAGGAGAACACCAGCCCTCAGGATCATTTTAGTCGACTTATGCCCGGGCGTTCCGATGCCGCAGGGCAGGGGCTGGTGCCGCACCTGCAGACTTACACGTGCCACTAGCTGCCAACTCTGCAGGTGGCATTGTTTGGCAGCACTCGTTGGGACTTCACAGACACAAGGCACCGCTGGTATTAAGGTTATTTAATTAAATGCATCTTAATTTGCAAAGCTGTTGTGTTATTATAATTCTTTTTTTATAGCTGGTTGAACTGAAAATTGAAAGTGCTATATGGTGTGCCAAGGCACTGTATTAAATTAAATGCACATTTTATTCTCAGATACTGGGTTGAACGATGACTAGTGGCTAATGAACGCCCTTAATGTATTGACTTTGTTCCAAATTCGGCCCTCGGTCGGAGCGAACATTTTCTGTGTTGAAACGCCTGTATCCTGACTGCACCAGTTTCTTTCAGCTCCTGCCTCCAGTAAAGCTTTATATTTTCTAGTCTAGGCTTTTTCCTTGGGCCACTGTTCCCCTTTTCCGGTCAGTTTGCCTCAGAAAGATTCCCTATGGTCCCCTCCAGAGCCATATCCAAATATCCATTTATTCATGATACATTTACTCTGATTGTTTACGTGGCTCGAGCTCAAGAAGGTAACTGTGGATGGCAGCACTTTGTCAATGGAACACGATTACAATCAATTAGGAGCCAATACGTTATTAATGACTACAAGTAGTGTTCACCTTGTTTGCAAGTATTTTAGTTTTACAAACATTTGCTGCTGTCTTCCTTTCCTCAAGAAATTTTCATACAACAATAAAAATGTCACAATAACTGTGAGATCGGAATTTTGTCTAGTGGAAGTTTTGACTGATTATAAAGTAGAGCAGAAAGTTAATATGCCTGCTGCAAAGTACGTGTTGAATGCAGATCATATAATGTAAATAGGCCAGTGCTTTGTTCGAGACATCCTTTTTTTTACTTGCAGTGAGTGTATAAGTTAAACTCCCAGTGAGCTAATAACTGTCATCAAAGAGCTGCATGCAAACTGCAAGGTATAGATTAGAGTGCTATGATTTTTCCCCCCAGTCTTTCATTATTAGAATGTTGCAAGAAGGGTTCATTTTGGTAAAAAACAAATCAGTTCTTATTATTAAAGAGAACCCCCTAACCACGGTGTAGCGTTTTAAATTCTGAGTTTGTGCTTCTCTAGACCAAGCACTCTTGAACTATACTGTCTATCAGTATGGATGACATGTGACGCTTACCCCTTCTAGCCCTGTGTCTTATGTAACATTCCTATACACTGATTTACACATTTTGATTGATTGTCTCTGTGTAATGTGTGTGTGATGTAGAGTGCTCTGACACCCTACACTGGTATGAGTGGTGCTATAAACCTAATTAAATGCATCTCAGCGAGAGAGTGGTTATGGAGATTTGAGGGGCACTGTTAAAGGGTGGTAGTAAGGGAATCCGTAGCGAAAGTGGTCATTGGGGGGGTGGGGGGATGGCAACAAACAAATAAACAAGCCGGCCCTGGATATAATAATATATGTACAGCTGACAACAAGCAGAGTGCTCTTCTGCAATGGCCGAAGTCATACAACTAAATTGAATTACCTCCTGTCTTGGTGACTCCACTGTTGATTAAGCGTTCGTGCAGTATTAGCAGGCTTGAGAGCAGCAATGAGCGCCCTGGCTGGCTGTAACCTATGTGCACCTCAGCCTCACTCTCCTGAGACTTGCCCGATGTGGAGTGTCCTTGGCCACTGACCGCAGTCCTGCCAAGTGCCACGCATCATGCGTTAGCCTAATGCATTTGAAGGAAAGTCCCCGCATAAAAAATAATTATCACGTATATAGCGCCTCTTATCCTTAGCTGTCAAGGCTGGAGGACTGCAGTATTATAATTAGCACTCTGAGCAAAGCTGTCAGCGCCAGTCTGCACTGCTCGCTGCTGGGGGCTGGCTCAGCTGCAGAGATACATTCACCCCCAGCATTTTGAATCATGTGCGCACGTCAGGAGAGTGGCTGCAATGATTCGCCCAATGGCTGCACAGCCGAACAGGGCACTTAAAGGCGGGCCGGGTTGGCTCCAGTTATGTGCAGTTTGGTAGCAGTAAGTAAGTCCTGCCGCTGTAGTGCTCGCACCATGCCAGTAAAATATATAACTTCCTTGATCATGCCGCCACCCGTGCAAGATAGTGTCTGCAGCTATATCTCTTGAGAATGCGGGATGTGCGAATCCGACCTTACCGGAACGTACAGTCATGATGGTGCTCGCTCTGTGATTTAAAGTAGCGTCAAGGTATTTACCTCCTTTGACACACTTATGTTTTAAATCAGAATTTCCTGCCCGCCCGGCCTCCAAGAGTTCATTCCCTGTGCCGAGTTAAATAATTACAGGAGGAGGCCGGTGTTCGGCCTGTCACCTCCTGAACTTGACACTTCCTGCCTTTTTTAGGGCTCGCGCCTGTGTTGCAGTGCGCAGCACTGCTCGCGCAGCGAGAGCCCTTTTGTATGGGGTTCTGAAAGCTGCTCACACGCTCGTGCGTGTGGTTTTGCTTTCCGCGGCTGCCATTGGCTTTCGCGTGTTTTTTTTAAAAAAAGCCAGCACGCAATTGGGCAAAGGCGGGCGCATGTCCCGCCTTTGCTCCGCCCATTCCCGTCGGTGGCCAGCACGCGCAGCAGCGCGCGCTCGCTTCGCTGCCGTGCTCCCTAGCCCCCGCTCCTCTGTGGTGCGCGCGCACCACTGGTTTTCTTTCTGTTTAATGCTTGTGGCCGAATGATTTCTGTTACTTCAGTGAAATGATAGACGCGCTGACTGAAGCAGACATGCTGCGCTTTCGAATCTGTTTATTTCGAAAATAAAGCACCGACTTTCACAGGTTTTCATGCTCAGTTTTGACTTGTGAACAGAGAAGTCGGGATACCAAGTCAAACAAGCATTGGCAAAGCCAATAGGTCCTGCCTCTGCGAGAGTAATTTGTTTAGTTTATTTTAGTTGTGCTGTACAGCACTGTTTGTTTAGTATATTTAAAGTTTTATTCTAAATTGCTTTGAAACAGACATTATTCTTTTGTTATTTCTTAATGCATGAGCAATGGGTATGGGCTTTGAATTAAATATTTTTATAATGCATACAACTTATTGCACGGAAAGTTCACTCTGCCTTTGCAGATGCAATTCATTTATTTCTGCTTTTCTTACTTAATGGCCCACCACATATATACACACAGTTCCTGCCACATGCTGCCTCAGCAATAATGTCAGTCGGGTTTCACGTTATATACAATCCTTTCCCTTGACAAGGCTCTCTAACGCAGAGCTGCTTCTGCTGCGGTTGATATTCGTTTGTATTATATTAGCCCTATGTTTCCCTCCATTGGTTAAGAGATCTCCTCTGTGGGAAATGATTGGTTGCCTTTTAGGCGGCTGCAGCAAGATGCTGTCTCGTTTATGGCCCGGCTCACTGTTTGGGCCCGTGCCTCGATCTCATTACACTGAAAATATGCCGCGCGCCTCAGGAGAGTGCTTCCGCAGAGCACGTGAGCCACTTAGCCTCGTGCTGGCGCACTGTGGGGCTGTTCAATTATTTATAAAATGAGACGGGTTAGCTGGGGAAGAAGGGAGAGAGAGAGAGAGATAGAGTGTGTGTGTGTCATACTACAGTAGGGAGGGAAGCACTAGGGCAGTGGTACTGAATAGAGTAAGTCACACATATAAACAACCCCCTACGGAAAGATACACACACTCAAAAATATAGACAAGCCCATGTCATTTAAAAAGAGAAACACCGACACACAGCACATCAATGCTACTAAAACACCTACACACACAAATTCACACCACACACAGACCTCCCGACCTACACATACATATGCCCAACCTCCTGCACATGAAAACCCTTAAACACACACAACATCCTGCCCTACAAACAAACAACATCCCCATGCACAATACACAGCTCCACACCACATAAACAATCCTACTCGCACACACACATTGCCCCATCGCAGACACAAACTTCTCCCCCACAGATGGTAGTACTGTGGGTTTTCCGCTCCTCTTTTAAAATCCGACTCATTATTTTGCCAATAATTCCATCATTTTCACATCTGGCGGTAAATCCAAAGGAGAGTGCAATCAGAAAATAATATGTCTGAAGCTGGAAACTGCCAATACTCTAATGTAAAAAGAAATAATACCATATTTGCACGCAACCATCACAATGGTCTCGGATTCATTTGATGTGTTTCTTACTATTGTTATTCCACATAATGTTTTAGGTTTTGTCTCACTAACAGAAAGCTATATGTCTGGTGAGAGCTACAACCATCCACAAAGCACACCACACAATACAACGCACAGCACACAAAATACACCATTCTGCATATTACAGAAATGAATTTTTAGACAGCATCTTCAGCTATTAACTACTGTGGTTCAGCTAGCTTTAATTATTGGCCAAGAGGGCTGTCCAATAACATTGGTATCAGCCCACATCATTTCACAGGTGCGAACATTTGGAAAATAGTGCCTCTCCTGATTCGGCAAACACACACACACACACACACACACACACACGCATACGCCCCTTGCCTCCTCATCTCCATCCCACTCCGGTGCATTTTTGTTATTGTTAATATAAGTACTCTGTAACCGTGCAAGCTTCTTGCAGAATGATATCTGAACAAAAAGAAGCTTTTTCACCTTCACACCCATTCATTCCCCTCACTGAGACTTTGCATGGAAAGAATATGGAGGTTCCTGAGTCTGGAGGAGAAGGGGTGTTATACATGCGGGTGGACCTAAAGAGGTTTTGGTTCGCTTGTAACCAGTGTTGTGCGTACCTTGCTTCTGTCCTCTACAGAGAAGCAGTCAGCATCGGGGCTGTTATTGATGGTAAGAGTTTTGCATTGGAGCTAGTCAGGGAGTAACCGGTAATTGGTGTCTCCTGGCCCCTTTACTCTCAGAGCTCAGTACTCAGTAGGCCGTGATGCCTCAGCCTTGAGTACTAGCCATATCCAAGAAAGCATGGGGTAGAGTCAGATGCTGAATTGGTGTTTTGCCTGCGGCTTTTTATAGAGGCACTATCTTTTGAATTGCTATCTTTACTTTCACCATCAGAATTGTGTGAGTGAGATAATAAATAGCTTAACTGTGACAGGCATCTTCCCATTAATGGAAGTATTAGCAAACCTTCCAAAAATTGATAAATATGATGAAAAAACCTGAAGCATTGCAAGACTTTTCTGCAAATGAAAAGAGGTACACTGATGTCTTGCAGGATTGAGCAGTGTTATCCTTCAGGGTCACAAACAAATTATTTCCTCTTGATTTGTTATGGTTTGACTTCTTTCATCCAGATTTAATAAGGTTTGACTTATTTCATCCAGATTTGATAAGCTTAGAAGTGACTTATATTGACAGCATTTTAAAATAGACAGCCTCTATTGAGCCTTCCTCACCATTTCTATAGCCAAAGCCTATTGGAGAAACAAGGTGGAGGTGTAAATTAAAGGGGACCTCTATATAGAGTTACATGCCAGAGGCTCATATCATGTGCTATTTTCAAAACAATGTTTACAACATTGAAAATCAAACACAGAACCCAACAACCTTTGCTGCTCACTGCTAGATATTTACATGCATGATAGGGGTGGATGATGTAACTTCTTGGTGATATAGGTTAGATGAAGGTGAAATCATTAGGTTCGATAATTTCTGAATTCTTTCAATGGTGGTTAGTTGCCTTTATGCAATTGTTTTACTGTGCCTAAGTCAATTGTTAAATGTTTTTTGATTTATCCAAATATTTTTCTTTTTTATTGACCGTGGTTCAAATATTAACGAATTGAATTAAGTGTGAAAATTTCTCTAACAATTATTACTGTATTGTACTTGCCCTGAAGTACCTTCTCTTGAATTTCCTCTCTGATCCTATGTCATTCTAGAAGAAGTCATTCATAAACAACTTTCAATAGATGATGATGCAATGGAGAGGATAGCTGAATCGACCTTCTCGTAAAATCTTCCAGTGAATGGTAACATTCTAGATCGCATGAAGAGGGGTATTTGAACAGACCTTTGTAAAGTTTCACAATTGTTCTATATGGGGACCACCTTTATTTCTAATGTAACTTTCTAACCCTTATTTGTTGTATTTGGTTTCAGTATTTGCCCTACTACCCCAATACAACAAGCATTTGCAATGCAATAGGTCTCGCATTATTAAAGTTTGAGCTATTGGTGTTGCATTATTTAGCAATGCCAATAGCTCAAACTTTAATAATGCGAGACCTATTGCATTGCAAATGCTTGTTTATTAGCCCCTGTCGTGGGGGATCCCTGAAGGTTGTGTCCCACACAGCGTGAGTCTGAGAGTAGGTGCTGCGTGTCTTTAAAAGGCACAACAAGCACATCTCTCGAGACAGCGGTGCCACATAGCAGCTTATCTCACGGTCATCACTACCTGAAATTCAAGCACTTGTGCTAAGCCGCCTGGACTACTGCAACGCCTTGCTGATTTCAGCCAATGAAGCTTCCTTAAATAAATTGCAGGTAGTCCAGAACACGGCGGCCCGCCTAGTTGCCAACGCCCCTCCCAGAACGGCCTCCATTCCCCTTCTACAACAGCTGCATTGGCTCCCGGTGCGAAAACGGATTAAATTCAAGATCTGTTGTATGGTTCACAAATCTCTGCATGACTTGGGTCCTAGCTACCTTTCAGATAAACTTTCAAGGTACCTGCCTTCCAGGTCCCTTCGGTCAGGGTCAAAATCACTTCTCTGTACCCCGCGATTTAACAAAACTCGTTTGGGCGGCAGAGCCTTTTCCCATCTTGCCCCCTATACTGGAACCAACTCCCCATTCATTTACGTCAATGCCCCGACTACCTGAAATTCAGAAAACTGCTAAAAACCCTCTCTGTTCTGATGTGATGGCAGCAGTCACAGCGCGGAGATACCCCTGATGGGGTGATTCGGGCGCTTTACAAGCTAATAAATATATATAATATAAATATATATTCCGATTGCCAGCAGCTGTCTGCAGCCAAGGAGTGTGACAGACTCCAAGATACTACGGGGACCGATGGCCAGCAGTCTTTATATCTCCAGCTGCAACACTGTGACTCGTTAAACTTGGTAAGTGTAAAAAATGAAAGCTTCTGACATGTTAAATGTTCATGCTAAGGACGGAGTTGAAGTTTTAATACATAGCTGCCAAGGTTTCAGATTGCTGTGTGACATTTTCATAATTTTTTATATTTATATGTTTCCCTCATCTTCATTACTTGATTTTGCTCGCAAAAAGTGTCACTCATAATTACACTGAAATTATGAAAATGTCACACGTAGCAATCTGAAACCTTGGCAGCTATGATTATCCTGCTTTTGATGGTGCTCCTAAGCCTTGTGTCGTAAGATGTCACTATAGCTAGGAAAATTCTCATTATTTGCAATGCGGTAAATGTTTGTTTATACAATTTGCGGCCAAGAAATAGAGGTTGGTCCTTAAGGAGCGAACTCCAGCATCATTGCCTTAGGTGGTAAGTTGTCCTTCGTCTACTTCTATGGCCGCGCGCTGTGACCGGCGCAGTGCTGGGACCGCGCGAACTGCGCCGCCATCTTAAAGTGGCCTCGTGTGTCTGAGGCCTGTGGAGAGCAGGCGGTGCCCGAGAGTGCCCTGAGGTGGACTGTGTGTGCTCGCAGACCAGACCACGTCCGGCAAGGAACCCAGCTGGATGGTAAATGTTCTGTGACATGATATACGTCCGCAGAGTACCGTAAAAGTTTAAATATTCTAGTACGCACAGTCGGACGGCTCGCGAGTCTGCCTTCTGCTTCTATCACAGACTTCCGCCTGTAGTAAGATGGCCGCTCGTGGCAGCGCTCGTCCGTCATCTCTGTCCATTCTCCCGGTGGACGCCGGCTGGTCCTCACGACGCAGCTGATAATTAATTACTTCCTGGTGTGAAGTAAACACCGCACGGAGCCGCTTGTGAGGCAGACACAACCCGCCGGACCTTGTCGGGACCGTTCAGGTGCGTGACCTCTGGCCTGCTGGAGCCCGCCAGGTGAGTGACCTTTGACCCGCTGAGGCCGTCCAGGCGCGTTACCTTTGACCCCTTGACCTTCTGGTGCCTCCCTGGCGGGTGAGCTCATAGAGCAGATGAGGGCCCCGGTAGTGGCAGGCACGGGCCGGCAGGGGGCGCTCGCTGCCCGTGAGCCGGGGTGATGTGAAAGAACAAGCATTGGCAAAGCCAAGAGGTCTCGGCCACACCTAAAGGTGGGCGAGCCAGCAAATGACCAGGGAGAGCCGAGCCAAGGGTCTGGCTCGGACTGGGCTCGTAGAGCGCGTGCACGAGCCGAGCCGGGCTCGTATGTTACAGCAAACCACGTGCAATATGATAAAGTCTCTTCAAAATTCATAAAAGTGTATTTCTTTAACATGTGGAAGCTTTCACCTTGATATGTTATATTATAGCACTGCACTGAGAAGTACTTTACTAAAAGTGATAGTTTGTAAACATGAACCTTTAGTGAACTAAGAGACCAGACTGCTGTCATGTAAACCTTGCACGTGACCCAGATTATTATAAAGCAACATTAGAGTCTATCAAATCAAACACAATGGGTTTTGGAACAATTGATGTTCTGAACTCACATATTTGAAAGTGATTTCAAACGCGATAAGAAAGAAAAGAGAGGTTTGGTGAAATAAACTATTTGCCTAAAATCACACAATTTAAGCGGGAAGCTGCGATTTATCCAGGTTTTCTGGTTTCACTTCATACAAACCAGTCACTAAAAGGTACCTATTTATCTTTAGTTAGGTTAAAGACTTGTTTTTATCTCCTTGTGATTTTTTTTCTGTAGTTTTTGTATAGTGCAAACTGCATACGAAGGCACTGAAGCAGTGTACATGAGCACCAGTTACATTACAGTCACATTCATTGTTTATACAGGCATGGGGAGATTAAGTGATTTGTCCAGAATCACAGGATGTTGAGCTGATGCTGAGACTCGCACTTAGCTCCCCAGTTCCACAGTTAGCAGCCCTGTCCCTAACACCACATCCTGGGTAGAGGGAGGGTAGCAGGCAGAAGATACAGCAAAGCTTGGCTCGTTATAGGCTCGAGGTTCCAACAGGACCTGGAGCTGAGCCAGAGCGAGGCTTCAGGCTCAAGCCTGGCTTGAGCATTCAACGGCTCGCCAACATCTAGCTTCGTTAATGCTATGGCTTTGCCAATGTCCTTTAGCCATGTTGTAGAGCAGTGTGGCTGCTGTGCAGCATGGCTAAACGTTATTAAAAGAAAGCACTATAATGCGAGAACGGGAAGCTACCAGAAGGTGCAGCATTATAGCGCTTCTTTTTTCTAGTGCCGCATGGTGGTGGGGAAAGAGGCAACCCGTACAACAGGAAGGTACGGGGGAATGAGGGAAGAACCAGCATGAACAACAGGGGGTGGGGATGGGCAATAGAAGTAACATTGACAAGAGGTGTGTGGAGGATGGGACAACTACACTAGCTAGGAAGAAAAATAGTACCTCAATCACAGTGCCAGCAGCGGAAGGACCCTAATCAAGATAAAGCTATCTGTGCTTGGTCCATGCTTCAGAGGAAAGAAGAAGTGAAGTTGGCACACACTACTCAATTAGGCGGCAGTAAGTGAGAGTGACAATGAAGCCCATGAGTGGTAAGCAATGGGTGTGCTCCAAGCCCCTTATAGTAAATAAAATCTCTTGCAAGCGAGAACACATACGCCAGCAGCTCATGCTTTTTCACAGACAATACCTAAAAACGACACATCCCAGAATGTACCTTTCCATCGTCTGAAAAAAACAGGACTGATGGTGTCAACCATGACATGAGACCTTTGGCAACTGTGTAGAGGTAGTTTTCATCTCTCTCAGCCCTCTCAGTCTCCAAGTAGTTGTTCAGTTGAACTCAGTGAAGATGAAAGTTTTGTGGATGCATGTCATTCCACTCAGACCCGTAGAAACCATTTTGTTTAGAGAGTGAACATGGGTCCAAGGAAAGTATCACAATCAAAGTGATGGCGAGTTGAGTTTTGTAATAATAACAAGTGATTATTATTGAATGCTTCTACTGTGTCTAAGCTCTTTAAATAACAGGTGTTACTACTGCTCGATCTACTGGTACGCCGCTTACTAACCCCGAGTGGGTGAAAGTTTATTTCTAATTTTCTGGGTTTTGAAATCATGATCCACCTCCTTACTAGCTGGACAATTGTTGAATAACTGAAGAGATAATTCCACATGCCCCTGGACAACAGAGGACTTTATTTTAGTCCACCACTGGAGGTCCCAACAAGCTACTTACTCCGGCTGTTTCTTGACATCTCACTATAACAATCAGATATGGGATGATTTTATCAATATCAATCCCAGCAGACCTCTCCACCATTTCTCCCTTTAACCTATGCCTGGCCAGCAACATAAACTTTAAACAAAATATCTTAGAATTAACAACCCAGTGCAGTAACCTGCTATGTGGACTATGAAAGTAAGAAATACCATAAAGTGACCTACAGAGCTGCTCAAAGCTACTAGCTTACTGAAAACCATAAACTGCGTGCCTGCCTCCCACACTTCATTCATCACACTGCTGAGCGCTACATCCCAGAACACGATAACTACACCTCAGTGATCATCATGCATGATATGGAAACACTTCCCACACAGGATCAAAAAAAGGCAAAATGCTTCTAACTACACACGCTACACGATGTAGCCTGTTACCCATGTAAGCAAGCATTTCTGTGCCCCACATATGGGTAGTAAGTGTTGTATAATTGTTGCAATAGAATACAATGTCACTGAGTCATCCAGCAAAATGACTCAATAGGAGAAAGTCTGCAGTGTGTGATTCTGGTACCCTAAGGACATCTAATTTGTAAGACCAACTCTCTGGGGCCTGCACAACTCAAGGGCAGATAAAGCAATCCTTGTAATAAGTATTGCTGGAAATACAGAAACTAGATACTACTACAGGCTCATTGAAATGCCATGGTGCTCCTCTGTAAGCTTGGACTTTCCTTGTTCTTGAAGGTTTGCATGGGGACACAGTGCCCACCTCAGGCAGCACAAGTACCAAATGCAATAATTAGAATGCATCTGTGACATTTAGCTCATTTGAGGTTCTTGCAGGAAAATCAATTTCTGCAGCTTTCTGTGCTTGGCAGGGGGAGAATAATGTGTGTGGGGATTCAAGGTTATGTTATGTTATTAAGCACTTATAGCGCGCACGGATACTCAAGAGTGTCCCGGCGCGTAAGCCAACTGCGAAATGCGGGAGCTGAGAGGAGCTGTGGGTTAATTGAAAAGCAAGGTCTTTAACTGCTTCTTAAACAGCCTGAGATCTTGAGTATTCCGCAATTCATAAGGAAGGGAATTCCAGGCTTTGGCTGCCTTAAAAGAAAGAGAGCTACCCACCGTTCGCGTAAGACGAAAATGGGGTAATGACTGCAAGACGTAGTGCGGCTGAGCGCAATTGTCTTCGGGGAACGTAGAAGTCAAAGCGTCTCCTAAGATACGGCGGCCCAGATTTGTAAAGGGCACCGTGGGCAAGAGTGAGAGCCTTGAACTGGACGCGTTGCACCACGGGGAGCCAATGCAGGTCCCGTAGATGTTGCTTTATGCTTGATCTGCCAGGTATACCAAGCAGCACTCTTGCTGCCGCGTTTTGAATAATTTGCAACTTTTTCAGCTGGTATACAGGTAAGCCAATATACAATGCATTGGCATAGTCAATACGTGACAGAATGAGGGCACGAGTCACCATTTCCTTGGCTGGTCTGGATAACAGTGGCAGGAACTTCCTAAGCGATTTCAATGTGCCAAAGCACACTCCGGCCAGTTTTTTTTATCTGCGTAGAAAACCGGAGGTCCTCACTAAACCAGACCCCCAGAGTCTTAACCGGGTTGCCAACAGAGTTGGGCCTGGGATACTCTGAGGGCCAAAGATCCTCCCTGAATTGAGGGGGAAAAGACCCATACAGAAGTACCTCAGACTTGTCCTCATTGCACTTGAGCTGAGCCCGTGCAAGCCAGTTAAAAACAGCTGAAAGACAATTTTTGGCTAGATCCGGGGACAAGTCATTTTCCTTCCACGTGAAGAGGAGCTGAGTGTCATCTGCGTAAGCTATAATCTTAGCTCCCAGCTCCTCCGCCAAATAGATCAGAGGAGTAACATATACATTGAAAAGAAGGGGACTCAAAGTGGAGCCCTGCGGAACTCCAGTGGTCACCTTTCTTGGGGCCGAGGAGAACGGGGGCAGCCATACCTGCTGTGTTCTATCCTCTAAAAATGATTTGAGCCAGTCCCATGCTAGACCTGATATTCCAATGTTTGAAAGACGGGCCAGTAGTTGACGATGGGGCACCGTATCAAAGGCGGCAGAGAGATCCAATAAAATCAAGGCCGCTCTGCCGCCTGCATCCAAACATTCTCTTATAGCCTCCGACATCTCAACAAGGGCCGTCTCTGTGCTATAAGTGGCCCTGAATCCCGACTGGGCTGGATGAAGGGCACCAGATGACTCAACAAAGTTGGCAATACAAATTCAATCTCTCTGGTGTGTTGTGTCTGCTTCACAAGGTCTCCAGTATTTACATGTTTGCCTCCCTCTGTGTCACAGGATGTCCCTCATCACTCTGGAGGACCTGAACCAGTTAGACGACGATCTGATGGAAGATGCTGGGCCCCAGGACCAGCAGCAGGAGGATCTAGCACAGCGCCAGTTGTTCTCTCACTGGGAGGTTGTGGCAACTGCTCACCGTGTCAGTCTTCCTCCTGGTGAGTTTTTTTCTATAGAGATCAATTAATACCCCTCACACTGTGGGCTCTCTTGCTACTGTTTTTTTTAGCCATTTCCTGTCTTCTTTCCATCTTCTTTGAGTTTCTTCCTACCTATGTCATGCTCTGTTTGTCACTTGTTAACTCTTCTGTTTTCTCTCCCTATAATTTTCTGCCTGCCTTCTCCCGTTGTTCCCTACCTTTTAGCACCCTTCGTTCTTTTTTTCTTCACTAGCTCTTGCACACTCTTTCTGTCTTTGGATTCACTCAGTCACTATACACAAAGGACCTTTCTCGAGGCCAAAGTCACATCCATCCCTCTGACATTACAGGCATCTATAGGCTACTGTTTTTGCATGATGTCCTAACTGTCACATAGGAACCTTTGACTGTTTTTATGTGCAAGACTATGTATGCCTTGCCATTATGTGTAACCTTCAGCTTCACGGACAAGGACTGGAATGCCACTCTCAACACCTACTGACCAGAATACTGCAACAGCCTCCCCAAAGCAATCAAGAAAGTCAAAAATTGGATCACCTCCTGCTCTGACTCCCTTGCCCCCTCAAACACAGCAACGCAACATGATCCAACGACATCCCGCCGTCGCAACCCCTGTGCGATTCCCTCGCCACCTTCTTTCACCGCAAGATCGCCGACATCCACGACAGCTTCAACACCCAGACAACCCCAACTAAGATCGATACACCAGACCCGCCACACACCATCGACCACGACCCCCTGCCAGCCTGGGCCAGCGTGAACATCGAGGACACCATCAAGACCATGAGCACAATACACTCCGGCTCCCCGTCAGACCCTTTCCCGCACCACATCTTCAACAAAGCCAGCAGCTCCATCGCACCACACCTGTGCAACATCATCAACCTCTCCTTCGAGACCGCGACCTTCCCAGAGAGCTGGAAACACGCAGAGATCAACGCCCTACTCAAAAACCCAAGGCGGACCCGAGAGACCTCAAGAACTTCCGGCCCATCTCTCTGCTTCCGTTCCCAGCCAAGGTCATCGAGAAGATAGTCAACAAACAGCTAACCTGATACCTCGAAGAAAACAGCATCCTGGACCCATCCCAATCAGGGTTCCGCAGCAACCACAGCACTGAGACTGCCCTCATCGCCGCCACCGACAACATCAGGATCCTGCTGGACAATGGTGAGACCGCAGCCCTCATCCTGCTGGACCTCTCCGCCGCCTTCGACACTGTCTGCCACCGCACTCTACGCGCACGCCTCCACGACGCAGGGATCCGAGACAAGGCCCTGGAATGGACCACCTCCTTCCTCGACGGCAGAACCCAGAGAGTCCGCCTCCCACCTTTCCGATCCGAAGCCTCCGAGATCATCTGCGGCGTACCCCAGGGATCGTCCCTCAGCCCAACACTGTTCAACATCTACATGGCCCCGCTCGCACGCATCGCCAGACAACACGACCTCAACATTATCTCCTACGCCGACGACACTCAACTGATCCTCTCCCTCACCAAGGACCCCTCGCCGCCAAAGCCAAACTCCATGACGGAATGAAGGCCGTCGCCGATTGGATGAAGATCAGCCGACTAAAGCTGAACACGGACAAAACGGAGGTCCTCATCCTCGGCTCCAACCCCTCAGCCTGGGACGACTCCTGGTGGCCAACGACGCTGAGAGCAGCCCCGACACCCACCGACCACGCACGCAACCTGGGAGTCATCCTCGACTCAACGCTCTCCATGACCAAGCAAGTCAACGCAGTCTCCTCCTCCTGCTTCAACACACTCCGCATGCTTCGCAAGATCTACAGGTGGATCCCGACAGACAGAAGAAGAACAGTCACCCAGGCCCTCGTCAGTAGCAGACTAGACTATGGGAACGCCCTCTACGCGGGAGCCCCGGCCAAGCTCATCAAGCGACTGCAACGCATACAAAACGCCTCCGCACGACTGATCCTCGACGTACCACGCCACAGCCACATCACCCCCACTCGAGGAACCTGCACTGGCTCCCCGTCGACAGGAGGATCACCTTCAAACTCCTCACCCACGCACACAAGGCACTCCACAAAACTGGCCCAGCCTACCTCAACAGACGACTCTTCTTCTACGTCCCCAACCGCCAGCTCCGCTCCGCCGACCTCTCCCTCGCCACCGTCCCCCGCATTCGAAGAACAACCACCGGCGGCAGATCCTTCTCACACCTCGCCGCCAAGACCTGGAACACCCTCCCACTAAGCCTACGAAAGACCCAAGACCTGCTGACCTTCAGGAGGCTACTCAAGACCTGGCAGTTCGACCAGTAGCAGCATCCCCCCCCCCTCCCCCCAGCGCCTTGAGACCCTCGCGGGTAAGTAGTGCGCTCTACAAATTCTGATTGATTGATTGATCCATACCCCAGGCACGTTGGTACATGGAGGACCGATAAAATGGTACTGAAATCAAATGAAGACTGAGCCAGGACAATGCAGACAGAAGCACATTCACATCTGCCCTAAGACACTACCACCAAATAAGCCAGACCACTAAACTTACCCCTCTGATGGACCACATTGACGCCAGCACCAACAGCAGATAAGATATCTTCGCCATTGGGAGAGATTTCATCTCACCATCAGCTACCTCTAACTTGGTTACCCCCACGCAGGACCTCTGCAACAATCTCTCTCAATTCTTCAGCAACAAAATCACCGCCATTTACAGCAACTCATGCCTACAACCCAAACCAACACACCTCTCCAAACGCCTCCCAATCTTACCCAATGAACCAGTGCTAACCACATGGCCCGTAATCACCCCAGAAGAAACCACCACCACCATGAACTCCATCCACTCAGGGGCCCCATCAGACCCCTGCCCCCACCAAACCTATTCCAGAGGAGTGCAATCCATCAGCGTCATGCTCACACCCATTCTTAATACCTCCACCGCTTTCGCGACCTTCCCAGATGCTTGCAAACACTCAACTGTCTACCGATTGCTGATGAAACCCTTTGTCGACCCTTCAGTACTTGCCAACTACATACCGATTTCCCAGCTACTATTCCCAGCCAAGGTCTTTGACAAAAATCATCAGTGGACACCTCACCAAATACCTCAACGACCACCAAGTCCTCGACAACACTCAGTCTAGTTTCAGAACCAATCACAGCATGGAAATTGCCCTCATCGCTGCCAAGGATGACATCCGCATGACTCTTGACAGAGGAGACATGGGAGTCCACATCCTTCTGGCATTTGACACAGTCTCCCACCCCATCCTCATCCAATGCCTACACAACATCAGAATCCAAGGACATGCACTCCGATGGATCTGCTCCTTCCTGACTAGAAGGACACAGTCAGCCTGGCATCGTACATCCGTCGACTGCGACCTCATCTATGGAGTTCCACAAGGATCCTTCCTGAGCCCCACCCTCTTCAACGCATACATGATCCATATAGTCAGCATCATCCACTCTCAGGATATCTACATCCTCCCCGACGCCATGCAATTCATTCTCTCCCTCACGGACAAGACGCCCAGCACCTGGATCAAGCTCAATGCCTGCATGACTGAAATCCACCACTGGATGAAGACTAACAGTCTAAACTGACCACCGACAAGACCGAAATCGTGATCTTTTGAAGAGCACATCACTGTGAGACTCCACCTGGTGGTCAAAAGAGCTAGGACTGACACCCACAACCACCACCCACGCCAAGAACCTCAGGATCATCACTGACAGCAAACTGGACATGACCGCCCAAGTCAATGCTGTCACTGCCTCATTCTTCGATACTTTGAAGTTGTTAAGGACATTTTTCAAATGGCTCCCAATCAGCACCGGAAAACCTGATCACAAATAAGTCACAAGCAAGCTGGACTACGGAAGCACCCTCTATGCATGGATCAACATAAAACTGACCAGAAGGCAGCAGACAGTTCAGAACTTGGCGGTCAGAATCACTCTCAACCTCCCACTCCGCACTCACATCACACCGCACCCACCTGAAGGAGCTCTACAGGTTTCCCATTCACAAATGAGCGCAATTCAAACTCTTCACTATACCTTCAAGACACTACATAACACTGGCCCAGCATGCCTCAACAATCACATCTGCTTTCACAAACCTTCCAGACGCCTCCACTCGTCCGGACTTCTACTTGTACAAATCCCACAAGTACGGAAAACCAGATCTGGCGGGCAAGCCTTCTCCTACATCTCTCCTAAAGTGTGGAACGACCTCCCTCTACACATAATAGCAACCCCCTCACTACTTGAATTCCACAAGAATATGAAGAGCTGGCTTTTCAGGTAGTCCCACTAGGCCCTGGATGTGGCTAGACTCACACCTGCTCAGCGCCAGGATACCCAGGGTGATAGTGCGCTCTACAAATCTGCGTAACATAACAATCTCTGACTGCCTTTTTGAGATTGGACTTTTACGAGGACTTGCAGAGCAGTCTGTGTGCCTATTTTACCATTTCAAGGTTTTCACAGCCTCGTGGGGTTGAGGGTTTCAGATTGAAGCATATTTAATTTGATGCTCTGTAGTACTGCTTGACTCGAGAGCTCAGAATCCACTTATGCTGCCCGTTCTTTCTAGATGCCCAACTCTGGTCTCATGCAAAAAGAACAATGATGGACAGAATGCAGAGCAGTGTCATACATTCACCCCAGTACAAAGATCTGGGCCTAATTCTATTGTTTTTTTGCTCACCATGCCATTCCAGTTTGGACCCAGCCATATGCAAATCAGTCTTGACCCTGCGCCCAATGGGAACAGTCCAGCCCGAACTGCCAGGCCAGGTCCTCCCTGGACTGGAAACAAGCATCCTAGGACCGTTTTCGGGGTTTCACCCCTCATCAGCCAGGATAGCTTGACTCCAGTGGCATGGAGAGCACGGGACCCACGTCTGGGCATACCCATCCCACTCGGGGTGACAAATGCAAAAAGAAAAATTGATGGACAGAATGCAGAACAGTGTCATACATTCATCCCAGTACAGAGATCTGGGCCTAAATCCATCATTTGTTTGCTCACCATGCCATTCCAGTTTGGACCCAGTCATATGCAAATCAGTCTTGACCCTGCCCCCAATGGGAACAGTCCAGCCTGAACTGCCAGGCCAGGTCCTCCCTGGACTGGAAACAAGTATCCTCGGACCGGTTTCGGGGTTTCACCCCTCATCAGCCAGGATTGGTTCACAATGTCCTGCTCTTGCTGAAAAACAGCATTGCAAAAAAAAACAAAAAAACGAAACTCTCTAACAAACAATAGAACATAACTCAAGCTTGAGAATCACCTCCAATGATGTATAATTTCTCTCTGGTATCCTCATCTTCATCATCTGTTGCTTCTCTACTGCTGGCATGGTGCAGAAAGAAATCTTGTTTACCTCTTTTTAGGTCTCGCGCCTAGCGTTGCAGTGCGCAGCACTGCTCGCGCAGCGCGAGACCTCTAGAAAGGGCTTCTGAAAACGACCTACACGCTCGTGCGTGTGGTTTTGTTTTCAGAAGCCCTCATTGGCTGTAGCGTGCATTTTTTTAGAAAAAACGGCACGCGATTGGGCAAAGGCGGGCGCATGTCCCGCCTTTGCTCCTCCCATTCCCGACGGTGGCCAGAACGCGCAGCAGCGCGCGTTCACCTCGCTGCCGCTCCCTCCCCCCCCCCCCCCGCTCCTCTGTGGTGCGCGCGCACCACTGTTTTTAAATGGAAAGAAACGAACGATGTCCAGTCAAATGCTGAACTCGAGAGACATGGGGGCAGAGGCTAAGCATTTCTCTAAGTAGGAACTTATAAAAACTATTTTTCTGTTGATCACATAAAGTACAATAAAAGGTGCGCTATCAGCCCGGACTTAAGAACGGGTGTCCATCCACCTGTGATGTTTCTCCCCACCCTTTATCAATGGCATGATGGCATTCATATGAACTGCACTAAGCAAATGGTGGCTTTTCGTCTTTAAACTTTCCTTTCACCCACTGTACATACCACACCTGTGCAGGGTAACTTCCGGTCCCATTTGCCTGACCTGCATACCGTGACTCTCCTACAAATGGTATGTTACTACTCTATTGTGAATGATCTTTACTCCACCACACTCTGGAATGGATGACCGTCCTACTTACGTCTGGGCATCATCTCACAATTCTGTGGTGTGAACAGTAAAGCTTCAGCCTCTCTTGTGTATGATCTTCTACCCCTCTTCTGTGAATGGTTTCTCCCCTCCCTTTCTCATGTGAAGGTCTGTTCGCCCCCTTTAAAAGTATTCGCCCTTAACCTGAACACTTTCTGTCGCTCCTCCTGTATCCTGTCAAACAGCACTTCCAGGTACCCCTTGGCTTACCGCGCCCACAGCTCCTCGTTCCCAGGGGCACCCTGTCTCCGTTTTCTTGGTCTCTCCTGGGCCACGGCTCCTTCCCGGATTCCTCATCCACCAGCGGCAACTCGCTCAATATTCATAAGAGGGAGGGACCAGAAGCCATTCAACAGTGTAAGGGCGGAGTCAGTGCTAGAGATTGCGGTGCGGAGTGAGCTCAGCGTGTGACACACCAAACGTCATCGTGGTTGATGGAAACTACAAGAGGCGGTACTAGTGCATGATAGCATAAATCAGGGTGCGAGGTCAAATTTTAAGTAAACAGTCATGACGAGTAGAGTGGGCGACCACACAGAAGGGTGTATTTGCTTCTTAAAACTGCTGGATGTCGACCCGGACTAGTGTCCCCTTTGGGTGCTTAGTCTGAGACCTCTGCAAAAAGGGGTTCAGACTGTTTGTTTTTTCTGTTTTGAAACTATAACTGTGATCTAACCAAGGTCGTTTCTGGGCGTAAACCATCCATAGACTCTGAATGCAAAAGTCACCAAGTGACCTGTTACCCATTTAGATGTGGCTTTGTGTTCAGCAACGTCCTGCATGCAATGCTGGGATTTTTTAGCGCAAACTTGCTTCCTAAACCAAAGTTACGAGTTCAAGAATACATTGTACTGTTGGCCTAAAAGTTAAACCTGAGCGGAATTGCCAAGCGAATTGTAGGATGCAACTCTAATAGTTAATATTGCAATGCAGTACCACTAAATGAGATCTGGATACATATCAAGGATATGAAACCGAAATTAGAATTCCACTTTGTTTGTTTCAGTTTTATGGCGCAGAACTTAACCCGAAGGGATTGGAGCGCTTGTACAAGGGCATTCATTATATTACACAGGGTCACATTTGTTTTTCCTTTAGGCACGGGAAGCTTACGTAATTTGCCGATCATAGGATGTTGAGTGGACGCCAGATCTTTTTGAGGTACTATCTGGTAGTTCCTGCAGGTATGACGCATACTCATCTGAGCTTCCAATTTATTAGGTATAACCTGCAGTTTTGGCGATCCCTGCCTGTATGGGTTTTACAATGGAGGAAGTTTGTGGCCTTTTCTAGGGCACATCTATCTACCACGATTTGAGGCTGCCTGTTTATCACCTCACTTAGGCTATGTTGTTTGCAAAGCTATTCTTCAGTCATTGCTCGGTCAGTCTGCTGGGGCCGTGACATTTTTAACATTACGGGACCACCAGTGATACAAACGTGGTGGCAATAATAGTGTCCGTCTTTCCATTCATCCCACCTACCACTGGTACCTTCATTCTTGGGAAGCTTTGAATGGCACACTTTATTGGACTAATGTTCTTCTAAATCACACATTTCGACCATAATCATGCTCTTTGCCTTGCAGATGCTGATTTTCAGTCTTGCCTGTGGTAAGGGGCACAGTGGTTTCTGTCATAACGTCTCAGCTGTTCCTGCAGCCTGTGCTCCCCTTTTCGCATAGTTAACCACACAGCTGTTTGGATCTCCACAACTCTGCTATCAAGTATTTCAAATGTCAATGTCTGCCATCATATGTTCAGCAAAAACATATATGTAGATGTCGAAGTGGTTAAAAACGGTGTTAGAATATTTTGGCCTCCCTCCTACATGGTTGTTTCTGAACCAAACCTCTCAGTTTCTCACAGCCATGTATGAGTAGCGCAGGTGAGTTATTTTTTGCTTTCTGCTTTGAAGTCATGTTTATCAGATTATAAAACCTGGGACTCTAGGTACAGAATGCAGTGTGAAACCGGACCTGGCAAAGCAAGTAGTTGGCCGTCAGCCTTCTGGCTTTGTCAGTGCTAGTTTTGCATCATCATGTCTTTTTGCAAAACGCTGTCAGCAGAAGCTGCAGTGTTCTTGTCAGTGTAAAAAAATAACTAAAAGCAAAGATTTTTTTGTTCTCTGATGGCACACCTGCTATAACAGTTGATGACACTGAAGGAACTACGTTATCTCACAATGTGTTCCTCATGAAAGGAAAGAATGATGTTACAGTGAAGTTAGTAATTGGCTTGAGTGTGCTGACCCTTTGGCCACTGTATGCTGCAGCGGGTGGGACAAAAATGTAAATGACGCAACAGACCAGTGGAAGAAGAGGCCTGGCTGAACATCCTTGCAATTTAAATATATTGGATATATAATTTTAGTGAAATCACCAGACATAAAAACCCCTGGGTTGGATGACCTATATAAGAAATGATGCTTGAAACTCATTCTAACACCTTTTTTTCCTCTCTTGAATCTTTATTCTCTCTGAGGTCAAAGCCTACCAGACAGCACACCGTACATCATTTAGAGGGTTGTTGCTAATTCTTTCCCTACTTGGCCATCTGGAATTTACCTGTTCTCCGGTATTAGCCACACCTTCTCCAAAATCAGAAGGATAACTCTGTAAGCTATGCCTTTGACAACAAGCATTTGCAATGTAATAGGTCTCGCATTTGCAAAAGTTTGAGCTATTGGCATTGTAAATGACAAACATTTTATCTATGTGTTGGTTTTAAAAACAGATAAATAAAAGGCATTGTCATTTACAATGCCAATAGCATAAACTCTCGCAAATGCAATAGGTCTCGCATTATTACAGTTTGAGCTATTGGTGTTCCATTATTTAGCAATGCCAATAGCTCAAACTTTAATAATGCGAGACCTATTGCATTGCAAATGCTTGTTTGTTGTTGTTGCATTTCTACAGTCTCTTGTCCGCTGCAGAACTGTACCACTGTCACAGCTTGTGTGTCCTCTCCTGGCTTCTGCTGTAAAATCACAGCTCCTCTAGGTCCTGGAGCTCGCCTCCCCCTGCAGAGACCACTCGGGCACCAGTATCAGCATCTGTCCCGGTTAGGCCTAGACTCATTTGCTGTCTCAGAGGTCGTCCTCTGCCCTCCTCAGAAGTGTAGGTGGTCATCCACACACAGGCAACATGCAGCATGCTGCTCCCACTGCCAGCACTACAGCTCTGAGCGTTTTAACCAGCTTTCACTCATTTTATTTCCTCCTCAATTCTTGGAGCCCCTTTTCCACAGACTTATGTCAGCAGCCACAGTGTTATCATCCAAATTGGTGACACCTGGCAAACCCTTGCAATTGCACTACTGTGGCCCACAGAATCTCAGGAGTGGCCCCTATCATGGAAAATCGGGGTTGATGCTCAGATCTCAGCTGGAAGGTAACTCTTGTGCTCACTGCCAGGCTCTGTCCCAGCACCTTTTTTCAGTGTTGCAAAGAGATTTTGATCTACTGAGCATAGGTTTTTCACAGGGTGTATTGCATTTTCTTTTTACTGGAGGAATTTAGGGCAACATCTGTGATGTATAATTAAATGAGGCAGAATTTTGAATCTTTGTCCTAGACTAGGAGCTGGGGGGGAGGGTTTGAAATTTGTTGCTATTGGTTGATATTTTGTAATGCAAAAGATAAGGCTCCCCATTAGTATTCTTCTACTTTGCGATGATACTCGGCTGTGGCTCAGCTTTGTATAGTACTCATATCTTAAGTTCTGTGCCGTGAGAACTGGTTGTGGATTGGTGAGAAGACCTAGGAGCACAGGGTGGAATGGTGACTTGACAATGCTCCCACTTGTGACATCTGGCTGAGATCAGCAGCGATATTAACTTCCATATTTCGGGCTTTGGACTTGGTAGGCATGATGATGATGAGTATTTGTAGAGTGCTACAACTACCCAACAGTGGGTGCCCGGGCACTTGAGCTGATGGAGGCAGACAGGAGGCTCAACAGAATAACCAGGTTTTTAAACCCTTGTGAAATTTAAGACAGTTGGATGCTTGTCGAAGATGAGAGAGTAGAGCATTCCATTGCTTAAGGCCAAATAGGAGCAGACTCTTCCTGTCACACAGGATGGAGTGCTCGTATTGTCACACAGGATCGAGGGCTCTTATTGTCACACAGGATCGAGGGCTTGTATTGTCACACAGGATCGAGGGCTCTTATTGTCACACAGGATCGAGGGCTTGTATTGTCACACAGGATCGAGCGCTCTTATTGTCACACAGGATTGAGGGCTCGTTTTGTCACACAGGATCGAGGGCTTTTATTGTCACACAGGATCAAGGGCTCTTATTGTCATCCAGGATGGAGGGCTCTCATTGTCACACAGATCGAGGGCTCTTATTGTCACACAGGATTGAGGGCTCTTATTGTCACCCAGTATCGAGGGCTCTTATTGTCACACAGGTTCGAGGGCTCTTATTGTCACAAAGGATCGAAGGGTCTTATTGTTACACAGGATCGAGGGCTCTTATTGTCACACAGGTTCGAGGGCTCTTATTGTCACACAGGTTCGAGGGCTCTTATTGTCACACAGGTTTGAGGGCTCTTATTGTCACACAGGGTGGAGGGCTCTTATTGTCACACAAGATGGAGGGCTCTTATTGTCACACAGGATCAAGGGCTCTTATTATCACACAAGATGGAGGGCTCTTATTGTCACACAGGATGGCGGGCTCTTATTGTCACACAGGATCGAGGGCTGTTATTGTTACACAGGATCGAGGGCTCTTATTGTCACACAGGATCAAGGGCTCTTATTGTCACACAGGATTGAGAGCCTCAGGGAGCTACTTCTAAAGGGGCAGCAGCAGAAGGGAGCATGTGCTTAAAGATGTGGCGATTGATTCTGGATTAGACCAGGTTGCAATGTTATAGGCCGCTAGTGCAGATACATAAGACTTTAAAATGCGTGCCCTATTCCAAAGGCTCTAAGATAGGGAGACATATGGCAGTACAAGGGAAGGCTAAGCAGGATCCTAGCTGCCAGATTTTGAACCAGTCGTATACGTGTTTGAGTTTTTCATGGAGGCCAATATACAGTGAGTTATAGTAATCCATGCGTAAGACGATTACTTAATCTACTGACCAGCATGAATCCAATAGGAGTATGGAGTCTTCTTACATACCATGTATACATATGAAACGCAAGCTGGAAAGTGTAGGGGCATTGATTTGCTTCACAAACGTCAGAGTAACATCCAAGATAATTTCCAGATTCTTTGCAGATTCGATATAGTGGGGGCTGCACCCACCTCAGAGGCCACCAAGAGGGGGACCAAATAAGAGAGGCATCGCTGAATGGGAGCAGCTTGATTTTATCTCCATTAAGCTTAAGAGAATTATTGTGTATACAGGAGACACAGTCAGCAAACATGCATGAAAACTGCTAGCAGAGGCGGAAGAGTAGACTGCGATGGATACTCTCATCTGTGTATCATCTACTTAAGACTTGAGAGGGAAACTGAAATCACAAATAATGTCAGCAAAAAAGGAGAAAGATTGATATAAAAGAGATTTGGCTCAGTAAGGAGCCTTGCGGCACAACGCACACCAGAGTCCTAGATCGAGGATAGATTGGAGCAAGAAGGAGTGATTGAGGTCTGTGTTCCAGAAGAAAAGAAAGCCAAGTGAGTGTCGTATCATGAATGACTATTAAATGTAACCCCTGATGTATTTGGGAATTGAAGACAATGTCAAATGCAATGCCAAAATCTAAAAGCACTAATGCAGCACTGCTTCCACTGCCTAATATCAGGCGGATGTCGTCTGTGACTGCCGGTAAACCACCAGTCTAGATCTGATTATTTTCTATAAAGGAGGTGAGTTAATCTCCCTTTCCAAGAGCTTAGAAGGAAAGGGAAGAAGAGAGATAAGGCTTTCATTCCTCAGGGTCGCAGGATCTGGCGATAGCAGGGGGACCGCCATGGCTTCTTTCCAGAGGTGAGGCACTGGGACAAAAGTAAGAGAAACATCACAAAAAGACTGTCGCACTGGTGCATCCACGGCCATTGTGTGCAGGGCAGGGAGGTTAGGAGAGCCGGACTTCATCACACAGGTATGTATCTCCAAAGAAGGGGGTCGGTGGCCTCAAGGTGTCCACATTTATGTTTCTCCAAAGAAGAGGGTCGGTGTCCTCAAGGTGTCCACGTTTATGTATCTGCAAAGAAGGGGGTCGGTGGCCTAAAGGTGTCTTCATTTATGTATCTCCAAAGAAGGAGGTGGTCGGTGGCCTCAAGGTGTCCACATTTATGTATCTGCAAAGAAGGGGGTCGGTGTCCTCAAGGTGACCACGTTTATGTATCTGCAAAGAAGGAGGTCGGTGGCCTAAAGGTGTCTTCATTTATGTATTTCCAAAGAAGGGGGTCGGTGGCCTCAAGATGTCCACGTTTATGTATCTGCAAAGAGGGTGGTGGGTGGCTTCAAGGTGATACAAAAGGGGATGATGGACGGAACGTTTGAGCCAATCAAACACTCACCCCCAGTCAACTGATCTGGGTTTAATCCATCATCATTCTTTAGCTCACTCCACCACCCCAGTTCAGACATGGCCATATGCAAATCAGTCTGACCCTGTGCCTCATGGGAACAGTCCAGCCCGAACTGCCAAGCCATGTCTTCCCTGGACCGGAAACAAGCATCCTAGGACCGGTTTCTGGCATTCCAGCCGTCATCAGCCAGGCTTGCTTGAATCCAGTGGCAAAGTGAGCAAGGGACCCACGTCTGGGCATACCCCGCCAACTTAGGGCGAACAAAGCGATACAAAAGGGGATGATGGACGGAACGTTTGAGCCAATCAAACACTCACCCCCAGTCAACTGATCTGGGTTTAATCCATCATCATTCTTTAGCTCACTCCACCACCCCAGTTCAGACATGGCCATATGCAAATCAGTCTGACCCTGTGCCTCATGGGAACAGTCCAGCCCGAACTGCCAAGCCATGTCTTCCCTGGACCGGAAACAAGCATCCTAGGACCGGTTTCTGGCATTCCAGCCGTCATCAGCCAGGCTTGCTTGAATCCAGTGGCAAAGTGAGCAAGGGACCCACGTCTGGGCATACCCCCGCCAACTTAGGGCGAACAAAGCGATACAAAAGGGGATGATGGACGGAACGTTTGAGCCAATCAAACACTCACCCCCAGTCAACTGATCTGGGTTTAATCCATCATCATTCTTTAGCTCACTCCACCACCCCAGTTCAGACATGGCCATATGCAAATCAGTCTGACCCTGTGCCTCATGGGAACAGTCCAGCCCGAACTGCCAAGCCATGTCTTCCCTGGACCGGAAACAAGCATCCTAGGACCGGTTTCTGGCATTCCAGCCATCATCAGCCAGGCTTGCTTGAATCCAGTGGCAAAGTGAGCAAGGGACCCACGTCTGGGCATACCCCCGCCAACTTAGGGCGAACAAAGCGATACAAAAGGGGATGATGGACGGAACGTTTGAGCCAATCAAACACTCACCCCCAGTCAACTGATCTGGGTTTAATCCATCATCATTCTTTAGCTCACTCCACCACCCCAGTTCAGACATGGCCATATGCAAATCAGTCTGACCCTGTGCCTCATGGGAACAGTCCAGCCCGAACTGCCAAGCCATGTCTTCCCTGGACCGGAAACAAGCATCCTAGGACTGGTTTCTGGCATTCCAGCCGTCATCAGCCAGGCTTGCTTGAATCCAGTGGCAAAGTGAGCAAGGGACCCACGTCTGGGCATACCCCCGCCAACTTAGGGCGAACAAAGCGATACAAAAGGGGATGATGGACGGAACGTTTGAGCCAATCAAACACTCACCCCCAGTCAACTGATCTGGGTTTAATCCATCATCATTCTTTAGCTCACTCCACCACCCCAGTTCAGACATGGCCATATGCAAATCAGTCTGACCCTGCAAAGAAGGTGGTCGGTGGCTTCAAGGTGTCAACGTTTATATATCTGCAAAGAAGGGGGTCGTGGCCTCAAGATGTCTTCATTTATGTATCTCCAAAGAAGGGGGTCAGTGGCCTCAAGGTGTCCACGTTTATGTATCTGCAAAGAAGGTGGTCGGTGACTTCAAGGTGTCCACGTTTATGTATCTGCAAAGAAGGGGGATGCGGCCTCAAGGTATCCACGATTATGTATCTGCAAAGAAGGTGGTCGGTGGCTTTAATGTGTCCACGTTTATGTATCTGCAAAGAAGGGGGATGCATCCTCAAGGTGTCCAGTTTATGTATCTGCAAAGAAAGGGGTCGGTGGCCTCAAGGTGTCCACGTTTATGTATCTGCAAAGAAGGGGGTCGGTGGCCTCAAGGTGTCTTCATTTATGTATCTCCAAAGAAGGGGGTCGGTGGCCTCAAGGTGTCCACGTTTATGTATTTGCAAAGAAGGTGGTCGGTGGCTTCAAGGTGACCACATTTATGTATCTGCAAAGAAGGGGGTCGGTGGCCTCAAGGTGTCCACATTTATGTATCTGCAAAGAAGGGGGTCGGTGGCCTCAAGGTGTCTTCATTTATGTTTCTCCAAAGGAGGGGGTCGGTGGCCTCAAGGTGTCCACGTTTATGTATCTGCAAAGAAGGTGGTCGGTGGCTTCAAGGTGTCCACGTTTATGTATCTGCAAAGAAGGGGGATCCGGCCTCAAGGTATCAACGATTGTGTATCTGCAAAGAAGGTGGTCGGTGGCTTCAAGGTGTCCACGTTTATGTATCTGCAAAGAAGGGGGATGTGGCCTCAAGGTGTCCAGTTTATGTATCTGCAAAGAAGTGGGTCGGTGGCCTCAAGGTGTCCACGTTTATGTATCTCCAAAGAAGGGGGTCGGTGGCCTCAAGGTGTACAGTTTATGTATCTGCATAAATGGGGGTCGGTGCCCTCAAGGTGTCCACGTTTATGTATCTGCAAAGAAGGTGGTCGGTGGCTTCAAGGTGTCCACGTTTATGTATCTGCAAAGAAGGGGGTCGTGGCCTCAAGGTGTCTTTATTTATGTATCTCCAAAGAAGGGGGTCGGTGGCCTCAAGGTGTCCACGTTTATGTATCTGCAAAGAAGGTGGTCGGTGGCTTCAAAGTGTCCACGTTTATGTATCTGCAAAGAAGGGGGTCGTGACCTTAAGGTGTCTTCATTTATGTATCTCCAAAGAAGGGGGTCGGTGGCCTCAAGGTGTCCACGTTTATGTATCTGCAAAGAAGGTGGTCGGTGGCTTCAAGGTGTCCACGTTTATGTATCTGCAAAGAAGGGGGAGGCGGCCTCAAGGTGTCGAGTTTATGTATCTGCAAAGAAGGGGGTCGGTGGCCTCAAGGTTTCCACGTTTATGTATCTGCAAAGAAGGGGGTCGGTGGCCTCAAGGTGTCTTCATTTATGTATCTTCAAAGAAGGGGGTCGGTGGCCTCAAGGTGTCCAGTTTATGTATCTGCAAAGAAGGGGGTCGTGGCTTCAAGGTGTCCACGTTTCTAAGGAGGTGTGTTAGGCTGACTTTCAGTTTTTGAGCCTGTTACAAAAGGAATAAGGAATGTCACCTTGTACTGCTGCCATGAGTGACGACTGCATATGAAACTGGGACCTTGGCTTTCATTTTAGCCATGATGTCACATGAATCTATCATATGTTCAAAGACCTGGGCCTTTGCAAGGCTTAGAACCTGTTCTGTGACCGGTAGAGGCGCACAAAACATACCTTCATAGCAGGGATTGGAATAGTATCCATGCCCGAGGTAGATAAAGTGAAGCAGCAGTGGCAGCATACCTTGGTTTGTGAATCTGTAGTGTTTCCAGACAGTTTTTCTATATCATTAAGAGTGTGGTCTACTGATCCTATTGTGTAAAGTTTCTCTGTTATGTGATGCTGACATCCCATGTGCATGTTGATTTTGTGCGTTTAGTGTGTCTGTGCAGTTAGTGTAAAGCGTATCTGTGGTAGTAGGGCTCTGATTACAGGGGCAGTGTGATACATTTCTGATGGTTTAGCTTGGCTCAAAATGGAGGATGAGGGCAGCTTTCCCGTGCAGGAGCATTGCCTGCATTCCTGTGGTTGGAAGGTGGAGACCCGACACTGAAGTGAGAAGAATAGAGACAGGACTCCCTTTAGAAATTCTATGAAGACCTTGTTAGCAAAGAACTGCAGATTAGTTCCACCTGAGCACTACCATTCGGTAGATGGTACGAGTGAGGCGTGGGACTGCGGTTTCTGTTGTTCACGGTGAGGAAGTTTCTAGGCTTCACAAAGGCTGATGTCATCCAGGTGCAGAAATCTCTAACTTCATTGTGCCCACATTTGAATACTCATTGCTACCTGCTGTGAGAAGCATCACTTTGCACAAAAAAACGGAAAAACAGTTTTTTAGGAGCAGCCTGAAAATGATATTTGAAACAGATCCAACGCAAAAGAGTTCTGAATCCTTAAACAGTGGAGCTGCATTTCCTGTCTGAAAAATATGTATGAAAGTGGGACCCAAGCCATCCAACTTTTTTCTAGTCCCAAGTTCTCCTTGACCAAGGGAGTTCTACACAAATTACTCAAAGAAATGCTGTTCAACCAAGGCAGGTGCCTGCCTGACAACCAGTCCCCCAGAGACTGACCTCACAAGAGAGGAGACCTCACTTAAAGTTTGCACTTTGTTTTGAAGGAGCTGACGGTCTGCCTAAAGTGCCTAGAAGCCTGCCTCTTGAGGGCCCTCCAGGAGGCTATGTCCAGTGTTTTACTGGTGTGAGGATCACCCAGACAAATCTATCTGACAATCCAGGTGATCAAAGCCAGGAGTGACCCGTACCGTGATGGCTCCCCACTGTCACTGCATGGTTTCCATATGAGCTGCACTAAGACTTTGAAAGAGGAAGTGTCACCCAACAGTCAGCCAGGGACTCAAAAGACTAATACTGACACCGCTGATATCGGAGAGAGTGAAACCGTGTCGCAGCTGAAGCATGAAGCCCTTATTGTCCTGGAAGCTGCATTGCCTAAGACATACCACCATAGAAGCCTCAGCCTGGAGACTGCAGCTTCAAATCTGAACACCACTCTGCAACTGTCTGGGAAGGCCACTCTGCCAAAGACAAGTGCTGCCACTTAGATCTTCCTCACTGACTTTATTATGAGAACATCTCTCAAAAGTAGGCTGCCGCTATGACGCCTACAGAAGAGGAACCATGGCCACGAGGGAGGGATTGCGAACCACATCCAGCACTGCCTGCATCTATCTGGGACAAGAGACTAGGATGTGGAAATGAGTCCACCCCATCTGCTTGAGGCTTTTGCCAGAGGGGTAAAAGACATTGAACTGAGTGGACCATTAAATGTATTTGACATTATTTGAGCTGTGCCTGATGGATGCCTGCACCTGTAGTGTTCTGGGGACGGTAATCATTGGATTCCGACCATGACTATTATCCTGGTCAGGAGAGAGGAGCGGGAGAGATATAATAGGAAGAGAGGACAACGGAAGAGGGGAATGTAGTGCGACCCTCTTATGCTCCACTTGAGTTGTATATTATTTAGTTGTGCTGTGGGATTAAAATACTTTCTTTTACATAAAAGATAATCAGTGGTCTGGACAATGTGTTATTTTCTCTGTTGGTTGGCTGTTGAGTTCTGAGCTCTTGCCCCCACACTGCCTCCCTGAAGGCTGTGGCTGCTCACCCTCACTACCCTGAGTGTCAAGTGTATAAACGTTGACCATGGCCCAGTTTGCAGAGCAACAGTAGGACGGATCCCAGGACACCAGTGGCAGACTACCTTTACCTCCATGGTTGGGGCCAGTATCCCCGCTCTGCCCTGTGGTCCCTATGAACGTGGTCTGACAGATGTTCAGTTTAAGGCTGTTATATCTTATTTGTTGATGCTGGTGAGGTAACAGCTGTTGTTTCAGATTCCTTTGGCAGCCTGTTACTTTGAGGAAAAGTTGTGTGTCATTGTTAGACCTGTCAGCCCTAGGGTGGTCTTGCCCTGTTTTTTCCCTTTTGCGCCTCATTTTTGCCACCGTATTTTTACTGGACCTAGGTCTCCGGGCGCCTTACCACTGCTAACCAGTGCTGAGGTGCAGGTGCTCTCTCACTCAAGATGGCTGCCACAGGCCCCTGCTACTGCAGAGGGGCCTTGCACACATACACACTAGTAGCCAGGGTCAGGCTGGGACATAGGGATACAGTATCCATTCCGTCCCCGCCTCTGGGCCACATAGCCAGACATGGTGGAAGGTTCCAGAACCTTCCGGGCTGTGGGAGGAGTTATGTTTTGCCGCCTTTAGGAGGGTCACCTGACCTAGGGGTATAAGAGGCTTGGAGGGAAATCTTTTAGTCAGTTGGGGCACCACTGATCCTGGGAGAACCTCTGCCGGAGTACAGGCTGTAGGGCCTAGGGGGGAGACCTACACTACTGCTGCTGACAAGGCTTAGGCACTGCTGTAGTAAGTTAGCTGAGGAACGCCCACCGACCTTGCCCAGCGTGAGGGGACCCAGGGAACCACCTTCAGCGTGCTGGGAAGTACCATCCAGCACCCCAAGAACCACCAACTCATTCCCTCCCCCAGACAGAGAAACCCCCAAGAAGCAACCAACCAAGAACAGCCGCAAGAAACCTTAATTTGTAAGGCCTGACCAACCAGCAAGGCCAGAAACCTGAACTGCCAAACTGGGGATCACCAGGTAAAGCGCCGTGCCTTGAAGCGCTAAACCTTCACCCCATCTATTCCAGCCTGCTGCCAGCGCGCCCCGCGCTATACCTCCACGAAGGAGAAATTGCCCCCCAAGCCACTGACCTCATGGCTAGAATCTGCCGTTGTGGCCGCCGCCGCGTGTGGAGAGCTGTGGAGGCGAGCGAGGCCTCTCCGAGGTCGTGGTGGTGAGGTGCGCCGTCCGCGCCCTCACCGAAGCCTAAAGATTAGCCCCAAAGGTCACCGCCGGGCCCGGGAGCCCCACCGACGAAGTCGCGGCCCAAAAAGATCACTGCCGCGGCCCATGGGCCCGCGTGAAGAAACTGAGGCCTAGCGGGAAGAACGAGGCCTCCAGGCCCCGCCGACGCCATTGCCAGGAGACCGGGGACGCCGACCGCGTCATCGGCCGCGCCCCCGGGAAGGCAGCGCAACGATTGGGCGCCGGCTCCCGCCACGCCCCCAGCGCCGACGGAGGCCGGAGAAGAGCTCCGAATCACCAGAGGGAGACGGGAAGCTGGCCGGAGAGGACTGCCGGCTCCCGCTCCCTTCCCCGCAATCGCCCCATCTGATCACGGGGGCCGGAGGAGAGCGATACCGGCCCCCCAGCGACCCGCAATACCGGCCGGAAGGCCGAGGACCCCCGTCCGGGCCCCGCCCTGCAAAACACGGGCCTGCCCAGAACGGAGTCAGTCGCGCTGAAGAGCGACCAACGTACACACTGCAGGTGAGCCCGGGAGGCCCCTAGGGCACGCAAGAACGCCACTGGGGGCCGGGGGCCACCATTACCCGATTGATAACAAGGGGGAAGTCATCAAGCATTATACCCCCGAGGCGAGGCCCCGGAGAGGAGTGGGCCTGGCCCAAATTAACCCCTGAGAGACACAGAAGTCCTCACTTACAGGAAGGCCCCAGAATAAAGGACATGTTGAGGGGTTCCCTAAGTTGTTCACCAGTCTCATCATTACGCCTGCTGTAATTACTGTCTAGGCCTGATGCATATGCTTATAACTGCAAAGTCTTTGCCTAGTGTGAAGGTGCTTAATTGAAGTGAGCTGAAGTGTACACCGCCAAGAGTTGAAGTGTTTTATGTTGCAGGTGTACCGGAGTTGCGACGCCCACTGTACTGAATGTGGGTGCGCCTAGATTAATGCAGGCCATGTTTGAAATGTAACGTGAAATGCCATTTATAAGTAATTGAATATTCATGAGGTGAACTGCATGTTTTAGGCCCATGTTTTATTCTTGCACCCTATAATCATTATTGGTGCTACGTTTAGGAGATGATTCCTGCGGCCTTTTAGTGGCCTACAATGTTGATGAGCTATGATGCTCTAATGAAATTACGCACCAGTTGAGTAATGCAACGACTTTAAATGTTGACCTGAATTAATCTGCCTCATCTGATGCTGCATTGATTTATATAAAAGATCTTGTTTTTAAATACACAAGCCTGGTGTGGTGTCACGTGATTGCGTCCGCATTCCTGAGTCAAAGTAAGAGTGTGCTGCACAACTGCCTTACACATTGCCTTCGTGTGCTTTCCCGCCTCGCGCCATGCTACCGTGCCGGACTCGGTAACCCCGTTTCCAACATTGGTGTTCAGCGGTGGGATAAGGACTGGTGTTTGTGCAGCACCCTACAGTGACTCAGTGTGCGCCGCAATTGGACACCTATTGAAATGCAAGCGCTAAGAATTCTTTTGTGATTGCCTGATTGTGTACATTCCTGCGTTAGACCTGCTACCTACAGTCTAGAACCCTTACTCTAAATTGTCTGGGGCCCCACCTAGCAGGATGGAGTTTGAGTTGGCCAACCTAGAAAGGTATACGGTGACACAGCTCAAGGAATTCTGTCTAGAGAGGGGGGTGTCCGTCAGGCGAGGCGCCAAGAAGGAGGTGCTTCAGAAAGCTTTGAGGGCATGGGTAATGGCCCACCCGGGGGAAGAGGGGACGAGGAGCAGAGGGAGGCAGACAACCCAGGAGAACTGGACCTACTGCACATTGACGTTAGCGAGAATGTGTTGCCAGGAAGACGTTCCAGGGCAGGCAGTAGTGCGTCAGGGGGAGTTTGTCTGCAGAGGAATTTGAAGACAGGAGGGAGGAGAGGCAATTGAGGTTAGAACTTGCTAGGATGGACAGGGAAGGAGAACAGGCAAGGCTAGCCATGGAAGAAAGGAAGCTTTCGCATGAGCTTAGCCTGAAGGAACTAGAGCTCCGAGCCTTGCAGATGGAGATGCAGGGCAATTTGAATGGTGGCAGCGTACCTGCTGGGGTTCCACAGGAGCCCAAGTTTTATCTACCTAGAGAGGTGATAACCAGTTTTAGTGTGGGAGATGACATCGATAAGTGGTTGGCGGCGTACGAGGTATCGTTGGTGGCCCATAGGGTTCCTGAGAGCTACTGGGGGGGAGGTCTCTACAGGTACATACCTCCACCAGTAAAGGACACACTTTTGACCTTGGATAAGGGGGATCAGACCAACTACCCTATCATGAAGGAGGCCCTGCTTAAGAAGTTTGGCCTCACCCCAGAGAAGTACCGCCAAAAGTTCCGCAACAGCCACAAGCTTCACACACAAAACTGGGTGGATTTTTTTGATTATGCCCGGAAGGCATTGGAGGGTTGGGTGCGTGGCAGCAACATTGATGATTACAAAGGGCTGTACGACCTGTTCTTGAGAGAGCACCTCCTAGAGAAATGTTTTCCGGAGCTGCGCCAGTACTTGGTGGACCGCAAGCTGACCAATCCGAGGGAGCTTGCAGAGGAGGCAGACACGTGGGTCAGCACTCGGGTGTCCCACAAGGGAGCCGGGGCGGACCCCCCGAAAGGTGGACAGGGGTTCCCCCAGAAGAAAGAGGGGGAGATAAAAGGAGGGAGTTCTTTAAAGGCCCCCAAAATAGACCGCCTGGGAGAGGGGTAGGTTTCCCATCCCAATCTGGATTCCAGAAACCCACTTACCCTGACAGGAGTCAGCAGCCCAGAACTGTCCGGTGCTACGAGTGCGGGGAGGTTGGACACTACAAGGGGGATCCCCAGTGTCGCAAGAGAACCCCAGCCCCCACAGGAGGTAAGAGCCCCGGGGTGGCCAGTGTAGCGCTTGGGGAGGAGTTGTCCCTAGGTAGGGGAGGTGAGTGGACAGGCTTGACCTTAGTTTCCCTGGGGGATAGAGAGATCATCCCACGGGTTCAGGTACCCTCGAACACTGCCAAGTATCGGCAGAGGGTCCTGGTGAACGGGGAGGAGGTGGAGGCTCTGAGGGACACAGGTGCCAGCATGACGATGGTGAGACGTCAGCTGGTGTCCCCAGAGCAGGTGATTCCTGAGGTATTCTACCCGGTTGTTATGGCTGATAATAGCCTGGGTCATTACCCCGTGGCCCAAGTTCCCTTTGAGTGGGGAGGAGTCTCAGGCCTGTTGAAGGTTGCGGTGAGCCCTGCCATGCCAGTTGACTGTCTGCTGGGTAACGACTTGGAACATACTGCCTGGAGGGAGGTAGAGTTCAATGCCCATGCTGAGATTTTGGGATTACCAGGATGGACTTCCGTCGTCACGCGGTCCATGGCTGCCCGACAAGGAACTCAGCCCGGGTTGGAGCCTGAAATAATGGCCCAGCCCACTGCTGGACGAGGAGATGTCCAGGAGGAAACACCCGGTGAGATGGATGGGGAGCCCGCAGAGGTGACCCCGGAGTCCGCTGAGGTGGATGGTGTTCCCGTGGGGGACCTGCCGACCCCTGCAGAGTGGAAGGTGGAAGGAGGGCCTACCCGGGAGGAATTTTGCTGGGCGCAGAAGGAGTGCCCTACGCTTGAAGGCATGCGGCAGCAGGCCGAAGCCCAAGCAACTGGAACAGAGACTGGTAACTACCATGTCTACTGGGAGGATGGTCTCCTCTACAGTGAGCCTAAGGCTCCGGTGCATGGGTCATCAAGGGCCTTAGTGGTCCCCCAATGCTACCGAGCCTTTCTGCTAGAGTTGGCACACGAAATACCACTAGCAGGACACCTGGGCCAGGACAAGACGTTTGCGCGTTTGGTCCCACATTTTAACTGGCCCAGGATGCGCGTCACTTCTGACACTTTCTGCAAGACCTGCACCACTTGCCAGGCGAGCGGCAAGACAGGGACTAAAGTGAAGGTCCCTCTAGAACCTCTCCCAGTTGTCGGTACCCCTTTTGAGCGGGTAGGGATTGACATTGTCGGGCTGTTGGACCCGCCGACTTCTGCGGGACATAGGTTCATCTTGGAGCTGGTAGACCACGCCACCCGGTACCCAGAGGCAATCCCTCTGAGGACCATCACTGCACCGGTGGTGGCGCGGGCCCTGATGGGGATTTTTACCCGAGTGGGATTCCCCAAGGTCGTGGTGTCAGATAGGGGCACGAATTTCATGTCGGCCTACATGCAGGCCATGTGGAAGGAGTGTGGAGTGACCTACCGGTTCTCCACTCCTTACCACCCCCAGACGAACGGGGTTCGTGGAGCGTTTTAATAAGACCTTGAAGGGGATGATCCGGAGCCTACCCGAGGACTTGAGAAGGAAGTGGGACGTCCTCTTACCCTGTCTGCTCTTCTCCTACCGAGAGGTGCCGCAGAAGGGGGTCGGTTTCAGCCCCTTTGAGCTGCTCTATGGCCACCCCGTTCGGGGCCCCCTCAGTCTTGTCAAGGAGGGGTGGGAGAAGTCTTCCTCGAAGCTTCCCCGTGATGTGGTCAGCTATATGCTGGCATTCCGCAGCCAAGTGGCCCAGCTGTTTAAGGAAGCCTCGGACAACCTAGAGGCTAGTCAGGCCGTCATGAAGAAATGGTATGACCGGAACGCTTGGACGGTAGAGTTGGACGCTGGACAGAAGGTGTGGGTCATGGAGCCAGGAGAGCTTAGCGCCCTCCAGGACCGGTGGACTGGACCGTTTGAGATCTTGGAAAGGAAAGGCCAGACCACTTACGTCGTCGATGTGAAGACCCCCGTCAACCCCACAGGGTGTTCCACGTCAACCGCCTGAAGCCACACCAGGAGCGTTCAGAGCTCACTCTCCTGATGATAACAGATGGAAGTGAGGAGGAGGAGAGTGAGCCTCTTCCAGACCTTCTGGCGGCCCATGAGAAGGATGGCTCGGTAGAGGGAGTAGTCCTCGCCCCATCCTTGACCCCAGAGCAACAGAGGGACTGCCGCCAGGTCTTGGGGCAGTACGCCTCGTTGTTCTCCCTCACGCCTGGGATCACGCACCTGTGTACCCATGATGTGGACACAGGGGACAGTCCGCCCGTAAAAACCAAGTCTTACCGGCTGTCCGATAAGGTCAAGGCTAGTATCCAGGGTGAGGTTACCAAGATGCTAGAACTGGGAGTGATTGAGCCTTCCAGTAGCCCTTGGGCTAGTCCGGTGGTGTTGGTGCCGAAAGCGGCCCCACCGGGCACCACACCAGAACTTCGGTTCTGTGTGGATTACCGCGGACTCAACTCAGTCACTAAGACCGACGCTCACCCGATCCCTCGGGCGGATGAGCTCATTGACCGGCTGCGAGCAGCCCGGTATCTGAGTACCATTGATTTGACGTCAGGCTATTGGCAGATCGCCATGGCGGAAGGAGCAAGGGAGAAGACTGCGTTCTCCACCCCCGAGGGCCACTTTCAATTTCGGGTGATGCCCTTCGGGTTGAAAAATGCTCCAGCCACTTTCCAGCGGTTGGTGAACCAGGTGCTGTCTGGCCTAGAGGCCTTCTCTGCTGCCTACCTGGATGACATAGCTGTCTTCAGTAGCAGCTGGGAGGACCATCTGGAGCATCTCCAGGAGGTGCTACAGGCTCTGCAACGGGCTGGTCTAACCATCAAGGCCAACAAGTGCCAGATTGGACAGGGATCTGTCATGTACCTGGGACATCTGGTGGGCGGAGGTAAGGTGCAACCCCTCCAAGCCAAGATCGAGACCATCTTGGCCTGGGAGCCCCCAAGACCCAAACAGAGGTCCGGGCTTTTCTCGGCCTCACGGGATACTACCGCCGGTTCGTCAAGGGATATGGAACCATTGTGGGCCCTTTGACGGAATTGACTTCGAAGAAGCAGCCACGCAGAGTCATCTGGACGGCTGCCTGCCAGGAAGCCTTTGAGACCCTCAAACGTGCAATGTGCACCGCACCGGTGCTCAGGACTCCAGACTTTGGACGGGAATTTATCGTGCAGACAGACGCTTCTGAGCATGGCATAGGAGCTGTGCTCTCGCAGCTGAATGACGATGGCCAAGACCAGCCAGTGGCCTTCATTTCCCGAAGACTACTCCCCGGGAACAGCGGTGGAGTACCATCGAACGAGAAGCCTTTGCCGTGGTTTGGGCTGTAAAGAAGTTGAGGCCATACCTTTTTGGTTGTCACTTCCTGATCCAGACCGACCACAGACCCCTTCGCTGGCTCATGCAGATGAGAGGCGAAAACCCCAAATTGTTGAGGTGGTCCATTTCCCTCCAGGGGATGGACTTTCGGGTGGAACATCGACCCGGTGTAGACCAAGCCAACGCTGACGGTCTCTCCCGGTTTTTCCGCCTTAGCGACGAGAACTCCCTAGAGGTTGGGAAGCTCTCCCCTCTTTCGGCTGGGGGGACGCGTGTTAGACCTGTCAGCCCTAGGGTGGTCTTGCCCTGTTTTTTCCCTTTTGCGCCTCATTTTTGCCACCGTATTTTTACTGGACCTAGGTCTCCGGGCGCCTTACCACTGCTAACCAGTGCTGAGGTGCAGGTGCTCTCTCACTCAAGATGGCTGCCACAGGCCCCTGCTACTGCAGAGGGGCCTTGCACACATACACACTAGTAGCCAGGGTCAGGCTGGGACATAGGGATACAGTATCCATTCCGTCCCCGCCTCTGGGCCACATAGCCAGACATGGTGGAAGGTTCCAGAACCTTCCGGGCTGTGGGAGGAGTTATGTTTTGCCGCCTTTAGGAGGGTCACCTGACCTAGGGGTATAAGAGGCTTGGAGGGAAATCTTTTAGTCAGTTGGGGCACCACTGATCCTGGGAGAACCTCTGCCGGAGTACAGGCTGTAGGGCCTAGGGGGGAGACCTACACTACTGCTGCTGACAAGGCTTAGGCACTGCTGTAGTAAGTTAGCTGAGGATACCCCACCACCCACTGACCTTGCCCAGCGTGAGGGGACCCAGGGAACCACCTTCAGCGTGCTGGGAAGTACCATCCAGCACCCCAAGAACCACCAACTCATTCCCTCCCCCAGACAGAGAAACCCCCAAGAAGCAACCAACCAAGAACAGCCGCAAGAAACCTTAATTTGTAAGGCCTGACCGACCAGCAAGGCCAGAAACCTGAACTGCCAAACTGGGGATCACCAGGTAAAGCGCCGTGCCTTGAAGTGCTAAACCTTCACCCCATCTATTCCAGCCTGCTGCCAGCGCGCCCCGCGCTATACCTCCACGAAGGAGAAATTGCCCCCCAAGCCACTGACCTCTTGGCTAGAATCTGCCGTTGCGGCCGCCGCCGCGTGTGGAGAGCTGTGGAGGCGAGCGAGGCCTCTCCGAGGTCGTGGTGGTGAGGTGCGCCGTCCGCGCCCTCACCGAAGCCTAAAGATTAGCCCCAAAGGTCACCGCCGGGCCCGGGAGCCCCACCGACGAAGTCGCGGCCCAAGAAGATCACCGCCGCGGCCCAGGGGCCCGCGTGAAGAAACTGAGGCCTAGCGGGAAGAACGAGGCCTCCAGGCCCCGCCGACGCCGTTGCCGGGAGACCGGGAACGCTGACCGCGTCATCGGCCGCGCCCCCGGGAAGGCCGCGCAACGATTGGGCGCCGGCTCCCGCCACCCCCCAGCGCCGACGGAGGCCGGAGAAGAGCTCCGAATCACCAGAGGGAGACGGGAAGCTGGCCGGAGAGGACTGCCGGCTCCCGCTCCCTTACCCGCAATCGCCCCATCTGATCACGGGGGCCGGAGGAGAGCGATAACGGCCCCCCAGCGACCCGCAATACCGGCCAGAAGGCCGACGACCCCCGTCCGGGCCCCGCCCTGCAAAACACGGGCCGGCCCAGAACGGAGTCAGTCGCGCTGAAGAGCGACCAATGTACACACTGCAGGTGAGCCCGGGAGGCCCCTAGGGCACGCAAGAACGCCACTGGGGGCCGGGGGCCACCATTACCCGATTGATAACAAGGGGGAAGTCATCAAGCATTATACCCCGAGGCGAGGCCCCGGAGAGGAGTGGGCCTGGCCCAAATTAACCCCTGAGAGACACAGAAGTCCTCACTTACAGGAAGGCCCCAGAATAAAGGACATGTTGAGGGGTTCCCTAAGTTGTTCACCAGTCTCATCGTTACGCCTGCTGTAATTACTGTCTAGGCCTGATACATATGCTTATAACTGCAAAGTCTTTGCCTAGTGTGAAGGTGCTTAATTGAAGTGAGCTGAAGTGTACACCGCCAAGAGTTGAAGTGTTTTATGTTGCAGGTGTACCGGAGTTGCGACGCCCACTGCACTGAATGTGGGTGCGCCTAGATTAATGCAGGCCCTGTTTGAAATGTAACGTGAAATGCCATTTATAAGTAATTGAATATTCATGAGGTGAACTGCATGTTTTAGGCCCATGTTTTATTCTTGCACCCTATAATCATTATTGGTGCTACGTTTAGGAGATGATTCCTGCGGCCTTTTAGTGGCCTACAATGTTGATGAGCTATGATGCTCTAATGAAATTACGCACCAGTTGAGTAATGCAACGACTTTAAATGTTGACCTGAATTAATCTGCCTCATCTGATGCTGCATTGATTTATATAAAAGATCTTGTTTTTAAATACACAAGCCTGGTGTGGTGTCACGTGATTGCGTCCGCATTCCTGAGTCAAAGTAAGAGTGTGCTGCACAACTGCCTTACACATTGCCTTCGGGTGCTTTCCCGCCTCGCGCCATGCTACCGTGCCGGACTCGGTAACCCCGTTTCCAACAGTCATCTTCATAGGGGTGGAAATGAACTCTGTCACTTTATCACTGTTATCTATGTTCGGTGGGAATCAGTGTTATCTGACCTTGGGTGGAGATTGTTGTTACCTGACCTATTAGATGGAGGTTGATGATCTCTGACCTGAGGTCGAGGTGCTATTGTAGGAAACTGGCTCTATATACACTACACCAAAGTGAGGTATAGTGTGTATAGAGTCCAGGTGACCCCAGAGGTAGGCAGAGGTTAAAGTTAGATAGAACCTCACTCTCTATTTGTGGTAGAGTGGTCGAGCAGTAAGGCAGTATCAGAGGACAGGGTTAAGCATTTGATGTACACACTCAGTCAGCAAATTAATTCACACACTCAAGAACTGAACTCTAGGCCAATTGTTTTTGTATAAAAAATATACTGTTTTATTTTTAGAACCAAGCAAGCCTGGCACAGGTAAGCATTAAATACTTTACAGTAATAAGTTGCTGATTGTAGAACAGTTTGAAAATGCAATAGGAATTGTACTTTGTTTGATTTACAGGGGATGCAGTAGGTTGCAATACTTAGCAAATACAGTACATTGAAATGAATAGGCTTTTTCAGTAAATTACAGGTAAGTTACTTTTCACGTTACTTTTCTAACTCCGTGCTGGATACCTGGATTCAGCACTGGGACATTTCCTGCAAACAGGTAAGTAAACACGTTTTGGTTATTTGTGCGATTTTTTTTTATTGGTTATTTACTTTGTCAACACAAACAATGATTCAGATACATCTTGATCGGTACATTATTATCTTGGTATAATCAACAATCAGATTTGGCTAAACAATTACATCCTATAAATCCTGAGTGTTTCCAGACATATTTATTTCTACAGTTGGAGATATGCACAAGTTACCTCTGTATATATTCCATCCAACCCACTTTTTGTCCCATTTTTTGGGGCATCCCCGAGATTTAAAGACTTCTTTTTCGGCAATCATGCATTTATCGAATTCTGATGCCCGGGTCTTTGCGGAAGGCCTCTCCGCCACCCCCCATCGCATTGCTATTGCTCTCTTGACCAATGTGTATCCCAGCGTAACCAGGTGTTGTTCTACCTCAGTGAGGTCAGTCGCGTCCCAAATGTTGAGGAGTCCCAATGGTGGAGTGAGGGCAACCCTTTTGCCCAATGCATCTTGCATATGTTTCGTTGCCCCTTCCCATATGGGGTGTATGAGCGGGCAATCCCATATTATATGGTAGAAGGTGGCGTCTTGGTGGCAACCCCTTAGGCAAAGTGAGTCTTGTCGATTTCCTATTTTCGCTAATGTGACCCCCGTGAGGTAGGTTCTATGGAGAACTTTTAATTGAATCAGGCGAAAGCGATGTGTTATAGTCGCTTCTCTTGGTGACATGAGGGGCGTCTGCCAGTCCTCGTCTTCGATATCACCTAGGTCGGCCTGCCATTTACTATGGAGGGCTAAAAACGGGTCAGGGAGATTATTACAAATTTTGCGATACGTTAACGATATCGCCTTGTCTGGAATTGGTTCGGAGAGCAACCAGTCCTCCAATGGGGACGCTTCTGGAAGGGATCCCATGTCTGGGAGTGCAGTTAGTAAGGCATGACGAATTTGTAAATACCGGAACGTCTCCCCTATAGTTAGATCATACTTCTCTTGAAGTTCCTGAAAAGTGAGTATTTTGCCCTTCTGGATAAGATGAACTATGTTAGTGATTCCAATCATATCCCATTTGTCGAAGCCGGATTGATAGCACAAAAGGCCCAGCTTTTGGGTGGACCACAGCGGTGTGGACTGGGTCAGTACACCCGTCCAACCTAGCCTTTTAGTCGCCTTGTGCCAGATTTCTACCGTCGTAGCCGTGGGGCCCACATACCTTCCTTTCCGAACCTTTGTGTAGAGAGCACCAAGGCATCCTTCCTTTCCCATCTGGTATCTATCTAACATGAAGGCCGGATCTATTGGGGATCGATACAGCCAGTGATTAATTACCGCTAGTTGGGAAGCCCAGTAGTAAAGTCGTATATCTGGTAGCGCTATCCCTCCATCATACCACCCCTTTATCAGTTTATGGAGAGCTATACGAGGCGCTCTACCATCCCACAACAACAACCGGATTATGCTATCTATATTATTAAAGTAGGAGTCAGCAATTCTGTACGGGCAATTTTGTAAGACATATAAAAACCGTGGGAGAGCCAACATTTTGAACAAGGCCGCACGGCCTAGCAAAGAGAGCGGCAGGGACCTCCAGTGAGAAACATAATTTTTGAGTTTGTCCAAAGGGACAGCTAGATGTTTTTGGTAAAAAAGTTGAGGATCCGGGGTGATGAATATCCCCAAATAGCGTAACCCATCTAAGGCCACTGCAACCTCGCAACCCCGGGGAAGCTGAGGAACTGGGCCCCGAAGGATAAAGAGAACTGATTTGGTCCAATTGATGGCATACCCAAAGTATTTGCCAAAATTAGTAAATATATTCAGGATACTATTTAAAGACGAGCGGGGGGAAGCCAAGTATAACAGGATGTCATCCGCATAGAGCGAGATTCTATCCTCATGTCCCTCCGCCTACTTCAGTCCTCTAATTGTCACATCCCTTCGCACCCAGGAGGCCAATGGCTCTAGAATCAAAGCGAAAATGAGGGGGGACAGGGGGCAGCCCTGTCTGGTGCCTCTTCGCCGGGTGTGAATGTACGGGAGGTACGATTGTTAACCCTGACTTGCCCACGCAGTTCCTTGTAAAGCAACCTTATCCACCCCAAATATTGCGGCCCAAATCCCAGATGCTCTAAGACTTGAAAAAGGTACGGCCATTCTATGGAGTCGAATGCCATGGAGGCATCTAGGGAGAGTACCACAGCCTCCTCATCGATTAATGGTTGCCTTCCCAAGACACCGTGGAGACGGCGAATATTTAATGCCGTATTTCTGCCAGGCATAAAGCCTGACTGGTCAGCATGGACCAGTGATGGGAGTAGAGGAAGGAGACGGTTGGCCAGAAGTTTGGCCAAGACCTTCGCCTCAACATTGATTAAAGAAATTGGTGGGTATGCACCACAGTGCTCAGCGGGTTTACCTGGCTTTCGGATGACCACAATAGACGCTAGACGCTGGTCCTCTGGTAGGATGCCCTTGTCAAAACTCTCGTTGTAAATATTTATTAAATGCGGGGCGACTCGCGAGGCCAGTGTCTTGAGAAGTTCTATGGGAACCCCATTTGGTCCTATAGCCTTCCCTGATTGAACACTAGTTATGGCCCTGCAAAGTTCGTCTTCTGTGAGGTCTGCCTCTAACATATCTCTGTCAGCTGTAGACAAGGTAGGTAGAGTCATGTCTTTAAGCAATTGGCGTGAGTCCTCTGCTGTGTACGTGGTAGAGGAGGTGTAGACTTTCTCGAAGTGATCCACAAATGCATCCGCTACCCCCGGAGGGTCGGAGATTTGTGTCTCATCCGGCAGAGTCAATCTAGGTACCCAGCGCTCCCCCTGTTTCCGTTTCTCTAACCAGGCCAGCATTTTCCCGGCTCTGTCACCCATTTCATAAACCTTATGCTGCGTTTGTAACAGTTTAGCCTGCGTCTTTTCTCGGACTAGGGTTCTATATGCCAACTGTTTAATACTTAATTGGTGTGCGGTGTCCTCATCGAGTGAGTGAGCATGTTGCGTCTCTAATTGCTGGAGTTCGTCTTCTAGATCAAGTATCTGTTGATTATGGTTTCTAACATAGCCCACCTTTAGCGCCAATGCTTGCCCCTTTATAACTGCTTATAAGCTTCCCATATAACCTGTGCGGAGTCCACTGATCCGACATTTTCGGTGAAGTAGTGTTCTGTCTGAGTGCACAGGGTTTCGTTTATGTCGGGGACTCTAAGTAACCAAGGGTTAATGACTATATTACTGCGATGCGTCCTCTGATAATTGGTGAGTTCGATCCACACTGGGGAGTGATCTGAAATACCTTGCGGCAGGGCCCGGGGACAGCGAAAAAGGCCTATGTCTTTCAGATGTGTTAGGAAATAATCGATACGAGACATACTTTTGTGGGCATTTGAGTAAAACGTATATTGTGTGGTGTCGGGCTGCAGAGAACGCCATACATCTGTCAGACCCATTGCTTGGGTAAAGTCCGCCATGTGTGTACTATGCCGCGATAGAGGGCGGCGTGGATGCCTATCTCTTTGATCGTCCATGGTCATATTAAAGTCTCCTCCTAAAATCAGGGTACCTTCGGGGAGATCTATCACAATTTTACCCAGGTCTGTGAGGGCATCCCTGCCCAGTGCCGGTGGTAGGTATGCGGATATCACGTTAAGAGGCTTGCCCTCCCAGCTAGCCTCCAGGACCGCAAACCTCCCCTGGGGATCTGCCCATGTGTGTTTTGGAGTAATTGCCAGGTTCCTCCTAGCGAGGATTGCTGTACCCCTGGAGCCGGAGGTGAACCCTGCATGTACCAGAAGTTTGTAGCCCCACCGGGTTAAGGCCTGACAGTTGTTTCCTATTTAATGTGTCTCCTGTAGGAGAACCAGGTCCGGGGCATGTCTCTTGAGACATTGTTACACCACTCCTCTCTTGATTTTGTCCCCCAGCTCGTTTACGTTCCACGTCAAAACGGCGAGGGACGTTTCCTTCGTGGGTACTGTCATGAAGTAGGTGTGTAGGGTACGAGTTCACTTGGGGCACCCCCTGGGGAGCACTATATGTACAATACAACTTTATATATCGATAGAAGAATCGAGAACGACCCTCGTGGGATGAATGTTTAGAAGTCTGCCTGAGTGCATACCAAACCTTCAAAGTGAAAAAACCACTAGATTGATTGAGTTGACCACCTTGTATGATTAGAAAACAAAAATTGAACCAAAACTTAGGCCCTGAACTCCCCTCCCTTCCCTCCCCCCTCCCTGCCCCCCTGCCAGTGGATGTCGAACTACCCACTCCCCAACAAGGCAGAGTGCCTGTCGCCCCCCCCCCCCATTCGCTAGGTACTTGGGTTCAGCCGATCCTCCCCTTCGCCATACTATAAGGATAGCTGCACAGTATACTGTAACATACAAATGAATCCCAGCCCTCACATTCTGGTAGCATAGTCCTGTAAAACCCATAGATCGGTGTCATAGGTAAGTATGACGTAAGTGTTATCTCATACCTGCTACCGCCAATATCCCCTCCCACCTACTCAGTAATGTCCCTGGGTCCTGACAGGTTGGCCCAGCCGAGAGCGTTCGGTCCATACTTAACCCAGAGATGTCTGCTTCTCCTCTGCAGAACTCGGGACCCGTCTACTTCCCCTTTCTGGCCTGGTCGTTACGCTGGCCATTATTATGTTCTGGTTTGTGCGGTCGGGGGTCATCGGTCTTATCTTTATGTGGCTTTTCCACCCGGCGCCAGCCCTCCAGCCAGTCCCATGCCTCCTCCGGTGAGGAAAACAACCAAGTTTTGCCCTCTGATTCCACTCGAAGTCTTGCAGGAAACAGCATGGAGTATTTCACTTCCTTATCGCGCAACGCTCGTTTGACTGTTAGGAAGCTGCGGCGTTGGGCTTGGACTTTGGTAGTAAAATCTGGGTAGAATGTAATTTCACTGTTCTCTATTTTAGGTGGTGGGTTGGCTCAAGCCGTCTGAAGTATAATGTCCTGGTCTCTGAAATTGAATACTCGCGCTATAATTGGCCGAGGCGGGGCCCCCTGCTTGGGTCTTCCTCCGGGGACACGATGAGGGCGCTCAATGGAGAAATAATTCGAGAGTCTCTTTGGTTGCAACTGGTTCGAGATGAGCTCCTCAATGAAGAGGTCCACAGCAGGCCCTTCCGCCCGCTCCGGGACTCCAAGGATTCGGATGTTATTCCTTCGTGCCCTTCCTTCATACTCATCAAGTTGTCTCTCAAATTTGGCCTGTTGGTCTAATAGGTGGGTCACTTGACGCTTTAACGCCTTTGTTTCCTTGTCCAACTCCGTGGTGACCTCCTCCATTTCTTTCATTTTGGAATCCATCTTCCTGAGGTCAGCTCTAACCAGGGAGACCTCAATGTTAACAGTCTCCACAGAGGTGCGCACACCCGTTATGGCAGCCATGATATCTTGAAGGGTGGGTTCCGGTAGCGGCGTCGATGTCTGCTGATCGTCCGGAGCGGCCTGTGACGCAGTCTCTGTTTGCTCCCCAGGGTTGGACCAGGCATACTTCGCTAATTTGGTCAGTGCTTGAGTTTTGGCCCCTTACCCTGACGCCATGTTATGACCACTCCCTGCCAGCCGTTGTCTGTTGCCTCGTGGGATCGGTGCCAGTACTCGCCGCTGCCAGCCCAGTAGGGGAAATGGTGTTCCCTGGCGGCCTATCGGGTTTCCTGGTACACTGGTCACTAAAGAGCCAGTTGGAAGGTGGGGCTCCCGGCAACTAACAGAAGCCCGCCAAGAATACAGAGGCACTTATTATACGGCGGAGTTTATCCCTTCCTCGCTTCTCTCAGGCCTTGTGTTCTATCTCTCCTTGGGAGTTGGGTCAACTCGTAGCTCCTGCACCATCCCCTGCGATGTCGTTAGGGGGATCGACTAGCTCCCCTTCTCATATCGGGGGCGCTGTGCACTACGGAGCTAGCATCACACAGTGTCTCGCAGTTCACTGATATCTCCTAGATGTATCGCCAACACAACTCAGGTCCCACACCTCCACTTGTTGAAGTCCCCACCGCTCCACAGCAGCCGTGTCCCTCAAGGTCTCGCTCCAAAGTGTGTCACTCCACACCCCCCTGGGCCCAGCTCACCGTTGTCACTGCCGGTGTCGATGTTGCCGGCAGAGTCCCGCCAGGGCTCCGTAATTCGACCAGAGGAGTAGTAAGAGCGACCGCTGCACCCGCCGGTGCCGCCTGGCCATAGTTATTGACGCTGGCAGCGGTCCGTCAAGCCCCATGATACGGGCCCCGGGCCGGGCGGCATGTCCCACCGTGTGCAGGGATCGGGAGTGCAGCGCTGTATGTGGTGCCGTACGCACCGCTGTTTCGCCAAGATCACCGCCACTGCTGACGACTGTGGAAGCGCTGTGGCCCACCAGGCCCGCAAAGCCGGGGTCTTGAGTGCCGCCGAGCCCGGACGATGTTAGACACGCCCACCGGCGTGAGCTGGGTCAGTGCGGAGAGGTAGCGGAGCTCGCCCAGCAATTCAATCCGGGTCTCCCGCAGTGTCTCCGCCTCCTCGGACTCCGGCAGCGAGCCGCCTCAGCCCTGCACGCTGCACCTCCTACGGTCGGACCCGCCGCCACCACTCCTTTAGGCAGAGAGACGAGGGCACGCTGCCATATTGCCTTCCGGGCCTCCCTCAGCACTCGTTGTTTGTCGCGTAGTTCGTGTCTCTCCAAACCGCCGTCTGTCTCCAATTCGCTGCCCCGGGACTCCGGAGCTTGAATACTATCCACGGGTGGGAAATTGAAATGCTGTTGTCCGGATTAATGGCAGGATTGACGTCGAAGGTCTCGGAGCCGCGTTAGCCTGCGGCTGCTTCCATCGGCTGTTGGCCACGCCCCCCCTATTTGTGCGATTTTTAAAGAATATTTTTAGATTTCAAAACTCCACACTTAGAAACTTTTTGGAGAAAAAGTGTCAATGTTATCCTATGGAGGAAAAATAGGTTATCGGTTCACAGATAAGTTATCGACCGTGGGAGTTAAGGTTCTGGGGTGAGACTCAGGGGTCCCCCAGGGTCAGTGATGCACTCTTGTTACACCCTCAGCGGCACTAGGGCGGCCGGGTGCAGAGTGTTGAGGCCCAATGTTATCCTATGGAGGATAGGGGGTCTCCGGTTGGTGGCTGCTGGCAAGCAGGCCACTGGGTTGTGGGAGCAAAGCTCCTAGACTTTAGCTCAGGGCAAATGGGGAAACAGCTTAGCACAAAAGGCGCACCTTCAGTGGCACTAGGGCGGCCGGGTGCAGGGTGCTGTTTCGATATCGGAAGCCCTGTTGTTTCCATTGGAGATCCTCTGGTTAGCAAAAGCACTGCAGGCAGGGAGACGAAGGACTTCTGGGTGCGACCACCACTTTGAGAGGTAAGTTGGGAAGTTAAGGGTTGGTGAGGCACCGTTGGTTTGGGCACACAAGGCCGTCGGGCGTCGGGTGCAGGGGTGCCTTTTGGGGTCGGATCGGCTTACCAGCTCCGGGTCGCGGTTAGAGGGGCCTTCTGGATTTCGACTGCAGGCGCCGGCTGGAGGCTTGAGGCAGGTCAGGGGTCGCCGGATCTCTGTTCAGGATCGCCGGGGTGACCTCCTCGTGGTGTTTGCCCGCTCGGGCCGTGGACGGTGGGTGCAGAGTGGGGCAGATTCGCGGTCTCCGGCTGCTGCCAGAGGTTGCAGGTTGAACAAATCCGGTGTTCACGGGAGAAGCAGTCTTTGGAAGTGAAGGCAGGCAGGTCCTCCGGGGTTTTTGAGGTTGCTGGCTGCAGGACACACCGGGATTTCGCAGGAGCAGGTTCGAGGGGAGACAGGCCGGTAGGGCTGGGGCCAAGTCAGTGGGCGTCTTCCTCTTGTTAGCTGGCTGCACGGCTGTTCGGTCCTTCTTCTTCTTTTCTTCTTGTTTCTTGGCTGGATCTGAGGAAGCAAGGTTCAGGGTGCCCCTAAATACTAGATTTAGGGCGTTACAGGTAGGTAGAGGGCAGGGACCAATGGGTCCCTTCCCTGGGGTGGGTACACCCCTGTCGTGCCACCCTCCAGTGGGAGGGGGCAGGAGCCTGTCCCTGGTTGGTTGGGTCCCCCATCCTCAAGATGGCGGGGACTCGGAGTTGTGCTTCACCTCGCCTCCCCCACCTGAGGGGTGGAGTTGGCAGAGGTGGGCACACCTCTCTCCCTCACTTGTTTTTCCCGCCGGTTCTCCCGCCCAAAGTGGGGGGTAGAACCAGTGGGGACCAGTTGCTGAAAGCAGCAAATGGTCTGGGGAGGCTCACAAAGGCGGCATGCCTTTGAAGCTTCCCCTTTCGTGAACCCTGCCCATCCTGGGGGAGGAGGCTTGGCACCTCGTCCCAGGATGTGCATTGTTTCAGACCCCGAGAGCAGCAGGCTCTCGACCCAGGGGGCCAGAAACATGTCTGTTGGTGGCAGCCTAAGCAGCCACTCAGTTGGGACACTAGAAGTTGGTCGAGTTTCAGTGGGCATCTCTAAGATGCCCTCTGTCATGCATTTTACATTAAATCCCACACTGGCATCAGTGTGGGTTTAATGTGCTGAGAAGTTTGATACCAAACTTCTCAGTTTTCAGTGTAGCCATTATGGTGCTGTAATGTAATGTAATGTAAAAGGGTACTTGTAAAGCGCACGGCTACTCCACAGAGTGTCCCTGCGCGTAATGACGAACTCCCAGCACCATATACTCTTAATGGCAGCACTGCACTTACAATGTCTAAGAATGGACTTAGACACTGTAGGGGTATAGGGCTCATGCACCTGTACTCTCACCACTGGTATAGTGCACCCAGCTAGAAGGGTGACTGACCTATGCCAGGGCAGTGGTTTGTAGGCATGGCACACAGGGATGTGTGCCATGTCGACTCTTCACTTTGTTCTGCACCAAGACAAGCAGCCTGCAGAGGCAGTGTGTGAGTGAAAAGGTGCAGGGCCTCTAAGGGTGGCACAATAAGTGGTGCAGCCCTTAGGGGCCTTCCTTGGTCACAGAGCCCTGGGTACCTGTGGTACCCTTTACCAGGGGCCTACCTGTGGCCAGGGATGCCAATTGGGTTTAGGCTTCAATGCAGTTTTAGGGAAGGAACATAGGCCCTGGGTACCTGATTAGCAGGAGCCCAGGGCACACTCAGTCAAAGAACATCAGCAATTCAGCAAAAAGTGGGGGCATACCATGTAGAAAGAGGGCACTTTCTCACAGCTATGTTATCTGACCAGGAAGGGAGGTTGATGTTAACTAACCTAGGGTGGAGGTTGATGTAATATGTCGTGGGGTGGCAGTCAAAGATATGTGAAATGAGGTAGAGAGAGGTCAATTCTATCTCAACTTAGGGGGAGGTTTTGCTGACACAGCTTGAGTGGAGGTTGGTTGGTGCTATGAGATTGGGTGGGGATTCATGTTATCTAAGATGGGCTGGAGATCCATATTATCTGAGTTTGAGCAGAGGTCGATGCTATGTGACCTAGTGTGGAAGTCAGTATTATCTTAGGTGAGGTGGAGGTCGATGCTATGCGACCTGGTGTGGAAGCCCATATTATCTTAGGTGGGGTGGAGGTCGATGCTATGTGAACTGGTGTGGATATTGATATTATCTTAGCTGGGATGGAGGTCGATACTATGTGACCTGGTGTGGAAGTCGAAATTATCTTAGCTGGGGTGGAGGTCGAAGCTATGCGACCTGGTGTGGAAGTCGATATTATCTTAGCTGGGGTGGAGGTCAATGCTAAACAACCTGGTGTGGAAGTTGATATTATCTTAGCCGGGGTGGAAGTAGATGCTATGTGACCTGGTGTGGAAGTCGATATTACCTTAGCCGGGATGGAGGTCGATGCTATGTGACCTAGTGTGGAAGTCTATATTATCTTAGCTGGGGTGGAAGTTGATACTATGTGACCTGGTGTGGAAGTCGATATTATCTTAGCGGGGATAGAAGTTTATGCTATGTGACCTGGTGTGGAAGCCGATATTATCTTAGCCGGGATGGAGGTCGATGCTATGTGACCTAGTGTGGAAGTCGATATTATCTTAGCTGGTGTGGAAGTTGATACCATGTGACCTGGTGTGGAAGTCGATATTATCTTAGCCGGGATGGAGGTCGATGCTATGTCACCTGGTGTGGAAGTCGATATTATCTTAGCTGGGGTGGAGGTTTGGTTATGTCATATTGAGTGGACATTGGTTATGAGCTTGGGTGGCAGGGGATGCTACCTGAGCCTAGATGAAGGTTGATGTTTCCGAGCTGTGGTGGCGGTTAACCAGATTCTTGATATCACCAGTATGTATATGATGCTGAAGGCCACAGCTGACAGAACATGGTGGCATTGCAGAGGAATAGGGAAAACGTAGAGCCCTGGAGAACTGCACAGCTCACCTCCAGTCCCTTAACACTATCCCCCACATCTCACACACTGTCCCCTGCAATGCAGGAAAACCCAGTTCAAGTTAACACTCCTACTGAGGCGCCTATCAGGCCTCTAGCATCGCCTATAAATAGCATGGTCTTTAGTGTCAAATGTAGCCAATAGCTCTATAACTACAAGGTCATGGCTGACGTTCCTCCAAGTCTAGAGCTGCTCACGTGCATCTATTATACATAATTTTGGTTCATTTGTTATATGGAATATTAGGAGAATTGTGCTGAATGATGATGTTTCAATAAAGTTGGACATTTTGTGCCCTGCAGTGGATTTTTTTGCTGGCGGGAGGAACATGCTTTCTCAGATGACATCTCTCCTATCTGGATCAGTCATATTTTGTTGGTGTTGCCTCTCCTTTCAGATATCGCTGGTCCAATCTCTGAGATGAGCAGACATAGTCATATGCGTGAGCCCATCCCTTTTGTGCTTCTGCCACACGATGAGAAGGTAGGTATTGTATCCGTTCTTTGACTAACAGTGATGAGACAGAATGGGGGGCTGCACACATGTTGCTTTGAATGCCTTCCCTCATTACTACTGCTCAACTCTAGTTATGCACAAATAGCCATACTTTAGAACCATTGTGGCCTAGGAAATTAGGGCATGTAAAATGCAAGTCGACTTTTGTTTAAAAAATCTAATCAGCCCAGCAACCATCAAATATTTGATGGAAATATACTACATCCTACCTCTGACTTCATTGTATGTTATCAACAGTATTATATTTAGCTTTGGAAGTTGATGGAACAACACTTTAAACAAGCATTGAAAATGCAATAGGTCTCGCTTTGATTAAGTTAAAGCCATTTGCTTTGCTAATGGTATTGTATAGCAAAGCAAATGGCTTTAACTTAATGAAAGGCGAGACCTATTGCATTTTTAATGCTTGTTATTTACGCTGTTAGTGTAGAGCTTATGCGACAGTCGGGTCGTTATTATTATTTACGCTTTCCGCGTAGAACTCCTGTCTCAAAAAGCAGCATGCTGCTGGGGTGTTATTAATATTTACGCTTTCAACGTAGAGCTCACGCCCCAAGAAGCAGCAGGCAGCCAGGCTGTTGTTATTATTTACGCTTTCAGCATAGATCGCAGGTCCCAGAAAGCAGAAGACGGCCGGTTTGTTATTAAAAGTGGAACTTCGCGGGTGCCGATATTTTGCACGTTGCTTTTAGTGAGACATATTAGCAGAGCAGCACTGTTCAAGCTTTCCTGATCATCTGTAATTAAATGCGGAGTCGGGGGGATTCTCAGAAGGCGTTTAGAGAAGCTGCAGTGAGCCAAAGTCATGCTGCTGTGTCAGAGTGGCATTTTTATTAATGAGAATACAAAAAGCTGGCATATTCTTAGCCCGGCTTGCGTTTAGTTACCAGGCAACCAGTGTATGGTAATTCATCCGCGAAATTTAAATCTTTGCGAGGGGAGCAGGCGTTGTGCAGAATGGTTGCGACCACGAGTAAAACAACCTGTGGGACCTGCTGAGGCGACTGCCGGGCTGGGTGGGTCGGATGGGGAACCCGGGGAAGAGAGGAGGTAAAGAGAGGGAGAGACAGGCTGCAGAGAGTGCTGGAGACAGAGAGAGACGGGCTGCACGAGAAAGTGAGAGCGAGAGAGAAATGGCAGACACAGGAATATAGGAGGAAGAGTGAGGAGGTGAGAGGAGAGTGAGAGACAATATATCCCAGGGAGAGAGGGAGACAGAGGGAGAGAGAGGTGAGAGAGAGGCTGAATAGGGCAAATAAGAGGAGAGAGAGAGGTGGTGTTAAGTGAGGAACCACGGGGAGAAAAGATAGCTAAAGCCATAGAGTAATAGAGAGAGGGAGAGAGATTAAGAGGGGGATGGAGGCAGAGAGAAAGACGGTGAGATGGGAGAGAAGATGTAAAAGGAAGAAGACAGCGAGCGAGAAAAAGATAACAAGAAAACGATAAAGAGTTAAAGAGTATGAATGCGAAAAAGAGAAAGGGAGAGGGTAAGAGTGAGAGGCTGGCGAGAGAGAGAAGGATGGAGAGAAAAAAGCAAGTGAGAGCAGTAGAAGACAGAGCGGAGATTAAAAAAGCAAAAATAGAATAGGGAGCGAGAGGGGGTGACAGAGAGATCTAGGAGAGAGAGACAGGAGGTGAGAGAGGCTGATAGTGTGAGAGCGAGGAGAAGCGAGGAAAAAGAAAAGGGAGCGAGGAAGGTTAGGAGACAGAAAGAAACGTAATGGGGGTTATAAAACAGCAAGATGGAAACAGAGAGCGCGCACTTGAAGACGAGATGAGAGGTGAGACATATAAGGGAGGGAGGAGAGACATTGTGCAAGAGAAAGAGAGGGACATTGAGAGAGGTGGATTTGAGGAGAGCGGAAGCCGGGGAGAGAGCATGTAAGAAACGTAGACAGGAATCAATGAAGCAAGGGGAAGAGAGAGAGTGTTGATGAAAGAGATGCAGAACGAGAGAGAAAGAGGTCGTGAATGAAAATTAAATGAGAAGTAATCCAGGAAAGAAAGAGAACAGCCCAAAGAGTGAGAGGGCGTGTAATCGATCACAGGCAACCAGACACAAACATTGTTTATTTGTAAGGAGAGACATTTGAGCCAGCAAACACCCGTGAAAGCACACTTACACCTACTTTCAGGAAATGTGCAGACCTTAACATTCACTAACAGTACTTAATCCCCAAGAAACGCAGAAACTTCGTGCGGATGAGGGAGCGAGTCGCAAAAGGCGCGCACGCTGATGTGGAGCGAGTTGCGAAAGGCGCGCACGCTGAATATATGTAAAAGAACAAGCATGCAAACACTCGCTCCAATGAGCACAATCAAAGATTGCCGACTCTTTTTTTCAATATTTGAATCTTTTAGTAAGCAGCGCAACATGCCGCGCTTCTTATTAAAAGCATCAAATATTGAAAAATACAGTTTGCCGAGCCAAAAAAAAAAGTCCCCAGAGTGTCACGCCGCCAGTGAAGCATCCAGTCCTACGCGTGCACATCTTCTGTCCGTCCGCGTGCACATCTAGCTTGGAATCCGTATTGATTCCAAAAGGCCCTCGCATGGCGAGAGCAGCGCATGCGCGCTGCTAACGCCAGGCGAGACCGAAAAACGTACCATGCATTCAGGACTAATGGCTCAGACAAACGATAATAACTGATAAAGGTACATTCATATCACAAATGTTTACCTGCTTTCAGACGAAACGGAATCTGGTGGAAAAAATAGCCAGTTTTATAAAGATGAGACTATTTAATGTTCAAATAATTTCAAGGGGCCTCCAGGGAGCACATTTTCAAGAGGGCACCAGAAACAGTTGCAAAGAATGTACACCTGATATGGAATCAGACTGACAGCAGTAAAGTATTAGGCGGCCCAGTCTGAGTCCTCTTAAATTGTAGTAAGGCTGCCGGATTAGCTGGCCGGCTCATCACACTCCAACAGTGCTCCGGGTGTAGCAGAGCCTGTGAGGTTGAGTGTACGTAGGGTTCTACAGACGACCCTGTGAGGTTGAGTGTACGTAGGGTTCTACAGGCGACCTTGTGATGTTGAGTGTATGTAGGGTATGACAGGTGACCCTGTGATATTGAGTGTATGTAGGGTTCTACAGATTACTCAGTGAGGTTGAGTGTACGTAGGGTATTATAGGTGACCCTGTGAGGTAGAGTGTATGTAGGGTATGACAGGTGACCCGGTAAGATTGAGGGTACGTAGGGTATTACAGGTGACCCTGTGAGATTGAGTGTACGTAGGATATTACAGGTGACCCTGTGAGATTGAGTGTACGTAGGGTATTACAGGTGACCCAGTGAGGTTGCGTGTACGTAGGATATCACAGGTGACCCTGTGAGGTTGAGTGTACGTAGATTATTACAGGTGACTCTGCGAGGTTGAGTATACATAGGGTATTACTGGTGACCCTGTGAGATTGCTTGTTGCATTATGTTTCGTCTGTTAAGATCAGCCATTAACCCACCCTTATGTGCTCTCAGCAGCCTAGTAAATGATAACCCAGAGCCTTTATTCAGGTTTCTTCCAAATTGCATCAGCTATAGTGGCTGCCTGTCCATAGAATGATCAGGTTCAAGTGTGCGTGTGTTTTGTGCAAGATCTTCTAAGACATAAGAGAGACGCAGTAGACTAGGAATAATGGAGTCCTCTTTCAGGTCACATTGCTCTTAGACCATTGCCACAGACCACGGGTGTTGTTTCTCCTCTGAGGGAACTCATCAGAAAGTAGTAGCTGCATTGAAATGGTTAATCACAGGAGACACACCAGGGATATGTGTAGTAGAGTTTTCTTTATGCTCATGCAAGAATCAAAGTGTCTTAAAGGTACCAGGTTTTAAATATACTCTCACAATCTTAAACCCTGCCTCTCACATTTGATGCCAACACATTAAAGTGTTGCAAGTAGTCAAGAGAATGATGCAGACTTGTAAGGCCCTCTTCTACTCATTTTGGCATTACATACATTAATCCCACTTGGCCTATGGCAGCGCTTTCATAAATAGATGTGTGTCATGTCAAAATAAATAAAATATTTTACCATGCTTACCATTCAGCTGCAGATATGCTTTGTTGCATACACAAAAATGTTGTAATTATACCTTTTCCCTTTTTCTCAAAAGAACTTTTATATTATTTTCCAACACTAGTGCATGGAAAGTTTGCAATCAGTTGACCGATACAAAGTGATTCTAAAACTTAGAAATGAGTGTGGTATTTTATTTTCCACACCCCTTTTAAATGCCCCGAATGCCTGAAACATGCAGACAGACTTAGTTGAATGCTTTGAAATGTTGCTTTAACCCTTTTGCTGCTTTTCAGTGATTTCAATGTTACTGAACTCTTCTGTCTTTTTTCAAAGCAGAGGCAATTGTCATACAGTTTTCCAATGGGATCCTTGCCACACTCTCATAATGACTTTGCCATTTTTTCATTTTGTTTTTTTCTACCTGAAATTCTCACACATGCCTCTCTACAGTAATACTGTGACTAAGCCATTTGTCTGCTGTGTTTCCTGAGTTCTCATGGGGTGTTTTTTTAGGTTCAGGATGAAGCTTACGAAGAGCGTCAGTACCCAGCCGGGAAGTGGGCCTGCATAAGGAAACAAGAGCCCCTGTATGAACAGAGCACCGCCTATGGCTTCATGAAGCTCATGCGTTACATCTGCAGGGAGAACTCACGAGGTGGGTGTGTATGAACAGAGCACCGCCTATGGCTTCATGAAGCTCATGCGTTACATCTGCAGGGAGAACTCAACAGGTGGGTCTGCATGAGCAGAGCGCCGTCTATGACTTCATGAAGCTCATGCTTTGTACCTGAAGGGAGAACTCACGAGGTGGGTGTGTATGAACAGAGCACCGCCTATGGCTTCATGAAGCTGATGCGTTACATCTGCAGGGAGAACTCACGAGGTGGGTGTGTATAAACAGAGCGCCGTCTATGACTTCATGAAGCTCATGCTTTGTACCTGAAGGGAGAACTCACGAGGTGGGTGTGTATGAACAGAGCACCGCCTATGGCTTCATGAACCTGATGCGTTACATCTGCAGGGAGAACTCACAAGGTGGGTGTGTATGAACAGATCACCGCCTATGGCTTCATGAAGCTGATGCGTTACATCTGCAGGGAGAACTCAACAGGTGGGTGTGTATGAACAGAGCACCGCCTATGGCTTCAAGAAGCTCATGCATTACATCTGCAGGGAGAACTCAACAGGTGGGTCTGCATGAGCAGAGCGCCGTCTATGACTTCATGAAGCTCATGCTTTGAACCTGAAGGGAGAACTCACGAGGTGGGTGTGTATGAACAGATCACCGCCTATGGCTTCATGAAGCTCATGCGTTACATCTGCAGGGAGAACTCAACAGGTGGGTGTGTATGAACAGAGCACCGCCTATGGCTTCATGAAGCTGATGCGTTACATCTGCAGGGAGAACTCACGAGGTGGGTGTGTATGAACAGAGCACCGCCTATGGCTTCATGAAGCTCATGCGTTACATCTGCAGGGAGAACTCAACAGGTGGGTCTGCATGAGCAGAGCGCCGTCTATGACTTCATGAAGCTCATGCTTTGTACCTGAAGGGAGAACTCACGAGGTGGGTGTGTATGAACAGAGCACCGCCTATGGCTTCATGAAGCTCATGCGTTACATCTGCAGGGAGAACTCAACAGGTGGGTCTGCATGAGCAGAGCGCCGTCTATGACTTCATGAAGCTCATGCTTTGAACCTGAAGGGAGAACTCACGAGGTGGGTGTGTATGAACAGATCACCGCCTAAAGCTTCATGAAGCTGATGCGTTACATCTGCAGGGAGAACTCACGAGGTGGGTGTGTATGAACAGAGCACCGCCTATGGCTTCATGAAGCTGATGCGTTACATCTGCAGGGAGAACTCACGAGGTGGGTGTGTATGAACAGAGCACCGCCTATGGCTTCATGAAGCTGATGCGTTACATCTGCAGGGAGAACTCACGAGGTGTATGAACAGAGCACCGCCTAAAGCTTCATGAAGCTGATGCGTTACATTTGCAGGGAGAACTCAACAGGTGCGTCTGCATGAGCAGAGCGCCATCTATGACTTCATGAAGCTCATGCTTTGTACCTGAAGGGAGAACTCACGAGGTGGGTGTGTATGAACAGAGCACCGCCTATGGCTTCATGAAGCTCATGCGTTACATCTGCAGGGAGAACTCACGAGGTGGGTGTGTATGAACAGAGCACCGCCTATGTCTTCATGAAGCTGATGCGTTACATCTGCAGGGAGAACTCACGAGGTGGGTGTGTATGAACAGAGCACCGCCTATGGCTTCATGAAGCTGATGCGTTACATCTGCAGGGAGAACTCACGAGGTGGGTGTGTATGAACAGAGCACCGCCTATGGCTTCATGAAGCTGATGCGATACATCTGCAGGGAGAACTCACGAGGTGGGTGTGTATAAACAGAGCGCCGTCTATGACTTCATGAAGCTCATGCTTTGTACCTGAAGGGAGAACTCACGAGGTGGGTGTGTATGAACAGAGCACCGCCTATGGCTTCATGAAGCTGATGCGTTACATCTGCAGGGAGAACTCACGAGGTGGGTGTGTATGAACAGAGCACCGCCTATGGCTTCATGAAGCTGATGCGTTACATCTGCAGGGAGAACTCACGAGGTGGGTGTGTATGAACAGAGCACCGCCTACGGCTTCATGAAGCTGATGCGTTACATCTGCAGGGAGAACTCACGAGGTGGGTGTGTATGAACAGAGCGCCGTCTATGACTTCATGAAGCTCATGCTTTGTACCTGAAGGGAGAACTCACGAGGTGGGAGTGTATGAACAGAGCACCGCCTATGGCTTCATGAAGCTGATGCGTTACATCTGCAGGGAGAACTCACGAGGTGGGTGTGTATGAACAGAGCACCGCCTATGGCTTCATGAAGCTTATGCGTTACATCTGCAGGGAGAACTCACGAGGTGGGTGTGTATGAACAGAGCGCCGTCTATGACTTCATGAAGCTCATGCTTTGTACCTGAAGGGAGAACTCACGAGGTGGGTGTGTATGAACAGATCACCGCCTAAAGCTTCATGAAGCTGATGCGTTACATCTGCAGGGAGAACTCACGAGGTGGGTGTGTAAGAACAGAGCACCGCCTATGGCTTCATGAAGCTGATGCGTTACATCTGCAGGGAGAACTCACGAGGTGCGTGTGTATGAACAGATCACCGCCTAAAGCTTCATGAAGCTGATGCGTTACATCTGCAGGGAGAACTCACGAGGTGGGTGTGTATGAACAGAGCACCGCCTATGGCTTCATGAAGCTGATGCGTTACATCTGCAGGGAGAACTCACGAGGTGGGTGTTTATGAACAGAGCACCGCCTATGGCTTCATGAAGCTGATGCGTTACATCTGCAGGGAGAACTCAACAGGTGGGTCTGCATGAGCAGAGCGCCGTCTATGACTTCATGAAGCTCATGCTTTGTACCTGAAGGGAGAACTCACGAGGTGGGTGTGTATGAACAGATCACCGCCTAAAGCTTCATGAAGCTGATGCGTTACATCTGCAGGGAGAACTCACGAGGTGGGTGTGTATGAACAGAGCACCGCCTAAAGCTTCATGAAGCTGATGCGTTACATCTGCAGGGAGAACTCACGAGGTGGGTGTGTATGAACAGAGCACCGCCTATGGCTTCATGAAGCCCATGCGTTAAATCTGCAGGGAGAACTCAACAGGTGGGTCTGCATGAGCAGAGCGCTGTCTATGACTTCATGAAGCTCATGCTTTGTACCTGAAGGGAGAACTCACGAGGTGGGTGTGTATGAACAGAGCACCGCCTATGGCTTCATGAAGCTGATGCGTTACATCTGCAGGGAGAACTCATGAGGTGGGTGTGTATGAACAGAGCGCCGTCTATGACTTCATGAAGCTCATGCGTTACATCTGCAGGGAAAACTCAACAGGTGCGTCTGCATGAGCAGAGCGCCGTCTATGACTTCATGAAGCTCATGCTTTGTACCTGAAGGGAGAACTCACGAGGTGGGTGTGTATGAACAGAGCACCGCCTATGGCTTCATGAAGCTGATGCGTTACATCTGCAGGGAGAACTCATGAGGTGGGTGTGTATGAACAGAGCGCCGTGTATGACTTCATGAAGCTCATGCGTTACATCTGCAGGGAAAACTCAACAGGTGCGTCTGCATGAGCAGAGCGCCGTCTATGACTTCATGAAGCTCATGCTTTGTACCTGAAGGGAGAACTCACGAGGTGGGTGTGTATGAACAGAGCACCGCCTATGGCTTCATGAAGCTCATGCGTTACATCTGCAGGGAGAACTCAACAGGTGGGTCTGCATGAGCAGAGCGCCGTCTATGACTTCATGAAGCTCATGCTTTGTACCTGAAGGGAGAACTCACGAGGTGGGTGTGTATGAACAGAGCACCGCCTATGGCTTCATGAAGCTCATGCGTTACATCTGCAGGGAGAACTCAACAGGTGGGTGTGTATGAACAGAGCACCGCCTATGGCTTCATGAAGCTCATGCGTTACATCTGCAGGGAGAACTCAACAGGTGGGTCTGCATGAGCAGAGCGCCGTCTATGACTTCATGAAGCTCATGCTTTGAACCTGAAGGGAGAACTCACGAGGGGGGTGTGTATGAACAGATCACCGCCTAAAGCTTCATGAAGCTGATGCGTTACATCTGCAGGGAGAACTCACGAGGTGCGTGTGTATGAACAGATCACCGCCTAAAGCTTCATGAAGCTGATGCGTTACATCTGCAGGGAGAACTCACGAGGTGGGTGTGTATGAACAGAGCACCGCCTATGGCTTCATGAGGCTGATGTGTTACATCTGCAGGGAGAACTCACGAGGTGGGTGTGTATGAACAGAGCACCGCCTATGGCTTCATGAAGCTGATGCGTTACATCTGCAGGGAGAACTCACGAGGTGGGTGTGTATGAACAGAGCACCGCCTAAAGCTTCATGAAGCTGATGCGTTACATCTGCAGGGAGAACTCAACAGGTGCGTCTGCATGAGCAGAGCGCCGTCTATGACTTCATGAAGCTCATGCTTTGTACCTGAAGGGAGAACTCACGAGGTGGGTGTGTATGAACAGAGCACCGCCTATGGCTTCATGAAGCTCATGCGTTACATCTGCAGGGAGAACTCAACAGGTGGGTCTGCATGAACAGAGCGCCGTCTATGACTTCATGAAGCTCATGCTTTGTACCTGAAGGGAGAACTCACGAGGTGGGTGTGTATGAACAGATCACCGCCTAAAGCTTCATGAAGCTGATGCGTTACATCTGCAGGGAGAACTCGCGAGGTGGGTGTGTATGAACAGAGCACCGCCTATGTCTTCATGAATCTGATGCGTTACATCTGCAGGGAGAACTCACGAGGTGGGTGTGTATGAACAGAGCACCGCCTATGGCTTCATGAAGCTGATGCGTTACATCTGCAGGGAGAACTCACGAGGTGGGTGTGTATGAACAGAGCACCGCCTATGGCTTCATGAAGCTGATGCGATACATCTGCAGGGAGAACTCACGAGGTGGGTGTGTATAAACAGAGCGCCGTCTATGACTTCATGAAGCTCATGCTTTGTACCTGAAGGGAGAACTCACGAGGTGGGTGTGTATGAACAGAGCACCGCCTATGGCTTCATGAAGCTGATGCGTTACATCTGCAGGGAGAACTCACGAGGTGGGTGTGTATGAACAGAGCACCGCCTATGGCTTCATGAAGCTGATGCGTTACATCTGCAGGGAGAACTCACGAGGTGGGTGTGTATGAACAGAGCGCCGTCTATGACTTCATGAAGCTCATGCTTTGTACCTGAAGGGAGAACTCACGAGGTGGGTGTGTATGAACAGAGCACCGCCTATGGCTTCATGAAGCTTATGCGTTACATCTGCAGGGAGAACTCACGAGGTGGGTGTGTATGAACAGAGCGCCGTCTATGACTTCATGAAGCTCATGCTTTGTACCTGAAGGGAGAACTCACGAGGTGGGTGTGTATGAACAGAACACCGCCTAAAGCTTCATGAAGCTGATGCGTTACATCTGCAGGGAGAACTCACGAGGTGGGTGTGTATGAACAGAGCACCGCCTATGGCTTCATGAAGCTGATGCGTTAGATCTGCAGGGAGAACTCACGAGGTGCGTGTGTATGAACAGATCACCGCCTAAAGCTTCATGAAGCTGATGCGTTACATCTGCAGGGAGAACTCACGAGGTGGGTGTGTATGAACAGAGCACCGCCTATGGCTTCATGAAGCTGATGCGTTACATCTGCAGGGAGAACTCACGAGGTGGGTGTGTATGAACAGATCACCGCCTAAAGCTTCATGAAGCTGATGCGTTACATCTGCAGGGAGAACTCACGAGGTGGGTGTGTATGAACAGAGCACCGCCTATGGCTTCATGAAGCTGATGCGTTACATCTGCAGGGAGAACTCACGAGGTGGGTGTGTATGAACAGAGCACCGCCTATGGCTTCATGAAGCTGGTGCGTTACATCTGCAGGGAGAACTCAACAGGTGGGTCTGCATGAGCAGAGCCCCGTCTATGACTTCATGAAGCTCATGCTTTGTACCTGAAGGGAGAACTCACGAGGTGGGTGTGTATGAACAGATCACCGCCTAAAGCTTCATGAAGCTGATGCGTTACATCTGCAGGGAGAACTCACGAGGTGGGTGTGTATGAACAGAGCACCGCCTAAAGCTTCATGAAGCTGATGCGTTACATCTGCAGGGAGAACTCACGAGGTGGGTGTGTATGAACAGAGCGCCGTCTATGACTTCATGAAGCTGATGCGTTACATCTGCAGGGAGAACTCACGAGGTGGGTGTGTATGAACAGAGCGCCGTCTATGACTTCATGAAGCTCATGCTTTGTACCTGAAGGGAGAACTCACGAGGTGGGTGTGTATGAACAGATCACCGCCTATGGCTTCATGAAGCTCATGCGTTACATCTGCAAGGAGAACTCAACAGGTGGGTGTGCACCTGCAGACAGGAAATATATATTGGGCAGCAAAGTGGTAGAGGAAAGGAAAAGTGAAAGAGGATGGGCGGTGAGAGATGGCCCACCCCAACTGCATTTCACTGTGGAAACTTGGGAGGGGTCTGAGATTTACCAGCCTCAGGATGGCATAAGTCCTTAATAGATGTTCAGCGTTACATGCATCAAGAGACTTAGTTTGCAGTGTACGAGAGCTGGGCCTGTACTCCACTGACCTGCAGAATAATTTCACAGCACACCTATCTAATGTGGTATCCTTTTGCCGTTGGAGCTCTCCATCTGTTTGTTTTGGGGACTTTCCGTATTTGGGCTAATGGCCCTTTCAACTGTTTGACAACAAATGTCTTGAATATCATGGGGTTTGCAAAAGTACTCGATAGACTGAATGATGTATTTATTTTTTCACATATAAAGCAGAATCATTGCCCAAGAGTGTTCTGGTGAAAGACTTCAGGAACCGCCGCACACTGGAGAAGAAGCCCAGTCAGACTAAAGGGCAAAAAGATGGGTCTTTAAACCTTTGAAGGATGTGAGATGGCTGTTGCTGAGGTAAAGTTTAAAAATGGAGCTTGTTCCGTAGGATATTGACACAGAAGATGGAGCAACCACCTAAGCAGACCCGTCTAAAGTAAGGGACATGCAGGGAGGCGGATCTGAGAGATGCTAGACAACTCTCCTTCCCCGGGTCCTTGAGCATAATAGGCTCAACAAGCTAAGCAACGGGTCTTAAAGACAATCTCCTTGGAGACTTATAGCCAATAAGCATTTGCCTGTTTTCCTTAGGCCGGGAAGCAGGATGGGTCCATTAGGTGTTGCCTTGTCTAAGCGAGAGGCCATGGTAGCCTCACGGCAAGCTTCAAAGTTAAGAAAATGGAGAACTTTTTTTCAAGGGTCCTAACTATAGGACCTGGGCTAGGGAGGGTGCCAACCTGCGGAGTCCGGACAGATGATGGATCACCTGACACCAGGACCTCCGTCTTGTTGGACCTGAGTTTAACTGTGTTTGTGGTCATCCAGCCTGCAATGGAGATGATACAAGTTTGAAAAGTTGCAGCAGAATGACACAGAGTCTCACCAACACAAAGCAGGATTTGTGCGTGTGATGGGGGTGACTTCATTTTCTGTGTGGACATTCCATGGCAATCAACATGTAGAGTGAAGTAATATCTAAAGCTGTCCTGGCACAAACTAATCACATCCTTGGTCCACACAGCAGGCCACACTATGCAAATTGCATTTAGTTGTGGTCTTGTTCCTCTGACATTACAATTCTGCATAAATCATCATTAACCAATTGTGATTAAAGGAGGCTGCCTCCTGAGCAGACCAACGTATTCCAAGCGGGTCTCAAGAAGCGTTCGTCTCAGTTCATTCTGTACCCCTAGTGTAAGCAAACCGGAGGCTCACCTGAAAGTTATACACTGTCATGTAACCAGAGCTTTCAGTGTAGTAGCCACAGTTTGCTGAAAGAACCTCATGCCAATCAATGAGGAAGCAAGCAACAGATTGACACAAGAAAGACTGGGAGGGAAGTGGGACCTTTATTGAAAAACTCAGACAGCAGCTAACAGAGCTCACTGTAAATGCCACGTAAGAAGGTACCAGAACGTGGGTCAGGGGACCAATAAGGCTGATTGAGCCACTCGAATCAGATGGCTTGCTAACCAAAGGACTGAGCTGTTCAAAGTCATCTGAGAAGTGGCAGCTACCGAAGGAATGATAAATATCCACATGCAAAAGATCACACATGTGAAAATGTGCTTGTCCTCTTCAAGGACCTTTCAAACACAGAAGCTTGTGGGGATATTCCCTTCTACCCCAAGTGTATCTCTTGAGATTCAGACTTTCTCATTTGGCTTCACAGTGTTAAACCAGAAGAACATCTGCGAGGCAGCAAAAAAAAAATCAAAGTTTCAAACCATCCAGCTGAGCTTTGTCCCGCATTGACGGTAATAAATTATTTTGACACCCTCAGTTCAGACATTACAAGGACTTTCTATACATCCATCCATAGTTCACAGGACTTTAACACATGCCTTTATAAAAGCTGTGCTGCCTTTTGGCTAGATGCGCTCTACTCAAATAACACACACATACATATGTACATCATTGATGAATCAGGCTCATATTAGGAGCTTAAGAAGTCCACTGCTAGGTAAACAAATCAGAAAGTCATTGTATGTGCGAAGGGGACAGACAGAAGGCATGGAGCGTACTGGGAGAAGATGAAGAGAAGAAAAAGAGAAAGTGAGGATGTGATAGGAAAGGGTAAAGTTAGAGCGGGAGAGAGAATAGTCTTATTAAAAATAGAGCAAGAAAGGAAAAAGGTGCCTTGTAATATGCATGAGCCACACAGATTATGGCATGTGGTTGTGAGCGAACTACAGAGGAAAGACGCTGTAGGTCAAATGTATTGATTATTAGCTGTCTTGTCTTGGTTTGGCAGGAAAGTTGAAGACTCCGAGGTAAATTATGTGTTTGAGGCATGTGTGGCTATAGATACACATGCCTTGCATAACACTGCTATCTTGTGTTGGGTCCAGATGTGTGCAAGTTGTTTTTCTGCAAAGAAGTCTTTTGAGTCACAAACTCCTCGTCTTGGTGATAATGCGAATGGCCATCAACTCCATTATTAAATTGTTTTCTTTCCACCGTCGGTTTCAGACGTGTGTGCCTGTTCTCCAGACACCATCGTAGTGCTCTTTTCAGTTCGCTCACTTTCCCTTTGTCAGTATTGTTTCGATTTTGTTTCCAATTCTTGCATATCGGGGTTTACATAAATCCGTGCTTAATAGATTGCAGCGGGTCCAGAACGCGGCAGCTCGTGCTATTTTTGCCCTTCCTAAATTCAATCATGCCGCTAATCTTCTCCGCCGCCTGCACTGGCTGCCCCTTGAACAGCGTGTTTGTTTCAAGACGCTCTGTATCACGCATAAGATACTGACAGGAAGTGCCCCAGATATCCTAGGCGACCTTTGCACTCTGTATACCCCCTCGCGTGCCCTACGTTCGGCGAACCAGAATCTTGCATGCATCCCTCACATACGTAGAGCTAGATCGGGTGGCCGCTCCTTTAGACCCCTGGCCCCCACTCTCTGGAACGCTCTCCCTCTATACATCCGCAGCATCCTTGACCATCAGGCCTTCAGACGCCTTGTGAAGACTTGGCTCTTCTCCCAGGTCTAACTCCCTCTGTCCTGTCCCTTGTTCTTTCCCAGATATATTTCCCTTTGTCTTGACTCCTGCTTAGTTTGGCTTCAGCGCTGGGACGCCTCTTTGCCGAGGCAGCCATGCGCTTTATAAGTATTTTAATCTAATCTAATCTAATCTACATATTTCGTCGAGCTGCTTCGACCACGGCCCTCACAGGGCCTTTCCTCGATCATCTCCCCTTGCTGCCTCGCTCACTAGCAGATCTCCCTGACTCTGCCGCTCGCTCTGCCCTCTTCCGGCCCGCCTGGTAGCCTCACTGCCTGCTCTCATTGTATTTTCACCCTCTCGTTACTGTATGCTCTGTTATTCACACAAGGGTTGTAGTCTGTAGTCCATTATTAAGTTTTCCACTGTTAAGCTAAGTTCAAATGCCTGTGTTGTCTGCTTGGCTATTCATGCAAGTGTTGTAGTCCTTCTTTTTAGTTTAATTATTAATTCTTTACTGCTGTCAAGTTAAGTTCAACTGCCTGGATATTTGTGATCTCTGTACTCACTTTTGTTTTTCCTCATTGTTTTCTGCCTCAAGGAGCCGACCCGCCATGCCTATTGCTCCTTTTCCCACCTGTTTGCCGCCTCCCGCCACCCAGGGCTCCTTCCCTCTCCCAGGACCTACTTAATAGAGGCCACATTGTGGCTATTCTGCCGGCACGCCAAAGGCAAGCCCGCCTGGGCCCGTCTGCATCTGGACTGCTTCCAGCGCTAGGAATCCTGACCCTCCGGCCACCCACAGATGCTCTGTTGCGGAGCTCTGAGCCCTGGACCCCGATGCCACAGCAACAACTGCTGCATCGCATCTCCTCAATCAGTGGTAGGGCATTTTACCTGCCGTCCCTCCATCTTCACCTGCAACTCAGGAGCTCCCGCCCTCACGAAAACCCTCGCCACACCTACCTCACCGACAACGACCATCCCTGAACAAATCCACTACCTCCTGCTGAATGCCCGATCACTCTCCAAGCACGCCACCGAAATCTGGTACACCATCACCACCCTCACCCCGATGTGCTCTTCATCACAGAGACCTGGTTCAACCCCCTCCTCCAAACCAACATTGCCACCGCAACGCCCAACGGCTACAAGATGATACACAGGGATCGTACCAACAAACACGGAGGAGGCATCGCCATCATCCACAAAGAAACCATCCGTTGCACCACCACCGAAGATGACACTACACCGATCATGGATCACCTCAACTTCCAACTCCAAACCAACGGCAGAACTACCTTAAGAGGCACCCTCACATACAGACCCCCAGGACTACGCCCCTTCTGCTATGCTATCGCCAAATTAATCGCCCCCTCTAGCCATTGATTCCGAGCACTACATTTTCCTCGGCGACTTCAACTTCCACCTCAACCCTCCCAAAGATGCTAACTCCGCCAGCCTCCTGGAAAGCATGAGCAACATCGACCTTACCAAACTGGTCCCCAACCCCACACACATCGCAGGATACACGCTCGACCCTATCTTCACTGCCAGCGACAGAGTCAAGTACAGTCATACCACCGAAATCACTTGGATCAACCACACCATCATCCATTTCACTGTCACAAGATCCACAAGCACCACCAGTAAGACCCCCAACTCCTCCCACTACAGCTGGAACAAAGTAACAGAGACCCAGTGGACGGACGCCCTCAACACCACTTAGCCCGACCCTGCAACCGACCTGGAACAGGCAGTCCAGAATTTCTCCGCCTGGATCACCAACTGTGCCAACAGAGTTGCCCCCATCAAGCCCGCCATGGCCAGTAGACTCACCTAACGAGCACATTGGTATACACCAGAACTCAGTACAATAAAATGCAACTGCAAGCAACTTGAAAGAAAATGGCTCACCTGCAGGGATTCCACAGACTGAGCCACCTCCAGGTCAGCCCTCAACAAATACCACCAACGCCTGAAAGACACAAAAAGAGGTGCCCTGGCAGACTGTATCGAAGCAAGCTCCCACCACAGCAAGGAACTCTTTAGCATCGTCAGAGAGTTTTTCTGCCCTTCAGCCTCTGAGAACACGATCCCCCCTTCCCAGGAACTCTGCGATACCCTGGCGGACTATTTCCACAACAAGATATCCACCATCTACAGTAACTTCAAACCCCAACCCACTGACCTTTACAACCTCCTCACACCAACGGACACCACCCACAACCACCCGCTCACCGCATGGGAACAGATCACCACACAGAACACCACGGCCATCATGAACTCCATCCACTCCGGAGCACTGATGGACCCCTGCCCCCACCACTTCTTCATCCCCGGGAGCAAGGAAATCAGCTGCAGACTCACTTCCATTCTCAACGCATCCATCACCACGGCTGCCGTCCCTGACAGATGGAAACACGCAGAGGTCAGACCCTTCCTCAAGAAACCTTCCACCGACCACAGCGCACTCAAAAACTACCATCCCATCTTGCTGCTCCTGTTCCCCGTCAAAGTCCTCAAGAAGGCCATCAACTGCCAGCTCACCAAACACCTAGAGCAAAACAACCTGCTGGACGCCTCTCAGTATGGTTTCTGCTCCGACCACAGCACCGAGACTGCCCTGATCGATGCCACCGACGACATCAGAACCCTCCTTGACTGGGGTGAAACAGCGGCCCTGGTCTTCCTCGACCTCTCAGCAGCATTCGTTACTGTATCCCACCACATACTCATCAAGAGACTCCCCCACATCGGGATCCAGGTAGATGCCCTCAAATGAATTGCATCCTTCCTCACTGGATGAACCCAGAGAATCCGCCTACCAGCCTTCACCTCGGAACCAAAGAGCACCATCTGCAGCGTCCCTCAAGTTTCATCCTTCAGCCCCACTCTGTTCAACATGACCCCCCTGGCAAACATCGTCAGAACTCATGGCCTCAACATGATTTCCTACGCAGACGACACCCAGCCCATCCTCTCGCTTTCCAAAGACCCATCCACCACTAGGACCAATTCCACAACTGCATGACGAGTATCGCATAATGGATGAAAATCAGCTGCCTGAAGCTCAACACGGACAAGACAGAAGTGCTGATCTTCGGGAACAACACCTCCCCGTGGAACGACAGCTGGTGGCCCTTTGAACTCGGACCCACACACACACCGACAGACCACTCCCGTGAACTGGGTATCATCCTGGACAGCAAACTCATCATGAAACACCAGATCCACGCAGGCTCCTTCGCCTGCTTCCACACTCTACGCATGCTTCCAAAGATCTTCAGATGGCTTCCCGTCAGCATCAGGAAAACAGTCACTCAAGCACTGGTCACCAGCCAGCTGGACTACTACAAAGCGCTCTACGCAGGAATCACCACCCAACTCCTGAAGAAACTCCAGAGGATACAGAACTCAGCAGCCAGACTCATCTTCGACCTCCCTAAACTGACCCACATCAACCTCCACCTCAGGAACCTCCACTGGCTCCCCATCCAGAGAAGATGCCAATACAAGATGCTCACTCAGGCCTACAAGGCCCTCCACGACCAACGACCAGAATACATCGACCACCGCCTGAACTTCCACCAACCCTCCAGACACATGTGCTCTCCCTCCCTCGCCCTCTCACACACTCCCTGCATTCACCGAAGCTAGAGTGGAGGACTAGCTTGCCTCCAAGTCCTGGAATGTACTCCCGCTCCACCTCCATACATCATCATCTTTCCCAGAATTCAGGAAGGGACTCAAGACTTGGCTCTTAAACTGATCCCAGCAAGAACCTAGCGCCTGGATACCCCCTCGCGGGTGATTAGTCACACTCTACAAATCTGAGTTGATTGATTGATTGATTCCCTGAAGATTGATTGCCTGAAGAAAGTCAGGGCTTTTCATCATTCTCCATCACGTTTTCCAGAGAATGCCTTGCTGGTGATGGAACGGGCACCCTTCTGTTACTGTCCTCGCTGCCACACAAAGTGTGAATTACATCAGGTCTGTAATGTTTGCCTGTCGCCGGAACACAAAGAAGCTGACTGCGACACCTGCCGCTCCTTCCGCTCCAAAAAACCCCTTCATTAAGAAGGAGGAAGAACACCCTCAACCATCGGTTGCGGAGGAAGAGGCGTTCTCAATCGAGGGCAGTTCTGAATCCGACCTTAAGGTTGACTTGGAGATGGAGGAAGTAACTGCTTCGCATCATTCTGTGAGTACGGTACCCACTACCCCTCAACACTGTGTCAATCAGCCCAAAAGACACCTGGCTCCTCTGGAACATCATACAGAGGTCCTTGGTCCACCACTGTCCTCTGGCCATGGTCGGCACCAAGCAACTGGTTAGTACTCCCCGCCAACCGGCACTTCAATCTCAGAATCCCAGCCGGCGCACACCCGTAATTCCACCATTGACGTCCACCGCTTCGACGCTGAGTGGAACTTCGGTACCACATAACACCAGTCGGAGGAAGCTTACAACATTTCCTACCCACTTCGCAAACCATCACATCAGACCAGTGGGTGTTGGACATTATCCAACAAGGCAACTTTATGGCTTCACTGGATGCCTATTTTCACATACCAATGCACCTAGCACATCGCAAACATCTCAGGTTTGTGGTGGGCGGCAAACATTATCAGTTCAAAGTCCTCCTTTTAGCGGTAACTACCTCTCCTTGGGTGTTCACCAAGTACCTTGCAGTGGTAGCCGCACACCTACGCAGACAAAAAGTCCACTTATTTCTATATCTGGACGATTGGCTTATCAAAGCCAACACTCACCAGCAGTGTCAACGCCACACTCGGGTCACAATAGATCTGCTCCATCGCTTAGGGTTCACCATTGATTTCACCAAGTCTCACCTTCAACCCCTACAGGTGTCACTTATTTAGAGGCTATTCTAAATAAACCAGTTGGCCTAGCTTATCCCAATACTGCAATAATCCAGTCTTTCCAAGCGTTAATGCCCCAGTTTCAACCCTATCGCCAACTCACAGTCAGAACAGTCGTGCGTCTCTTAGGTATGATTGCCTCCTGCATTGCGACTGTCACAGGAATGCTTAGCTCAGCATTTGGAAAATCTAGTGTAGTTCGGCCACCGCACTCATCACTCTCCGCAGTGGTGGAACACCAACAATCCGTCAGCGCCTTGAGACCCTCATGCGTGAGTAGCCGCACTCTACAAATACTGATTGATTGATTGATTGAACCTGTTGCGGGGACAACCTTTCCTCGACCCTGTTCCCCACATCACGGTCACAAATATGTCTCGCCTGCCCAAATCAGGTTGGAATTTGGCCTGCAGACCCAAGAAATCCGTCGCAAAGGTGCCTATGTCAAGTACTGGCACAGGATTAAAAAGGCCGAACCAGGGACACTGAATACCCATCTATGGAATGAAATTCACCTAAGGAAGGATTGTGCAGCCATGGGTTATTTGACAGCATCAATAAACCGTCTAGGCCTTGAGGATCTCTGGGCGGCCTCAGGGACTCATAACTCCTTCAAACAACTTGTAAACAAGACAGTGAAAAGGCTGTCTATAGTGGAAGACAAGGCAGCGCTCAATGAAAGGGCCCACAGATGGTTCGTTGTGCGGAGCTACGCCAGGTCCTTTCCACAATCTTATCTAGGCGCGGGTTTCAACAGGCGAACGAAAAAAAAATACCTTCATTTCCGAATGGGCATTTTGCCAACCCTGTTACATCTCCCCCCCTGGAAACGATCACTGACTCAGACCACATGTCACCTATTTGGGGAAGTCAAGGAAAGTGTCTTACACCTACTGTGCGTCTACAGAGAATTGCAAATTAAACGGCGACTGCTATTGAAGCCCATTTTTATAAGCAAGGGGATAAGATCCTGCAGACAAGCAGTGAAGCATGCCTCGGAGGTGGAGACGTACAGTTGTTGTGTCGCTTTGTACGATTCATGGAAGCGGCAGGAGAAAAAATTCTGGCATTAAGCGACCAGCAATCTTCATCACTGCAACCAAAAGAACCTCACAGCGTCGCTTCACAGTGAACTACAAACACTCAGGCCAACCTTTATCCGGACGTCACAAGCTGGAGCACAACACTCAACAGTAATACACCGTCCCCGCTGTTTACAGATCATTTGAGTATTGCACAGTCGTCTCTTTCTACAGTGACTCAGATATTGACTTTTAAACTATTGGAATATGTTTTCTTGATCCCTATCCCCCTCTCTATCTCTTTTTCGGTAAACACACTATTTTAAGCCTTGTGATTCATTGTGAGACCTAGTTATCAAATGATGAAAATCTGAAAAAATGTGTTAATTTTTATAAATGTACTAGGCACTTTACGTGACAGAAATAGTAAACTCTTTGAAAATCGTTTTGAACAAGAATGGACCCTGTACATACCTTGTTATCATTTGCACACTGAATTATCCCTTAGAGGATGTACTCGCTAAGTTGCTATGCAAGACTGAATATTGTTGTACATCTGAAGCTAGCAAAACATCTAGGGCTTCAGTTTATTAGCCCAGGACCTATGTTTGTTGTTTTTGCACATTGAATGTACTGCCAAAATCTTACACATTTAGCTAATTAATTGGAATTTTTAAGATGTAAGTAGCTCGAGAGGAATAATTTATATCCGATGTCAAGACCAAAGATTTAGTCTACTAACTCTATTTGATAACAACTACTGATCACTGTTCCGACTACTTTGACAAAAGGATTGATTGTTTTATGATATGCTCTTAAATGTTTTAACCATGAATTTTCATGTTTTATGCTTTTTATTATGTGAAAATTGTTAAGGTTTTTATTAACCAAACAATAAAATTACTTACTTTCATCACTGTCACAGCGAATGCATCACTCATGGCATAGGGTGCACATTTGCAGGATCTCACAATACAGGGTCTTTGCGAGACCAAAACCTAGGTCTCCACATCGACTACCTAGAACTTCAAGCTGTTCACCTAGCATTGAAAGCCTTCTACCTTGCCCGATCGGCAAGGTTGTCCTAGTCCTCACAGATAATATGCCAGCCATGCATTACCTACAAAAACGGGGGTGGGGAAACGTTCTCCACAATTATCTCACCGATCTCAGACCATTTGGCGCTGGGCTCTCCATTACAACATTTATCTGTTAGCAGAGTAACTTCCGGGAACAGACAACGACTTTGCTGACCTCCTCAGCAGGATGCAGAAACAAGTCCATCAGTGGGAACTCCACCAGCAAGTCCTCCTCCCATACTTCCACAGATGGGGGTTTCACTACATAGATCTGTTGCAGCCGTGGACAATGCAAAATGCCCAAACTTTGCCTCCAGGTTCCCACACCCACTATCCAGGAGCAACGCACTATGGATGAATTGGTCAGGGATATTTGTATTTGCCTACACTTTTCCTCCTCTCCCTTTCCTTCCATTTCTGGTTGGGAAGCTCAAGCAAACATCTCTCATGCTCATTCTAGTAGCTCACTCCTGGGCCCATCAGCCCTGGTACTCAACATTGTTGGACTTCTCCGTAGTTCCACACGAGAAGCTCCCTACAGGCCGGAACTTCTCAGTCAGACCGTGGAAAAATCAGGCATCCAGATCCCAAGCCTCTCAACCTGGCGATCTGGCTCATGAGGTCATAGACTTTGGTTACCTCAATCTCCCACCTGAATGTATGACCATTCCTACAGAAGTCCGCAGACCTACCACCCGTGCCTGCTACACGACCAAATGGAAAGGATTTGTATACTATTGTCACTCAAAACAAATTGATCCTTTTAATGCCACATTCAAATTCTTAGTTGTCCCTAATTTCACGTGTGCATCATGGGGAGGCAGGAGTTTCCTGCTGGGAGGCTCTAAATCCTGGAATGCTCTTCCACCGCACAGCAAAAACACCCCATATCTACTGGCCTTCCAGAAATTGTTGAAAAACTGGCTCTTTACTTGAGCTCAATTCCACTGCCTCTCCTAATTAGAAATGCGACACCCTTGCAGCATTGTGCTTGGTCGGAGACTGCAAAATTCTGGATCCAACCACACCTGCCAAACAGATCCTTACTCTCACTTGCTAGCAAATGTGTCTCCTGTAAAACCATGATTTGCGCCTGACTTTCTTCCAGGTACCTCAGCACTGCCCTCTGTCTGGGCTTTGACCATAGGCTATTCACATTCCATGTAAGTATATCAATACTAGCCATCATACTTCCTCTCTATTCCGACCTCCCGCTTCATCCCTGACTCATTAAAGCTCTCCCTACTGAATGATTCTGAGGACTTTTTTTGTTTTTTAACCCACTGCTCCCCACCCGTGCCCCTACCCCCCCACCACCATCCCGCCCCTCTCCCCTGAACCAACCCTGAGGAACCCTTCCTTTCTTTTTAGGCATAAAAACGCCTAACGGGCACACCATTAAGGGAATTTCAACTAGTCCGTATCTCTCCTCTTTTTGATAGTATCAATTAATGACTCAACCTCTTCAACTGAACGGAGATTGTACATTTGATTGTCCCACATTATACGTAGCATTGCGGGGAATTTTAGTTGTACCTTGGCTCCATACTTCCGTAGCTCCTCCATCTTATTTCCTAGCTCCCATGGCCTCTGTTCTGTGGATTTGCATAGATCTGACCTGATTAGCAACGAGTAGCCTTCTACTGAATATGGACCATTTTTTAGGGCCCTACTAAGGATTTCCTCTTTGATGGTATAGGAGAGGAAATTCACTAGGATCTTCCTGGGTTTAACTCTTTGGGGATTGCGACGGAAGGGCTCTCTATGTGCTCTTTGGATTTCCTGCTCGAGGTTTATATCTTCCTTATCCTTCAGGATCGTATTCCGTAACAACTTGATTATAAAGGCCTTCATGTCTGACCCCTCCTCGGCTTCTGGGATATTCAGAAATCTCAGATTGTTCCTTCGGGAATGATTTTCCAATCTCTCAAGATCTTCCCTTAAGCTTTGATTTTGCTTAGCTAACTTAGAAATCTCTGATACATTCTTTGTCACGTCCTGCTTTACCGCTACCACATCTTCTTCTAGCGTCTTGGTGCGAAGAGTAACCAAGAGTTTTTGGGTTAGTTCCAAGCAGGAGGTTTGTATGCCTACCTGATTCGCCTCTGAAACTACGAAACGGTGCTTAATTTCGTTTTTCAGACCCAATAGAATGCTTGCCAACGAGTCTTCTGAGTTTCCCTGGGACGCTTCAGTATTTTCCGCTTCCACTTCCGCTCTTCTCTGACTGTAGCCATTTTCAAATTGTTCGGACTCTCCTGGAACATTCGTCAGTGCTAGCACATCGAACCTGTTACTTACGGGGATTGTAACAGTTTCTTCTTGAGACACCACAGAATTGAAGTTGGGCTCATTCTGTTGTGAGGATCTGTCAGAGCTGCTTATGCCCCTATTTATACTGCTTAAATTTTCCTCACAATTAACCCGCATGCTGAAAGTATCTGCTCCCATATTTTTAGGAGCTACACCCCCAGAGCCGTCTTTCTGCATGCTTGGCAGTACGTGAAAGAATGACTTGAGTGAGGGTGTAATTTAAATTTTAGTGGGTACGTTTGTGACTTTATTTTTATTCCCACTATTTTTGGATGGAGATTTTCCTGCTCTCCTACTCTGGAGGCTCCCCCCCCCCTTGCCGACCTCGCCTCCCCTTAGCAGTGACTTTTGGTTCTTGCGCTGTCCCTGGAAGTGGGTCTGATGCTGACGTAATAGCTAAAAAACTCGCCTTCCTTCCTCCAGTGTTCTTGGTTCTCAAAGTGTACCTGGAGGGTCTGTCTCCCACCTCACCTTCCTTGGTAATACCTTTCTCCATATGCAAGAGGTGACTCTCTCTCTCACCGGGCTCACTCCGCTTCTGTGCTCCCACTGTAGTTATCCGGTCTCCAACCGTCCCCTCAGCTCCCTCGGAAAACTGCAGGCAGCCTTGACTTGTTCTGACTCTGCCTCCAGTCCTGACGCCGGCTTCCCTGGAGCGTCGGAGCTCCACCGCTGCCTCCTTCCACCGCGTCCCCGAAGACCCATTATACTTCGGCCAGCTCACTGGAGTCACCCCGCTTGCCACCCACAGAGGGGCCCGCATCTCCGGCATTCCTGCAATACGGTACGGTGATTTTATCATGCTATTCCCCCGGCGGCTCTCCTTACACCATCCCATTACACTTCCCTAATGTCGTCCGCGGCCCGCGGCCGTGTAGCTCACAGCCGTCATATTCCTCTCAGTCTTAGCGGGTATAAAATGGGCAGATAGTGAGTTCATATGTGTCGGTTTCTATGGACCTAATGAGGACGATCCACAGCACATTATAGAGTTGGAACTGAGATTAGTAGATATATCAGTCTCTGTGATTGTGGGCGGGGATTTTAATATACTGTTGGATCCTGTAATGGACGATCTACATGGAGGGATAGTGCCCCAGTGCCTAGAACGAGGCATGCCCTGAAGAGCTTGATGCAGGACCTTGGGTTAGTAGATGCTTGGAGGCATCTGAGGGGGAAGGAGAGAGGGTATACTTACCATAGTAAAAAATACAGTCACTTTTCTAGATTATTTTTTGGTTGAAAGACGCTTAGCGTCCAATATTAAAAAGATTAAACATCTCCCAGCCCACATCTCGGACCACTCGGCGGTTATTATGACATTACAGGCCCCAGGACCGCAGCCCAGTAAGAGATGGACAATAAAGCGTGCACTTCTCTTAGATGAGGGGGTGGTGCTTGCCCTGAAAAGGCTTCATCAGAATACTTTATTATTAATAAAGATACTGCCTCCCCTGAAATAGAGTGGGATGACTTTAAAGCTTATATACGGGGGGTCTTAAAAAGTCTCAGCTGTGCTAAAAGCAGAGAAGAGAGGGCTGAACTAGCAAATATAGAAAGGGAAGTGGGCAATCTTGAGGCTGCCTTGCAATCCATAAGTGAGGGAGAAGAAAGGGAGGGGATTGTAAGAAGTTTAGAAGAGGCCCAACTGAAATATAAGATCAGGCTGGAGTTAAAGTGTGAGGCGAGGTGGCAGGCAGCGAACGTGAGGCAATTCGAATATGGAGAGAAAGCAGGGGCGCTATTGGCCTGGAAGTCCAGGGTCGAAAGAACCAGGAATGAGATTAAGGAGCTGAAGGGGCCGTCAGGGGAGGTGTTTGATAGCTGGGAAGGTATGCAGAATCACGTAGTTGCACTCTTCTCGCAGCTCTATAGGGAAGACATTACTCCAGGGCCCCAACAGTTTAAAGGTTGGCTTAGGGCACTTGGTCTCCCTGTATTGAATGGCGAAGGGGAAAAGATGATGGAAGCTCCAATTACCCAGGAAGAGATCAGGGGGGCAATTAAGAGAGCTAAGAATGGGAAGGCCGCTGGTTTAGATATCATCCCCTCAGAAGTCTATAAAATATTAATAGAGGAAGTCCTCCCTGTCTGGGAGAACCTGTTTAACACGGTCTATATGGGGGAGACACAGGTTCCAGAATCATGGAAAGAAGCCTCCATAGTTTTGATCCTAAAACCAGCCAAGGACCCCGAGAAAGCAAAGTCATACCGGCCGATCTCCCTGCTGAATGTGGACTATAAGGTCTTTGTAAGCATTCTAGCGGGCAGGTTAGCTAAACTAGCTCCCCAACTTATTCATTCGGATCAAAAAGGATTTATTCTGGGGAGGCAGATCCATGAATTGACCCAGAAATTAATTGGTAGCATAGACCTGGCTACATCAAGGTCGGTACCCTTGGCGGTAGTTACATTGGATGCCGCCAAGGCTTTCGACCGCGTAAGTTGGGACTATCTATGGGAAGTACTGGAGGCTATGAGGTTCGGACCATGCTTTATAACAACACTAAAAGCTTTATATAACCGTACAACAGCTACGATCCTCCTTAATGGTTCTCTCACTAAGAGTTTCCCGATCTGTAGAGGGACGCAACAGGGTTGCCCCATTTCACCATTATTGTTCGATATCTGTATCGAACCATTTGCTCAGATGCTTCGTCAGGATGATCAGGTAATCGCTTTTAGTGCAGGAACATGTAGAAAGAAAATCGTGCTATATGCGGATGATCTTGTAATCTATACGGCAGATCCGGTTTTAACTATCCCCAGGGTGGAAACTTTAGCTAAAGAGTTTGGGGCGCTATCCGGCTATCAGGTCAACAACGCGAAAACTGGGATATTGTGTTGGAATGTCCCAGATTGGAAGGGAGATGTTCAGAGAGAGATCAGATATCTGGGAATAGGTATCATTAACTCCTTAGAGGGAATTCCTCAGCTCAACCTAGAGAGGGTATCGAAAGAAATTGACAAAACACTTGCCAGATGGAAGAATCTCCCCTTGTCATTATACAGAAGAGTACATTTAATAAAAAATGGTGTTACTACCCAAGCTGACATATCTTTTCAATTGTATCCCTCTTACTTTTCCCAAAGGCATGATTGATAAACTACAGGGGAAATTGGTTAGTTTTGTCTGGGCAGCTAGGGGAGCTAGGCTCGCCGGGTAGAAATTGAGGTGTAAGTTGGAAAAAGGCGGGTTGGCTCTTCCGGATTTAATACTATATTGCATGGCTTTCCAGTTCAAAAACTGCAGAATCCTTATAGGCAAACCAGGGCCCTTGGAATGGGGTGGGTTATTGGAGGAAATGGTAAAGGAGTGGGGTACTAAAGGGTTCCTTTATAAGTTTGGGGCAAGGAAATTTAAAAAAAAAGTCAGACTGAAGACGCTTAAGGCAGCTCTTACCTATGGTTAGGGATAAGGAACATACTTGGAATGGGCTACTTTTCAGATGGTGCACCAATATGGGATTCACCAGGCACGCCAGAGTGCCTTCAAGATCAGTTAAGTATCCCATTAAGGAGGGCGGGAATGGAAGTATGGGGGGATCTCCTAATGATGCAGGAAGTGGTGCCTTGGGAAATCCTGTTGGCAAAAACGGGAGATTCCCTCTCAAGATTCAAATACCTGCAGTTGCTATCTTGGGTGGAGGCCAATAGAAGGGAGATTGGCGGAGAGTGGGAATTTGAAAAAAAAATTGCAGAATGACGCCCCAGATGTAAGAAAGTCACCGATTGGTACTGGACTTTGCTGCTCTCGGAAGATAAGAAGCTAAAACCACCATATGAGATCTGGAATAGGGCAATTCAGATGACGGAGCCGCAGAGAATCTGGCAACTCTCATTCAAACTACTCTACAAGGTGGTAAACCAGCCAATCTGAAGAGAAACCACTTCTTTACAGTTAACAGACTCTATTGGACCCCCCAGAAACTTGCAAAATTTACATCAGCTCCAGTTCCAAGAAGCCATAGGTGCGGTATGTTAAGCGCTGACGATCTTCATATGTTTTTTTAATGCCCCCAATTGCAGGAGTACTGGCATACGGTCGAGAAAGTAATCAACGATATCCTGCAGGCCAGTATAAAAATGAGCTCAACATTGATACTGATAGGGCTGGAAGATCAGTCGACTCCGTCCCTATCGGCAAATAGGCGGGACTTACTCTTTTATTTGATTCTCCTTGCCAGAAGAGAGATCTGCAAGAGATGGACAGACCCTATACCACCTTGTGGTCTTGATTGGCTCCAGGCGGTTAAAACTACCTGTAAAATGGATACAGGAATTGAGGGTGGCCCACGTAGTAAGATCTGGGATGATTTTTTGAGCTGGAATGGAACTGTAAGAACCTAATTCCCTTGTCCTATGATTACACCTGCGTGGAACCAGTAACCAGGAAACTGGATGGACTGGATCGCAGGGCTAGATGTTCAATTGCAAATTGCCTGGGGCGATACAGGTCTGGTATCAGGCTTGACTTCGCAAAACACTGGTGATATGAGGATAATAAAAAAATAAAAAAACTGGCTCTTTAATTCACCATCACTTCTCTGTCACCCCTTCTCAGTCAACAATGCCTTTCTAGCTAGCGCCAAGACACCTCCGGGTATTCGTTGCGCTTTAGAAATCTTTATAACATAACATAACAGTACAGAACATTGTGTGTTACTTGCTTCATTTACAACTCTCTGGGCTAGCATTCACCTCCATAAGGTTACACCTCGCGCAAAAGATGCCTATCTTCAAAATCGGCAACACGTTTCTTTATTCAAAATACCAGCCATTAAAGCCTTCATGGAAAGACTTAAAAGAGTAATTCCACCACAGGTTCCACCTGCACCCTCCTGGAATCTTAACATTGTTCTTACACGACTTATGGCCCTTCCATTTGAGCCCCTGCATACCGGCCTCCTTAAATTTCTCTCTGCGAAGGTGGCATTTTTAATTGCTATTATCTCACTCAGGCGTGTTAGTGAGCGCCAAGCATTAACCTTGGAAGAACCTTTCTTCCAGCTCCACAAAGCCAGGATGGTCCTCCGCACCAACCCCAAATTCCTTCCAAAGGTCGTCTATCATTTCCACCTTAATCAATCAATTGAGCTACCCTTTTTTTTTCCCTCAACCAGACTCAATTGCGGAGAGGGCTCTCCATACATTAGATGTCAAAAGAGCCCTCATGTACTACATTGATGGAACTAAAACTTTTAGAAACACTAATCAACTAGTTGTTGCTTTCTCACCACCTAATAGAGGAAAGCCTATGTCCAAAACAGGTATTGCGAGATGGATAGTTAAGTGCATTCAAACATGTTACGCTAAAGCCAAAAGAACTCTACCTACACCTCCTAGAACACACTCTAATCGGAAGAAAGGAGTATCTATGGCTTTCCTAGGAAATATTCCAGTAGCTGACATATGTGAAGCAGCTACTTGGTCTACACCACACACTTTCACTAAACATTATTGTGTGGATGTTCTAGCATGGCAATAAGCTAATGTAGGTCAGGCAGTGCTATGTACACTTTTTCCAACAACTGCAACACCCACAGTTTAGCCACCGCTTTTGAGGAGAACTGTTTTACAGTCTATGCAGAGCATGTGTATCTGCAACCATACATGCCTCGAACGGAATATGTTACACTGTAAGTATCTGTTTGTGGCATGTAGCACTGTAGATTCACATGCTCCCACCCTCCTCCCCGCTCGCCTGTGGCTGTTGCAGTTTATTTTCTTCTTTATAGGCATGGACATCTCTTTACTTACCACTTACGTTTACACTCCATTCTCACCCGCCTGCGGGAAAACAAGCGAACAATGGAGTCAATGCCCATGCGCATTATCGCCAAGAGGCGGAGTCACTCTACCTTGTGACTTGAAAGATTTCTTCAAAGAAAAACAACTTGCACACATCCAGACCCAACACTAGATGTCAAGAGTATGCAAAGCATGTGAATCTACAGCACTAGATGCCACGAACCGATGCTTACAGGGTAAGTAACATTTTCCATTAACATGTAGACAAGTGGGCCTATGTTTAGGACAAGCTGACATTGGGCATTGCCTGCCATGCTTGTTTCTCTTCATGAGCTAGGATTTCTTGTCTTTTCACTGTGTTTGTGAATCTCTCCTTTCAGGGCGCTATTTGGGAATGACTGTGCCAATTCTGAACAGAATCCAGATGAACGAGAATGATACAGCCTTTGTGCGTGAAGTCAGCACAGAGTTTTATCTCCCAGCAGAGTTTCAGCAGGATCCTCCTATTCCCCAGGACTCTGAGGTGCTCATCATTGATAGGGGATCCTTCCGGGTGATATCCAGGTGAGCAACTGCACAGGTTATACCCAAGTGAAGTCCGTTACAGGTGATATTCAGGAAACCTCGATCCAGGTGTGATCAAGAGAGCCATGATGGTCAAACACCAATCTAATAAACTGGCTAAAACTTCCAAAGAAACCTCAAAATCCCTAATAACCTGTGGGGAGTTCTCCTTCTTCTTTACAGCCAAAATAACCTCCCTAGGAAACAACTTAATTCCGCCACCAACATCCGACCTCTTCCTGCCGGGTCCCATCTCTCCTCTCTTCCCCCCCTGATAACACCCAAGAACCAAGCGCACTGGTCCAACTTCAAGTTATATGACGACCAATTCATCTTGAAAATTCTATCCTCCTTAAATCCGAATAACCACTTTAATGACCCACTCCCCTCCAGCTGCTTGGCCACGACCTCCCTATTTATCATTCCCATTTGGACTACAATAATCAATGCTTCCCTACTACAAGGGTCCATACTTGACTCTCTAAAAGCCGGTCAAGTTGTCCCCATCTTAAAAAAAAACACCTTGAATCCTGCTACTCCAGACAATTTCAGACCAATATCCAATATCCCATATCCCACTTCTAGCGAAAGCTCTGGAGAAATGTGTGCAACTTCAATGAGCCAACATATCACCAACTTCAATCTGCTCAACGAATTCCAATCCGGGCTCAGGCCTGGGCACAGCACGGAAACTACTATTCTCCATATTGTGGATGAGGCTCTTCAAGCCCTTGACCAAGGCAAAACATGTCTCCTAATTCAACTGGATTTATCCTTGGCATTCGACACAGTCAACCACGAGAAACTACTGGAACACCTCGAATTCAGGATGGGAGTAAGGGGAACCGTTCTCGAATGGTTTAGATCCTTCCTCCGGAACCGGTCCCAGAGATTTTTAGTCAACAGTAATCTATCTGCTCCTTCCCCGATAACGATCGGAGTCCCCCAAGGATCAACTCTTTCCCCAGCCCTCTTCAATCTCTACTTTGAACCGTTAGCTGAATTACTACGTACCGCCAACATCTCCTTCCACATGTATGCCGATGATACCCAGATCTACATCAAAATCTCATCTCTACTCTTTGAATGAGGCCCTAAAGCTGACTGTTCAATGGCTCGCCTGCAACCAGCTCAAACTTAATGCACAAAAAACGTAGTTCCTTCTAATCTCCCCCCTAAAAGTAACACTGACATCCGGGAATGGACCAAGTCGATCACAGCACTAAACTGCACACCGACCATAGTGGAATCTGCCAAATCTCTTGGAATAATCCTAGAGAGCAACGTGAATATGTAAGACCACATCAACGCGATGGCTAAAACTGCCAGGTTTTACCTGAGCTACCTGAGGAAACTAAAACCTTTCCTTGATGCCTCGGACCTAAAAATGGCTTTTCAGGCATTAGTGATCTCCAGAATCGAATACGGATGCTCAACCCTTTCTGGCCTGCCCAAGATCTCCGTGGTCCCCCTAAAAGCTTGCCTCAAAGCCGCCGCCAGACTCTTAACAGGCTCAAAAAAATACGACCACATCTCACCGCATCTGAAGGCGCTAGACTGGCTTCCTCTTGAAGCCAGAATCCAACTCAAACTGGCATGTATCACCCACAAAGAGCTACACACGAAATCCCCTGCATATCTCGCCCAGAAAATCATGGTTTCTGGAGGAGCCAGAAACTCCCGGTCCTCCAGAGACTTTGTGCTCCAGCCACCCCACTTCCGAAAGGAAAAAAACGTACAATTGTGCTTTCTCTGGGGCCGCACCAAGAATCTGGAACTCGCTGCCGTCTTTCATCAGAAGAATTCCCTCTCTGTCAATATTTAAAAAGGAAGTCAAAACCTTCCTGATGGGCAAGTTTCTCCCATAAATCATGCATTGCACACACCGCTTAGTGGCTTTGCTTATTTTTGCTGCCGCTAGAGTTTGGACTGACTGGCTGCTATCCATCTTGTACTGACCTTGTACTCCCACAAATGTAATTGCTGGATTTCTCTGCATTATGGTCTGAACATTGTATACACCCTGTTATTCCCCAAATGTTTCACTTCCTTCTACCCCCTACTTATGTTTTTTTTTTGGTTTCCTTTTTTATCTTTTTGACTATTTCATACTTGCATACAACGTGTTATCCCTGTAAAGCGATCTGATACCCTAACGGGTCACGTTCGCGCTATATAAAACACTAAATAAATAAATAATACAGGCAGAATGCACGTGAGAGCTAGTAGACATCCAACTGATGTCCGATAGAGGTAAATTGCAAGCTCCAGAACAGATGACATCAGTTAAGGCCCAGTGCAAGTCATAACCAGGGGAAGTGCGCTACAGGTGAAATCAAGATGAGGGCCAGTGCCCGTCTCTCTTGCAGGTTAACCTACTGCTTAACAACACTCCTTCCCCATTTGGTCGACAATTTCTTGTGCTTTCTTAGCAGTGTTTAGCTTTGGATCAAATGCAGCGTGACACTTTGTTAACACTCCACATTAAACATAAACCAAGAATGTTAGTCTATAATAATATCAAGGTGTTCTCACTAGGACCAGTACCCAAGATCCTAAGCCACATTCCACCGTTGAAGCAAAGTCCTCTGGAATCAAAGCACTCTGGAAACAAAGCACTCTGGAAACAAAGCATTCTCCAAACAAAGAACTCTGGAAAGAAAGCACTCAGAAACAAAGCACTCTGGAAGCAAAGCACTCTGGAAATAAAGTACTCTAGAAACAAAGCACTCTGGAAACGAAGCACTCTCCAAACACAGAACTCTGGAAACAAAGCACTCTGGAAACAAAGCATTCTCCAAACAAAGAACTCTGGAAACAAAGCACTCAGAAACAAAGCACTCTGGAAGCAAAGCACTCTGGAAATAAAGTACTCTAGAAACAAAGCACTCTGGAAACGAAGCACTCTCCAAACACAGAACTCTGGAAACAAAGCACTCTGGAAACAAAGCAATATGCAAACAAAGTTCATCAAAACAACTAAATGCAACAAGTTCACTTTTTGTTTTGAATTATTAATCAGTGGTCAAATGCTGTGTGTTTATTTTGCGCTTTTTGCTTATTGATAAAAATTCAAAATGTAAACAGAAGTTGTCGCCTTTAGCTGGTATCGATTGGAATCATTTAAACTAATATATGCTCATAGTCACCTGTATTTTTAGGCAATACATTATTTCTATGTAAAGAAAAGCATTCAAGGCATGTCTCACAGAAAGGTGTCTTTCAGTACAGTCTTCGGACATTCCATCGTCACTGAGCACATCTGTTTCACAAGAGGTTGGACAAGTTCCCAGGTTAGTAACCTGTCATATTAATAAACCTGTTAGATATGTGTGACTTGAGGGATGACTTTGCTGGTAGACTCTTGAGTCAGTAACACCTCTGCAACACAATGGATGGCTCTGCTGTCATAGACTTGGGCATTTGCAATCTGTGTAACCTGAAGGATAGCTCTCCCGATGCAGGCCTGAACATGAGAAATTTGTATAACCAGACATACATTCTGCACAATATGTGCAAACAAGGGCATTGGTTTTCTGTCTAAAGCCTTGAGATATGCAATCTTTATAACCTGATGGTTTGTTCTCAAGTCAACAGCCTTTGCCTGGAAGATCCTCTTATGGTTGGGGATAGCTAAGCCTGAATGCTGTGTGATCTCTGGCACAGCTTTGCTACATGAGGCTATGATGTCTCCATAACATGAGGAAAAGGTGTACAGATGGATATTTAAAGCCCTTGTAATGTGTTTGTCACAAGCCTACACCTCTAAGATCTTTGCAGTCTGAGGGGCAGCGTAGCTGTCAGACAGGACTTACCCAGGGCACAGATAAGACAGGAGATCTCCTGGAGGGCGGCTACAAGGTGGACTGATTGTGCTGCTGCGCTGGGATAATACTCTGGTGTGATGACTGCAGCAGATCCTGGAATAAAAATGCAGTCCTTGCCCCATCCTTCCGTATGGAAGGAGCTTCACCTCCTGCTCCTCCAGAGGGTTAGACTCACTCGCTCCATATAATATGGGCTGGGTACTACTATACTTTTATGGGGTGTATTTTGTTGTCCGTGCATCTCTGTTGTTGTATCCCTGATCTAGTAAAATATGCATTACCAGAGGGATAGATTTGTTGTCAAAGCCTAAACTTGTCAGATATTTGGAATCTCTCTCATACCATAACGTGCAAGATAAGTGTGCCCAGAGTGACAGGTGTGGTGTCTGACGCCTGTGCCTATAAGGCCCATGTAACCTGAGGACGAGCTTTGTAAGGCCCATGTAACCTGATGACGAGCTTTGTAAGGCCGTTGTAACCTGATGACTAGCTTGGTTGTCATGTGCTGGAGCCTGTTTGCAGTCAAGTGCTTTTGAGCCTGTAAGACCTCTTTGACCTGAAGGATGGTGATACTGTTAAATACCAGAGCCTCCAAAGTTTGTGGGGGAAGCCTTTGCTTGCTTGTGCCTGAACCTGTAACACCTCTTTAACCTGAAGAATAGTGCTGCTTTTCTCTTTCTTGTTCTGGATTAAAGGCTGATGATGGAAACATAAGTGCTCATCCCCCAAAAAAATGAATGCTGGTGGGCCCCACCTGCAACCGCTGGCTCAAGTTAAGCACTGAGTAGTGCAGTGTGATGAGAATTTGTCAGATTAGCTGTGTCAGCCACTGGGACTTTTGTGTTTATGTATCTGTAAGAATTACATTTATGACTCAATTTTTCATCTGTGCCTTATAGGGTCTTTTACGGGGCAACCACAGAGGAGTCGCTTCGCAGGGACGTGGGTCAGCTTTGGGCTTTGGTCGGCAACATGGACACAGTTCTGCGAGGGACATATTTGGTGGCAGCGTACGAGAACCCTACAGTTCCTCATCGTCGAAATGAACTGTGGTTCATCAGGCAAGGAGAGTGAGGGAGATTCCCACGCTTTGTGATGAGAAACTGGACTCTTATGTAGGGGAACCTTTCCTAACTCTAGCCTGAAGTGAAAGTAAACTCGTCCACCTGCAGGCTGTGCTCAGTGATGCGTTGACCCTGCCAAGGAGTGTGATGAGAGAGAAGAGTATGCTTGCCTTGGCCACGCCATGTAATTGGATGTCACCAGTCTTCAGGATCCATCTTCAGTTCATTTCGCCATTGGCAAGGAATATACGAAGAGAATCGTACCTTATGGAATATTATCCAGAAAAGACCTGCGCTAATGCCCTTCCATCAAACAATTCACCTTTCTTGTGCAAAGGATGGGTACCGTCAATTATTCAGGGGATGCATAGTTATTGCTAGTGGGAGCAGACATTTCACAGTCGTTAAAAGAAACCTATCCATTTTTACTAACTTCGTTGAACAGTAATCTTAGTAAACCCATTGGGGTTGTAGAGTTTCTTCCCATTGCTACTGTAATGTGTTGGAAGAGAGAAAGCATCAAATCACAAAGAGTTTTATAAACGTGTACATTTGTGACATTCAAGACCGTCTTCCAGCAGAATGCACTTTATGCTGTGATTGGTTGTGGATGGGCTTCTAGTGGCATTCAACGCAGTAGACTGGCAAAGTTGCTTGTGGTAGTGTAAAGCACCTAGAAGGTAGAGCTCAGAGACAGGTTTGTTTATCTTTTATATTTTCCATGCTAGTAGCCTGGTATTGGCTGGGCAGCGGACTACAATACAGTGTCCAACAGGCTGAGAAGTTCCCTTAGCTTCATTTTTATGCTGAGGCCTTTGTTCCCTCTGCTGCAAAACAAGGTAATGAACTTGGCCCAGTAGGGAGAACAAAGAGGTGGAATCTGATTAAGAGCTGAGCCAGAGACATAAGACAATTCCTGAAGTCCCGTAAGATGGGTTTTAGGTGCTGGGAACTGTAAAGTTAAACTCTGTGTGCATTTTTTACCCCAGTTTCACTTCTTGCTCACCCTTGTACCCCTAAGTGGAACAAAATGCTCTTTAGGGCAGTGTGTGTGTGTGTGTGTGTGTGTATATATATATATATATATCTATATCTCGCTACAGGTTTTCCACTAAATTCTACTGACCTGTCTATGAATACCGACTATTATTATAAGGTCTACCCCAGATCAGCACCAATCCTTGCAGAGTCCCTTCTGCGACAGGCTACCTGTGCATAATTACCAAGCTGTGCACAACAGTGATCTCACACGTGCCGCCCGCTCACGTGCGCATGCTTGTGACCTGCCCAGTACCTCTAACCCTCGCTGTGCAGCAATGGTCTTATCTTAAAAGGCAAACGCTAGCAGTAAACACGCTCAGTCCAAGTAACATGAATTTACCATGAGTGAGACTTAGGTGGTTGGACTCACCCACAGAAGTGGTGCAAACACCAGGTAGTCATAAGTGAAAAATCTTGGTGAACAAAATGGGCGGAAGACATGTGCTACATATACAATCAGTGACAATTAACTTGTCCAAAAAAATATCTTTTGAAGAATGAACACATTTTTGATTAGGAGCCAAACATGCTGCAGAAGTATACAAAGACCGTGTAAATCTGCAGTTTTTGTCGTCAGCTAGAGCATTAATTCCATACTGGGTCTTAAGAATGGGAAGGCAGATGCCTTATCAAGACATGATCAGTTAGAGAAAGAAAATCAAGTGACTGAGAGTGTACTGTTGATTTTGGTTTCAAATGCGTTCTGTGCTCGTTTTGTTGCATTGATTAATGTAGATTCATTTTTGGTTAAAGTACGTACAAAGAATCAATCACTAGATAATGAGAGTTGGTTTAAAAAACTAAAAAATAGACATGAAAAAGATGGATTGTGTTATCACAGAAAGGTTTACCATCATATCAGTTAAGACAACAGGCTTTATGATTCCAAAGTTACTGGGCATCTTAGAACTGCTAAATCTTTGACAGCAGTAAAAATATATATTTGGTGGCTTCGTTTATATGCTGCTGTTTGATGTGTGCCCAAGTCAAGAGTTCACAGAGTAAATTAGTGGGGTTGTTGAGACCTTTGCCTGTTCCACTTAGACCTTGGTATACAGTGTCAGTGAATTTAAATGTAAAATTGCCCAAGAGTCATGGTAGTACAGTGAGTCAAATGGTGGTGGTTATTTTATATCTTAAAAAATAAGCATAAGTATTTTTACAACATGTTATTCGTTTACATGGTGTTCTATGGGTATTACCGACAGAGGATCCCATTTCATTTCAAAGCTTTTGTCTGCATTGTGTAAAGATGGTGAATATTGAGCTCCATGTTTCACTTATCACCCTCAGACAAATGGATAGAATGAAAAATTGAATCAGTGTGTTGAACGGTACTTAAATTGCTTTAGTGTACTAGGATGATTTTACCAAGACATTACGGTAGTCAGAGTTGAGGTATAACCATTCTTCTGTTTCGATGTCAAACTTCTTTTGTATCTGTGGTCATCAACATCATACGTTCCCTCTGCATCAGTCTATATCAACCTCCATTCCCGCTCTGTATGGACATTTACCAGGGTTAATTCAGTTAAGAAACTGAAAAAAACTAAAGACACTTTTAAGTTTTATGCTGATCAGAAGCGAAATCCTGCACCTCGGTATTTTGTAGGGGAGAAAGTGTGATTACTTACAAAGAATGTTAATTTGAAAACGCCTGCTAAGTTACAGCCTAAATTTATAATAGAGGAAATTATGAATCCAGTTACTAAAACATTGAAACTGCCTCAGTTTATGAAGTTTCATGAAAATCGATTGCCATAAATTTGAGGACTCTTGAATAGATAAATGATTACTATGTCTTTGAACGGAACTGTGCAGAGAATCGGTAATCAGTGTAATTGTTTTAGAAGTGATGTGTTCATAACTGGGTGTGTTGATTGTATATTATCTCACAGCATTTTGTACCATTTGGCGCCTATGCAAAGATATTTCTGATTAGGCTAGATAAATCAAGTTGCAAGATTCTAGTCTACACTGGAACAGGGCATTAATGACTTGAATATGATGACAATGTTCAATAAATGAAAGAAAGATTCTTAAGGTGTTTACTTGGAAAAAAATAAGAACTAGTTACTTTTATAATCTGAGAATTAAGAGAGAGTTTAGCCTCTATGTGAATGCCTCGGTTATGGACCAATGAAGTGTGCGTGTGTATAGCACATGGGCGATGGCCGTTGTAGCCGGTCTAAGGCTAAAGGAGCGATAGAAGTTAAAAGTCATGTTTTAGATGTATTAAATTTCATGAATTTGGTGGCTATCCACTGAATCAATGAAAGTGAATAAAGTATTGAAAATGAAGATGATTATTTAGGAAAATGAATGCGACCTAAGATCAATTGGGTTTCAATCTAGATTGATGAATCAGTTTAGACAAAGGGCACATATAGATGTTAAACAGAGGGGTTTGAGGTATAGAAGAGATCCCTGATGGACACCACAGCTGAGAGTAATGTGTCTGGGGGATATGGAAAAAGCAACCAACTGTTGATGTTTTGCCAAAAAAAGAAGTACTTCAATTACGGGCTGTAGGAAGCCGGCTTTCTATATAGTGTACCAAAATGAGATACACTGTGCAGAAAGTCCAGGCCACCCTTATTGGGTTACAGGGGCTTGCTTTAAAAATTGCAAAGTGCTCTATTTTGTGGTAGTGTGGTTGAGCAGCTTTAGGCTTATCAGAGGGGACTGTTGAGCATTTGTTCTCACACAGAGTCAATCAATGAGACACACACTCAAGAATAAATGAGACACATACTCAAGAAGAAATTCAAGACCAACTTACAAAAAAAACATAAATTTTATATTCATTTAGATACCAAGTTCATCGAAATCAGGTAAGTACTTTTGGAGTAATCGTTTCTACAAAAAAACAGTAGAACAGCAAAAGCTTCAGATTTGTGGCATGAGCCTTGAACGCGGTAATGGGAGAAACATACACTGCATAGTTATACTTGCAAAGGGTTGATCTTGTAGAGATTGCTAAATACGATAGCAATGTACACCCTGATGTCAATACCAGTAAATCCAGTGCCGATGTACACTGTAACTTATGCCCGCATAATGACGGCAATATCAGTGAATGCAATGTTGATGTATGATGTAACAACTGCACGTATAATAATGAGTATATCGGTAAATATTATATCAATGACTGCCATGTATACACGTACTCACAAACTCATATCATTTCTGTCTTGATTCATCCGAGATGACCTCCCCATCAACTCCAAGTCAGAGATATGTGGTCAGACAGGCCCTGCGACCCAGACCCAAACCTACCGATTGACAGGTCACAGTTGGAGTTACATTTAGCCCAAAGACAAACGCACACCCAGGGAAAACCCTGATCAATCCCACATATAGGTAGTCGCACCACAAACAGGACTGAGGAGATTGGCCCCAATAAAACACATTTGGCCAAAGGCGCGCATTCCCAAACTATCACAAAGTTAGATGCCACGTGTAGTTAGGAACACTCAGGGCCCGATTCACAGAACTAACTTACGACAAAATCCTAAACTTACTACCATTTTGGTATTCACAGAATGAATTTACTCATTTTGGTATTCACAGAATGAACTTACTCATTTTGGTATTCACAGAATGAACTTACTACCATTTTGGTATTCATTGAATGAATTTACTCATTTTGGTATTCACAGAATGAACTTACTACCATTTTGGTATTCACAGAATGAACTTACTACCATTTTGGTATTCACGGAATGAACTTACTACCATTTTGGTATTCACGGAATGAACTTACTACCATTTTGGTATTCACAGAATGAACTTACTCATTTTGGTATTCACAGAATGAACTTACTACCATTTTGGTATTCCCAGAATGAACTTACTACCATTTTGGTATTCACGGAATGAACTTACTACCATTTTGGTATTCACAGAATGAACTTACTCATTTTGGTATTCACAGAAGGCACTTACTCATCAATGAGTAAGTGCCTTCTGTGAATACCAAAATGTGTAAGTTACACAAAATATGTAAGTTACACAAAATGTGTAAGTTACACAAAATGTGTAAGTTACACAAAATGTGTAAGTGTCTTCTGTGAATACCAAAATGAGTAAGTTCATTCTGTGAATACCAAAATGAGTAAGTTCATTCTGTGAATACCAAAATGGTAGTAAGTTTAGGATTTTGTTGTAAGTTAGTTCTGTGAATCGGGCCCCTATGTCAAACAGGACACGACATGCACACCGCACGAGATGATCACGCTCACCACACGGGACATCTGGACACGCACACACTGGCCCACACTAGCTCCCTCTGAGGTCGAGAGCCAACTGTGTACCCCTTATCAGATGCTTTTTCTTTTTTTTTTTTATAAATCTTTTTTATTAAACATACATTGGTTTCAATAAACAATACAGAGGTATCAATCAAATTATACATTGTAGAGAGGCATAGGAGGAGACTTGTAGTATCATTGCATTGCATAGGAGTTGAATGCTACGGGGCCAGGGGGTCATCTTGGTCAGCACAGCAGGGTGGCACACAAATCTCTCCACGGTATGTATTCCAGGGACTCCATATACGGGACCACTTTTTGTGGCATCCCCTAGCCGAGTACACCGTTTTCTCTCTATACATACACCAATCAAGGTCTCTTTCCCAGGCTTCAAGTGTAGGTGATTGGGCTGCTCCCCATAATTGTGCAATATTCCTTTTAGCAAGCATGTAGCCCACTGAGTCTGATGAGTGTTCAGGTCCGTGGGTTCCCATATATTCAAGAGGCACCTACGCACCTCTGGGCAAAGATGGACATGTAACACCGCGTTGATTATGTCATGGACCTTGCTCCAGTAGGAGCTGATATATTTGCACTCCCAAATGATATGCATGAATGTCCCCATATGGCCACAGCGCCGCCTACATTCTCCATTATCGGATCTTCCCATGTGTACCAGACGGGGCCCAGTGATGTATATTCTATGGAGGATTTTAAGCTGCACTAATCTAAGGCGCGCTGGAATAGCAACCCCTCTAGGGGAGGACACTGCCTCTTGCCAGTCCTCGTCATCTAATTCAACCCCATCTCGCCTCCATTTCTCTCGCAGTGCTTGGAGGGGATCCGCCATGTTATTAATTAGTTTCTTGTATATTAAGGAGATAGTTTTTTCGGGTACGTGACCATCTAAAATTCTGTCCCCTAAGGGTGAGGCTTCGGGAAGTGGGGTTCCCTTAGGATGATGAGACTGGAGTGAATGTAAGATCTGCGCATATCGGAAACATTCGGTGCCTGCCAGCTCGTATTCCGTCTGTAGTGCGGGGAAGGATTTGACCCCTCCCTCTCCCCAAATGTCTTTAATGTGGGAAATGCCGATAAGGTCCCACCTATCGAACCCTTTAGACTTCCATAGGTTGCCCAGCTTCTCAGAATCCCAAAGCGGGGTGGCCAGAGTCAATTTCTGTCCCCATCCGAGAGAGTTAGTGGCGTCATGCCAAATGCGGACGGCATGGTTGGTGGGGCCCGTCAAGGTGGTCCTTTTGGGTCGTGAATATAATGCCCTGTTATAGTTGCCTCCGGGAAGGAGCCATCTATCCATGGCATTGCCGGGGTCATCAATACGGCCGTACGTTCCATGATTGATGGCCGCTAAATGTGCAGCCCAGTAATATTTTTTAATGTCTGGGAGGCTAATGCCCCCGTCGTACCAGTTTAGTGTCAACTTATTTAGGGCGATGCGAGGTTTGTAATCCCACAACAAGTCTCTCTGGAGACCTTCAACTTCTTTAAAGTAGCGTGTCGGTACAGGGTCTAGAGTGTTCTGCAATACGTAGAGGAACCTAGGTAAGGACATCATTTTGAATAGGGCGGCTCTGCCCAGGAGCGAGAGGGGGAGTAATTTCCAGTTGGCAATGTCTGTTTTAAGCATACGCAGGGGCGGAAGAAGGTTTCGGGCGTAACGGATTGTAGGATCAAGAGAGATAAAAATTCCCAAATATTTAAAGCCCGTAGTGTTAATCTGTATTGGGCAGTCCCTCGGGGGGATGGGTGGATCCCCCCGGAGAGGAAACAATAGGGACTTACTCCAATTGACAGTAAAACCAGAGAATCTGCCAAACACAGCTAGGATATCCAATACTACTATGAGGGACTTCTTGGGGGAAGCCAAGTAAAGCAAAATGTCATCCGCATAAAGCGAGACGCGGTCTTCCAGGTCTGGGGACCATCGCAGACCTCGCATCCTAGGATCCTGTCGGATCCAGGCTGCCAGTGGTTCCAGGGCTAGGGTGAAGAGAAGTGGTGAAAGTGGGCAACCCTGACGGGTGCCCCGTCCAAGTAGGAATGTAGCTGATAATTTATTGTTGACTACCACTTGGGCCAAAGGCTCATGGTATAGGAGTCGTATCCATTGGATGTATTTCAGGCCAAACCCCATCTTGGCCAGGACCGCCCAGAGGTATGGCCACTCAATAGTGTCAAACGCCATGGTTGCGTCTAGGGATACGATCACAGCTGGTTCCTGGATAGTATGTGCCCTATCCAAAACCCCATGGACTCTGCGCAGGTTCAAAGCTGTATTTCTGTTTGGCATAAAGCCGGATTGATCGGGGTGAACTAAGTTACTGATTATTTTGACTAGGCGATTAGCTAGAAGTTTGGCCAGGATTTTAGGCTCGGCATTTAGAAGAGAAATTGGCCTGTATGAGGCGCAGTCAGTCTTGGGTTTCCCCTCTTTATGTATGGTGACTATGGTGGCTATTCTCTGCTCCCTGGGCAGTATTCCGATTTTTCTGGATTCCTCAAACATGGCTTTTAGGTAAGGTGCCAATTTATCTGGTCGCAATTTGTATAACTCAATGGGGATACCATTGGGACCAAGGGCTTTCCCTGAATTTAAGGAGCGAATTGCTTGAGCTATCTCTTCTGTTGTTAAGTCACTATCCTTGAAGTCACGGTCTTCTGGGGAGAGACTGGGGAGCTTACTGTCTCGCAACAATTCCTGAGAGTCCTCTTCGGTGTATGTGTTGACTGTCTTGTAGACGGTCTGGAAGTGGCTGGCGAATCTGTCAACTATGTCTTATTGTTCAGTGAGAACGACGTCTCCGTCAACCCTGAGTTCCGGGACCAGTCTGCTTGCCCATTCCCTCCTGTCTAGCCATGCTATGAGTTTCCCTGCTTTATCTCCCAGTTCATAAACCCTACCCTGTCGCTCCCTACCCAGTGTCTTGGCCCTGTCCGTAACTAGAGATTTGTAGTCGTGCCGTTTCAGGCTCAGTAAATGAAGCTTCTCCGGCGTAACTCCAGATTCCAGATCCCTCTCCAACCTATAAATTTCCGCCTCAGAGTCTAGGACCTCTTTTTGTTTATCTTTCTTCATTCCAGAAATCAATGATAATGCCTGACCCCGAATTACAGTCTTGAATGCTTCCCACAAGGACTGGGATGAGGACACGGACCCCACATTATCGGAAAAGTAATCGTCTGTGGCCTTGATAAGGGATTTGCGGATTGTCGGATCACGTAGGTACCAAGGGTTAATAGGCGCTATTCTTCCCACTTTGGTCTGGTTAAGGACTATGTGGACCAATACTGGTGAGTGGTCGGAGATGCCTCTAGCTAGGTGTTTAATTTCATGAATGTATGCGGCTTGCGCCGCGGGTATTAAACAGTAGTCCAAGCGGGAGAGGCTATGGTGCGCCCCAGAATGAAAGGTGTGTTGTATCTGATCTGGATAATATGTTCTCCACCCATCTACCAGTCCCATGGTTTCGAGAAAGTCAGGCAGCCATCGAGAAGAGGTTCCCACTTCCCTTGGGGGGTATCAGTCTAGGGTGCCCGAAACCACTGCATTAAAATCACCCCCGAGGACTAAGAGGCCATCCGGGATGGTGAGCAAGACCGAGCCCAGGTCCGTGAAGGTGGTACCTTGCAGGCCCGGAGGGACATACACAGACATGAATGTAGTGGGGCGGCCCTCCCATGTCCCCGAAACCCCAACATATCTACCCCGAGTGTCCGTCCATGTGGAGCTTATGGCAAGGGGGAACGTGTTCTTCACCATGATGCCTACACCCCGGGAACCGGAGGTAAATCCTGCATGTGCAACCATCTTGTACCCCCCTCTGTGCATTGCCTTACATAGGTTTCCGATCAGGAGCGTCTCCTGGAGCATGACAATATCTGGGGCCTTTCGCTTGATATACTGGAGAACTACACTACGTTTGATTTTGTCCCCGAGACATTAACATTCCAACTCAATATTTTAACATTCTTGTCCCCCATTGCACCTACTACACACTTCGTGAATACCAGAGTCCTCTGTAATAAAGTCAAATTCAAATACCGATGCTAGAAACATAACAATAGAACAATACAATTCCCCCACCCAACAACCCCCCTCCCTACTGCCCTGCACTCTGGGCGTGGAACTGCCCATATTAAGTTTGCAGGGTGCCTGTCGCCCTATAAAAGAACTAAATGCAGAAAAGTTAAGGACATGGCATTCCGTTTCCCTGTTTCCCCCCCCCCAAAAGGATAACCATTATAAAGTCCCCAAGGTGAGACATACATCATAGTTCCAAGCGTCAGCCATGCAGCCCGATACCTGTCCCAGTCTGCGCAGGAAGCGGTCTCGATTGGGGAGCCATCGTGTTTGTTTCGGTCTCGTCAGTCATTAGCCGGAGAGGCAGCAGCAGCGCCATCATTGCGTTCCCGTGGGGCCTGTTCCGTCCGGTGTTCAAGCCAGTCAGCCGCTTCCTCCGGTTGTTCGAAGAACCAGGTCCTCCCTTCCGCTTCCACTCGGAGACGCGCCGGGAATAGCATTGAGTATTTCAGTCCCCTTTCTCTGAGCCGCTGCTTCACCATAATGAATGACCGTCTCTGCTTCTGTACTCGCTGTGTGAAGTCCGGGAAGAAGGAGATGTCTGCGTTCTCGTAGCTGAGGGCGGCCCCCAGTCTAGCGTTTTGAAGGATTACGTCCCTGTCCCGGAAATTCAGTACTCTCGCCAGGATCGGGCGCGGGGGGGCTCCCGGTTTGGGGCGACCTCCAGGGACCCTGTGAGCCCTCTCAATAACAAAGAATTTGCTGAGGCCTTTCGGTTGTAGATGTTGTAGGATTGGGTCCTCTACAAAGAGATCTGGGGCCTGTCCCTCTGCCCTTTCCGGCACACCCAAGATGCGCAGGTTGTTGCGATGTAGGCATCCCTCATAGTCATCCAGGTTGAGCTCAGTAGCCTTGCGAAATACTTGCATTTCTTGGATTTCACCTTGAAGCTGGGTGAGACACCCACGAGGCTAGAGGTGGTGAGCTCCACCTGTTTGACTTTCTCATTAAGTTTGGTAAGGTCGGCTCGGATCAGATTAACCTCGATAGCGATGGTGTCCATCTTATGTTCCAAGGAAGTGTGAACATTAGTGATCGCCTTCATGACGTCTTTCAGTGAGAGCTCTTGGTCTTCTTTTACCTGGTCGTTATGTGTTGCCCCCCCAGACTGTCGGCCTTGGAGCATGTCTTTGGGGATGGTGTAACGATCAAGTCTGTTCGATTGCGTGGATTTCGACCCCCTTGCACCTGCAGCTTTATTCTTCTCCATTGTCGTCTCGCCGTTGCGCGCTTCTGCTCCTGGTGTGAGCCGTATATCTACGCGTCGCGAAGGCAAGATCCAGGCCTCTTCAGTCTGTCACCAGGTGTCCTGCCACACGTTCCTTAGATGGTCAAGTAGTTGCTTGGGTGATAGCTAGATGGTGGGATCAGGTTTCATCCGCCACCACCTGCACCACACCTATCACCTCCAGAGTTATTTTCAGATGGGGGGCAGGCGAATCTCGATTACTTGAATAGTTCCCCACCTAATAGGAAATAGAGTGGAGCTCAGCGCCTTTCGCGGCCCACGCCGCGACTCATAGATGGGCAGAAGGAGAGGCTCATTTGTGTAGGCGATCTCCGGCCTCACTAGAGGGTTGGCAGATAGATAGTGCTGCTCGTGGCCCCCGTCGCTCACCGCTCACCTACTGCAGTTCACAGGAATTGGGGGAAGGGCCAGCCAGCGCCCGCCAGTTCAACCAGACAGTTCACCAAGTTTGGAAGATGCAGGGGGGGGGAGGGGCCCTGCCACCTCCTCAACAACTTCGGGGGCCCCCCCACTGCCTCATCTCTCCCCCAGCGCGCTCACCGTTGAATCTGGCCGCCTCCGGCCCCGTGCACCGCCCGTTGCCGTGTCGTTGGCAGCCTGTGACGCCGCCTCCGCCCGCAGCTTGATTTACTTCCCGGGTGCCGTCCGTCACTCCGCACCCGGGTCTACAGCGTCGCGAGAGACTCCACAGGACCTCCGCACCACACGCGACAGCTCACCAACGCGCGCGGGTGCAGGCCGGGTCCGCTGGTCTTTTGTGCGGCGAGTACGCAAAATCGAGTCCCCGGCTCCAGGATAGAGATAGGCCCTCCGCCTGCGGGACACAGAACGTCAAGCCACGGCGGTTTCTGGGAACGGGAGTCGGCGGAAGACGTCCCGCTTGTTGTCCGATGCGATCCCTCACCTCGGTGCCTCGGATGTCACAGCCGGATAGACGGGAGGGGGAAAGGTGTTACGGAGCTAATGGATCAGGCGGCCATTTCACTCCGGGTCTTGGCCACGCCCCCCAGATGGTTTTTCTTGTTAATTATGACTATGGAGCTTTTCAAAGAATGTCAAAATGTTTTATTGTACCCACAAAATGTATGTATGGGCAGACAAAACTTCTGTACTCTGAGACTGTCTTCAGACACTCCTCTGCAATACTCTCCTGGCCACTGCTATTAATTAAATCAACTTGTTCCTGTTTTGCCAGACGCCTCTTATCTTTTCATTTATATAAGGTAAAATCATATTCAAGCAACATTTTGGTGAGCCAGCCAGGAGAGATTAGTTCTTCGAGCCCCACTGCTGTCGAAGGAAAGACCCTGGCCCCAAGAGATTCACATCTGCCCAACGAGATCGGTGAGCAGACGCCATAATCGATTGGAAGTTCTGCTGAATCCCAGTATGTGGCGTGTGGCAAACTAGGACAAGCGCGTAGATCACTTTTGCTTTTCCCCTAGTCAGCACGCTAGAGAAGGTGAAGGTAGCTACAGTTTTATCGGTTGAACCACTGGGCGTGACTCAGAGGGAACCTTGTCTCTGGGTGTGATACAAGGACCGCTTGGATCGCTGGGTGAGGCACAGAGGTTACGCTTGATCCTTGGGTGTGATACAGGGGTGGGGCCTCTTCGCTTGGACCACTGGGCATGACACAGACAGACAAATGCTCTGGGTGGTTTTTTTTGGGGTGGAGTTTTATATAGCACAAACCCGACCCGAAGGTATCAGCGCTTTACATGAGCACCAGTTGCGTTACAGAGGGGCACATTCATTTTGTTAGGCACAGGGAGAATAAGTGATTTGCCCAGAATCACAGGATGTTGAGTGTCCCTGCTGAGACTTGAACCCGGTTCCCCAGCTTCGAGGTCTACCGCTCTAGCCATTAGGCTACATCTTCTCCTCGTGATGTGGTGTGATATAGAGCCAGCATCTTGATCTTAATTCTAAAGGGTTTTCTCTGTGCTATTGGTTACTTAACATTGGTAGTATCTGAAAGAAGTGAGAAGTGTTTTCCACTTGGAGCACTGGGCGTGACACAGATGGTACGCACAACCACTGGGTGTGACATAGGGTGTAATTCAGACGTTAGAGTAAAATTCTGACCGTGGTGCATAAGGTATAGCTTGTGTCTGGCCACAGAGGGCCAATAGTTGTCAGCTCTCCCTTTTTTCTCCGCACAAATCATTGCTATTTTTGTCGGCCAAGCCGATATTGACAGACTATCGAGTTCCCTTTGCTCCATGTGTTACATGAAGCATCCCTCTCCTCGGACTGGAGGCACTGGGAGGTGACTACGTTTTTTTGGACAAAGTAACCATTTTTTTTTTCAAATCTTTTCACTTCTAGTTTTTTTTTAGATTTTTCCATTTTATACATTATTGATGTGAAGGTGCTGTTGAAATTTTGCAAATTGTGCTTCATGTTAAATGTTGTGTCATGTTAGTACGTTTATGCATTATAAGAAGTAATAACTATTTTTACCATAAATCAGAATTCCATATTTGCTATTTTACTGCTAAAAGTCAACTCGTATTGTTCTGAACTAACCATTACACTTTGTTGCATGTTGTTATTATTTATTTGCATTTGTCGTTGTCAAATAGTTAAAAGTCTGTCGATGCATCAGACTTCTTAACCAGCAGATTGTTTCTGGTACAACCCCATGCACACTGTTTTCCCACAATTAAGTGGAATGTGTAATCATTTAAAATCTTGAAACGATCAAAAGTTTGTAAATTCCTTAAAAAACGAATTTCCTAATCCATCATGGAGACTCCACTCGACCATATGCAAGTTAGGTTCCCCACACAGGCCTGGAAATTAGGAAAACATTGCTGCAAGTGAGCCGCCCATACCAAAACATACGCATTCCTCTGTCCCGAAGGGGGAACATTCGATACAAGCATCATAGAGCACACAAAGGCACACATACAGACCAGATATACAGGTCAGAAGAGGGCTAGAGGAGAGGCGATACTTGAACTATGGGCCATCTTTGAGGTGGCCCCGGCCTATAAGACTATTCCCAAGTCTGTAAGTGAGGCATCTGCATCTCTCCCATCATACACCGGCAGGGGTGTGCTCTCCCTGATGCCAGCCATCCCAGTCGCCCCTGCTCTGGCATACACCAATCCACTGGTCAAGGAGGCTGGTGGACCTCCCTTGTGAAGCAAACCACCAGACCGGGGGGGGGGGGGGGAGGGATTGCTGGACCAACCAGCCCAGACGAAGTCCAGTGCCAGGCTCCCTCGAGGTACGACCCCCCACCCATCGGCTGTGACCCATCAGGTTCGAGCAGAATGAGGAGCACAGGCTCCTAACCATCCCACAGAATGCACTAAGGGCAGGGGGATGTTTGCGGCCATCATAAAAGGTGAATCCACCAGTAGAGAGGAAGACAGGGGCCCCAGTACTCCAAAATCTGACTCCGAAGGGGGATCCGCGGGCTATACTCCCCCAGGGTATGCCATTGTCGGAGGTAGCATCAGGGAGTGAGTTTAAGGCCAAGACATTACCTAGAAGAACAGCACACAACACTGAGCGAAGGAGGCAGCCCAGGTGGGAAACAGAGTAGAGGTGTGAGTTCAGGATAGAAAGAGAGAGCTCTCGCCTTGGAAGCCCCAGCAGGGAGCTCCCTTTCCCTCAGAGGGAGCCGGATGCTAGGCTTCGGGCCCTACGTGGACATGAGCCCAGGGAAGAGTCAGAAGATAAGCCCCTAACAAAAGCGCACAAACCACCTGGCCGTCAGTGCAGGAGAGGGGCTGACCAGGAAATAAGTAGTCAGGATAGCCTGACTGAAACACAGAAGAAGCAGCATGGCACCTTTAGGCGCGCATGAGGAGAGCGACGATGAGGACGTCCGCTGCTCCCCCTGAATGTGCCGGTCAGGCAGACAAACCCTTAGAAAGATAGTGTCCAGAGAAGAAGGCGAGACCTTTACATGGCCTGTCTGCCATCTACTGGCCTACTGTATTAAAAGGAAGGACCAGTATAATCGTCCCTGGCCGGAGGAGGGCTCCTTCAAACCCGAGGACATGGCTGTTGCAGAGGACTGCATTCGGCATGGAGGGGGAGATACGAGATGGAACTACCCCTACATGCAGGAATGCCTGAGATGATGGGAGCGCTATGTCGGGGAGAAACCGATGGTGCCGCCCCGCACCAGAATTTGTCCGCCTCTGCAGAAAGGTGTATCAGGGACTGTCTTCGTGCCTTGGGCACAGTTGGACAAAGAAGTGCTCAAAACAAACTCCACTCATTGATGGATGGGGCAGGTAAGTGGATCTCGTGTCTTGAGAAAAACACTGTAGGAATAAACTTAGCGCTAGGCGATATCAAAGTCTGCTCATCAGTCTCATCACGGGCAGACAGACACAGTGTTTTCTCGAGCCCGCATCCCCACATTCACGCTAATCCGCACCAATCATGACGGGCCGCATTTAACTCATTTTGACATCAAATATAGACGCCCTGAGAGAGATATTCCCTGACTGCTCAGATGTAGGAGAATGGATGGCAGAAAGCATGAAGCCTGGGGAGACTATAACCGATTTTCTAGATAGAATGAGAGAGCGATGGGGACAAGAGACAGGACAGCCCTGGACCGGCACAGGTCCCCAGGTTACATTCTTTTAAAACATCCTCAAGAAGGGACTACCCACTGAGATCCAAACTAGACTAGATGGCGCAGTGGGAACCTTGGCGGGAGATACAGGCCCACATATTGCATTATTACCGGAAGAAACAGGAGAAGGACAGGGAAAAGCTGGAGCAGGCACAAAGAGACACCGCCAGATTGGTCCATTCACAAATTGAAGAAGCCCGCTCTGGAAGGGGCTGCGTTGACTACTGGCATCCAGATGGCACCAGTCTTAAAGGGAGCTCCGCCCCAGTACCCTAGAGGACATCAGCCCAATCCTAAGGCAGCCACCAGGGGGGCTGGCCACAGCCAAGTCTCGTGGAATGCCACTATTGTCACAGACCAGGTCACATGATCAGCCGATGTCACATGAAAGCATACTATGAACAAAAAGGCATAATCCCAGGACAGCCCACACAGAGTACCCATCCACAAAATCAAGTCCAGAGCAACGCCACTGCAGCTTTCAATCAGCCCCAGGGAAATCAGGCGATGGTTGGCTGAGCACGTGGCAACAGTCGCCATCCAGGTGCCCAAAGGGGTCTAGGCCTCTCTCCGCTGTTGGTCCCCCAGGGCAGAGTTAGCTGACCACACCCCGGGGGAAGAATAGTCTGACGAGGGAGCGGGGCGGCCCCCAGCTGGTGCATAAAAACGGGCACCCAGGACCGCTCACCCAAGTCCAACTATGGGTGGGCTATGTAAGTCTTGCCAAATTCAGGGTTTACCTCCAAATGAAGGCCCGCCTTTAGTTCCAAAATGAGGCATATGCTCCAGTGTCGGGAGCTGGGTTCCTCACATGCGTAAGGCAAAGATGTCCTCAAAACCCCAAAGAAACGCAATCACACAACCCCAGACTGTAGTAGATCACCCATTGAGTCCATTAACAACACCCACATGGGGCCGAGCACGACGAGTCTCAGTGGCACACCCGACCCTCTTCAGAAAAAACAGCATACAAACCCGATCCAAGTCATTTCCCTGCAGGGCCCTACTGGGGTCCACGAACGACACTCCGACCACGTCCGGTATTCCTTGTTAAAAGCAGCAAAGCCCAGACTACAGGTAAACACCCACCAGAACCCGTCAAGGCACCCTAGAAACAGCCCAAAATCCTCAAACTTTCCAGAACGAAGGTCTAACCCAATAACCGAACCACCGTTTAGAGAGAACCTCATTGCGCGCCACTTGCAGAGACCAGAGAAACGTTCACGTGTCAACAGACAGACCAGCAAATAATTAAGACTCTTCTGTTTCTCAAACTTGCACGCAGCTCATGCAGGTCACACCGATTAAAATTATACACCTTTACGGAGCAGCCCACAGAGAAAAATACTGTTCCCACTAAATCAAACAGAGGAGGGAGCAAAAGCACAGAAAACTAAGACAAACTTAAAACTCAATATTCCCCAAAAGTGCTACCACTATTCTTGAGCACCCTGCTAGGTAGCTTCACGCTCCAGTGAAGCCATAGAATGCACCCTTATACAAGAAACCAGGAATTGTTTTAAAAACTGTCTAACGATGTGCTTTTTCCAAGCTAACAAACAACCCACAGCTCTTATCCTACAGGTTGGTGATCTAAATGCATGTGCACCATCATTGCAGCAACTACCACCTCTTCACCGAGGCCTCCAAAAGAAAATCCGATCACAGCCTCCAAAAGGATTTCCACAAGTCAACCGCTCAAGAGCACAGACTACAAATTAACTTCAAATCTGTTTTTTTTTATAACGAACTCTCTTTTTTGCTCTTCACCAAGATAAGACAGCTTTGAGCTCCTAGAAGACAGACATCTCCCCCAAAGACCATCCTACTGTCGACAAATGTTTTTTAAGTTATATACCCCTGTATTTTTGTACACACTCTGCTTACCTGGGGTGCTCGCGTGCCCTGTGAGTTCCCGAAATGGGCCTAGTTCCATGAAACCCGGTATTCTTGCAACGCATGCGCAAAGACCTCTCGCACTTCACGTACCCATACACTGAACCCAACGCTAGCATCCCAAGCGCAGTACACAGCACGCTCCTACACAACACACGGTATACACACATGACCACCGTGGGCACGCAAACCACGAACAGGTCATGTTACAAATGCTCACTGATACCCCATGCCGTAGGTGCAGACAGCCTTTAGTTACCCCAAGAGAGAGCCCCTAAGAAAGCCAAATGTCTCATCCACCTGTATCTCGGTAGGATTAGGGCAAAGATATAACCCAGTACAGTAGAACCACATAAAGCAGTAGTAAACATCTCCGATATGAGGCCAATCCCACAGCACTGTAACTTTTTACTGAACCTAGCGACATTTAAACAGTGGTAGACAGGATGTGCAGACTGGGCATTGTAGGGGAGAACACTGTTTGGCCCCAAGACTTCGTAGAAAAGAGTCTCTTAAAGGTTTCAAAACCACTGCTACAGTGTGCAAATAAGTCCGCCCCAGCTTCTGTCTGTGGTCCCCAATTGCCCTTAACATATTTGGGGCCACATTTTTTTAATGACAAATGGGTCCCCGGTATGGAATTCCAGTGTAAGGCCATTCAACTCGATAACCCTAGGGGAAATGAGTCCTATGGGAGGGTTCGAATTCCAGCACAGACACCCCATGTCAGGAAATCTGGAATACTGAGATAGATAGGTACACGTGGTTAAAAGGGAAGGGGCAACCCCTAATTGTATGGAAACTTACACGATATTCTTTGTGTTTCAGAGGCAAAGGGACGATACCGCTCAGGACCAATGTTAACTGTGAAGTAGTGTTGAACATACCGGACCTGCAATGGGGCACCTCCACGCTAATGGATTTTTACTAGCATTGTGGTGACCTTGCCTATGCCTAACGTGTTCCCGGATGGTGAGGCCTCTGCACCCTCATAACCATACACACCCCGACCCTGGTCATCCCTGGAGAAGACCTGTCTGAGTTGTTCCAACATACGCTGCAGAAGAAACAACTCTGTTGCATCAGGCTCGAAGAAGAACTGCTGATTATTTTGATTGGGCTCAGGATAAGGACATTCAGGAAGAATTCAGACTGTTCACGGACACTGAAATCAATGCAGGAGGGTCCATACCTTTCTTCACTGTTCAAACAAAAGCAAATGCCCACTGGTTGCAAATTACAAGGTGGGAGCTGTTGAACATGATCAATGACACTGAGCTCGGCCTTAATGCTATAAGGGAAGAACTGAGAGCCGTACGCCTCATGGTGCTGCAACATCGGTATGTGGTGGACTTGACTGTGATAGAGGGATGGGTTTGTACCAAGATCGGTGCTTCCCGTTGTACTTTTATCCCTGAAAATGACATGGACAACGGGACTCTGGCTGTTGCCAATCCTTGCACTGTATCGTCTACCAGCGGACATGAAGGAGGAGGTGCCCCCAAGCAGGACTGGTTTCATAGTGTTTTCGCCAGGCTCCCATTATGGGTGACCCAGCTGTGCACATCGCTACTTCCTGTTGTCATGGTTGTACTATTACCGTGTGGTTTCCTACAGGTGGAGGTTGCCTGCTGTAAAAGCGCAGTCCGCAAACTAGGTAGCATGCAAATAGCTAAGGAGGGGATAACAGACACCACAGCAACACACACCATTTCAAATAACGTGACTGGCACGAGGAAAATTATGTAGTTGAAAATTCAACTAAAGGGGGGAATGATGAGATCAATAAATACGATCGCAATGTACACCCTGATGTATGCACCCATAGCAGCGTCAGTACGAATAAATGCAATATCGATGTACGCTGTAATCTATGCATGCACAATGATGTCAATACCATTAAATCCAATGTTGATGTACACTGTAACTTATGCCCGCATAATCACATCAATATCAGTGAATGCAATGTTGATGTACAATGTAACAACTGTATGTATAATAATGAGAATATCAGTAAATATGATATCAGTCACCGCTATGTTACACGTACACACACTCCCGAACTCGTATCATTGCTGTCGGATTCATCTGAGATGACCTCCCCAACAACCCCAGTTCAGAGATAGGTGGACAGACAGCCCTGTGACCCAAACCCAAGCCTACCGATTGACAGGTCACAAGTGGGGTTACACTTAGCCCAAAGACAAACGCGCACCCAGGAAAATTGATCCCACAGATAGGTAGTCACACCACAAACAGGACAGAAGAGATTGGCCCTAATTAAACACGTTTGGCCAAAGACATGCATTCCCAAACTACCACAAAGTTAGATGCCATATGTAGTTAGGAACACTCAGCCAATGAAGACACGACATGCACACTGCACGAGGTGATCACGCGCTCACCACGCCGGGCATCAGCGGAGTGTCAGACACCACCTTTGACCCGCTAAAAGAATGCCTCAAAAACATTGCTGATTTGATGAACTGCAATTTCCTAAAACTTAATGCTGACAAGACAGAGGTCTTGTTCTTTAACCAAGCCATCCCCCCCGTCCAACGTATGGTGGCCAGCGGAATTGGGTGACGCTCCCACTCCGAAGGACTCTGTAAAAAATCTGGGAGTGAGATGGGACAAAGATGTGTCCCTCACGACCCATGTACAACTGGTTTCGGCGGCCTGTTTTGGCAAAATTAAAACCATCAGAAAATTTATTAATTTTCTGCCAGACTCAACCCGCAAAACCGTGGTCCATGCTCTAATCACCTCCCACCTCGATTACGCTAATGGCCTGTATATGGGTCTGCCGCTTGGTCTGATCCATAGACTTCAGATTATTCAGAACGCGGCAGCCCGACTGGTATGTGGGGTCCCGCTTCGACAACGCATCTCTCCTTACCTCAGGCAACTCCATTGGCTTCCGATAGCCAAACGGATTGAATTTAAGGCCCTCACGTTTGCCTTCCGAGCGTATCAAGGGAGGGGGTCTATCTACCTGAGGAGGAGACTTCACCCATATCAACAAGATAGACCTTTAAGGTCCAACCACAAACGCTATCTCTCCATCCCGCTCTTCGCGAAAGCAAGAATGGGAGGTAGAACATTCGAGGTGGGTACCACCAAATCTTGGAATAACCTCCCTCCCCATCTACGCATGATGCAGTCCGAACAGGAATTCAGAAAGGCCTTGAAACGACTAGAATTGCGCTTTCCTCTACCTTGTTCACTGTCTGCTATAGCGCCGGGACACCCCATTTGGGGTAGCTGCGCGCTCTACAAATGCCTTTATTATTATTATTATCTGGACACGCACACACTGGCCCACACTAGCTCTCCCCGAGATCGAGAGTCATCTGTGTCCTTCTTATCAGATGGTTTTTCTTGTTATTTATGACTATGATGCTTTTGAAATAACGTCAAAGTGTTTTATTGTACCCACAAAATGTATATATGTGTGGGCAAAACTTCTGTACTTTGAGACTGTCTTCACACGTGCCTCTTTTGATACTCTCCAGGCCGCTGCATTTAATTAAATCAACTTGTTCCTGTTTTGCTGAACCCCTCTTGTCTTTTCCTTTATTTAATGTAAAATCATATTCGAGCAACTATCTCTTGGACTTAAGGTGCTTAGGGGCCAAGGTTTATAGATTCAACAGCAATTTGGTTTTACCTGCCCTGATGTGTCCGGGTGCAGAGGTGCTGGTTGCAATGGTAGATTCGAGCGCTACACTGTAAAGTCATTGGAGAAACCTGTAACAAGAAAAAGACTGCAAGTAAGGACTTGGGGACACGCCCGGCAGAACCCAAAGGGGGTCTCGGCTCTTGAGGGTCTCTGGAGCAAGGGGGCACCATCGGTTGCCTCGGACTTTGGCTGTGGGGCTTGGGTGCAGAGGTGTTTTGTCCAGCGGGTCGCTTGCGTTGGAGGCTCACTTGGGGTCGACCTGGTATGGGGGTAATCAGGACAGTAGGGCCACTCTCCGGGCTGGCCTCGGTGATGCTGATGTCCCTCGTCGGTAGGTCAGTCTTGACAGGTTCGGTGTCTGGACTGGACACTTAACAGGCCTTGGATGCTGCAAGGGCTCCGGTACCCAGGGTATTGGTACTGGAGGGCTCATGAATGGTCTAGCGGCTCGAAACTTGCTGGGGAGACAGGGCTATCCTTCTCCTGGGGGTGCTAATTCTCCAGTGGCCCGGTGGTCAGCAGAACGGTATACCGGGCAGATGCGGTCAGTGCCTGCAGACTGCAGGGAAGTGACTTCTCCACTTCAAGGGAGATACTGACGGCCCTCCAAAGCTTTTGGAGGAGGCACAGCTGCTGGACGAGTCGTGTCCTTGCAATTGTTGGGACAGCAGCAGGCAGGCAGGGTTTGGTGCCAATTCTGGAGCTGGTCCACAGTTCTTGCGTTTTGGCTGTTCTTTTTCCTTCTTCTGTTCCTAGTAGACAAATATGAGTTCCTAGTGTCAGGGGGACCCTTAAATACTGAATTTATGGGTGTTACAGGGAGTGTAGGGTAGTAGCCAATGGGCTACCTACCCCTGGGATGACTACACTCCCTCTATGATCACTTCCTGGGGAGAGCGGGCATACAGCTGACCCAGAGTTACTAGTTTCATCAAAAACAAGATGGTGAAACCCTTCCTTTATTGTTCACTTCAGGTAGCCGACCTCAGGGGTGTGGTTAGCTTGAGAGGGAACATGCCTCCTGACTAGCTAATGTTCCTGCCTGCCCTGGTGCCAAATGGGCCTCAGGCCAGGCGGTGGCATTCCCAGGTCTGGGGGCAAGCCAGGGTTGCATACCAAGGGCGGCAGAGGCTTTGAAGCCACTGGCCTTGATATGCTGAAACACTAACCATTCTGCTAGAGGAGGTGTGAATATCTTCCTCCGGAGCAGGCATTGTTTCTGACCTCAGAGAGCGCGGGCTCTCACCTGCAGGGGGGCAGAAACTTGTCTGTGGTGGCAGGCTGGACAATACCAGCCAGCACACTAAGAAACTAGTAGGATTGAGGGGGTACCTCTAAGGTGCCCTGTGGGTGCATGTCAGGACAAATCTGATACTATTATCATTATGAATTTGGCAAGACGTGGTGTTTAATACCAAACACCATTATTTTCAGTGAAGCCATTATGTAGCTGTGACCAATACCCAGTTCATATTCTTAAAATGGCTCCCTGATCACTTGTAATATCTAGCAGTAGAACTAGACATCACAGGAGCATATCTACTCATGCAAATGTGCCCTCACATGTAATATAATGCACCCTGCCTTAGGGCGTTAAGGCCTGCTGTAGGGGTAACTTACATATATTGCATGCAGTGTCTGTGGACATGGCACACTGGGAGGCTGCCATGGTGTGTTTTCACCATACCTTGCACCACTTCACGCAGGCTGCAATGGCAGTCTGCATGGATTTGGGTGTGGGTTCCTTAGGGTGCCACAATACATGCTGCAGCCCTTGGGGACCCTCTTTAGTACCTGTTCCCTAGGTACCAAGTTTACCATTTACTAGGGACTTACAGGGGTGCTAAAGTCCTTGTCAATTGGTTTAACAATTGAATATGTAGTTTGTTTTAGGAAAAGAGCACTGGCACCGGGGCCTGGTTAGCAGGGACCTAGTGCACATCAGTCGAAAAACATCAGTACCAGTGGCAAAAAGTGGGGGTGACCATGTCATAAAGGGGCACTTTCCTACACGGACTATTCCAATATTTCTAATATCAGAGAGCATCTGAGTGAATAATGCATGGTCAATGGTATGGAATGACACACGGAGGTCTAATAAAATCAGAGTCCCTGTTTCGCTATCATCGAATCGACTGCGTAAGTCATCAGGTACAACCACATTTACCAGATCTGTTTAAGGGCGAAAGCCTGCTTGGTGGGTGTCCAAAAGATTATCCTGCTCGATGAAAGAATGAAGCTGGCACTTCAGGTATGTAATCCTTCTATAGGAGTCAGTTGGCCTCATTCAGGAGAACTCAGTGATGCGAGAGCATCTTTGGATTAAGGATGAGGATCACCATAACTGAAGTGCATTTATTTTCAAGAAATCACACCATAAATAAGACAAGGACTGCACTTCTATCCATCCGGCTACAGGTAATAGACCAGCAGTTACAGCACTTCTTTAACATGTGATGGAGCGAAGGGTAGCGCCCCGACTCGTGGACCCTGTCAACACTTCTTCAAGGTGGAGACATTTTTGATATTTCTTTGAATGTGTCCCCATATGTATAGATCCTGCCCTGAGGACGACCTTCGCTAATTTTATCCAGGCCCTACAAGAAGGCCAAAACACGTCAGCGTATATAGATATGTTGCCAGGAGACGTTCATTCCTTAGTAAAAGGAGACAAGTAACATAATAGAGTGGCAAGGAGAGTATTGATTCCTCCATGACCCTAAGAACGAACTCCGACCTCTAAGGGCTATATGAGACATTTGGGACCTATACACTGAGGGCTAGAGGAGGTCCCCAGTCAATGGAAATGCGTAAACTTGAGTGGTTATTATTGTTGGACACTTTTTCATAAAGAACATACATATGAATATATTAATATATATATTGGACATTTTTTTTTAATATTCAAATTTTATTGGGTTTTAAACAGTGCAATGACACGACCGCACTTGTACATGAATTATGGATGTTTAACTCAGACCACGAATAAAATGCCCAGCAACACGCCTGCATACAACTTATTAATGCACCGATTTAGCCAGGCGATGAATCAAGGTCGAAGACCCCTCCAGCCCCGCCTCCCCTTTCAACCCAGCAGACCCAGCCACTTGCCCCACACTCGTTTGTATTTCTTTGGGCATCCCCGAGCCAGGTATACTGGCTGTTCCTGCGAGGCACACCAGTCCAAGCCCTTCCTCCATTGGGTAATTGTAGGTGGGGTTGAGTTCTTCCTTTTGGCGGCAATGTCTCTCTTGGCCACCACAAAGGCCGTACCCAAGAATGCCCTGTCTAGCCTAGAGCCTCCTATACCCTCCAGGATCCCTAGGAGCACAACCTGGGGGGTACAAGGAACCTCCCATCCCAATGTCATGTTCAGCTCCCCAACCACTGCCTCCCAGTATTTCGATATGGCGGTGCAGGACCAAATCATATCGTAAAAGTCTGCGGGCTGTTCTGCACAACGGGGGCATCTCAGGGCAGGCAGACAGCTGGCTCGGTGTAACCTGACGGGGTGGAGGTAGTAAACTTGGATTAATCTCAGTCTGGCTGAGATGGTGATTAGCCGGGGGGGGCCATAAGAGCGTCCCTCCAGTCATCATCCTCCATGGGGCCCAGCCAACCCTCCCATTTGGTCTGTAGGTGGTCCAGCGTGGTGGGGGAGTTAATGATGAGGGATTTGTAGATCCAGGAGACCCCTCCTTGTCCCAATTCCCCCATGAGTATCTTCGCTTCAATGGGGCTGAACTCAGGGAGCGTGGTGTCATTGGGTATATGTGTGGCAACTGCATGCCGGAGCTTCAGGTATCTGTGGAATTGTGTGGTGTTAAGTGAGTATGAGTGTTGGAGGTCCTGAAATGTTCGGAGTTGACTTCCCCTCCAGACGTCTCCGAATTGGGAGATACCGATAAGGTCCCACTTCTGAAATCCCTCTAGCCGCGTCACTGCACCCACCCACGTGCCCTGCCATAAGGGTGTTTGCAGTGTCAATTTGTTCTCCCATCGGGTGTAGCGAAGCGTGGATCGCCATGCCAGGAGGACGGATCTAGTGACAGTGGGGATACTCTGAGGGATTGGTAAAGCATTGCTTGGATCTGTGGGAGTCCCAATCCTTTGAGCTCCAGCTGGTAGGCCGGGTCCGCCCACCCTCCTGACATCCACTCATTGATCACCAACAGGCGTCTGGCAATATAATACAGGTATAGGTTTACCATTCCCATGCCCCCATCATACGGAGCCATTTGGCAGTGAGCCAACGCCATGCGAGGTCTCGAGTTTCCCCAAAGGAACGAGGTTGACACTTTGTCTAGGGCACGGAACCAGTGTCTTGGGAGGTGCAGAGGGATATTCTGTAATATGTGCAGGAAACGGGGAAGGATCATCATCTTGCACAGAGCGATTTTCCCCATCGGGTTTGAGGGAAGAGTTTGCCAGCTCCGCAGCTCCTCTTTGGTCCTCTTCAGCAACGGGGCCAGGTTAAGGGACCACGTGAGTTCCGGGTGTATTGCTACCCATATGCCCAGGTATCTGAAACTCAGATGTCGGATTGGAATGTTCGTGTGCCAATCCATACATTCTCTGGAAGGGTGTAGTGGGACCAGTATGGATTCAGCAGGGCTTATTTTCAGTCCTGAGGCTTCCCCAAAGAGTTTGAGGATCTGTAAGCATCGGGAGCCTGAGCGCGTGGGGTCTGCCATGTAGAGGAGCACATCGTCCGCATACAAGGCAATACGGTCTTTGTAGGATGTGCTCCATCGCCATCCCTGGATTTGGGTGTCCAATATAATGAGGTGGGCCAGGGGTTCAATGGCTAGGGCGAAGAGTAAGGGGGAGATGGGACAACCCTGCCTCGTGCCACGGCCTATGTGGAACTCCTCCGATAAGATCCCGTTGGTCATGACCCGAGCCAAAGATTTGGAGTATAGAACCTTTACAAGCCCTCTGAAGTAAGGACCGAAGCCCGTACGGACCAGACTAGCCTCCAAAGATCCCCAGTCCACCGTATCAAAGGCCTTCTCAAAGTCTATTAACAGGAGAGCCAGGTACGGTGAAAGGAGATGCAGGTGAGCCAGAGCCACATGTAGGCGTCTCAGACAGTGTCTCATGCTCCTACGGGGCATGAACCCACACTGATCAGGGCATATGAGGGTTGTGATTACCCTCTTAAGCCGAGTCGCAAGGATTGAGGCGTATAGTTTTACCTCGGTGTTGATGAGTGAGATTGGGAGGTACACGGAGCACTCAGTGGAGGGAGGGGGTCTGTTTTGGGAATTACCACAATCATCGCTGCGTCAATGTTTTGCGGGAAGCCTCCTCTCTCCACCACCTCTGTATACAGGGCATGAAGTTGTGGGGTCAAAATCTCCCTAAAGGCCAGATAGTACTCCGCTGGGTAACCATTGGGGCCTGGGGTTCTATTCGTGCCCAGTGACGAGATGGCCTGGTCCATCTCCTCCAGTGTAAGGGGCTGATCCAGCGACTGTGATTCTGTTTCGGACAGTCTGAGAGTGGAACATCCCATAAGAAGTTCGAACTAGGGTTTGTGACCGGGGTCTGGGCAGTGGAGTAGAGCTGTTTGTAGTATGACGCGAATGTCTGGGCGATCGCCTCCGACGCTTGGTGCATGTTGCCGTCCTTGTCCACTATTTTGGGGATAATCCTATTGGCGAGGGGGCGGGTTGCTAGCCAGTAAAGGAGCTTACAGTTTTTGTTTCCCCACCAGTATACCTGTGCCGAGGAGGATCTCCACATTTGCTTGGCCGATTCTAGAGAGATATGTCTAATTTCTTCACGAATGAGGTCGAGTTGGCGGGCCTGGGTATCTCCTGCCGCGGCACCCCATGCCCCCTTCAGGAGTGCTGCACAGGCCTTCAGATGAGAGAGGCGTTTGTCTCTGGCCTGACACTTCTTTTTAACATAGCCCTTGGCGAAGCCACTAATCGTCGCCTTACCGGCTGCCCAGAGCGTGCCCGGGGAGGCAACCGATCCCTCGTTCCGCAGGAAGTATTGGCTCAGTTCCCCTTTAATCGCTCTTTTGCAGCCCCTGTCCTGTAGAAACCAGGCATTAAGGTGCCAAATGGGGAAAAGGGAGCCAGTAGGACGTCCTATGTCCGAACGTAGTGGGGAGTGGTCCGAGAGACATCGGGCAAGCGTTTGCACGCTTGCGATCTGTCGGCAGTCGTGGTGGGCATGAACAGCATATCAATTTGTGAATGGGTAGGGTGGGCAGCGGAGGATTGTGTGTATTGGTGGAGGCGAGGGTACCACATTTTCCAGACGTCACACACAATCCCAGACGGGAGGCCCATGTCGTGAGCTTCTTAGCGGACTCAATCCGCTGAGGGGAGGGGGTGCCAGACGCATCCCAGTCAGGGTTCATAACTGCATTAAAGTCTCCTCCCACTACGGTGACACCCTGGGGTAGAGAAGATAACAAGTTTCCGAGTTTGTGGAGAGAGGGATCAAAGATCACTGGAGGTATGTAGGCTGTAGTCAAATTGAGAGAGCGCCCTCCCACTGCACCCGAGAGGGCCAGAAAACGCCCTTGGGGGTCATGTACTATTTGGCTCGGAACAAATGGGAAGGATCGGTGGAGAAGGAATGCCACTCCAGTGGAGCCCTGCGTGAAGCCTGCATGGTATACCCTGTCGTAACCCTATCTGGCGAGGAATGGGCAATAATCACCTAACAAGTGGGTCTCCTGCAACATGAGCACAGAGGGGCTGGAGTGGAGGCTTTCAAGACCGCAGCACGTTTCACCTTGTCCTGGAGACGGTTAACATTCCGGGAAAGGACGCGCAGGGACTTTAGGACATGGTGGGCGTTTGCCATGGGTGGGATCATCAAAGGGGCAGCTGCGTGTGGCCTGGGGCGGGATGGGGCCCTTGTGGAAATTGCCCATAGAGATGGGGCATGGATTTGACGCGGAAAGTGGGTCAGTGTATGAGTGATACAGGCCTGTCATGTCATGTGTCTCAGTCAGCCCAGCCAGAGAAACCCTAAACAAATAACAAAAACCCCAAACAAACCCCCCAACCATCCCCCCTCCCCGTACTTCAACTCAGAAGTATCTGCCGCCCTATAAAAGAGACCTAGAACATAATCAAACATGGTAACTTGGGGACGGAGTGGTGGACCCCTCCAAGTTAATGGATGTCTGTGAATTCAGGAGTCCGGAAATGTTTGCAGCCGTCAAGGCCGCTTCACGATAGCATCTGCTACTCTCAGGGACCTTAGTTCAGATTGTTGGGCTACGTGAGAGCTCTGAGTCCGTAATCTCTACCATCCCCGGCGTCGGAGATCGTGGGTGTGGGATCGCTCCACATTAGGATCCCGCTCATCCGAGGAAGCTCGCATCTTCCTTCCCACCGGAGAGCCAGAGGTGCTTCTTCTGGTCACCTCAGGTGACGAGGATTTCTTCCTTCTTGCTGTGCGTTCCCGGCGGAACCGGGCACGCCGTTGTGGTGGCCTAGTTATACGTCTCATCTCATTGGTGGGTTGCCCCCTCACAGGGGCGGAGGGGCTCGTGGCACATCTGTTCAGGGGTCGCTCCTCTGTGACCCAGCTCCATGCCGCTTCCGGGGTATCGAAGAAAAAGCTTTTGTTGTCATGGACTATCCTTAGGCGGGCCGAGAACAGGAGTCGGTACGAGAGGTTGAGTGCACGTAGCTTCTGTTTGACTGCGGTATATGATCTCCGTTGTGCTTGGACCTCCTTGGTGTAGTCCGGAAAGATCATAACCTTACTTCCATGGTAGGAAAGGTTGGGTTGGGAGCGCGCTTTCTGCAAGATGGCGTCTCTCTCTTTGAAATTGAGGATGTGCGATATGATGGGTCTGTGCGGGGCTCCAGGGGGCGGCAGAGGTGCGAGCGCGAAGTGGGCCCTCTCCACCACGAACCATGTGGATAAGCGGTCAGTGGGCATCCATGATTTAATCCAGGTTTCTATGAAGGGCTCCACCTGAGCGGGCTCTGTTCCTTCCGAAATGCCCACCAGGCAGAGGTTGTCCCGGCGAGAACAATATTCAGCGTCTTCGGCTCTTCTGTGTCGTTCAGATATTTGGAAAAGGAGTTTAGAAACCTGGCCTTTCATTGTTGCCACATCATCCTCCACGTGGGATAACCGGGATTCTGCCTCCGTAATTGTGGCCATGGTGTTGCGAAGATCTTGACCTGTGAGCGCCATGTCGACCCGCACTTTGCAGATCTTAGTCTCTACTGAGTCTTGTGACGCATGGATCGTCTGAAGAATGGTGGCCAGATCCCCTCCGGGTGGCGGGGTGTTATTAATAGTGACGGCGTTGGTGGCCATAGCACATGTGGCAAATTGCTCCATTCGTGTCTGGGAAGGGGGCGGTTTCGCTGGTCTGTCTTTGCCCATGACTGTCGCTAGGTTTGATCTATCTTCGATGCTAGGGTGCTGAGTGTGGTCCGCTAGGTATCAGTGGAGAATCGGGCGGCCCCCGCGATCGGATAGAGACCTGGACCCAGCAGTCGGGATAGGCAGGAGTGAGGACTCTGGTGTATGTTCCGTCCTATTCCCATATCTGATACCTCTCTTATCACGTCTCTGTGGGTCTTAGCACAGGTAGGCCAGCCTTCTGCACTGTCGGGGTCTCTCTGGGGAAGCCACACGATCACTTCCCTCCCACAGGAGGCCCGTTTTGTCGCTCAGATCGTGAAGGTGCCAGTCAGATTTATGAGGGGGGCACCCGGACAGGAAGAACCCCAAGGGGGCCTCTCCAGGGCTTGTGCTTGGTACACGCAGCTGATGTGGCGCCCAGGTGCCGCCATCTTGTCTTCAGGTGTCGGTGATCCGTCTCCGGCAGTGATAGAGATCACGGTTCCCTGCACATTTCGGATTCTCCCTGTGGCATGCAGGAGCCCTTGGGAATGGCTCAGATTAACTCCGACTCTGTGGTATGGCGTTGGCTGTGAGCGGATGACAGAGGGGTCCGGAGCACTCCCAGAGTGCGACTGCCATCTTGACGCTCGCAGCCATGCCCCCTATATTGGACATTCTTAAATATAAAGTCATTATGGCTTATGCAGTAATGTTGCATTGTATGTATGTAAAAAAATGTTTTTGAAGTGATGTTTATGTATATTTGTCAATATTGAGTAGTGTGTGTTTGTCACCAATTTAAGTAAAAAGTATTTTTCATATATGCTTAGTCTTTTTCTGAGTAAGGTGATGGCGTATCAATTTGTATAAAAAATATATATGAGTGTGAGCTGTGTTAACAAAAATTTAATTTAAGTACAGGGAGCTGTTATTGGCTTATACAGACACAGATTTGTGGCGTAGTCTGGTACAAGAGAGAAAACAGAATTTATGGTGTAGGAGGTACAGATCGTATTAATGGCATTGAAAGCAGGAAGCCTAGGGTGCAGAAGACGACCAGTTGAGTGAGTGAGCTCTACGGTGCGCAGATGTAGATTAAATATGTTGCTTGAATATGAATTTACCTTTGAAAAACAAAGACAAGAGGCAATTGGCAAAACAGGAACAGTTGGTTTAATTAAACTGAGGCTGAGAGTACAGCACACAGAAACGGGTCTGAGGACTGACTCAAAGTACAATCGTTTTGAGCAACTTTTTATACATTTCTTGAAGCTTCATAAAACAATTCATAGATCTTGTTTCGGGAGTGGAATGTGGGCCTAGTCATGGAGTCATGAATTACTCCCACCTGATGGCAAATGCAGGTGGGTCTCGACCTTGCGTGAACACAACGAGGGCCAGTGTCCAGATGTCCAGCATGGGGAGCGCATGATCAGTGCTTGTACTGTGTGTGCGGTGTCCCGATTGGTTGAGTGTTCCTAACTTCATGTGACATCTAACCTTATGGGGTTTTGGAACGCGTGCCCCTTTGGCCCTATGTGCTTTATTGGGGCCAATCTCCTGGGACCATTGTGGTGTCGCCTCCTATCTGTAGGACTAATCTGGGCTTTTCCTGTTTGCGCATTTGTCCTGCTGCTTACGTGCCACCCCACCTCTGATCTGTCAATCAGTACCCTCAGACCTAGGTCGCAGGGCCTGCCTGACCATGGTTTTCGGACTCGGGGTTGATGGAGAGGCCATATCTGGGGATTTCAACAGCAGTAATTCGATTTAATTTCTATACATACTGTTGGAAATGGCCCTTTTTGCAGGGTCACCCCTAAACTTTTTGCCTTCCTCCTGTATTTTTTCTGACCTGCTTTTGTTGGTTTTATGACTCTGGGCACTTTATCACTGCTGATCAGTGCTAAAGTGCATATGCTCTCCCTTTGTAAATATGACTATGTGAATTGGTACATCCATGATTGGCTTATTTGGTTTACCTGTTAGTCCCTAATAGTGTGGCCTGTGTGTGCCCAGGGCTGGTAAACCAAATGCTGCTGGTGGGCCTGCAGCGCTGGTTTGCGCCACCCACAGAAGCAGCTTGTAAAGTGTGTCTCAGACCTGCCACTGCAGAGTCTGTGTGCAGTCCAGAACTGCCATCTTAGCTATGAAGTGCACCCACTTCCCAGCCCCTGAACCTTCCCTTGGCATCATGTAAGTCACCCCTATGGTAGGGTGCATTGTATGTGTAAGGTAGGACATGCCTTGGTGTGTGTAACATGTCCTGGTAGTGAATTACACCCAATTTCGTTTTTCACTACTGTAAGGCTACCTGTTCCCCATAGGCTAGAATGGGCAGTTTGACTATTACATCCTATAGTCCTAACTGACCCCAGGAACATGGTAGGAAAACGAATTTAGTATGCCTGAGCTCAGAATATTAAAATACATCTTTTAGTGAAGTTTATTTTTATATTCTGTGTTTGAAAATACCACTTTTAGAAAGTGAGTATTTTCTTGCCTAAGCCTTCCAGTGTGCTCTGCTGTCTTGTGTATTGACTGTCTGGTTTTGGAGGGGCAGGGCGGACTGAGTCAGACCTGGGTTGAATAGAGAGGTCTCCTTCCTGAGTGAGGGGAGGGGCAGCTGCTTGACCTGAATAGGGCTGTGCCTGGCAAGGTGAATGCTGGCTCCATCTCCTGCTGTGTGTCTGATAGCAGGCCCCCTTTTCTGAAAGAGAAGATGCAGAACTGGTTCTGGCTGAGTTCAGTGCCTGGTAGCTTGGAAGAACAAAGACTTTTGGGGTATAAATAGTTGTGCCCAAACCCCTACCATTTGTATTGCCCCTGGATCTCAAGACCAACCTCTGTCCGTGGAACTGAAGGAAGCTGCAGGAGAGGACTGTCCTTGTGTTGTGTGCTGTTCCCTGGATTGGCCTGCAGTAGTTGCCATTGGACTGGAAAGAAGAGGGAAAAGGAGCTGTAAGAGAACTTTTTAATCTTGAACCTGCAATCACCCAAGGGCTAGAGAGAGAACTAGCCTCCTGACTGAAGTCTCAGGCCCAGTAGACTTAATTTCGTCGCTAAAGCCTATTAGCGAGCCGCCGCAGCCGAGGAGCGTCAAGAAATCCGTCGCACGGTTGCCGCTGGGTGCTCGCTGACCAAATCATCTCACCGCCCGCTTACAAGTCGCCATTTTGTCGCTAACGCCCGTTAGCGAGCTGCCGCAGTCGAAGAGCGCTCGGAAATCCATTGCGCCGCTGCCGCTGAATGCTCGCTGCCCCAAGTCATCGCCCCGCACGTTTGCGGACCTTGGAACCATCGCTATCGCCCGTTTGCGAGCCGCCGCAGCCGAAGAGCGCTCGGAAATCCATCGCGCTGCTGCCGCTGAGTGCTCGCTGACCGGATCATCGCCCCGCACGTTTGCGGGCCTCGAAACCATCGCTAAGGTCCGTTTGCGAACCGCCGCGGCCCGGAGCGTGAGGAAAAACATCGATATCACGCCTTAGCGGCCTTTTGTGGATTATTGACACCCACACCCAGGAACTGTGAGTAAAAGGGTCGAAGAGACCACTGCCCTGAACTTTGCATTCCCCAATTGAACTATTTTTGCAGCATCAAGAGAGTATTATTTTTGTACAGTGTTGTGGCTTTTTCGTTATTTGGTCTTGTGATAAACCTATATATAAAGATAACAATTTTTTGATAACTACCTGTGTTGTGTCCCTTTGTAGTGCTCCTCACTGTATTACTGTGTATGGTCATAAATGCTTAACACACTGCCTCTGAGATTAGCCTAACTGCTCGTGCTACGTTACCACAGGGTGGAGCAGGGGTTGTCAAAGGGGTGAAGCCCCTCACTCTGACTTAGAAAGAAGGGCCCCTGCTTGGACAGTGGCCATCCACTGCCAACCAGAGACCCCCATTTCTAACATTGGTGGTCAGCGGTGGGGATCTGGACTTGCGTTTGTGACCGCATACAGTAATTATAGTGTACACTACTAGTGAGTGCAGACCATAACGTACCACATACATATTTGAGGATTTTTTTTGGGAGTCTATTTTTGATTAAAAGTGCCAGTCATTGATACGATGGCCAAGCCCAGAGCTGTTGACCCAGAAGAGTACTCCTGGGAAGAGGAGAAGATAGATACCTACACTTCCAAGGAGCTCAAATTTTTTAGCGAGAAATTTACAGTCCCTACACAGGTTTCACCAGGAAAGAAGAGTTTTGCAAGGCACTGAAGGCCTGGCTAGCAGCCAGGGATGCCCCTAGGGATATGGGAGTGCCTGTGGTGGAGGGAGAGAATGTGAATGAAGTGATTGATGTAGTAGGTAATAAAGTGCTTTCCAGCCCGGGCACGAGTGTGTCGGCGAGGGGTCTGTCCCCAGAGGAGATGGAGGACAGGGAAAGAGAGAGACGCCATAATATGGAGATGGCTAAGATGCAACTAGAAGATCAGAGGGAGAGAGACCTCGAGAACAGGAAGCTAGAAGCTGAGAACAAGCAGCTAGAGTTTGAAATGATGAAAATGAAGCTTGAGCATGAGAGAGCATTGAGGGAGCTGGAGATTAAGGCAAAGAGTGGAGAGACCTCCAGTCCCTCTGGTGGCAGCATACCAGTAGTACAGACAGAGAGCAGAGTATACATTCCTAAAGAAGTTATTAAAGATTTCCACAAGAGTGAGGATATTGGGCAATGGTTTGCCGCTTATGAAATGGCCATGGTGTCCCACCGGGTCCCTGAGAAGGATTGGGGAGCGGGGTTGTGGGGACGGTTTGTGAGTGAGGGGAGAGACACCTTGTTGGATCTGCCCCCAGAAAGGAGAATGGTTTATGAACACATGAAAGAAGCGCTGATGACCCGCTATGGGTTGACCCCTGAGATGTACAGACAAAGGTTTAGGTCCTGTAAGAAGTTGGAAGGTACCACGTGGGTTGAATATGTGTCTTTTGTTTGCAGAGCAATGGAACGCTGGGTAAAAGGTAGCAAAGTAGAAACTTTTGAGCAACTATATGATTTGATTGCATGGGAGCATCTATCTGATAACTGTTTTCCTGAGCTACGCCAGCACCTCATTGATTGCAGGCTGACTAACCCTAGGAAGCTTGCTGAGGAGGCGGACCGCTGGGTCAGCACCAGGGTTCGCCAAGGTCCAATGGGAGACTTCGCCAGAGGTGGGCAGGGTCCCCAGCAGAGAAGTGGGGGGGACAGGGGTCAACCAAGGGAGTTCCGCAGAGGGCCCCAAAGTAATGCCCAAGGGAACCAAGCAGTGGTGTCCCAGCCTCCCCAAGACAGGAAGCCAATGCCCCCGACAGGTAGGCCTGTTCACAGGGGGCCCCTACTTGTTATCATTGTGGCCAAGTGGGCCACCGGTCCTTTGATGCCCAGTGTCCTCAGAGGGCTACTGCCGCACCCCCCCGTGCGCCACCCCGCCAGATGGCTAGTGTAGCCTTGGAGGGAGAAGAGATGGATGCCCCAGAGGGGTGGGACCCTGTACAGTTAACCCTTGTCTCCCTAGGAGACTGCGAGATGGTCCCTAAACCTACACTGCCTGACAACACTAAGAAATACAGGCAGTGGGTGACCATCAATGGCCATAAAATGGAGGCTCTCAGGGACACAGGAGCCAGTATAACTGCTGTCAGCTCCCGGTTGGTGTCCCAAGAGCAGATTATTCCCCATGCATTCTGCCCAGTAGTGTCAGCCGACAACTCAGAGAGCCAATGTGAGGTGGCTCAGGTTCCCTTCGAGTGGGGGGGGGGTCTCAGGAACTCTTCAGGTAGCTGTGAGGCCCGCCATGCCTGTAGACTGTCTGCTGGGCAACGATTTGGAGAACTCCCCGTGGGCTACGGTGGAGAGGAGTTCTCACTTGGAAATGCTGGGTCTGCCTGAATGGGCGTGTGCCACCACTCGGTCCAGTGGTGGCAGCAAAATTGAGGTATATAGTGATGACAGTGTAGTACACCCACCCAGGGATGTGGTACCTGACTTGAAGGAGGGGGTTGATCTACACCAGGGGATTCAAGGATTTGAGGTAGTTCCATTGATGTGCAGTGTCCCTGAGGTGGATTGGGGAACTAGCGCAGGGGCCCATAGTCCTAGTGAAGGGAGGGATACTCTACCGACTCTGGATGAGAGGTGCAGGGAGAGGGGTTCCCCCGTGGTTGAAGTCCTGGTGTATGAGTGTGAGGACCGCCCAGAAGAGTGTGGGTTGAGTGATAGAGACAGTCAGTTAATGTCTCGCCCATTTCAGGAGAGTGGTGTGGGGTATGTGTGTGAGGCACTGGATTGTGAGGTAAAGGTTAGCACCTGTGTGGAGCTGTGTAATCCAATTGTGGGAGAGCATATTGTGAGTTCCTGTTTTCCAGAGCTAAACCAACACCTGTCAGATTGCGAGTTCTCTGATCCTAGGGAACTTGCACAGGAGGCAGACCTCTGGGTGAGTACCAGAGGCCCTGTAGAGGCATTAGGGAATGACCCTAAGAGGAGTGGTTCAGAAGTTTTCCAACCCAGAGTGCTGGGAAAGGTTAGGAGTGTTACAGCTGGGTCCCCTTGTTGTGAGGAGGTTGTAGGGCCTCACCTCCTGTCTCGTGGGAGCAGGAGTGAGACTGGGATAGGTCCCGAAGTGCCCCAACCTCAGTCTCCAGGACTGGATGGTTCCATGAGGGAACACCAGGTGGGGAGCCTGGTCTGTCCGGATGGACCGTCCATTGTGGGGGGTCCCCCCGTGTTAGGTGAGCTGGGAGTGCCTGTAGTCAGGCCTCCATCAGTTCTTGTGTCTGGCAGTGCCACTCCTAGGGGGAGGGTACAGAAGTCCAGCATGAGGGATGAAAGGGGGAAGGAGTCCCCAGTGGGAGAGCCAGTGGGTCAGGGGCCAGTCAGAAGGGCTGAGCCCCCTAGGAGTGACCATGGTGACACCACTTCTGTCCTGGGGGATCTTTGCGCACTGTCAGGTGGACAGGGGTCGGGAGATCTGCACCAGGCAGTCTGTCACGCAACACAGGGGTTCTGCGTTACCCCCGGGGAGGGTGGTTGTACTCCCCAGGAAGTCCTGGTTGGCCAGGCAGTTGTTCAGCCACAGGGGTTGGTCCCTGGGTTGGTAAGTCAGGTCCAGGTGTTGTCCGACCTGGAGGGAGGGACCACTGTAAACAGTGTCCCGACCATTTTCTTTTCTAAAAGCACCACTCCAGGTGGGAGGGTGCAGTATGCTGGAAGGGGGTGCAGAGGGAGGGAGTCCTCGCCTCTGACCCCGGGGCCACCTGAGGGTTTTTCCAGGTTGGTAGATCAGTTGCAGGGACAAGGCCCTGCACTGGTGGAGGAGTGTGCTTTCCTTGGGGGAATTGGTGTACTCCCCAGAAGTCCTGGGTTGCCAGGCACAGGTCCAGCCTAAGGGTACAGACCCTGGGTTAGGGGGCCAGGTTCAGGGTGTCCCCCCTGACCTGGAGGAAGGGGCAACTGCTAACAGTGCCCCTCCCGGTTTGTGTTATGGGGGCACCTCTCCAGGTGGGAGGGTGCCGGGCCCCAGGAATGGGGGCGGGGAGAGGGCAGCCTCACCCCTGACCTCCGCCCAGTCTAAGGGTACAGACCCTATGCTGGGGTACCAGTTGCAGGATAGAACCCCTGAACTGGTGGGCAAGTTGTGCAGGACACCTGCCACAGGTGCCCTGACAATTCTGGAAAAGGGTGCCGCTCCAGGTGGGAGGGTACCGAGCCCCAAAGAGGAGGACCGGGTGTGGGAGAGCCCCACCCAGTCTCTGGCCCAGCCGCTGGGTACAAGCCCAGGACTGGTGGGTCAGTGTCAGGGTGCCTTGCCTGACCTGACAGGAGGGAGAGTGGACAAAAGTTGCCAAGCACCTGGGGTTACTACCCCCCACTCTCTGATGCCACAAAGGTTTGAGGAGCCTGAGAGGTATAAGGCCTGGGTCTCACCACTGGCTATGGTCAGTGGCTACTGTGGCTTGTTGTCTATCTGTTGGGACACACCTGGGGGCCAGTTAAGGTTAGGTGTTGCCCGGGTGGTGTCCACAGGTGAGGGGAAGAGTTCCCCATGGGTTGTCTTGGTGGGCCCTGAGAGTGTGGACAGAGGGATCCACCAGGGTTCAGATTGGCGTAGACCTGGAATATGCCCCTGCAGTTGCGGGCCAGTTCCGTGTTCTATCGCCCAAAGCAGGGAATCCTATCAGGGTAGTGATTGGTCTACCCTGCATTTTGGCTGGAAGGGGGTCGTGTTGGAAATGGCCCTTTTTGCAGGGTCACCCCTAAACTTTTTGCCTTCCTCCTGTATTTTTTCTGTCCTGCTTTTGTTGGTTTTATGACTCTGGGCACTTTATCACTGCTGATCAGTGCTAAAGTGCATATGCTCTCCCTTTGTAAATATGACTATGTGAATTGGTACATCCATGATTGGCTTATTTGGTTTATCTGTTAGTCCCTAGTAGAGTGGCCTGTGTGTGCCCAGGGCTGGTAAACCAAATGCTGCTGGTGGGCATGCAGCGCTGGTTTGCGCCACCCACAGAAGCAGCTTGTAAAGTGTGTCTCAGACCTGCCACTGCAGAGTCTGCGTGCAGTCCAGAACTGCCATCTTGGCTGTGAAGTGCACCCACTTCCCAGCCCCTGAACCTTCCCTTGGCATCATGTAAGTCCCCCCTATGGTAGGGTGCATTGTATGTGTAAGGTAGGACATGCCTTGGTGTGTGTAACATGTCCTGGTAGTAAATTACACCCAATTTCGTTTTTCACTACTGTAAGGCTACCTGTTCCCCATAGGCTAGAATGGGCAGTTTGACTATTACATCCTATAGTCCTAACTGACCCCAGGAACATGGTAGGAAAACGAATTTAGTATGCCTGAGCTCCGAATATTAAAATACATCTTTTAGTGAAGTTTATTTTTATATTCTGTGTTTGAAAATACCACTTTTAGAAAGTGAGTATTTTCTTGCCTAAGCCTTCCAGTGTGCTCTGCTGTCTTGTGTATTGACTGTCTGGTTTTGGAGGGGCAGGGCGGACTGAGTCAGACCTGGGTTGAATAGAGAGGTCTCCTTCCTGAGTGAGGGGAGGGGCAGCTGCTTGACCTGAATGGGGCTGTGCCTGACAAGGTGAATGCTGGCTCCACCTCCTGCTGTGTGTCTGATAGCAGGCCCCCTTTTCTGAAAGAGAAGATGCAGAACTGGTTCTGGCTGGGTTCAGTGCCTGGTAGCTTGGAAGAACAAAGACTTTTGGGGTATAAATAGTTGTGCCCAAACCCCTACAATTTGTATTGCCCCTGGATCTCAAGACCAACCTCTGTCCGTGGAACTGAAGGAAGCTGCAGGAGAGGACTGTCCTTGTGTTGTGTGCTGTTCCCTGGATTGGCCTGCAGTAGTTGCCATTGGACTGGAAAGAAGAGGGAAAAGGAGCTGTAAGAGAACTTTTTAATCTTTAACCTGCAATCACCCAAGGGCTAGAGAGAGAACTAGCCTCCTGACTGAAGTCTCAGGCCCAGTAGACTTCATTTCGTCGCTAAAGCCTGTTAGCGAGCCGCCGCAGCCGAGGAGCGTCAAGAAATCCGTCGCACGGCTGCCGCTGGGTGCTCGCTGACCAAATCATCGCACCGCCCGCTTACAAGTCGCCATTTTGTCGCTAACACCCGTTAGCGAGCTGCCGCAGTCGAAGAGCGCTCGGAAATCCATCGCGCCGCTGCCGCTGAATGCTCGCTGCCCCAAGTCATCGCCCGCACGTTTGCGGACCTTGGAACCATCGCTATCGCCCGTTTGCGAGCCGCCGCAGCCGAAGAGCGCTCTGAAATCCATCGCGCTGCTGCCGCTGAGTGCTCGCTGACCCGATCATCGCCCCGCACGTTTGCGGGCCTCGAAACCATCGCTAAGGTCCGTTTGCGAACCGCCGCGGCCCGGAGCGTGAGGAAAAACATCGATATCACGCCTTAGCGGCCTTTTGTGGATTATTGACACCCACACCCAGGAACTGTGAGTAAAAGGGTCGCAGAGACCACTGCCCTGAACTTTGCATTCCCCAATTGAACTATTTTTGCAGCATCAAGAGAGTATTATTTTTGTACAGTGTTGTGGCTTTTTCGTTATTTGGTCTTGTGATAAACCTATATATAAAGATAACTATTTTTTGATAACTACCTGTGTTGTGTCCCTTTGTAGTGCTCCTCACTGTATTACTGTGTATGGTCATAAATGCTTAACACACTGCCTCTGAGATTAGCCTAACTGCTCGTGCTACGTTACCACAGGGTGGAGCAGGGGTTGTCAAAGGGGTGCAGCCCCTCACTCTGACTTAGAAAGAAGGGCCCCTGCTTGGACAGTGGCCTTCCACTGCCAACCAGAGACCCCCATTTCTAACACATACATGTATCATTGCGTACATCGACATCAATATTAACAAATACTGTTTAAAGTCCAATGCCAATATTAACAAATACTGTTTAAAGTCCAATGTCGAATCTAAAGAAAATTCCAACCATAGATGTAAGTTCTCCTAGAACAACCATTTTTTTTTACATACCAGAACCTGACCCCTCTCTTCCACTTGCTCTGAGGGCCTAGTTGTAGAGTCATGATGGTGCCTGTGAAGCAAATTAAAGTGGGTAGAAAAATGCCCACTTCATATGTGAAAGAGAGACAGTCATATGAAGGCTCCGAAATAAATGGTTCTGCTGTTATTATGATGATATTGAGGCGCACAATAACGACGACTCTGCCTTTTGCTTCGTTTAAACATTGGGAACAATAGGTTTTGCCTCTCATCAATCACTGGGTTATTGTCAGACAGGGAGGATTCAGTCATATTAAACAGGTCTAATTTCTCTTGTTCAGGTAGGTCTGCTGTGGAGTTTCTATGTGCAACACCTGGTCTCACATTGCAAAGCGTGTCTTTAAGTTTGGGCTCTCAGTTATGGTGGCAGAAATAAATTCTAAACATTATTGAGTCATCTGTGAGTTTGTGAATGTTTGACGAGAAAGCAATTCATTATTTTTATGGAATATATGCACAAGCTCTATCCAGATGGCTTTGAAGCCAAGTTCTCAGTCGGCGTTTGTGCAGCATAGCTGGCCACGGGCTGCGAACAGGCGCAGATGGGCTTGCCTTTGGCGCATCTCCGGCACTCCAGTAGCACACAGCCATGCATGAATCACGTTGAAATATTAGTCGCCTGGTCGCCACATACTAAAAGCTAGACTGCTGACTGCTGGATCCTGAGCATGATATATCAAAAGTTTGGTAGAGATACACATTTCGCCGTGGAGCTCACAACAGTCTGTCTCGTATAGATCACATCATGGCACTGGCCGACAAAATACAAAACTTCAAAGACGTACAACATTTGGCAAGGGGTATCTCGGATCACTCCCCGATTTGGTCGCGCTACACCCTGGGGACACCACCTATGGCAAAACAATTTCTCTGAATCCCTGGTACCTGAGGGTCCCACAGATTAAAACTGTTCTCATTAAGTCCACCGACAATTATTTTAAAGGAAATGTTGGGTCAGTAGACTCATCCCAGATTGTCTAGTAGGCTTTCAAGACAGTACTGAAGGGGCAAGCACTCTCGCTTACAACAGGTCATAAAAAAAGAAAAGAGGAAAAAGTTGGAGGAGTTGGAGAGAGACATACTAACCAGGGAACTAACTCTCACACACCTCAGATGAGACAGCCAAGCATACACTGGATCTAAAGCGCCAGGAATACAAGAACCTAGTAACGGAGGTGGCCAGGGCCAAACACTTAGCGACACAACACAAAATATATGAGCTCAGAGACAGGGAGGGAAAGCTCCTAGCATGGCTCGATAGGCGGGAACGGGCGAACCGCTGGGTAACCACTCTAAAAGTAGACAATGGTGAAGTATTGAAGGACCTGCAGGCAATAGCGAAAGCCTTCGTGACTCATTTTGCACACCTATATTCTCCTGCAACCTCAGCTACTGCTGAGGAGTCCAGAGAATTTTTGGTGGATCTTCCTATCCCGATCCTCTTCCCAGAAGAGCGGCTGACACTAGAGGCCGACCCCCATGGATGATGAAATAATTTCAGCAATCCGCAGTATACAATCCGGGAAGGCGATGGGGCCAAACGGCCTCCCAATAGAATTTTATAAACTAACAGCCTCTAAGGTGACTCCACATTTGTGACAAATGTACCTAGAAAGCAAACAACTGGGTATATTGCCAAGGGACCAAAGATTAGCCTCCGTAGTGGTAATAGACACGAAAGGAAAGCCAGTGGAGGACAGTAGTTCATACCGCCCCATCTCTCTGCTTAATGCGGCCAAAATACTAGCGACACGTCTGCTCCAGGTTGTGACCAGACTGGCACACTTGGACCAGTCAGGATTCATGCCGGGGCGCAACTCGGCCCTTAATCTACACCGCCTCCATGGTGTAATGGGACGCATAGGTACGGTCGATGTGAACGCAGCAATACTTTCACTTGAAGCCCGCATGGACTTCGATACCATCGAATGGCCTTATATGTTTGCGGTTTTAGAGTGTATGGGACGAGGTCCAAATTTCATGGCGTGGATCCGCCTGCTTTATGCGGAGCCATTGGCACAGGAGGTGGAAAACAGACATACATCACAGATGTTTTCTCACAGTTGTGGAACAAGGCAAGACTGCCCCCTGTCACCAATATTATTCACCATGATACTAGAGGCCTTGGCAATCTGGATAAGGGGGACCTACTGGGAAGGGTGGGAAGACAAAATCTCCCTATATGCAGATGACGTACTCGTATATGTAGCGTCGCCACGGGCTTCCATTAACAAGATACTCCAGATCTGCACCAACTTTAGAAAATACTCAAGATATTCCATAAATTGATCAAAATCCACAATATATCTTTCGCGTGGCCCTGCCCCAACCCTGCCACCAAACTGTGGGGCAACGATAGTGACGGAGAGTTTCCGGTATTTAGGGATATTTGTCACAGCTGATCCCGAGCTCTTCTACATGCATAATCTCCTGGGCCCACTCACTCGCCTACAAAGTGATGTGCGCCATTGGAGGTCAAAATACACCATACGAAGTCCCCGACGCCTACTTCAACACGCTAGAGGGGGAAGTTAGGACCCTACTCTGGGACGGGCGGCCCTCACGTATTGCTGTCCATAAACTAGTCAGAGGATGGTACGATGGAGGGATCGCACAGCCGAACATTCGAGCATAATACTGGGCAGCTCGGCTGTCGGTTATAAATCAATGGGTTCACCGCCCACACGACGAGCCATCATGTCAGATGGATAGATGCCTCATGGGCCCAGGGGGCTATAGAAATGCCCTATATATGAATGAGAAACACCAGTACCTCACGGGCCCAACCACCCAAACAATCTACCTGTGGCATCGAGTGACAAAGAGATTGGGAGGGCATAACAACGTGACACAAGCTGAGAGGTTGGGAAGACTTGGCTCCTACTCGGGCTTTAACAAATGGGACACCATCGGTAAATCAAGGGTGGATGACCTGTGGCTAGGGGGGAAAATAGTCCCATTCTCCAATTTACAGAAAGAATACGAGATGTTAGAAACTGAGAGATTTAGATACCTACAGATACAACATGCTCTGATGACAATCATCCCACCTGACGAAGACCTACCAGAGGCCTCCCCTCTGGAAGACAGACTCTTAACGGACCACATGGATCGTAGAGCCATCTCCATGACATACCAAAAAATAATCAGTAACCTACCTGACCCCCGTCTGCACCTCCTTGCATTTTGGCAGGCAGACCTAGGGAACCTAGAAGAGGACTGGCAAGAAGCTCTCTCCTCCCCACGGGAGGTGGCCATAACATCGCAACTGAGTTTGATACAGCTTAAAATACTCCACAGATCATATTTTTCCTGCGACACCTTGGTCAAAATGGGAAGAAGGGACAAATCATTGTGTAAAACATTGTGTATGCAGGAGGGTACATTCTATCATATACTATCGGGATGTCCGGCAATCAAATTGTATTGGGAGGCGGTGGTGTCCCAGTTGCGAGGTCTGTGTGGTGGGGAACTTTATCCGCAGCCGAGAATATTTCTTCTTAATGTGTGGGAGGCAACAGACATGATCCGCATGGAGCAACTATGAATCACCCTGGGGTTGGTAATTGCAAAACGAAATATAGCCTGAAGGTGGGGAGCAACGGAGACGCCAACATTAGAGGAATGGAAACAAGACATGAACTGATGTATGATAGCAGAAAGTATGGTCTATGAAAGCAGGGGGTGCCCCCGAAAGTGGAACCGGATATGGGGCAAATGGAACACTCATAGAGGCAATATTTGTACTTTGCCCTCCACTCCAGGGAACGGGTCCTGCTGGCGGGGAGGTAACATGGATGAAAACGACGAAGAACTCTAATGGGTCACTAATGGTTTGAACTGACTGTTGGAAAGTAATTCAAAATTCTTTTGATTGTCAAATATTCTGGCTACCCTTAACCTCTGTTGTATGACTACCTAACTTTAATAAAAAAGAACTGGAAATAAAAAAAAAAGTTTGGAAGAGTAATCCTTTTACATAGACTCTCCACCCAAAAGAGAACGAGGGGGGCGTATTCTACTGAGTTTATGCTCAAAAAAGCTCAAAAGAGAGTGAATTCCGGAGAATCAGACACCGTTTGAGTTGGCCTGCAAAGAGATCAGCTTGCCAGGGAAGGGAAGAAGCTTTAGCCATAACATTGTACTTGCGACGCAGATTTAGTCGCGCATTTCAGGACAGCATTCAAAAGGATTGGCTGGGGTGGACCATTGAGGAGATGGATGGCCCTAGCTGATTGGCCAGTTTCTTGGAGATTATCTTTTTCTTCACATTTAAACAGGGAATTGGACTGATAGTACCAGTGGAACTGAGTAGTTGAGGAATGACAGTAATGGCACTGTGCCTCAGATCTGCCTGCTTTACTTTCAACTCTAGGAACAGGTGCAAGACTTCAGGAATGCTGAGACTCAACAAGAATTTAGAAGTTCAGCCAGGAGGCCATTGCGACCCCTGAACCTTACCAGACTGCAGGTCACTCAAGACCTTGAAACCACGCCAAGAGTAAGATTGTTATTCAGTCGCAGGCGGTCTCTCTTCTAGAGTACGTGAAGTATGATGCTGTCAAAAAGGCATTTGACAGCAGAATTGTCCTCAGTTAAATGAGAGCTAAGTAGAGATTCCTAGTAATTAAAAGGGTTCACTGACAAAATATCGAAGTATAAAATATAGATGTTAAAAATATCGGAAAAAAATAAAGAATGCAAACATATCGACTCCATATACTTAAACAGGTAAGTACGAAAATATTGAATCAAAAATATCGAAATTAAAAATATAGATGTAAAAAATATCGATTAAAAATATAAATAAAATAAAATAATATATATTAAATATATAAAATATTAATATTATCCTTAACAAACAAAAAATTAATATACATTTTAACTAAATATAAAAATAAACTTAATTTAATAAAATATAAACACACAAACAATAATTTATACATATACATATATTTACTTTAAAATAATTTATGAACTTTATCTTTATTTAATTTTTAAACTTTTAAATTATATAAAAATAAAATATATACATATATCAATAATTTTAAATTTTAAATAAACATTCTATAATTAATTCATACATTAAACTATTAAAAACAATTAAAATGTACATTTCGCAATACAATAAATACAACAGTAGGGAAAATGTTGGATAAAAAGAATAATTAAATTTACTATTCCAACTCCAGTGAATACAACAGTAGGTAAAGTGTTGGATAGTAGAGGGGTAAAAATTACAATTCCCAATCAAGTGTGCAACAGTAGGGAAAGTGTTGAATACCGGAGGGGAAAAATTACTATTCCCACTCCAGTGAGTGCAAAAGTAGGGTAAGTGTTGGATAGCGGAGGAATTAAAATTACTATTCCCACTACAATGAGTGCAACAGTAGGGAAAATGTTGGATAGCGGAGGGGTAAAAATTACTGTTCCCACTCCAGAGAGTGCAACAGTAGGGAAAGTGTTGGATAGCAGAGAAACAAAAATTACTAATAACATTTAAACAATAGAAAAAATTTAAAAAATCATAAAAATAAATAAATAATATTAAAAAATATACGATTAAATATATTAAACATAAAAAGAACACATATAATATAAATTACATTTAACAAAAAGCTACAAATATTATATAAAATAAATTAATAAATACATTTATAAACAATAATTATTTAAAAGGAGCAAATATTAACAAACAAAAAAATTATTTAAAACATAAATGTATTTATTTTATTTCCTACCCTATAACACCACACCAATAAAAAAACACTTCAAAAGTTTTATTTAAATTTATTTCCATAATTAACATAATTAATAATCAATTAAAAAAATATTATTAAAAAAATAAATAAACATTCATTGAATACACATGGTTTAACACTATAATATCCACAACACACACCTAAAATTAATTATAAAATTACCATAAATAATTTCTAATTAATTAATTTAAATTAATTAACAACTAATTATTAATTCATCAATTAAAAATAAATTACTTCTCACCCTTCCCACCATTTACACCTATAAACACCACAACACACACCTAAAATTAATTACACAATGACCATAATTAATTACTGATTAATTATTTAAAATTAATTAACAACTAATTATTAATTCATCAATTAAAAATACATTACTTCTCACCCTTCACACCTATAAACACCGCAACACACACCTAAAACTAATTACACAATTACCATAATTAATTGCCAATTAATTAATTAAAATTAATTAACAAATGATTAATTAATTCATTATAAATTACTTTACACATTTAACACTATAACATCTCAATTAAACAAATATTAATAAATAAAAAATATTCAATAAATTTAATATAATTAAATTACTTCCACCCTATTCCCCTATAAACCCACAACCCGCTACGGAACTAAAAACGCAAAATTCAAATAAACAAAAGTTAATAACTACAAAAATTTTAACACATATAATAAAAATACAAACAATTCTTATACAAAAAAACCCACATCACATACTTATAAAATATATACTTAAATACATAACATTAGTAAAAAATAGATATTTTTAACAACTATATTTTTGCAAACGATATTAAACACTTCGATATTTTAAACATCGATATTACTTACATAACATCGATATTCTTGATCAGGATATTTTGTCTGTCGATACTTCTGTCCCACTATATTTTTACCTCGATATTTGTGCAAGTCGACATTTTTGCATCGATATTCTGTCTCTGCACCAATTAAAAGATCAGGCAATGCTGGCATCTGCACAAATGACTGTGCCTTCGAGTCGGTGATATCACCTATCCATCTACACGCCTCTTTGCGACTCCTAAGACACACTATCATTTCACCAGTTTTTTGTCCCTGTCTCATAAGTTCTTTTCTGCAATGGAGATTAGCAGGCTCCATCTCCACCTCCTAGACTTCTCTCGTATTTTCTTCAGAGCACGGTGGGCCTGGGGGTGGCATTCATGGTAGCACCACCTCCACCCACCCACCGCGCAAACCGTTGATTCCAGGTCTCCAATCTTCTGAACCCTACAACTGACCTTAGGGGTTCTAGGTGATGTTGCGTCCCTCAGAGAATAGATTTTTAGGTTTCCTTTAGGATGACTCTTGACATCTCGGATAGGTGGAATTGTGGGTCAGGTGATCCACAGCCATGTGATCCTGGAGTTCCCAGTCAGGCTCCTCAGTTTGTGGAACTTCACCAGAACTTCCGACTCATGATGGGAGCCTACAGACATTATCAACAGTGAGTTATCTGAGATGCCCCAAGCAAAAACCTAACTTCTCAGGACAGGAAGAGCAGTGTCGCTAGGTATCAAGAGCCAGATGATTCTAGAAAAGGTGCCAAGAGCCCTCTAGTAAAAGCAGTGCTGTGATTGTGAGGCCTAGTTCTGGTGGTCCCAAGAAATCCAGAGGTTACTACAGGCACCGTACTAAAGGACTCAAACTGAAGGGCCAAGTAGCACTTCACTCTCTAGTGAGGCAGAGCAAGGCTTACTCCTAGAAGTGGTGTGAGCTACAAACTCAGACCACAATCAAACAGTCAAATACCCCTTAAAAAATCTATGTCAAATCAGTGCTTTACTTTTATTAAACAAAATACTTGTATGCACAAAAAACAAAATAAATACACATAAAATAAATACTAACAGAGAAAATCAGAACACTTTAGCCACTTTGTAGCCAGAAATCTGTGTTCAAATGTATTTCTATCACTCAGGCTCCAAGCACTATATTTTCTGTCCGTGTTAGGTCTAAGGCAATGCTTTTTCAATGTTTCTCACAAAGACTGGGTCCACGGTCCTGAACTCATTCATGGTCCCAACAGTGAAAGGCGTGTCTCAATATAGATGTCATTTAGGGTTTGCCAGGATCACAGCTAGCCTGCCCCTTGTAGGAAGCTGGCTCTGTATATACTATACCAAAGTGACGTATAGTGTGCATAGAGTCCAGTGGAACCTCAAAGGTAGGCAGAGGTAAAGTTAGATAGCACCTCACTCTCTATTTGTGGTAGTGTGGTCGAGCAGTAAGGCAGTATCAGAGGACAGTGTTAAGCATTTGTTGTACACACTCCGTCAGCAAATGAATTCACACACTCAAAGACTGAACTTCAGACCAATTGTTTTTGTATAAAAATATTCTTTTAGTTATTTTATTTTCTAGAACCAAGCTTTCCTGGCACAGGTAAGTGATAAATACTTTGCAGTTAATGTACAGTTGTAACACAGTTTGGATTGTAATTGTATATGCACTTTGTTTCGACTTACAGTATTGTTTCTGAGAAATGCAATGCCTTGTAAATACAGTACATGTACTTTGAATGGGCTTTTTAGTAAAATACCATGTAAGTTATTTTTTAGATTACTTTTCTTACACAGTGCAGTATGCCTGGATACTGCACTGGGACATATCCTGTAAACAGGCAAGTAAAAGCGTTTTTGTTAGTACAATTTTAAAGAATTTCTTTAGGGTTTCCAACTCCACACTTAAAAACTTTTCATAGAAAAACAGTCAATGTTATCCTATGGAGGAAAATAGTGTTATCGGTTTAAAGGTAAGTACTTTGTTGTGGGAGTTGGTGTTCTGGGGTTAGACTCAGGGGTCCCCCAGGGTCAAGGATGCACTCTTGTTACACCCTCAGCGACACTAGGGCGGCCGGGTGCAGAGGGCTGAGGCCCTATGTTATCCAATAGGGGATAGGGGGCCTCCGGTTGGTGGCTGCTGACGAGCAGGCCACTGGGTTGTGGGAGCAAAGCTCCTGGACTTAATCTCAGGGCGAATGGGGGTTTAGGCCAGCACAAAAGATGCACCCTCAACGGCACTGGGGCGGCTGGGTGCAGAGTGCTGTTTTGGCGTCGGAAGCCCTGTAGCTTTCAATGGGAAGTCTCCAGTTTGCAAAAGCACTGCAGGCTCGGGGACGAAGGTCTTCTGGGTGCGACCACCACTTGGAAAGGTAAGTTGGGATCTTGGGGGTTGGTTAGGCACCGTCGGTTGGGCCACCCAAGGCCATGGGGCGTCGGGTGCAGGGGTGCCTTTTAGGGTCGGATCTTCTTACCAGCTCTTGGTCGCAGTTGGGGGGACCTTCCGGTTTGAGGCTGCAGGCGTCGGCTGGAGGCTTGAGGCGGGTCAGGGGTCGTCGGATCTCGGGTCAGGATCGCTGGGGGGACCTCCTCTTGGTGTTGGGCCACTCGAACTCAGGCCGTGGGCGTCGGGTGCAGAGTGGGGCAGACCCGCGGATCCTTGCGGAACTGGAGTCTGTAGTTTGAACAAATCCGGTGTTCACGGGGGACAGAGTCTTTGGGATTGAAGCAAGGCAGGTCCTCTGGGTTTCTCGAGGTTGCTGGCTGCAGGACACACCGGGATTTCGCTGGAGCAGGTTCGAGGTGGGGACAGGCCAGTATGGCTGGGGCCAAGTCAGTGGGCATCCTCCTATTGTTAGCTTCGGCACGGCTGTTCAGTCCTTCTTCTTCTTTTCTTCTTGCAAGTTCTTGTCTGAGGAAGCAAGGTTCAGGGGTGCCCCTAAATACTAGATTTAGGGACGTTACAGGTAGGTAAAAAGGTTGAGACCAATGGGTCCCTTCCATGGGGTGGGTACACCCCCTATTATGCCACCCTCCAGTGGGAGGGGGGCATAAGCCTTTCCCTGGTTGGCTGGGTCCCCCCATCTGCAAGATGGTGGGGACTGAGAGTTGTGCTTCACCTCGCCTCCCCCACCTGAGGGGTGGAGTTGGCAGAGGTGGGCACACCTCTCTTCCTCACTTGTTTTTCCCACCGGTTCTCCCGCCCAAAGTGGGGGTCAGAACCAGTGGGGACCAGTTGCTGAAAGCAGCAAGTGGCCTGGGGAAGCTCACAAAGGCGGCAAGCCTTTGAAGCTTCCCCTTCGTGAACCCTGCCCATCCTGGGGGAGGAGGCTTGGCACCCCGTCCCAGGATGTGCATTGTTTCAGGCCCCCGAGAGCAGCAGGCTCTCGACCCAGGGGTCCAGGAACATGTCTGGTGGTGGCAGCTGAAAGCAGCCACTCAGCCTGGACACTAGTGGTGGGTCGTTTTTCAGGGGGCATCTCTAAGAGGCCCTCTGTGTGCATTTTTCATTAAATCCCACACTGGCATCAGTGTGGGTTTAATGTGCTGAGAAGTTTGATACCAAACTTCTCAGTTTTCAGTGTAGCCATTATGGTGCTGTGCAGTTCGTAATGACAAACTCCCAGCACATTATATACTCTTAATGGCAGCACTGCACTTACAATGTCTAAGAATGGACTTAGACACTGTAGGGGTACAGGGCTCATGCACCTGTACCCTCACCACTGGTATAGTGCACCCAGCTAGAGGGGTGACTGATCTATGCCAGGGCAGTGGGTTGTAGGCATGGCACACAGGGATGGGTGCCTAGTTGACTCTTCACTTTGTTCTGCACCAAGACACGCAGCCTGCAAAGGCAGTGTGTGAGTGTAATGGTACAGGGCCTCTAAGGGTGGCACAATAAGTGCTGCAGCCCTTAGAGGTCTTCCCTGGTCACAGTGCCCTGGGTACCTGTGGTACCATTTACCAGGGGCTGACCAGTGGCCAGAGATGCCAATTGGGTTTAGGGAAAGAACATAGGCCCTGGGTACCTGATTAGCAGGAGCCTTGGGCACACTCAGTCAAAGCACATCAGCAGTTCAGCAAAAAGTGGGGGCTACCATGCAGAAAGAGGGCACTTTCTCACACCCCTTGCGACCCCTGGCTCTGCCTTTGCGACCCCTGACCTCAGAGGTGGCAAAATATGTACCAGGAGCACAGCAGCAGCTCATTCTTATGGGCGTCAGTTGGGGCTCCACTCGCCACTCTTTCTGTCAATTTGTTTAGTACATAGACCCCATTTTTTACAGTCAGGGTTGTGGGTGGCCCGAGGGCGATCTTGTGCTCGCAGAGGTGGCCCCACGCATGTCCTTCTCCGGGCAAAAGAAAGAAGTAAAGCTGCGCTGACCCCCAGGCCCTGGCGCACTCTTTAAGGAGTAGCAGCAGAGCGTCACACACTCAGTTTTCATTTCTTGGCTTAAAAAAGGCAAATCTTTAAAGATGCATCTCTCTAGCCCTGCTCGGCCGATTGTCTTCATCTTAGGCTTGTTTTGCTCCTGATGGCCAGGCCTAGGCACCAGGAGCATTTTCACCAGGCATCCTGGCCTCTAAAGGAGAGTATTTTGTGGAGGAGCTGGATTTTCTAGTTCCCTGAGCTAGCCTTCTCCTCTGCCTGGCTCCTGATGCTCTTCTCCTGCTGGTGGGGGCATCTTCCGTAGCCTCTCTGCTGCTAGACAGCAGATTACCCCCCTGCCTACACTCCCCACTCTGCAGAGCCTGCAGAGCACCCCCCTGCCTACACTCCCCACTCTGCAGAGCCTGCAAATCACCCCCCTGCCTACACTCCCCACTCCGCAGAGCCTGCAGATCACCCCCCTGCCTACACTCCCCACTCCGCAGAGCCTGCAGAGTACCCCCCTGCCTACACTCCCCACTCTGCAGAGCCTGCAGAGCACTCAGATGTGTAGCAAGCTGGCTCTGTATATACTATACCAAAGTGAGGTATAGTGTGCACAGAGTCCAATGGAACCCCAAAGGTAGGCAGAGGTAAAGTTAGATAGCACCTCACTCTCTATTTGTGGTAGTGTGGTCGAGCAGTAAGGCTGTATCAGAGGACAGTGTTAAGCACTTGTTGTACCCACTCAATCAGCAAATGAATTCACACACTCAAAGACTGAACTCAGAACAATTTGTATCAAAAATATTATTTAAGTTATTTTATTTATAGAACGAAGCAGGACTTGGTACAGGTAAATATGAGTGTACTTTTCAAGACAGATTGTTAAAAAGTAAGCTAGATGAATAATGACTTTTCTTACAGGTTTGTAGAAATGTGCAAATACAGTTGTAATTACTTTCGATTACTTTTTACATTACTTTTCAGGATTACTTTTTCTACTCAGTGTGATATGCTTAAATATCACACTGGTACATATCCTAGATAAAATGAGAGTAAAACAGTTTTTGTCAAAACACAGTTTCTTAGGTTTCCATACAAACCACCCTCAACAGTTTTTCAGAGGAAACAGTCAATGCACTCCTATGGGGAAAATAGGGTTAATGTTTTGCAGGTAAGTAAACGGTCTTGAGGGTTGAGTTTCTGGGGTTAGAACAAGGGTTCCACCAGGGTCAAGGATGCATTCAAAAACCACCCTCAGCGGCACTAGGACGGCGGAGTGCAGAGTGCTGAGGCCCAATGTTAGCCTATGGGGCTAGGGGGCCGTCGGTTGGTGGCTGCTCACGAGTAACCCTGGGCGTAGTTTGCGAAGTAGCGCTACGCAAAGCTACGCGAAGTGCACTTCGCACTACGCGAGCTACGCGTAGCACTACGCGAACTGCGTAGTGCGCTGTTCGCAATGATTGCACAGTGCCGGATGCTTGTCCGCACTGTGCAATCATTGAAAACGGCATCTTGCACAGTGCGAGCTGTCTTTTGCTGCCGCTTGAGTAGATTTTTACTCGAGCGGCAGCTTTCTCAACGCTGACTGGTAGTTTCTCATCGCGAGCGGTCGCGAGCATACGCGACCACTCGCAATGAGAAACCTGACCTCCCCGCGTTGAGAATCTCGCCGGGAGGTTTATTTTCCACGCTCGCGATCGGCAACCTGATGTTGCTGATCGCGAACGAGGAAAAAGTCTCGCCGGGATGTCATTTTGCTTGCTCGCGGTCGCCAACTTGACATTGAGGACCGCGAGCAAGCAAAAAATGACCGCTGCACTGCGCTACGCTACGCTACGCGTGTTTGCACTGTGCTACGTGCAATTCGCGAAGTAGCGCAAACTTCGCAAACTACGCGAGCGTAGCGTAGTGCTTTGCCCAGGGTTACTCACGAGCAGGTCACAACGTTGAGGAAGCAAAGCTCCTAGAGGTAAGCTCAGGGCAAAGGGGGATCCACGTTAGCACACAGGGTGCACCCACAGTGGCACATGGGCGGCCGGGTGCAGGGTGCTGGATCGACATCGGGAGCCCTGTTGGTTTCAATGGGGAAGCTCCGGTCAGAGCAAACACTGCAGGCTCGGGCATGAAGATCTTCTGGAGGCAACCACTGGTTGGAGAGGTAAGTTGGGATGTCAAGGGATGCCGGGACACTGTCGGTTGGGCCACCCAAGGCCATGGGGCGCCGGGTACAGGGGTGTCTTTTGGCGTCGGTATTCCTTACCGGCTCCGTTCGTGGTTGGGGGAATCCTCTAGATAGAGGCTGCAAGCGTCGTCGGGAGACTTGAGGTAGGTCAGGGATCACCAGATCCCAGGTCAGGATCACCGGGGAGACCTCCTCGTGGTGTTGGGCCACTCGAACACGGGCCGTGGGCGTCGGGTGCAGAGTGGTGCAGACTCGCGGATGTTTCTTGAGCAAGTCTGGTGCTCACGGGAGACAAAGTCTTTTTAGGGAAGACAGGGCAGGTCCTCCGGGTTCTGGGGGGCCGCCGGCTGCAGGACACGCTGGGATTCCGCTGGAGCAGGTCGAGGTCGGGACAGGCCGGTAGGGCTGGGGCCAAGGCAGTTGGTGTCCTCCTCTTTTTCCTTCAGCACGGCTCTTCGTCCTTCTTCTTCTTCTTCTTGCTTGTCTGAAGAGGAAAGGTTCGGGGTTCCCCTAAATACTAAATTTACTAAATTTAGGGGCGTTTCAGGTAGGTACAGGTTGGGATGAATGGGTCCCTTTCTTGGGATGGGTACACCCCCTATTATGACACCCTCCAGTGGGAGGGGGGCATAACCCTCATTCTGGTTGGCTGGGTCCCCCCATATTCAAGATGGTGGGGACTGAGATTTGTGCTTCACCTTGCCTCCCCCACCTGAGGGGTGGGGTTGGCAAAGGTGGCCACACCTCTCCTCCTATCTTGGTTTTCCCACCGATTCTCCCACCCAAAGTGGGGGTCAGAACCGGTGGGGGCCAGTTGCTGGGAGCAGCAAATGGCTGGGTCAGCTCACAAAGGCGGCAAGCCTTTGAAGCTTCCCCTTCGAAGCTATCCTAGCCCAGGTGTAGGGTGAAGTGCTAATTAACAGATGCAGATTTCGTCCCCACCCCTTTTCATTTTCCAGGAACTGAGTCGAGCACTTTTCATTGTCTTTTTGTGTGGGAGACCTTTGACACCTCTGCTGGGGAGTAGACTGATTAACTTGGCCCAGGAAGGGGGACACAGATCTGGAATATGCTTATGAGCTGAGCCAGAGAAATATGACAAATAATGAAGTCCCATAAATGTGGATGTGAGTTATCGGGGAATGCAAATTCAAACTAATCATGCATGCTTTATCCTTGTTTGGTACTGTGCTGAACTATGTAGACCTAAGTCGAGCAAAACTGTACTTTAGGGCCCATTTCGTCTATATGTATAATACAGTGAAAACACCATAGATTTTCCTGTAAGCCCTACAAATCTACACTATGAATGCCCACTCATTATAAGGCATACCCCAGGTCAGCACCAATCCTTGCAGAGTCCCTTCTGCAACAGGCTACCTGTGCGCAAATACTGGGCAACATACAACAGTAGTCTCACTAGCAGACTCTGCACCTATGAGCACACATGTGCGCTCATCTGTAACCAGCCCAGTGCCTCTTGCCCTAGCTGGGTAGGTTAACATGCTCTGTCCAATTACTGTGAATTTACTGTGAGTGAAACTCACGTAGTGAGACTCGCTCATAGTAAAAGTCTAAAAACCGGGCAGTCAAATGCAAAATTCCTGCTGTAGTTCATGAGCCGAACCCATTTGCTACAGAGACACTCTGCAACAGACCATTGAAACTCCCACTGAACAAATTAGGCAGGTCAAGCTGGCTCAGTACACTACTTTGGGGAAACTAACAGAGGCTCCAGCTCAACTTGGAACAGGTCCGCAGATTCCCTCTGTACTTTTATAAAAGTACACCCTGTAGTTTTCTAAAAGTGACCTTGCAACAGTTGCCCCAGCAGCTAATTGCCTACCAACCAATGGGGCCATTATCTAGGGCTCCTGTTAATAAGTGATATTCAAGCAGCCTGTCAGACTGCCAAACCTACAGGCAACACCCCATATATGGAAGTAAAATGACTTATTTTAGAAAACATGGCTAAAGATTCAGAGACTTATCGAGTTAGGTTTAGAAGGGAGAGATACCTCCCGGATGAAACTCTGTGCACTTTTTATTGTAAAATCAAGGACTTAGGAGATACATGGTTAAAACCCAAAAGTTCTACTAAAGAGTAAATTAATTATAAAGTTTACATACAACGATTTTTAAATGCTCTACTCTTTGACATTCAGCGATGGGTCAACAACAGCAGACAACCCAGTGATCTCTCATTGTCTGCTGCCAGTGAAGTGACTAGTGCCTGTGCCAGAACTCATGATACTCCAGTTACACGAGAGGACTGTGCCTGAGGTCAGAAGCATGGTAACGGCAAAAAAACAATCAAAAGACCTGTGGGGCCTACGACGAAGGTTCATGGTAATATAGCAACTAGAAACCCCAAGGACCACCTACTCACAACCCACAATGTTTAGAGGGTTTTGTGCAGTCCTGTTTCGTGCATTATTAACAACAAACAGAATGTAGCTTTACACTTGTATACGCATGTACACACTGATATAGCATTAGTGTCTTTAAAACAAATTCCCTACGATGGGCACACGTGTGTTTTGCTGACCTTTGTTAACGAGCCGTCACTTTGGGCCTTGCAGCCATCATTTTAAAAATGGATGTGTCTTCTGCCTTCTTCCTGAGCATGTCACCGTTTGTTATTTCTGCAGCACATTGTTCATCCTGTTCTTGATTAATCTTCCAGTCACAAGACTGTAACTATATTTCAAGGTCCCCCCGCTAGCTCACTGGACCCTATACATTCATAACAGCTTACCACCATCCACCATCTCCAGATAGCATTAGCATAGACTGGGCGGAATTAATATTCATGAGGTGGGATAGTGCTTAGGTGCTAAGGCAATAGGACGGCTACTAAAACTGGGCTCTGATTTGCTGACAATTGAACATATTTGATCGTTTCACAATGAATCTGCAGTTTCACTCATTTCATATGTGAAAATAATGTATACAAACCCTCCATTTTGGGGTGACCCAGAAGACGTCCCTGGAGATTGCGATGCTGCTAGGGATGCTGTACGCTTCTCTCTTGATTTTGCTGCCCACCTGGGACATAGAATGTTTTTGATTTGACCCTCCTATGTAATACCCTATTTGCTGAGAGCCTTCATCATATTGACTTTGTAGTGCATTTCTTTTGGATTTTTTGTAATAAATCCTTTAAACTATCCCGCCGATCTAGAACTCAGCCCTTTTACTTAGGTGACTGTCTTTCTGCTATTTTGATGTGTCGGAAGTGCCTTACCTTCGGGACAGACTGCCTCATGAAACTGAGGTTTAACACCTTCTCCCATTTATTAAACCGTGGGCATTCTGTTGAGGTAAATTCTGGGGTGTCACAATTACAGGGTCCCCGGCGCCCAGAGGGACGGGAGCATATTGCCGGTCTTTGTACGAAAAAGAACTAAGAAGAGGCAATGGATATCAGCCTGGTTCATAAGCCTATTACTATACCAGAGAATCGCCCCCTTATCACTCTCAACCTCAAGTTAATGGCCAGACTATAAATGCTTTATTGGACACGGGGTGTAGACAGTCAGTTGTTCAAGACACATTTGTTCAGTCACTTCAGCTGGTGCCAAAGCAGAAAGTGGCTATCAGATGTGCGGAAGGGTGGTCGCCGGGAATACCCAGCTGCTCAAGTATGTGTAAAGAGAAATCCAGATGTGGAAGTCACCACCCAAGTAGTGGTAGTGCTAGATTTACTAAAGCCCTTAGGCATAGGGACCAGTTATCACCAATTTGATCCCATGTGAGGTAAGCGGGCTTGGGGCGGTGGCTGACAGAGGTTCCCTTCTCAGGCGAAGAGCTGTCTTTCTTAACTCAGAAATCTATCAAACTAAGGGAGAGAGAGAGAAGACAGGATAGGAAAAAGGGTACTCAAGAGTGCAGTTCACTTCTAACTTATGACATTTATCAGGCAGATAAGGACTTCCAGGCTGCTCAGTGAGAGGACCAGCTGTTGCCAAATGCCTGGGAGGAAGCACAGGAAACAGAAAGAGACTGACGTTGGACCCTGTTTTTGTCTTAAGGATGGATTGTTGTACAGCAAGGCTGTAAAGGAACAATCTCCTCAACTTTTAATACCGCAGCCTTTGAAAGAAAATATATTGTTTTTAGCTCCATGTGAGGGCTCTTTGGGACTGAGAAGACAAAAAAAGAGTATTGTTGAACACTTTTATTTGCCAGGAATGTTTCTCTCCCCTTAAGAAATATTTCAAGGAGGGCCAAACAGCTGGACTGCCAATCCTTATAAACCTCTAAAAGCACCCTTGCCCAAAATATGCTTAGGGATAGACCTAGTTGGTCCTCGAGTTCCTTCCAGCAAAGGGTAAAGATATATGTATATATATCAGTGGACCAAGCCACCCGTTATCCAGAGGCTGTACCTTTGAGACAGATAAGCCCCTCTCAAATGGCCTGAGCGATGATTAAAGTCCTCTCAGATACCAGGTATGTACCAGGGCACTTCCTTTGTATCTAAACTAATGGCTCAAATATCCTAACAGTTGGAGGTAAATTAATTTTATATGTTCTCATATCACCCCTTAAAAGTTTTATCACTGGAGCGATATAAAATGACTTTAAAACTGATGCTCAAGAAACTTTGTGGTTTAGAAGAAAAGAACTGGGATAAGATGTGGCCCTTGGCTCTTTTTTCTATTTGTTGTCCGACTCAGGTAGTCTAGGGTTCTCATCTTTTGAGTTACTTTTTGGCAGAAATCTAAGAACCCTTTTCTAATGGTAACTGGAAATCACCTATTGTCCTGATGCCAAAGCCAGGTGGGTCAGTCAGCATTTGTATTGATTTTCATAAAGTTAAACATATTTCAGCTAACCTCTCTGGTGGAAACATGCTTTCTCACCTCCGTGGCTTAGCATCTGACCACTGCCCTGAGATTAACTGTTCTACCTCCATTTCATTAGACGCCATCAATTGACAACTTATTCACTGCTGAAACTTATACTACCTATGCCCTCGAACAATTGTAATTCTATGCCTTGTGTAATCTGCTAATTTGTAATTTTGGACCTTATTTAACGACCTTAAGGAATGATTAGATACTCTGTAATTTTGGACCTTATGTTGCGACTTATGTTTTACTGTAATACACCTTATGTTAAGACATAACAAAAAAACAGGACAGCGAGCCATGAAAACTGCACCTCCTCCTTGTCCACAATATATATCAAAGATTTTGTATTGATTAAAGATCTGTGTGCATTCACTAAATACATCCGCTGCCCAAGGATGCGACCATGCGGTCAAACATACTGAAAATACAACTAGCGATGCACCACAAGAGATATGGGTACCAATCAGATTTCAAGGACAAATTTATCAATTCTTCTTTTTATTTTCACTTGTAAAAGCATCCAAAAGCTGTTTTGCGCTGTAACCATTGGCTGCTTTTACATCTCTAGTTGTGTTTTCACCTTATGTAAGGACTTCTTGTAACAACCTATGTTTTATTGTAAAGCGCTCGAGCACCTTAGGGTAATGTCTGTGCTATATAAAAATGCATAAATAAACAAGTAAATACTTAGATACATTTCTAAATTTGATTCTTACCCACTACCTTGCACCAATGAGATGACTGAACAGTTAGGGGAATAGCGATATTGTACCACCCTTGATCTCATGAAGGGATATTGGCAAATCCCCTTTGCCCACAAAAATAGTGTTTTCTACCCCAAATGCTCTGTATCAGTTTGCAGTCTTCCCTTATGGGCTGCATGGAGCCCCCGACACATTTCAAAGATTAAAAAATTGGCTGCTGCAAAAATACCAACAACGTTTCTTGCGTATTTAGATAATATTGTTATAAATAGTAAGTGTTAGGAAAACATTTACAAGACTTACAAGCAGAAAAAAAGTAAAGTGGCCACTAATCATGTTAGGCCCTTGGGCTATCTACTGGGTGACGGATGTATTAAACCACAAGAGGAAAAAGTTACGGCCGTCAATGAGCTCTCATTTGACTAAAACTAAGGACATAGAGCTTTTTTGGGCATCTTTGGACACTATTAACGATTTATTCCCCAGATCTCTCAGATAGCAGCCCCGTGTCTCTTCCTTTGCTTGATCCAGTCGCCCAGGATTCAGGTATCACTAGCCTAAGGGTGGCTGGTATACTCCGCCACATTCCATCTGCCGTATTACCAGTGCATTATATCCAATGGAACTTGTAATACGGCGGACGGGATATCCGTCAGATTTGTGACAGAGTATCCCATCCGCCAAGATCCAAATCAGGCCTTTTGTGTCTTCACACCGTCCCTGTGCGCATGTCTTCTATATCATACTTTAAAAAAACTAAAAGGCAAGCTGCAACAAATCTAGAACATGGCTGCATGACAAGTTTTTAACACATTACCCCATCCCTCAAAGTCCTAAATTGGCTACATGTAGTAAAAAGAATGATTTACAAAGTTCTCTGCATGGTGCACTGGGTGACCCACGGAAGACGACCTGTCTTCCACATTTGAAACTGCACAAAGGAATAGTGTGGAAAAGTATGTCTGTTGTCTTGCCATTAGCTCAGCCATTTTGCGCTTCATCCTCCATTGCGACCTCTCTACAGGGGTCACAAATGCTCTGTGGCTTCACATCTTGATTCACCTCACCTCTGCACTGCCACCAACGCCCTGTTCCTGACCTGACCTGCCGCCACCTGCCTGAACTCATGCTAAACCAGCCGAGCAGGACTGTCCGTGCCCTTGTTGCCACAATCTGACTGAACTCTTGCTAACCCCAGTTGAACAGGACTGTTCACCTGCGCTTACTGTCCTCACCCTGCCCTTCGCCCTACAGGGCTTGACAGCTACTATCTTCTGACTTATCAGATTGTCCTCTGCTTGTTGTGTAATTAAGGGTTTCACCTACACCCTGCAGGGGCCCAACAGTGATCATCTGCTAGCTTATCAGATTGACCTCTGATTGTTGTGTAATTATGGGTTTCACCTACGCCCTGCAGGGGCCCAAGAGTGACCATCTGCTAACTTATCAGATTGACCTCTGCCTGTATAATTATGGTGTTCATTGTTTTCTGTATACATCCCCCCTTTTCATAATCATGGTGTTCTTTCTTTACTATACACGCATAGGGTGGGGATGAAGGGTATATAAGACGTGGAACCAAAGTGCTTGGCAGATTGCCTCCTCAGACAAGCTGCGGGTGTCTGTTGCTTGATGCTCTCTCTCTCCATCTCATGAGATTGTAATAAATATCCTTTCTCTCGGCGCTCCAGTGTTGGTCTCTGTTTGTATCCCGGACCCGTGGACGAAGGGTGGACCCTGCACCTTTGGGTGGTCTTCCAAGGAGACCCCCAAATCCACAATAGCTTCAGGTCCAGCATGGCTCCACCCCTGATCATCCCCCATTTTAATAACGGAGCATTGGAGGTAGCACTGCCTCAGTACAAACAGATCAGCTCTGGAACAAGCAGCCAAGAGGACATGCCCGCTCAGTATCCATCAAGAGTTCCAAAATCCATGCCTGGCTCTTCCTACGTCATGACTCGAGAACCTCGCAGACTATGAGACACTGGTTTGTAAACGCTGCATGAAGATGTATCCCTCGCAGCCTTTTCGCATAAAGCCTCACACATATGGCACTGCTACATGCTGCTGGGAAAGAGGGGGATCGCGTTGGATGCTGGTTCTGGCAGCTATTTCTGGGCCTGATCTGGGATCTGGCTGACAAAGGGAAATATGCTGAAGTTGTCTTGGTGTCAATTTCAAAACGGGACACAATTCAGCAAAGCCCATACAATTGTGTGAATTCCGTTTGGTGAAGCAACCTGCAGGCAGGGAGGGGCTTTCTTATTTTCACTTTCAGTCGAACACAAAACAGAGGCCTGATTTAAAGGGAAATCAGCCCATCTTTTGTTCAAGTATTACCGTGGCTAAGAGATATCTGTAGCCTAATGCCTAGATTCCAATGCAGTGGAAGGAAACAAAGGCACACAGCTTATCACTTTACAAGTACTTTAATAAAAATATGGCTTTGAGGCAAGTTTTTGACTTTGATCAACACCCCTTTGTAAGAGATGTGCATGCATTGTAAGAATGTAAGCTTTGTCTATGTGTATGAGTAATTACACCAACAATAGGTTTAAATTCCACCTGCTAATTTTTTATTTTATTTTTATTTAGTTCTTTCATAGCGCTACTCGTCTCACTGTAGGGTATCAGAGCACTTTACATCACACACATAGACACAATAAATCATACAAGTGTGTAATACAACGTACAGGGTTATAAGGTATAGGAGTCACACAGCATCCACACTTGAAGGCATTGTGTGTTAAGAGCGAACGGTCGGGAGAAACAGAAAGTCAGGATATAAAACATTACGTGATGTTGGGGTTTGTCTGTATTAACAAGACTTCATTGATTCCCAGAGGAGCCTTCTTTGCAATCTTAGAATAACCACAGATTGAGAAAAAAACATAAGGACCTAAAGCTATGATGTACAGTTTGCCTGCAGCTCCTTGATGCCGTAAATAGCTCACTGAGCTATTTTAGAAGAATTACAACTTGTGAACTGGAAGTAACAAAATGACCTCAGTGTTAAACGCAGCAGCCCACTTTCCTAAGTGCATAACATGCAAATCTGTGATCTGCATGTCACACAATGTGCTTTGTAGCAGGTACATTAACCCGCTATGCTACTTCAGGAGTCAGAAGTGTGATAGGACAAAACACAGAACTCTCCCAGAACTACATTGACCTCCAGAGTTGTCTTACCGCTATTATAATCCTCTCAAAATTGCTGGGCAAAATCGATGCGTCCCTGTTACGGAGTGATTCTCGTGTCACCCACTAGGTGGCAGTGCCCGACAGCCTTTTGGTACCCAGGAATGTGAGGGAACTCGGATGATGGACTGCCTCCGATGATGCTCAGTCCGGGAGTGAGCCTGGTTGGGATCAGAACCGCCGACGAGCTGAGAGGCCCAGGAACGGATGCAAGGTCAAGAGGTCACAAGTTTACCCAGTCCAGGGATAAATAAACAGGTTCACGAAGTCCATAATCCAAAGTGAGACACGGTGCCCTGGAAGAGCTGCTGACTGCAGGAGGCGGAAACACGAGGCCTCGGAGACCCCTTACAGGGGAAGTGCTGAGTGTGAGCCTGGCCTGGGGCGCATCACTGACCCGGGGCCTTTCCTGCCTGAGGATCACTCCTCACACCTGTGCCCATGGCCAGACCACCTCTGATAGTCACACCCACGCTCCTCATCCAATCTACACCATCCCGGTACTCCAATCTTATCTCCTCCCCCCTATCCCTACCTGCAACCCCCCTATTTTGTTCACCTCTCCTCCAACCTCCTCCCCTAGTCAACTTTACTTACGTTCCCCCTATTCCCTACTCGTCTCCTCTTTTCTACCCCCTCCTCCCTTCGCTATGTACCCCGAGTTCTTCACAAACCCTTTGCATCTCTCTCTTCCTCCCCCCACTCCGCCAGTAATGCTGTGCTACCCCTTTCCCCTTGGTAACCCTTTCCCTCCCTCGGACCCAGCAGAACCACTTTCTCTCTTCAACTTCCCTATCTCCCAACCCCCTCACTCTGCCAGGTGCCCGTTCCCTCACATCCACCTCACCTAGCTTACAGGACCCCTCCAACCCCCTCCCTCTCTTCCTCCCAAACCTCCTCCCTTCCTATGACTCCACACATTCCCCCCCTCCCTTTCCGCCCCACCGCCTCGTTCCTCACCTATCTTCCCCTAATTATGTCCTCAATTCCTATCCTTCTTGCAACGTCAACAAAGACAACTCTCCTTTCACCTCTGATGCACCAACGCCCGCACTCAACCACCACCTTTGCCCACCCCTGAACCCTGTACCCCAACTCCCCTCCCGTACCCCCACCTCTCCCTGCCCTCCGCCGCCAATTGCACCCCCTCCTGTTTCTATCGAGCCACCCAACATGCCGTGCTCTGCCCTACTCTCTCTGGAAAATAAGCTAGGTTCTCTCATCACCTCCATCTCCCAGCTTGAAGCTACCATCTCACTCTTAAGCTCCAAGCTTTCCACCTTTCCATACACCTCAATTCCTTTGGAAAACACTCACATTCCCACGAGATGCACCTCGCCCCCACACCCCAAAATAGCCAATCATAACCTGTCGTCTGCAAACATCGCAAACTCACTCAAGTCCTCGAACGCCACCCTTCTTCCACTTTCCTCTCCAAGTAACCCTACTATCTACACTATTCCGACCATCTCCTCTGTCAGAACCAATCATCCACCTAAATCCTCCCGGGCACCCTCATATAAGTACAATATCCCTATCCCCCCTCATAGCCCAAGTGCCCCCGTCACCAAAACAGTCTCGACAGAGTTGCGCTGTCTGCTCCACAACTGCAGATCTGCAATAAAACACAAACTTGAAATCTCCGATACCATCACCCTTCACAATATCGACATGCTCTTCCTCACAGAGACCTGGTTCAACGATACCTCTCACTCTATGTTTGATCTCCTATTACCCACAGGCTATTCTATATTTAGAAATGACAGAATAGACAAAGTTGGGGGAGGTGTTGCAGTCATCTTTAGAAACTCCCTTCAACTTAAGGCTTTTCCTAACAGCTCCTTCCATACTTTTTAATGCCTATCTCTGGAGCTTCAATTGCACCAACGCTCACCCCTCAGATTCCATGCCATTTACCGCCCGCCTGGTAGCGGCCCTTCGTTTATGGAGGAACTCACCGACTTCATCAGCGACCAATACTCGCAAAGTGACAGTCAGATCTTCGTGGGTGACTTCAATCTCCACTGGGGCTCGCTGGATGACTCTTCTGCGAATATGCTGGCCACCTTTCTCTCTGCAAACGATTTTATCCAACACTGCACAGAAACAACACACTCTAAGGGCTCAATCCTGGACCTAGTTATTTCTAAAGCAGGCATGCTTACTATCGCTATCCCTATTCATGTAGACTGGTCTGACCACCTCCTCATCCCATTCTCTCTTCACCTATCTCACTCTATAACTCTCGGCCAACCTAAGAGGACTACTTCCTGGTTCCGTAACACGAAAAATATTGACCTCGGTACCCTCTGTGACTCGGCTTTGCTATCACTTCCAAGGCTAGACCCGAACCTGGATGTGAATGAACTCACCTCACAATGCCTCTCAGTCCTTGCAGTCGAAATCAATAACGTCGCTCCTCTTCAAAGCAAAAGGAAAAGGCCTACTCCTCAGCACCTTGGTTCAACAAATTCCTTTATGAAGAAAGGAAGTACCTAAGAATCCTGGAGAAACAATGGAGACAAGCGCCCTCCACCAATAATTTGGCCACGCTTCGTTCAGCAAGTACCACAAGCACATCTTCCTTGAAAAAGCATCGCACTTCAGAACCCTCCTCGACTCAGCCAAAAATAGACCCAAAAAACTATTCGACCTCATCAAGAATCCAAACTGCCCTCCCCCAACCTCCAAGTTGGAGGATTCTACAAAGAAAGCAGCGGACTTCGCTTTATTCTTTGACGAAAAAGTGAAATCACCTGTGGATCAGGTCATTCATCCTACCCCTCCAGAGGAGCGCAAATCCTTAGCCATTTGGCAGAACTTTGACTCCATCTCTGAAGATGCCCTCCTCAAATGCATCCTCGAAACAAAGCCCTCCAACCATTCTCTTGACCCCATCCCTAGTGCCATTGCAATCGACTTCTACACCCATTCTCTTTCCTATTGGACCACTCTGGTTAACCTCTCCCTCTGTCAAGGCTCCCTTCCTGTTCCCTTCAAAACTGGGCAGGTTACCCCTCTTCTTAAAAACCCACTGCGGATGCGAACGACCTCTACAACTTCCACCCCATTACTAACCTACCTTTTCTTGCGAAAATCACTGAAAGATGTGTAGCGAAACAACTTTCCCGTCATATCAAGGACAATGATCTTCTTGACAATTTCCAGTCTGGCTTCATTCAAAACTGCAGCACTGAAACAGCCCTGCTGCAAGTGATTGATGACGCACTGCGGATACTCGATTCAGGGAGTCTTGTCTTCTAATTCTCCTTGACCTTTCTGCAGCCTTTGACACTGTCAATCACAACACTCTCCTTAACACTCTTCAACAGAGAATGGGCATGGAAGGCACAGTGCTTAAATGGTTTGCTTCCTTCCTCTCTGATAGATCCCAAATGATCAAAATAGCAAACAGTCTTTCATCTCCTTTGGCGGTTGGTCAAGGTGTTCCTCAAGGCTCTATACTTGCACCCACTTTGTTCAACCTCTATTTGGAACCATTGGGAAATCTCCTAAGTAAATCTGGGATCCTCTATCATCTCTATGTGGACGACACTCAAATCTACCTCATAGTCCTGCTGTGCTCCATGTCTTTAGTTGGCATCCAACTGGCTGCTTGAGTTTCATTAAACTTGTTGCTCTTCATGTGTAAACGCGATGAGTTCTTAGTTCCAGATCGTCGCCATAAATAATGTAGTGGTCTGGCCCCACGTGTACAGCATACAAAGAAGACGTGGCCGGTTTCCAGTTGATGTAGTTTATTAAACAGATGCTGTAAGCTGTAACAGGCCCCACCAGGAGCAGCCTCCTAGCTGCTCAGCCCATCTTCCCAACTGTCTCACACACCACAGGCACCCAAGCATTCCACTCACACTGACATTCTACACGGAACACTCACACTGGCTGAGCAGCTAGGTAGAGGGAACATAATGACATGACCTGAGGATACTACAGTGTCCTCCACACATGATCTCTCCATCCTAAACTCTACTCTCAACTCCATTCAAAACTGGATGTTCACTCATCAACTGATTCTGAATCCCTCCAAAACTGAATTCCTCCCCCTCTCCCCTCCTCACTCTCTCCTCCTCCGGTTCAATCATGGATGGATCAGATGAATCTACTTAACAATAAACCCATCATTGTTGACAGCGCAAAATCCCTTGGTGTCGTACTCGACAAAAAACTCAATCTACTCTCCCACATCAATTCCATTGCAAAGTCTGCTCGATACCAACTGCGCTTTCTCTGGGGGATTCGACGCTTCTTCCCAGAGCAAGACCGAAAAACCCTGGTCCAATCGCTGGTTCTCTCTAGATTGGAATACTGCAATTCTCTTCTTACTGGCCTCCCCAAATCCCACCTGTCCCCCCTTAAATCTGTTCTCCATTCAGCAGCTCGTTTCATATATGGGACCAAAAGAAGCGACCACATCACACCCATTTTATCTTCTCTCCGTTGGCTTCCCATCGAGGCAAGATCTATCTACAAGACTGCCTGTATCACCCACAAAGCCTTGCATTCCTCCTCTCCTCGCTACTTGGCGAATAAACTGAAACTCTCTGGAGGCTCTAGACCATCACGTAATGCGGAAAATGTATTGCTTGAACCTCCCACTTTCAAAAAGGAAAGATCGATGGCCCAATCCTTCTCAGGCAACGCGGTGAGAATCTGGAACTCACTTCCGCCTCAGCTCCGGACCACCACCTCTTCCCGGTCCTTCAAAACTGACCTCAAATTTCTTCTTCTTCAAAGACACCTCCAAATCTAACTCACGCCCTCTCTACTCCCTCAAGGAAGTTCTTCCACTATAGGAAATTCTGTACTCCATGCCTATAGAAGTGCCTTCCCAGTGTGTTCTGAGTGACTGCCACTTATTGCAGTATTATACCTCGATTTGTATTTTGTATCTTATGTATCATGCACACTTGTCACTTTTTCCTCTTGTAACGTATCATTTGCTACCTCTTTTTGTATCTTGTTTGCTTTTGTAATATGCACAATTGTCACTTTTTCCTCATGTAACGTAACGTTTGCTTTTGTAACATGCCCACTTGTAATTTTCTCCTCATGTAATGTTACTATTCCTATTGTGAAGCGCTCCGACACCATCGGGTAAAGTCCGCGCTATATAAAAACGCATAAAATAAAATAAAATAAAATAAACCCAGCAGCAGTGCCACAAGGGCTGCAGGCCTAACACCACCCGGGCAGTAACTACTGTCGGGTCCTGTGTTTATATGTAACTAGTGGCCCTCGGCAGACTCCTTGCGTGTATTATGTAATCTGGTGGGTGTGGCTAAGTTTGTGACGCAGTGCGTTGAGTTAACGGTTGCATGCTGAAGAATAAAGACGTGCAAACCAGAGCTCCGTGTGCGGCGTGGTCTGTTACCTGCTCCCGGGCTGGGGAGGACGCTACAACTGGCGTCAAGATAGGGGATACGTGACCCGAAGGGTACAAGACTGCTGTCCCTGAGAGTGTGCCATGGTCCAGAAAACTGCTCGTGCTCGCCACGTGCGCCTCAAGAAGCAGTCTACCGTTGCCGTATGTGGAGCCAAAGCACAACTCCAGCTTTTGAGAGGCCCTCGACGAAGGTGAAGGCCCCACAGAAGAGCGTGTCAGTAAGTCTGCCAAAAATCTACTGGTAAGGCCGAACGAAGAGATACTGCGCCACAGTATAACACAGAGCCAGCACTGATACAAAGCAGAAACGCTAAAGACAGTGACCCAAAGAGCTAAAGGCAGCAATGTTATGTTATGGGGTTTTGTTGAGCGCACATTTTGCCCGAAGGTCTCAAAGCGCTAGCCTGTCACGGGAAACAGTGATGGAAAGGAGAGGAGGGCTGACTGAGAAAAAAGAAGACTCAAAACAGCCAGGTCTTGAGAGCCTTGCGGAACTTTCTGTGGTCGGTCTCAATACGAAGATGCAGAGGGAGTGCGTTCCATAGGGTGGGGGCAAGATAAGAGAAAGATCTGCCGCCATTCCTGGTGGTGCGGATCTTGGATGGAATAAGAAGATGTTTATTAGCAGATCGAAGAGTTCTGGAGGGGTTGCACCTTTTCAGTTTATTGGCAAAATAGTGAGGGCCGTGCCCACAGAGGGTTTTGTAGACCAGACAGTTAATCTTGATTTAATACGTTTTCTGATAGGGAGCCAGTGGAGAGCTCTCAGACTGGGTATCGAAGGAGATCGAGATGGTAGGTTTAATACCAGTCTAGCCACTGTGTTTTGAAGGACCTGGAGTTTTGTCAGGTGCTCTTCGTTGATGGAAGCCATGAGGGCGTTGCCATAATCCAGCCGGCTGATGATTAATCCTTGCACCAGCAGCATTCGAGATGACAGTGGGACCCATTTAAAGATCTTACGGAGGCAGCGCATTAGTCCGTAACAGATGCTGGCCACATGATTGACATGATCGGACATGGTAAGATGATTGTCAATCAGCACTCCTAGGTTGCGTACTGCTGACTTGAGTGAGGGACAGGTGCAGAGATTGGGGGCCACCAATCACTTGACCACAAGATTTGTGCTTTGCCGAAGAGGATGATTTCAGTTTTACTAGCGTTGAGCTGCAAGTGATTATTTTGCATCCAGCAGTGTATATCGGACATACACTGCCTGAATCGAAGTTTGGTGTCAGTGAGGTCTGGTCCTAGCGTGATTAGCAGCTGAGTATCATCAGCGTACGATACTGTGTCGAAGCCGTGTGATTTAATCATGCTGGCTAGGGGAGCCACGTACAGGTTGAAGAGCATAGGGCTCAAAATAGAGCTCTGGGGGACACCCTTGTCTATGGGTTGGCTGCTGAAGACGAAGGTGCCCAAGTGAACTTTCGAGGTTCGATCTGTCAAGTAGCTCCTGAGCCAGTTCAATGCAGAGCCCCCGCAGTGTACACCTGGGCAGCTTCTACACCCTTTCAGAACAAAGGATCCTTTGTAGTGACCATGCTGCACACGGCAATAGCCATGTGCAAGAAAGCGCTAGGGGCAGAGATGACAAGGTGCAAAGAAACACTACAGGCAGCGACAACCAAGTACAAGAAAGCGCTAAAGGCAGTGACAACCGGATGTAGAAAGTACAAACATACATACCAGCATGAGCGAGGGGAGTGCCACACGACCTCGAATGGGCTGTGACAACCTAGCCCGGTTGAGCTGCCGATGCGTGCAAAGGGTCAAGTAGCATCCAAAAATATCAAAAGGTCTTCGGAATAGTGAAATATTTTAATGGCTGCAGAGAAGAGCGCCAAATATGGCATAGTCGCATTCCTGAAACCACCACTTGCTTTTGATACCACCAAAAAGAAGAATATTGGCGCCAGATGGGGTGCCTGGATTGAAAAGTTCTATGACTTGATAGATGCTATAGAAGAAGCAAATGACAAAAAGATTGCCAAATACTTAAAGAACCTTGCAGGTGACGGAATAAAGGAAGTGATAAAGAAGATATAACAAGCTGATGAAGTATCATATCGTCAAATCAAGAAGACAGAGGCCAAGTGCAATCCGATAACCAATGTCGACTATGTCGACTATGAAAGGTACACTTTCAATCAAGTGAGACAGCAACCTGGTGAGACGATGGATGAGTTTGTTGAGGGACTTGATATGCTTATAAAGCACTGCAAGTTCAATGAATTCAATGATGAAGAAGCCATGAGTCTTAGAGTTATTGATGGTTGTCTTTCCAATTCATTCCGACGACACATTCTGAGAAAAACGCTCAGTTTGGAGAAAGTGCTCATGGCTGCAATAGCGGAAGAACGTGCTGATCGACAAGCTGCTGATATGGAAGCTAGAACATCCCAAAATGAATCAGCATTGAGCATGAAAATATGCAAAAACACAAGACAGAGGCCCACCGAGTGATGTCTCCAAAGAAAAAGAAATTGTGTTTCCACTGTAGATTCTCCTTTCCACATGAAGGCAAATGTCCTGCTATCGGACAAATATGCACAGGCTGCAGAAGGAAAACCATTTCATAACGGTTTACAAAGCAAAAGAGAAACTAAGTGCGTCACAAAGAGACGAGAAGATTGATGCCAGTAAGTTCCCGAAGCACTCTAGCCACTTCCACAAGGCCAAATGGCAACATCGACTAAGGTAATTGGAAATGAAATGAAGTCGATCATTATCAAATTCATCTTCCAATGGTTCGGGGACGTTATCATCGAGTAATGATGAGGAAGAAGGATGTGCAATGGGATGTCAGTCACAGACCGACATGCACATATACGATTGGCCGCTTGCAAGGAAAAACACAACTCTGGAAAGAATCATCACTTAAAGCAACAAAGTTAATTTGGACATTGTCCTAAAATCACGCTCAAGGTGAATGGTTGCCCTACCACTTTCACTCTAGACAGTGGAGCGTTGATAAACATCATGCCAGTTGAAAGTACAAAGAACTGTCTCTGATCTGTCTCACACCATCGAGAACAAAAGTGTACACCTGGGCAGCTTCTACACCCTTACAGAACAAAGGATCCTTTGTGGTGACCATGCTGCACAAGAAAACGACAGCGCAAGCACCAATTCATGTCCTCCCAGGTACTTCGTCAAGTGAATGCTTATTAAGTTTCGATACTGCTGCTGACATGGGACTGATCTCTATTAACTACAACTTGAATGCTCATTCTGAAGTAGTGAGTCAATTCCCGACATTGTTTCATGGAATTGTGAAACTTAAGACAATGAAGGTGCAGCTTTACATTAATGAAGACATTCGCCCTGTTGCACAGCGACACCGTTGAATTGCTTTTCACTTAAAGGAAGCTGTCGAGAAAGAACTAGAAACACTGTTAAAGCATGACATCATAGAGCGCTCTACTGGTCCAACGCCATGGGTTTCCTGCATTGTGGTGGTACCAAAAAAGGACAGTGGAAGTTCAGTGCACATTTGTGTTGATATGCGACAGGCCAACAGAGCAATTGAAAGAGAAAGACATCCAGGTCCACACATTGCAGACATGATCACGCAGCTGAATGGCATCAAAGTTTTCTCCCTCCTTCATCTGAACTAAGGTTACCATCAACTTGAACTGGAAGAAAACTGTAGGTACATTACTACTTTTTCAACACATGTTGGTTTGTTCAGATATAAAGGCTCAGTTTTGGTGTGCCGTCAGCTACAGAAATCTTTTACGATGTCATTCATTCAATAATTCAGCCTGTCACACATGCTTTTAACTACAGTAATGATATACTGATGCCTGGGGCTACACAAAAGGAACATTACAAAGCACTCACACAAGTATGCCATCTGATTGCTGATGCAGGTCTCACACTAAATGTATGTAGGAAAGTAGGATCTGCTTCCATGGTTACCCCCAATTTTGCTGGTGTCATTATATTTTCTGACTAGTCTGACTGTGATCCTGCTAATCAGGACCCCAGTCTCTGGGCTTCTTCCCTAAATTGGACCATGATGAGTACTTAGGTACCCCCCAGATCGGCTACTGGTGTTCCCTTGTAAGTCCATAGTATATGGTACTAAGGTACCCAGGGCATAGGTACACCAGGGGTCCCCCATGGACTGAATCATGTATTATGCCACCCATGGGAGACCTCTCAAACTGTGACTACAGGCCTGCCATTGCAGCCTATGTAAGCTGGTACTAGCACCACTTACGACAGATATACATTTTTTATATCTGAGGTCACTGCACTTAAAACCTATAAGTCACCCCTAAGGCAGGCCTTTCAATTCTGAAGGCAGGGTGCTTGGTTATTTTTTATTTTATTATTTATTTATTAAACTTATAAGGCGCAGCAGCTACCCAAAAAGGGTTTCCCGGCGCCGAGACGGAACAAAAGAACACAAGGCGGCAAAGTTGATTACTGGTTAAAGAGCCAAGTCTTCAAAGATTTCCGAAATTGGGTGTATGCCGTTTCGTTTCGGATAGCTTTTGGAAGTGAGTTCCATAGCAAGGGACCGAGGTAGGAGAAAGACCTTCCTCCCATGCGGGATAGCTTTATTCTAGGCATCGAAAAATTCCCTTGAGTGGATGAACGGAGGCATCGGGAGGGCACATAGGGGTTGACCAAGGCTTGGAGATATTTGGGGGCAACGCCTGTTTTGATTTTGAACATATAGCTCAGGGCTTTGAACTTAATGCGGTTCTCCACCCTGAGCCAGTGCAGGTCTCTTAAATGGCCTGAGACTGAGGTCATCCTGGGTACCTTACAAAGTAGTCTTGCGGCAGAGTTTTGGACCAGCTGAAGCCTGCGCGTCACTGCCTTGTTGGATCCAAGGTAGAGGACATTGCAGTAGTTCAGTCTCGAGGTGATGAGGGCCTGGACTACTGTTTTCTGCGTGGGCTCTGGCAGCATCCAGATGATCTTTCTTAACCACTTCAAGATGGTAAAGCAGGTGGCTGCTACCTTGACTGTCTGATGGTGCATTGAAAGTTGGTCGTCAATGATAACACCAAAGTTGCAGACTTTGCTGGAGGGTCGGGGAAGAGCACCCATCGCACTAGGCCAGTGTTGTGGGCCCCAGAGATCTTTGTTTTTGCCCAAGTGTGAGGGTGCCCCTGCATGAGCAGGACACCCCTGCAGCCTACGGAGTCCATTCTTCCTGGTTGTAAGTGCATCAGCCATTACGATACATAGAGTGGCCATGCGTCATTACGCGATGGCTAACTCTAAACTGGCTGTAACGAACCCTGGCGTCTTCGGTATCAAACATGTTTGAATCATACACCAACACCGTAAACGATGTTGGAGGTATGATTCCATGTACTGTAAAGCTCCTCCGGGAGGCCCTCAGTGCTCCTGGTACCAGTCTTCTAGACCCAGACAGCAAACTATGGCTGCTGCCGACCAGAGACACAATTCTGCCCTCCTGCTGCTGAGCCAAGCTCGAGCAGGGAAAGGCAGAACAATAGGTTTCCTGTCACAGAGAGGTGTGACCACCTCCCAGACAGGACTTAGTGTATCAGGCTGGGGTGGGTGCGCTTGCCAGGGCCATTAGACTGCTTTGAAGGGAACATTTGGTGCCCTCCTTGCATACTCCAGTTGGAACCAGTCCAGGGAGCTGTTGGCTACTTAAGGGCTTACCTGTGGGTGGTTCCTTACATTCATCATGGGACAAGGTTCAGATCCGAAACAACTTCATCTTCAACTGTCTGGGTACTTTGGACTTCATTGGACTTCGCTTTGGGAACCAAGACTGCAACTGGGAAGGCCCCTGCTGCTCCTGGCCTCGTCGTCTTGCCAGTCTGCTGCGTCATCTGTGCCTGTGCTCCATACAGGTTCTTCTCCAGGCTTGTGGACATCCAAGACACATGTAGAAATCTCCCTTGAAGTGAAGGAGTCACTCTCCTGCATCTGCAGGGACCGCAACAAAGCTGACTAGTCTACTGTTCCTGAGCTACCACGGACTTCGAAAGGTTCAGCAACACAGGTGGTAGTTCTGTAAATCCCTCGAGGTCTGCACTGTCTTCACAGCAAGTTTGAAACCAGTATCCCTCATCGGAACCGCTGGAGCAGTACCCCTGTGCACCTCATTGACTTACTGTTGCCAAGACTTGTTGGCTCTCTCCTCCAGAGATCTTCCGGCTCCTGCATCGCATCGCATCGCATCTCCTGCAGCCAAGATCTTCACCTGCATCGCATCCTCTGCATCGTGGGCCTTCATCATTGGTGAGCTGCTCGAAGTCCTCTTGCGACTCCTGTGCCGCAGGCCTGTGGGTCCTCTTGAGGGTCTTCTTTGGCTCCAGTGGGCACCCCTGTTTTATGGGGGCCTGCTCTGACTTACCTGGTCGTGGTGAGTCCCTTGGACCTTGCTGGTCCCGACATTGCACCTTTTTCGTGTACTACGTTTGTTGCCATTGCCAAGGCTTTTTGGTGCCCCCGGCGGACACCGACCCCCTGGCTCTTGACATCCAACATGGGACAGCTTGTGAATGGCTCCTGGTCTTCCACAACATCGCCTGGTCCGCACAGCTGCAGCGCCATGGTCACCGTCAACTCTCCTGCATCTCCCGACATCGGTGGGCATCGTCTTCCGTGACTCCTGGTCATTCCTGAGTGGCATAGACTCTGTCCCCTCTGCTTGCAGGTACTTCTCATCCTGAATCCACCTTTAGGTTCCACCAGACTGTTTCACCTTCTTTGCCAGCTGCATCTTTTCTGAAGTCCTCCATTGTGGTCTACGATGGTTTCCGACGTCACTTCGCACCTATGCACCGGCTTCCCTGGTGTAGGTATCCTGGTTGCTGGGGTATCCACGGGTGGGGTGACTCTCCAACCTTCCATCTTCCACAGGGTTTCTTCAGGGTCCTCTGGGAAGGGTCCTTCTTCTTAAAAACTGCAACCACGACTTACCCATTGACTTGCATTGAGTACGCAGCTGTGTTTCCACTCTGCACACGGCCTCCATGGGGTTCCTGGGTACTTACCTTGGGTGGTTCCTTGGGTCCCCGGCTCTTCGACGTCTTCTGGGTCCAGTCTCAACTTAGGTCGTGGTTCGCATTCCACTTTATTAGTATATGGTTTGGTCTCCCCCTGGAGACTACTGTGTATTTGTGATACTTACCTGTTCTATTGTTGAATTATTGTGTGTATTGTGATTATATCTCTGAGTAGGAGATATTGCAATGTGTTAGTGAGTGTTTATAATAAATACATATTTTTATAACTACACTGTGTGGTTCTTTTTCACTTAACCTACACTACATGATTAGTTCTGGTAAAACAAGTTGCTCTCCACAGCTACCACTCAAAGAGCTTTCTATGGATGTCTAAGACCAATAAATCACCATAAGGGTTGTCTGGATTAGTGCAGGGTGTTACACATACATAAGTGAGCACCATATACTAAGCCAGCCTCCTACAATGTAGACAAGTGTGAGTTTCACAAAAATAGACTTAAATTCTTTGGGCATATTTTTTCTGAAAAGGGAATGACTCCTGAGCCCGAAAAGGTACAAGCATTGTCATCTACTTGCCCTCCAGAAGACGTGACCATGCTACGATCCTTAGCCATGGCCAGCTACTTCTCACTGTACATTTGTGATTTTGTTACTGTGAGTGCCCCTCTAAGAGAACTAACAAAGCGAGATGTTCCGTTTGAATGGTCATCTGAATTTAATTTAAATGGCTTACTTTGATCCGAAATAGCATACAGAGATTGTGGTGGATGCAAGCCCGGTGGGGTTGGGAGCAATGCTTGCCCCACACAATGGACAGCCTGATGCTCAGAGAGACATTGTGGCCTATGCCAGCCGGAGCCTATCTCAGGCTGAACGTACCTTTCTCAACCAGAGAAAGATAGCTTAGCTGTAGTGTGGGCGAGTGAACAATTCCATGTGTTTCTGCACCGAAAGCATTTCACCCTTGTCGTGGATCATCAGGCGTTGCTCACCCTCTTTGGAAATCTGAAAGGCAAGATGCCTCCTCGTACCGAGAGGTGGGGGTTGCGTCTGTAGGAGTATGATTACACTATTGTGCGCAAACCAGAGAAGGATCAAAACCCAGACTACTTTTCACTAATGCCGCTACAGCGCCACAGCACAACGTCCAAAGCGGCTGAGGCCTACATCAATTTCATAACCTGACTTTCTGATCTTCCCCTCTTATCTCTTGGCGCCGCTTAGGACGTACTCCTCGCTCCCCTAGCACCTTGCACTTCCTGGTCGTTGCCCTGGTCCACCGCGGCTTGTGCCGTTTGAGTGGAGGGCGTTCCCCGACCGCTTGCCCGGCCTCCTGCGGGTGACTCACTTCCGGGACACGGAGGAGGCGGGCTCACCTCCAGCGCTCCTCCATTTAAACAGAATGCCACCACAGACGCGCGCAGCACGCGTGCCGTTGGAGCACCGAAGGCGCGCCTAAGGCAAGCCCGTCTGCACCCGTCCGCGCCTGTACGTCGCCAGGCGCCAGGACCCCTGGTCCGGGAAATTCTCAGAGACATAGTTACCCCCGGCAGTGTCTGCTTGCCTTACAACCCAAAGCGCCTTGTGTAGATCACAATTGGCACTTAGACACCCCCCAAAGGCAGTGCAATAAGTGTGGGTTTAGAGCCAGGGTGGGCTCTGGGGCTTCCCATGAAGCCTCCAGCTCCATAAACATTAATATCTACAGCCTTAACTGCAGGTCTCTAGTAAAGCACCATGAAGAAATATTTGATCTCCTTCAGGATTCCGCACCGGATATACTCTTTTTGACGGAAACCTGGTTAACCACTGACTCCGTGACAATTCCTGCCTTGGCCCTCCCTATAGGCTATACGATGCTCTCACAGAACAGACCTTGCGGTAGGGGAGGTGGTCTAGCAGTGATATTTAAATCTGCTTTTCCCAGCACTCTCTCCCCTCAGACTATTCCAGATTGTGAAAGCGCCCTGTTTAAAATGACAATATCACATAATATCACTTTCACTGGGCTTCTTATTTACCACCCACCAGGGCCTGCCAAGGCTTTTCAAGAAGCCCTAGCACACACCGCATCTATTCTTGTCCTAGAGGCAGCCAATCTGAGCATTATAGGCGATCTTAATTTACATCTGGAACGCCTTGACTCCCAGGATATCACCAACTTTTTGGGAGACATGGATGCCTGCCAACTAACTCAGCTAGTTGAGGGACCATCACATCTTGCAGGCCACTTACTCGATCCAATATTCTCTAATATCTGATCTCTCAAAGTCCACACCCCCTCCCTCTGACCTGGACGGATCATTTTCTCATCCCTATGTGCCTCGGTCTTGCCGGCGCTCCTTTGCGGACCTCTCATCAACCTTCCATGAGGCGCCCCTGGCACAAACTGGACGCATCAACCTTTGTGTCCACCCTAAAATCGTCACGCCCTGATTGGCCTACTGATTTGGAGGCAGCTGATAGAGCCTTTAGGGGTTGGATTAACAACTCACTCGATCACTGTATTCCAAAGAAATTGACCAGCGCCAAGCGTACGCAATCGCACGCTTGGTATAACGAGACCTTGGTGCTGGAAAAGAAACATTGTAAAATTTTGAAACGAATCTGGAGGTGCACCTATGACCCCATTGCAAAAAATATCTATAGGAAGGCTATTAAAGCCTACCACAAATTAGTTCAAAAGACTAAAGCCGCGTTCTATACCAATCTGATCACATCGAGTCCCAACCCCTCTAAAACTATCTTCTCTCTTATGAATGATATGATAAAACCCCCGGCAGGAACTAACAATATCATATCCACCAACTTGCATTGTGAATCACTGGCACGTTATTTCATCAATAAAGTAGAGTGCATTTTTTTGATAAACACATTTTTGTTTATTAATTAATAAAATAAAGAAAAAGAAGAACAAACAAAACACCAGCCTTACAGTCCAACACCATAAATGTCCAGGACCTGGAAAGGAAAGCAGCACCTCAAAGTTTACAGACAATGATAAAAACAGATACATAGGGGTACCAATTTGGGCGTTCCCTCTACGACTACTCCACCTCCCCCAACCATTTCCCCCAAACCCTACGGTACTTCTTAGGGCACCCACGAGCCTTGTACATAACTTTCTCCTGCGGGGCACACCAGTACACTCCAGTCCTCCAGCGTCCAGCGCACGGAGGTTCGGAAAGCTTCCAGGAGGCCGCAATGTCTCTCTTAGCAACCACCATTGCCGTAGTGTAAAACAGTTTTTCGTTCCGTGACCCATCCAGCCCATCAGTGATACCCAGGAGTGCGTGCCTTGGGTCATGGGGGACCTCCCAGCTCAAAACCTCAGTGAGTTCCTCTTCAATCTCCTCCCAGAACTGCTCCAAGCGGGGACATACCCATACCATATGAAAAAAATCTGCGGGATCGTGACCGCACCTGGCGCAAGCAGAGGTTGGGCTAAGTCCGGCCCGGTGAAGGCGCATTGGGGTAAGATATGCAGCATGTAAGTAATATAATTGCACTAAGCGCAATCTGGCTGAGGCCGTGACCGTCCGAGGAGCCATAAGGGCGTCGCGCCAGTCCTCCTCGTCTAAGGTGCCTACCCAACCCTCCCATTGAGCCCGATGTCGGTCTAAGGAAGTGGGGGCATTGTTAATCAGTGTACGGTAGATGCGGGAGATGCCGCCTCTCCCCAGATCACCAAACATTATCTGGGCCTCAGGAGGACTATGGTCTTGAAGGCGCGTGCCAGTCGTTAGGTGGGTGTGAAGGGCGTGGCGTAACTGCAAATACCTATAGAATTGTGACTGATGTAAGGAATATCTGCTTTGAAGGTCGTCGAAGGACCGCATGTGGTCCCCCACCCACACATCGCCAAGCTGCGAAATGCCTATCGAATCCCATGCTCTAAACCCCTGTAGTGTGTTGACTTCTTTGAGCCAAGTCCCTTGCCACAAGGGTGTGCATTGGGTCAACGTACATGTCCACTTGGTATGTCGCAATGCAGCTCGCCAGGCCAACAGCACCGAGCGTGTCACCTCTGGCAAGCGGGAGGGAATAGGGGCCCCATATAGCATAGCTTGGATCTTGGCGAAACCCAATTCTCCGACCTCGAGCCTGTACGCCGGGTCCGACCAACCCCCATTGAACCAATCGTGAATGGTGAGGAGCCGCGTGGCCAAGTAATATAAATAGAGGTGGGTCATCCCCAGTCCCCCGTCGAAGGAGGGGATCCTACACACTGCAAGTGCCAGCCGGGCCCTACCATTTCCCCATAAAAACTTACTAGCAATGCTGTCAAGTTCGCGGAACCAGGGTCTGGGAAAGCCGATGGGGGTGTTTTGCAGTACATACAGGAACCGAGGAAGCACCATCATTTTAAATAGGGCGACCCTCCCCATGGGATTCAGGGGCAATAACTGCCACTTCTGGAGGTCTGCCTTAACCCGCCTCACCAGTGGGGCCACGTTGAGGGCCCAGCTGAGCTCAGGGAGCAAGGTCATCCATATTCCCAAGTATTTGAAGGATTGACGGCAAAGAGGAATGTTGGATTCCCAGTCAAAACATTCGCGAGACAGGTGTAGGGGGACCAAGGCCGACTTGTCCGGGTTAAGCTGGAGGCCCGAAGCCCGCTCGAAGAGGTGTAGGATGCGGAGACAAAGGGGGCCAGATCTGGCGGGGTCTGCCAAATAGATGAGGACGTCATCTGCATAGAGTGCGATTTTGTCTGGTTCGGTGTTGGGCCACTCCCATCCCCGCAGACCCTTGCACGATCGCATCATGGACGCCAGGGGCTCCATCACCAAGGCGAACAGCAGCGGGGACAGGGGACAACCCTGTCTTGTTCCTCTGCGAACCGGGAAGGGCTCCGACAGAACCCCGTTCACCAAAACACGGGCGCGGGGGAAGCATAAAGAACTTTTACCATGGCACAAAAACGGGGACCGAGTCCCATCGTAGTAAGGACGTCCGCTAAGAACCCCCAGTCCACCGAATCGAAGGCCTTTTCAAAGTCTACCAGAAGGATCGCGAGATAGGGAGTAAGGAGATGACGGTGTGCCAGGGCGACGTGCAGTCTGCGAAGACAATGCCTAGTGCCACGTGAGGGCATAAATCCGCATTGGTCGGGGTGGACCAGCGTGGACAAGTGGGGTTTGAGTCGCTGGGCGAGGATCGTGGCGAACAATTTAATCTCAGTATTGATGAGGGAGATGGGACGGTAGTCCGCACACCGTGGTGAGGGTGGTTGAGACTTGGGAAGAACCACGATGGTGGCCAGATCCACCTCCTGGGGAAAGGAGCCTTTGCAATAGCTTCCCGAAACAACCCCGCCAAATGCGGAGTGAGACTGTCCCGATAGTGCATGTAGTACTCTTGAGGGAAGCCGTCTGGGCCCGGCGTCTTACCGGAGGAAACGAGGGCGATCGCTCCCTCTATCTCCACACGTGTGATGGGACGCTCAAGGTCTTTCCGGCTAATGGGATCTAGGCTGGGGAAGGGGCCACCCTCGACCTCCAACATACCAGCGAGTGGTAAGGATGGGGATCTGGCCATGTATAATTGCTGATAGTAGGACGCAAAGGCACGAGCCATCCCGTCTGGGGACCAACACACCGAGCCATCCTGCGCTATGACCTCTGGTATAATGCGATTTGCCCTGGGATAAGTGGCAAGGCGATGGAGGAGCGAACCGTTCTTGTCGCCCCAGCCATACACCCTGGCCACGGACGAACGCCAAAGGAGTTTGGCCGCCTCCAGCGACAACTGCTTGATTTCCGACCGGAGCCGGGCGAGGAGCCTGGCTGCAGGGGTGTCTGGAGATTGAGCAGAGGCCTGCTCGAGGCGTAAGGCTTGCGCCTCACGACTGGTAATTTGTTCTGCTTGGGCCTGTCGCTGACGCTTGAGCTGGCCCTTAGCGAACCCCCTAATCGTGGCCTTACCCGCCTCCCATAGAACCCCCGGGGAGGAGACGGATCCGTCGTTGGAGAGGAAATAATGCTTAAGTTCTTGACCCACCGCCTTCCGGAACTCCCTGTCTTGGAGAAACCAGGCATTAAATCTCCATGTCTGCCGCTTGCAGGTGGACGGGGGGCCCGTGCGAATCACTACCGGGGAGTGGTCCGAGATACCACGCGGGAGGATGGCGGCGTCCTGGACCGTGAGACAATCTGTCGCTGGAACGAAAATGGCGTCAATACGCGCTTGCGTATGGTGCGCTGCCGAAGTGTGTGTAAACTGCTTAGAATGTGGGTGCCATGTACGCCAGGCATCGGACAAGCCCAGGGACTCAGACCAGGTCTTCAATTGCTTTGCTTGAGCAATTCTACTGGAGGAAGGGGGGCCAGACGTGTCAAGGTCGGGTGAGGAGACCGCGTTAAAATCCCCCCCGAGATAAGTGGGGCCCAATGGTAAGGACGCCAGGAGATCTGTAGCTTTAGCTAATGTCGCCGCCAGCATTGAAGGAGGGGAATAGAGCTTTACAAGGTTAATGGGGTTCCCATGTAACGTACCACTGATGGCCACAAATGTACCCTGGGCATCAAGGGCCGTCTGCACAATGACAAGGGGAAAGGAGCGCTTCACCAGGATCGCCACCCCTCGGGATCCCCGAGTGAACCCCGAGTGCCACGCCCTATCATATCCATAGCGCGTTAGGAAGGGGCAATGGTTACCCAGCAAATGCGTCTCCTGCAATAATAATATGTCCACCCCTAGGCGGTGCGCAAGTAGAGTGCATTTACAACGCACTCCACTCGAGGATGGACGCCTCCAAATCCTGGGCGATCACTAGTTCACCTGATCTTCCTTACTCTCTTCAAGACCTACCATCTTTGTCTCTTAAAGACTTGGACGTCCTGGCAGCTAAGGTTAAATCAGGCTCTCCTGATGATCCAGTAAAACCGGACACCTTCAGGAAATTCCAGGACTGTCTTATGACTGAGGGTAGGGAACTGATTAATAGATCGCTCCAGCTGTCAGAAATCCCGAAATAATGGAAGCATGCTAAGGTCATCCCCCTGCTGAAAAAGCCAGCACTTGATGCATCTCTGCCGGAGAACTTTCGGCCAATTTCTCTGCTCCCATATTTGGCCAAGATTATGGAGTCCCATGTTAACATCACCCTGACCAAATATCTGGAAGCTAATGAGACTTTGGACATATCACAAAATGGGTTCCGGCCTAAACATAGTACGGAATCCACTCTTCTGGCGGTTACAGAGCAGCTGAGGGCAACGTTGGATGAGGGCAACACTTCGGCACTGATTTTACTCGATCTGAGTGCGGCCTTCGACACGGTCTCCCATAAGATTCTGCTTCAACGACTTGGGGAGATTGGGGTCAGAGGCAAGGCCTTGGCCTGGTTTGCGACTTTTCTATCTGAACGCTCCTTTCAGATCCACGCCCCTCCCTACTTGTCCAGCATCTACCCCCTCAGCAGTGGTGTACCCCAAGGCTCTGCCCTGAGCCCTACGTTGTTCAACATGTATTTCTCGCCCTCTGGCCCTCCTGGCCAAAGCCCGGAATATTAATATGATATCGTATGCTGACGATACGCAATTGATATTCACCTTTTCCAACAATCCGGATCTAGACCAACTGAAATTCCGCGAAGATGTTTTGGCCATCTCAGACTGGATGGCGGATAACTATTTACAACTCAACTCCTCGAAAACGGAGGTGCTCCTGGTTGGTCGCGATACCCATAAATGGGACTATCATTGGTAGCCTGCGGCCCTGGGCACCCCTCCCCAACCGAAAAGTGTAGTCAAGAACTTGGGGGTCCTGATGGACAACGCCTTCTCATTCGAGCTTCACGCCAAAAAGGTGGCAGGTACATGCTTCGGCCACCTACGCGGTCTGAAACCCATTCTGGGGTTTTTCGATGCTCCCACTCGACAAGTGATTATTCAATTGGTGGTTCAGTCGCGTCTTGACTATTGTAATGGACTTCTACTTGGCGTGAATAAAACTGTCACTAAGAGACTCCAACCGGCACAGAACGCGGCTGCCCGCATTCTCTTTGCCCTCCCTAAGCACTGTCACACTTCCCATCTTCTGCGCCGTCTTCATTGGCTGCCAATTGAACAGAGAATCCAGTTTAAAACTCTCTGCACCACTCATAAGATCCTACACGGCCAGGGTCCCCAGATACTGCAGGGGCTTTGTACATCATATGTTCCAGTGCGAGCACTGCGCTCCGCAGACCTGCATCTGGCTTGCACTCACCGGGTATGTAGGTGTAGAGCTGGGGGGGTGCTCTTTTAGGGCTTTGGCCCCAGCCCTATGGAACTCCATGCCACTTGCTGCACGTAGCACACAAGATCATTGGGCATTTAGAAAACAGATTAAAACCTGGCTGTTTTCATCCATCTAGCTTCACTCTCCTTGGCCTCTCGTCAGCTAGCGCTGGGACGCCCCGGTGTTGGGGCAGCCATGCGCCATACAAATGTATCTAACATAACATAACATATCTAACATAATAAAGTCAAGTGCGCCTGTAGCTCTTTCTATTGAATAGATTCTTGCAGCTGCTGATACTGACAAAGACATGCTTAAGCTCAAGGAAATCATTACAACACAATCATGGAGGGAGCTTACTCGACCTCTTACTGATAACATAACATGTATTTGTAAAGCGAACTTTCACCCATGGGTGTCTTGGCACTGAATAACAGATATCTATTGTTACCCAACTCAATGGTACTCATTTTATCGACCTCAGAAGGATGAAAGGCTGAGTGGACCCACCGGGTTTTGAACCTGTGACCATGAGGTCGCACATAGGCCCCTACAGTGAACGCATTAGTCCAATAAGCCACCAGACCCGGCAGATGATGTTGAGTACCAGACATTCAAGAATGTTCAGGAAGAACTTTCTGTTACACATGATGGTGTCATACTAAGAGAGCGAAGGAATAGTTATCCCTGAAAGCCTGAGGCAACAAGTTATTGAACTGGCACACGAAGGACATCATGGCATTGCTGCAACTAAACGAGCCCTCCAGGATCGAGTGTGGTTCCCATGTCTTGACGAACGACTTGAAAGGAAGCTGAAAGCTTGTCATCTGTGCAACTGCCTGTCTCCCAAAACGACTCAACAGCCATTGAACTTGTCTGATCTACTTAAGAAAGCTTGGGAGAGGGTTGTGGTTGACTTCTTCGGACCGCTCAATAATGAACATCATCTCATGGTAGTTGTCGATGAGTACTCTTGTTTACCTTTAGTGGAAGACCTATCATCAACCACACATGACAGATTCATTGAGAGGCTGGATGACATTTTCACAACATGGGGTGTTCCCACCATTCTCAAATCTGACAACGGTCCACCCTTCAATAGCACAGAGTTCAAAGACTTTCTTAATCACTTGAACATCAAACATGAGAAAAGTACACCTCTCTGGCCACAGGCAAATGGCGTTGTTGAACGATTTATGAGTACTTTGAAAAGGGTGGTTCAGCACGCTGTGCTGGAAGGCATCGAGCTCAAGTCTGTTTTACGCCCAGCCCTTTGTGCCTACCGTTCCATTCCTCTTTCCAGGACAGGAGAAAGTCCTGTCACCTTGCAGTTTAGGGGAGAGCTCTTGGAACAAAGATACCAGAATGGACCACCAGCCGGTCAATAGTCCCTGACGAGATTCGTGTCACTGACACCTCTCGCAAATACAAAATGAAGCTACGCCAACAAGCACAGACATGCTTGAAACATGGTTTTCGAGAAAGGAGACCGAGTTCTTGCCAAGCAAAAGTGGACATGCAAGACGGACACTCCATTTGATGCTGAACCGCTAAGGATTGTGGCGAGCAAAAGACACATGGTAACTGCCCAACGACCTGGAAATCCATAATCAGAGAATCATCACACTTTACGCCTTTGCCTTGATGTTCGTCAGCTCCAGACCTTTTGAGTGAGACAAGTCCACCTGAGTGGCCAAGTCCAGCATCCGACTGTTCTCCAGAGATGCCAGATGAAGGCAACACAACACCTCGGCAACTTATCGAGTAGTTATGATGTGTATATCTATATATGTTTGTTAGTACTTTTTATTTAACAAAGCAGGAGAATTTGGGTCCTGTGTTTATATGTTTGAGGTTTCTAGTGGCCCTCGGCAGACTCCTTACAAGTATTACGTAGTATGGAGTATATGACTGGGTGTGGTTAAAGTTTGTGATGCAGTGCATTCAGTTAACGGTTGCATGCTGAAGAATAATGACATGCAAACCAGAACTCCGTGTGTGGAGTGGTCTGTTACATGCTTCCGGGGTGAGGAGGACGCTACAACTACTCCCTCCCAGGATGTAGGCTTCATTAACCACAAACACCACTTGGACCTGTAACTATACCCACACAGGCTGCAGACTTCAAGAAACACAAGCATCCACCTAGATCTCTGACTACACACAAACAGGCTGCAGACGTCAGTAAACACAAGCATCTACCCAGACTCGTGACTACACCCACTCAGGCTGCAGACACCAGTAAACACAAGCATACACCCAGACATGTAACTACTCCCATTCAGGATGCAGGCTTCAGTGAACCCAAGCAGCCTCTCAGACATGTGACTACACCCACACAGGCTTCAAGAAACCCAGACACCACCTAGACCTGTGACTACACCCACAAAGGCTTCAAGAAACCCATACATAACCCAGTCCTGTGAATAGACCCACACAGTCTGCAGGTTTAAAAAAACACAAGCATTCACCCAGACCTGTGACTACACCCACACAGGCTGCAGTCTTCAAGAAATACAAACACCACCCAGACCTGTGACTACACCAACTCTATCTGCAGACTTCAAGAAACACAAACACCACCCAGACCTGTGACTACACCCACACAGGCTGCAGACGTCAAGAAACACAAACACCACCCAGACCTGTGACTATACCCACACAGGCTGCAGATTTCAGTAACCACAAGCATCCACACAAACCTGTGACTACACCTACACAGGCTGTAGACGTCAGCAAACACGAGCATTCATCCAGACCTGTGGCTACACACACACAGGCTGCAGTCTTCAAGAAACACAAGCATCCACCCAGACCTGTAACTACACCCACACAGGCTGCAGCCTTCAAGAAACACAAGCATCCACCCAGACCTGTGACTACAACCACACAAGCTGCAGACGTCAGTAAACACACGCATTCATCCACACCTGTGAATACACCCACACAGGCTGCAGATGTCAGTAAACACAAGCATCCACCCACACCTGTGACTACACCCACACTGGCTGCAGACTTCAAGAAACACAAGCATCCACCCAGACCTGTGACTACACCCACACAGGCTGCAGGCTTCAGAAAACACAAGCATCCACCTAGACCTGTGACTACACCCACAGAGGCTGGAGACTTCTAGAAACACAAGCATACACCCAGACCTGTGACTACACCCACTCAGTCTGCAGACTTCAAGAAAACCAAACACCACCCAGAACTGTGGCTACACCTGCACAGGCTGCAGACGTCAAGAAACACAAACACCACTCAGACCTGTGACTACACCCACACAGGCTGCAGATTTCAGTAAGCACAAGCGTCCACCCAGACCTGTGATTACACCCACGCAGACTGCAGACTTCAGTAAACACAATTATCCACACAAACACCACCCATGCCTGTAACTGCTCTCACCGGGCTGCAGGTTTTAATAAACACCCACACAGGCTGCAGACGTCAGTGAACACAAGCATTCACCCAGACCTGTGACGACACCCAAACAGGCTGCAGGCTGCAAGAAACACAAACACCACCCAGACCTGTGACTACACCCACACAGGCTGCAGACTTCAAGAAACACAAGCATCCACCCAGACCTGTGACTACACCCACACAGGCTTCAGACGTCAGTAAACACAAGCATCCACCCAGACATTTGACATTGCCCACACAGACTGCAGACTTTAAGAAACCCAAACACCACCCAGGCCTGTGACTACACCAGCACAGGCTTCAGACGTCAAGAAACACAAACACCACCCAGACCTGTGACTACATCCATTCAGTCTGCAGACTTCAATAAACCCAACACCACCCAGACCTGTGACTACACCTCCACAGGCTGCAGACGTCAAGAAACACAAACACCACCCAGACCTGTGACTACACCCACACAAGCTGCAGATTTCAGTAAACACAAGCATCCACCCAGACCTGTGAGTACACCCACACAGACTGCATACTTCAGTAAACACAAGCATCCACACAAACACCACCCATGCCTGTAACGCCTCTCACCTCGCCACAGGTTTTAATAAACACCCACACAGGCTGTAGACATCAGTGAACACAAGCATTCACCCAGACCTGTGACGACACCCAAACGGGCTGCAGGCTGCAAGAAACCCAAACACCACCCAGGCCTGACACTACACCCACACAGGCTGCAGGTTTCAAGAAACACAAGCATCCACCCAGACCTGTGACTACACCCACACAGACTGCAGACTTCAAGAAACACAAGCATCCACTCAGACCTGTGACTACACCCACACAGACTGCAGAGTTCAAGAAACACAAGCATCCACCCAGACCTGTGACTACACCCACACAGGCTGCAGACGTCAGTAAACACAAGCATTCATCCACACCTGTGACTACACCACACAGGCTGCAGACGTCAGGAAACACAAGCATCCACCCAGACCTTTGACATTGCCCACACAGGCTGCAGACTTCAGAAACCCAAACACCGCCCAGACCTGTGACTACACCCACACAGGCTGCAGATTTCAGTAAACACAATCATCCACCCAGACAAGTGAGTACACCCACACAGACTGCAGACTTGCGTAAACACAAGCATCCACACAAACCTGTGACTACACCCACACAGGCTGCATACGTCAATGAACACAAGCATTCACCCAGACCTGTAACTACACCCAAACAGGCTGCAGGCTTCAAGAAACCCAGACACCACCCAGACCTGTGACTACACCCACACAGGCTGCAGGCTTCAAGAAACACAAGCATCCACCAAGACATGTGACTACACCCACACGGCTAAAGACTTCAAGAAATCCAACCACCACACAGGTCTGTAACTATACCCCCTCAGGGTGCAGACTTTAGTAAGGACAGATACCACGAGGATTGCCAAAACACCCAGCAAGGCTTTAGACTCTAATAAACACCAACACCACTGTGCCTGTATGTTTTGGCACCTTTATATGGCACAAACTCGGCTCAAAGGTATTGAAGCGCTTTACATAAGCACAAGTTACATTACACAAGGCCACATTCATTTTTAGGCACAGGAAGATTAAGTGATCTGCAGAGAATCAGAGGATGTTAATCTGACCCAGTTCCTTTGCTCCAAAGTCGTGAGCTCTGGCCGTTACGCCACATCCTTTCCCCTCATCCTCCAGTAAATACACTCCGCAGACCTGTAGCCACCCCTCTCCAGGCTGCAGGCTTCAAAAAACACAAACACCACTAGGACCTGTAAAGACACACGTCTAAGCTGTAGACTTCAGTAAACAAAACCACAAACACCACCTGTGCCTGTGAATACTCCCACCCGGCCCACAGGTCTCAAGAAACACAAACATCACCCATGCCTGTAACTACTCCCACCCTGGCTGCAGGCTTCAATAACCACAAATACCATCTATGCCTGTATCTGCTCCCAGCCGGGCCGCAGGCTCCAATAAACACAGACACTGCCTGTGCCTGTAACTGCTCCTACCCGAGCTGTAAGCTTCAATAAACGCACGCACCATCCATGCCTGTAACTACTACCACCCGGGACCCAGGCTTCAATAAACACAAACACCACCCATGCCTGTAACTACTCTCACCCGGGCTACAGGCTTCAATAAACACAAACACCACCTGTGCCTGTAACTACTCTCACTAGAGCCGCAGGCTTCAATGAACACAAACAGAACCCATGCCTGTAACTACTCCCACCCGACCCGCAGGCTTTAATAAATACAAACACAACCCGTGCTTGTTACTACTCACACCTGGGTAGCAGGCTTCAATGAACACAAACACCACCCATGCCTGTAACTACTCTCACCAAAGCCGCAGGCTTCAATAAACACAAACACCACCCATGCCTGTAACTACTCTCACCAAAGCCGCAGGCTTCAATAAACACAAACACCACCCATGCCTGTAACTACTCCCACCCGAACCACAGGCTTCAATAAACACAAACACCACCCATGCCTGTAACTACTCTCACCAAAGCCGCAGGCTTCAATAAACACAAGCACCACCCATGCCTGTAACTACTCCCACCCGAACCACAGGCTTCAATAAACACAAACACCACCCAGGCCTGTAACTACTCTCACCAAAGCCGCAGGCTTCAATAAACACAAACACCACCCATGCCTGTAACTACTCCCACCCGAACCACAGGCTTCAATAAACACAAACACCATCCATGCCTGTAACTACTCTCACTGGACCCGCAGGCTTCAATGAACACAAACACCACCCGTGCTTGTTACTACTCACACCAAAGCCGCAGGCTTCAATAAACACAAACACCACCCATGCCTGTAACTACTCTCACCAAAGCCGCAGGCTTCAATAAACACAAACACCACCCATGCCTGTAACTACTCTCACCAAAGCCGCAGGATTCAATGAACACAAACACCATCCATGCCTGTAACTACTCACACTGGACCCGCAGGCTTCAATGAACACAAACACCACCCGTGCTTGTTACTACTCACACCTGGGCAGCAGGCTTCAATGAACACAAACACCACCCGTGCTTGTTACTACTCACACCCAGGTCGTAGGCTTCCATGAGCACAAACACCATCCGTGCTTGTTACTACTCACACCTGGGTAGCAGGCTTCAATGAACACAAACACCACCCGTGCTTGTTACTACTCACACCCGGGTAGCAGGCTTTAATAAATACAAACACCACCTGTGCTTGTTACTACTCACACCAAAGCCGCAGGCTTCAATAAACACAAACACCACCCATGCCTGTAACTACTCTCACCAAAGCCGCAGGATTCAATGAACACAAACACCACCCATGCCTGTAACTACTCCCACCCGAACCACAGGCTTCAATAAACACAAATACCACCTGTGCCTGTAACTACTCTCACTGGACCCGCAGGCTTCAATGAACACAAACACAACCCGTGCTTGTTACTACTCACACCTGGGTAGCAGGCTTCAATGAACACAAACACCACCCGTGCTTGTTACTACTCACACCTGGGTAGCAGGCTTCAATGAACACAAACAACACCCGTGCCTGTAACTACTCTCACCAAAGCCACAGGATTCAATGAACACAAACAGAACCCATACATGTAACTACTCCCACCCAGGTCGTAGGCTTCCATGAACACAAATACCACCCGTGCCTATAACTACTCTCACCCAGGTCGTAGGCTTCCATGAACACAAATACCACCCGTGCCTGTAACTGCTCCCACCCAGCTGCAGGCCTCAATAAACATAAACACCACCCATGCCTGTAACTACTCCCACCCAAACCACAGGCTTCAATAAACACAAACACCACCCATGCCTGTGACTACTGCCACGCGGGCCGCTGGCTAAAGAAACAGAAACACCACCTGTGCCTGTAACTACTCCCACCCGAGCCACGGGTTTCAATAAAAACAAACACCACCCGTGCCTGTGACTACACCCATAAAGGCTACAGACTTCAAGAAACTCAAACACCACCCAGACCTGTGACTACAACCTCCCAGGTTGGAGACTTCAGTAAACACAAGCATCCACCCAAACCTGTGACTACACCCACAAAGGCTGCAGACTTCAAGAAACACATACACAACCCAGACCTGTGACTACACCCACTCAGACTGCAGCATTCAGTAAACACAAGCATCCACCACAACCTGTAACTACACCCACACCGGCTGCAGGCTTCAAGAAACACAAACATTTACCCAAACCTGTGACTACTCCCACAGAGGCTGCGGACATCAGTAAAATCAAGCATCCACCCAGACCTTTGACTACACCCACATAAGCTGCAGACTTCAAGAAACACAACCACCACCCAGACCTGTGACTACACCCACTCTATCTGCAGGCTTCAAGAAATACAAACACCCCCCAGATCTGTGACTATGCCCACTCTGTCTGCAGACTTCAAGAAACACGAACACCAACCAGACCTGCGACTACGCCCACACAGGCTGCTGACTTCAAGAAACACAAGCATCTACCCAGACCTGTGACTACACCCACACATGCTGCAGACTTCAAGAAACACAAGCATCCACCCAGACCTGTGACTACACCCACACAGACTGCAGAGTTCAAGAAACACAAGCATCCACCCAGACCTGTGACTACGCGCCCACACAGCGATACAAAAGGGGATGATGGACGGAACGTTTGAGCCAATCAAACACTCACCCCCAGTCAACTGATCTGGGTTTAATCCATCATCATTCTTTAGCTCACTCCACCACCCCAGTTCAGACATGGCCATATGCAAATCAGTCTGACCCTGTGCCTCATGGGAACAGTCCAGCACGAACTGCCAAGCCATGTCTTCCCTGGACCGGAAACAAGCATCCTAGGACCGGTTTCTGGCATTCCAGCCGTCATCAGCCAGGCTTGCTTGAATCCAGTGGCAAAGTGAGCAAGGGACCCACGTCTGGGCATACCCCCGCCAACTTAGGGCGAACAAAGCGATACAAAAGGGGATGATGGGACGGAACGTTTGAGCCAATCAAACACTCACCCCCAGTCAACTGATCTGGGTTTAATCCATCATCATTCTTTAGCTCACTCCACCACCCCAGTTCAGACATGGCCATATGCAAATCAGTCTGACCCTGTGCCTCATGGGAACAGTCCAGCACGAACTGCCAAGCCATGTCTTCCCTGGACCGGAAACAAGCATCCTAGGACCGGTTTCTGGCATTCCAGCCGTCATCAGCCAGGCTTGCTTGAATCCAGTGGCAAAGTGAGCAAGGGACCCACGTCTGGGCATACCCCGCCAACTTAGGGCGAACAAAGCGATACAAAAGGGGATGATGGACGGAACGTTTGAGCCAATCAAACACTCACCCCCAGTCAACTGATCTGGGTTTAATCCATCATCATTCTTTAGCTCACTCCACCACCCCAGTTCAGACATGGCCATATGCAAATCAGTCTGACCCTGTGCCTCATGGGAACAGTCCAGCACGAACTGCCAAGCCATGTCTTCCCTGGACCGGAAACAAGCATCCTAGGACCGGTTTCTGGCATTCCAGCCGTCATCAGCCAGGCTTGCTTGAATCCAGTGGCAAAGTGAGCAAGGGACCCACGTCTGGGCATACCCCCGCCAACTTAGAGGCGAACAAAGCGATACAAAAGGGGATGATGGACGGAACGTTTGAGCCAATCAAACACTCACCCCCAGTCAACTGATCTGGGTTTAATCCATCATCATTCTTTAGCTCACTCCACCACCCCAGTTCAGACATGGCCATATGCAAATCAGTCTGACCCTGTGCCTCATGGGAACAGTCCAGCACGAACTGCCAAGCCATGTCTTCCCTGGACCGGAAACAAGCATCCTAGGACCGGTTTCTGGCATTCCAGCCGTCATCAGCCAGGCTTGCTTGAATCCAGTGGCAAAGTGAGCAAGGGACCCACGTCTGGGCATACCCCCGCCAACTTAGGGCGAACAAAGCGATACAAAGGGGATGATGGACGGAACGTTTGAGCCAATCAAACACTCACCCCCAGTCAACTGATCTGGGTTTAATCCATCATCATTCTTTAGCTCACTCCACCACCCCAGTTCAGACATGGCCATATGCAAATCAGTCTGACCCTGTGCCTCATGGGAACAGTCCAGCACGAACTGCCAAGCCATGTCTTCCCTGGACCGGAAACAAGCATCCTAGGACCGGTTTCTGGCATTCCAGCCGTCATCAGCCAGGCTTGCTTGAATCCAGTGGCAAAGTGAGCAAGGGACCCACGTCTGGGCATACCCCCGCCAACTTAGGGGCGAACAAAGCGATACAAAAGGGGATGATGGACGGAACGTTTGAGCCAATCAAACACTCACCCCCAGTCAACTGATCTGGGTTTAATCCATCATCATTCTTTAGCTCACTCCACCACCCCAGTTCAGACATGGCCATATGCAAATCAGTCTGACCCTGTGCCTCATGGGAACAGTCCAGCACGAACTGCCAAGCCATGTCTTCCCTGGACCGGAAACAAGCAACCTAGGACCGGTTTCTGGCATTCCAGCCGTCATCAGCCAGGCTTGCTTGAATCCAGTGGCAAAGTGAGCAAGGGACCCACGTCTGGGCATACCCCCGCCAACTTAGGGCGAACAAGCGATACAAAAGGGGATGATGGACGGAACGTTTGAGCCAATCAAACACTCACCCCCAGTCAACTGATCTGGGTTTAATCCATCATCATTCTTTAGCTCACTCCACCACCCCAGTTCAGACATGGCCATATGCAAATCAGTCTGACCCTGTGCCTCATGGGAACAGTCCAGCACGAACTGCCAAGCCATGTCTTCCCTGGACCGGAAACAAGCATCCTAGGACCGGTTTCTGGCATTCCAGCCGTCATCAGCCAGGCTTGCTTGAATCCAGTGGCAAAGTGAGCAAGGGACCCACGTCTGGGCATACCCCCGCCAACTTAGGGCGAACAAAGCGATACAAAAGGGGATGATGGACGGAACGTTTGAGCCAATCAAACACTCACCCCCAGTCAACTGATCTGGGTTTAATCCATCATCATTCTTTAGCTCACTCCACCACCCCAGTTCAGACATGGCCATATGCAAATCAGTCTGACCCTGTGCCTCATGGGAACAGTCCAGCACGAACTGCCAAGCCATGTCTTCCCTGGACCGGAAACAAGCATCCTAGGACCGGTTTCTGGCATTCCAGCCGTCATCAGCCAGGCTTGCTTGAATCCAGTGGCAAAGTGAGCAAGGGACCCACGTCTGGGCATACCCCCGCCAACTTAGGGCGAACAAAGCGATACAAAAGGGGATGATGGACGGAACGTTTGAGCCAATCAAACACTCACCCCCAGTCAACTGATCTGGGTTTAATCCATCATCATTCTTTAGCTCACTCCACCACCCCAGTTCAGACATGGCCATATGCAAATCAGTCTGACCTTGTGCCTCATGGGAACAGTCCAGCACGAACTGCCAAGCCATGTCTTCCCTGGACCGGAAACAAGCAACCTAGGACCGGTTTCTGGCATTCCAGCCGTCATCAGCCAGGCTTGCTTGAATCCAGTGGCAAAGTGAGCAAGGGACCCACGTCTGGGCATACCCCCGCCAACTTAGGGCGAACAAAGCGATACAAAAGGGGATGATGGACGGAACGTTTGAGCCAATCAAACACTCACCCCCAGTCAACTGATCTGGGTTTAATCCATCATCATTCTTTAGCTCACTCCACCACCCCAGTTCAGACATGGCCATATGCAAATCAGTCTGACCCTGTGCCTCATGGGAACAGTCCAGCACGAACTGCCAAGCCATGTCTTCCCTGGACCGGAAACAAGCATCCTAGGACCGGTTTCTGGCATTCCAGCCGTCATCAGCCAGGCTTGCTTGAATCCAGTGGCAAAGTGAGCAAGGGACCCACGTCTGGGCATACCCCCGCCAACACAGGCTGCAGACTTCAAGAAAAACAAACACGACCAAGAACTGTGAGTACACCCACACAGGCTGCAGACTTGAAGAAACACAAACACGACCAAGAACTGTGAGTACACCCACAAAGGATACAGACTTCAAGAAACTCAAACATCAACCAGACCTGTGTCTATACCCTCCCAGGTTGCAGACTTCAGTAAACACAAGCATCCATCCAGACCTGTGACTACACCCACTCAGGCTGCAGCATTCAAGAAACACAAACACCACCAGGACTGTAAAGACATCCACGCTGTCTGTAGATTGCAATAAACAGAACCACCACACAGGCCTGTAGCTACACCCACTCAGGGTTCAGACTTTACTATGTACAATCCACAAGGATTTTAAAGACATCCACCAAGGTTTTAGACTCTAATAAACACTAACACTACTGTCCCACAAACACCACCCGTGCCTGTAACTACTGCCACCTGGGCTGTAGGCATCAATAAACACAAACACTACCGGTGCCTGTGACTACTGTGTGGTAATAACTGGAGGCAGATGCAGCAGATAATCTTGAAGGCTTTAATTGAGTAAGAGACAAGGTGAGAGCGGACAACTGACTTGGAAGAGAACACTCACCTTCAAACAAAGACATAGAATACATGAGCATGTGCATTCTTAAATGACTAGACTGTAAAGCATGTACTACACATCTCCTCCCTTTTCAATGGCCTAAAGAAAAAAAAAACAAGTAAAGTGAGCAATGGGAAAGGAAAAGAAAAAAAAAACAATAAAAGAAAAAAATAAGACTAGAGAGAAAACTTCAACGGACTCAGGGGCCTATTAGCAATAACCGGCGATAATTATCGCTAAGCGCAGTTAGCGCTAGGATAATTATTGCCGGCTATCGCAGCTTTCTATCGCGGAGATAGCGTGCTATCAGCAACGCTTATCTCCAAAGCGATAGAAACCCTGGAGAACAGTGTGAATATCGCTTGAAAACAAGCGATATTCGCACTGTGACCAGTGTTAGCTTGCTAATAGGGCGAGGGGGATTTAGCCATGTAATCCACCTCTTATTGGATTACATGGCTAAGTCAGGTCTGGACCAGGCGTTAACAAACCAGCGCTAAACGTGTTTAGCGCTGGTTCGTTAATCACCTCCCCTGCCTCGCTAATAGGCGATAGCGACCTTAGCGACTGTTTCCAGTCGCTTTTAGGTTGGGAACGCCTACTTTGCATGCCATTAGCGATAAATATCGCTGGCATGCAAAGCGGCACCCAACCCGGTCGCTATCGCCTAGAAGCTGTCGCTAACAGCAGTTAGCGACAGCTTGCTAATAGGGCGACTGAATTATCGCCGCTTTAGCGGGAAAAAGTCCTGCTAAAGCGGCGATAATCACGTTGATAATATGCCCCAAAGTCCTTGAGGAAGACAGGCGGTCTACGACACCTCACAGAACGTGAAGAACATGCACCCTCAGGGCCTAGTAAAGAACCATTAGTTTGGGAAGAACTCAAACTACCTGAAGACCCACCCACAGGAATCAATGAGTCACCCCCGCCAAGGGCGGCACCAGACAACATCGGACTGGGGGCACCGTCAAATTCCTGAGCCAGGACATATCCACTGCTGAGAGGACTTTCCTGTTTTCGAAACACCCAAGGACTTTTCTGTTTTCTAACCACCCCACGCTTTTGGTAGAGAGCGACACGTCGAAAATTCAAACGCTCACCATTATCCAGTACAACACACTGATCAAGAACCTTACTGACACTATAGGGCCCCTTGAACTTTGAGAGACCTCTCCCAATTCTACCACTCCTGACTTTCACCAAGTCACCCACCTTGAACCGACAGGGGATATCCAATTTCCTTTTGGTCTCCACTGAAACTCCACGCAAAGTCACCAACTGCCTCATCCATGTGGGAACTAATTTAGAGCCGGGAGCTCTACCCCTCATCAACTCAAAAGGAGATTTCTCCCCATCAACAAGAGGAGTAGTCCGGTAGGCCCAAAGCATTTCATCCACCATCTTGCGCACAACAGAACCATTCGCAGAAGCCATCTGGATGATCCCTTTCACAACTTTGTTAGCCCGCTCACACAAACCATTCCCTTGAGGGTTATACAAAGAAGTGCGGTGATGGGCAATTCCGCAATCCTTCACAAACCCTTGCATCTCCCTTGATACTAACTGAGTACCGTTATCCGTAATGAGAACAGAGGGAATGCCCTCATCCCTAAATAACTCTCCAAGAAACTTAATGGTACTCTCAGTAGTAACATCGTTCACGAACTTAACAATCAACCATTTTGAAAAAACATCCACAACCACAATGCCAAACCTGTCCTTTTCATGTAACTCTCCCATTGGGCCAATAAAATCCAAACAAATGCTGTGCCAAGCCATACCAGGATTCTCAATATGTGCAGCACCTGTCTTACTGCCTACTTTCAACCTCTTTTCACCCTCCTTGCACACAGGGCAGCATTCCACCCAATCAACTACCTGTCCATCCAGACCAGGCCACCAAAAATGAGTTTTCAAACAACGTTGGGTTAACGTTTGACCAAGATGTCCCTCATGGGCCAAAGCTAATAACTTTTCCCTAATGTCAAAAGGGGGTACAAACTTCTCACCCCGCATCAACACACCATCCCCACACAAAGACAACTCATCCAAGATTTTGATATAAGGACGAACAGAAACCGGGACACAACTCTGTCTCCTGGATCCAGACTTCAATAAATTGACAACCTCATGTAGACTGTGATCATTCTCCATCTCACGTTTCCAATCAACCGCATCAAACACACCTTCACCCACAAAAACTGCATCTTCCACCGAGGCTACCGCAATGTCCTCCTCCCCTTCCGTAATAGTAGGACCTTCAACCAACTTCCAATCAACAGACATCCTGGACAGACAGTCAGCTTGCACATTCCTCCACCCCTGAATGTATTCTACCTGATACTGAAATTCTTGGAGTTTTGAAGCCAATTTCGCAAGCCTTGCAGACCCTTTGCCAGTACCACCAGGAGAAAGGATCTTAATCAAGGGTTTGTGGTCGGTTCTAAGTAAAAACTTTGTACCCCAGAGGTAAGTATGAAGGTATTCCACTCCCCAAGATGCCGCAAGGGCCTCCTCTCGATGACAGAATAATTCTGTTCAGCTTGGGTCAATGTCCTGGAGGCAAAAGCTACCGTTCCTTCAGACCCCGCTTTCCGCTGAGATAACATGGCCCCTAACCCAGTAGCACTGGCATCCACAGTAAGGATTGGCTTACAGTTTACATCAAAAGGAGTTAAAACGTTAGCTTCACAAATCTCTTTCTTAATGTTGTTAAAAGATTCTTGATGTTGTACATTCCACACAAAACTCACCCCTTTCTTGAGCAAACCCCTCAAACAAGCAGTTTTGTCAGAAAAATTCTTTACGAACTTAGAATAGTATTCAATTAAGCCCATAAATGATCTTAATTGATCCTTGTCTAAGGGAGGAGGGGCCAAGTCGATGGCACTATAAAGACTTTTTTTAGTTTAACACCAGAAGCACTAATTGTGTATCCAAGATATTCAATCTGCTCCACCAAGAATTTACATTTCTCTCTGCGAAGTGTGAGACCCACAGTGGACAATCTTTCTAAAACCAGTTAAAGAATAACATTGTGTTCCACTTCCGCTACAGATTTACCATATATTAAAATGTCATCTTGGAAATAAATTGTGTTGTTTATTCCTTTAAAAATGTCAGTAACCATGCGTTGGAAAACACTAGCAGCTGAAGTTAACCCAAAAGGCAACCACGTGAATTGAAAGGTACCTTCAGGGGTAATGAACGCAGTGAGATATTTTGAGTCCTTGTGCAGTTGAATCTGATGATAAGCGCTCTTGAGATCGAGTTTAGAAAATATCTTAGCATCCTTAAGGGTAGACACCAATTCAGTGATGTTAGGAAGTGGAAATGTGTCAGCCACAATGCACTGATTCAAAGATCTCTAATCCACGCAGAATCTCAATCTGCCATTAGTCTTCTTGGTAATAACCACGGAAGAAATCCAGGGAGAAGCCTCCACCGGTTTGATCACTCCCGCATCAAGCATTTCCTTGATAAGATTCTTAACCTCCTCCTTAACCACAATGGGGACAAATCTGACCTTATGCTGTACTGGTACTGCGTCTTTTTTTAACAAAATGCGATGTACATAGCCTTTGAGCTGACCAAGCTCATCCCTAAAAACAGCATCTGCCCCTTAAGAATACACTCCACACTTTCATCATCAATAGCCATAACTTGCATAGGTGCTCTAGGATTTACAATAATCCACAAATCATACTGATGCACCCACCCAAGGATTGGTGGACCCTGCTCCGCCACATATACTTTACCTTGGATTTCCCTGCCAGAAAATGTGATGTGCGCATCAATGTACCCCAAAATATCAATGGATTCACCTTGGTAACCACCTGGGGAAATGTCTTTTGGGAGAAGCGCTTTGTCAACCCACAGACCTTCAAACAAACTCTTGGGAATTATGGTAAATTTGGATCCCGTATCCACCATTAGACACACCTCACATCCATCAACAGTAAACATAGCTTTAGGTCTATTCTTTCTTCTGTAATTGTCATTAGACACATCCCCAGCACCAACCACGAAAATTTTGTCTCCATCAGGACCATCCACCTCTTTGACTCCCTGCACATAAGCCACACCAGAACAAAATTTACTCTTACAAACCCTGGCATAATGACCCACTTGACCACACTTCAAACATTCTTGCTTGGCAGCATAACAAAATTTTGAGTCTGAGGAGTGCGCACCGCTCCCACACCTATTGCATGTTTTGAAACCCGGAGGTCTTTGATGTGAAAGATCTCTTGAACAATTTCCCTTTGTTTTTAATTGCAGCTACTACACTTAAGTCATCATCACTGCGGTCATTGTCTCGAATATCGCGATCTGAAACTTCAGAAACATCATGGCTGAGATTTCTCTTTTCCAGCTCCTTCATGCATCCTTCAGATTGTTCAACGACTTTAGCTAAATCAATGACTGTTTTAAGGGAGGGATTCTTCGCTGCCCAAAGTCTCTCCTGAATTTTCTTATTATTGTATTGAACGATAAGCTGATCTCTTATTAGCTCGTCAGTCATAATACCAAATTTACATTTGATGGACAGTTCCCTAAGTCTTGATATAAATTTGTCTATGGACTCGCCTTGTTTCTGATGTTGAGTATATAATTTATATCTACTCATGACGAGATTCTCCTCTTTTGCGTACCTGGCTTCCAACCTGCAAATAGCTTCTTTATACTCATCTGGTATGGGTTGACCGTTGGCTTGTAAAGCTTGAGGTAAATATCGAAAAACACGTTGCCCTTCTTCCCCTAACGTGCTGATTAAAAGTGCCTTCATTCTTTTAGCAGAGAACTCCTGAACATCAAGAGCATCAAAGTAATTCTCAAACATTAGAATCCAATCCTCCCATGGAATGCTAGGAGAACCAGCTTGTGGTAAGAAGTTAGGTGGCAAAACGACAGAGATTTGCGCAGAAGCCATAGTGCAACAAGTAAGAAAAACCACAAAACAATGCTGAAATAACCCCAAAATGCTTAAAAATTGACGAAAGTACCTTTAAACTGTAGAAAGCAGGTGTGTATATCACCAAGGAGAGAAATGTCACAATGCAATATACAACGGGTGTGTATATCACCGAAGAAATAGTAGAAATCCTTTAGCGAGATGTGAAATTGACGGGGATCGCTTCCGTAATCCCGTTGCTAGGCTACACTGTGTTCCTTAGCAAGCATAAAATGGCCGACAACGTTGGCACGTAAGCGTAATACGTGTTGACGCTTAGCGTTGCTACGTAACCGGTGAGGAAAACGACGACGAAGAACGCCAGCGCGACGCTCTCGACTCACCGTTTGCGTTGCCAGGTAACAGCTGGTAGGAAAAACAGGGCCTCCATTGCCTGGAAACTGCTCGCGTAGAAGCGGCTAACCTGACAGGGTTGATGATGAGTATGGCGTCACTCACGGCAACCGCTGTGGATAGGACGACATCCACTTAAATCGCTATGCCTCTTCCCCAAGCGGTATCCTCTCACAAATCTTCGCGCCCAGTGAATGAAGAGGAACACCTTCCGCTTGCGTCACAGCTGTCCGCTCTCACCCAAAGTAATTTCATGGAAATAACATCTCCAATGCAGCCTCTGTCACTGCGCGTAAGCTGGAGCAGGAGCGCACGCTCGAGGTCCAAAGCAGGTCGTCGCCAAAATGTGGTAATAACTGGAGGCAGATGCGGCAGATAATCTTGAAGGCTTTAATTGAGTAAGAGACAAGGTGAGAGCGGACTCTTCCAAGCAGGTCAGGGAAACAACTGACTTGGAAGAGAACACTCACGTTCAAACAAAGACATAGAATACATGAGCATGTGCATTCTTAAATGACTAGACCGTAAAGCATGTACTACATACTGCCACCCGGTCCGCAGGCTTAAAAAAACACAAACACCCCCTGTGCCTGTAACTACTCCCACCTGAGGCGCAGGCCTCAATAAACACAAACACCACCCACGCCATTAGGTACTCTCACCCAGACCGCAAGCTTCAATAACAACAAACACAACCGGTGCCTGTGACTACGCCCACCCAAGCTGCAGGTTTCAAGAAATGTAAACACCACCCGTGCCTGCAACTGCTCCCACCCAGGCTGCAGGCTTCAATAAACACAAACACCACCCATGCCTGTAGGTACTCTCACCCGGGCCGCAAGCTTCAATAACCACAAACACCACCCATGCCTGTAACTACTCCCACCCGGGCCCTAGGCATCAATAAGCATAAACATCACCCAAACTTGTAACTACTCTCACCCAGGCCTCAGGCCTCAATAAACACAAACACCACCCGTGCTTGTAACTACTCCCACCCAGGCTGCAGGTTTCAATATACACAAACACCACCCATGCCTGTAGGTACTTTCACCCAGGCCCTAGGCATCAATAAACACAAACACCACCCGTGCCTGTAACTACTCCCACCCAGGCTGCAGGCTTCAATAAACGCAAACAGTAATCGTATATGTGGGAAAGGTGCATTTGTATCGCAGATTGTTTTATTTTTTTTAAGTTTTATGTAGCACAATCTCGACCCAAAGGAATTTGAGCACTTTACATGAGCATCAGTTACATTACAGTTGCGTCGTCCTTGCACCATACATTGGCGCACAAAGGCACTGAAACTCCTAAGTGAGATTTATCAAGCCACGCAAGGCCACCGTGCGAGGCCCAGAGTGGCTTGATAAATCAAGACTAACCCAATGCAGTGCGTTGCGGTACTCTACCCCACGGAGGCGTTCCATGGGTGGAGTGTGGGTGTTCCATGGGTGGAGTGTGGGTGTCCCGTGGGTGGAGTGTGGGTGTTTCTACGCATCCACCCGTGGATTTTGGCGCAGTCCCAGGTTTACCATTACTGATAGACCCGGGAATGCGCCAAAACTGCTACGCCTCCCCAGGTGAGGCGTAACGAGAAGAAATATCTTTATTTCTCCTCGTTACTTCCTCTTTCCATGTGCGCTGCATACTGCAGCGCTCATAAAAAGAGGAAAATGCTTCAGAGGATTGTTTTTGAGCAGGTTTCCCTTCCTGCACAAAACCAATCCTGCTTACAACGCAAGCACCCTTGCACTATGGCAACGCATTCTATGCTGGCACCACCACCGAACTCATGCAAAGACTCCAGACCATCCAGATTGCAGCAGCCAGACTGATCCTCAACCTCCCCAAGAGGACGCACATCGCACAGTACCTGAAAGATGTCAACTGGCTCCCCAAACAGAAGAGAAGCCAGTTCAAACTCCTGACCCACGCCTACAAAGCCCTCCACAACCAAGGACTTGACTACTTGAACTACTGCCTTATCTTCCACCAGCTGACCAGAAACCTCCGCTCCGCACACCTCGCCCAGACACCACGGATCCGCCGCAGCCGCTCCGGAGGACGCTCCTTCTCCCACCTCACCTCCAAAGCCTGGCACACCCTCGCCCTCGACCTCCGCACAGCACAGCACCCTCACTGAACCATTTCAGGAAGAGACTCAAGACCTGGTATTTCAACTGATACCTGCAGCACAGTGCCTGGATACCCCCTGGGTGATTAGCCCCGCTATACAAATACTGCTTGATTGCACCATGGTGCTAGGGTGCCTGCGTTGGCGCTAGGCATCACATTGTGCGTCTGCGCAGGGAAAAGACAGGAATGCGCCGTATAATGTTACATACAGCGCATTCCTGAACTTTCCATATCACGCAGCAAGGTGGCTTGCTGCGCTGCATGATTTTATGATAAATGCGCCCCTAAGTGATTTGCCCAGGGTCACAGGATGTTGAGCCGACACCAAGACTCAAAGCGGGTTCCCCAGTTGCAGCTCTGGCCATAGAGTATTTGAGGAAGGAAGAAGGCTGCTGTCAAACATCACCCCAGGTTGTGAGTTTTCCACTGGCGGGAGGAGGGCACCACGCCAGGCAAAGGGCAGATGGGCCTAGAAGAGGGGGCAGAAGCAGAAACAGTCTCTTGCCCTTCGGGCACAACCAGCGCCACAACTGTCATCAAACCTCGCGTGTAACTGGGTGTCGCCCGCGTACATGTGATGTCCCAGGGTGTAGGGTCACATATTCTGCTGACAGGAGCGTGGAGACGTTGAGGAGCGTGGGAGGCGGAGGGGGCCTTACATGATGACCCCCCAGCTGAATGCTTCTGATCTAAACTGGAAAGGGAAGGGTGTGAGCTGCTGAGTGTGGTTTGGGGGAAGGAAGAGAGCCAAGTTAGCGGCTTGACTGAAACCGAGGCGCTGTGGTTTAGGACCTCTATGCAGATTCAGTTGGTCAGAAGATTGTAATTTGGCCGGAGTAGGTTATTTACGTAAGGAGGCGAGGATCCGTTAATGCACGGCTCTGAAGTAATTATCCTAATCAGGGTTCCTGGGTGTACAACGAGTACATTAGACTTGTACTCCACCCCTCCCCCCAATTACGATGTTATAACCCTATATAGTGAAGGCGGTGCAGCCATGTCTGGAGAGGAGCCCAACCAACTCCCCCCAGGCCCACTAATTCCCCACACCCCCCACCAGAGGCAGGCACCGCATTGCATGGTGGTGTCCCCGGGCTGAGTGCGCACAGCTCCACCAGGCCACCTACCCCCCACCAGATGCAGACAACGCGCTGCATGGTGGTGTCCCCGGGCTGAGTGCGCACAGCTCCACCAGGCCACCGACCCCCCCACCAGAGGCAGGCACCGCGCTGCATGGTGGTGGCCCCGGGCTGAGTGCGCACAGCTCCACTAGGCCACTGACCCCCCACCATAGGCAGGCACCACGCTGCGTGGTGATGTCCCCGGGCTGAGTGCGCACAGCTCCACCAGGCCACCGACCCCCCACCAGAGGCAGGCACCGCGCTGCATGGTGGTGGCCCCGGGCTGAGTGCGGACAGCTCCACCAGGCCACCGACCCCACACCAGAGGCAGGCACCGTGCTGCATGGTGGTGGCCCCGGGCTGAGTGCACACAGCTCCACAAGGCCACTGACCCCCCACCATAGGCAGGCACCACGCTGCATGGTGATGTCCCTGGGCTGAGTGCGCACAGCTCCACCAGGACACTGACCCCCACCGCAGGCAGTCACTGCACTGCATGGTGGTGGCCCCGGGCTGAGTAGGCTCACCTCCTCCAGGCCACCAACCCCCACCACAGGCAGTCATCAGCTGCATGGTGGTGGCCCCGGGCTGAGTGTGCACAACTCTACCAGGCCGCCCTCATAGCCAATGCAGGGGCTTCCATGCTCTCAGCAGTGAGCCCTCCAGTTCTGAACAACCCTGGGTCTGAACCAAGCACTGGTAGAATGCACCCCCCTCTCCAGTCTCTACTCTGCTCGGCTGCTGCTGAGCTCTGCTGACAGTGCAGACAGAGGGACTGATGGGAGCCCGGTCATGTGATGCTGGCTGTTGGGGCAATAACAGGAGTGTGGCTGGTGGGATGAGCTGAGCCTGGGTGCCCTCTGTTAGCCCACTGTGGGGGCCTTTGAAGATCCATCATGAGCCCCATCTCCCCCCCCCAGTGTTTAGGCAGAGGTGCCCCTATCTTCAAGGAGATCGGGTGGAGGTCCAGGGATGGTGGGCGGGGTAAGAAGGCAGTGAGGGGTGAGAACAGGCCCTGATGATATTGGCAGCACCCTGGCACACTGGCACGCTGAACAGCACCTTTGTTTGTTGACAACAGCCTGGCACCTGCAACACCACCCACTTATTATTTATAACATAATGGAATGACTGGGCAGCGTCCAAGCACGCCTTCTCCTCCCCCTTTGGGAGGCCAGTGTCTCTCCTGGAGCTGTTTGCAGTTACTTCTCTCAGCCCCCACCAATTGCCCTCCATGTTTGCGGCTGACATTTCTCTGTGATTCATTCTAGCATCCAGGCTATGTGTTTGCTCGTCTTCTCCTCCCAGAGGTAAAGCAGGCTGTTTCTGGGAAGATTTCCATCACTCTGCATGAGGAGTTGGGCTGCTGAAAGCCAGGTTCTTTCACGCCCGGCCAAACTCACAGGGCTCAATTAAGCTGGCCCTAAATGGTAAACCTGAGTGCTTTGCCCAGCAGTTCTAGGAGCTATATGAAATGATGGTCCTCATCACGCCCTAGAACAACACCTCCCCGTAGAACGACTCCTGGGGGCCCTCTGAACTAGGACCCTCTCCCACCCCCGCGGACCACGGCTGGAACCTCGGCATCATCTTGGACATCAAACTCACCATGAAGAACCAGATCGACGGAGTCTCCTCCACCTACTTCCTCACTTTGCACAGGCTCCGAAAGATCTTCAAATGGCTCCCAGTCTCCAGCAGATGCACCGGCACTGAAGCCCTCCGCACGGGCCGCTTGGACTACGGCAACGCACTCTGCGCAGCAATTACCACACACCTCTTCAAGAGACTGCAGACCATTCAGAACTCTGCAGCCAGACTCATCCTCAACCTCCCCAGGTGTTACCACATCACCTCACATCACAAGACACTCCACTGGCACCCCGTCCACAAGAGATCCAATTCAAGATGCTGACCGACGCCTACAAAGTCCTCCACAACCAAGGACCAGCATACATCAACCACCGCTTGAGCTTCCATCATCCCTCAGGACTCCTGTGATCCATCTCCCTTGCTCACACCCCCTGCATCCACCAAAGCAACAGTGGAGGACGCGCCTTCTCCCACCTCGGTGCCAACTCCTTGAACAGCCACCACCTCCATCTCCAGACCTCACCCTCTCTTAAGAAATTCAGAAGGGGACTCAAGACCTGGCTTTTCAACTGAGGCCACCCAAGCAGCCTGGCTTCCAGCGCCTAGATACCCTCGTGGGTGATTAGCTGCGCTGTACAAATCCTGTTTGTTTGATTGATTGATTGATCACTGGCTGGTACAGAGGAGGTTTTTGAAGGAAATCCTCTCTCCTGCATAATCATCTTTTTCTGGACCTTATATCTTTGTTGGTGTTAGAACTCTGCGCTCCTTACCCCTGCCAACCCTCAGGAAAGTGCTTGTGCTTCCTCTTCAACCATGGTTGAATCGGCATATTACAAGGCCTAGTATATGGTACAAAGTGTACCCAGGGCCAGGACGTTAAATGCCACTAGTGGACTGCAGCCCTTATTGCTTCTCCCACTGCATTGGCAGCACAAACATGGCTTCAGGGCTACTTTGGGTTCCCAGTCCTGCCCTGACTGTAGGGCAGCACAAACATGGCTTCAGGGCTACCACTGTAGCCTGACTGCAGCAGTGTAAAAACTGCAATTCAACCTGTCAGAATAAACCCATTTGACAGGTCAAAACCTCCCTTTTAAATATTCATAAGTCACCCCTAAGTAGGCCTTGTAGCCCAGAAGGCAGGGGGCATGGTATTTAAAAGCAGGACATGGAGAGATCTTCACTGTTAATGTGTCCTTACAGTGACCAGCACCCAAAAGCAATTTTTAACTGTGGCAGGCCTAGCTGTCCTATGTAGAAAACCACAATACAGTATAATAATAATAATAATATTATTATTATATAATATTGTATCTCGGAAATGGGACTAGCTAGAAAAATATTAAACAACTATTTTTAATAGTTATTGTAAATCCAATTCAATGGTAAATCCAGATTGTTAATAAATATTAAGGAAAAGTAACTTTTAGAAAGTTATAATTTACCTGACAGAATCTCCTGGAGGCTAATTTACATTGACTCTCTAGCTTTTCTCAGCCTGTGCCCCAGCCTTGAATTGGTGTGAAAAGAGATGTGAAATAACTCCCAGGAGCTACGCAACAGTCACAGTGATTGACAGGTCAACCTGCAAGGGCAGGGATGATGACTCCTTTGAGTTCAGCAGGAGGGGGGCTGTGAGCATCCTTTTTGACATTACAGTGTCATTCCTGTTTGAGTATCAAATTCTTCCTTACAGGTCTGCTGGGTTTTCATGTAACACTTGGGGTGCACTTGATAGGAAGGAAACAGGATGCCTAGACAAATATTGTGTAGCCACTGTTTGGTTGCTAGAAAACTCTGCTTTTGTCCTACCAGACATCTGCCTCTAGGATTATAGGGGGTACTGAGGCTGCTTCAAACTAGATGTTAGTGTAAGATGTGGGAGGACACTAGGGTTACCATAGTACACTCCTTACACCCCCCAGCCCTCAGAGCATAGGTTTAGTTTGGCTGAAGAGTTTCGCCAGCTTGACAATTCCCAAAGTGGATAGGGATGGCCGTTGGAGCTTTTATCCAGTTGGTTAGGGCGTGGCCAGGAATCATTCCCACCAGCTAGCTCGTAGGACAGGAACAAGGGATTACTACAACACCATAGGTATCCAAAACAGACAAAATACGTGGGCAGATTTAGGAGGAACCAGCCAAACACATTTTCAGAGTGGGGCTCGGACGACTCAGACGCCCAACCAGGTCCAAGCCGTTCCGATAATCACCCTGGTCAGCCTTTTTTAGATCGGGGCGGGAAGAGAAAGGCCAAAACATGGTATCAATACTCAGGAGAGAGACAGACGCGGAACAAGCATTACCAATGGGGACCCAGCCGTATGGAATCAGGGACAGACCAGCATAGACACAATCCCCATTTTCAATCTCTCGCAACATGTGTTGTCCTCCTCAGAAATTCCCTTCTTAGTAAAGGCCTATCTTTTGTGATAACAGAACGAACTAATTTCTTCAATCTTAAAACTGAATTATACCAGTTTTTCCGAAAAATACGTCTGAAACTGTTCTTTATGAACAGGAATGAAATAATATCAGACTCGGCCACAGGACTGAGACCACCTTCCACCTTTTACCCCTCTAACGCCACGATGCCGCCAGAACTTCTTACGTTTGAAAAAATCATCCTTACAGGCATAGATAACCTGAAAACCAGTAGTCAATACATACCATACAATATTAGCCTGGATGAAAGGAAAGCCTTAGAGGGCCTCAAGAATGACAAATCCATTATACTGAAACCGGCAGACAAAGGGGGAGGAATTGTTATTCAAGAGCGAAGTGACTATGACATCGAGATCAAGAAACAAATAGGAGAGGTTCGACACTATAAGAAATTAGACACAAACCCATTGTCAGACATCAGAGAAAGAATTCTCAGAATAACTAGAGAAGGTAAAGAAGAAGGCTTTCTAAGCAAAAAAGAATTTGAATTCCTTAACATAGAGAACCCGAGAACCCCAGTTCTGTACACCATCCCCAAGATTCATAAGAGCACCACAAATCCACCAGGACGCCCAATACTATCAGGGTGTGGGTCTGTTCTAGAACCTATTGGGAAATACATAAACCACTTCATTAAGGATTTTGTTCCACAACAAGAAACATTTGTAAGAGACTCTATGTTCATGATTAATTTGATAGAAAACAAGCCATATAACACTGAAACGGATTGGCTGGCTACACTTGACATTACGTCTCTATACACCAACATACCGCAGAATGACAGTATTCAGGTAATAGAGGACTTACTAGACACCAGACCCAGACCTACATTGGTTCCCACTGCATTCATCATTTCCTTACTTAAGATCGCCCTCAGATCCAATTACTTTGTATCAAACGGTGTGTATTATCAACAGTGCTCGGGCACGAGCATGGGAGCTATTTTTGCGCCGAATCTAGCAAACATCTACATGGACCATGTAGAACAAAAGTTTGCTCTGAGTGACATGAACCTGTACCGCTCCAACATTAAATGTTGGAAGCGGTACATTGACGACATTTTCCTCATCTGGTCGGGGAGCAGATCTGACTTTGATGACTTTGTTACTTATCTGAACAATATCCAAAAACACCTCACTTTCACCTCCACCATTGATAAGTCCAATATAGCCTTCCTGGACCTCAGTATACAACACGAGAATGGGGCACTTTATACTTCTCTCCATAGGAAACCAACAGAAAGAAATACACTGCTTTCCTATAAAAGTCACCACCCCCGTGCATTGAAAGACGGTCTCCCATTCGGGCAGTTTTTGCGCTTGCGCAGAAACTGCATGAAGAAAGACGACTACGTGAAAGAGGCAGAGATTCTGAAGTCTAAACTGATCACTAGAGGGTACCCTAACTAGCTTGTTAGAAGATCGCTCAAACGCGCCTGGTTCTGTCCCAGGGAGGTACTACTGGTTACTAAAGAAAAAACAAAGGTGGACAGACTAATTTGTGTGACCACATTTGGCATACATACCAACCAGGTACGGAAACTGATAACAAAAAACTGGCACATGATAAAGAGCATAGATTCATCCATTGATGGCCCCATGTTTGCATCTAAGCGTGGCAAGAATGTGAAAGATCATCTAGTCAGGTCATCCACGGAGAGTATTCCAAAGACAACCAGAACACTGGCGACCGCTTGGGGCCTTCCTGAGGTCAAGGGCAACTTCAAGTGCGGCAACTGCATGTCATGTGCCTTCATTCACAATACAAAAACATTTGAACACAAAAACATCAAACATACACTGGATTTCTTTGCTAATTGCAACACAAGAAATGTAATATATTGCATATTCTGCCCCTGTCAACTACCGTATATTGGACAGACACAACAACCGATAAAAGCTAGGATCAGTCAACACCGTAGCCGCATCAGGCACTCTGTAGTCAACGCCCCATTAGTCAGCCACTTCACCGAAAAAAACCACACAGCAAATGACATAAGGTGGCAAGTCATAGACAGAGCCTCCATCCCAGAAAGAGGAGGAGATCTTACACAAATTCTCCAACGACTAGAATGTCGTTGGATAGAACGTACTGACTCGATAGCGCAAGGACTGAATTCAGCGGAGGAGTGGCGAGGATTCGTCACTACACTGAGTAACTAACCTCATTAGATCTCAACTAGCTGTATAATTAGACAGCACTGTGCTAATTTTTCCCACACATGTAAATTTACCTATAGCTGGGTAAAACACAAACATGGCAAGTACAATACTGAAAATGGCATGCCAGTGGAAACAGGGGGGTATATTGAACATAACTCCTTGCCAGTACTACTGGTTGTATAACACATAGGCTTCACCACCAAGGTGGGTTAGAAAACACAACACAGGGCACTGGATTGTAACAAAACGTGTAGGAACTCCGCCATACTTGTATAGAGTTGCAACCGGCTGTCATGGCACAATTATGCTACCCTATAAATCAGATTGAGCAGGCAGTATTCCTGATATTAGAATAATTGTTCATACCTGTTAAACACTCTGCATGCAATTACTACAATGCATATCCAATAAAGCAATTGTTGAATAAGGAAAGCGAAACAATCCAATGTGAGCATTTCGGCATGTCGCAAACAATAAGCCCAAATAACATACTAACAGAATTACATGAACATTGTATATGATATGACTATCACTTACAGTTGTAAAGTCTTGTGCACTGAGCGGATCGTTTTACATGTGATATAACATAATGTTTAGAACACGTAATTTAGTGTCTTGACGTCAAGTACCATTACTGAATTATCATACGGCGTGCCACACTGTCATGCCAACCTTTACAGCCACTCAAGGCACAACTGTCAATCGTTTACCCTGAATGCTTCATCACACATGTATTATGAATGCTATATATTATATTCTTGACTATGTAAATAATGTGGAATAACTGTCCTGACGTACAATTCCATACAATGGGCTAGCGCAAAATGGGTGAGTTCATTATACCCACCAAAACGCACACCGTAGGCAATCGTCTTGGCGCTGTTATGTACAATACATAGCACAGACCATGTAAATGGCACACGAGATCACTGTCCTTTAACAATATGGTTATCGGACACAAGTAAGCGTGCATTAAAACTAGGACACCCGGCCAGTACCCACACTCAACAGAATTATCCAATTCATTACAGTATAAATTTCCGCAATCTATAAATAATATCCACGCATAATACATGCCCCTCGAACTTGGATGGGCCTTATACACGCGTCAGGCAGCAGTCTGTTTTTTGTTTTCATTACTGATAACAGAAATACAGATCTCATCCGCTGATCACACTCCACAGTCGGGTCTGAACATAGACCTTTGGCGGGAAGGCAGGCCTTTATAAATCCAGAGCAAGCATTGATCCCTTGTCATCGTACCTGAGCAGACAGACACACGCTGTCCTGCTGCTTGAAAGGATTGCCACAGGCTGCAGTTGATTCATTCTCCATAAGAGGTAAGTGGGCACACGCCCTGTGCTTGAATGCTGTCAGCGCGGTGCTACATCACGTTTTCCCCGAGCGCACATTTTTTAATGCATTGACCTCTTCTTTTAGACACCAAAGTGAGAATATTCTCACCCTCCATATGAAAACATATGAAAAAAGTATGGCCTCGTCGTGATTGACGACAGAAGGAAGTAGCCTGCTTCCATGCATGCGCTCAGAATCGGAACTCGGTAAGCGCTGAGCCTTTATTAAATATATGTGCACCCCATTACAAGTGTCCCCGTACTTTTACCAATGCACATGCTCCCTCCCTCTCTCTACAGACCCGTCTTGACAGCGCTTTGATCGTGCCATCTTCCACACACGTGGATCCTCACATTGTGCACATTTACGTAATAGCCAGCTCACCACCCACCTCACATTTGGGGTAAGTTCCAGGTCTGTTCCAAGTTGCAATACTATGTGATGCCTCCAACCCCCACTTTTTGAATGCTAATTACTCGTTTCTCTCACGTGTGTAGCTCCCGGCTGGGACCCATGTGAGTATCCCTTTTTTATCCTTTGCACAGTGCCACACCCTCCACACGAGCCGGTCCATTACCCTTCAGGTACTATACAAACGAAACCTTAGTTCCACCACATAATACCAGTTGCTTAAAATGAGCCACATACTGACATTATCCCTCATCTTCTCATAGGTGTCCCTACGATCATAGGTCCTGAAGAGACCCTACACTGCACACAGGGTCGAAACGCCATCGACAAGTTGCATAAACGAACCATTGTCCACCAGCACTGATCTCTGTATCTAGCGCTGTATACTGTACATATATATGTAAATGGTCGTTTATATTAAGCATTGGAAACTTTGTATATATTTCACATATATGTCACTAATGTTCTAGGTTCCGTTTTTCACTGGGACACCTTTCACTCAGAACCATATGTCCAAATGCACTATTGTGTAACAGTATTTCATTTCAAGGATTATATAAATATTTTTGATTCAAAAACAAATCAGAGGTGTATTTGCTTCCTTCTCTCTCCAATATCTCTATAACCCAATATATAGCCATTGTGCTCATATACATTGAGATTACTTCATTAAGTGTCCACAGGAGCCTTTGTCCTTTGATAATAACACCAGCTAGCTCGTGGCAGCATAAATGTGGCATCTTCAGGCACCCACTTCAGAACACTCCTGGACCTGAGGAAGATCAGAAGAAGACTGGTCCTGATGTTGTGACCTGAGAGTAGCCCTGAAGGACTGGACCTGCTCCCTCTTGTACCCAAGACAAAGAAGTGGACTCCAAGGGTCATAAGACTGATCTCCGGTTCAAGTTACAGGGATACAATATGCTACAAGACGCCTTCCGTACAACTGCCCAGCTGACCAGTGGTCACTGGACTTGAACTGGACCCTTCTGCTGGCCTCAGCCTGATATCTTGTGAGTCTCTAAGTGTCTCCCTGAGGTCCTGGGGGCTTCAGCAGTGTGCTTCTGTGGTAGATTGAGACTTAAATGACTTTGGGCTTGATTCACAAAGTTTAGTTACACTTGTGAGTCAGTTTACACTTACTACAAAAGTGTAAGCTACATGTCTCCACCTCCGAATAATGCAATTGGCTTATCCTTGTGTGGGTGGGTGACATCCCTCTCTAAACCCCTCCCTTACCATCTCTAAACCCCTCCTATTTCTCCCTCACATCCCCTTTAGTAGTATGTCTGCCCCTTTCCCCACCCACTCCACTGTATCCCTCCCACATTTACCACTAAAATCTATGTGCCATATTTATCAAGGGTTGCATCGTTTTTGCACCACGCAATGGGTTGTAAAAGCAACGGAGCACTTGAGATGCAATTTATCAAGCTACGCAAGGCCACCTTGCGTGGCCCTGAGTGGTATGATAAATCCGGAACAACGCAACGCAGACGCTATGTTGCGTTACTCTGCCCAGGGAGGCGTTCCATGGGCACCGCGTGGGTGTTTCCATGCAAAACCCAGGGCTTTTGATGCGTTCCCAGATTCACCATAAGTGGTAGACCTGGGAATGTTCCAATCAGAAATCGCTCTAGTACGAGACGTGACCATTCTTCGACTTCCCTTGTGGCCTTTGCACGTAATTGGAACCTGATAGACGTGTGGTGGGCACACCATCCTGGGGAGAGAGGCTTCACCTTGTACTCGGGGCACATCGCTCATTCTCCCGATTAGACTACTTTTTCATGCAGGGCCGGGAGAGCCCGAGGGTCATAGATGTCCGGTTGTTTGCCCAGGGACTCTCCGATCACTCACCGGTGGTGGTGGATCTGGCTTGGGGCCCAGGGAGGGTGGGGTCGCAATGGCATTTGGACTGCTGGTGCCTCCAAAAGGACAATTTCAGGGAGCTGTGCCAAACATGTGTCAGCAATTCCTTGCCGACAACAGATGTTCCGTAGAAAGTCATGGTGAGGGGCCAAATCATTAGCTACTCTAGGGGCCAGAGAGACAGAGAATTGCGAAAGGTCAGGGACCTTGAGGATCATATACTTGACTTAGAGAGCCAGTACATGATGTCACAGCAGGAATCCCACTTACGGGACTCACTACATACCTAGACTTTGCTCCACCAGGAGCTTACGCAGGAGGCTAGAGCGGTGTGTCTGGCCACCTGCAGTAGAGCCTATTAATGGGGGCACTAAAGTCAGTAAGACGTTGCACTGGCTGTGCACCCCCAGGGAGATGGGAGCCCCAGTTGCTTATTTGTTGGCAGACAATGGTTCCGGGGAGACTGGGAGCAAGCCCATCGTGAATGCCTTTGCAACTTACTACCGACAGTTGTATGGTACGGGCCCCTTGAGCCCTCGTCCAGACCTGCCTCAATTTGTATCACGTCTACCGAAACCTCGCCGGACTCCTGAAGAGCGGGAAGCATTGGAGGCAGATGTTACATGCGACGAGCTGTGCGTGGTGCTGGCTTAGCCGCTGGCTGATAAAGCGCCGGGTCCCAATGGTTTCCCGGCCGAGTTCTGGCACCTAGTTTGCCCACAGACTGGCCAGTTACTACTTGAGACCTTCCAAGAGGCTTTGGAGAGGGGCGAGTTGCCCCTTGATCTTTGGACGGCAGCAATTGTGCTAAACCCAAAGTCAGGTACGGAGGGTACACTTTGCGTGGACTTCCGACAAATCTCCCTTTTGAATTCAGAAGTAAAAATATGGGCTAAGATGCAGGCCACCCGTCCTAGGGAGTAATTACACGCCTTGTCCACCACAACCAGTCCGGTTTCATACCCCATTGGGCCACCCAGACTAATCTACGGAGGGTTCATAATGCCATTGCCCTGAGTGGGGCCTTTTGTGGTCATAGAGCCCTTCTTTCCATAGACTTTCAGAAGGCTTTCGAACCAGTGGACTGGGCGTTTTCACCCTCCTTACTGGAGTGGGGTTCGGCCCGAAATTTGTGAGCTATGTGCGCCTTCTTTACACCAAACTGGTAGCCAGGGTGCAGGTTGGAGGGGTGGCGTTGGAGTGGTTTGTGGTGGCAAGGTTGTCCCTTGTCACCTTTTCTTTTTGCGTTGGTGATTGAGCCTCCAGATGCATGGGTGACGGTTGACGCGCTTATCAGGGACGTTCAGTGGTCTGAGGGGATGGGCAGCAGAATTTCGTTGTACACCGATGACGTCCTCTTATGTTTGGATGATCCTGAGTTTCGGGCCCTAGGGCACTCCAGATTCTGAACATCTTTGGATCCTACTCTGGCCTTCAAATGAATGCCCAAAAATCTGCAATTTGTCCCATTGCTCCTTGTCCAGTGGAAATCCCGTGGGATGTGGGGTCCCCGATCCTCCCTCTAGGCTTTAAATAACTAGGAGTCTTTGTCACCAGTGACGCGACCCGCTCCTTTGAATGGAACCTGGCGCCTCAGTTAGTTGCCCCTGGACGAGACGTCAATTTCTGGTCCACTCTTCCTCTATCCCTTTTGGGGTGCTTGGCCATTTTTAAAATGGTGACCCTCCCTCTACCAACTGCAAAACCATCCATTCCTGATTGATAAAACTTTCTTCAGTAAGGTTAATGCACAAATCCGACTGTTGCTATGAGGGGCAGTGTACCCCGCATCTCTTTGGCAAAATATTGTCAACCGGCTGTCGAAGGGGGGATAGCCACCCCAGACATGCTGCTATACTACTGTGCGGCGCATCTGCTGGTTGTGAAAGAGTGGTGGTTTGGGGCTTTGTGGACCCTGCGTATGCGGCAGTGGGCTGTTTGATGTCCTGCCAGGACCTTCCACACTTGCTATATGGAGGGAGGGTCTCTGCAGCTCTTCCTTCGCCACCCGCTTGGGTGTTTGGGATATGGATATGGAATGCAGCCCTAAAGACCGTAGGGTGGGCTGATCGTCTCACATTGGAGACCCAGGTGTGGCAGGGCACCAGACTTCTGCAGGTGACGGCTCTGAGGGGATTCTCGACCTGGGATGTTATAGGTATTTCAGGGTTCGGGGGGATGTGCTGCATAATGGGATGCATAAATCCTTTCAAGACCTGAAGGAGGAGTACGACATGCACCGTACACAGTTCTTTAGGCATCTGCAGCTACGTCACGCCCTCCTCCCTATTATACAACCTGTGGAGGCTATCCCTGAATTTTCCCCAATGGAGGCCAAAATCCTTCTCACAAATCTCAAGGAGCATAAATTATCAGAAATATATAAAATGCTATTGAGTAATGTAGAGCTGGGTCGCCTTGATGACGACGATTGGAGGGAGGCAGTGGTAGCCCCCAAAGAGGCGGTGATAGCCGCCCAGTTTACATTAATTCCGCTGAAGGTACTTCACAGAGTGTATCTCACGAGGGCCGGGCTCCATCGCATGGCCTGATCCCTACGGGAAGCTGTCTGCGGTGGGGTGATCCGAGGAGAGATTTACCTCACACGTTCTGGAACTGCCCGGGGTTGGCCCATTTCTGGGGTGGTGTGCTGGGACGGCTCAAGAGGGTGCTAGGATGGGATATTCCTGAGACCCTAAACTCACCCTTCTGCATATCACAGATGATCTGAGGGGAACACGTTATCAGAAGGCACTTCTTTGGCTGGTCCTTGTCATGTCGCTGTGCCTGACCTGTCTGCAATTCCCGGGTCAGGCAAGGCAGGAAGCGGAAGGGAGGGGCAAGGCGAGGGAGCGCCTGTTCGGGTTAAGAGGGGTAAAAATTAAGGCGTGTGTAAGCCTAGCTGGTGTCCGTGCATTATTGAAGCACGAGACGCGAAACCTGGCGACGAAGGTGGGATCGGAGACACCCCCTCTGAGCAGCACGCGAAGAAAACGCTGACCGAGTGCTGCCGTAAATGGTGAGCAGAGCGCCTCACTGTCAATGTGAGCGCGTGTAGCGGTTCGGCCCGTATTCCTGCCTGCAGCGAGAGAATCCTTGCAAGTCGAACCCCCTGGAGCTCAGACTGGGCAAACTTCATGTGGAGCTGGGGTAAGACCACTAATTTCTCACCATCAAAGCTGGCATGCAGAGGTCGCATTCAGTGGCCATTTTGAAGTCAGGCACACCTCATAGGAAAGCACTGTCACCAGCCCGGCGGCCATTTTGAAGTCAGGCAAAGAGCAGAAAGCATCCCTGGGCCCGCCAAAACCATCATTTGGAACCCAATAGACGCTGCCACGGGTTACTGGAGCGGGAAGCGAAGCCAACGGTGCCTCATCATGACCACGCAACCTGACTCCTCACAAAGTGCACCGCCCGGCCCAGCCCAAGTTGCGCCACATGGACCCATACTAATGGGGGTATCGTTCCTGCGTCCTCCCGAACCTTTGATGCTGACCTCTGGAAACAGCATGGGTCCCAAGTGGAAGAGCTGGATAGAAGATTTTGAAGATTTATGAAGGGTTCACAAGTCAGCGACCCTGACCATCAACTCATAGCGTTACGGAACCTGGTGGGCAAGGATATCGGACAGATCATCAAAGAACTACCCCCAGCCAATGCCGCGTCGTACGCAGACGTGAGAGAAGCCTTAAACAGGAAGTTCCTTCACAAGCGCAACCTGGACTATGAACGCTACACCTTCAACCTCGCGTCTCAAGAACAAGACGAGTCCATGGGCGACTTCATTTCTCGCCTCAAGCGTCTAGCACGATACTGTGAGTTTGATAACTTTAACACCGAAGATGCGCTTCGTCTACGAATCATTGAAGGGTGCCAATCAGAGTCACTATGACGTTGGTTGCTAAAGAAGCACTACTCACTCGACGACATTGAGGAGCTCACACGAATAAACGACCAAGCAGAAGAGCATGCAAAAAAGATGGAAGCTAGCAAGACAGAGAAACGAGAACAAGCATTCCGAATACAATCTCAAACAGAAGCAAGACACCGACCGGATCATCGGAAACCTGAAAAGTCCACAAGTTCGTCCCGCGGCGGAACCAGGAGCAGCAACACCCGGAAACAACCGCCACAGTGGTATCGCTGCGGCCAGGACTATCCTCACACAGGCCCCTGCCCAGCCATTGGACAACATCCTACGCATGCTGCGCAAGATCTTCCGGTGGATCCCCACCGAAACCAGGAAGACGGTCACCCAGGCCCTCGTCACCAGCCGACTGGACTACGGCAACTCCCTCTACGCCGGAACCACAGCCAAACTTCATAAAAGACTCCAACGCATCCAGAACGCTGCAGCTCGACTCATCCTGGACATCCCCCGACACAGCCACATCGCCAGACACCTGAGAGACCTGCACTGGCTCCCCGTCAGCAAGAGAATCACGTTCCGACTCCTCACCCACGCACACAAAGCCCTCCACAACCAAGGCCCCAGATACCTCAACGACCGTCTGACCTTCTACACTCCCACCCGCCAGCTACGATCGACCAACCACGCCCTCGCCGCCGTCCCCCGCATCCGAAGAGCCACAACGGGAGGAAGATCCTTCTCCTACCTGGCTGCCAAGACGTGGAACTCCCTACCCATCCACCTCCGCCTTACCCAAGACCACCTCTCCTTCAGGAAGCAACTCAAGACCTGGCTGTTCGAACAGTAGCGGACCCCCCTCCCCCAAGCGCCTTGAGACCCTCCGGGTGAGTAGCGCGCTATACAAATGATTGATTGATTGATTGATTGATTGAGTGTCACCGATGCGGGACACTGTTGAAGCAGCGTGCCAGACCCGTCGTAGGGAAGCCGGGCCGACCAAGCGAAGCACAGGATCCCGTCACCATGTGAGGGCAGTGCAAGGGAGAAGGGACCGCTCAACGAGCTCGTCAAGATCCAGCACTCAGTCACAAGGCTCATATTGATCCCGACGATCCACGACAAGAGAATCGTCCGCCCTCACTCCCATATCACAAGACAGTGATGAATACGTGTGTATGGTAGCGGACCCAGACCGATTAAAGAAATATCCCCGACTACACATCCAAATGGGTAATCACTCTGCCAAGTTCGTTTTAGATACTGGAGCATCACTCAACTACATCTGCACGACTGAATACAAGAGAATGGACCCGAAGCCGAAGTTGGAACCGGCCGCGGTGCGTGTCTACACGTGGATGTCCAAAGAACCGCTGCCGTGTTTAGGACAATTTCGCACGTCTCTGACCTACAAAGACAGGACAGTTCAGGCTCAAATTCATGTAATAGAAGGCCCTGAAGCAGCTGACTGCCTTCTCAGTTTACCAACAGCAGAACGTCTGAAGCTCGTAAAAATTCTGTACAGAGTTGACGGCTCACCTGACATAATCAGCAAGTTCCCAAAACTATTCTCGGGCCTCGGAAAACTAGCCCATGTTAAAGTCAAGTTACACATCAATGAACAAGTGACGCCCGTGGCTCAGCACCATAGGAAAGTACCATTCCATCTCCAACAAGCAGTGGATGACGAACTGCAAGATCTGCTGAGAGCGGACATCATAGAAAGGTCAACCGGGCCTACTCCGTGGGTGTCACCGGTAGTAGTTGTGCCCAAACAAGGACATGAAAACAAAGTGCGCTTGTGTGTGGACATGCAAGCCCCGAACACAGCCATCGAACGGGAGCGGCATCCAGGGCCCCATATCAGCAACATGATCACTCGCCTGAATGGAGCAACAGTCTTCTCGAAACTGGACCTCAAGAAGGGGTACCACCAGCTCGAACTCCACGAGAAATCTAGGTACATCACCACATTCACCACACACCAAGGGCTTTTCAGATATAAGAGCCTTAATTTCGGGATCTCTTCAGCGGCGGAGATCTTTCAAGAGGCAGTCAGGCGAGTGATCCAACACATCCCGAACTCATTTAACTACAGCGACGACATCCTCGTGTTCGGCGAAACACGCAAGGATCATGACAAGGCACTGGATCGCGTGTGTCACGCCCTTCTCAATGCTAACCTCACACTTAACCGAGACAAATGTGAATTCCATAAGTCGACTCTCAAGTTTTATGGTCACATCTTCTCCAGAGACGGCATGAGACCCGATCCTGAAAAGGTCTTGGCGCTGGCTGACACGCCACAACCTCATGATGTTAGTGACATTCGATCTTTCTTGGGCATGGCCAGCTACTGCGCCCGATACATCAAAGACTATGCAACCATCAGCTACCCACTGCGAGAACTCACGAGGCAAGGCCAAAGCTTCCACTGGTCAACTAAATGTGACCACGCCTTCAATGAGATCAAAGCTGCCGTGAGCTCCGCTATCAACTTAGCGTATTTCAACCCTCGAAGAAAGACTGAGATTACTGTAGACGCTAGCCCCGTCGGACTTGGTGCCATTCTAGCTCAGTATGATGATGAGGGAGACCAACGTCACATCGTGGCATATGCCAGTCGCAGCGTCATTGACACGGAGAAAGCATACTCGCAGCCCGAAAAAGAAAGCCTGGCGGTTGTGTGGGCGTGCGAACATTTCCATCTGTTTGTGTATGGGAAGCACTTCACACTCATCACTGATCACCAGGCTCTGATAACAATATTCGGCAACCCTCGAGCGAAGATGCCTCCACGGATTGAGCGGTGGGGGATCCGCCTGCAAGATTACACATACACCATCATTCACAAACCGGGGAAGGCGGAAAACCCGGCGGACTATATATCACGACATCCCCAAGCCCTGACGCGGACACGCGGCTCGCTAGCCGAAGAATACCTCCATTTCGTCATTGATCAAGCACGCCCACCTGCCGTCCCACTGGATGCCATTATAGAAGCCACTGCCAAAGACGCCACGCTTCACAACATCATGCAGCGCATTCGCACAGACTCGTGGAGACATTTGGAGGACCCGCACACTAACAACGCCATCAATGTGCAAGAACTCTTATCGTTCAGACACGTCAAAGACGATCTCACGATCAGTGCCAATGGACTACTGCTGAGAGACAGGAGAATTGTCATTCCTCACCAATTAAGACTAGGCACTGTCAATCTAGCACATGAAGGTCACAGAGGTGTGGTGGCCACGAAGAAAGCGCTGCAAGAGCGAGTCTGGTTCCCGTCCCTCGACCAGATGGTAGAAGCCACACTCCAAGACTGCCCGCAATGTCAATTAGCGGGGCGAGACGAACCACACCCCCCGCTGCAAATGTCTGACCTCCCAAATGGCGCGTGGCAGCAATTAGCGGTTGACTTCTTCGGCCCGCTGAAATCTGGAAAATACATCATCGTCATCATGGATGAATACTCCCGATTCCCCATTGCACACCAAATCTCATCCACAAAAGCAACCGCCGTCATACCCGTCATCGACGAAGCGTTTGCAGCATGGGGAATCCCCAAGGTAGTGAAGACAGACAACGGCCCACCGTTCAACGGGCATGAATTCACAGAGTTCGCAAATCACCTGAACTTCAAACACAGAAAGATCACCCCCCTGTGGCCTCAAGCCAACGGGATGGTCGACCGTTTCATGGCCACCATAAAGAAAACGATACAACAAGCTGAACTGACCCAACGAGACATACAACCAGCCCTCAATGAAGTATTACGAGCGTACAGGACCACCCCACATAGCACCACTAACAGATGTCCTGCCACACTGATGCTCGGAAGAACCCCGCGCACCAGGATACCAACTTCGGATGCTGCCATACAGTACAAAACCCCAACTTCGGACCATGAGACCCTAGTAAATCTCGATAAGACCATGAAAGCAAGGATGAAAGACTATGCCGACAACCGTCTACATGCCAAGACATCTGACATCCAAGAAGGAGATTGGGTGCTGGTGAGGCAGGAGCGGAAAACCAAGGCCGACAGTCACTACTATGCCCATCCGCTCCAAGTAACGAGGAGGAAAGGAACTATGATCACAGCTGCCTCTGGCGCTAAGAGGACCACAAGAAACGTGTCGCACTTCAAGAAATGCAATCCAGCAGTGTACACTCGAGAAGAAGAACCTGACTGGGATACGGACATGGCAAGTCAAGAGGCGGATGATCAAGAGGAACCTCGACGTGCGGCCGACACGAACGAAAGGAGAGAGAGGCGTCTCTCTCGCCGACCGCAGAGAATCATCCGGAGACCAGCTCGGCTCATCGAAGAACTCTAAGAAATGAACATAGGACACTCATAAACTAAAAAAGGGGGCGATGTCATGTCGCTGTGCCTGACCTGTCTGCAATTCCCGGGTCAGGCATGGCAGGAAGCGGAAGGGAGGGGCAAGGCGAGGGAGCGCCAGTTCGGGTTAAGAGGGGTAAAAATAAAGGCGTGTGTAAGCCTAGCTGGTGTCCATGCATTATTAAAGCGCGAGACGCGAAAGTCCTCATTGTCGCAAAGAGGGATATTGCGAGTACTTGGACGGCGACGGAGGTCCCTCATGTGGACACTTAGGCTAAGGGCCTGGATCACTGTATGGGACTGGAACGTTCAATCTGCTTGTCACAGGGCTGCCCCCAAAACATTTTACGATTTGGAAGGACTGGGTGGAGTACAGAGGGATACGGTTTAAGTCGTACTCAGATAGGCCATGGCTGATGGTGGGGTTACAGGATTACGTGATGCGGGAAATCTCAATGTACAAACAGGATGATTGAGCCATGCCCTAAAATCATGTTGCCTGTAGTTCAGGCGTGGAGTGTATTGTGACGCTTTTCCTGCCTTTTCTTTATATCGTAATGTATTCTCATAGTTCACACTGGTACTGTGCTCCGTTTTCATTTAAAGCTGTAAAATCAATAAAATGTTTTTTTTAAAAGAAATCACTCTAGTACGAGGAAGCAAAAGCCAACAGGAGAGGAAAACTACAGGTCCAGAGTAGATGTCTTCATGTCTCCGCCAGATGATGTTTTGTGACGAAAAGTACCTCAAGAATGAAAGAAGCATGTACATAGATAGAAAGAAAGGTAGTAAAAACAATACTTGTGAAACAAAATGTGGGAAAACAATACATGAAAAATACCGGTTTTTGAAAAAAATAGAAATAATAACCTTTTAAAAGTTTTAATGAATTAACAAAAAGAAAGTAAACAATAGGTCGTTCAATGTTATGCTATGCTTAAAAGGGGGTTAGAAACACCTGCGAGTGCGCACTCAGAGCTGGTGTGTCGGTCCCGGGGTGCCCATAGGCAGGTGTGTTTCATGTCACCATCGTTAATGCATCGCTTGGGAAGGGAGACGGGCAAGGGCACAGTTTGGGGCACAGGCAGTGAGAAGTGTTTAGGGGTGCAAGGATTGTACGTCTGTGTGGACTTGGCCCTCTCTGCAGAATCACCCCCAAACATTTTGCCTTCACCCCTCCTGTTTTTGCTGCAATTAGTTTTTGTTGTTAGCCTTAGGAGTTTGCACACTTTACCACTCCTAACCAACGTGAAAATGCTTGTGCTCTTTCTTTTAAACATGGTAAAATTGGCTTACACCCAACTGACACATTTAATTTACTTAAAAGTCCCTGGTAAAGTGATACTACATGTACCCAGGGCCTGTAAATTAAATGCTACTAGTGGGCCTGCAACACTTATTGTGCCAGCCACTGAAGTTGTCTTTTTACACTTGCCTTAGGCCTGCCATTTGCAGCCTGTGTGCAGTTTTAAACCACCATTTTGACCTGGCAAAATAAACCTTTTGCCAAGCATATACCTTCCTATTTAATAAATATATGTCATCCCTACTGTAGGCGATACAAAAGGGGATGATGGACGGAACGTTTGAGCCAATCAAACACTCACCCCCAGTCAACTGATCTGGGTTTAATCCATCATCATTCTTTAGCTCACTCCACCACCCCAGTTCAGACATGGCCATATGCAAATCAGTCTGACCCTGTGCCTCATGGGAACAGTCCAGCACGAACTGCCAAGCCATGTCTTCCCTGGACCGGAAACAAGCATCCTAGGACCGGTTTCTGGCATTCCAGCCGTCATCAGCCAGGCTTGCTTGAATCCAGTGGCAAAGTGAGCAAGGGACCCACGTCTGGGCATACCCCCGCCAACTTAGGGCGAACAAAGCGATACAAAGGGGATGATGGACGGAGCGTTTGAGCCAATCAAACACTCACCCCCAGTCAACTGATCTGGGTGTAATCCATCATCATTCTTTAGCTCACTCCACCACCCCAGTTCAGACATGGCCATATGCAAATCAGTCTGACCCTGTGCCTCATGGGAACAGTCCAGCACGAACTGCCAAGCCATGTCTTCCCTGGACCGGAAACAAGCATCCTAGGACCGGTTTCTGGCATTCCAGCCGTCATCAGCCAGGCTTGCTTGAATCCAGTGGCAAAGTGAGCAAGGGACCCACGTCTGGGCATACCCCCGCCAACTTAGGGGCGAACAAAGCGATACAAAAGGGGATGATGGACGGAGCGTTTGAGCCAATCAAACACTCACCCCCAGTCAACTGATCTGGGTTTAATCCATCATCATTCTTTAGCTCACTCCACCACCCCAGTTCAGACATGGCCATATGCAAATCAGTCTGACCCTGTGCCTCATGGGAACAGTCCAGCACGAACTGCCAAGCCATGTCTTCCCTGGACCGGAAACAAGCATCCTAGGACCGGTATCTGGCATTCCAGCCGTCATCAGCCAGGCTTGCTTGAATCCAGTGGCAAAGTGAGCAAGGGACCCACGTCTGGGCATACCCCCGCCAACTTAGGGCGAACAAAGCGATACAAAAGGGGATGATGGACGGCCCTAAATAGCCCATATGGCAGGGTGCAGTGTATCTAAAAAAGTTGGACATGTTCTTTAAGTTTCACGTGTCCTGGTTGTGACAAACTCTTAAATTCGTTTTTCATTCCTGCAAGGCCTACCTCTCCCATAGGATAACATTGGGTTTCCTTCTTACATTTAATAAGTGATAGCTTTTGATTGGGAGTAGGTTGTAATCTCAAGTTTGGTCTCTAAAGAATTGCAATTTAAAACCCTCTTTAATGGTAATGTCAGATTTTAAGTCACAATTCTGAAAATGACAGGTTTAGAAAGTTGGTATTTTCTTATCCTAACCATTTGGTGCCTGCAGCCTGCTCCTGGGTCACATGACTAGGTGTGAGTGGCAGTTGACCTTTGTTTATTTTTCCTTGACAGCCACATAATAGAGAGACTGAGTAATGGCAGGATGAACCATCTAGGCAGGATGGGGGCATGGAGCTCTCACCAACCACACTTGCATTTCAAAGGGGCTGCTTCAGCACACTCACAACGGGCGTCACACTAGGTCATTGTACCCACAGACAACCTTGGACCAGAGCAGGGAGGCATAAAATTCCAGACACTTCTTGGGAAGGGGGGAGCTCCAGAAGCTTCTCCCACTTCAAAGGGGCACCAGGTATAAAAATAAGACCCTCAGACCAACTCTTCACTTTACTTCTGGACCTGCGGAAGGACTCTCAGAGGACTGCTCTGCTGCCTGTGACCTGCTGTGTATTTCAGAGAACTGCCCTGCTGCACCAAGAGGACTGCTGTGTTGCCTGAAGTCTGCTGTGTGCCGTTAGAGGACTGCCCTGCTGCACCAAGAGGACTGCTGTGTTGCCTGAAGTCTGCCTTGTGCCGTTAGAGGACTGCCCTGCTGCTTGAGACCTGCATTTCTGCTTCCACCCAGGACTACCAGAGTGACTCTAAGGGCTAGTTGGCCGGCCTCCTGATCAGAGCCTCAAAAAAGAAAAGGCTCCAACCATCTTCAACCTTCACCTGGACCCAACCTGAGTGGGTCCCGACCCTATAAGTGGTGTCCCTCCAGTCCTGGACCCTTGGAAGTGGGGTTAAATGTGCTGTGTCGGCCTAACTGAAAGTTCCACCAAATGTGGTGAAAAGCGACAGGAAGCCCCGCAAAGCCTCGCCGTGCAGACCACTCACCAGGCATATAACGTACATTCCTCAGCTGGCAAAACCTGGTCCTGTGCCCGGCCTGCGCTCCGTCGTGGTCGGCCTGAACTTGTGACTTTTGTCCCAGTGCAGCACGACCAGATAAGCCTCAGTTGGCGCTCTTATCTAAATCTTTAAAATTGAATGTCACCATTTCTACTGATTGTTTTTTTTGTGGTCGTTTTGGTGTCATTTTATTTATTACATTTTACTCTGCGTTTCTAAATTAGTGTTGGATTGTCCTTGTGTTGTGTTTTCTCTTTATTGCTGTTTGTGTGATGCATAAATACTTTACACATTGCCTCCAAGTTACGCATTGCCTCCAAGTTACGCCTGACTGCTTTTGTGCCAGGCTACCAGAGGGTCGAGCACAGGTTGATTTAGTGACTCTTGTGGTTCACCCTGATAAGGAGTGTGGTTGTTGCTCGAGAGGGGTTCTCACCCACCTCAACCAACAACCCAATTTCTCACATTGGTGATCAGTGGTGGGGTCCATTTTCTCACACCCTGGAAAGCATGAAATAAAGTTCATGTTTATTGGCTACGGTACCGTGAGGAGTTTGAGTGGGCACAGATGGGATGGGCAGGAGTCCAGTGGTCAGCAAGCATGCCAAGGGCCTAGTGCAGGTAAGGAAATGTGCTCCCTGGCATGGGTAGTAAAATACAGAAATAATCGGGTTCAGTGGCGCCTCGGGCCCATGGCACTGGTGCCACTGCGTTTGCTGCACAATTAGAAGCGGTGTTCTCCTATTTTTACGTTAGAGCCATCAGACATGGAGGGCGGTGCCCTGTGCCGCCCAGATGTGTCCAAGGATACCGGCCAGCCTGGGGAGCTTTGTGCTTCAAAACCGAAAACGCTTCCTTTTTATTTCAAAAGGATGCATTGGCGCTAATTAATTTGTGAATTTTAGGTAGGGCTTCCAGTTTTATGGTATTTATTTTTTTGACATTTCCATCTGTAATTATCCATATTTATTTTTGCTAATTTTATTTGTATGTATACTTATTTATTTTAGGTTTTGTGGAAAAAATGAAGTAAAAATAGTGCATTTCCACATTTATTTAAATGATAAATGTACACTTTTATTTGAATGTATGACACGATTCAATAATATGAAGTCTCACTGCTGATAAATCAATACACATATGAAAAAATGAACATTTTAGTATCGACCCTATGCATCACTACTGGAGTTTAAGCCTCATTACTAACATGTCTTTATTTTTTTATCCCCCTTACCTGTCAATCCACACAGATATTGAGCTGACAGTTATGACTGGCAGTATTTGGGATCACTCAAAAAGACCCTAATTGCCGTTTTCATCCACATTTAAAAATAAATGCAGACAGGAGAATACATGGTTTTCTGGAGGACAGGTGGGTGCAGTGAGGACCCCCAGTGGGCGGCTGCGGTACTGTAGGGTCTGCCCAGGTGAGGACAGGAGACTGAAATGAGGACCCCCGGCGGACGGCTGTGGTTCTGCAGAGTCTGCCCAGGTGAGGACAGGAGGGTACAGTGAGGAACCCCAGTGGACGGCTGTGGTACTGCAGGGTCTGCCCGGGTGAATACAGGAGGGTGCAGTGGGGACCCCCAGCGAACAGCTGTGGTACTGCAGGGTCTGCCCGGGTGAATACAGGAGGGTGCAGTGGGGAGTCCCAGCGGACGGTTGCGGTACTGCAGAGTCTGCCCAGGTGAGGACAGGAGGGTGCAGTGAGGACCCCCAATAGACGGCTGTGGTACTGCAGGGTCTGCCCCGGTGAGGACAGGAGGGTACAGTGGGGACCCCAAACGGACGGCTGAGGTACTGCAGGGTCTGCCCAGGAGAGGAGAGGAGGGTGCAGTGAGGACCCCCAGCGGATGGCTGAGGTACTGGGGGTCTGCCCAAGTGAGGACAGGAGGGTGCAGTGAGGAGCCCCAGAGGACGGCTGTGGTACTACAGGGTCTGCCCGGGTGAATACAGGAGGGTGCAGTGGGGACCCCCAGCGGACGGCTGCGGTACTGCAGGGTCTGCCCAGGTGAGGAAGGTGCAGGGAGGAGCCCCAGCGGACAGCTGAGGTACTGCAGGGTCTGCCCAGGTGAGGACAGGAGGGTGCAGTGAGGACCCCCAGCGACGGCTGAGGTACTGCAGGGTCTGCCCGGGTGAATACAGGAGTGTGCAGTGAGGACCCCCAGCAGACGGCTGCGGTACTGCAGGGTCTGCCCAGGTGAGGACAGGAAGGTGCAGTGAGGACCCCCAGTGGACGGCTGAGGTACTGGAGGTCTGCCCAGGTGAATACAGGAGGGTTCAGTGGGGACCCCCAGCGGACAGCTGCGGTACTGCAGGGTCTGCCCAGGTGAGGACAGGAGGGTGCAGTGAGGACCCCCAGCGGACGGCTGAGGTACTGGGGGTCTGCCCAGGTGAGGACAGGAAGGTGCAGTGAGGGCCCCCAGTGGAAGGCTGTGGTACTGCAGAGTCTCCAGAGGTGAGGACAGGAGGGTGCAGTGAGGACCCCCAGCGGACGGCTGAGGTACTGGGGGTCTGCCCAGGTGAGGACAGGAAAGTGCAGTGAGGGCCCCCAGTGGAAGGCTGTGGTACTGCAGAGTCTCCACAGGTGAGGAGAGGAGGGTGTAGTGGGGACCCCCAGGTGAGGATGGGCCCCTGGCCCTGCAGGCTCCTTTCGGCTCCTGTAAGTTTCTCCATCAGGGACCCCGGGTTCATCGCATCCTCACCCAGGTAGTACCTTGGTTGTTCGACCAATGGGTTCGCATCCAGTTCTGCGCGCTACACTTGCACTACAATGTTTTTTGGGCAGTTTCCTGGATTGACCAATGGCCGCTGTATCACTAGACGTCCTGCAGTATTAAATGTAAGCAGGGCTTTAAGTGGGCCGGGTCTCACTGGTGCTGAGCACCTGCAGTTTTTTAAAGGGGGGCTCGAAATGGGTCTCTATCGGGCTCTGTTTTGTGCCCTGGCACAGGCGGACTGCAGTGACAGCAGGCACATCGATGTGCGCTGCTCACACTGCTTACTTCTCACTAGTGGGGAAGTTACGGCAGGTGAGTGTTGTAGGGGAAGGGAAATCCTTTAAAGAGTAATTTTCTCTCTGGATTTCCCTTCTCTTTTTGAAACTCAGGAGCAGCAACATTGTCGTGGTGTCACCAGTTCTTTAAGTGGAAGCTTTTTCAATATTATATACAAGCCATAGTTGCTGCTTATTTATCTTATGCAACTAACAACCATTGACAAAGCCAATAGTCCTGACTTGTTGTAGATATGATGTTACTTGTATCATATATCTGGATGCAATGACAGAAACAGCAAAATACAAGTCGGGCGGCACACTATGCTAAGCCCAGATTTTTTTCGCTTACGTGTTTTTAAGCCACGCCCTTAATTACATTGCCCACGCCCCTTTGAGAGACCCCCGTTTTTCTCATCCCACTTAAAGCCCTGAATGTAAGTCATATATGTTTTATTATAAAATCAAGGAGTTTGCGTTGGGCGCTGCTTAAGGTTCTCTTGCATTGCAATGTATTTACTTAAATTAAATTGGTTTATAATTTCTTAATGTCATTCTTATGACATTTCTTACGGTCTGAAAGTGTTACCTCCATTTTACAGTTTTCTTTGCGGTTCAGATTCACGTCATAGCCAGGTGAATGCAGACAGGTGTGAGATGAGAAGCGAATACAAAGGGAACCGAGACGAAGGACATTACTAGAAATCCGCACGGTAAGTTGGCACCGATCAGATCTTTGGTATCAGTAATAATCTGCTTACATTGACGTCCAAATTATACCTTAGCAGTAAATTGGCTGTCAGAACACAGGCACACCTGGCGGCGACGTCACTGTGTAAGTATTCCTCGGTGTTAGCATCTTCTCAGGTGTTGCCCGAGGCTGTGTCTCGTGCCCACGCACAGCCGCTCTTTCCTCCGCCCTGTATCCTGGCAGGCTGGCACAGCCCGGCAGCTGGTGGTACTCCATGGGTTGTGAGGGGTAGTCCTCGCCCACCCGAGAGCCAACCGTCTCCTGGCCAGCACCAGGCCCAGGGTTACACACTGTGCTGCAGGGCTGATAGCGCCTCTCATCACAGTAACCAGTGCGACTTGCTTGGCACCTCTCATACTTACACCATCCTCCCAGCCCGGCAGCTGGTGGTACTCCATGGGATGTGAGGGGTAGTCCTCGCCCACCCGAGAGCCAAGCCTCTCCTGGCCAGCACCAGGCCCAGGGTTACACACTGTGCTGCAGGGCTGATAGCGCCTCTCATCACAGTAACCAGTGCGACTTGCTTGGCACCTCTCATACTTACACCATCCTCCCAGCCCGGCAGCTGGTGGTACTCCATGGGATGTGAGGGGTAGTCCTCGCCCACCCGAGAGCCAAGCCTCTCCTGGCCAGCACCAGGCACAGGGTTACACACTGTGCTGCAGGGCTGATAGCGCCTCTCATCACAGTTACCGGTGGGACCTGCTTGGCACCTCTCATACTTACACCATCCTCCCAGCCCGGCAGCTGGTGGTACTCCATGGGTTGTGAGGGGTAGTCCTCGCCCACCCGAGAGCCAAGCCTCTCCTGGCCAGCACCAGGCCCAGGGTTACAGACTGTGCAGCAGGGCGGACAGCTTCACAGGGCTGATAGCGCCTCTCCTCACAGTAGCCGGTGGGACCTGCTTGGCACCTCTCATACTTACACCTTCCTCCCAGGCCGGGGTCCTTGAACCTTGACAAACATGTTTAATTCCTCCTGTAATTTCCGATCCTCAGGCCACCAGACACGGCGTCGGTTTTTTCACCATCTTAGTATCCTATCACTCACCATTGATTGTGACCAAAGGGCCTGGTAGACGCACTTGTGAAAAGGCCCAAAGGATGCTTCGGGGTCATGGATGCTGAGCACACCCTCACGTCCAGCTCAACACACACCCTGGGCAGTTAGGAGTACACGAGACACACAGACTGTGGGTGACATTTCACAGATACATGACTGCACATAATAAAATTGGCAGCAAGCCTGGCCAATCTGGCCAAAAGTCCCCCCCCCCATCCCACCCGGAGAAAGTCTGCCGCGAGCAGCCTGTGACCTGCCCTAGTCACAGACGTTGTCCCCCAGAGGAACACCCTGGGGTGCTCCAGAGCCCAGGCCCCAGCTACAAACTCTTCTTCGATGAGTAACTCCTCTCAGAAGCACGTAACGCCCTGGACCACAGGCCACCATCACTCATCACGGCCATCACGTCTCTGTAACACTGCACCCGCCACCACTGCTGGTCTACACTCATCACCACTGCTGGTCTACACCGTGCACGCCACCACTGCTGGTCTACACTCATCACCACTGCTGGTCTACACCGTACCCACCACCACTGCTGGTCTACACTCATCACCACTGCTGGTCTACACCGTACCTACCACCACTGCTGGTCTACACCGTACCCACCACCACTGCTGGTCTACAACGCACCCACCACCACTGCTGGTCTACACTCATCACCACTGCTGGTCTACACCGTGCACGCCACCACTGCTGGTCTACACTCATCACCACTGCTGGTCTACACCGTACCCACCACCACTGCTGGTCTACACTCATCACCACTGCTGGTCTACACCGTACCTACCACCACTGCTGGTCTACACCGTACCCACCACCACTGCTGGTCTACAACGCACCCACCACCACTGCTGGTCTACACCGTACCCACCACCACTGCTGGTCTACAACGCACCCACCACCACTGCTGGTCTACACCGTACCCACCACCACTGCTGGTCTACACCGTACCCACCACCACTGCTGGTCTACACCGTACCCACCACCACTGCTGGTCTACAACGCACCCACCACCACTGCTGGTCTACACCGTACCCACCACCACTGCTGGTCTACACCGTACCCACCACCACTGCTGGTGTACACCACACCCACCACCACTGCTGGTCTACAGCGCACCCATTACCACTGCTGGTCTACAGTCGCCACCACTGCTATTTTACACCGCACCCACCACCAGTGCTGGTCTACAACGCACCGCCACTACTGGTCTACACCGCACCCACCACCACTGCTGGTCTACACCGTACCCACCACCACTGCTGGTCTACACCCTACCCACCACCACTGCTGGTCTCCACCGCACCCACCACCACTGCTGGTCTCCACCGCACCCGCCACAACTGCTGGTCTACACCGCACCTGCCACCACTGCTGGTCTACAACACACCCTACACCACTGCTGGTCAAAACCATACCCGCCACCACTGCTGGTCTACACCGTACCCACCACCACTGCTGGTCTACACCGTACACGCAACCACTGCTGGTCTACACCGTGCACGCCACCACTGCTGGTCTACACCATACCCACCACCACTGCTGGTCTACACCGTACACGCCACCACTGCTGGTCTACACCATACCCACGACCACTGCTGGTCTACACCGTACCCACCACCACTGCTGGTCTACACCGTACCACCACCACTGCTGGTCTACAACGCACCCACCACCACTGCTGGTCTACACCGTACCCACCACCACTGCTGGTCTACACCGTACCCACCACCACTGCTGGTCTACACCGTACCACCACCACTGCTGGTCTACAACGCACCCACCACCACTGCTGGTCTACAGCGCACCCATCACCACTGCTGGTCTACAGTCGCCACCACTGCTATTTTACACCGCACCCACCACCAGTGCTGGTCTACAACGCACCGCCACTACTGGTCTACACCGCACCCACCACCACTGCTGGTCTACACCGTACCCACCACCACTGCTGGTCTACACCCTACCCACCACCACTGCTGGTCTCTACCGCACCCACCACCACTGCTGGTCTCCACCGCACCCGCCACAACTGCTGGTCTACACCGCACCTGCCACCACTGCTGGTCTACAACACACCCTACACCACTGCTGGTCAAAACCGTACCCGCCACCACTGCTGGTCTACACCGTACCCACCACCACTGCTGGTCTACACCGTACACGCAACCACTGCTGGTCTACACCGTGCACGCCACCACTGCTGGTCTACACCATACCCACCACCACTGCTGGTCTACACCGTACACGCCACCACTGCTGGTCTACACCATACCCACGACCACTGCTGGTCTACACCGTACACACCACCACTGCTGGTCTACACCGTACCACCACCACTGCTGGTCTACACCGTACCCACCACCACTGCTGGTCTACACCGTACCCACCACCACTGCAGGTGTACACCACACCCACCACCACTGCTGGTCTACACAGCACCAGCCGCCACTGCTGGTCTACACCGTACCCACCACCACTGCTGGTCTACACTCACCACCACTGCTGGTCTACACTCACCACCACTGCTGGTCTACACCGTACCAGCCACCACTGCTGGTCTACACCAGACCCGCCACCACTGCTGGTCTACACCGTACCCACCACCACTCCTGGTCTACACTCATCACCACTGCTGGTCTACACCGTACTCACCACCACTGCTGGTCTACACCGCACCCACCACCACTGCTGGTCTACACTCACCACCACTGCCGGTCTACACCGTACCCACCACCACTGCCGGTCTACACCACACCCACCACCACTGCTGGTCTACACCGCACCCGCCACCACTGCTGGTCTACACTGTGCATGCCACCACTGCTGGACTACACCATACCCACCACCACTGCTGGTCTACACCGTACCCACCACCACTGCTGGTCTACACCGTACACGCCACCACTGCTGGTCTACACCGTACCACCACCACTGCTGGTCTACACCGTACCCACCACAACTGCTGGTCTACACCGTACCCAGCACCACTGCTGGTGTACACCACACTCACCACCACTGCTGGTCTACACCGCACCAGCCGCCACTGCTGGTCTACACCGTACCCACCACCATTGCTGGTCTACACTCAGCACCACTGCTGGTCTACACCGCACCCGCCACCACTGCTGGTCTACACCGTACACACCACCACTGCTGGTCTACACCACACCCGCCACCACTGAAGGTCTACACCGCACCCACCACCACTCCTGGTCTACACTCATCACCACTGATGGTCTACACCGTACTCACCACCACTGCTGGTCTACACCGCACCCGACACCACTGCTGGTCTACACTCACTACCACTGCCGGTCTACACTGTACCCACCAGCACTGCCGGTCTACACCGCACCCACCACCACCGCTGGTCTACACTCACCACCACTGCCGGTCTACACTGTACCCACCACCACTGCTGGTCTACACCGTACCCACCACCACTGCTGGTCTACACCGTACCACCACCACTGCTGGTCTACAACGCACCCACCACCACTGCTGGTCTACAGCGCACCCATCACCACTGCTGGTCTACAGTCGCCACCACTGCTATTTTACACCGCACCCACCACCAGTGCTGGTCTACAACGCACCGCCACTACTGGTCTACACCGCACCCACCACCACTGCTGGTCTACACCGTACCCACCACCACTGCTGGTCTACACCCTACCCACCACCACTGCTGGTCTCTACCGCACCCACCACCACTGCTGGTCTCCACCGCACCCGCCACAACTGCTGGTCTACACCGCACCTGCCACCACTGCTGGTCTACAACACACCCTACACCACTGCTGGTCAAAACCGTACCCGCCACCACTGCTGGTCTACACCGTACACGCAACCACTGCTGGTCTACACCGTGCACGCCACCACTGCTGGTCTACACCATACCCACCACCACTGCTGGTCTACACCGTACACGCCACCACTGCTGGTCTACACCATACCCACGACCACTGCTGGTCTACACCGTACACACCACCACTGCTGGTATACACCGTACCACCACCACTGCTGGTCTACACCGTACCCACCACCACTGCTGGTCTACACCGTACCCACCACCACTGCAGGTGTACACCACACCCACCACCACTGCTGGTCTACACAGCACCAGCCGCCACTGCTGGTCTACACCGTACCCACCACCACTGCTGGTCTACACTCACCACCACTGCTGGTCTACACTCACCACCACTGCTGGTCTACACCGTACCAGCCACCACTGCTGGTCTACACCAGACCCGCCACCACTGCTGGTCTACACCGTACCCACCACCACTCCTGGTCTACACTCATCACCACTGCTGGTCTACACCGTACTCACCACCACTGCTGGTCTACACCGCACCCACCACCACTGCTGGTCTACACTCACCACCACTGCCGGTCTACACCGTACCCACCACCACTGCCGGTCTACACCACACCCACCACCACTGCTGGTCTACACCGCACCCGCCACCACTGCTGGTCTACACTGTGCATGCCACCACTGCTGGACTACACCATACCCACCACCACTGCTGGTCTACACCGTACCCACCACCACTGCTGGTCTACACCGTACACGCCACCACTGCTGGTCTACACCGTACCACCACCACTGCTGGTCTACACCGTACCCACCACAACTGCTGGTCTACACCGTACCCAGCACCACTGCTGGTGTACACCACACTCACCACCACTGCTGGTCTACACCGCACCAGCCGCCACTGCTGGTCTACACTCACCATCACTGCCGGTCTACACCGCACCCGCCACCACTGCTGGTTTACACCGTTCACGCCACCACTGCTGGTCTACACCGCAACCGCCACCACTGCTGGTCTACACCGTACCCCCACCACTCCTGGTCTACACTCATCACCACTGCTGGTCTACACCGTACTCACCACCACTGCCGGTCTACACCATACCCACCACCACTGCTGGTCTGCACCGCACCCACCACCACTGCTGGTCTACACCGTACCCACCACCACTGCTGGTCTACAATCACCACCACTGCCGGTCTACACCGTACCCACCACCACTGCCGGTCTACACCGTACACGCCACCACTGCTGGTCTACACCGCATCCACCACCACTGCTGGTCTACACCGCACCCGCCACCACTGCTGGTCGACACCGCACCCGCCACCACTGCTGGTCTACACTGCACCCACCAATACTGCTGGTCTACACCGCACCCGCCACCATTGCTGGTCTACAACGCACCCACCACCACTGCTGGTCTACACCGCACCCACCACCACTGCTGGTCTACACCGCACCCGCCACCACTGCTGGTCTACACAGCACCCGCCACCACTGCTGGTCTACACAGCACCCGCCACCACTGCTGGTCTACACAGCACCCACCACCACTGCTGGTCTACACCGCACCCGCCATCACAGCTGGTCTACAATGCACCCACCACCACTGCTGGTCTACACCGCACCTACCACCACTGCTGGTCTACACCGCACCCACCACCACTGCTGGTCTACACCGCACCCGCCACCACTGCTGGTATACACCGCACCCGCCACAACTGCTGGTATACACCGCACCCGCCACAACTGCTGGTTCACACTGCACCCGCCACCACTGCTGGTCTAAACAGCACCATCCACCACTGCTGGTCTACACCGCACCAGCCACAACTGCTGGTCTACACCGTACCGACCACCACTGCTGGTCTACAATGCACCGCAACTACTGGTCTACACCACACCCGCCACCACTGCTGGTCTACAACTCACCCACCACCACTGCTGATCTACACCACACTCGCCACCACTGCTGGTCTACACTGTACCCACCACCACTGCTGGTCTACACTACACCCACCACCACTGCTGGTCTACACCACACCAGCCACCACTGCTGGTCTACACCGTACCCACCACCACTGCTGGTCTACACACACCACCATTGTCAGTCTACACCGCACCCGCCACCACTGCTGGTCTACACTGTACCCACCACCACTGCTGGTCTACACTCAGCACCACTGCCGGTCTACACCGTACCCACCACCACTGCCGGTCTACACCCTATCCACCACCACTGCTGGTCTACACTCCCCACCACTGCTGGTGTACAGTCGCCACCACTCATGGTCTACACCGCACCCGCCACTACTGCTGGTTTAAACGCACCCACCACCACGCATGCTCTACACCGCACCCCCCACCACTGATGGACTACACCGCACCCACCACCACTCGTGGTCTACACCACACCCACCACCACTCATGGTCTACACCGCACCCACCACCACTGCTAGTCTACACCGCACACCACCACAACTGCTGGTATACACCGCACCCACCACCAATCCTGGTCTACACCGCACCAGCCACCACTGATGGTCTACAGTCGCCACCACTGCTAGTTTACACCGCACCCCCCACTGCTGCTGGTCTACACCACACCTGCCACTACTGCTGGTCTACACCGCACACGCCACCACTGCTGGTCTATACCGCACTTGCCGTCACTGCTGGTCTACACCGCACCCGCCACTACTGCTGGTCTAAACAGCACCCACCACCACTGCTGGTCTACACCGTACCCACCACCACTGCCGGTCTACACCCTACCCACCACCACTGCTGGTCTACACTCAGCACCACTGCCGGTCTACACCGTACCCACCACCACTGCCGGTCTACACCCTACCCACCACCACTGCTGGTCTACACTCACCACCACTGCCGGTCTACACCATACCCACCACCACTGCCGGTCTACACCGTACCCACCACCACTGCTGGTCTACACCGTACATGCCACCACTGCTGGCCTATACCGCACTTGCTGCCACTGCTGGTCTACACCACACCCACCACGTCTGCTGGTCTACACCGCACCAGCCACCACTGATGGTCTACACTGCACCCACCACCGCTGCTGGTCTACACCGCACCCGCCACCACTGATGGTCTACAGTCGCCACCACTGCTAGTTTACACTGCACCCACCACCACTGCTGGTCTACACCGCACCCACCACAACTGCTGGTCTACACCACACCCACCACCACTCCCGGTCTACACTGCACCCACCACGCTCCTGGTCTACACTGCACCCACCACCGCTCCTAGTCTACATCGCACCCGCCACAACTGCTGCTCCACACCGCACCCGCCACCACTGTTGGTCTACACCGCACCCACCACCACTGCTTGTCTACATCGCACCTGCCACCACTGCTGGTCTACAACGCACCCGCCACCACTGCTGGTCTACACCGCACCCGCCACCACTGCTGCTCCACACCGTACCCGCCACCACTGTTGGTCTACACCGCACCCACCACCACTGCTGGTCTACATTGCACCTGCCACCACTGCTGCTCTACAACGCACCCACCACCACTGCTGGTCTACACCGCACCCGCCACCACTGCTGCTCCACACCGTACCCGCCACCACTGTTGGTCTACACCGCACCCACCACCACTGCTGGTCTACATTGCACCTGCCACCACTGCTGCTCTACAACGCACCCACCACCACTGCTGGTCTACAACACACCCGCCACCACTGCTGGTCTACACCGCACCCACCACCACTGCTGGTCTACATCGCACCTGCCACCACTGCTGGTCTACAACGCGCCCGCCACCACTGCTGGTCTACATCGCACCCACCACCACTGCTGGTCTACATCGCACCTGCCACCACTGCTGGTCTACACTGTACCCACCACAACTGCTGGTCTACACCACACCCACCACCACTGCTACTCAGCACCGCACCAGCCACTACTGCTGGTCTACACCGCACACGCCACCACTGCTGGTCTATACCGCACTTGCCGCCACTGCTGGTCTACACCGCACCCGCCACTACTGCTGGTCTAAACAGCACCCACCACCACTGCTGGTCTACGCCGTACCCACCACCACTGCTGGTCTACACCGTACCCACCACCACTGCTGGTCTACACTCAGCACCACTGCCGGTCTACACCATACCCACCACCTCTGCCGGTCTACGCCCTACCCACCACCACTGCTGGTCTACACTCACCACCACTGCCGATCTACACTGTACCCACCTCCACTGCTGGTCCACACCGTACCCACCTCCACTGCCGGTCTACACCGTACCTACCTCCACTGCTGGTCTACACCCACCACCACTGCTGGTCTACACCAGCCACAACTGATGTTCTACACCGTATCCACCACCACTGCTGGTTTACACCGCACCCACCACCACTGCTGGTTTACACCGTACCCACCACCACTGCTGGTCTACACCGTACCCGCCACTACTGCTGGTCTACACCCACCACCACTGCTGGTCTACACCGTACTCACCACCACTGCTGGTCTACACCCCACCCACCACCACTGCTGGTCTACAATGCACCGCATCTACTGTTCTAGACCGCACCCACCACCACTGCTGGTCTACACCGTACTCACCACCACTGCTGGTCTACACCCTACCCACCACCACTGCTGGTCTACACCCACCATCACTGCTGGTCTACACCGTACTCACCACCACTGCTGGTCTACACCCTACCCACCACCACTGCTGGTCTACAATGCACCGCAACTACTGGTCTACACCGCACCCACCACCACTGCTGGTCTACACCGTACTCACCACCACTGCTGGTCTACACCCTACCCACCACCACTGCTGGTCTAAACCCACCACCACTGCTGGTCTACACAGTACTCACCACCACTGCTGGTCTACACCCTACCCACCACCATTGCTGGTCTACAATGCACCGCAAATACTGGTCTACACCGCACCCACCACCACTGCTGGTCTACACCGTACTCACCACCACTGCTCGTCTACACCCTACCCACCACCACTGCTGTTCTACACCCACCACCACTGCTGGTCTACACCGTACTCACCACCACTGCTGGTCTACACCCTACCCACCACCACTGCTGGTCTACACCATACCCACCACCACTGCTTGTCTACACCAGCCACAACTGCTGGGCTACACCAACGCAGTGTCTCTGCAACAAGAGGTTTCCAACACTGAACAGTCACAGCATCCTTCGTGAGTGGACTGAACTGGTTCTTCTGCCTTTTGTACTGCACACTTTTTATGTTTTAAGATGATCCTCACAGGGTCTACATCGGTAATCCACAAATTTCACGTAGTACCCCAGGTGCCCCAAAGAAGATATTAGCTGATCCATAGACATGGAATCAGGAACCACCAGGGTCGCCTTCAAGCGGAGATCTTGGGTGTGACCCCATCTTTAGACATTGAGTGACCTGGATACTGTACACTGTCACAGCTAAAGTCACATGTCCAGGTTTAAAGTCAGACCCTTGTTCAATAAGGGCAGAAGAGCCCAAACAGTGCACGGTGCCACCGCAGCTCTGCGTGATACACTTAGGACGTAGTCGTCTACTAGGTGTAACATAACTCTTAACGTGTATTTGTAAAGTGCACATTCACCCAGAAGGATATCTTGGCACTGAATAACAGATGTTTATTGTTACCCAACAGTACTCTTTTGATCGACCTCAGGAGGATGAAAGGCTGAGTGGACCTGCCGGGATTTGAACCTGTGACCGTGGGGTCAAACACAGGCCCCTACAGTGGGCACATTAGTTAACTAAGCCACTAGACCCTCCAGGTCACAGGACAGGTCCTGCATCTTGCACGGTCATGGAATAGCCTAAGCGTCTGCGCACAATTTCGATTAGTGTGATCCCGGGGCCAAAATAAAATTCCAGATACCAGTTTCACATGCAACTGGGTACTCAGGGCAGGAGCACATGCCCTTTCACCATGCAAGGGACATTCCTGTCTGAACAGCACTAGCATGCTTAATGAATCCATCAAGTGAAACAGCTTATCCCACGTCCACCGGTCCAGGCTCGGGTCTGCTGGGGGAACCAGACATCGGGGATGAACTACTGTTAGATCCAGCTGGAGGCCTTGCTTCTGTTAAACATGTCAGCGGCATTCGACACAGTGGCCCATCAGATGCTGCTGTTTCTATGATCCAGATAGCTAGGCATCGCCGGATTCAACCTGGAATAGACCCAAGACTTTCACATGGACTCGCGAGGCACAGACAACAGCCGCAGTATTACAAAAATCCATGTCCCCCTCAACCCCAATGCCCTGGCAGCTTCTTTCAGAAGTGCCCAGATGACCAGCCATCACGTCCTGATGGAGCGGAACAATGAAGAATAGTTTCCTACACCTCTGTGGGTGTAGTAGAGAGATCCCGCAGGGCGTAGGCAATCCAAATACACAGCTGCCGTTCACTGGGCTCACTTGGCTGCCAACCAGGCACAAGCCTTTCCAAGAAGAAGATCTGACAACTGCAAAGCACACTGGGCAAAGAAAAGAGCTGCGTCAACAGCTGGATGCAGGGACCTTCGTTCTTAGAGCTGCGTCAACAGCTGGATGCAGGGACCTTCGTTCTTAGAGCTGCGTCAACAGCTGGATGCAGGGACCTTCGTTCTTAGAGCTGCGTCAACAGCTGGATGCAGGGACCTTCGTTCTTTCTTCGTCTGAGGAAGGGGCGACGACCTCCAGTAGACATGTTTGCTCCTCACAGTAGTCTGTAGACAGTTTGAAAGAAAGTGAAGATCTCAATACAGCCTTGAGGACAAACTCATTTACAGAGCTGCTTTGAAAAAGTATCACACTCTTATCAAAGAGGCCAAGAAATCGTTTTTCACCTCTCTGATTGAATCTGTAAATAATGACCCTAAGAACATTTTAAATATTGCTAAATCATTCCTTCATCCCAGAGCCTTTGAAAGAGATCTCCTTCCCACTCAAACCCTATGCGATAATCTTTCAAGTTAATTCAAAGAAACCTTTTTAATATCCAGATGAATTGTATTCACATTCTTGATAGGGTACCTACCCCTCCAGGTGCAGGACAGGACTCGGCCATCCAAGTCTGTTCTGGCCGTCTTTAGCACACTTCTCTCCAGCAGTCAGAGCGAGTTTCTCTGCACTGCAAATCAGGTTCCCTTTAGACCCCTGTCCTCCCATGACCCTTTTCATCCTTTACCCACAACATATGTTGACGATACCCAGTTGATCTTGTCTTTAGACAAAAATTCCTCTGGCTCGAAGTCCAATTTTAAAAACTGTTTTTAATTATTGTCTGCTGGATGGAACTTATTTCCCTGAAATGTAATATTGACGAGAAGGAGATTCTTTTATTTGGTCAGGATACTTCATTTTCTCCTCAGTTAGGGGGTCATTACGATGACGGGCGGATCGCCACCGCCCGTATGGCGGTGGCGATCCGCCCGCCATTCCCCTCCGCCTGCATGCCATTTCCTCCCGCCACATTACGATGGCGGGGGGGAGCCCGGCGGACGGAAAGACCGTCCGCCGGTTTTCTGCCGGTCACACAGGTGACCGGGCGGAAAAGGGCACTAATATGGTGGCGGTGTCTGCAAGACACCGCCATCCATATTAGGATGGTTGCGGAGAGCAGCCTTTCCATGGCGGCGCCGCCATGGAAAGGCATACGGTCTTCGCTATTGGGGGCCCGTTGCGGGCCCCCAGAGTGTTGAGGGGTGGGGGGTGCACATGGGGGTACCTATGGTACCCCCCTGCATTGGCATGGACAAGGTGGCAGGCACCGTGCGGTGCCTGCCACCTTGTGCATGCCAATGCACGACGTGCATTCCCAGCATTGTGGCGGGCGGTGCTGTGAACACCACCCGCCACAATGTTGGGAATAGGGGATGCCACCGCCACCGTGGCGGTGGCATCCTAATACTCGCGGCGGGACCGCCGCTCCTATGGCGGACGGTCCCATTCACCGCTACGGTGGCGGGCGGACAACCTCATCGTAATGGGCCCCTAAGTTTGGCCTGACAATCTCCGGTGTCCTCCCTCTTCAGTCAAAGTGTCTCGCAATCTCGGCATCAAATTCGATTGCTCCCTCTCTCTTCACTCCCAAGTAGTATCTGTTTCTGGGGCTTCTTTCCCTGATCAAATCATTAAAGGAATGTTGAATACCTTCCTTTGACTTCAAGGAGAACTGTATTACTAGAACATATCACTTCACGACTAGACGACTGCAATATCCTAAATCTTGGAATTACTAAAGCTCTATTACTTAAACTTCACGTGGTCCAAAATGCTGCAGTCTGACTGGTTCTGAAACTCCCAATCAAAAGCTCAGCTTCTCAGGGACTTAGGAAACGGCTCCCGGTCCATAGACGGATTCTTTTTAAGACTCTGACTTTGGTCTCCAGAGCTTTCCACCGCTCAGACCCTCTATATCTCTGTGATCCTTTTAAACATTACAAGCCTTCAGAACCTCGAGATCTTCCCACCTTAATTTGATGCAAATCCCTTGTATGAGACGCAAAACAAAGGGCAGTAAATCTCTCTGTGTAATGGGCTCCAAACTCTGGAACCAGCTCCCTGTCCCACTCAGATTTACCAACAGTAAAAAAGGTTTCAGGAAACCTCTCAAAACTTGGCTTTAATCTCTATCCTATGAGTCCTTTGGGCATTTCAGCTGCTGGTTTTTCGGTTCTCCTTTCGCTCATAGATTCTTCAGACCACAGTCTTGTCTTCGGTGATGGTTCACTATGTTTGCTCCTGAGCTGGCACAGGATGCTCAGTCATGAGTGACAGTGCGCTTCATAAATACCTCCTCTCATATATGTGCAGGAGTTTGGTGTCTGTAGGAAGGAATCCCAAACTGACGGTAAAAGCACAAGGCATAAAAAGAACCCCTAGGACGCGAGATGAAGAGACCCAGGTGTGAGTCTGAGGAGGAGATAGAGGAGTTCAGGGGCTCCACATGGAAGGAAGTGTGAGAGAAAACAGGCACAAGCAGAACTCACAGCTTAGATCAGAACTGAAGATACCCACAGACCGCAAACACAACAAGCATTGGCAAAGCCAACAGGTCTTATATTTATAAGAGATCTATTGGCGTTGTCGATGTTTTAAGACATGTTGCACAGCAGTGCAAGCTGCTGTGCAGCATGGTTTAAATGTTTTTTTAAAAAGCGCTATGATGCGGCCAGCATTGACCATGGCATAGCGTTTTAAAAAAAATGAACAACGGTGGTTGACGACAGGGGAAGCAACAATAACAAGCATTGGCATAGCCAATAGGTCTCGCCTTTGGGGCCTTATAAGTATTTAATTCTGCAGCACAATATCCTTGGTGCAACATCAACTGTTGCATGGCTAAACACTTATAATGTCCCAAAAGCGAGACCTATTGGCTATGCCAATGCTTGTTATATATTACTGTGCTAAGAAGTACATTGTCTCAGCTGATCTGTGCTGTAAGCTGCCGTCTGCACCATGTCAGGTGGGCGAGGCACGACATGCATAGATATTTGGTCTTCGGTATCTTTACGTTGATGCTGTGAGAAGGTTGCCACGCCTGCAACATTGGTGGGGTTACTTACCGGCTCTTGCCATCGGCACTTTTTGTAGGGCTATTGGGCGCTGAGGGCGCTTACTGTCGTCGCTGCTGCACTTAATCTGGTGCAGTAGGGACACTTCTCAGCCGGACCGCGGAACTGAACCCGGTTCATCAGTGCCTCTCAGCTGATACCATTTTAATGAATGGACGCACCTTATTTACCGTCGCACTATTCGCCTATTTTAGGTGTGATTAAAGTTTGGCTCGCGCTCGGCAGAGCTCATTTGATAACTGGAGTTAAGCGCATCTGCCGATTTTAAGGCTGTTATCATTTCTGCTGCACGATTTACTGGTACTGAAGTCACCGACCTTGAAAGGAGGAAGGGCTGCACCGGCACTCCCCCCAGGGCTGCCTAGTTGCTACTAGTTGTAAAAAAACATTGTACCCCTCCTTAATGGAGTTACCTGTATTTTGCATACTTATTCAGACTGACATGTGTGGTTGTTGCTGTTAGTGCAGCTGGTGAAGTGCGTAAATTTTGTATCCGTGGAGGGACTTAAAGATAAGAGTAGGCAGCCAAAAAACTAACAGCCCAAAAAGTAAAAACTTAAAACCGTACGCTTATTTTGCAATAAGTTGTGATTGGTATGTGTTTTTTGGTGTGGTAACACCTCTCATATATGCATGCTATTAGGCTCACATGGCTGATGTTAAAAAGCGCTGTGCATAGGTAGGTTATATTACCTGAAATTTTAGTTGCTGTTTATATTTAAATGCCGCAACGATGCAAAAGGGCATATAACACATTATCAAAATTGTGGTTTTTAGGTGCGATGGCTATACAAAAAATGCTACTTGTGGAGTATATAGCATGATGTGGTATGCGTTTTATTTAGAGAGCATGTCCGTTTTTGTGCTAAAGTTAATCGCTGTCAGTGTATAGTGGTGTAGGTGGGGGGGGTATGCAAAGGGGGGGTAGAGGAGTAGAATCTATAACATGATGGGTGGCACCTCACATATTTAGCTGTTGCAAGCTGTAGAGCTGCTAATAGTTTAAGTAAAGGAACTAGCAGGAAATGTCTGTTGCAAAAGTAAGAGTAAAGCATCCATAATTTGCACAAATATAGTGTGGTGAAACAGCATAGTGAACTATCCAGGAAACAGATATGGGTTAATGCGCAACACTTTTGCATGTATTTGAAACGTTAAGAAACAGTTTGCAATTAGCACTTATGAAAATAACGATTTACATGATTTAAACGGTAACTAAAGCTATTTGTGTAAACAGGTAGGAAAATATTTGTGTGCGTTGACGGGCTAATTAATATGTATAATGGAGAACAGCTGCATGTATTTAAATATGAAAAAATACACCTTATACCGTTTTACGTGTATTAGTACATGTGTTAGGTAATGCAAATAAATGTTTGCATATGTTTGCATATGTTTGCATATGTTTGCATATGTTTGCATATGTTTGCATATTCTCCTCATAACAACATTATGGCGCATTCCGCAGAACATCAGAGACACAGTAGCCTTTTTGTAACAGATTTCGCACAACGAAACATAGGTACAAAACACTACAAAGGCATTCTACATATAGTAAAAAATGTGGCGTAATGACTAGAGCTGTTAAGTGGTAATTTGGGGGACAAGGTTTGTGTCATGGCGTTCGCTTACTATTGCGCCTTTGACGGGCTAATTAATATGTGTAATCAATAACAGCTGTAGGTACTTAAATAAAAAAATAAACCGTATACTGTTTTATGTGTTTTAGGCAACATTATGACGCGGCAAGCAGAACATTAGAGACACAGCGGCTTTATTTTACATCTCATACTGGTTCACATTTATTTATTTATTTATTTATTTGCAAAGTTTTATATAGCGCTGGCTAGACCCGGAGGTATCAGAGCGCTTTACATGAGGATCAGCGAGTTACAGGATACATAGTTATATCAGTTGAATCAGCGAGTTACAGGTTACATAGTTACATCAGTTTGAATCAAAGAATCACAGAGGGAGGAGGAGGGGGAGGGGAGGAGACACGAACGGGAAGACGAGGAAAACAATGTCAGATGACCGGCTGGGTAGGTGACGGCCAAGGGGCCAGACTCCTCTATAGCTGTATAGGACAGCTCCACCGGGCATCGGCCAAGGTTGCTCGGGCTCCGCGGTAGGTAAAAACAGTTTTGGTATCCGCCCAGGGGCGTAGTCATAGTTCCATCGAAGGGGGAGGAAAGAGACACAAACGGGGAGACAAGGAAAAACAATGTCAGATGACCGGCTGGGTAGGTGACGGCCAAGGGGCCAGACTCCTCTATAGCTGCATAGGACAGCTCCACCGGGCATCGGCCAAGGTTGCTCGGTCTCCGCGGTGGGTACAAACAGTTTTGGTATCCGCCCAGGGGCGTCGTCATCGTTCCATCGAAGGGGGAGAGAAGGAGACACAAACGGGGAGACGAGGAAAAACAATGTCAGATGACCGGCTGGGTAGGTGACGGCCAAGGGCCAGACTCCTCTATAGCTGCATAGGACAGCTCCACCAGGCATCGGCCAAGGTTGCTCAGGCTCCGTGGTAGGTACAAACAGTTTTGTTATCTACATCAGTTGAATCAGCGAGTTACGGGTTACATAGTTACATCAGTTTGAATCAAAGAATCACAGAGGGAGGAGGAGGGGGAGGGAAGGAGACACAAAGGGGGAGACGAGGAAAACCATGTCAGATGACCGGCTGGGTAGGTGACGGCCAAGGGGCCAGACTCTATAGCTGTATAGGACAGCTCCACCGGGCATCGGCCAAGGTTGCTCGGGCTCTGCGGTAGGTAAAAACAGTTTTGGGATCCGCCCAGGAGGTGTCATCATAGATCCATCGAAAGCATCCGGTGTTCCTGACTGCTGGGTTGGAGTGTGAGATGGGCGGTGGGAGCTGAGACCGATCCACGTAGAGGCCTGTGTTGCTGCACCCAATGCTTAGGCGCCATCATAGAAACAGCTTACAATAACACCAAAATCGCCCAGGAGTTGTAGCTTGCATAAAGAATTGAACATACTTTGTTGCTTTGTTGGTTTCAGTCAATATAATTTTTCTATAGAGCTCATAATAACTCTTTGGAGACAGCATGGAGGTCCGCAGCTCGCCAAGCATATTGGATGCATGTTTTAAAGCATCCATTAGCTTACTTTTATCCAAGCATCGCTTCATTTGAAATGATTGAACCTTCACGGCCTGAACAGCCTCGTCAAGGAGCTTCTCCTGCTCATCCTGAGGAGACTGCTGTGTGGTCGGCATGATGGGACCCGTCAGGAGACACAGCTACAGCCACTGGGATCATGTGACTGCCGCCCCGCCCAAGAACAATCGTACACTCTCATTGGAGAAAGTCTGAAACGACATGTATTAGGCAATGCAAAAAAATGTCTGCATATATTTATAATACAACAATATTATGGCGCACTGTGCAGAACGTCAGAATACAGTAGCCTTTATTCGTAACGGATTGAAAACAGCGTAACATAGGGACAAAACACAACAGAGGCACCCTTTGTATAGATAACATGTGAAGCGCTGGACAGCAGAGACGTCGGCAGCGTCAGAGAGGAGCGGGCGAGCGGCGCAGCAGACCTGCTGAGCTGACCACACGCTCGTGCACAATGGCCATGTGTTTTCAATTATCGCGCCCGCGTCTGGGCACGATAATTGCAAACAGATGGCGGCCGTGCGGGTAACCGCACGGAAAAGGCCATGACGCACGAGCGTCTGGTCAGCTTTTTGAAGCCCCTACATAAAGTCTTCGCCAGAGCAGCGCTTGCGCGCTACTCTAGGCTCGACCTAAAAAGGCGGGGGAAGATGGGTGTATGTGCAACCAAGGATGGCAGGGAGGAGTGGCGGGAGGGGGCAGTAACAAGGAGAGGTGGTGGATGGGAGGGGAAAGAAGCAACACAGGCAGAAAGGTACCGCAATCACGGCGCGAGCAGCAGAGACACTACTTAAGAAGAATCAATCTCTGCTTGCTCCATGCGCCAGAGAAGAAACAAGAGGTGACGCCTCGCCTGTGCAGTCCAATTAGGAGGTAACAAAGAAGAAAAGACACTGACAGCAACGAATGGTAAGCAACAGTGTCTCGCAAGCGAGAGTGCATGCGCTAGCGGATGGCTCATGCAGGTTCGACCCTTAAGGTGTGAAAAAGGGACAAAAAATAGAAGTAAGGGGGTGATGAAAAAAATCTATTAAAATTTACTTTCACTGTGTTGTGACGCAGAGCATGAAGTTCTTAGATGCCTTATCTATAGAAAAAAGACAGGGACAGGAAATGACATAAACACAGGAGGTGTAGTCGCTGTACCGGATTGTGATGACATTTTTTTTTAAATCAGGCTGACATTTTGGACTGGGAATTATAGGAATTATGAATTCTTGGCCTGGAATGGGGAAGGGCTTGGAAAGAAACAGCCAAAACACCATTGATTATTCTCTGGGGCTGAGAGGCTGTCCTGAGAACCCAGTGGAGCTGAGAGACCAGCATCGACTGCAGCACATGACATGGGAAAGCCCACACCTTTCTCTTCCCTACATGGGAAACAAGACAGAAGGCCGAGCTCTGGCACAGGTGACACGGTAAGAGTTCGGTAGGTCCTGTCACTTCCTCGGTCAACAATAGTGACCCTCGACCTCCTTCGCTGTCTGCGGTTGGAATCCGCAATCCTCTCCCGGCCTTAGGATGCACCATCCAGCATGTCCACCCTTGGAAGCGAGGACACGCGGGTCCGAATGAAACCGGCCATAGTGGCTGCTGGGAGAGAGAGGCATTGACCGGGAGGTCCCATAGGCACTGGAGGAGGGCTGCAGGGGGTGCTGCAGCACCCCAAAAAATAGCCTTGCTGGAGTTCAGAAGGCAAACAAGCAAGAAAGATCCCTTTTAATTTTGATTTTATTTTGGCCCGTTTGCTGTGGGGTCAAAGTCTGAGGTCAGACTTTAGGCCATGTCTTCTGACACATTGCTTCCTTATTCTTTTCACAAGGAGATTGTTTTTTTCTCTCTCTGACTCCAAAGTTAGAGGATTTTCAAAAGTGAACTGTCTGATGATCCTGCAGGGGTACAGGGAGTGTGAAAGAAAAGGCTGTAGGATGTCAGTTTTTTTTCTAACACATAACAATATGGAAATACTTGTAAACGAACTGTACAAATATTTCCAAACATCAGCAGTTAGGAAAGCACAAATGAAGCACATTTTTATGTAATTCTGATGGAAACAAAGATTTTAATCGGATCAAAACAATTCAAGAGACTTTACTCGGTGATTTGGTATTTGCTGAAACCCGAATTCCACAGATTATTGTTTTATGAGTAAAACTGCAAGCCAGTGTGACATTTTATGCCCATTTTTTGCCCATTTTAATGGAAAACGTGCTGTCTGTAAATGACACTTGCCACCGCAGCATGCTTTAGTGATATATTTGTGAAATGCACCACCGTCTACATAGCACCCCCTCACCGCTCTCCTGCTGAGTGAGCGCGGCTCAATTGCTGCATTTGTTCTGCATCATTTATAGGATTTTTGCGCAGCGCAGCGCAGCAAGGCAACTTGCTGCGCTGCCCTAGTCAAACTGAAAGGGTAGGAATGCAGTGTGTTTATGCAATATCGTGTATTCCTGTCCTTTCTCCCAGCGCTGGCACCGTTTTTGCAGCCTATCGCCAACATAGGCACCCTGCCACCATGGTGCAAGGGTGCCTCCGTTGCAGGCAGAATTGTTTTTGTGCAAGAAGGGGCACCTTCCTGCACAAAAACAATTCTAAGAAGTGTATCCTCTTTCCATGTGCGCTGCAGAATGCAGTACACATAGAAAGAGGAACAAGCATTTGCAATGCAATAGGTCTCGCATTTGCGAGAGTTTGAGCGATTGGCATTGTAAATGACAATGCTTTTAACTATGTGTTTTGAAAACGTGCAAGCGGTGCTTATAGTCCTTGCTTACAAGAAGCAAGGCTGGCAGTAACTGCGCCTCTTTTACTGCCAGCCTTGCTTCTATAAGTGCAAAGTGCGTATTTACACACCGTTTGCAAGTTTTGAAAACACATAAATAAAAGGTGTTGTCATTTACAATGCCAATAGCTCAAACTCTCGCAAATGCGAGACCTATTGCATTGCAAATGCTTGTTAGTTGTGATTCCACAGGTTGACCTGGAATTTACCCTGCATGTAAAAATGTGTCAGGTGCACTTTTGGCAGTCCTTGATGCTTGCATCCTCTGTGTTTACAGTGTACGGCAAGACGGGGGTCGGGACGAGTCAATCTGGAAAATCACTTGGTATGCTGTAAACAATCGCAAGGCAGACATCTGGGTTTTCCTTGGCAGACTTGGTTAGCTAATGACAAAGCAGTGACGGTGGCACTTGAAGACGGACAGAGTCCGTTCCTTCCAGCCCTAGAACAATGCCGTTTTACTCTGTATTACATCAACAAATCTTTCATATTGCCTGAACTACTTTCATTTTTTCTTGCACCAATGCTTTACGACCTTCAGAAGCCTTGCAGACTCCTAAAAGCACAGCCCACCCACCAGAGGTGAAGGTGTGCAATAAAGAACTGCTTTACGTTGGCTCAGTGGGAATAAATAAATATCAGATGTATTTGGTTCTTTGAAAGTGAGAAGAGTCAACGGTGTCATGTGTAACGTCCTTTTTTTTTCCAGTGCTCTTGTGTGTCCAATGCGCCCTGGGCTCTCTGATTTTCTGTGAGAAAAGGAGCTTACCCATAAGACTACCCTCAGTACTTTTCGCAAATGTGGAGAAACATTTTTAAACAAAATAGGTAAACTGCACGCCGAAGGAAAGAAAAACTAGTGGGACACTTTCTTAGCAGCAGGCAGTTTAACCCTCTGCGCTGCCTTAGGATGAGTCAAACTTTCCACTACAGAAACTTCCGGTCTGTTTCTAGAAAGCCGATTAATGACGGGGCTTTTCTTGACATTTTAATTGATGTCTGGAAGTTGCTGGAGGGCAGGAACGAAACTGAAAGCGCAGTGGGAGCGCACGAGACGCCGTGAGCGTGCACATCGCCTGTCCCGGCGCAAGCTGAGGATCGCCAGAGAAGACACGCCGTCTATCCGCGCTGAGGCTCCGAGTCTGAATCCGAGGCCGAAGTGTCCTTGAGCTGCCGCCTGGGCAGAGAGGTACACCGAGCACCCCGTGAGCTCTGGGGACACGCTGCAAGGCATCGCACGATGTATGGCGTAACAGTAAGGAATGCGGGGAGGGAGTAGCTGTATGGAGGGGGCGTCAGGGGCTGAAAGGTTCTGCCGCGATGCCTTCGTCCTGGCGGGGGTAGGAAACTAAGTCTGTAGTCCTGGAACAATATGTTGGGGGTCGGCAGATGGCGCAGGGCTGGCTGACACTGGAGGGGGTGCAGGGACAGCTGGGGATTGGAGAGGAGCGACCTGGTGAGATACGCAGGAGGGTATGTGGCAGTAGGAGGAAGCGCTCGCCTGTGTGTAGAGTGTGTTTGCGAGCAAGAGCGAGATGGAAGGGAGAGAGTGTTTGTAAAATATGAGATTTTGCATGATTAACCTGGTAAGATAAGACGTAAATTTTCCGGCACCCCTGTTCACGTGTTTTTTGAGAGTTGTCCGCCAGCCATACCTTCCCTCTAAGCACAGAAGTAGGCGCCTGCTTTGGCTAGGGGGGTGGGGGCACTACTTAGTGCACGATGATCGGGAATCACTTAAGTCAGTGCCTAATTGTGCCATGGGGTACTTCTGAGTACACACTCAATCGGAGCATACGAATGCTTTTTGAAGCATGTCAAAAATTGCAATAACAATGAAGTCTAAATCCGTTTTCCATGCGAATAATTATTTAAACACCACTTTAAAAAAAAAAATCTAAATGCTACCTTTTCCAGCCATAAAACAATAACCCCACGAATCCTGTTGTACATGAAGAGTGTGTCTGCAAGTGGCCGTTTTGAAAACAAGGGAGTTTACCATTGCTGTTTAGGAAGGCGGCATGACATAAGCAGCGCTCGTAAAGGAATTTTAAAAAACGGGTGGAAAGCAACGTTAATAAAAAAAAGAAGCTGTGCGCTTGTAACGGAATAGGTGAAGCAGCAACGGAGGGAAGTGACGGACAGAAAAGCAACGTTAAGCCAATAGTCCGGGCTTGTTGTAGGTGTAATGTTATTTGTTGTGTAATATATCTGGATGAATGGACAGAAGCAGCAAAATACCAGTCGGGCGGAACACTATGCTAAGCACACATTTTTAGCTTGTGTTTTAAGCCACGCCCTTCATTACAGCGGTCATGCCCCTATGAGAGACTCCTGTTTTTTTTCTCACTTAAAAAGAGGGGTAGGGCTGGGCCAAGGTCAGTGAAATATGATGCCTCGGATAGGTGGAACGAACTGGAGGCTGGTTAATCGCATGTGAAGCCGCTCCCTCTGAAAAGTGGGTAAAGAAACGGGGCAGTGTTAGTCAGGCCAGGCCGGCCCTTTGCAATGTGGATCGGCCACTTTAGGGCTGGAGCAGTGCCACTTACTGTGGGCTCCCTTGGGGTATTGGAATACACTAAAACCTAGGTGTTGCTTTACAAGCGCTCTCACACCAGATTCGCTGATGCAAGACAAACAAGCGGCGAGAGTCGCTCACGGGGCTTGAGGACATCCCGAACTGAGCGCGCGTGCACATTACCAAAGTGAAACTGCGTGAGTCTTGCGACGATGGAAGGGGGACAGGAGATGTGCACATCGCGTGTCTGTACGCGTGCACATCTCCTCAGTAAAAGAGACGCCGTACACGTTTGGAATCGAGTCAACTAATGAGCAACAGCACTTATTCGATTTCCTGCGCTGTCATCATCGGGCCAATCTTTTACAGTGATGTTATAATTATGCTTTATTTGAAACAAACCCTACCTCTTTTTGTCGACCTTGTTCCTTCGCCTCGTAAGTACATGGGGACTGCAGCCGCAGAAGCCTCCCGCCTTCAGCCTCGAGCGCATTGGGAGGATGCCGGCAGGGACAGGGCGCTAGCGGAGTCCCTCCTGAGTGAGAAACAGCGCTTCTCCTCAGCCGTGCACAAAGCGCCGACCCGCCGCCAACTCAGGCCGATGGGGCTGTCCAGCCGAGCGCGCGGTGGGAGCGCTCGAAAGTTAAGAGACGCCTGCACGTGCTCATCTGCTGTCCGGGGGCAAGCTCCAGGCGCAAGCTGAAAGACACGCCGTGCGCGTGCCATGTGCTGTCCTGGAGCAAGCTGATACACATGCTGTGAGCGTGCACATCGCCGGTCTGAGAAAGTGCACATCTCCTGTCTGTTAAGCTTCGGCACAGACAGTCGATGTGCACGCGTTCACAGCTGATGTCTTTTAAGCGCGTGCACCTATCCTGTCCCGCATCGCTAAGCAAGTCGACAACAATAGATCTCGCCACGCGAGCAGCGCATGGCGCTGCATCGCTAGGCGAGACCTAAAAAACGAAGAATAAAGATGCTTCTCCTTGTTATACCTCTCCTCCGGAGGTGTAAGGATTTGGGGCTTCCCCAAGTTTACATGATTTTGTAAATCTGGGGCAGCGTCAACATCCATGGTTGTTACGTGGGAAAACCCACAACAACACTCATGGAACATGGAACGGCTCCCGAGCGCAGAGTAAGGCTACGCAGCGATTTGCGCTGCGCTGCCTTACTCATGATCTATGAGGCCACTCAAAACCACGCAGGGGGGCTTTGCTGATGTGATTCAGAGCCTTGCGTCATGCATGTACCCTTCTACGTGCTGCAAATGTGACGCAGGGCTTTAAAAAAAGGCCGTTCTTTGTAAAATGTGTAGATTTTTCACAATCCCTGTGACTTCAGTGATGAAAGGCAGCACCCCCGCTCTGAACTCCTGTGACCTTTACAAGGTCCACTGGGACAGGACCCCAAACTGTGCTCTGATGGTGGTTTCACACCTTGTCCAGACAAAGGGTGCGGTGGAACTAAGACACATGTTGAAAACACCAAAAACTCACAGAGCCGCTCGGGAATAATCTATAGCAGGGATTTAAAGTCTAAACAAACCACCTGAGTTTAAAGAAATATCTGACAACCGCACTCTTCAGAAAACGTTTCGAGAATGTGGACCCTGGCAGACCCTTTCCCATCCCCATCCCAATATGGCTTCCGAGAGGGACACAGCACTGAGACAGCCCTGGTCATGGCCTCCGAAGAGTTAAGATCCATTTTGGACTCAGGAGGAAAGGCCGCCCTGATCTTATTGGACCTGTCTGCGGCCTTCGATACGGGGAACCATGATATTTTGGTCAAAGCAGTTATCAAATCTAGGGATAAAAGGCACGGCTCCCAAGCTGCTTAAATCATTCCTACCCGACAGGCTTCAATTCGTGGAGCTGGAAGCCGACTCATCTGAACAATTCAGATCACCTTGTGGGGTTCCACAGGGCTCCTCGCTGAGCCCTACCCTCTTTAATCTCTACGTTACCCCAACTGGCCAGAATCGTTAGAGACTCAAGCTTCTCAACCGTCTCCTATGCTGAAGATACTCAGCGTTTCGTTTCAGTCTCCAGCAGCCTTAAAGAGACAGCAGAACGCTTCAATAAATGCGTGACTCGGGTAAACCAATGGATGAGGTCCAACTGCTTGAAACTTAATGGTGGGAAAACAGAGGTTCTCCCTCTGGGTATGGACACCTCCTTCTGGTCACCCAGCTGGTGGCCGACAGCTTTAGGCGACCTCACATCACCCGTGAAAAAGGTGAAAAGCTTAGGTTTCTTCTATGATACCAGACTGACCTTCAAAGATCAGATTAACACCCTCGCTTCTACAGCCTTTTCTATCTTAAAGATGATTAGGACGATCCACCCCTTTAGACCGCTAGACCTACAACAGACACCTGTGACAGCACTAGCCTTGTCCAGATTGGACGACGAAAATGCCCTTTATTTAAACATCTCAAAAAAATATCTGCAAAAGCTACAGCGGCTTCAAAATGCATCAGCGCGCTTGCTGCTGGATATCCCAAATATCAGTCGGTGTCCCAAGGCCTGAAAAAACTGCACTGGCTTCCAGTGGATACAAGGATTACATTTAAATCCCTGTGTCTCGCCTACAAGGCCCTGCATGGCTCCGGCCCACAATACTTGGAGAACCGTTTGATCTGGTACTCACCCGCTAGAAATTTACGGTCCTCCTCCAGGAAACTCCTACTGATCCCCGGAACCAAGAGAGCCCACCGGGGTGGAAGGAGCTTTATTTTAGGAACAGCCCCAAATTTATGGTCCATTAGAAAATCCCAGAAAACCTGGCTCTTTATCAGCTAAGTAACCATTGCTTCTATCATCGGTAGCAATCTGGCAAGTGCTGGGCAGCAGCGCCAAGACGCCCTCGGGCATTCGAGTGCTTTACAAAACTTCAAATCAAATCATGGTCCGAGAGGCCGGGCCAACCCACCTCGGTTTCCAACCAGGGTCGAATTGGTAACGCGGGCACTCAGGAAATGGCCGAAGGGCCGGTAGCCGAGTTCTAGCTGTGGGCTGCTTTTTTGGGCAGCCTGGGAGCTGTCTGTGCTGTTAGGATGCAGCCAGCGGCCCAGTGGGTGCCTGAGTGGCCTTTCTGGAGGCAGATGGGCGGAGGTATCACTCCCTTTCTCTCGCAGAGCCGGCCCATTAATGTATGCTGATTGAGCGGGGGCAGAGGGCCTGAGCAGAAGTGGTCTCACTTGCATTCATGTGTGGCCCAGCAGTGTGAACTAATCTGGGCATTTTTTTTTATCTAAGTGAAGTTAATAAAACATGCCCCCAGCCCCTTTCTTTTCATAAAACTTCGCTGACGCAGTGTTTTGCGGAAAGGCAATACGTAAATGTGGGCCACTTTTTTTTGGTGTGCCCGGGCCGATTTTTGATCCCAACCCACCCCGGTCTCCAATCCCCCCACTCCCTCCACCCCCATAGAGAGACAGCCACGGAGTGACAAACGCGTCCACCTGAATGTCCCCCCTCGACCATGGTCAGGATCCCAAACTTCAGATCCACAGCGGACCCTAAAGGAACCCCCCAATTTATTTATTTATTTAATACATTTTTATATAGCGCGGACTTTACCCAAAGGTGTCAGAGCGCTTCACAATAGAACAAAGTACGTTACATGAGGAAATTTACATACTTACATGTTACAGAGACAAACGAGAAACAAGAAAAGGTAAAATAAAACAATAGACGGCAGTCACACAAAAAACACACACAAAAAAACAACAAAAAAAACACAATAGGATGAAGATTGAACAGGCATAGATTACAAATTTACAATAATGAAAGAACTTCCTTGAGGGACACGAAAAGGGGTGAATTAGTTCTGGAAGTGTCTTTGGAAGAGAAGAGATTTGAGGTCAGTTTTGAAGGTCCGGGTAGAGGTGGTGGTACGGAGTAGTGGAGGAAGCGAGTTCCAGATTCTCACCGCAATGCCTGAGAAGGATTGAGCCATCAATCTTTCCCTTTTGAAGGTGGGGGGCTCAAGCAGTACATTTTCTGCATTACGAGACGGTCTAGAGCCTCCAGAAATTTTCAGTTTATTCGCCAGGTATCGAGGGGAGGAAGTGTGCAAGGCTTTGTGGGTGATACATGCAGTCTTGTAGATTGATCTTGCCTCGATGGGAAGCCATCGAAGAGAAGACAAAATGGGTGTGATGTGGTCACTTCTTTTGGCCCCAAATGTAAAACGAGCCGCTGAATGGAGAATGGATTTAAGAGGGGAAAGGTGGGATTTGGGGAGTCCAGCAAGAAGAGAATTGCAATAGTCCAATCTAGAGAGAACCAGAGATTGGACCAAGGTTTTTAGGTCTTGCTCCGGAAAGAAACGTCGAATCCCCCAGAGAAGGCGCAGTTGGTATCGTGCATTCTTTGCAATGGAATTGATGTGGGAGAGTAGATTGAGCCTTTTGTCAAGTATGACACCAAGGGATTTTGCGCTGTCGACAACAGTGGGTTTAGTGTTGAATAAATTCAGCTGATCCATCCAAGATTGAACAGGAGGAGGAGAGAGTGAGGTAGAGAGGAGGAGGAATTCAGTTTTGGAAGGATTCATAATGAGTTGATGAGCTAACATCCAGTTTTGAATAGAGTTGAGAGTAGAGTTGAGGATTGAGATATCGTGCACGGAAGACACCTTAAGGTAGATTTGGGTGTCATCAGCATAGAGATGGTAGAGGATCCCAGATTTACTTAGGAGATTTCCCAATGGTTCCAAATAGAGATTGAACAAAGTGGGTGCAAGGATAGAACCTTGGGGGACGCCTTGACCTACCGCCAATGAAGACGAAAGACTGTTCGCTATTTTGATCATTTGGGATCTGTCCGAGAAGAATGAGGCAAACCATTTAAGCACTGTGCCTTCCAAGCCCATTCTCTGTTGAAGAGTGTTAAGGAGAGTGTTGTGATTAACAGTGTCAAAGGCTGCAGAAAGGTCTAGAAGAATCCGAAGACAAGACTCCCCCAAATCGAGTATACGCAGCGCATCGTCGATCACTTGCAGCAGGGCTGTTTCAGTGCTGCAGTTTTGAATGAAACCAGACTGGAAATTGTCAAGAAGATTATTATCCTTAATATGTAGGGAGAGTTGTTTCGCTACACATCTTTCTGTGATTTTCGCAAGAAAAGGGAGGTTAGTGATGGGTCGGAAGTTGTTGAGGTCGTTCGCATCAGCGGAGGGTTTTTTAAGAAGTGGGGTAACCTGTCCTGTTTTAAGGGCAACAGGAAGGGAGCCTTGACTGAGGGAGAGGTTAACCAGACAGGTCCAGAAGGAAAGAGTATGGGTGTAGAAATCAATGGCAATGTCACTAGGGATGGGGTCAAAAGAATGGTTAGAGGGTTTTGTTACGAGGATGCATTTGAGGAGGGCATCTTCAGAGATGACGTCAAAGTTCTGCCAAATGACTAAGGATTTGCGCTCCTCTAGGGGGGTAGGGTGAATGACCTGATCCACCAGTGATTTCACTTTTTCTTCAAAGAATATAGTGAATTCTGCTGCTTTCTTTGGAGAATCGTCAGGAATGATGGTTGGGGGAGAGCAGTTTGGATTTTTGATGAGGTCAAATAGTTTTTTGGGTCTGTTTTTGGCTGAGCCGAGGAGGGTTCTGAAGTGTAGAGCTTTTTCATGGAAGATGTGTTTGTGGTATTTTGATCTTGCTGAGCGCAGAATAGAGAGATTGGTGGTGGATGGTGCTTGTCTCCATTGTTTCTCCTGGAGTCTCAGGTTTTTCCTTTCTTCATAAAGGGATTTATTGAACCAAGGTGCTGAGGGAATAGGCCTTTTCCTTTTGCTTTGAAGTGGAGCGGCATTATCAATTTCGACTGCAAGGACTGAGAGGCATTGGGAGGTAAGATCGATCCCATGCTGCGGACACTGGCGTGCTTGTAGCGCGCAAAAATACTGATGTGGGAGCTGTGGAGCAATGGCGGACGGGGGTTGGGGGGAGTGGTGGGGGCGTGAGGGGAAGGGTCGTGGCTGCCTGTTCTTTAATGCGGTATTGTCTGTGCAGAGGGTGATCCGCATAAACCAATACAATGTGTTAGAATCCACCAATCCAGGGCAGCATTGATAACTCACGAGAAAAGTAAAGCGTCCAGTGATCCAGGCGCGCACTGAAGTGTCCAGAGGCGCTATGAGTCGTGCATAAAAACACAAATGAATACCCTTGTGACTGTAGCATGCTAACCTCTGGTGCTCGTACCAGCATTAAAACAAGGACACTAAATACGAATGGAATTCGCTTAAGCAGAACTTCTACAACTCAAATTCAATATCATTGAGTACAAATGTTTGTCTGCTTACTTCGCATTGGCATAATCAAATACATTTACTCCGACGGCGCAGATGTACGTTTATTGCTCATTGGCGCATTAATTTCGTAGTCCATATATTTTTATTGTATACATACAGGCATCGACTCCAGAGAAAATCAATGTTCAGTGCTCTCAGGGCGTGTTTGCTTAACTGCTCCTGTTTCCTTCTCTCTTCATCTTCATGGCGCTCTATACTCATAAATCACTGTGTGGTGCAGACGTCACCCCTTCGCAGACTCCTTCCCACGGACACACGACGCTGTGTCCTTCATGGCACTATCACGTCTGCAGTGTATCTGTTAGAAGTGTCCTTCACGGCGCTATCATGTCGTCAGAGTGTCTGTCAGAAGTGGCCTTCAAGGAGCTATCATGTCTTCAGAGTATCTGCTAGAAGTGTCCTTCACGGCGCTATCATGTCTTCAGAATATCTGTCAGAAATGGCCTTCATGGCGCTATCATGTCTTCAGTGTATCTATTAGAAGTGTCCTTCAAGGAGCTATCATGTCTTCAGAGTGTCTGTTACAAATGTCCTTCACGGCACTATCATGTCTTCAGAGTGTCTGTTAGAAGTGTCCTTCACGGCACTATCACATCTTCAGAGTATGTGCTAGAAGTGTCCTTCACGGCGCTATCCCATTTTTAGAGTGTTAGAAGTGTCCTTCACAGCGCTATCATGTCTTCAGAGTGTCTGTTAGAAGTGTCCTTCATGGCACTATCATGTCTTGAGAGTTTCTGTTACAAATGTCATTCATGGCACTATCATGTCTTCAGAGTGTCTGTTAGAAGTGTCCTTCACTGCACTATCACATCTTCAGAGTATGTGCTAGAAGTGTCCTTCACAGCGCTATCACATCTTCAGACTGTTAGAAGTGTCCTTCACGGTGCTATCATGTCTTCAGAGTGTCTGTTAGAAGTATCCTTCACGGCACTATCATGTCTTCAGAGTGTCTGTTACAAATGTCCTTCACGGCACTATCATGTCTTTGGAGTGTCTGTTAGAAGTGTCCTTCACAGCGCTATCATGTCTTCAGAGTATCTGTTACAAGTGTCCTTCACGGCGTTATCACGTCTTCAGAGTATCTGCTAGAAGTGTCCTTCAAGGCGCTATCATGTCTTCAGAGTATCTGTTAGAATTGTCCTTCACGTCACTATCATGTCTTCAGAATGTCTGTTACAAATGTCCTTCACAGCACTATCATGTCTCCAGAGTGTCTGTTAGAAGTGTCCTTCATGGCGCTATCATGTCTTCAGAGTGTCTGTTAGAAGTGTCCTTCACAGCGCTATCACGTCTTCAGAGTGTCTGTTAGAAGTGTTCTTCAAGGCGCCATCATGTCTTCAGAGTGTCTGTTACAAATGTCCTTCACAGCACTATCATGTCTCCAGAGTGTCTGTTAGAAGTGTCCTTCACGGCGCTATCACGTCTTCAGAGTGTCTGTTAGAAGTGTTCTTCAAGACGCCATCATGTCTTCAGAGTGTCTGTTACAAATGTCCTTCACAGCACTATCATGTCTCCAGAGTGTCTGTTAGAAGTGTCCTTCACGGCGCTATCACATCTTCAGAGTGTTAGAAGTGTCCTTCACGACGCTATCATGCCTTCAGAGTATCTGTTAGAAGTGTCCTTCAAGGAGCTATCATGTCTTCAGAGTATCTGTTAGAAGTGTCTTTCACGGCGTTATCACGTCTTCAGAGTGTCTGTTAGAAGTGTCCTTCACAGCGCTATCACGTCTTCAGAGTATCTGCTTGAAGTGTCCTTCAAGGCGCTATTACGCCTTCAGAGTGTCTGTTAGAAGTGTCCTTCACAGCGCTATCACGTCTTCAGAGTGTCTGTTAGAAGTGTTCTTCAAGGCGCCATCATGTCTTCAGAGTGTCTGTTACAAATGTCCTTCACAGCACTATCATGTCTCCAGAGTGTCTGTTAGAAGTGTCCTTCACGGCGCTATCACGTCTTCAGAGTGTCTGTTAGAAGTGTTCTTCAAGGCGCCATCATGTCTTCAGAGTGTCTGTTACAAATGTCCTTCACAGCACTATCATGTCTCCAGAGTGTCTGTTAGAAGTGTCCTTCACGGCACTATCATGTCTTCAGAGTGTCTGTTAGAAGTGTCCTTCACTGCGCTATCACGTCTTCAGAGTGTCTGTTAGAAGTGTTCTTCAAAGCGCCATCATGTCTTCAGAGTGTCTGTTAGAAGTGTCCTTCACGGCGCTATCACGTCTTCAGAGTGTCTGTTAGAAGTGTTCTTCAAGGCGCTATCATGTCTTCAGAGTGTCTGTTAGAAGTGTCCTTCACGGCGCTATCACGTCTTCAGAGTGTCTGTTAGAAGTGTCCTTCACTGCGCTATCACATTTTCACAGTGTTAGAAGTGTCCTTCACGGCGCTATCATGCCTTCAGAGTGTCTTTTAGAAGTGTCCTTCACGGCACTATCATGTCTTCAGAGTGTCTGTTAGAAGTGTCCTTCACGGCACTATCATGTCATCAGAGTATCTGTTAGAAGTGTCCTTCACGGCACTATCATGTCTTCAGAGTGTCTGTTAGAAGTGTCCTTCACAGCGCTATCACATTTTCACAGTGTTAGAAGTGTCCTTCACGGCGCTATCATGCCTTCAGAGTGTCTTTTAGAAGTGTCCTTCACGGCACTATCATGTCTTCAGAGTGTCTGTTAGAAGTGTCCTTCACGGCACTATCATGTCATCAGAGTATCTGTTAGAAGTGTCCTTCACGGCACTATCATGTCTTCAGAGTGTCTGTTAGAAGTGTCCTTCACAGCGCTATCACATCTTCAGAGTGTTAGAAGTGTCCTTCACAGCGCTATCATGTCTTCAAAGTGTCTGTTAGAAGTGTCCTTCTCGGCACTATCATGTCATCAGAGTGTCTGTTAGAAGTGTCCTTCACGGCACTATCATGTCTTCAGAGTGTCTGTTAGAAGTGTCCTTCACGGCGCTATCACATCTTCAGAGTGTTAGAAGTGTCCTTCACGACGCTATCATGCCTTCAGAGTGTCTGTTAGAAGTGTTCTTCAAAGAGCTATCCTGCCTTCAGAGTATCTGTTAGAAGTGTCCTTCAAGGAGCTATCATGTCTTCAGAGTATCTGTTAGAAGTGTCTTTCACGGCGTTATCACGTCTTCAGAGTGTCTGTTAGAAGTGTCCTTCACAGCGCTATCACGTCTTCAGAGTATCTGCTTGAAGTGTCCTTCAAGGCGCTATTACGCCTTCAGAGTGTCTGTTAGAAGTGTCCTTCACTGCGCTATCATGTCTTCAGAATGTCTGTTAGAAGTGTCCTTCACGGCGCTATGACGTCTTCAGAGTATCTGCTAGAAGTGTCTTTCACTGCGCTATCATGTCTTCAGAGTGTCTGTTAGAAGTGTCCTTCACGGCGCTATCACGTCTTCAGAGTATCTGCTAGAAGTGTCTTTCACGGCGCTATCACGTTTTCAGAGTGTCTGTTAGAAGTGCCCTTCACGGCGCTATCACCTCTTCAGAGTATCTGCTAGAAGTGTCTTTCACGCGTTATCATGTCTTTGGAGTGTCTGTTAGAAGTGTCCTTCACAGCGCTCTCACGTCTTCAGAGTATCTGTTAGAAGTGTCCTTCACGTCGCTATCATGTCTTCAGAGTATCTGCTAGAGGTGTCCTTCACGGCGCTATCATGTCTTCAGAGTATCTGCTAGAAGTGTCCTTCATGGCGCTATCACGTCTTCAGAGTATCTGCTCGAAGTGTCCTTCACGGTGCTATCACGTCTTCAGAGTTTCTTTTACAAGTGTCCTTCACAGCGCTCTCACGTCTTCAGAGTATCTGTTAGAAGTGTCCTTCACGTCGCTATCATGTCTTCAGAGTATCTGCTAGAGGTGTCCTTCACGGCGCTATCACGTCTTCAGAGTATCTGCTAGAAGTGTCCTTCATGGCGCTATCACGTCTTCAGAGTATCTGCTCGAAGTGTCCTTCACGGTGCTATCACGTCTTCAGAGTTTCTTTTACAAGTGTCCTTCACAGCGCTATCACGTCTTCAGAGTATCTGCTAGAAGTGTCCTTCAAGGCGCTATTACGCCTTCAGCGTGTCTGTTAGAAGTGTCCTTCACTGCGCTATCATGTCTTCAGAATGTCTGTTAGAAGTGTACTTCACAGCGCTCTCATGTCTTCAGAGTATCTGCTAGAAGTGTCCTTCACGGCGCTATCACGTCTTCAGAGTATCTGCTAGAAGTGTCCTTCACAGCGCTCTCACATCTTTAGAGTGTCTGTTAGAAGTGTCCTTCACGGCACTATCACATCTTCAGAGTATCTGTCAAAAGTGTCCTTCACAGAGTTATTACATCTTCAGAGTGTCTGTTAGAAGTGTCCTTCATGACGCGATCACATCTTCAGAGTATCTGCTAGAAGTGTCTTTCACAGCGATATCACATTTTCAGAATGTCTGTTAGAAGTGTCCTTCACTGCGCTATCATGTCTTCAGAGTATCTGCTAGAAGTGTCCTTCACAGCGATATCACGTCTTCAGAGTATCAGCAAGAATTATCTTTCACGGAGCTATCACGTCTTCAGAGTATCTGCTAGAAGTGTCCTTCAAGGCGCTATCATGTCTTCAGTGTATCTATTAGAAGTGTCCTTCAAGGACCTATCACATCTTCAGAGTGTCTGTTAGTAGTGTCCTTCACTGCGCTATCACGTCTTCAGAGTATCTGTCAAAAGTGTCCTTCACGGCGCTATCACGTCTTCAGAGTATCTGTTAGAAGTGTCCTTCACTGCGCTATCATGTCTTCAGAGTATCTGCTAGAAGTGTCCTTCACGGCGCTATCACGTCTTCACAGTATCTGCTAGAAGTGTCTTTCACGGCGCTATCACGTTTTCAGAGTGTGTGTTAGAAGTGTCCTTCACTGAGTTATCACGTCTTCAGAGTGTCTGTTAGAAGTGTCTTTCACGGCGCTATCACATTTTCAGAGTGTCTGTTAGAGGTGTCCTTCACGGCACTATCACGTCTTCAGAGTATCTGTTAGAAGTGTCCTTCACTGCGCTATCAAGTCTTCAGAGTATCTGTCAAAAGTGTCCTTCACGGCGCTATCACGTCTTCAGAGTTTCTGTTACAAGTGTCCTTCACAGAGTTATCACATGTCTGCTAGATGTGTCTATCACGGTGTCTGTTAGAAGTGTCCTCCACAGCGCTCTCACGTCTTCAGAGTATCTGCTAGAAGTGTCTTTCACGGCGCTATCACGTTTTCAGAGTGTCTGTTAGAAGTGTCCTTCACGGCGCTATCACCTCTTCAGAGTATCTGCTAGAAGTGTCTTTCACGCGTTATCATGTCTTTGGAGTGTCTGTTAGAAGTGTCCTTCACAGCGCTCTCACGTCTTCAGAGTATCTGTTAGAAGTGTCCTTCACGTCGCTATCATGTCTTCAGAGTATCTGCTAGAGGTGTCCTTCACGGCGCTATCATGTCTTCAGAGTATCTGCTAGAAGTGTCCTTCATGGCGCTATCACGTCTTCAGAGTATCTGCTCGAAGTGTCCTTCACGGTGCTATCACGTCTTCAGAGTTTCTTTTACAAGTGTCCTTCACAGCGCTCTCACGTCTTCAGAGTATCTGTTAGAAGTGTCCTTCACGTCGCTATCATGTCTTCTGAGTATCGGATAGAGGTGTCCTTCACGGCGCTATCACGTCTTCAGAGTATCTGCTAGAAGTGTCCTTCATGGCGCTATCACGTCTTCAGAGTATCTGCTCGAAGTGTCCTTCACGGTGCTATCACGTCTTCAGAGTTTCTTTTACAAGTGTCCTTCACAGCGCTATCACGTCTTCAGAGTATCTGCTAGAAGTGTCCTTCAAGGCGCTATTACGCCTTCAGCGTGTCTGTTAGAAGTGTCCTTCACTGCGCTATCATGTCTTCAGAATGTCTGTTAGAAGTGTACTTCACAGCGCTCTCATGTCTTCAGAGTATCTGCTAGAAGTGTCCTTCACGGCGCTATCATGTCTTCAGAGTATCTGCTAGAAGTGTCCTTCACGGCGCTATCACGTCTTCAGAGTATCTGCTAGAAGTGTCCTTCACAGCGCTCTCACATCTTTAGAGTGTCTGTTAGAAGTGTCCTTCACGGCGCTATCACATCTTCAGAGTATCTGTCAAAAGTGTCCTTCACAGAGTTATTACATCTTCAGAGTGTCTGTTAGAAGTGTCCTTCATGACGCGATCACATCTTCAGAGTATCTGCTAGAAGTGTCTTTCACAGCGATATCACATTTTCAGAATGTCTGTTAGAAGTGTCCTTCACTGCGCTATCATGTCTTCAGAGTGTCTGTTAGAAGTGTCCTTCACGGCGCTATCACGTCTTCAGAGTATCAGCAAGAATTATCTTTCACGGAGCTATCACGTCTTCAGAGTATCTGCTAGAAGTGTCCTTCAAGGCGCTATCATGTCTTCAGTGTATCTATTAGAAGTGTCCTTCAAGGACCTATCACATCTTCAGAGTGTCTGTTAGTAGTGTCCTTCACTGCGCTATCACGTCTTCAGAGTATCTGTCAAAAGTGTCCTTCACGGCGCTATCACGTCTTCAGAGTTTCTGTTACAAGTGTCCTTCACAGAGTTATCACATGTCTGCTAGATGTGTCTATCACGGTGTCTGTTAGAAGTGTCCTCCACAGCGCTCTCACGTCTTCAGAGTATCTGTTAGAAGTGTCCTTCAAGGACCTATCACATCTTCAGAGTGTCTGTTAGTAGTGTCCTTCACTGCGCTATCACGTCTTCAGAGTATCTGTCAAAAGTGTCCTTCACGGCGCTATCACGTCTTCAGAGTTTCTGTTACAAGTGTCCTTCACAGAGTTATCACATGTCTGCTAGATGTGTCTATCACGGTGTCTGTTAGAAGTGTCCTCCACAGCGCTCTCACGTCTTCAGAGTATCTGTTAGAAGTGTCCTTCACTGCGCTATCATGTCTTCAGAGTATCTGCTAGAAGTGTCCTTCACGGCGCTATCACGTCTTCACAGTATCTGCTAGAAGTGTCTTTCACGGCGCTATCACGTTTTCAGAGTGTGTGTTAGAAGTGTCCTTCACTGAGTTATCACGTCTTCAGAGTGTCTGTTAGAAGTGTCTTTCACGGCGCTATCACATTTGCAGAGTGTCTGTTAGAGGTGTCCTTCACGGCACTATCACGTCTTCAGAGTATCTGTTAGAAGTGTCCTTCACTGCGCTATCACGTCTTCAGAGTATCTGTCAAAAGTGTCCTTCACGGCGCTATCACGTCTTCAGAGTTTCTGTTACAAGTGTCCTTCACAGAGTTATCACATGTCTGCTAGATGTGTCTATCACGGTGTCTGTTAGAAGTGTCCTCCACAGCGCTCTCACGTCTTCAGAGTATCTGCTAGAAGTGTCTTTCACGGCGCTATCACGTTTTCAGAGTGTCTGTTAGAAGTGTCCTTCACGGCGCTATCACCTCTTCAGAGTATCTGCTAGAAGTGTCTTTCACGCGTTATCATGTCTTTGGAGTGTCTGTTAGAAGTGTCCTTCACAGCGCTCTCACGTCTTCAGAGTATCTGTTAGAAGTGTCCTTCACGTCGCTATCATGTCTTCAGAGTATCTGCTAGAGGTGTCCTTCACGGTGCTATCATGTCTTCAGAGTATCTGCTAGAAGTGTCCTTCATGGCGCTATCACGTCTTCAGAGTATCTGCTCGAAGTGTCCTTCACGGTGCTATCACGTCTTCAGAGTTTCTTTTACAAGTGTCCTTCACAGCGCTCTCACGTCTTCAGAGTATCTGTTAGAAGTGTCCTTCACGTCGCTATCATGTCTTCAGAGTATCTGCTAGAGGTGTCCTTCACGGCGCTATCACGTCTTCAGAGTATCTGCTCGAAGTGTCCTTCACGGTGCTATTACGTCTTCAGAGTTTCTTTTACAAGTGTCCTTCACGGCGCTATCACGTCTTCAGAGTATCTGCTAGAAGTGTCCTTCAAGGCGCTATTACGCCTTCAGCGTGTCTGTTAGAAGTGTCCTTCACTGCGCTATCATGTCTTCAGAGTATCTGCTAGAAGTGTCCTTCACAGCGCTCTCACATCTTTAGAGTATCTGTCAAAAGTGTCCTTCACGGCGCTATCACGTCTTCAGAGTTTCTGTTACAATTGTCCTTCACAGAGTTATTACATCTTCAGAGTGTCTGTTAGAAGTGTCCTTTACAGCGCTCTCATGTCTTCAAGGTATCTGTTAGAAGTGTCCTTCACGTCGCTATCATGTCTTCAGAGTATCTGCTAGAAGTGTCCTTCACGGCACTATCACGTCTTCAGAGTATCTGCTAGAAGTGTCCTTCACTGCGCTATCATGTCTTCAGAATGTCTGCTAGAAGTGTCCTTCACAGCGATATCACGTCTTCAGAGTATCAGCAAGAATTATCTTTCACGGAGCTATCACGTTTTCAGAGTGTCTGTTAGAAGTGTCCTTCACGGCGCTATCACGTCTTCAGAGTATCTGCTAGAAGTGTCCTTCACGGCGCTATCACGTCTTCAGAGTATCTGCTAGAAGTGTCCTTCACGGCGCAATTACGTCTATAGAGTGTCTGTTAGAAGTGTCCTTCATTGCGCTATCATGTCTTCAGAATGTCTGCTAGAAGTGCCTTTCACGGCGCTATCTCATCTTCATAGTATCTGTTAGAAGTGTCCTTCAAGGAGCTATCATGTCTTCAGAGTGTCTGTCAGAAGTGTCCTTCAAGGAGCTATCATGTCTTAAAAGTATCTGCTAGAAGTGTCCTTCACAGCATTATCACTTCTTCAGAGTTTCTGTTACAAGTGTCCTTGACGGCGCTATCACGTCTTCAGAGTATCTGGTAGAAGTGTCCTTCAAGGCGCTATTACGCCTTCAGAGTGTCTGTTAGAAGTGTCCTTCACTGCGCTATCATGTCTTCAGAGTTTCTGTTACAAGTGTCCTTCACAGCGCTATGATGTCTTCAGAGTATCTGGTAGAAGTGTGTCTTTCTGCCATCCCTGGTCTAGGACAGCCAACCTAGTTAAGACAACTTTTAAAGAATTTCAGAACGAAGCTTACCGCAAACACTCACCATAAATCAACTTCAAACCAGTTTGGTGTAAATGCATTTCTAATGTTTCTTACAGTGATGCAGGTGTTGGTGTCGCTGTTTTTTGCAGTTTTCTATTGCATGAACTTGACCAAAAGGCACTTTACATGAGCACCAGCTACATTTGACAAGAACACGTTCATCACCATATAGAGATGTGCTGGTATAACTGCAGAGATGCGTTAGTGACGATACAGAGATGCATTAGTGACGATCCAGAGATGCATTCGTGACAATCCAGAGATGCTTTAGTGACGATACAGAGATGCGTTAGTGACGATCCAGAGGTGCATTAGTGGCGATACAAAGATGCATCAGTGACGATACAGATGAGCATTAGTGACGCTACAGAGATGCACTGGAACCGCAGCAGAGATGCATTAGTGAAGATACAGAGATGCGTTAGTGACGATCCAGAGGTACATTAGTGATGATACAAAGATGCATCAGTGACGGTACAGATGTGCATTAGTGACGCTACAGAGATGCACTGGAACCGCAGCAGAGATGCATTAGTGAAGATCCAGAGATGCATTAGTGACGATCCAGAGATGCATTAGTGATGATCCAGAGATGCATTAGTGACGATCCAGAGGTGTATTAGTGACGATACAAAGATGCATCAGTGACGATACAGATGTGCATTAGTGACGCTACAGAGATGCACTGGAACCGCAGCAGAGATGCATTAGTGAAGATACAGAGATCATTAGTGATGATCCAGAAATGCATTAGTGACGATACAGAGGTGCATTAGTGACGATACAGAGATGCATTGGACCCGTGGCAGAGATGCATTAGTGATGATACAGAGATGCATTGGTATCACTGCAGAGATGTGTTAGTGACAATACAGAGGTGCATTAGTGACGACACAGAGATGCATTAGTAACAATTCAGAGATGCATTAGTGACATTATAGAGATGCATTAGTGATGATCCAGAGGTGCATTAGTGACGATACAGAGATGCATTAGTGACGATACAGAGATGCATTAGTGACGATACAGAGATGCATTGGTGATGATTCAGAGATGCATTAGTGACAATACAGAGGTGCATTAGTGATGATCCAGAGGTGCATTAGTGACGATACAGAGGTGCATTCGTGATGATATAGAGATGCTTTAGTGACGATTCAAGGATGCGTTAATGACGATCCAGAGATGCATTAGTGACGATCCAGAGATGCATTATTGATGATACAGAGATGCATTAGTGACGATCCAGAGGTGCATTAGTGACGATACAGCAATGCATTAGTGACGATACAGCAATGCATTAGTGACGATACAGAGATGCATTAGTGACGATACAGAGATGCATTAGTGAAAATCCAGAGGTGCATTAGTGACGATCCAGAGGTGCATTAGTGACGATACAGAGGTGCATTCGTGATGATATAGAGATGCTTTAGTGACGATACAAGGATGCGTTAATGACGATCCAGAGATGCATTAGTGACGATCCAGAGATGCATTATTGATGATACAGAGATGCATTAGTGACGATCCAGAGGTGCATTAGTGACGATACAGCAATGCATTAGTGACGATACAGAGATGCATTAGTGACGATACAGAGATGCATTAGTGAAAATCCAGAGGTGCATTAGTGACGATCCAGAGGTGCATTAGTGATGATACAGAGGTGCATTGGTGACGATCTAGAGATGCTCTAGTGACGATACAGGGATGTGTTAGTGACGATCCAGAGGTGCATTATTGATGATACAGAGATGTATTAGTGACGATACAGATGTGCATTAGTGACGATACAGAGATGCACTGTAACCGCGGCAGAGATGCATTAGTGACTGTTGGAAGCCGGAGTCCCCGTCCCGCACCACTGTCACCAAATGCGAGACCCGGGACTCCTCACTCAACGTTAGGCCAAGTAAGGACACCGTTTGAGATAGCCCTGCTCACCCCCTTAGTAGCTTGGCACGAGCAGCCAGGCCTATCTCCAAGGCACGAGTGTACAGTATGTGCAACCACACTCACAACAACCCACTGGTGACACCACAAATGGACTCCACACAAGTTTGATAAAGCGAGTATAAACTTTATGTAAAAAGATATACGATCAGACCACACGATACATAAGCCAACATGTAATAAAGGGTAATATTCGTTCCGGCTGGCTGGTAGGTTCAAATCCCAACCACCGCTTTCAAAATGCTATGCTGGTCGCAATGCTAAAATCACACACGTTGCAATGGACAAACAATAGTGCGCTGCGTAACGATACAATCCTGTGCTGGGCAAAGGAGAAATAATACAATGCGTCACACCCCAATCACGTACTTTGCAATGAAGAAATAATGCAATGCGGGCCGCTACAATCCTGTACTTTGCAATGGAGAAATAATGCAATGCGTAGCGCTACAATCGTGTACTTCGTTATGCAGAAATAATGTCAGGCGTCATAAGACAGTCCGGCAGAAATATTGGCAATGTGTATTACGACAGTCAGCCTCTTCGATAACAGTTGCCCCCACACTTATCAACAATGACATAAAGTACAGCTTCTCACTCTGGCCCCAGTACTGCCACTCCTGAACGCAGTACGGGCCCCAATCTGAGCCGAAGCAAAGGCTCACGTCGCCAGAAGGACTGAGAGGCCGAGAGAGTGTCCCTCCGAGCCCGCGCCCCAACCAGGCAGTGATCCACGTTACCTGGGGGCGCGACCCCACTCTCAGCTCCTCCGGGGCTGCCGGTCCGGGCCGCGACTGTTAGGAAGGTCTCAGGCGGCCGCAGGGCACACGTACCCCACGCCCCAGAGATTACGTTACTCCGGGTGCACGTTCACCACAGCACCCTCCGGGTCTCCTCTGGCACGAAGCCACACACACAACGCTGATAGGACTTCACGTCGACTCCGAGTGCACGTTCACCAGGCACTCCTTCCTGCGGTCTCAGTTGGCACCAAGACACGCACACCGCGCTGCAGAGACTCACTTTCTTCCGGTGCACATGATGATCAGCCGATCACCTCCACAGTCCCAGGTTGCACCAAAGCACGCACACTGCTTCACTGAGACTTACTCCAACTCCGGTGCCCCGATATCCAGGCGCTCTTCACCAACGCCTTCGGCCGCACCCCGACACGCTCACCGTGTCCGAGCCTCACTTCTCCTCTGGTGCACTCGATGACCAGGCACTCTTCACCAGCGCCTCCGGTGCACCCCGACACGCACCCTGCGCATCCGAGACTCACTCCACTTCCGATGCACACGTTGACCAGGCACTCCTCACCAACGCCTCCTGTGCACCACGACACGCACCCTGCGCGTCCGAGACTCCCTTCACCTCCGATGCACCCGCTGACCAGGCGCTCTTCACCAGCGCCTGCGGTGCACCACGACACGCACCCTGCGCGTCCGAGTCTCACTTCTCCGTGTGTCCAAGATCACAGGGCACACCTTCCGAGGGTCTCAAGCTGCCACAACACGCGCCCACCGCGTCGCTTGAAACTTCTCCGGAAACTTTTATGTTCCTGTGTTTCCAAACAGGGAGCCAGCTCACCTCGGGCCCTTGGGGTAACAAGACACAGCACAAAGCACAGTCTTCTTCAAGCAGGGGGACCCAGCGCACAAAGCACAGTCCCAACAGCCTCTTCCTTGGTTAAAACAGCAAACTGCAGACCAGCCCCAGATCACGAAGCAAGGGTCGGTCCTTCCCAGCAGTCTCTTCAGTTGTTCCTTCCTTAGCAGAGGTTCCTCTTGACCACGAAATGGGTCCAAGCCTTTTCAGTCTCAATCCATTTCTATTCCAACGTTCAGGGGTCTCAGCTCTCATAGTTATACCCCTTCATGTCTTTGAAGTTCGTTGTGCTCAGGGGTCCCTGACCCCTGCCTAAATCAGTTCTGGGTGTCTCCCTCCCAGTGTCTCCCTTTGATACTGGGGGTCTGGATCCTTAATCACTCAGCCGGAGATGGGTCAATTGTTTTATAGCCGCAACCCAGGCCTCTTCACCTCCCGGTGCTTTTCCTCGCCTACTCTCCAGATGCAGATCAGCCTGGTGCCATCTCAACCCCTCCCTGGGTCAAGACCTCCCCCAGCTCCTCTCCCCTCTCAGATCCAGACAGTCAATCCACATTCAGCAGAGACACACAGAAATGCTTAAAGTACAAAACTCAGCCACTTTCTAAAAGAGTGGCTTCTGAACACACAGTGACAAAACCACTTTCATAGAAAGATGTGTGATGACGCTGTGAGTTCATACATACTAAACTTCACCTCTCCATTTTAAACTTATGGGAAACTAGGCTAACAAACACAATACCCAGCCTCTCCCATTCTGTCCTATGGGCAGGATGGCCTTTCACCAGTGAAAAACGAAATGGAGTGTTTATCACTGTCAGGACATAACACACACCTCAGTATATGTCCTGCCTTTTACTTACACTGCACCCTGCCCAGGGGCTACCCGGGACCTACCACAGGGGTGCCCACTGTGTACGCAAAGGGAAAGTAAGGCCTGACAAGTGGTTGCACTTGTCAGGACAACATGCTAACTTAGCAAACTGCGCGCAGGCCCTACACTGCAGGCCTGAGTTCCCTTCTCCGCGAACCCTTGCATTACTAGCCCTGGCACACACAGTGCACATCACTAGGGACTTTACTAGTAAGGCAACATACCAATCATGGTCAACCAATTACCATTACACTTTACACAGGGAACACTTGTACTTTGACACTGATCAGCAGTGGCAAAGTACCCAAAGCATCTAAATTGGCAACTCTATGTCAGGAAAACGGTCTAGGGGAAAGCAAAAAGTTTAGGGAACTTTAGCCAAAAAGGCCAAGTCCTACAGTGACGATACAGAGATGTATTAGTGATGATCCAGAGATGCATTAGTGACGATACAGGGGTGCATTAGTGACGATACAGAGATGCGTTAGTGATGATAAAGTGATGCATTAGTAATGATTCAGAGGTGCATTAGGTGACGATACAGAGATGCAATGGAACCGTGGCAGAGGTGCATTAGTGATGATACAGAGATGCATTGGTATCACTGCAGAGATGATTTAGTGACGATACAGAGATACATTAGTGATGACACAGAGATGCATCAGTAACAATTCAGAGATGCATTAGTGACATTATAGAGATGCATTAGTGACGATCCAGAGATGCATTAGTGACGATCCAGAGATGCATTAGTGACGATCCAGAGATGCATTAGTGACGATCCAGAGGTGCATTAGTGATGATACAGAGATGCATTGGTATCACTACAGAAATGCGTTAGTGACGATACAGAAATGCATTAGTTACGATACAGAGATGCATTGGTATCACTGCAGAGATGTGTTAGTGATGATACAGAGATGCATTGGTGACAATACAGAGATACATTAGTGACGGTACAGAGATGCTTTAGTGAAGATAAGGAGATGGATTAGTCACAATACAGAGATGCATTGGTATCATATAGCTGGGTCTGAACTGAGGTGGCGAAGTGAGCTAAAGAACGATGATGGATTCAACCCAGATCTGTGACTGGGGGTGAGTGTCTGGAAAGTTTCAGCGCTCCATCCATCATCTCCTTGTGTTTGCTTTGTTCGCCCTAAGTTGGCAGGGTATGCCCAGACGTGGATCCCTTGCTCACTTTGCCACTGGATTCAAGCTAGCCTGGCTGATGAGGGGTGTTACCCCGAAACCGGTCCCAGGATGCTTGTGTCCGGTGCAGGGTAGACCTGGCTTGGCAGTTCGGGCTGGACTGTTCCCATGAGGCACAGGGTCAAGACTGATTTACATATAGCTGGGTCTGAACTGAAGTGGCGAAGTGAGCTAAAGAACGATGATGGATTCAACTCAGATCTGTGACTGGGGGTGAGTGTCTGAAGTGTTTCAGCACTCCGTCCATCATCTCCTTGTGTTTGCTTTGTTCGCCCTAAGTTGGCAGGGTATTCCCAGACGTGGGTCCCTTGCTCACTTTTCCACTGGATTCAAGCTAGCCTGGCTGATGAGGGGTGTTACCCCGAAACCGGTCCCAGGATGCTTGTTTCCGGTTCAGGGAAGACCTGACTTGGCAGTTCGGGCTGGACTGTTCCCATGAGGCACAGGGTCAAGACTGATTTGCATATAGCTGGGTCTGAACTGAGGTGGCGAAGTGAGCTAAAGAAGTTGATGGATTTAACTCAGATCTGTGACTGGGGGTGAGTGTCTGAAAGGTTTCGGCGCTCCGTCCATCATCTCCTTGTGTTTGCTTTGTTCACACTAAGTTGGCAGGGTATGCCCAGACGTGGGTCCCTTGCTCACTTTGCCACTGGATTCAAGCTAGCCTGGCTGATGAGGGATGATACCCCGAAACCAGTCCCAGGATGCTTGTTTCCGGTTCAGGGAAGACCTGGCTTGGCAGTTCGGGCTGGACTGTTCTCATGAGGTACAAGGTCAAGACTTGATTTGCATATAGCTGAGTCTGAACTGCGGTGACGAAGTGAGCTAAAGAACGATGATGGATTCAACCCAGATCTGTGACTGGGGGTGAGTGTCTGAAAAGTTTCAGCGCTCCGTCCATCATCTCCTTGTGTTTGCTTGGTATCACTGCAGACATGTGTTAGTGATGATACAAAGATGCATTGGTGACAATACAGAGATACATTAGTGATGGTACAGAGATGCATTGGTCTCACTGTAGAGATGTCTTAGTGATGATACTAAGATGCATTAGTGATGATGCAGAGATACATTAGTGATTATACAGAGATGCATTGGTGACAATACGGAGATGCATTAGTGATGATACAGAGATGCATTGGTGACAATACGGAGATGCATTAGTGATGATACAGAGATGCATTGGTATCACTGCAGAGATTAGTGTTAGTGACGAAACAGAGATGCATTAGTGACAATCCAGAGGTGCATTAGAGATGATCCAGAGATGCATTAGTGACGATCCAGAGGTGCATTAGTGACAATGTAAAGATACATTGGTATCACTGCAGAGATGCATTAGTGATGACACAGAGATGCGTTAGTGATGATACAGAGATGCATTGGTATCACTGCAGTGATGATACTGAGATGCTATGGAGATGGATTAGTGACATTACAGAGATGCATTGGTATCACTGCACACATGTGGTAGTGATGATACAAAGATGCATTGGTACTGAGGCAGAGATGCACAGAGATGATACAGAGATGCATTGGTGACAATACAGAGATACATTAGTGACGGTACAGAGATGCATTAGTGACGATACAGAGATGCATTGGTGACGATACAGAGATGCATTGGTGACGATACAGAGATGCATTGGTGACGATACAGAGATGCCTTGGTATCACTGCAGACATGTGTTAGTGATTATACAAAGATGCATTGGTACTGAGGCATAGATGCAATAGTGACGATACAGAGATGCATTGGTGACAATACAGAGATACATAAGTGACGGTACAGAGATGCATTAGTGAAGATACAGAGATGCAATAGTGACGATACAGAGATGCATTGGTGACAATACAGAGATACATTAGTGACGGTACAGAGATGCATTAGTGAAGATACAGATATACATTAGTGACGGTACAGAGATGCATTAGTGAAGATACAGAGATGCATTAGTGATGATACAGAGATGCATTGGCATTACTGCAGAGATGCATTAGTGACGATACAGAGATGCAGTAGTGACGATACAGAGATGCATTAGTGATTATACAGAGATTCATTAGTGACGATACAGAGATGCATTGGTGACAACACAGAGATACCTTAGTGACAATACAGAGATACATTAGTGATGATACAGAGATGCATTGGTGACAATACAGAGATATATTAGTGATGATACAGAGATACATTAGTGACGATACAGAGCTGAATTGATATCTCTGCAGAGATGCATTAGTAACGATACAGAGATGCATTAGTGACAATACAGAGATGCAGTAGTGACGAACCACAGATGCATTGGTGACGATTCAGCGATACATTAGTATCACTGCAGAGATGCGTTAGTGACTATACAGAGATACCTTAGTGACGATACAATGATGCATTAGTCATGATACAGAGATGCATTAATGATGATACAGAGATGCATTGGTGAAAATACAGAGATACCTTAGTGGTGATACAGAGGTACATTAGTGACGATACAGAGATGCATTAAGGACGATACAGTGATGCATTGGTGACAATACAGAGATACATTAGTGACGATACAGAGATGCATTGGTGACGATACAGAGATTCATTGGTGACGATACAGAGATGCGTTAGTGACGATCCAGAGGTGCATTAGTGGCGATACAAAGATGCATCAGTGACGATACAGATGAGCATTAGTGACGCTACAGAGATGCACTGGAACCGCAGCAGAGATGCATTAGTGAAGATACAGAGATGCGTTAGTGACGATCCAGAGGTACATTAGTGATGATACAAAGATGCATCAGTGACGGTACAGATGTGCATTAGTGACGCTACAGAGATGCACTGGAACCGCAGCAGAGATGCATTAGTGAAGATCCAGAGATGCATTAGTGACGATCCAGAGATGCATTAGTGATGATCCAGAGATGCATTAGTGACGATCCAGAGGTGTATTAGTGACGATACAAAGATGCATCAGTGACGATACAGATGTGCATTAGTGACGCTACAGAGATGCACTGGAACCGCAGCAGAGATGCATTAGTGAAGATACAGAGATCATTAGTGATGATCCAGAAATGCATTAGTGACGATACAGAGGTGCATTAGTGACGATACAGAGATGCATTGGACCCGTGGCAGAGATGCATTAGTGATGATACAGAGATGCATTGGTATCACTGCAGAGATGTGTTAGTGACAATACAGAGGTGCATTAGTGACGACACAGAGATGCATTAGTAACAATTCAGAGATGCATTAGTGACATTATAGAGATGCATTAGTGATGATCCAGAGGTGCATTAGTGACGATACAGAGATGCATTAGTGACGATACAGAGATGCATTAGTGACGATACAGAGATGCATTGGTGATGATTCAGAGATGCATTAGTGACAATACAGAGGTGCATTAGTGATGATCCAGAGGTGCATTAGTGACGATACAGAGGTGCATTCGTGATGATATAGAGATGCTTTAGTGACGATTCAAGGATGCGTTAATGACGATCCAGAGATGCATTAGTGACGATCCAGAGATGCATTATTGATGATACAGAGATGCATTAGTGACGATCCAGAGGTGCATTAGTGACGATACAGCAATGCATTAGTGACGATACAGCAATGCATTAGTGACGATACAGCAATGCATTAGTGACGATACAGAGATGCATTAGTGACGATACAGAGATGCATTAGTGAAAATCCAGAGGTGCATTAGTGACGATCCAGAGGTGCATTAGTGACGATACAGAGGTGCATTCGTGATGATATAGAGATGCTTTAGTGACGATACAAGGATGCGTTAATGACGATCCAGAGATGCATTAGTGACGATCCAGAGATGCATTATTGATGATACAGAGATGCATTAGTGACGATCCAGAGGTGCATTAGTGACGATACAGCAATGCATTAGTGACGATACAGAGATGCATTAGTGACGATACAGAGATGCATTAGTGAAAATCCAGAGGTGCATTAGTGACGATCCAGAGGTGCATTAGTGATGATACAGAGGTGCATTGGTGACGATCTAGAGATGCTCTAGTGACGATACAGGGATGTGTTAGTGACGATCCAGAGGTGCATTATTGATGATACAGAGATGTATTAGTGACGATACAGATGTGCATTAGTGACGATACAGAGATGCACTGTAACCGCGGCAGAGATGCATTAGTGACTGTTGGAAGCCGGAGTCCCCGTCCCGCACCACTGTCACCAAATGCGAGACCCGGGACTCCTCACTCAACGTTAGGCCAAGTAAGGACACCGTTTGAGATAGCCCTGCTCACCCCCTTAGTAGCTTGGCACGAGCAGCCAGGCCTATCTCCAAGGCACGAGTGTACAGTATGTGCAACCACACTCACAACAACCCACTGGTGACACCACAAATGGACTCCACACAAGTTTGATAAAACGAGTATAAACTTTATGTAAAAAGATATACGATCAGACCACACGATACATAAGCCAACATGTAATAAAGGGTAATATTCGTTCCGGCTGGCTGGTAGGTTCAAATCCCAACCACCGCTTTCAAAATGCTATGCTGGTCGCAATGCTAAAATCACACACGTTGCAATGGACAAACAATAGTGCGCTGCGTAACGATACAATCCTGTGCTGGGCAAAGGAGAAATAATACAATGCGTCACACCCCAATCACGTACTTTGCAATGAAGAAATAATGCAATGCGGGCCGCTACAATCCTGTACTTTGCAATGGAGAAATAATGCAATGCGTAGCGCTACAATCGTGTACTTCGTTATGCAGAAATAATGTCAGGCGTCATAAGACAGTCCGGCAGAAATATTGGCAATGTGTATTACGACAGTCAGCCTCTTCGATAACAGTTGCCCCCCACACTTATCAACAATGACATAAAGTACAGCTTCTCACTCTGGCCCCAGTACTGCCACTCCTGAACGCAGTACGGGCCCCAATCTGAGCCGAAGCAAAGGCTCACGTCGCCAGAAGGACTGAGAGGCCGAGAGAGTGTCCCTCCGAGCCCGCGCCCCAACCAGGCAGTGATCCACGTTACCTGGGGGCGCGACCCCACTCTCAGCTCCTCCGGGGCTGCCGGTCCGGGCCGCGACTGTTAGGAAGGTCTCAGGCGGCCGCAGGGCACACGTACCCCACGCCCCAGAGATTACGTTACTCCGGGTGCACGTTCACCACAGCACCCTCCGGGTCTCCTCTGGCACGAAGCCACACACACAACGCTGATAGGACTTCACGTCGACTCCGAGTGCACGTTCACCAGGCACTCCTTCCTGCGGTCTCAGTTGGCACCAAGACACGCACACCGCGCTGCAGAGACTCACTTTCTTCCGGTGCACATGATGATCAGCCGATCACCTCCACAGTCCCAGGTTGCACCAAAGCACGCACACTGCTTCACTGAGACTTACTCCAACTCCGGTGCCCCGATATCCAGGCGCTCTTCACCAACGCCTTCGGCCGCACCCCGACACGCTCACCGTGTCCGAGCCTCACTTCTCCTCTGGTGCACTCGATGACCAGGCACTCTTCACCAGCGCCTCCGGTGCACCCCGACACGCACCCTGCGCGTCCGAGACTCACTCCACTTCCGATGCACACGTTGACCAGGCACTCCTCACCAACGCCTCCTGTGCACCACGACACGCACCCTGCACGTCCGAGACTCCCTTCACCTCCGATGCACCCGCTGACCAGGCGCTCTTCACCAGCGCCTGCGGTGCACCACGACACGCACCCTGCGCGTCCGAGTCTCACTTCTCCGTGTGTCCAAGATCACAGGGCACACCTTCCGAGGGTCTCAAGCTGCCACAACACGCGCCCACCGCGTCGCTTGAAACTTCTCCGGAAACTTTTATGTTCCTGTGTTTCCAAACAGGGAGCCAGCTCACCTCGGGCCCTTGGGGTAACAAGACACAGCACAAAGCACAGTCTTCTTCAAGCAGGGGGACCCAGCGCACAAAGCACAGTCCCAACAGCCTCTTCCTTGGTTAAAACAGCAAACTGCAGACCAGCCCCAGATCACGAAGCAAGGGTCGGTCCTTCCCAGCAGTCTCTTCAGTTGTTCCTTCCTTAGCAGAGGTTCCTCTTGACCACGAAATGGGTCCAAGCCTTTTCAGTCTCAATCCATTTCTATTCCAACGTTCAGGGGTCTCAGCTCTCATAGTTATACCCCTTCATGTCTTTGAAGTTCGTTGTGCTCAGGGGTCCCTGACCCCTGCCTAAATCAGTTCTGGGTGTCTCCCTCCCAGTGTCACCTTTCTCCCTTTGATACTGGGGGTCTGGATCCTTAATCACTCAGCCGGAGATGGGTCAATTGTTTTATAGCCGCAACCCAGGCCTCTTCACCTCCCGGTGCTTTTCCTCGCCTACTCTCCAGATGCAGATCAGCCTGGTGCCATCTCAACCCCTCCCTGGGTCAAGACCTCCCCCAGCTCCTCTCCCCTCTCAGATCCAGACAGTCAATCCACATTCAGCAGAGACACACAGAAATGCTTAAAGTACAAAACTCAGCCACTTTCTAAAAGAGTGGCTTCTGAACACACAGTGACAAAACCACTTTCATAGAAAGATGTGTGATGACGCTGTGAGTTCATACATACTAAACTTCACCTCTCCATTTTAAACTTATGGGAAACTAGGCTAACAAACACAATACCCAGCCTCTCCCATTCTGTCCTATGGGCAGGATGGCCTTTCACCAGTGAAAAACGAAATGGAGTGTTTATCACTGTCAGGACATAACACACACCTCAGTATATGTCCTGCCTTTTACTTACACTGCACCCTGCCCAGGGGCTACCCGGGACCTACCACAGGGGTGCCCACTGTGTACGCAAAGGGAAAGTAAGGCCTGACAAGTGGTTGCACTTGTCAGGACAACATGCTAACTTAGCAAACTGCGCGCAGGCCCTACACTGCAGGCCTGAGTTCCCTTCTCCGCGAACCCTTGCATTACTAGCCCTGGCACACACAGTGCACATCACTAGGGACTTTACTAGTAAGGCAACATACCAATCATGGTCAACCAATTACCATTACACTTTACACAGGGAACACTTGTACTTTGACACTGATCAGCAGTGGCAAAGTACCCAAAGCATCTAAATTGGCAACTCTATGTCAGGAAAACGGTCTAGGGGGAAAGCAAAAAGTTTAGGGAACTTTAGCCAAAAAGGCCAAGTCCTACAGTGACGATACAGAGATGTATTAGTGATGATCCAGAGATGCATTAGTGACGATACAGGGGTGCATTAGTGACGATACAGAGATGCGTTAGTGATGATAAAGTGATGCATTAGTAATGATTCAGAGGTGCATTAGGTGACGATACAGAGATGCAATGGAACCGTGGCAGAGGTGCATTAGTGATGATACAGAGATGCATTGGTATCACTGCAGAGATGATTTAGTGACGATACAGAGATACATTAGTGATGACACAGAGATGCATCAGTAACAATTCAGAGATGCATTAGTGACATTATAGAGATGCATTAGTGACGATCCAGAGATGCATTAGTGACGATCCAGAGATGCATTAGTGACGATCCAGAGATGCATTAGTGACGATCCAGAGGTGCATTAGTGATGATACAGAGATGCATTGGTATCACTACAGAAATGCGTTAGTGACGATACAGAAATGCATTAGTTACGATACAGAGATGCATTGGTATCACTGCAGAGATGTGTTAGTGATGATACAGAGATGCATTGGTGACAATACAGAGATACATTAGTGACGGTACAGAGATGCTTTAGTGAAGATAAGGAGATGGATTAGTCACAATACAGAGATGCATTGGTATCATATAGCTGGGTCTGAACTGAGGTGGCGAAGTGAGCTAAAGAACGATGATGGATTCAACCCAGATCTGTGACTGGGGGTGAGTGTCTGGAAAGTTTCAGCGCTCCATCCATCATCTCCTTGTGTTTGCTTTGTTCGCCCTAAGTTGGCAGGGTATGCCCAGACGTGGATCCCTTGCTCACTTTGCCACTGGATTCAAGCTAGCCTGGCTGATGAGGGGTGTTACCCCGAAACCGGTCCCAGGATGCTTGTGTCCGGTGCAGGGTAGACCTGGCTTGGCAGTTCGGGCTGGACTGTTCCCATGAGGCACAGGGTCAAGACTGATTTACATATAGCTGGGTCTGAACTGAAGTGGCGAAGTGAGCTAAAGAACGATGATGGATTCAACTCAGATCTGTGACTGGGGGTGAGTGTCTGAAGTGTTTCAGCACTCCGTCCATCATCTCCTTGTGTTTGCTTTGTTCGCCCTAAGTTGGCAGGGTATTCCCAGACGTGGGTCCCTTGCTCACTTTTCCACTGGATTCAAGCTAGCCTGGCTGATGAGGGGTGTTACCCCGAAACCGGTCCCAGGATGCTTGTTTCCGGTTCAGGGAAGACCTGACTTGGCAGTTCGGGCTGGACTGTTCCCATGAGGCACAGGGTCAAGAATGATTTGCATATAGCTGGGTCTGAACTGAGGTGGCGAAGTGAGCTAAAGAAGTTGATGGATTTAACTCAGATCTGTGACTGGGGGTGAGTGTCTGAAAGGTTTCGGCGCTCCGTCCATCATCTCCTTGTGTTTGCTTTGTTCACACTAAGTTGGCAGGGTATGCCCAGACGTGGGTCCCTTGCTCACTTTGCCACTGGATTCAAGCTAGCCTGGCTGATGAGGGATGATACCCCGAAACCAGTCCCAGGATGCTTGTTTCCGGTTCAGGGAAGACCTGGCTTGGCAGTTCGGGCTGGACTGTTCTCATGAGGTACAAGGTCAAGACTTGATTTGCATATAGCTGAGTCTGAACTGCGGTGACGAAGTGAGCTAAAGAACGATGATGGATTCAACCCAGATCTGTGACTGGGGGTGAGTGTCTGAAAAGTTTCAGCGCTCCGTCCATCATCTCCTTGTGTTTGCTTGGTATCACTGCAGACATGTGTTAGTGATGATACAAAGATGCATTGGTGACAATACAGAGATACATTAGTGATGGTACAGAGATGCATTGGTCTCACTGTAGAGATGTCTTAGTGATGATACTAAGATGCATTAGTGATGATGCAGAGATACATTAGTGATTATACAGAGATGCATTGGTGACAATACGGAGATGCATTAGTGATGATACAGAGATGCATTGGTGACAATACGGAGATGCATTAGTGATGATACAGAGATGCATTGGTATCACTGCAGAGATTAGTGTTAGTGACGAAACAGAGATGCATTAGTGACAATCCAGAGGTGCATTAGAGATGATCCAGAGATGCATTAGTGACGATCCAGAGGTGCATTAGTGACAATGTAAAGATACATTGGTATCACTGCAGAGATGCATTAGTGATGACACAGAGATGCGTTAGTGATGATACAGAGATGCATTGGTATCACTGCAGTGATGATACTGAGATGCTATGGAGATGGATTAGTGACATTACAGAGATGCATTGGTATCACTGCACACATGTGGTAGTGATGATACAAAGATGCATTGGTACTGAGGCAGAGATGCACAGAGATGATACAGAGATGCATTGGTGACAATACAGAGATACATTAGTGACGGTACAGAGATGCATTAGTGACGATACAGAGATGCATTGGTGACGATACAGAGATGCATTGGTGACGATACAGAGATGCATTGGTGACGATACAGAGATGCCTTGGTATCACTGCAGACATGTGTTAGTGATTATACAAAGATGCATTGGTACTGAGGCATAGATGCAATAGTGACGATACAGAGATGCATTGGTGACAATACAGAGATACATAAGTGACGGTACAGAGATGCATTAGTGAAGATACAGAGATGCAATAGTGACGATACAGAGATGCATTGGTGACAATACAGAGATACATTAGTGACGGTACAGAGATGCATTAGTGAAGATACAGATATACATTAGTGACGGTACAGAGATGCATTAGTGAAGATACAGAGATGCATTAGTGATGATACAGAGATGCATTGGCATTACTGCAGAGATGCATTAGTGACGATACAGAGATGCAGTAGTGACGATACAGAGATGCATTAGTGATTATACAGAGATTCATTAGTGACGATACAGAGATGCATTGGTGACAACACAGAGATACCTTAGTGACAATACAGAGATACATTAGTGATGATACAGAGATGCATTGGTGACAATACAGAGATATATTAGTGATGATACAGAGATACATTAGTGACGATACAGAGCTGAATTGATATCTCTGCAGAGATGCATTAGTAACGATACAGAGATGCATTAGTGACAATACAGAGATGCAGTAGTGACGAACCACAGATGCATTGGTGACGATTCAGCGATACATTAGTATCACTGCAGAGATGCGTTAGTGACTATACAGAGATACCTTAGTGACGATACAATGATGCATTAGTCATGATACAGAGATGCATTAATGATGATACAGAGATGCATTGGTGAAAATACAGAGATACCTTAGTGGTGATACAGAGGTACATTAGTGACGATACAGAGATGCATTAAGGACGATACAGTGATGCATTGGTGACAATACAGAGATACATTAGTGACGATACAGAGATGCATTGGTGACGATACAGAGATTCATTGGTGACGATACAGAGATGCGTTAGTGACGATCCAGAGGTGCATTAGTGGCGATACAAAGATGCATCAGTGACGATACAGATGAGCATTAGTGACGCTACAGAGATGCACTGGAACCGCAGCAGAGATGCATTAGTGAAGATACAGAGATGCGTTAGTGACGATCCAGAGGTACATTAGTGATGATACAAAGATGCATCAGTGACGGTACAGATGTGCATTAGTGACGCTACAGAGATGCACTGGAACCGCAGCAGAGATGCATTAGTGAAGATCCAGAGATGCATTAGTGACGATCCAGAGATGCATTAGTGATGATCCAGAGATGCATTAGTGACGATCCAGAGGTGTATTAGTGACGATACAAAGATGCATCAGTGACGATACAGATGTGCATTAGTGACGCTACAGAGATGCACTGGAACCGCAGCAGAGATGCATTAGTGAAGATACAGAGATCATTAGTGATGATCCAGAAATGCATTAGTGACGATACAGAGGTGCATTAGTGACGATACAGAGATGCATTGGACCCGTGGCAGAGATGCATTAGTGATGATACAGAGATGCATTGGTATCACTGCAGAGATGTGTTAGTGACAATACAGAGGTGCATTAGTGACGACACAGAGATGCATTAGTAACAATTCAGAGATGCATTAGTGACATTATAGAGATGCATTAGTGATGATCCAGAGGTGCATTAGTGACGATACAGAGATGCATTAGTGACGATACAGAGATGCATTAGTGACGATACAGAGATGCATTGGTGATGATTCAGAGATGCATTAGTGACAATACAGAGGTGCATTAGTGATGATCCAGAGGTGCATTAGTGACGATACAGAGGTGCATTCGTGATGATATAGAGATGCTTTAGTGACGATTCAAGGATGCGTTAATGACGATCCAGAGATGCATTAGTGACGATCCAGAGATGCATTATTGATGATACAGAGATGCATTAGTGACGATCCAGAGGTGCATTAGTGACGATACAGCAATGCATTAGTGACGATACAGCAATGCATTAGTGACGATACAGCAATGCATTAGTGACGATACAGAGATGCATTAGTGACGATACAGAGATGCATTAGTGAAAATCCAGAGGTGCATTAGTGACGATCCAGAGGTGCATTAGTGACGATACAGAGGTGCATTCGTGATGATATAGAGATGCTTTAGTGACGATACAAGGATGCGTTAATGACGATCCAGAGATGCATTAGTGACGATCCAGAGATGCATTATTGATGATACAGAGATGCATTAGTGACGATCCAGAGGTGCATTAGTGACGATACAGCAATGCATTAGTGACGATACAGAGATGCATTAGTGACGATACAGAGATGCATTAGTGAAAATCCAGAGGTGCATTAGTGACGATCCAGAGGTGCATTAGTGATGATACAGAGGTGCATTGGTGACGATCTAGAGATGCTCTAGTGACGATACAGGGATGTGTTAGTGACGATCCAGAGGTGCATTATTGATGATACAGAGATGTATTAGTGACGATACAGATGTGCATTAGTGACGATACAGAGATGCACTGTAACCGCGGCAGAGATGCATTAGTGACTGTTGGAAGCCGGAGTCCCCGTCCCGCACCACTGTCACCAAATGCGAGACCCGGGACTCCTCACTCAACGTTAGGCCAAGTAAGGACACCGTTTGAGATAGCCCTGCTCACCCCCTTAGTAGCTTGGCACGAGCAGCCAGGCCTATCTCCAAGGCACGAGTGTACAGTATGTGCAACCACACTCACAACAACCCACTGGTGACACCACAAATGGACTCCACACAAGTTTGATAAAGCGAGTATAAACTTTATGTAAAAAGATATACGATCAGACCACACGATACATAAGCCAACATGTAATAAAGGGTAATATTCGTTCCGGCTGGCTGGTAGGTTCAAATCCCAACCACCGCTTTCAAAATGCTATGCTGGTCGCAATGCTAAAATCACACACGTTGCAATGGACAAACAATAGTGCGCTGCGTAACGATACAATCCTGTGCTGGGCAAAGGAGAAATAATACAATGCGTCACACCCCAATCACGTACTTTGCAATGAAGAAATAATGCAATGCGGGCCGCTACAATCCTGTACTTTGCAATGGAGAAATAATGCAATGCGTAGCGCTACAATCGTGTACTTCGTTATGCAGAAATAATGTCAGGCGTCATAAGACAGTCCGGCAGAAATATTGGCAATGTGTATTACGACAGTCAGCCTCTTCGATAACAGTTGCCCCCACACTTATCAACAATGACATAAAGTACAGCTTCTCACTCTGGCCCCAGTACTGCCACTCCTGAACGCAGTACGGGCCCCAATCTGAGCCGAAGCAAAGGCTCACGTCGCCAGAAGGACTGAGAGGCCGAGAGAGTGTCCCTCCGAGCCCGCGCCCCAACCAGGCAGTGATCCACGTTACCTGGGGGCGCGACCCCACTCTCAGCTCCTCCGGGGCTGCCGGTCCGGGCCGCGACTGTTAGGAAGGTCTCAGGCGGCCGCAGGGCACACGTACCCCACGCCCCAGAGATTACGTTACTCCGGGTGCACGTTCACCACAGCACCCTCCGGGTCTCCTCTGGCACGAAGCCACACACACAACGCTGATAGGACTTCACGTCGACTCCGAGTGCACGTTCACCAGGCACTCCTTCCTGCGGTCTCAGTTGGCACCAAGACACGCACACCGCGCTGCAGAGACTCACTTTCTTCCGGTGCACATGATGATCAGCCGATCACCTCCACAGTCCCAGGTTGCACCAAAGCACGCACACTGCTTCACTGAGACTTACTCCAACTCCGGTGCCCCGATATCCAGGCGCTCTTCACCAACGCCTTCGGCCGCACCCCGACACGCTCACCGTGTCCGAGCCTCACTTCTCCTCTGGTGCACTCGATGACCAGGCACTCTTCACCAGCGCCTCCGGTGCACCCCGACACGCACCCTGCGCGTCCGAGACTCACTCCACTTCCGATGCACACGTTGACCAGGCACTCCTCACCAACGCCTCCTGTGCACCACGACACGCACCCTGCGCGTCCGAGACTCCCTTCACCTCCGATGCACCCGCTGACCAGGCGCTCTTCACCAGCGCCTGCGGTGCACCACGACACGCACCCTGCGCGTCCGAGTCTCACTTCTCCGTGTGTCCAAGATCACAGGGCACACCTTCCGAGGGTCTCAAGCTGCCACAACACGCGCCCACCGCGTCGCTTGAAACTTCTCCGGAAACTTTTATGTTCCTGTGTTTCCAAACAGGGAGCCAGCTCACCTCGGGCCCTTGGGGTAACAAGACACAGCACAAAGCACAGTCTTCTTCAAGCAGGGGGACCCAGCGCACAAAGCACAGTCCCAACAGCCTCTTCCTTGGTTAAAACAGCAAACTGCAGACCAGCCCCAGATCACGAAGCAAGGGTCGGTCCTTCCCAGCAGTCTCTTCAGTTGTTCCTTCCTTAGCAGAGGTTCCTCTTGACCACGAAATGGGTCCAAGCCTTTTCAGTCTCAATCCATTTCTATTCCAACGTTCAGGGGTCTCAGCTCTCATAGTTATACCCCTTCATGTCTTTGAAGTTCGTTGTGCTCAGGGGTCCCTGACCCCTGCCTAAATCAGTTCTGGGTGTCTCCCTCCCAGTGTCACCTTTCTCCCTTTGATACTGGGGGTCTGGATCCTTAATCACTCAGCCGGAGATGGGTCAATTGTTTTATAGCCGCAACCCAGGCCTCTTCACCTCCCGGTGCTTTTCCTCGCCTACTCTCCAGATGCAGATCAGCCTGGTGCCATCTCAACCCCTCCCTGGGTCAAGACCTCCCCCAGCTCCTCTCCCCTCTCAGATCCAGACAGTCAATCCACATTCAGCAGAGACACACAGAAATGCTTAAAGTACAAAACTCAGCCACTTTCTAAAAGAGTGGCTTCTGAACACACAGTGACAAAACCACTTTCATAGAAAGATGTGTGATGACGCTGTGAGTTCATACATACTAAACTTCACCTCTCCATTTTAAACTTATGGGAAACTAGGCTAACAAACACAATACCCAGCCTCTCCCATTCTGTCCTATGGGCAGGATGGCCTTTCACCAGTGAAAAACGAAATGGAGTGTTTATCACTGTCAGGACATAACACACACCTCAGTATATGTCCTGCCTTTTACTTACACTGCACCCTGCCCAGGGGCTACCCGGGACCTACCACAGGGGTGCCCACTGTGTACGCAAAAGGGAAAGTAAGGCCTGACAAGTGGTTGCACTTGTCAGGACAACATGCTAACTTAGCAAACTGCGCGCAGGCCCTACACTGCAGGCCTGAGTTCCCTTCTCCGCGAACCCTTGCATTACTAGCCCTGGCACACACAGTGCACATCACTAGGGACTTTACTAGTAAGGCAACATACCAATCATGGTCAACCAATTACCATTACACTTTACACAGGGAACACTTGTACTTTGACACTGATCAGCAGTGGCAAAGTACCCAAAGCATCTAAATTGGCAACTCTATGTCAGGAAAACGGTCTAGGGGAAAGCAAAAAGTTTAGGGAACTTTAGCCAAAAAGGCCAAGTCCTACAGTGACGATACAGAGATGTATTAGTGATGATCCAGAGATGCATTAGTGACGATACAGGGGTGCATTAGTGACGATACAGAGATGCGTTAGTGATGATAAAGTGATGCATTAGTAATGATTCAGAGGTGCATTAGGTGACGATACAGAGATGCAATGGAACCGTGGCAGAGGTGCATTAGTGATGATACAGAGATGCATTGGTATCACTGCAGAGATGATTTAGTGACGATACAGAGATACATTAGTGATGACACAGAGATGCATCAGTAACAATTCAGAGATGCATTAGTGACATTATAGAGATGCATTAGTGACGATCCAGAGATGCATTAGTGACGATCCAGAGATGCATTAGTGACGATCCAGAGATGCATTAGTGACGATCCAGAGGTGCATTAGTGATGATACAGAGATGCATTGGTATCACTACAGAAATGCGTTAGTGACGATACAGAAATGCATTAGTTACGATACAGAGATGCATTGGTATCACTGCAGAGATGTGTTAGTGATGATACAGAGATGCATTGGTGACAATACAGAGATACATTAGTGACGGTACAGAGATGCTTTAGTGAAGATAAGGAGATGGATTAGTCACAATACAGAGATGCATTGGTATCATATAGCTGGGTCTGAACTGAGGTGGCGAAGTGAGCTAAAGAACGATGATGGATTCAACCCAGATCTGTGACTGGGGGTGAGTGTCTGGAAAGTTTCAGCGCTCCATCCATCATCTCCTTGTGTTTGCTTTGTTCGCCCTAAGTTGGCAGGGTATGCCCAGACGTGGATCCCTTGCTCACTTTGCCACTGGATTCAAGCTAGCCTGGCTGATGAGGGGTGTTACCCCGAAACCGGTCCCAGGATGCTTGTGTCCGGTGCAGGGGTAGACCTGGCTTGGCAGTTCGGGCTGGACTGTTCCCATGAGGCACAGGGTCAAGACTGATTTACATATAGCTGGGTCTGAACTGAAGTGGCGAAGTGAGCTAAAGAACGATGATGGATTCAACTCAGATCTGTGACTGGGGGTGAGTGTCTGAAGTGTTTCAGCACTCCGTCCATCATCTCCTTGTGTTTGCTTTGTTCGCCCTAAGTTGGCAGGGTATTCCCAGACGTGGGTCCCTTGCTCACTTTTCCACTGGATTCAAGCTAGCCTGGCTGATGAGGGTGTTACCCCGAAGCCGGTCCCAGGATGCTTGTTTCCGGTTCAGGGAAGACCTGACTTGGCAGTTCGGGCTGGACTGTTCCCATGAGGCACAGGGTCAAGACTGATTTGCATATAGCTGGGTCTGAACTGAGGTGGCGAAGTGAGCTAAAGAAGTTGATGGATTTAACTCAGATCTGTGACTGGGGGTGAGTGTCTGAAAGGTTTCGGCGCTCCGTCCATCATCTCCTTGTGTTTGCTTTGTTCACACTAAGTTGGCAGGGTATGCCCAGACGTGGGTCCCTTGCTCACTTTGCCACTGGATTCAAGCTAGCCTGGCTGATGAGGGATGATACCCCGAAACCAGTCCCAGGATGCTTGTTTCCGGTTCAGGGAAGACCTGGCTTGGCAGTTCGGGCTGGACTGTTCTCATGAGGTACAAGGTCAAGACTTGATTTGCATATAGCTGAGTCTGAACTGCGGTGACGAAGTGAGCTAAAGAACGATGATGGATTCAACCCAGATCTGTGACTGGGGGTGAGTGTCTGAAAAGTTTCAGCGCTCCGTCCATCATCTCCTTGTGTTTGCTTGGTATCACTGCAGACATGTGTTAGTGATGATACAAAGATGCATTGGTGACAATACAGAGATACATTAGTGATGGTACAGAGATGCATTGGTCTCACTGTAGAGATGTCTTAGTGATGATACTAAGATGCATTAGCGATGATGCAGAGATACATTAGTGATTATACAGAGATGCATTGGTGACAATACGGAGATGCATTAGTGATGATACAGAGATGCATTGGTGACAATACGGAGATGCATTAGTGATGATACAGAGATGCATTGGTATCACTGCAGAGATTAGTGTTAGTGACGAAACAGAGATGCATTAGTGACAATCCAGAGGTGCATTAGAGATGATCCAGAGATGCATTAGTGACGATCCAGAGGTGCATTAGTGACAATGTAAAGATACATTGGTATCACTGCAGAGATGCATTAGTGATGACACAGAGATGCGTTAGTGATGATACAGAGATGCATTGGTATCACTGCAGTGATGATACTGAGATGCTATGGAGATGGATTAGTGACATTACAGAGATGCATTGGTATCACTGCACACATGTGGTAGTGATGATACAAAGATGCATTGGTACTGAGGCAGAGATGCACAGAGATGATACAGAGATGCATTGGTGACAATACAGAGATACATTAGTGACGGTACAGAGATGCATTAGTGACGATACAGAGATGCATTGGTGACGATACAGAGATGCATTGGTGACGATACAGAGATGCATTGGTGACGATACAGAGATGCCTTGGTATCACTGCAGACATGTGTTAGTGATTATACAAAGATGCATTGGTACTGAGGCATAGATGCAATAGTGACGATACAGAGATGCATTGGTGACAATACAGAGATACATAAGTGACGGTACAGAGATGCATTAGTGAAGATACAGAGATGCAATAGTGACGATACAGAGATGCATTGGTGACAATACAGAGATACATTAGTGACGGTACAGAGATGCATTAGTGAAGATACAGATATACATTAGTGACGGTACAGAGATGCATTAGTGAAGATACAGAGATGCATTAGTGATGATACAGAGATGCATTGGCATTACTGCAGAGATGCATTAGTGACGATACAGAGATGCAGTAGTGACGATACAGAGATGCATTAGTGATTATACAGAGATTCATTAGTGACGATACAGAGATGCATTGGTGACAACACAGAGATACCTTAGTGACAATACAGAGATACATTAGTGATGATACAGAGATGCATTGGTGACAATACAGAGATATATTAGTGATGATACAGAGATACATTAGTGACGATACAGAGCTGAATTGATATCTCTGCAGAGATGCATTAGTAACGATACAGAGATGCATTAGTGACAATACAGAGATGCAGTAGTGACGAACCACAGATGCATTGGTGACGATTCAGCGATACATTAGTATCACTGCAGAGATGCGTTAGTGACTATACAGAGATACCTTAGTGACGATACAATGATGCATTAGTCATGATACAGAGATGCATTAATGATGATACAGAGATGCATTGGTGAAAATACAGAGATACCTTAGTGGTGATACAGAGGTACATTAGTGACGATACAGAGATGCATTAAGGACGATACAGTGATGCATTGGTGACAATACAGAGATACATTAGTGACGATACAGAGATGCATTGGTGACGATACAGAGATTCATTGGTATCACTGCAGAGATGCGCTAGTGACGATACAGTGATGCATTGTTGACGATACAGAGATGCATTCATGATGATGCAGAGATGCATTGGTGACGATACAGAGATGCATTAGTGACGATTCAGAGATTTGTTGGTGACAATACAGAGATGCATTGGTATCACTGCAGAGATTAGTGTTAGTGATGATACTGAGATGATTTGGTGGCGATACAGAGATGCATTGGTATCACAGCAGAGATACATTAGTGATGATAAAGAGATACATTAATTATGATACAAAGATGCATTAGTGAGGATACAGAGATGCATTAGTGACGATACAGAAATTTATTAGTGATGATACAAAGATGCATTAGTGACGATACAGAAATGTATTAGTGATGATACAGAGATGCATTGGTGACAATACAGAGATGCATTACTGACAATACAGAGATGCATTAATGACGATACAGAGATGCGTTGGTGACGATACAGAGATGCATTAATGACAATACAGAGTTGCATTGGTGATGAAACAGTGATGCACTGGTATCACTACAGAGATGCGTTAGTGATGATACAGAGATTCATTGGTATCACTACAGAGATGCGTTAGTGATGATACAGAGATGTATTGGTATCACTGAAGAGTGACCATACAGAGATGCATTAGTGATGATACAGAAATTCATTGGTATCACTACAGAGATGCATTAGTGATGATACAGAAATTCATTGGTATCACTACAGAGATGCATTAGTGACGATACAGAGATTCATTGGTATCACTACAGAGATGCATTAGTGACGATACAGAGATTCATTGGTATCACTACAGAGATGCATTAGTGACGATACAGAGATTCATTGGTATCACTACAGAGATGCATTAGTGACGATACAGAGATTCATTGGTATCACTACAGAGATGCATTAGTGACGATACAGAGATTCATTGGTATCACTACAGATATGCGTTAGTGATGATACAGAGATTCATTGGTATCACTACAGAGATGCGTTAGTGACGATACAGAGATTCATTGGTATCACTACAGAGATGCATTAGTGATGATACAGAAATTCATTGGTATCACTACAGAGATGCGTTAGTGACGATACAGAGATTCATTGGTATCACTACAGAGATGCATTAGTGACGATACAGAGATTCATTGGTATCACTACAGATATGCGTTAGTGATGATACAGAGATTCATTGGTATCACTACAGAGATGCGTTAGTGACGATACAGAGATTCATTGGTATCACTACAGAGATGCGTTAGTGACGATACAGAGATTCATTGGTATTACTACAGAGATGCGTTAGTGACGATACAGAGATTCATTGGTATCACTACAGAGATGCGTTAGTGACGATACAGAGATTCATTGGTATCACTACAGAGATGCGTTAGTGACGATACAGAGATTCATTGCTATCACTACAGAGATGCGTTAGTGACGATACAGAGATTCATTGGTATTACTACAGAGATGCGTTAGTGACGATACAGAGATTCATTGGTATCACTACAGAGATGCGTTAGTGACGATACAGAGATTCATTGGTATCACTACAGAGATGCGTTAGTGACGATACAGAGATTCATTGGTATCACTACAGAGATGCATTAGTGACGATACAGAGATTCATTGGTATCACTACAGAGATGCATTAGTGACGATACAGAGATTAATTGGTATTACTACAGAGATGCGTTAGTGATTATACAGAAATTCATTGGTATCACTACAGAGATGCATTAGTGACGATACAGAGATTAATTGGTATCACTACAGAGATGCATTAGTGACGATACAGAGATTCATTGGTGTCACTACAGAGATGCATTAGTGACGATACAGAGATTCATTGGTATCACTACAGAGATGCGTTAGTGACGATACAGAGATTCATTGGTATCACTACAGAGATGCGTTAGTGACGATACAGAGATTCATTGGTATCACTACAGAGATGCGTTAGTGACGATACAGAGATTCATTGGTATTACTACAGAGATGCGTTAGTGACATTACAGAGATTCATTGGTATCACTACAGAGATGCGTTAGTGACGATACAGAGATTCATTGGTATCACTACAGAGATGCGTTAGTGACGATACAGGGATTCATTGGTATCACTACCGAGATGCGTTAGTGACGATACAGAGATTCATTGGTATCACTACAGAGATGCGTTAGTGACGATACAGAGATTCATTGGTATCACTACAGAGATGCGTTAGTGACGATATAGAGATTCATTGGTATCACTACAGAGATGCGTTAGTGACGATACAGAGATTCATTGGTATCACTACAGAGATGCATTAGTGACGATACAGAGATTCATTGGTATCACTACAGAGATGCGTTAGTGACGATACAGAGATTCATTGGTATCACTACAGAGATGCATTAGTGACGATACAGAGATTCATTGCTATCACTATAGAGATGCGTTAGTGACATTACAGAGATTCATTGGTATCACTACAGAGATGCGTTAGTGACGATACAGAGATTCATTGGTATCACTACAGAGATGCGTTAGTGATGATACAGAGATTCATTGGTATCACTACAGAGATGCGTTAGTGATGATACAGAGATTCATTGGTATCACTACAGAGATGCGTTAGTGACATTACAGAGATTCATTGCTATCACTATAGAGATGCGTTAGTGACATTACAGAGATTCATTGGTATCACTACAGAGATGCGTTAGTGACATTACAGAGATTCATTGCTATCACTATAGAGATGCGTTAGTGACATTACAGAGATTCATTGGTATCACTACAGAGATGCGTTAGTGACAATACAGAGATTCATTGGTATCACTACAGAGATGCGTTAGTGATGATACAGAGATTCATTGGTATCACTACAGAGATGCATTGGTGACGATACAGAGATTCATTGGTATCACTACAGAGATGCGTTAGTGACAATACAGAGATTCATTGGTATCACTACAGAGATGCATTAGTGACATTACAGAGATTCATTGGTATCACTACAGAGATGCGTTAGTGATGATAAAGAGATACATTAATTATGTACTCTGAGATTAAAGACCTTCATACATTTAAAATGTTCCTCCTTAATTGTAGATCTTTACCTAAACATTCTCTGGAAATTAGGATGCTCCTTGAGGATGAAGACCCAGATGCGCTATTCCTTACAGAAACCTGGTTACATAGTGCATCGGAACCTGACTTGGTACAAACCCCGCCCCCAGGATTCACTATTAAGCGATACGATCGCGGCATAAGGAAAGGAGGAGGTATTGCTATAATCCATAAAAACACGATTAAATGTAAAGCCGAACCCAATACCATCCTTGACTGTGAAAGTCTCACATTCAATATGGCTCTCTCTGCAACCCACTCTTTTGGTGGAGTTCTTATTTATCGCAGCCCCGGAGGATACGGTCGCTTTATTAAATCCCTTCCGGAGGTTGCTGCCACATTAGTAGCCACGTCCCCCCATACCACTTTGTTAGGAGACTTTAACATTCACTTTGATGAACCCAATAAGGTGGAATCAATTGAGCTTACTCAAGATCTCTTGGCGATCCAACTTGCCCAAGAAGTAGTAGGTCCCACGCACGTGAAAGGCCATACTTTAGACCCCATCTTCAGCAATCACCCTGGAATGCTGGTGAGTGATCCTAGGAGTATTCCTTGGTCTGACCACTTTCTGATTCCATTTTATTTATCAGTACCTCTGCATATCCCCCCCACTAAAGTTTGCGAGAAGAAAACACGTCACTGGGCTAAATTGCCGGTAGACTCTTGGATCACAGCACTTAACAACAATAAACCTGCGCCTAATTCAAATCTTACCGAAGCCTCAGCAAATTTTACTAGTTGGATCGAGTCCGCACTTGACACGGCTGCACCTAGTAAACCCCACCACAAATGTAGGGACAAAAAGACTCCTTGGTATTCCCCCGAGCTGCGAAGACTTCAGCAGACATGCAAAAGACTTGAGAGGGAATGGAGGAAAGACTATCGCGATCTAGGGAAACTAAAATACAGAGAAGCTATCAAAATCTATCAAAAAGAAATAAAAGTAGTGCAGGCCGCCTACTATGAAGGCATCATCACCTCGGCCACTAACACGCTCAGAATCTCCTAGAGCTCCCAAAATATGATCTAGCCCTAGAAGCCTCTTCAAAACACTGTAACGCACTTGCAGAGTTCTTCCAGGGAAAAATTCAAAGACTCTATACCACATTCCCCCACCCCTCCTGCCCTAGTGATCTGGCAGATACCAAACTGGTCGCAAGCTATCCAGAGTTCGTGCTCAAAGAATTCCCAGCCATGAAGCTCGAAAAACTGACAGAAATTTTTGCTCAAATAAAATCAGGCTCCCCTTTAGAGCCAGCTCCTCCATATATCCTACACAAAGCGGGAAATGCGATCCTTCCCAGTATCCTGGAAATGGTAAATTTGTCCTTGTCCTCAGGATATGTTCCAGGTCCATGAAAACACGCAATGGTCAAGGCTCTATTGAAAAAGCCGAGCCTCGACCCAGCAGATTTGGGCAATTATCGCCCAATCTCGCTTCTGCCAGCAATTGCAAAAACTCTGCAAAAATATGTGAACTCCATTCTTTCTAATTTCCTGGAAAGTCATGACCTCCTGCATGCAACTCAGATGGGGTTCCGTCCTAATCACGGAACTGAGACCGCCCTTCTGGCTGTGGTTGAGGACTCCAAGCAGATCCTGGATCAAGGAGGAGCAGTTGCCATCATCCTCCTGGATCTAAGCTCGGCCTTCGATACAGTCAACTTTTCCATCTTGGTGGAGAGACTTAAGAGGCTAGGGCTCCAAGATAAGGCGATCTCGTGGATACAATCTTACCTCGATAAGAGAACTTTTCAAGTTTTTTCCGGGGACGTCTCTTCTGAGAAATTGGAACTCAACTGTGGAGTCCCGCAGGGCTCTTCACTTAGCCCCACACTTTTTAATGTTTACATGCGGCCAGTGGCCGACATTGTACTACCTCACAACATCAAAATTGTGACCTATGCTGATGATACACAGCTGGTCATAACTCTTATGGAGCACGCAACTTCCCCTCGGACTTTGAGATTTGCCTAGAGAAAGTCGCCACCTGGATGGAGCACTCCTGTCTTCGACTCAACGGAGGTAAAACCGAACTCATGCTCCTAAGTAACCACTCTAACTTCGACCTTGGCCAGATTTGGCCAAAGTGCCTTGGTCCCCCTCCAATGCCTAAAACTAAGATCTAGAGCCTGGGTGTTTGGTTAGACAACGCTCTCAAGTTTGACCACCAAGCAGTGAAGGTGACAGGGGTTTGCTTTGGGATACTTAGATCCCTTCGGAAAATTCTCCCGCTGCTGCCAATGAACGCTAACCGAATCCTGGTCCAAGCCTTAGTTTTATCACGTCTGGATCATGGTAACTCCCTTTATCTGGGAGCTCCTAAGGCAACATTAAGAAAACTCCAAGTTGAGCAGAATTGTGCTGCCAGGATGCTTCTGGGCGTCCCTAAATCCCAGTCAGCCAAGCCAGCTTTAAAAGCCTTCACTGGCTACCTATTCCGGAAAGAATAAAATTTAAGGCCCTATGTCTTGCCCATAAGACTGTATGGGGAACGGGCCCGGAAATCAACAAATCCCTCATCACACCCTATCGGCCCTCGAGGGAGCTTCGCTCTGTTAACCTCAATCTGGTAGTTGTCCCCAAAATTAGAAGGACAAGAAGTGGAGGAAGATCCTTTGCTTATAATCTGGCAAAGCGCTGGAATTCTTTGCCTCTACATATTCGCGCTGAAGCCCTTATCCTGCCTTTTCGTAAACTCTTAAAAACTTGGCTCTTCCAACAAATAGCCCGATAATTCCTAATGGTTGTCTGCCTGATTGCTAGCGCTGGGATGCCCGAGGGTAGCTATGCGCTATATAAATGCTTAATGATAATAATGATACAAAGATGCATTGGTGACAATACAGAGATGCGTTGGTGATGATACAGAGATTCATTGGTATCACTACAGAGATGCGTTAGTGACGATACAGAGATTCATTGGTATCACTACAGAGATGCGTTAGTGACGATACAGAGATTCATTGGTATCACTACAGAGATGCGTTAGTGACGATACAGAGATTCATTGGTATCACTACAGAGATGCGTTAGTGACGATACAGAGATTCATTGGTATCACTACCGAGATGCGTTAGTGACGATACAGAGATTCATTGGTATCACTACAGAGATGCGTTAGTGACGATACAGAGATTCATTGATATCACTACAGAGATGCGTTAGTGACGATACAGAGATTCATTGGTATCACTACAGAGATGCGTTAGTGACGATACAGAGATTCATTGGTATCACTACAGAGATGCGTTAGTGACGATACAGAGATTCATTGGTATCACTATAGAGATGCGTTAGTGATGATACAGAGATTCATTGGTATCACTACAGAGATGCGTTAGTGACGATACAGAGATTCATTGGTATCACTATAGAGATGCGTTAGTGACGATACAGAGATTCATTGGTATCACTACAGAGATGCGTTAGTGACGATACAGAGATTCATTGGTATCACTACAGAGATGCGTTAGTGACGATACAGAGATTCATTGGTATTACTACAGAGATGCGTTAGTGACGATACAGAGATTCATTGGTATTACTACAGAGATGCGTTAGTGACGATACAGAGATTCATTGGTATCACTACAGAGATGCGTTAGTGACGATACAGAGATTCATTGGTATCACTACAGAGATGCGTTAGTGACGATACAGAGATTCATTGGTATTACTACAGAGATGCGTTAGTGACGATACAGAGATTCATTGGTATTACTACAGAGATGCGTTAGTGACGATACAGAGATTCATTGGTATTACTACAGAGATGCGTTAGTGACGATACAGAGATTCATTGGTATTACTACAGAGATGCGTTAGTGACGATACAGAGATTCATTGGTATTACTACAGAGATGCGTTAGTGACGATACAGAGATTCATTGGTATCACTACAGAGATGCGTTAGTGACGATACAGAGATTCATTGGTATTACTACAGAGATGCATTAGTGACGATACAGAGATTCATTGGTATCACTACAGAGATGCCTTGGTGACGATACAGAGATTCATTGGTATTACTACAGAGATGCGTTAGTGACGATACAGAGATTCATTAGTATCACTACAGAGATGCGTTAGTGACGATACAGAGATTCATTGATATCACTACAGAGATGCGTTAGTGATGATACAGAGATTCATTGGTATCACTACAGAGATGCGTTAGTGACGATACAGAGATTCATTGGTATCACTACAGAGATGCGTTAGTGACGACACAGAGATTCATTGATATCACTACAGAGATGCGTTAGTGACGATACAGAGATTCATTGATATCACTACAGAGATGCGTTAGTGATGATACAGAGATTCATTGGTATCACTACAGAGATGCGTTAGTGACAATACAGAGATTCATTGGTATTACTACAGAGATGCGTTAGTGACGATACAGAGATTCATTGGTATTACTACAGAGATGCGTTAGTGACGATACAGAGATTCATTGGTATCACTACAGAGATGCGTTTGTGACGATACAGAGATTCATTGGTATCACTACAGAGATGCGTTAGTGACGATACAGAGATTCATTGGTATCACTACAGAGATGCATTAGTGACTGTACAGAGATGCTTTTGTATTACCGGGGTGATGCGTTAGCGACAATACACAGATGCATCAGCATTGCTGCAGAAAAGGATCCTTACTGGTGATCCTTATTGGTATTGATTCAGAGGTGCATCGGAAGTTTTGCACTGAGGTCAACAAAGAAGAGCCGTGAAAAATCCATGTGATACCTTGTGTGAAAGGAGTTGTTCAATAATTAGAACAATCTGAGTTAGAAAGAGACACAGAGTGGGTGGTAATGATTTTTCAAATCAAAATTTGGAAAAATATGCAGATCACTCTTGAATAAATCGGAGATCCCCCTCTAGAATACCTTTCCCGTTCATTGAATAAATTATATGGTATCCGTCAAGTCAACAAAAGTGGAGGATGTTTCAACATTGGCTCATAAATAAAACTATCCGCCGTGCAGCCAAATAGAGCTTTCTGCATGAAGCAGGTTCTTCCGATGCTGATTGCTGACACCACAATCCTGGTCAAGGCACCTTCTCGACAGTGATGGTTTTAAGCGCAGTAAAACATGCGGTATTCACTTCACTCTTGAAGAAACTGATAGCAGAACTCCAATCATGTCAAACAACCCAGCCAACCTGAATGACACGGCTGGTCACCCCACCCTTGCACCCTCACCGACCCTCAATGCATCACAGGCCAATCCGTAAAGTGGTTCTCTTCAAGCTTCTCAGTCCGCTGTTCTCAGCCATCCTCCCACAGTGCATCCCCCAAGGCTCAGTACTGGGTCAACTGCTATTTTCTCTATAAACCACCTGGCTGGTGACGTCATTTGTTTTTGGGATCCTCTTACCACCACTACACCAGTGACACAAATCTTTCTCTCCTTTCCTAATTTCTTTTTTCCCTTTCTTCACTTACTCAGACCAGATTGTCTCATCCCTATTCGCCATTGGATGGCGTCATAATTCGCTGTGCTAAGTTAATCAAAGATGGAGGTGATATACTCCCCTCCTTCTGCTGCACCTGTCTCTTTTCCATATCACAGCAACATCCCAGCTGACTCCTGACCTCGGCCCCTATGACAGGAATCTTGGTGTTGTCTAAGGCATTGCGATGTTAATGGAACCCTGCATCACTCCATTCCCATGGGAGCACGCTATCAACTCCTAAATGTTCAATGATCAGCCTCGTCCTCCATGCTGATATAGCCAAAACATTGATAAATTCTCAGTAAACTAAACTACTGCAACAGTTTGCTGCTGGGTCTCCTCAACTCTCCATTGCGCCCTTTGGACAAGGTACTAAACGTTATTAATATAAAACATTATAATCTCCCCATGTGCACCCCAACCTCATCCCTGATCGAAAGAATCCACCACATCGGCATCCAAGGGGACAAGCTCAGATGGTTCACCTCCTTCCTCACCGGAAGAACCCAGAGGCTCCGTCTCCCACCACCCCACGCAACTCAAAACCATCACATCACTTCCAGAATTCCAAATGGCCCTCAAGACCTGGCTGTTTGGGATCTGCAAGGACCTGGATACCCTACTGAGTGATTAGCTGCGCTTTATACATTTTGATTGATTGATTGATCTTACACCACTAGGCAGCAAACAGGACTTGGTACAATTACTGACTAAGGTCTTTAAAGCAGCCCATGGTCTATCTACGGATCCTCTCTCAGCTGGACCATTCCGCTGTAACCCTGCCCACTACCTTCTGATCTCACTCAAACCACCCTGTGCTTCAGATAGATTCAAACCATCCACCTGGTGAGGCTCTGGTACCTCCAACCAGCAGAGCCAGCCTTTCAATCCTAGCGGTATATTTACAAGAACTGGAGCATCCCTGTTTTGCTGTAGCGATGTGCCCAAAAAATTATCGCTGCGAGACGACAGATTCATACGCCATGTCTGCATCATATTTACAATATGGCGCAAAATGGCGTTAGGAAGAAAGTGGCACCGTAAAAACTGACGCTGTTGTGTGCACCATGTCGTTAGGAAATTTGACGCTAAAGCTGCAAAAGTGATGTTCGGCCAATTAGCAACTAGATAATAGACGCTAGCCATCCTAGCGTCACATTTGTGCACCTAGTGGTAAATATTTTTTGGGGGGAATTCCGCTACGTGAAGAAAAACGGTACACTTACCTGAAAGCAGCAATGTAGCAGCCAGCAGCAAGCAGAGTCCAGGACAACAACCCTAGTACCAGCCAGGATGACCAGCCAGAGTCCCAGAGCAAGAGGAAGTGCACGTTTAGTGAGGAGGAGAATGAGATCCTGATCACGGAGGTGACGGAGCACCAACAACAGCTCTTCGTGAACTCCAAAATGTCATTGGGGAGGACACAGGCCAAATGACAGACCATTGTGGACAGGTTAAACAGTGTTGTCGAAGTCAAGAGGACAGTGAGTGACTGCAAGAAGAGCTGGCATGGTTGCAAACGCAGGACAAAGGAGAAACATCCTGCACATAAATAATCATCTATGCAATGCAGGCACCCTTGCACCATGGCACAAGTGTGTCTGCGTGGGCGCACAGCTGTTCTTTTCACACTGGCGTAGGGGTGAGAATAGGGGTGCCCCGTATTCTGTAAATACGGTGCATCCCTTCCTGCACATAAACAATCATACATGGCGTTCTGCTCCTTCTATATGTGCTGCAGAATGCAGCACACATAGAAAGAGCAAAAAACGAGTAAAATTAAAGTATTTCTCCTCGTTGACCCACTCTAAAGGCTCCTTTTGAAAGGCGTTAGTTTTTGGCGCAGCCTCAGATTTACGATTACTTGTAAATCTGGAGCAGTGCCAAAAATCAATGGGTGTTGCGTGGGAATGCCTGCAGCGACACCCACTGCACGCCCCTTTGATGCAGAAAACTGTGTCAAAGGATACGATATTTACAAGGTGGTGTTAAGCCATGCAAAGTGGCTTAGCGCCGCATTGTAAACATGGAGCAGGGCACAGCGTGAACAGAGCGTTGTAAGAAGTGACGCTCTGGTGGCGCAATGCCCTTGTACATATGCCCCCATGTGTGTCCCAACAAATGATGGTGTGTGACCCTGCTGGGCTCCTGCTTGTGCAGTGCATAGTATGTGCTTGCTGTGCACGTCGAACTACCACTCTGTCTGAATGGGGAGACATTGCATTTCAAGGAGGTGAGAAGGGACATGTGCACTGCAAGGTACCCTCGCCAATACGCATGCACCGCTGAGCCTGACTGGGTCACACTTGTGAAGCAGCTGGTTAGGTATGACAGAGAGTACCCCAATGTGGTACTACATTCTACATGTCATGTGGACCCGGGTGAAGATGTAGTATGTGTCTCACTTTGCCACATGTACAAGTCGGAGGATGTCATACAGGGAACTCTCAAGGGAGAGGAAGAACTACTCAGCCACCACAAAGGACACAAGTCGGAGAAGGTCGGAGTCCGAGGTGGATGGGCTCAGTTGTTTTAGAAAACTGGGTAGGTGCATGTCACCATTCCTAGCACTACTACCATGTGTGGTGCTGCCTGACCCATATCACTCTATAACAGCCTGTCATGTCAGTCCATTGGACATGAGCATGCATAATGTAGGTGTTGTAGGCCCATGAGAGTCAGTGTATGATGTGTTTCCCATCAATGTGTGGCAGTAAGTCAGCTGCCAGAACCAAATGGGCAACAGCCAGAGGAGACATGTACACATACAAGTGCACGGATCTGATCACAATGATGTGTGACACCCTGCGGATAACAAACTCTGGTCCTGATAAAATGGGCTGAGCCTCAGTGATCATTATCTGACTAGTGTGTCAGGACCCATTCACCCAGAGTAGGCACACAGTGGAAGTGAGAACAATGCTGAGATCCAGTCATCTGAAAGGGAAATGCAGTGCTATTTGCAATCCATACCCTTGCGTAACAGGTGGCCTACGCATCAATGAGGAACTGAAAGTGATATGCATTGAACCTTGATTGTCAACTGGATTACTCATGTCAACATCTAAGAGAGATCAGAAATAGCATTTCTCCATCTCATTGCAGAGGATGAACCCTCACCTCCTGGCCAGCACGCTGTCCCGGACTTCAGCGACGATGGGGATGATGACAACCTGCAAACCATTGATAAGAACACCCTCCAAGACCTCCTGGACTCCATCGGGACACAATCTCTGGACATGGAGAGGGTCAACAGCATCATGGGGGTCTCCACATCCCATGCCTACCTACCAACAGGCACCACCTGCCACCCCGCCCAGAGCCCTGGAATCCCAGACCCCCAGATTATTTTCCAACATACTGTAGTATGAGCCCAGCGGGAGATGGTAGAGCAGGTGCAGGCAGGGATGGAGCCCATGGCCGTCACCCTAGAGGAAGTCTGAGGGTGCTCCGCTCCTTGGCCTCCAGCAGTCCCTGGCATTCATTACTGTTGTCTTGAGGCAGAGGCATGAACAAATCCAGTGGCGACTCTTCTGCTAAGGCGAAGAAGCGTCGCCCCACTGCTCACGGGGCAGTATAAGAGGAAAAAATACGATGATAATGACTGAAGTTATTATCATTTTATTTTTAGTATTGTCACGGGCAGGGCGGGGATTGGATCCCCTGAGGTCGGGGAGGAAAAGTGATTGCTGTACTCTAAAGTGCGTATGACGCTTTGGCCGGCCGTCTCGGGCCAGCCAAAGCGTCGTGCGCACTTTGCATGTTCTCCACCCAGGCTGCATTACAGCCTGGGTGGAGAACATGGCCAGGCTCCCAGCCCCTGTCTGAACGCCGAACCACGGCGTTCAGACCAATAACTATGCTGCATTGCAGTGTTGTGATTGGCTGTGGGGAGCCTGGGTGCTTCCTGGAAGAGACACGATGTGGGAGAGACGCAGCGAGATCAGGTAAGTGAATTTTTTTTTCCAACTCTGTATTCACCCCCCGCTGCCCCCTCCAGCCCGCCACCCCCGTACCGTACCGGCTGCCACTGAACAAATCCCCTGCCAAAGTGGCATCAGTGAGGTGGCCAACCAGTTGGGTTCAATAAGAACCCTCTTGGAGTCCATGGAGCGGAAGCAGGACTCCCACTTTGCTGTCATGGCTGCCTGCCACCGTGACGTTGCTGGTGTTTTGCAAAACCAGCAGATCCTCCTCGCTGCTGTGTTGCCTCATGTGTTGACACAGATGAATGCTGCTGCTGGCACGGGATCCACATCTTCTACCCCTGATGTGTGTGTGCCTCGCTCGGCTGCCACATCTACAACACCCCCCCTCACGGGGGACACCGCACACATCAGAGAAGGAAGATGTGGACGACACCTCTTTTTCACAAAAAAAGTGTCCAGTAGCATTCATCAGTGCCACATACCCAGTTTCTCCTTTGCCCTGTGCTTATGAACATGCCACTGAAAATCAGCTGCCACTGTCCTCATTTTGATTTCGACCTGTTCAACTTGACCATTTGTGGACTGTCAGTGTGGCCTGTCCTCTCTAATGACATTGTGGTCATTCTCTTGACTGAAGCACTCCTCTCCTCCACATGTCCCATGACATGTTACCCCCATGGACTCTGGACATCCACTGGCTCAAAAAATCTTTTGGGGTTGTTGTCCAATGAGATTTACCTGTGAGCTGCTTCGTCATTTGCATATGTAAATAAATGCACTTAGTACTACCTGTGTGTTGTCTGTCTGTTGGAGGCAGGACCAAGTTGACCATTGGGCATTCTTTGAGGCAAATACACCAACTACTTGCCAAAGGGACATGTGCTTTTTGGAGTCAGGGACAATGCTAGGCAGCGAGAGTGTAACATATTTGTGAACTCTATGTGTGTATTGACTAGCAAGTGGTTACTGAAGGTTGCAAGCATGAATTTCAACTGGTGTCATGCAGTCAGTGTTAATGGTGAATGAAGTCACCCCACAAGTGTCTGGTCTAACCATAGATACTAGCAAGCAAACAACATTGGGCTGACAAGTAAATGCTGCAAGTGTGAGTGAGTATGGGGCAGCCATCAGTGTATGAATCCATAAACCTATAATTTGGGCAAATGTTTACCAGCCACAGGAAGCTCCCAAACTCCTCTTCGCATGGGGCGAGCCCTACCCTTCCCAGGCATTATCCCACCCAAACACAACAAATGCCCAAACAAAACAGAACCCCCCCCAAACGCACAACTAGCCCTATAACAACAATACCCCAGAAGACAAAAACCCGACTGAACACAGGACAATACACAAGGAAGCACAAAAGCGACTTGAGGGACATGACAGGGACAGCAGACACAACTAACCAGCTCCAGACACACCAAAACACTCTCCAACACAGCCAATACACAACCACTCAGAAGCACAGACAGTTAAACTCTGACTTAAAGTGAAAATGAAAGTAACTTCACACTTCCTGGTTTGCAGCATGAATGATCCACGACATCACTTCCTGGGCAGATGTGTCACGTTTTTAGACGATGCGCTTTTTTTTACGCTACCCCTCAATGCGTTGATTTCACACACGGCCTGACAAGGCACCATGCGGTCATTCAGACGCATCGGCTGGGCAGCGTAGTTTCCGGCTGACGTAGTGGCTGCAAAATCCACGCTTCAGGCTCATGCATCTTTTTTTTGACGCAATAGGACAAATGTGATTTTTGGGTGTATTGGGATGTGCAATGCATGAGATCATTTACAGGGATGGCTGCGTTGGGTCTCAATAGTAGAGTTGTCCTACTTACTGTCATTACATGTGTGTAATATGTGTGTTGACAGTGTACACATGTGAGTTCATGCTTTTTGGGGATTATACTACGCATAGTGCCCGAACACTGTGATAGCACAAGGGCACACCGTACAAGAGGTGCCCCGTGTACTAAATTAGTATTAGCACCCAATGACATTGCTTTAGCTTCCCCCAGGGATACCACAAACTAGCACTGCCATGGGGTCAGTGAACCCACATCTACGACAGTGCAGCCTACTACCAATCAGCGCCGTGTACCATAGTGCAGGCAGCTGGCTGTGGGGAGACTTGGGAGGGTTACATTTTCCCTTTAAGGCGAGTGCTGTGATTGGCTGCAACCACCTTGAACGGGAGGTATGGATGGTGCCATATGATTGGTTGAGTATAGGCCATTCATATTCCAGGGTCATACCCCACAGAAAAGTAAGTGTCAGCATTTGTGGGCAACATGATTCTCACTCATGCTGATGGTGCTATGCTAGACCACCATGCATCCCTTGGCGTGACCTCCTACATATTGCTGACAGTAAAGTTGTGTAAATCACACCATAACTACACTCTGCATCAAGGCAGTGTTGCTTGTGCATAGAAGTGGGTGTTCACATGCAACACTCATGTAGTTTGACACTGAGACAGGAGATGAGACTCACACAGACCGGGCACACTCCACAACATGACAGACATCCCCAGTAGAGCCAGAAGAAGAATGTCTCAATTGATGTAACCTTGGCTCATCTGTTTCCATGTGCCCTGCTGTTGCTCACATCAGCCATGTAGAACTATTCCATGAATGCTTTACGTGCAGGGAAGTGTTGAGAGAGCCCACCATATCATGGTGTGGCACACATACATCGGCTGTGTGGCCTTGTGTCTGGAAGGATATGTGTGGGCCATGCACATTGCAATTGCACATAGTCTTTACCACCAAGCACAGCCTATGTGTCGTGATGTCCTATGTAATGGGTCTTCCTAGGCAGCTTATGATGTAATTGGAATGTTTGTCCAGCTATGTTCTAGGAAACAGCAGTTGCTGTTGTACACTTGCTGGAGGTTACTGCATGAAGAGGATGTACTGGAAATAAAGGAACTATGAAACTAACTCTCATGTCTGCACAGTTACAACAGATTTTGGCGACGAGTGACTTACAATGCTGCGCAGGGGGCAGCTACTAATGAGTGACCTCCACTCCTGGAAAAGCGCTGGATCTAGCAGTGAACGGTGCTCAAGAAAAGATATACTTTAAACTGTGAGTTATCTTAATACTTCCCCCCTGGGACACGAGTAATTTTCAACACAAAAGTTTTTGATGTCTTGAAGGGGGAAGGCTGTAACTGTAACTAAACGCTGGGACGGCTTGAAAGTGCCAAGAATCAAACCCAGTGATTGGGAAGCTGTAATCACCTCCGTTGGTCAAGCGGATTTATTTCTGGGTCCCCGAGTCTTCGAATTGCCTCAATTTTGCCTTTTATTGCACTATTTCTGCTATAAAATTGTGTGCGGCAGCTCTGGCCTTTCTAACGTTTGCTTTAGGCCGTGCGCTCGAGCGCTGGTGTGGCCTTCGTCTCGAGCGTTCGCACGCGCTCGATCAGCTCGAGCCCCGTTCTTTCTATTGCCCGTTGAGTACTGGTGCGGCCTTGTCTCGAGTGCTTGCACGCGCTGCTTGAGCGCCAGTGCGGCCTTCACCCTCGATTGCTTAAGTGTTCAAGCCTCGATTGCTCCAGTGTTCAAGAGCTGGCGTATCACTGCGCCGCGGCTGTGTTTGGAAGCGCTAGCTTACCTCATCTTGATTCAACGATCACGATGCTTCTCCTTTGCTTCCTGCATTCCTGTTTAAGGGAGTCACGCGTCATAAGAGCTTTTTCATCGGCATAAAAAGAGGACTACTCATTGGAGGAAGGACTACAAGCATAAAGTGCATTTTCATCGGCATAAAAAGAGGACTACTCATTGGAGGAAGGACTACAAGCATAAAGTGCATTTTCATCGGCATAAAAAGAGGACTACTCATTGGAAGAAGCACTACAAGCTTCAGAGGATCATATCATATAGAAAGGGGACTACAAATTATTGTACTTTTGAAACAATTTAAACTGGAACATGTGCACTTGGATTTGAGATGGTAGTGCATTGTTATTATTTTAGATAATTGTAACTCATTATTTTAGTTTGTTGTTTCAATTTTTTGTGGCAATTTATTATTTTACTTTGTTATTTTCCCTGTGAAAATGGCAGAACAAAGCATGTCTGCTCCCCCAAGTTTTTTACCACTGCCAGGGGAACCTGTTATTCCCTGGAAAAGATGGAAGAACATTTTTTTTCACCTACATGTTAGCCGTTGGTGGGGATAAGTATGGTCCCTTAAGAAGGCAAGCAATATTGCTTCATCATTTGGGGGCAGAGGGACGTAGGATATATGATGATCTTCCAGAAGTGCCTTTGGGGATGGGAGATGGACAACCCATAAATGTTTACGAGATGCCTTTACAAATGTTAGAAAAAGACTTCACACCTAAGTTGAGCGTGGTTTTTGAAAGACACAAATTCTTTTCAAGGGTACAAGGTCATGATGAAGATATAATGAGCTATGTTGCTGCGTTACGTGGGTTGGCAGTGACCTGCAAGTTCCAAAACTTGTCTGAAACCCTTATTCGAGATCAGATAGTGCAATGTACAAATAATAGGAAGGTAAAAGAAAGGCTCCTGTCTATGGACCCTACATTAGAGGAGTCCATACAAATTGCTAGGAGTATGGAGCACACTGCAGTGTGGATGAAAGAAATCAACATGAGCAAATTAAGTGTCAAAACTTCTGAGAAGGAGTCATCTTTGATTGAGGTTAAGGAAGTTAAGCTGAACCCTAAACCCAAACCCACACTAGCAGGGGAGAACAGAGTGGAAGAGAGGAGGAAGATAACGTGCTACCGATGTGGTGCTCCGGGGCACATTGCCTCCAGTTTTGTGTGTGCTGCAAGAAATGTGAATGTAGGGCGTGTGGAAGGAAGGGGCATCTAGTAAAGGTCTGTAGATCAAAGGGCAGGGTGCAAGATTCTAGTGTAAAGATGGTGGAGAAGCTTGAAGAAATACAACAAGACATTCTGTTAACTATAAATGAAGTTGAGGGTTCTACGGCGCAAGGAAGTGGTAGCTCACGGGTAGTGAGAATGTAGAGTTCAGGACTATTAGAGAAACCTCATTGCACCATTGTCTTGGGTACTGCACAAGGTGGATTCAGGAAGCCAGTTTACCTTGATTTCGAAAGAGACTTATGTGGATATTGTCAAAGGGGAGGTTAAGGATTTGTTACTAGCGGATGTGAAGGCAGTGGAATATGGTGGAAGGAGAATCAATATCATTGGTGTGAGGTGGATGGATATATTTTTTAAGGATAATAGTGTGCATGGAAGAGTTTATGTAACTGAAGAGGGGTCGGATCTCTAGGGGTGGCGCCATCAACATGATTTGAACATTATTTTGGATCCAAATGCTGCAGAGCCTGTCATGACCGTAGAATCTGTGAATGTAAATGTGTCCCTTAAACAAGATGTTTGCACTGGGTGGAATGAGGAATTAGTTCAATCTTTGCCACATGTGTTTACAGATAAATTTGGAAAGCTGGAGAGTTTTATGCACTAAATAATTTTTTTTTAAATGCAGTCCCAACAGTTCACAAAGTATGGCCTATACCTTTTCTTATGAGAGTGCCACTTCAGCAAGAACTAGATAAGTTGTTGAAAGAAAAAATCATTGAGCCTATAGAATCCTATGAATGGCTTGCCCCCATTGTGATTGCTCCAAAGGGGGATAATAAAATTCGTCTTTGCATTGATTTACGCGATTTAAACAAGAATATTTGGGTTGATCGTCAACCTTTGCCTAATATCACAGAAATGTTGAGGGTAACGGGTGGTGGGAAGGTGTTCAGTGTTCTTGATATGTCAGCGGCCTACCACCAAGTGAATTTGCATCCAGAGTTTAGGAAATTAACTTCTTTTGTAACTCCTCTTGGTGCATATCGTTATTGTCGGATGCCGTTCGGCTAAGCATCTGCCTCTGCGGTTTTCCAGAGAGTTATGCAAAAAATATTCCAGGGAATGCAAAATGTATTGTGCTTTCAGGACGATATATTGGTGGTGGGAAAATCTGTGGAGGAGCATGATAGGCTGTTGAAAGATGTATTAAGGAGAAAGCTAAGCCATGGTCTAACTGTGATGAAGGAAAAATGCCAGTTACGAAGGGAACAGGTGTGTTATCTGGGCCATGAGATCTCTGCGGAAGGCATTAAACCTAAGAAAAGTATAGTGAAAGCTATTGTGGATGCACCACAGCCTGAGGACAAAGAACAATTGAAGTCTTTTGTGGGGCTTGCTGAGTACTGTTCCAAGTTCATCTCCAATTTCGCCGACGTGGTTGAACCCATGAGGATTTTACTGAAGAAAGGGGTGGAGTTTGTGTGGGGAACGATGTGTGATGCTGCATTTATTACTGTTAAACAATCTCTTGCTGCTGCACCTACTTTAGGTCATTTTGATGTCACAAAAAAAACCTACCGTGACAACTGATGCCAGTAATGTGGGTTTGGGCGCTGTTTTGACACAGAGAATGCATGATGAGGAGAGAATTATTGGTTTTGCCTCACGGATTACAGGGGGCTGAGTTGTCATATTTAGCCATTGAGAAGGAGGCATTAGCTTGATGTTGGGGTATGAACCATTTTAGGTACTATCTATGGGGTTTGCCCTTTATACTCAAGACTGATCACAAGCCATTGCTACATGTATTTAAGTGTGGTAGAGGACTTGAAGGCAGTGTGACTCCCCGCATTTCTAGGTGGTTGTTGTCAGTGGCTGACCTCAATTTTAGTATGGAATTTGTCAGGGGTAACAAAAATGTGGTGGCTGATTGTTTGTCTCGTTTGCCTGTGACTGAAGAAGAGGATGTTTTCTTTGTGGACGATTTGGCTGTCAATCCTGTTGATGGAGAATTGGCTTTGGGGCAAGAAGAGTGGAAGGATGCTATACTGGGCGATGATGAATACAAGCGACTGAAGATTTTGATTGGCAATAGATGGCAGGAGTCGCATACACTTGATCAGTCCTTGAAACAATATCTAGTGGTCAGAGATGAACTGAGCATTCATGGGGACAAGAACTTGCGTTGTAGCCGTATCGTGCCCCCAAGGATGTTGAGGAGTAGGATTGTGAAGATTGTTCATGAAGGCCATTTAGGGAGGAGTTTAATGAGGAGAATGTTAAGACAGTCTTTTTGGTGGCAAAATATGGACAAGGAGGTTGAGAGAGTGGTCAGTGACTTTGTTGCCTGTGGCAATAGTGACAAATGCAAGGTGGTTAGGCAACCACCGTTGCAGTGCATAGATCTTCCTACTCGTCCTTGGGAGGAATTGGCTTTGAATTTTGTCGGCCCTGTGGACAAGTTGGGTGCAAGAGACAGGTTTTTGGCGGTTCTTGTGGATTACCATAGCAAGTGGTTTGTGGTTAAGCCTATGAGAGAGATTACAAGTCAGAGTGTAGTGGAATTTTTAAATGGAGTATTCTTGGAGGAAGGTATTCCCAAAGTACTACTCTCGGATAACGGTGTGCAGCTTGTTTCCACAGTCATGATGAATTTCCTTGAGAGTTTTGGCAATAAACATGATAGGGTGGCATTATTTAGGCCACAGGCCAATGGATTGGTGGAAAGGGTCAACAGGGTCATCATGTAGAATATCCAGTTGTATTTGGCCACTGGTCTTGCATGGAAGAATGAGTTGGACAAGATGGTTTGGGCTCATAGGGTAACGCCACATTCTGTGACGAGAGTGTCTCCATTTGTGGCTCCCAAGGGCAGGGAACCTGCAACAAAGGAATCACCTGTGTGGTTGTGTCAAAAAAAACAAGTGTGGGTAGATCGTGATCATATGCCTGCAAAAGCGAGGGAGTCCCAGAGGCGACATAAGATGGTTTATGACAACAGGAAGGGAGTCAAAGAGCTGGATTTGAGTTTTCCCTACCGCAAAAGGTGGTTAAAGTGAATAATTCAGTTGTTCAATTGAGCAATGGAAGAATTTGGAGTAAAGGCAGCTTGTGTAAGGTCAAGTGCCCTACCTATGCTACCCGTTCATAATCTCGCATCTATTCTGTACGCCTATGATCCTAATTTGTTCTTGTGTTCTATTTGTTTTCTTTTATTGTAATTTCTTGTTGTTATGATAAGGGGGGAGATGTGTGGTGATGTCCTATGTAATGGGTCTTCCTAGGCATCTGATGATGTAATTGGAATGTTTGTCCAGCTGTGTTCTAGGAAACAGCAGTTGCTGTTGGACACTTGCTGGAGGTTACTGCATGAAGAGGATGTACTGGAAATAAAGGAACTATGAAACTAACTCTCATGTCTGCACAGTTACTACACTATGATCTGAGGATCACAAGGCCACAGTGAGTCAGGTGTAGTGCAATCATAAATATGTTTGCCATTGGGACCAATCACAATATGTTTCTAGGTTGTGTGGCAACTAGAAGTTTGGTGATGGCTATGCATTCAGACATGAAGTTAACCTGCGATTTTCTAGCCACATTGGAACACCATATCTTGGGATGCATCGGTGCATAGCACCTTGGCTGAACTGACCTTGCTTTATGTGATTTCAGATGCACAATTGTTACATATTCTGGATCTGGGTGTTGTGTCTTTACATTCACACCTAGACCATACCGAGATGAGTGAAGCCATTGTTTGTATCTGAGTGCAACACACCACCATGGTAGGCTACATCACTGCTTGTCCCATTGGCATCTTAGCCTAGTGCAGCAAGTGGCCATAGTGGCCATCTCACTAGGTAGACACTGTTGCACTGGAAAAGCATAGTATGTAGGATTCGTATGTGTGATATGAACTCTCCTAATGGTTTCATATATGGATGCAGATTTTGATACAGCATATGTGGACTGTAGGTTTGGACTGTGTTCCCATGCACATACTATGTGGATGAATTCACAGTGCAACAAAGTGATGCTGCGGCGGTGCTAGCTCCCCCGCAAATATGCCCCCTAGAGTTCAAACCGGCTCTTACGGATCTTCCCCTAATACCAGGTGAAAAATGTGACTTCTGCCTCATATAACCAGAGCCACTGGAATTATGCAGCAGGCAAGGCCCAAATGATGCGGCAGGAGAGGGCCAAATTATGCGGCAGGTTTGAGTAAATTATGCAGCAAGTAAAGGCAAATTATGCTGCATAATGTGACACATTTTGTCATAGTACAACTTTATTATTTCATCATTTTTAAACTTCGTAACACTGTATGGGCATTGTTCGCACCTCATTAGTACGAGGTTAACGTTCAAATATAGCAACAAGCAATAGAAAGGTGACCAGCCCAGCTTTGCAAAGGGTCTTCCACTGCATGGCAACAAGTGCCATTGCAATTTTAGCAACTTTTGAGCCACTTGAGCTAGAAACAAAAACAGTTTTTGTTAAAATATGAAGATTATGCAACAGATGATGAGTTAGGTGGCAAATGCAGCAAATCTATAAATACGTGAAAATCGCTGCGGCCGCACAATCGCATAATTCCAGTTGCCCTGCATATAGGCTTCAAACAAAGTATAACAGTACTTTTCTGTCAGTATTTGCCTGCTTCAGCTGCAGGTTTGCATCTGCATGTATGGAACCCTTTCCAGTTTTTTGCTAAAAAAATAGCCTCATTTACTTTCATCCCAAATTCTCAACCTGGTTCATATTCACCAACCATCCATTGGAAATACCATGTACCACTTCTGTTCGAAATGTTCTGACTGCCACATGATTGAATAACCCAAATATTCTACTGCGTTACCCTCAGTGTAGATTTAGAGTGAGAAGGCAACAGAAATGACTCTGTCTGACATCAGAGAAGACTCCTTAGAACTCTGGATCAGGGCAAGCGAGCCGCTCTATTACTCCTGTATCTCTACAAGGCGTACGATTCATTGGGTGGTTCTTATATCCTGAGAATACTACAGCAAGGGCCGAAGTGAGCCTACCGCCTTGAAATGAATCCATGCCTTCCTCATTGACCGTACCCAAAGGGTGCAGGCAGGATTCATCAAGTCCAGGGCAGCCTTGTGGTGCACCAGTTAGTTCTAGTCACACACTCCACTGTTCAGTGTCTGCAGGCTTCCATCGAGGCGACTGTGGGCGGGCTACCAGGTCCATTTCCATTGATCATGGAGCTAGTCAATGAAGCATCACCCATTGCATCGAACACGTAGATCGATGGAAGAAAGAACCTTCTTCGGCTTAAATGCAGTCATCAAGGTGTCTATTTCCGTCTGTCCATTATATGACAAATCCTGCACACCCTTCAAATGTAACAACACAGAATGGCCTTCACGAGTCCAACATCACGACAAAGTTCAGACCCCGCAGGGACTAAGAAGGTCTTTCAGAAGGTTGTGACAAGGGCCATCGCTGGGATTGACCTCGGTGTCTGGATCCTGAAGTAAAGATCTGCTCTCGATTGATAGCAGAAATGGTGTTTGTATCTAAGGAAGAGATTTCCAATGTATAAGCAGGTTAGTTCATTAATGAATGGTTTATTAATATGATATAAGTTTCTTTATATTTTACTAGGTTCTGTTTGTCTTACACAAAAGTCATTGTTCATCTCAAGGAGGAAGGAAAATAAAAAAAATGTCTTCCTCAGAGTACTACCTTCATTTTGTTCTAGCTTGTCCCCCTCCCCCCAACCCCCCCCACAGGTAAAGATTAACCCTGGGAGTGAACTCCGCTCCGCTCGCGGAGTTTGCGGAGTTTTCCGCACTCCGCGTAACGCGGAGATCGCGGATTTCTAAAAAACTCAGCTACGTGTTGCGGAGCGGTGTTTTTTTCCTCGCTCGCGTCCGTCAACGTCATGTTGGCGAGCGCAAGCGAGGAAAATCCACCTCCCGGCGAGATTTTTCCTCGTTCGCAATCGTCAACATCAAGTTGGCGAGCGTGGAAAATCAACCTCCCGGCGAGATTTCTCAACGCGGGGGGTCAGATTTCTCATTGCGAGTGGTCACGTATGCTCGCGACCGCTCGCGTTGAGAAACTGTCCATTCGCATTGAGAAAGCTGCAGCTCAAGTAAAAATCTACTCGAGCTGCAGAAAGGAAAGCAGCGCCCGCTTGCGCTGTGCATGGTGCCGTTCGCGATGATTGCACAGTGCGGACAAGCATCCGGCACCGCAAATCACCGCGAACTGTATTTTTCTATCGTACTCCGCCACTTGCGGAGCTCCGCGTAGTGCGGCGGAGTTTCATTTCCACGCGGAATTCCGCGAACTCCACCCAGGGTTAAGTAAAGATATGTGAACAGATTTGTTTTTTTCTACCACGAGTGAGGTCCTTGAGAAAAAACAGAGGTTGGTACATATGAAAACTAAAGAAGAAAAAAAATTATGGAATGAAAATAGAAACAGAATATTATTTGTCTGAGTTCTTTCTTTTCTGTAAATGCACCTCCATTTTTTAATTTTTCTTTCTTCTAGTATTAGTGTACATTTTCATGATAACTTTCTTTAAAGTTTTTTAGGAGTTAATCTTGACTTTTCGATTTAAACCTCATCTTTCTTCTTCTTTCCTCTCTCCCTGTTTCTTTTTCACAAAATTCGGCTCTTCTCTTCTGTTCTTTTTCCTCATCTAGCGCTTTTCGCTTTCTAGCACCTTTCTTCTCACAACCATTCTCAATGAAAAGTATTTCTTTTTTGTCAGACCCCGCTCTCCTAAGTCTAATGTCCAAAAATAATATCAAAGAAAAATAGGATCTAGTGTTAATATTGTGAAAGTCAATATCAATGTGAATAACAATACATTCATGTATAAAAACGAAGTTGAATCTTTGTTGACGAATTCGCCCCCTGTGAACTCCACGTCAACCCCGACTCAGAAATACGTAGGTAGGCAGGCGCTAAAACACAGGCCCGAGGTCACTGATTGACAGGTCACAGGTGGGGTGGCACGTAGCCGGCAGACAAACATATGAACAGGAACTCCCAGATCTATCCCACAGATAGGAGCAGCAACACCACAATGGTCCAGGAAGATTGGCCCCAACAAAGCACACATGGCAAGAGGGGTACGCGCGTTCTCAAAACACCATAAAGTCAGATGCTACATGCAGTTAGGAGCACATAGCCAATCAGGACACAGCACAAACAGTACACGCAGTGATCTCGCGCTTCCCATGACGGACATCTGGACATGTTACCCACTGGCCACATTGTGTCCACGCAAGGTGGAGGCCCGTCTGGATTCCTCATCCAATACCCTAATTTATGGCTCCAAAGACAGAGGTACATATTCCTTACCAAAAAAGGATCACTGGAACTGTTAATGGCACTCAATGAAATGTATAAAACCCATGTAAGATCAATTGTACCGTGAGACAGTCTTCAGACTCTTAGCCTGTGGCTAATCTCCCGGCCGCGCTGTTTAATTAAACAAACTGTTCCTGTTTTGCCAAACGCCTCTTGTTTTTTCAAGGTATTTCATGCTCAAGTAACATTTTGGCAAGCCGCCAGGGGCTGGTTGGTACCTCGAACCCGACTGCAGCCAAAGGAAGGGGACACCACTTGGACGGATTCAAGGAAGGTGAGCAGACACTGCAATTGATTGGAAGTTCTGCTGAATCCGCGGGGCGGAGGTCCGTCCTGAAGCAGCCCTCACAGAGGGTAAAAGCCTACATCAGAACCTTAGTAAAGTATTTGGCGTATGGCAAACTAGGGAGAAGCGTGAAAAGATAACCTGAGCACCCTGCCACTGAAAGAAATCCGGCATATTACCTATTTTATATGTCCTAGCTGAGGAGTTGCAAGGTGGCCTTGGAGGCAATCTCGAGGACGATAGTCAGCACGCTAGGAAAGGTGAATATTTATTTATTCATATAGCCCTCTATAGCTCCCAGGAAGCTACCCTGATTGGGTGGAGTTGGCACCTCAATCTTATTTTTTAGTCTGAAAGGGTTTTCTCAGTGTCACCAGTTTCTTAGCACTGTTGGTATCGGAAAGAAGTGAGAGGTGTTGTCGCTTGGACCGCTGCGCATGATACAGATGGTACTCTTGGCCCCTGGATGTGATAAGGGAGCGATTTGGGCATTAAGGGAAAAATATTTGGCTCTGGGAGATTAGGTGTAACTTGTGTTTGGCCAAGAGGGGCCTTTGGTTCTTGAGTGAGTCCCTTTTTCTGTGAACTATTGTTATTATCATTGTCCCGGAGCCAATATTAAGAGAATATCAGGCTCACCTAGTCCCGTGTACTGTGCAGAGCTTCCCCTGGTCACAGGATAGCATGCGCTAGGAGCGGGCTAAGGGATTTTTGACAAATTCATCATTTTTTCTCTGTCAGTTTTTTATTTTTTAGATTGATATAAAGTATGTGTGATGTTGTGGTGCTGTTAATTACTGCAAACTGTGTTTTGTCTTAAGTGTTGTGTTTTTGTCGATGACCCGATGTTTCATATGAAGATGCTGCTATTTTTCACAACTATATTTGATGCCAAAGAGTCAACATCATTCAGATACTGTTTTTATTGACAATTGTACTTCTTCTATGTCCCAGGTTGCAACCCTTCATATTTGTGTTGATGAAATGCTCATGTCGAATTGTTGATGCATCTTAGATAGCGCTGAGCTCATAGTAACGTAGTTATAAGTAGTAACCCCGGTGTATATTTCCCCCATGATTAGATCAAAAACAAAGAACCGCTAAAACAAAGAAGCAAAGGCGTATCTTGTCCTCTAAAACCACCAAACGTATCATGGAGACACCATTAAAACACATGCAAACCCTGCCGCGCCCGTACAGCGCTCGTACCTGGACATCCCCCCGGGTCTCAATAGCGTATCAGGAGAGGATCCTGATTCAGGAGGGCGGCATATATTTAAGCAAGGAGCAGCGCACTGGTCCTAACACGGCCCACGTGTAGACTCTGCTTGTATTGACGATCGAGCGCATTAGCCTATGTCCCGTTCTCCCCCCTCCCGAATATATCACTGCCGGGGGGAAGACTCAACTGGTGGCAGAGGTGGAATCTCTTGGCGGAGAGTGGCAGAAGCCTGACGCAGCGGCTGAGACCTTTCCCCCCGCTTGAACCTCGCTGAGCACAATTGGAGGCACAAGAAATTATACAAACACATGTGCGGTAAAGGGGAGCGGCCGAGCACCTAAAGTGGCCACATAAGTCATAGCGTCTCTGTTTCCCTTCTTACTATTGCCGAAGGTGTGCCTGAAACTTGGAGCCTTGTTTGTGGAGTTGGAACCTGCAATCAGACACCTGGGGGGGAGGCGCTGCGGGCAGGTGGTCCGGCGAGTCTGGTTCCCATACGGGGCCTGCTTGGCGGGCGGTCGTGGGCTGCGGAGGCGGCCGAGCTAGGCTCGGTGCGGCTTGTGGCTCAGGGCGTGCTCGATTCCGAGAGGGCCTGCTTGCAGTGCACCCCTAGTGCGAGTCTGACACGATCTTCACGGAGCTCCCCAAATCTGTTCTTACTTTCCCCCACCGGTGAAGTCTTCAATTTGGTATTGGGATTCCGGAGAGCCCCGCGCCTAACCCCCCCTCGCCTACAGCCACGAGCAAGGACAAACCCGGAGGGGCAGCCGCCAAGCAGAGTACCCTTGATCATTATGCCACATCTACTGGGGGTGCTACCGGGGGAGACACAGGAGGTGCGGTGCCGGACAATGCGGCGCTCCTGGCGGCAATCCATGATTCCAGAGATAAACTAGACGCCAAGATTAGCGCAGTGGGATCTGAAGTTTCTTTCTTGCGCCAGGACCTAAGAAAGGCGGTGGATCGCATCATGGAGGCGGAGGCACGAGTCTCGACCGTTGAAGACACAGTGACTACATTGCAGAAGAAGGTCAATAAGCTCACAGTAGTATCACAAGAACTTGCCTCCCGGGTGGAGGATGCAGAAGGCCGCGCTAGACGCAACAACTTATGTTTTGTGGGCTTCCCGGAGGGATGCGAGGGCACCTCCATGACCCGCTTTGTTACCCAGTGGCTCACGGCTCTCAAGCCGGAGGATACGTTATCCACCAGTTTTTTGGTGGAGAGAGCCCACCGGGCACTGACGAAGAAGCCACTCCCTGGGGAAAGTCCAAGACCAGTGATCGCTAAAGTGCTGAACTATGCAGATCGTGATGCTGTCTTGCAATTCACCAGAGCGCACAAAGATAAACTTCTATATGACTCAAGGCCCATAATGATTTTCCTGGACTATACACGCCTGGTGCAACAACAACGCCAATCCTTTGCAGCGGCAAAGCGTAGGTTAAGAGACCTTAACATGCAATACATGCTTTTATATCCAGCCCGGATGCGAGTCATATTCAATTCTAAGTCTTATTTCTTTGACACACCGGAGGCAGTCTTCGCCTGGACAGATGAACGAACACACCTTAAATCGCACGCGTCGCCGCCGCTGGAGTAGGACTCATCCCGGGGCTCACAGCGAAACAGATCCCGGAGGACCAAATCAAAGAGGCGACATAGATCCGGTTCTGATCGGCGCTCCTCTAGTCCAGAACATGCATCCTGAACGTGCCGGACTGACAATGCTCTATGGCTCTCCTTTAACCAGGACTATGCCAGATTGTGAATATCCTGTTTCCCACTGAACTCTGAACAGGCGTGAATGCCAAGCCGTGGTGTTGCCTTTGCCCCTGACATTTTCATCTCCCCCTGTTAATGTTTTGTGGGTGGTTTGGGTACCGTTGACGGAGGGGCCTCAGTCCCCCCGGTTGGGGGCCGGGTGCGTCCTACGCCACGACAGATGCTCCTAGTTCATGGCAGTATCGGGTGGGGGGAGGGAGGGCATGGGGGGAAAGTTGGGGGTTGTTTATTGGGACAGTTTTATTGTTCTCACATGTGCAGACTTACCATCTAGACTCCGACGCAGTTGGATTAAAGTTCACACAGACATTAGATGACAATACAAACGGGTTCCTCCCCACTCGGGGATCTCATTGTGGTATCTTGGAATGTCAGAGGCCTACTCAATAAAATCAAAAGGGGCGCTGTCCTACGCCAGGCTAAGAGATACGAGGTCGACATCCTGCTTTTACAAGAGACCCACCTTCATGGCCGCCGCAAGACTGGTCCTCAACCTGCCAAAACACTGCCACATCTCCCAGCACCTGCGCACACTCCACTGGCTCCCTGTCGAGGCGAGAATCACCTTCAAGATGCTCACCCACGCACACAAGGCCCTCCACGGCACCGGACCAGCATACCTGAACAGCCGACTCAAATTCCACGCACCCCAAAGGACCCTACGATCAGCCCAGCTCTGCTACGCCGTGGTCCCCCGCACCAGAAAGACCAGATCGGGAGGCCGCTCCTTCTCCTTCCTCGCGGCCAAAGCATGGAACGCCCTTCCGCTCCACCTCAGACAGACAACATCGCTCCCCATCTTCGCAAGAAACCTCAAAACCTGGCTCTTCGACAGACCCCCTCCTTGATGGATGGAACCTGCACCCCCACCCCTAGCGCCTTGAGACCCTTACGGGTGAGTAGTCGCGCTTTAACAAACCCCTGACTGACTGATTGATGGCACCAAAACCCCTTGCCTGGCCAGATTTGGGTATCACACTATATACCATGCAGGGTTCGCCAGGGGGTCGAGGGAGGCTGCCATTCTTATACACCGCCGAGTCCCCTTCGTACATATAAAACATTGAGCAGATCCAGGGGGAAGATACGTCATATTAACGGGCACACTGTATGGGGAACATATCAATATCGGTAGTATTTACGCTCCCTCCGTTAGGGAACACCTTCGTAGACAGGATCTCCAGGCTATGGGGAGATCTCCCAGAGGCCCTGACCCTCTTAGGTGGGGACTGGAATGATACCATGGCTTCGCGAGATAGACAACGTAGCTTAGACCATAACCCTCCAGTGGGTCCATCCAAATTGAATCTCCTTGCTACCACATTGGGCTGGTCAGACATCTGGCGTGAATATCATCCCGCCGAACTAAGCTATACCTATATGTCCGCAGTGCATGGCTCACAGTCTCGATTGGACTACTTCTTTACACCGCGCGCCTCCATCCGTAGGTTTTCACAAGTGTCCCACCTTCCAAGAGGGCTTTTGGATCACTCCCCGGTCACCCTCAAGCTTCATACTTGCTCCCCTTCAGATGGCGGATGTCCTCGTGGCATCTTCGGGACCCCGACTATCAAGAGATGCTCACTAAGGCAGTGTCGGACTATCTCAATGCCAACGTAGATTCGACCCCGTCCAAGGACATTCTCTGGGAAGCCCTGAAGCCCACAATCCGTGGTGCAGAAATTAGTTACCGTACTAAAGAGAAACGCACACGAACAGCGCAGCTGGCCGAGCTGCAGTCACGCCAGGAGGCCATAGCGAACAACTTAATCTTGATCCCTGACCCTCCCTCCAACGCAATTTGCTGCAGATACAACAGAATATACAGTAACATATTATGGGTGAGGCAAAGGAGATCTGGGTGGCGTCACAGCACCGGATATACCAATGGGGGGACAAATCAAGTAAAATGCTCCATAGGCTATGCCAGATAGACAAATCCCCGCTACCGTCCCCACACTACGCGACGCCGACGGTGCCTTGTGCTCATCTCCAGAAACAGTGGCCAAGGAATTCGCATGTCATTTCTCAGCGTTATATGCGCGTCGCGAGCAGCTTACAGAGGCTCAGATAGCTGAATTCCTCAGGGATATCCCACCCCGAAGACTTCCCGACCAACTGCGAGACCAACTAGATGCCCCCATTACAACAGAGGAGTTGAATGCTGCCTTACTTGCCATGCACTCAGGGCGAGCCCCCGGACCTAACGGGTTCCCCATAGAGTTCCCAAGACCACGTATGCATATATTGGGCCCTCATTTATTGGCAGCAATACACGATGCCCAGGAGCAGAGTATATTACCCCAAGATTGGCGCCACGCGGAGATTGTCCTATTCCCTAAGCCAGGTCGCCCACCAGAAGATCCATCTTCGTATCGCCCCATTTCCCTTATCAACTTCGAACCCAAACGTTTGGGCAAGGTCCTGGCAGACCGCCTACATACATGCGTATCTGATCTGATTCACCCAGACCAATCTGGCTTTATGCCTCACCGGGCCACGCGTTATAACATCCGACGGGTCCATAACGCCATGGCAATGGCTCCGGAGTTGGGACGCCCCGCGGCTATATTATTAGCCGATATTGACAAAGCATTCGATTCTCTCAGCTGGGTATACCTCTTTCAATTACTTGAAGCTGTTAATTTTGGCCCGCGATTTCTAGCATACTTCCGTTTGCTCTACAAGAACCTAACATCCTCGGTCCGTATAGCGGGACATCGATCACCCCCCTTCCCTATCCATAGGGGCACGAGACAGGGTTGCCCCCTGTCTCCTCTGCTCTTCGCCTTGGCCGTGGAACCTTTATCAGCATGGGTCCGTAGTGACCCGGTACTCCGGGAATTTGAATGGTCCCAATCGAGATCGGACCGCATCGCGCTATACGCGGAAGATGCCCTTTTCTTTCTGACTGACCCGTGGATCTCGGGGCCACGTGTCCTGCAGATCCTCAGAGTAATTGGAGAAACTACAGGTCTTCATACCAACCCCACCAAATCTGTGCTTTTTCCGGTGTGTGGGAACCAAGGACGGGACACCTGGGCGATGCAGTTATCACATGCGACTGGGGGCTTCAAATACCTGGGCATGTATATGTCGCCCTGCCCAACGATCTCATGGGTGCATAATATCAACCCTCTAATTACGAGTCTGGGCAACGAAACAACAATATGGTCCTCCCTTCCACTCTCACTATATGGGCGCTCTGCGATCTTTAAAATGGTTTCCCTGCCTAGAATTCTTTATAGATTACAAAATTTCCCCTACAACATACCATGATCCTGGTTTGCGCAAATCAATGCTCTACATAATAAGTTCCTATGGAATGGAGGGGCGATTCACTTGGCGTTACACACATGTACACAATCCACATACTGTGGGGGTATTGCAGCAGCGGACGTATACGCCTATTTTGTGGCCTCCCACCTGCTTATAATAAACGACTGGTGGTATAATTCCCCAACGACCCAGCATTTGCGCTCGAACATGCAGCAATGGAGGGGGTCCCCCTTCTTCAGCTCCTGTGTAGCTCAAGGAGCCTAGACAGCTTACCTCCAGCAAGTAGAACGGTGATCTGGCTCTGGCGATACACGGTGGGGCAGATGGGGTGGCGTGGCCGCCTGACTCAGGCGACCCCTTTGTGGCATGGTACATACTTACGCCCGGTGACGGCCCTGATTGGGTTCCGTAAGTGGGACTTGGTGGGTATATCCACCCTGGGGGACGTGATGCAGGGTACCACTTTAAAATCCTTTCAAAGGCTAGAAGAAGAATTTCAGCTACACCAGACACAATTCTACAAATATCTTCAACTACGCCATGCGTTGAGCCCTTTGATTCTAGCTCTAGAGACTCTGCCTGAATTTCATCCTCTTGAGGGCCGCCTGTTAATGGGGGACCTGGGGCCACATAAAATCCGACAGATCTACCAAACATTGACAACGCACGCTCAAACAACACTTCATAAGACCAGGAGTGCATGGCAGGGGAAACAGCCTTTACAACGCGGCTGTTTCCACACAGGGCCTTTACCACGCAGCCGTTACCACGCATATATTGTTACCACGCATAGCCTTCACCACGCAACGTACGTGGTGAGGGCATATGCTGGTAACAGTGGTAAAGGCACCTGCGTGGTCAAGGCTATCGGCGTCGTTATGAGGAGCAAAGAGATCCTTCCACTTCCTCTTTCAAGAGTTGCCTCGTCGCCGTCCTGTTAAGGTAAGGAGGATTATTTTTGGGATGGCTTTTGTGGCGGGTATTTTTTAAAAGGGCAGGTGGTGGTGGGGGTCTCCCAGGGGTGTTTTTTTAAGTGATTAGGGCAGGGGTCGGGTATTTTTAAAAAGGGTAGGTGTGGTGTGGGTCGCACTGGGTTCTAAGTTTAGGCCTTAGGGCAGAGTCGTGGATTTTTTTTCAAAAGGGCGGGTGCAGTGGGGGTCGTGCAGGAGTGTATTTTTAGGCATTAGGGCAGTGGTCGGGGAAATTTTAAAAGGGCAGGGGCGGTGTGGGTCGCACAGGGATCTAAGTTTAGGCCTTAGGGCAGGGTCGTGGATTTTAATAAAAAGGGCGGGGGCAGTGGGGGTTGTGCAGGAGTGTATTTTTAGGGATTAGGGCAGTGGTCGGGTATTTTTAAAAAGGGCAGGGACGGTGTGGGTCGCGCTGGGTTCTAAGTTTAGGCCTTAGGGCAGGGTCGTGGATTTTTTTTAAAAAGGGCGGGGGAAGTGTGGGTAGTGCAGGAGTGTATTTTTAGGGATTAGGGCAGTGGGCGGCTATTTTTTAAAAAGGGCAGGGGACAGTGGGGTTCGCGCTTGGTTCTACAATTAGGTGTTAGGGCAGAGTCGGGTATTAATTTTAAAAGGGCAGGGGTAGTGGGGGTCGTGCAGGGACTATTTTTAGGGATTAGGGCAGGGGTCGGGTATTTAAAAAAAGGGTCTGGTGGGGGAGGTTCAGGGTCTGGCTTGAGGACTGAGGGCAGGAGTTAGGGAACATTTTTATCACGCATGGACCATTACCATACATGCTTTACAACAAAATACGTTGTAAAAGCATGCGTGGTAATGGTTATACGTGGTAAAGGCATTTGCGTTGTAACGCATGCGTGGTAAAGGCATACGTTACAACGGAATGCGTTGTTCCGTCATACATCCGCATGGCAGGATCATATCCCAGATCTAACAGACGATGACTGGGCCGAAGCCATAGCCAACCCTTGGGGCGCGGCGGTATCCTCACGCTACCGCCTCATACAATTTAAGTATATACACACCGCGTGTATTACACATGATCCAGACTCTGGAAGATGGGAGTTATCCAATCCCCTATATGCCTACGGTGTGAGAGGGAAGAAGGGACATTCCTACATACAGTTTGGAGCTGCACGGCACTGCAGCCATTTTGGCGAAAGATCTTGTCTTGTCTGGGGAAAATACTATCATGGGATCTCCCACTTGACCCGAAACGTTTCCTCCTACATAGCACTGAGGGGATAGTCGGAAATAGGTACATACAGCACCTATTATTCTTGGCCCTTTCTATTGCAAAACGTGATATTGCCCAGTTATGGAAGGGGACGTCTCCTCCTACAATAGGTATATGGAGGAAAGAAATGGTCAGCTGTATGAGGGCAGAGATTGCAGTGTTTCAGGCCAGTAGATGCCCTCAGAAGCATAGGAAAACATGGACCCGCTGGGCGACATATCGTGGTATAGACTTACCTCCCCTTCCATCATTAGACCCCTGACAGGGATTGCCACACGCACGAATGACTGTTGAACGACTCACACTACAATATGTTACGGTCTGTTTTCATATTAATGTAATGTCTCTACATTTACTGGAATTTGGGAATGTCTGCACTATGTTCATGTTGATCTAATTGCAAGTTGTGCAGGTGCTGCATATGTTTAAATGCTATGGTACTCCTGACTTATGTTATTACCTAAATCCAAATGTAGGGCTAAGACCCAGACTGTATCGGGAAAACCAAATAACATTTATTTTAAAAAAACACATGCAAACCAGGTTCCCAGCACAGGCTAAAACACTGAATAAGTTTTGCCAAGAATGGCACCAAATACACAGGTCAGATGAAAGGCAGGAGAGAGGCATCATTAGAACTATGGACCATCTTCGAGGAAGCCCAGATCGACAGTCCTGCACTACCGACAGCAAGCAAGGTGGAGCACCTCCCCCACCATATGCGGATATGGAGGTGCTCTTGTCCACTGTCCCCGCATTACGATACTCCAATCCCCCAGTTGTAGAAGGCGGCAGGCCCAAAAACTGAACAACGAACGGTTAGGCTGAGGCATGAGAGACTAACAGGCCAGCAGACCCAGGCAGTCCCAGCACAACCCCAGTTCGGTGCGAGTGTTCCCAGCAGCTCAACACCCCATCTGTCGTGCCTGACACATAGAATCCCAGCAGCATGGAGAACATGCACTCCCACTGGTTTAGGTGAACACACACGAGTGACAGGGAGATTTGTGGTGGTTCTAGACAGCGATACAGCTAGAGGGAGTGAGTAAGGGGCCCCAGTCCCTCAGGATCTGATGACGAGGGTGGAGCTACAGAATTTGCTCAGGTAGACGAGGAAACAACACAAAGCGAATTTGAGGGCAGAGTCTGACCGAAAAGAACATCGCATAGTTCAGAGCGAAGGAGGCAACCAAGACGGGATGTGGAAGAAAGGCACGAGCTAAGGAGGGAGAGAGAGAGAAAGAACTCACACCCAGGCAGCACAGCCAGAAAACAGAGCAGCACGCCCCCCACATGAGGAGAGCGGGGTAGGCACAGGGCACCGATCGGGCAAGAGTCAGAGGTAGAATTAGATGAGAGGCATCTGGCTGGGATCTGAGCCTCACCAAATGTTCAACGTGGGAGAGGGGCTAGCTGGGAAAATCAAGACTAAGGTAGTCTGGTGGTGACCAAACAAAGGCGTAGGAAAAACCAGATGGCACCTTTGCACGCACACGAGGGGAGCAGCGACAAAGACGTACCCTGCTCCACCTGAATGCACAAGATAGATAGAATGAGCCCAAGGGAGATAGTGGCCTGAGAGGAAGGCGAGGTCTTTTTGCAGCCATTCTGCCACCTGCTAGTCCACTGGACCGAGGGAAAAGAGAAGTACAATAGACCTTGGCCAAAGGAGGGCTCCTTTGAACTGAGGACGTGGCCATAGCGGAAGATTGCATCCGACATGGAGGAGATCCCGAGTGGAACTTCCCCTACATGTAGGAATGTCTAAGTAGATGGGAACACCATGTTAAGGAGAAACCAGCAGAACTGCCCAAAGCACAAATGTAGCCGCTACTATAGGAGGGCACGTCAGGGAACATCTATGTGCCGTGGGCTCAGATGGATAAAGAAGGGCTAAGGACAAAGTTAGTGCCATTGCTTGATGGACGGGAAAATGGATCTCATTTTTTGAGAAGAACACCACGGTGATAAACTAGAATAGTGAGAGAATCTTCAAATGTATTTCATTGCAACAGTTGCTTCTTTGCTTGAATTCTATTGGCTGAGAACATGTGAACCGTGTACCGATATAGTAAATGTATGAAGCTTTGTCTAAAACAGTATTAAAAAGGTGGTTTTTCCATGCTAGGAGTAGATCCTTTCCAGATTTCCTAGAAGGCGAATCTATGCTGGATTTACACTAGATCTTTTCTGAGTTCTTTGCTTTATTGACTTGTATGCCTGTTGGTGTGTTACTGATGGCCCAGTTTATGCATTTCTGTACTTGAGTAGATCTTGAACCCAAGATTCTTGTTTGTCGTTCTTTACAAGAAATGCTAAGTCTTGTCTTCTGCATTTCGATGTATTAACGCAAAGAGAGATCGGTCCAGCGGGGAGTACCAAAGTCTGACAAGGACTACACCACTCCCAACATGGTACTAGCGCACTCAGCAGGGAAACCTTGAGAGTGGATTAGCGCTTTAACAGATCTGGTACCAGAGGATGGTTCTGACTGGATCTGTTAAGTACTGATGGGAGCCGAAGAGGTAAATTGGCCTCAGGACCAAGAGCTGTACCTATGTGGTATAAACGGTTACGCCCGAGATTCAAAATTGACCCACCCCGTATTACGAGGCTGACCGGTGACCGTGAGAAAACAAAGTAGCTGGCGTGGTAACCCAAAGACGATGATGAGAGTATCAATAGGGATCATTGTGTATGCGTAAATGAGTGTGGACTGGAAGAGGTGCATTTTGGTATTTGTAGTGTGAGATGAAATGCAGTGGACGGACTCCCAAAGGTCAAGAGTCTGCTGTTGTGTGATTGCTATTTTTGATTGAGTAGTTCTTGTAGAGATTTAATTTCATATAGAGGAAGCAGACAACATTGAAAATTTTGAGAGCGTGTGAGAGAGCTGAGTTTAGGAGAGTTCGTCAGCATACGGGCTGTTTACATCATAGTGTGCCGTGCAGCAGGGATTGGCTGGCAGATGCCAAGTGTCGCACTGTGATGAGAGGGTGCCCTGAGAACTCTGTGAGTGAGAAAGCTGGGAGTGAAAGGGAGGAGGAGAGGTCATAGTTGACATTTAAAGGGAAAAATCATGGGGATTTAGACCTTGAAAAAGCAAAAAGAGTTAGAAAAGGAGGTGAAATTGCCACCTGAAGGAACTCCAACTAGGGAAATAACAGCCAAGAAAGGGTTGCACATGTGTGTATTGCTCAAAAAATTGCATCACTATATGGAGAAAGACAGGGAGTTACCGTTCCCCCTTTGTGGCACGTTCCACATAACCAAACTAGAACATTTGAGGAGGAGAACGTATGACTTAAAGCCCCAACATAGACCTGCTCAATTTAAGGGCTTAACCTTTGGGAGCAAATGGCAAAGGAGACACATAGAAGGAGGTTTGCCCTTAAGATCCGCAATAAGTTCTATTCATGATTAAACATTTAGGATGATGAGAGGCAGAAAAGGTGGCGAGAAGATGTAATCGAGATAGTAGGAGCTTATCCTGCAATACACTGTGAGACACTGAGAAGAGAGAATGCCTGTAGGACCTATTAGCGTCCCAGACACAGTAAGTCAGACAGTAGGAGCGATTGGAACACCTGCACAGGTCACAGTGACTCCAGTCTCCAGTCCCACAGAGGATAATTGTTGCCTAGTTGAAAACTGACATCGAGGAGATTGCTGAGGGTAATGTGGGATTAGACTTCTGGGTACACTACCCTGAAAGTGAATTAATCTACTTGAGCAATGAAGCTGTGAGGGTGGCACAGGAAGCTTATGCCAAAATGGAGACATCAGCGAATGAGTGGGGACACGGTCCAACTCAGAGAAAGAAGCTACGAAAGATAACTAAGATGACTACGAGTGGCAGGAAGTTAAGGGCTCTGAACGAAAGGGTTTAAGAACGCATATGAAGGAACTAATCGAATGCATCAGAGAATGGAGTGACTTGGGGAAAGTTCAGGGAGCAATGGTCAAAGAAAGAGAAGTTGAAGTGAGATGAAAAGAAAGACGACAGAGAAAAAGACACAGAGGAAACAGTAAAGGAACAGTCATTGAGGGAAATTCAGGGAGGATCTTACATGCATGTTCCATGGTCTCCACCAGATTTGTTTCATTTGACAAATACTCTTCCTAAGCTAAAGAAAAATCCTGACAAGAAGTATACACAAATAGATCAGATTGTCACCATTTTGAAGGTATTGTGGGAAGACTTGGATATGTTGTTCGAAGCGGCAGTCCCAAATTACCTATGGGCAGAATGCAAGAGAGTTGTAGACTGTCTGACACAAGAACCCCCAAGAGTAGCTAACACAAAAGCCCCGTCCCTAATAGTAAAGGTCAAATATGATGCAGTTATTGCCCACCTTAGAACAAAGATCCCTAGAGGGAAATGGATTGGCCCAAGATTTAAAGAACCCAGCAAGTACTCAAGGGATCAGCCCACACTTATTTTGAGCAACTGATGCAGGTATACAGAGAACACAGTGGCATGAATGATCCTCTTGGTATGAAGGATCCTCTAGGCCAGAGATCAGCTCACAGATACTACAGGGTGTCCTCTGCTGGCAGTCAAAGCCATTCTACGAGATTCTGTACTATGTCAAGTATTGTAGTGACACTCTAGAGGCAAGGTGAAGGAGATTGAAGGAAAGATTTATGATTATACAGGCCAAGCTGGCCCAGAGTGGAGGAGTGAGAGGTATATGTAAGTCTGACATAGGATTTATTTAAGATACAAGCAATGAACTAAACATGCAGGAAGTTGCCATACCTTATGAAGGAAGTGTTCCTGGACGAGGGAGTGTGAATGGTATGAACATTGGTGCTTTGAAGAAGGTTACCCCATGTCACATTTGCAACAAGGTTGGTCACTGGAAGAGGGAGTATCAGTTCAACCCTGTGAAGTTGTATATCGATGCTTAAGTACCAAACCCCTTTGTCGCAGAGGAAGTCCCCCATGTTAAAACCCCCACAAACTCAAAAATCATGAAACCAGGGTTGCACCAAGCTCCTTTTTCACCCATGAAGATGACAAGAGAAAATCCCCATCTCCAAACAAATCTCAGACCTCAGCACGTCCCATTTCTGAATCAAACATTGCAAGTACCCATTATGTTTGAAAATTCATTTGCATTAGAACAGGCCCAATGATGGTGCCTGATGGGGAGGAGGATTGCATACTTGGCGTAATTCTAGAAGTGGATCAGAGAGGACCGTATGTGGATGAAGAAATTAACGGTCACCCCTTGTCCTTTTTGATCGCCACTGGAGTCATTACTCGTTCAACCATGCAGACAGCCAAGGTCCCGAACCTACTCCTCTGGGGAAAAGAGGTTCAAGTTATAGGCATTTCAAATCAGCAACACACAAATACATTTTCAGCTTCCATTTTAGAAAATATAGCAACTACTAGGGATCAGCACTAATTTGTCATTTGTGACTCAAGCGCTGTAAATCTCCTTGGAAGGGATCTTTTATGCTTGATATATTGCATGCCTGAGGGAGTTGAGTTAGAGACCCATGCGGCAGATGCTGAGTTCAGATTAAAATCACAGGAGTCTGAAGTTCGAATGTACACTGTTTTTACTAAGGAGGATAGGCATCTCGAGATAAAGGAAACAGTCAGAGAAGAAGTTTGGGATTTCACATGGAAGGAGATAGGCTTAATCAAGGATGCTGCTCCTCTAACGATCACTCTCTTTTGTTGAGCACAGAACAAAGTTTGGTGAATTGAGGGAGTTCAAACATGAAGCCCTCGCAGCTGCAAAAGAGAAGTGGGAGAAGGCAGGGTGTAATAAAGATGCTAGTGACATTTGAGTGTCAAGTGATGGTAAGCCTGTTATACCCGATTCCATGTTGCCCGCACCGGTAAGACACATGCCTGGCCTGACTCATGTAGGCTGAGATGGTATGGTGCTAACATTCAAGCATTATTGGCTCAATCCTCAATTTCGAAACATGGCAGAAAACCTACGTCAGAGATGCGTAGTGTGTCAGAAGAAAAATGCTGGCAGTAAAGTTGTAGTGAGTAGGAGTCACATAGGAAAGCCTGATGGCCCTTTCAACCATCTCCATATTGACTTAGTGGAGATGCTCCCATGGAACCAGTTGAGGAACATATTAGTCATTGTTTCCTTACTCTCTCGGTGGGTCGAGGCATATCCCATCAAGAGACGCAACAGCCTGACAGTTGCAAAGCTTCTATTGAGGGAAAATGATTCCACGTTTTGATTTGCCAGTTCACCTCAGATCTGATCAAGGAAGTCACTTCAAGAATGAAGTTATGCAGTTACGGTGTTCTACCTTAGGGATCGATCAAAGATTTCATTGCAGTTACAGACTAGAAAAGTCAGGAGTAGTAGACAGGGTAAACGGGACAATCAAAGCAAAGAGCCCCGCCGTCTCTCAAATGGCCAGATGCACTTTCCCTGGTACTCATGAGCAGACCAAGAACCCCTTGAAGGAGAAGAGGACTCTCCCCACGTGAGGTTCTGTTGGGGAGAGCCATGAGAATCCCTTCAGTTCCAGCGGCTGCTCTTGTGCATATTACAGATGATCTAGTCCTTGAGTACTACTAAGGACTGGCTTATGTAGTGTGTTCTATCTCTCACCAGGTTGATGTTGCAACCCCATCTGTGAGTAATGCCTCATGCCATGACTTCAACCCTGGAGACTAGGTTCATGAGAAATGGCATGATTCCAGATTATTCTGAGACCAATAAAGCTGTGAAGTGTGCTGGTTTGCTGAACTGGATACATGCCTCCCATCGCAAGAGGGTAAGACGAGCAGAGGAAGAAGAGCCGACTTCTGCTGACCCTCCGAATCCACCACAATTTGAAGCCTCTGAAGCATCCTGAGGGATAGGAGGACAGCCAATCTGAAGTTCATCTGTCTTCAGCGGAGTGGCACCTATTCCAAGAGCAGAGTGAGAACACAGAGTTAGCAGCCGGCAAAACTCGACACCAGAGCAGACGCACCTACAGAACTCAGACTGAAGAGCCTGGAACAAGCAACTCAGAGTCTGAGAGCGGAGACGGGGAGCCAATGAAGGAAGGCTCTGTTCTGAGAGCAAATCACTCCCTCATGAGTTAGAAATAACTAGTAAGTCTGAAGGAAAGGTGCATCTTGAAGAAAGCTGGCCAAAGACATGATTTAGAAGGCTGTTCCCTGAGACTAAAGGACCAGAACCTATTGGAGACGTTAGTGAGACAGAGGAACCGGAGAATCAAGCGTAGTGAGAAATCAGTGACAACATTTTGGATTTGGCTGAACATAAGAGATCAAAGAGAGAAAGGAAAGTCAATCGAAAATATTCAGGTACTGATTGGACTTACTTGTGCAAACTGACGACGACACTGATAACCGCTTGACTGATCTGGATGAAGCTTCACGACCAAATAACATGACCGAGAGGTTGAACTCAAGAGACATGTCAGAGTGCGGAAGAACAAATGAGTAAGTCAGGGCAACAGTCAGAGGACTATAGCTATAGGCGATAGGCATCCAGTTGACGTAGTGACTATCACAGATTCTCAGATAGGATAGAGACCACAGGGTAGGAATAGAAGGAATAACAACTAGATACAAGCACTAATTCTGGCTTGATCAGATAGATGAAAATGGCACAGAAATCCTGCAAAATTGCCTAGTAATAATGGCAGTTGCCATAGCGGTTTCTGTGGTTGGCTGGATGCTCATGGTAGATCTCTATCTGGTGGAGGGAGAAGTCTTGCGAAAGCACACGAACGATGCTAGCTTTATAGTCGCAAATCACGAATACCGTACAAGTAGATTTTCTAATGTTCCCCATTCTCGGAGTGCTTTTGCTTATAATGTTTCTCATCAAATGTTGTCTGAATGTAAAAAGTCATGAATGTTCACAACTGTTTCATTTGTTCCAATCCTCCAGCTTCTGCAACTGACTGTTCTGCATATTTTTACTTGCCGCTCTCTTATGTTTTTTCTTGCAGCTTTTCCTTGAATTTGTTCTTAAACCAGAGTATGATTAAATTGTTTTATTCAGATTAGGAAAGTTCTTTAGAAAATGTACCTTTCATTAGAGATAGCAATCTGTATCTTTGGGCAACAAAACCTGCATACCATTGTTCTAAAGCCTTTAAACAAATGGACAAGCGCGAGCACTGGATGAAATTCTTCCCCCAATAACAAATGCAAAACTCACTGATCCCAATGTGCATTTACTAACCTGTAAGATTAATCAAGACAAGAGAGTCTTTGCAGATGAGTTGAATGGAAGAATAAGGAAGGAGGATGAAAAGGAAAGTAGGGAAGGGAAAGTAAGAGAAAGTAGAGAGCAGAAGAAAGGGGATAAGAAAGATCGAAACCACAAATGAAGTTTAGACCTGGAGAAAAGAGAGGTGTTATGCATGTGCTCAGACAAGAGGAAATGAGACAGTGGAAGATGTAGGCTGGAGTAAATGTAACCATAGATATTTGGTTAAAGATTGAGTTTTTGAAGAATTAGGAGTAAACATTAGGGGAATATATTATGTGTTTGTTAAGTCTGTGTAAGGAAGCGCCCCAAACCCCTACGTACGATATCGATCCGGTCCCGATGTCTCTGCCTTGGGTTCCTTCCTTCCGGGGTCCAGATGACGTCAGCATACACCAGACAGGAACACAGAAAATAACAAGCATTGGAAATGCAATAGGTCTCGCATTTGTTTGAGACAGAGCTATTGGCATTGTAAATGGCAATGTGTTTTACGTATGTGTTCTGAAGTGTATGTATGTGGTGTGTAGTGGATTTATATGGGTTGGATTATAATAATTAGTTGTGGAATTGTGTGGTGTTGATTTGTGGAGTAGAATTACGTGACACGGTTTGCTGTGGAAATAATAATAATGTAATAATTATATGGTATTGAGTGTACTGGAATTATGTGGAGTGGGATTGTATGTTATGGTGTGCACTTATGTGGAATAGTATTTTGTGTTGTGCAGTGGTATGTAGTGGAGTTTAATTATGAGGTGTTCTGTTCAATTTTGTGTTATGATGTTAAATTATGTGTTGTGAGTTGGATATATGTGGTGTGTAGTGGAATTGTGTTGTGTAATTATGTGGCGTGGTGTGAAAGTATGTGGTGTGGAATGCGTTTGTGTGGAGTTGAATACTGTGGAATGGAACAGTGTGGCGTTGAATGACATTATGTTTAGTGGAATTATGTGCATGGTGTGTAATTGTGTGGCATGGTGTGTAATTGTGTGGCGCTGTGTTGAATTATGTGGATTTGAATGCTTGTTGTCAAGTACCAGCAATGCTCTGGGAGCAGCCTTTATGGCGGGTGAAACAAGATTTTTTATTTTTTATGTCCCCTTACCTCCCTGAAACTGAGCATTTTGCCAGTGCGAATGCATGGGTGAGCATTGCACCTGAATGAGTGCAGAGTGAGCATTTTGCCTGTGTGAATGCATGGGTGAACATTGTGCCTGTATTGGTGCAGTGGAAGCATCATGCCATGTGCATGCCTGGCGGGCACTGGGCCTGGTTGAGCGCAGGGTCAGAGATGTGCATATGTGATTGCAGGATGAGAGGTATGCATATGTGACTGTAGTGTGAGGTGTGACTGTGAGTGAAATTTGAGGTGTGCTTGGTTGTGCAAGCTGAAAGTCAGAGGAGACATTTTGCTGCCTCTTTGTGAGTTTGTAGTGAGCAGGGTGCTTGCGTGTGAATGATGTAGTTGTCAGTGTTGGTTAATCGAAGAAAAAAACAAGGCATATTTACAAGATTTAAAACACATGCACACTTTAATGCTCAGAGAGCTGGTATGAAAACAAAACTACGATTTCATTAGTCAGCCTCTTTTCTGCTCCTCCAAAGTGAAGAAAGGGAGACTAAGTCCAGATTGCCTAATCTATCTGAAAACGAAACTATCGTGTTCTCTACGAGAGGGCATATTAAGTAAAAGCGTCACAGTGGCAGTCCTGTGCCCTCTCACGAGAGGGCATATCAAGTAAAAGCGTCACAGTGGCAGGCAGCCCTCTCACGAGAGGGCATATCAAGTAAAAGCGTCACAGTCCTGTGTCCTCACACGAGAGGGCATATCAAGTAAAAGCGTCACAGTGGCAGTCCCGTGCCCTCTCACGAGAGGGCAAATCAAGTAAAAGCGTCCCAGTGGCAGCCCCGTGCCCTCTCACGAGAGGGCATATCAAGTAAAAGCGTCACAGTGGCAGCCCTCTCATGAGAGGGCATATCAAGTAAAAGCGTCACAGTGGCAGCCCTCTCACGAGAGGGCATATCAAGTAAAAGCGTCACAGTGGCAGGCAGCCCTCTCACGAGAGGGCATATCAAGTAAAAGCGTCACAGTGGCAGCCCTCTCACGAGAGGGCATATCAAGTAAAAGCGTCACAGTGGCAGGCAGCCCTCTCACGAGAGTGCATATCAAGTAAAAGCGTCACAGTGGCAGTCCAGTGCCCTCTCACGAGAGGGCATATCAAGTAAAAGCGTCACAGTGGCAGCCCTCTCACGAGAGGGCATATCAAGTAAAAGCGTCACAGTGGCAGTCCTCTCACGAGAGGGCATATCAAGTAAAAGCGTCACAGTGGCAGTTCCGTGCCCTCTCACGAGAGGGCATATCAAGTAAAAGCGTCACAGTGGCAGTCCTCTCACGAGAGGGCATATCAAGTAAAAGCGTCACAGTGGCAGTCCTCTCACGAGAGGGCATATCAAGTAAAAGCGTCACAGTGGCAGTTCCGTGCCCTCTCACGAGAGGGCATATCAAGTAAAAGCATCACAGTGGCAGTCCCGTGCCCTCTCACGAGAGGGCATATCAAGTAAAGCGTCACAGTGGCAGCCCTCTCACGAGAGGGCATATCAAGTAAAAGCGTCACAGTGGCAGCCCTCTCACGAGAGGGCATATCAAGTAAAAGCGTCACAGTGGCAGTCCTGTGCCCTCTCACGAGAGGGCATATCAAGTAAAAGCGTCACAGTGGCAGTCCTGTGCTGCGCGTCACAGTCCTGTGTCCTCACACGAGAGGGCATATCAAGTAAAAGCGTCACAGTGGCAGTCCCGTGCCCTCTCACGAGAGGGCATATCAAGTAAAAGCGTCACAGTGGCAGTCCTGTGCCCTCTCACGAGAGGGCATATCAAGTAAAAGCGTCACAGTGGCAGGCAGCCCTCTCACGAGAGGGCATATCAAGTAAAAGCGTCACAGTCCTGTGTCCTCACACGAGAGGGCATATCAAGTAAAAGCGTCACAGTGGCAGTCCCGTGCCCTCTCACGAGAGGGCAAATCAAGTAAAAGCGTCCCAGTGGCAGCCCCGTGCCCTCTCACGAGAGGGCATATCAAGTAAAAGCGTCACAGTGGCAGCCCTCTCATGATAGGGCATATCAAGTAAAAGCGTCACAGTGGCAGCCCTCTCACGAGAGGGCATATCAAGTAAAAGCGTCACAGTGGCAGGCAGCCCTCTCACGAGAGGGCATATCAAGTAAAAGCGTCACAGTGGCAGCCCTCTCACGAGAGGGCATATCAAGTAAAAGCGTCACAGTGGCAGGCAGCCCTCTCACGAGAGTGCATATCAAGTAAAAGCGTCACAGTGGCAGTCCAGTGCCCTCTCACGAGAGGGCATATCAAGTAAAAGCGTCACAGTGGCAGCCCTCTCACGAGAGGGCATATCAAGTAAAAGCGTCACAGTGGCAGTCCTCTCACGAGAGGGCATATCAAGTAAAAGCGTCACAGTGGCAGTTCCGTGCCCTCTCACGAGAGGGCATATCAAGTAAAAGCGTCACAGTGGCAGTCCTCTCACGAGAGGGCATATCAAGTAAAAGCGTCACAGTGGCAGTCCTCTCACGAGAGGGCATATCAAGTAAAAGCGTCACAGTGGCAGTTCCGTGCCCTCTCACGAGAGGGCATATCAAGTAAAAGCATCACAGTGGCAGTCCCGTGCCCTCTCACGAGAGGGCATATCAAGTAAAGCGTCACAGTGGCAGCCCTCTCACGAGAGGGCATATCAAGTAAAAGCGTCACAGTGGCAGCCCTCTCACGAGAGGGCATATCAAGTAAAAGCGTCACAGTGGCAGTCCTGTGCCCTCTCACGAGAGGGCATATCAAGTAAAAGCGTCACAGTGGCAGTCCTGTGCTGCGCGTCACAGTCCTGTGTCCTCACACGAGAGGGCATATCAAGTAAAAGCGTCACAGTGGCAGTCCCGTGCCCTCTCACAAGAGGGTATATCAAGTAAAAGCGTCACAGTGGCAGGCAGCCCTCACACGAGAGGGCATATCAAGTAAAAGCGTCATAGTAGCAGTCCCGTGCCCTCTCACGAGAGGGCATATCAAGTAAAAGCGTCCCAGTGGCAGCCCCGTGCCCTCTCACGAGAGGGCATATCAAGTAAAAGCGTCACAGTGGCAGCGCTCTCATGAGAGGGCATATCAAGTAAAAGCGTCACAGTGGCAGGCAACCCTCTCACGAGAGGGCATATCAAGTAAAAGCGTCACAGTGGCAGGCAGCCCTCTCACGAGAGGGCATATCAAGTAAAAGCGTCACAGTGGCAGTCCCGTGCCCTCTCACGAGAGGGCATATCAAGTAAAAGCGTCACAGTGGCAGCCCTCTCACGAGAGGGCATATCAAGTAAAAGCGTCACAGTGGCAGTCCTCTCACGAGAGGGCATATCAAGTAAAAGCGTCACAGTGGCAGTTCCGTGCCCTCTCACGAGAGGGCATATCAAGTAAAAGCGTCACAGTGGCAGTCCTCTCACGAGAGGGCATATCAAGTAAAAGCGTCACAGTGGCAGTCCTCTCACGAGAGGGCATATCAAGTAAAAGCGTCACAGTGGCAGTTCCGTGCCCTCTCACGAGAGGGCATATCAAGTAAAAGCGTCACAGTGGCAGTCCCGTGCCCTCTCACGAGAGGGCATATCAAGTAAAAGCGTCACAGTGGCAGCCCTCTCACGAGAGGGCATATCAAGTAAAAGCGTCACAGTGGCAGTTCCGTGCCCTCTCACGAGAGGGCATATCAAGTAAAAGCGTCACAGTGGCAGGGCCGTGCCCTCTCACGAGAGGGCATATCAAGTAAAAGCGTCACAGTGGCAGCCCTCTCACGAGAGGGCATATCAAGTAAAAGCGTCACAGTGGCAGCCCTCTCACGAGAGGGCATATCAAGTAAAAGCGTCACAGTGGCAGTCCTGTGCCCTCTCACGAGAGGGCATATCAAGTAAAAGCGTCACAGTGGCAGTCCTGTGCTGCGCGTCACAGTCCTGTGTCCTCACACGAGAGGGCATATCAAGTAAAAGCGTCACAGTGGCAGTCCTGTGCCCTCTCACAAGAGGGCATATCAAGTAAAAGCGTCACAGTGGCAGTCCACTCACGAGAGGGCATATCAAGTAAAAGCGTCACAGTGGCAGTCCCGTGCCCTCTCACGAGAGGGCATATCAAGTAAAAGCGACACAGTGGCAGTCCCGTGCCCTCTCACGAGAGGGCATATCAAGTAAAAGCGTCACAGTGGCAGCCCTGTGCCCTCTCACGAGAGGGCTTATCAAGTAAAAGCGTCACAGTGGCAGTCCTGTGCCCTCTCACGAGAGGGCATATCAAGTAAAAGCATCACAGTGGCAGGCAGCCCTCTCACGAGATGGCATATCAAGTAAAAGCGTCACAGTCCTGTGTCCTCACACGAGAGGGCATATCAAGTAAAAGCGTCACAGTGGCAGTCCTCTCACGAGAGGGCATATCAAGTAAAAGCGTCACAGTGGCAGTCCTCTCACGAGAGGGCATATCAAGTAAAAGCGTCACAGTGGCAGTCCCATGCCCTCTCACGAGAGGGCATATCAAGTAAAAGCGTCACAGTGGCAGTCCCGTGCCCTCTCACGAGAGGGCATATCAAGTAAAAGCGTCACAGTGGCAGTTCCGTGCCCTCTCACGAGAGGGCATATCAAGTAAAAGCGTCACAGTGGCAGTCCTCTTCCCTCTCACAAGAGGGCATATCAAGTAAAAGCGTCACAGTGGCAGGCAGCCCTCTCACGAGATGGCATATCAAGTAAAAGCGTCACAGTCCTGTGTCCTCACACGAGAGGGCATATCAAGTAAAAGCGTCACACTGGCAGTCCCGTGCCCTCTCACGAGAGGGCATATCAAGTAAAAGCGTCACAGTGGCAGCCCCGTGCCCTCTCATGAGAGGGCATATCAAGTAAAAGCGTCACAGTGGCAGCCCTCTCACGAGAGGGCATATCAAGTAAAAGAGTCACAGTGGCAGGCAGCCCTCTCACGAGAGGGCATATCAAGTAAAAGCGTCACAGTGGCAGTCCCGTGCCCTCTCACGAGAGGGCATATCAAGTAAAAGCGTCACAGTGGCAGCAGCCCTCTCACGAGAGGGCATATCAAGTAAAAGCGTCACAGTGGCAGTCCTGTGCCCTCTCACGAGAGGGCATATCAAGTAAAAGCATCACAGTGGCAGTCCCGTGCCGGCAGCCCTCTCACGAGAGGGCATATCAAGTAAAAGCGTCACAGTGGCAGCCCTCTCACGAGAGGGCATATCAAGTAAAAGCGTCACAGTGGCAGCCCTCTCACGAGAGGGCATATCAAGTAAAAGCATCACAGTGGCAGGCAGCCCTCTCACGAGAGGGCATATCAAGTAAAAGCGTCACAGTGGCAGGCAGCCCTCTCACGAGAGGGCATATCAAGTAATAGCGTCACAGTGGCAGTCCCGTGCCCTCTCACGAGAGGGCATATCAAGTAAAAGCGTCACAGTGGCAGCCCTCTCACGAGAGGGCATATCAAGTAAAAGCGTCACAGTGGCAGGCAGCCCTCTCACGAGAGGGCATATCAAGTAAAAGCGTCACAGTGGCAGGCAGCCCTCTCACGAGAGGGCATATCAAGTAAAAGCGTCACAGTGGCAGTCCCGTGCCCTCTCACGAGAGGGCATATCAAGTAAAAGCGTCACAGTGGCAGCCCTCTCACGAGAGGGCATATCAAGTAAAAGCGTCACAGTGGCAGTTCCGTGCCCTCTCACGAGAGGGCATATCAAGTAAAAGCGTCATAGTGGCAGTCCCGTGTCCTCTCACGAGAGGTCATATCAAGTAAAAGCGTCACAGTGGCAGCCCTCTCACAAGAGGGCATATCAAGTAAAAGTGTCACAGTGGCAGTCCTGTGCCCTCTCACGAGAGGGCATATCAAGTAAAAGCGTCACAGTGGCAGTCCTGTGCTGCGCGTCACAGTCCTGTGTCCTCACAGGAGAGGGCATATCAAGTAAAAGCGTCACAGTGGCAGTCCCGTGTCCTCTCACGAGAGGGCATATCAAGTAAAAGCGTCACAGTGGCAGTCCCGTGCCCTCTCACGAGAGGGCATATCAAGTAAAAGCGTCACAGTGGCAGTCCCGTGCCCTCTCACGAGAGGGCATATCAAGTAAAAGCGTCACAGTGGCAGTAAAGCATCACAGTGGCAGTCCTGTGCCCTCTTACGAGAGGGCATATCAAGTAAAAGCGTCACAGTGGCAGGCACCCCTCTCACGAGCGGGCATATCAAGTAAAAGCGTCACAGTCCTGTGTCCTCACACAAGAGGGCATATCAAGTAAAAGCGTCACAGTGGCAGTCCCGTGCCCTCTCACGAGAGGGCATATCAAGTAAAAGCGTCCCAGTGGCAGCCCCGTGCCCTCTCACGAGAGGGCATATCAAGTAAAAGCGTCACAGTGGCAGCCCCGTGCCCTCTCACGAGAGGGCATATCAAGTAAAAGCGTCACAGTGGCAGCCCTCTCACGAGAGGGCATATCAAGTAAAAGCATCACAGTGGCAGGCAGCCCTCTCACGAGAGGGCATATCAAGTAAAAGCGTCACAGTGGCAGTCCCGTGCCCTCTCATGAGAGGGCATATCAAGTAAAAGCGTCACAGTGGCAGTCCTGTGCCTTCTCACGAGAGGGCATATCAAGTAAAAGCGTCACAGTGGCAGTCCTGTGCCCTCTCATGAGAGGGCATATCAAGTAAAAGCATCACAGTGGCAGTCCCGTGCCGGCAGCCCTCTCACGAGAGGGCATATCAAGTAAAAGCGTCACAGTGGCAGTCCTCTCACGAGAGGGCATATCAAGTAAAAGCGTCACAGTGGCAGTTCCGTGCCCTCTCACGAGAGGGCATATCAAGTAAAAGCGTCACAGTGGCAGCCCTCTCACGAGAGGGCATATCAAGTAAAGCGTCACAGTGGCAGTCCTGTGCCCTCTCACGAGAGGGCATATCAAGTAAAAGCGTCACAGTGGCAGTCCTGTGCTGCGCGTCACAGTCCTGTGTCCTCACACGAGAGGGCATATCAAGTAAAAGCGTCACAGTGGCAGTCCCGTGCCCTCTCACGAGAGGGCATATCAAGTAAAAGCGTCACAGTGGCAGTCCTCTCACGAGAGGGCATATCAAGTAAAAGCGTCACAGTGGCAGTCCCGTGCCCTCTCACAAGAGGGCATATCAAGTAAAAGCGTCACAGTGGCAGCCCTCTCACGAGAGGGCATATCAAGTAAAAGCGTCACAGTGGCAGTCCTGTGCCCTCTCACGAGAGGGCATATCAAGTAAAAGCATCACAGTGGCAGGCAGCCCTCTCACGAGAGGGCATATCAAGTAAAAGCGTCACAGTCCTGTGTCCTCACACGAGAGGGCATATCAAGTAAAAGCGTCCCAGTGGCAGCCCCGTGCCCTCTCACGAGAGGGCATATCAAGTAAAAGCGTCCCAGTGGCAGCCCCGTGCCCTCTCACGAGAGGGCATATCAAGTAAAAGCGTCACAGTGGCAGCCGCAGCCCTCTCATGAGAGGGCATATCAAGTAAAAGCGTCACAGTGGCAGGCAGCCCTCTCACAAGAGGGCATATCAAGTAAAAGCGTCACAGTGGCAGCCCTCTCACGAGAGGGCATATCAAGTAAAAGCGTCACAGTGGCAGGCAGCCCTCTCACGAGAGGGCATATCAAGTAAAAGCGTCACAGTGGCAGTCCCGTGCCCTCTCACGAGAGGGCATATCAAGTAAAAGCGTCACAGTGGCAGTCCCGTGCCCTCTCACAAGAGGGCATATCAAGTAAAAGCGTCACAGTGGCAGCCGCAGCCCTCTCATGAGAGGGCATATCAAGTAAAGCGTCACAGTGGCAGGCAGCCCTCTCACGAGAGGGCATATCAAGTAAAAGCGTCACAGTGGCAGCCCTCTCACGAGAGGGCATATCAAGTAAAAGCGTCACAGTGGCAGGCAGCCCTCTCACGAGAGGGCATATCAAGTAAAAGCGTCACAGTGGCAGTCCCGTGCCCTCTCACGAGAGGGCATATCAAGTAAAAGCGTCACAGTGGCAGTCCCGTGCCCTCTCACAAGAGGGCATATCAAGTAAAAGCGTCACAGTGGCAGCCCTCTCACGAGAGGGCATATCAAGTAAAAGCGTCACAGTGGCAGTCCTGTGCCCTCTCACGAGAGGGCATATCAAGTAAAAGCATCACAGTGGCAGGCAGCCCTCTCACGAGAGGGCATATCAAGTAAAAGCGTCACAGTGGCAGCAGCCCTCTCACGAGAGGGCATATCAAGTAAAAGCGTCACAGTGGCAGTCCCGTGCCCTCTCACGAGAGGGCATATCAAGTAAAAGCATCACAGTGGCAGTCCCGTGCCGGCAGCCCTCTCACGAGAGGGCATATCAAGTAAAAGCGTCACAGTGGCAGTCCTCTCACGAGAGGGCATATCAAGTAAAAGCGTCACAGTGGCAGTTCCGTGCCCTCTCACGAGAGGGCATATCAAGTAAAAGCGTCACAGTGGCAGCCCTCTCACGAGAGGGCATATCAAGTAAAAGCGTCACAGTGGCAGCCCTCTCACGAGAGGGCATATCAAGGAAAAGCATCACAGTGGCAGTCCTGTGCCCTCTCACGAGAGGGCATATCAAGTAAAAGCGTCACAGTGGCAGTCCTGTGCTGCGCGTCACAGTCCTGTGTCCTCACACGAGAGGGCATATCAAGTAAAAGCGTCACAGTGGCAGTCTTGTGCCCTCTCACGAGAGGGCATATCAAGTAAAATCGTCACAGTGGCAGTCCTCTCACGAGAGGGCATATCAAGTAAAAGCGTCACAGTGGCAGTCCCATGCCCTCTCACGAGAGGGCATATCAAGTAAAAGCGTCACAGTGGCAGCCCTCTCACGAGAGGGCATATCAAGTAAAAGCGTCACAGTGGCAGTCCTGTGCCCTCTCACGAGAGGGCATATCAAGTAAAAGCGTCACAGTGGCAGTCCTGTGCGCGTCACAGTCCTGTGTCCTCACACGAGAGGGCATATTCAGTAAAAGCGTCACAGTGGCAGTCCCGGAAAATGTAAGCGGCCGCAGACCAGTGAAAGTGCGTTCGTCTTTCTAAACTCTACTGATCGTTCCGTTTCTACCTGTACTGTTTACAGAGGTGAACAGGTTTTTTTTTTTCTCCTTTGCGCCTTTTAATAAAAGCTTTCAAAACGGTAAATAAATGTTCCTAAAAGGGCAAGGAGGGAAATATTTCACCGCATGCAATTATTTTCGCTTTGCCAGCACCCCCGCCAACTGATAGAGAACCACAGAGTTCGGGTTGGTAGACTGTGCCAAGGGTCGAAACCGCATGAAAGTTGTTCAGTAATTGAAGCCCAGTTTCAGAAGGAGGGAGGTTGGGGGGGAGGTGGGCACCAAAGGTTGCCTTGGTGACATTGACTGGCTCTGTTTACCAAGGGTCAAAACCGCAACAAACCTGGTCTAGGTTACCAGCCCCAGCGACCATCACACCTCACAGAGCCACAGGAAGTGGGGTCCAAGAGATAGGGCCTTACCTGGAACTGAAAAACAAACAAGACCAGCTACTCATTGGTCCTGCAATATTGCGGAAAGGGGGAGGGCCAAGCTGGAGTCCCGCGAGCGCTGTGTGGGGGCAGCCACTATTAAAGTGAAGAGTGCTCCAAATCCCAAAAGCGGCCGCCATTGCCAAGTTGGCGTCCCACGAGTGAAAAAAGTTAAAGGGCGCTCCAAATCCCAAAAGCGGCTGCCATTGCAAAGTTGGCGTCCCGCGAGTGGAGAAAGTGAAAGGGCGCCCCAAAAGCGGCCGCCATTGCAAAGTTGGCGTCCTGTGAGTGAAGAAAGTGAAAGGGCGCCCCAAATACAAGAAACACATGTACACGCACACTCGCCAGGCAGATAAACACAACCCCACACGGCGCATCATAAATCCACACACAGCTCGCAGCGCTCACCGTCCTGGGCCTCCTCTCTGCGGCTGCAGTTGCTGCAAATGTGCTTGATCGCCTTGCCGATGTGGATGACAAAGGACACATTGTTTTTTTTGGTGCTCAGCTGCTTCCTCAGCTTTATCCTCGCCAGATGGAAGTCTTTCTTCTGCGCCTTCCCCTGGCCGCATGTCTGGGGCACAGCTCTCCCTTCAGCCCGGCGGCGGCGGAGGAGGCAGCGGAGAAGGAAAACATCCCGGGCTGCCTGGCGTGCGTGAAATCTCCCATCCGTCCACTCCTGCAGCCTTAGTGACACACGGGTGCGCGCTCGCACACATATACGCATGCATCCATGCGCTCACATATACACGGGGATTAGGAGAACAAGGGGGCGAGAAGGCACGACAAAGTAGTGCTCAAATTCTAAACAAGCTGTCGCCATTAGGCGAACAGCCGCCTGTTTATATTTGCATCGCGATTTCACTTTAAGTGAAAGAGCGATGCAAATATAAAACAAGCGGCCGCCCTTGCCAAAGGCGACTAGTTAAAGGAGAATGTATAACGCCGCAAGTAAAACATCCTGTCCGGATGGGCCGTACCAAAAGGAGACAGGGCGGTAACAAAAAGCCTCATTTTCAATCAGAGGCCAGCGTTTAGCATAAATGATGACGCCAGCCTATGGGAATGATGGGCGGGGCTTCAAGTCCCCTTCTGAAAGCGTATTGATGACAATAAGCCTCGCAGAGCGAGGAGCGCATGCGCGCTCCAGCGCTAGGTCTGCGAGACCTAAAAAAACGGACTATCGTTCCTTCATACAGGATGGAACGACAACCCAAGAACCAATCAATGCGAAGGGAGGCAGAGATACGACCCCAACGGCCCAATGGACAGGAGGGAAAGAAATCAAGGAGGGGGAGATAAGGAGGAAACGAACGGCGTTTGAGGAGGAGGAGAGCGGGAGAGGAGGCACGGAGGAGACAGGAAAGTGTTCCATATCCGAAGAAGGACTCGGGTCGACAAGCACTGTCAAAGACGACGCCGGAGGCAAGGAAGACCCCGACCTGTGGTGTGAAGACTGGTGGACTCTCGAGGACGCACAAGAGCCGCCGCAACTCTGGAGAGTTGCGGCAGGAAGCGGTACGTGACTCGGGAGAGGGAAAGGTTGGGCGTAGTGGGTGGAGGGTAGTTATTACTGTCCCTGAGACCCGGGTTGGGAAAACCCAGTGCACAAAACCCTTATTTGACTCTTTTTAGTTTTTTTTTCTTTGTTAATTTACCGATTTCATTCCTCCCTTCACGGTCCATTTAAGAAACCTTCATGGTGGTGTGGTGGAAGTAAATGGTATTAGGCTGAGAGCATATGTTTACTCTCAGCATATTCTCTTTCTTTCAATTTTGTTCTCCTTCTCTTCCCTTGTTGGTGAGGCAACCCTTGGGACTTCCACAAGAACTCCATCCCCAGAGGACCATAGGACTAAAGAAGAAGTGAAGAAACTTCTCCACAATTCTCCTGCGACCCGAAGGAAATAGATTCCAGCTATAATAAGTTCTTGCAAGAACATGTGACTAATCTGTTGTTACCATCTAGTCTAAACCTACTACTACAATAAAACCTTAAATATTCTCCCTATACGGCCTCCTCACTTCAGTTTCCGCCCATCCCTTCGACAGTCTGCTTTCTTTCATCTGCGCACTACTGGGTAAGAAGTTGGTGCATTAATACCTTCAGTATGAGTAGCCATAGAAGATGTTAAGATTACAAAACTGTTGACCCTAGAAGATAGACTAGCCACTAACACTGCTGCAGCCTTAACTGTAATTAGGAACGAGCTGCTTGCAAGTGCCCTGGACTCACTTGTCTGTATGCTCTTAATGTTCCATTAGCTAAGCAAGCCTTGCTCCCTGTGATGGAGGATGAGGGTTGGAGTGCTCGCCGTCTGGGGCTCCATATTTTTGGCGACCTCTACCCAGCCGAGCACTTTCTTCCTTCACATAGCTTGGAGCCATATCCCCAGAACACAGCTCTTGACACTTTTTTATGTCATCAGCTTTGTGCTGCCTGCGGTGGCCTGCACAACACTTTCCCGGTGATCCCCCATACTTCATACCTTAGAACACCGGTTGGAACCGGGTTTACCGAGTCCGCCACGGTAGCATGGCGCGAAGCGGGAAAGCACGCGAAGGCAATGTGTAAGGCAGTTGTGCAGCACACTCTTACTTTGACTCAGAAATGCGAACGCAATAACATGACACCACACCAGGCTTTTGTATTTAAAATCAAGATCTTTTATATATAAATCAAGTTAGCATCAGATGAGGCAGATTAATTCAGATCTGCATTCAAATTCATTGTATTACTCAACTGGTGCACATTTTAAATAAAGCATCATAGCTCATCAACATTGTAGGCCACTAAGAGGCCGCAGGAATTATCTCTTAAACGTAGCACTTAATAATGATCTCAAGGTACTTTAATAAAACATGGGCCTAAACATGCAGTTCACTTTAGCATATTCAATTACTTAAAAGAAGGCTTTTCACGTTACATTTAAATAGGCCTGCATTAACCTAGGCGCGCCCACATTCAGTACAGTGGGCGTCGCAATTCCAGTACACCTGTAACATAAAACACTTCAACTCTTGGCGGTGTACACTTCAGCTCAATTCAATTAAACACTTTCCCCTGTGGTAAAGACTTTGCAGTTAAAAGCATGGCCTAGGCAGTAATTACAATAGGCATCTGCAATAAATTAATAAATACTGTAGGGAACCCCTCAACATGTCCTGTATCCTGGGGCTTCTATGACCCTTAGGGGTTAACTCCAGGCTAGGCCCACTCCTCTCCGGGGCCTCGCCTCATGGGGAAAGGTACACTGTTAATTTAGGGGTTAATGGTGGCCCCCGGCCCCCAGTGGCGTTTTTGTGGGCCCTAGGGGCCTCCTGGGCTCACCTGGTGCTTGTTCGTTGGTCGCGCTTCTTTAGCGACTGGCAATCCCCCAGGCCCGGCCCGTGTTCTGGAGGGCGGGGCCCGGTCGGGGTACCTCGGCCTTCACGCCGGACTGACTGGACGTTGCGGGGGCCGGTATCACCTTCCTCCGGCCCCCGGGATCAGGGAACTCACTTGCGGCACGTTGCGGGGGCCGGTATCACCCTCCTCCGGCCCCCGGGATCAGGTGAGTGGTTTTCTCGGGCTTCCGGGACTTCGGGGATGAGAGCGGGAGCCAGCAGTCCTCTCCGGCCGGCTCCCCGTCTCCCTCTGCACGGCCGGGCTCTTCCTCGGCCTCCGTCAGCGCTGGGGGCGTGGCGGGAGCCGGCGCCCAATCGTTGCGCGGCCTTCCTGGGGGCGCGGCCGGCGTCCCCGGCTGCTCGGCAACAGCGTCGGCGGGGCCTGGAGGCCTCGCTGGTCGCGCTAGGCCGCGACGGCGGCGGTGGTGATTTCTTCGGCCGCGACGGCGGCGGTGGGGCCCTGGGCCCGGTGGCAATAATTTGGGGCAATTTGTAGAGGCTTCGGTGAGGGCGTGGACGGCGCACCTCACCACATCTATTCAAGGGGCTTCCCTCACCTCAGCGCTCCCTTTGGTGAGGGCGCGACGGCGCACCTCACCACACGGCACTTCTCCTCACGCGGCGGCGGCCCGGCGGTGATTTCCTCACAAGGTCAGTGACCTGAGGGGAGGCAGAACGCAGGGCGCACCAGCAGCCTGTGGGCAGGGCTGACTGGAAAAGTACTTGGGGGTAGCCCAGCAGCAGGCAGGAATAGTTAGGGGGTGAAGGTCTAGCGCTTCAGGGTATGGCGCTTTACCTGGTGATCCCCAGTTGGGCAGTTTAGGCTTCAGGCCTTGCTGGACGGTCAGGCCTCCTCAAATTAAGGTGTCTGGCGACTGTTCCAGATTGGTTGCTTCTTAGGCGTTTCTTGTCAGGAGTTTCTTGTCAGAAGGTCCTTATTATAAGTTTCTTGTCAAAGTTTCTTGTCAGAAGTTTCTTCTTATGAGGGCTGGTGGATGAGTTGGTGGTCTGGGAGTGCTTGTTGTTCCTCCCCGCACGCTGAAGGTGGTTCCCTGGGTCCCCTCACACTGGGCAAGGTCAGTGGGTGGTGGGCGTTCCTCAGCTATCTTACTACAGCAGGGCCTCAGCCCTGTCAGCAGCAGTAGTGTAGGTCTCCCCCCTAGGCCCTAAAGCCTATACTCCGGCGGAGGTTCTCCCAGGATCAGTGGTGCCTCATCAACTGACTCCTACTGACTAAAAGTTTTCCCTCCAAGCCTTTTATACCCCTAGGTCAGGTGACTCTCCCAAAGGCGGCAAAACATAACTCCTCCCACAGCCCGGAAGGTTCTGGAACCTTCTACATGCCTGGCTATGTGGCCCAGAGGCGGGGACGGAATGGATACTGTATCCCTATGTCCCAGCCTGACCCTGGCTACTAGTGTGTATGCGTGTAAGGCCCCTCTGCAGTAGCAGGGACCTGCGGCAGCCATCTTGAGTGAGTTTCACACATGGTAAAACGGCTAGGGGAAAAACGAAAAATTTCTGGGAAAAAGGGCCAAGTCCAACAACACCTAATATCCAATCCTTTCCCTAGAAAGATCATAACCTGTTTACATACCATGATGAAGGAGAAGGCACCTGTAACTGTTCCTGGGGCCTGGACTGCCTGGGAATAGATACTACTCCCTGTATCACGGAGGCACAATAGCAATTCTATTGCTTAGTTCAGTGCTCTCTTCCCAAACTACAGACTCTGCCTTGTTCACTTTAAATTCCTGCACATTCTCTATTGAACTCCAGCTATGCAGAATGGGGCTAGTGGAAGACGCACGCTGTTAAAGATGTGCTGCTCCGAGGGCCACTTTTCTTCATCTGACTTGGATCTGTCCCACACTGGCACATTTCTGGGCTGGTGTGTATGGAGAGGTGACCTTAACAATTGGTCATCTCCCTCAGTGGATACCACTGGTTGCCCTGCTGGGATATATGAAGGAAGTTCCTTCAGAAGTGAGATGCCTCACAGCAGTGCTGTTCCTCCTGGCTAAATGGAGGGTGGTGATTCATTGGGGACAACCCGCACCTCATTACTTTTTTCTCTCATTGCTGTAATGGGATGCTATTGTACTTGCGAGGTATGTATCTTCCCTTGAGAGAATCACAATAAGGAGAGACAAGGGAATGAACCTTTTCTAACTCCCCCTCCAAAGCTATTGACTCACTATAAAGAAAAGGACAAAAAACTAAAAAAAGGGCTCTTGGACTTAAGTGTAAGTATTTGCCAACTATTACGTTTTCCCACTGCAGACTGCTCAGATTCTACAGTTGGAAACAGGACAGAGAAAGGGAGGCGGGGGAAAGAAATCTAATTTCTTAATACTGCCCTCACACATTTTTCAGTGTCATGCTTCATCATTGGGCCGCATCAGACGCCCAGGTGCAGACCAACACACTGGGCGGAGCTCAAAAGAAATTTTTTGAATATACAGTGGTGAAGAAAGAAAATATACAAACAAACGAAATAGGGAAAAAGTTATTCCCTCAAGAAGGGATCATAAAGTGCAAAACACAAACAATAGTGTTAAAACTATCTGAGGGGAACCGGAGGTTACCTTTATTCTTGGTCACCCTCGATAGGGTTAAAAATCAATTTGTAGGATACACCGGGGAGATCAGTACCCCTATATCCTGTTTGCAGGAACCAACATGTTTCGGCCTTTATCAGATGCCCCCACGGGTCAAGGCGGCCTTCATCAGGGTATTGATCCCTTATAAAAGTTGTGGTCTAAACCCACACTCAGGTCTCGAATTTCTAATCACTGGATATTCTCCATTTCGCCTTCTACGCAATTGCATAGAGGAACCCAATTACTGTAAATGAAGAACAAAAAAACAAACTTGTATTCATGTACCTCTATTTCCTTCCCCTCACCATAAGTGCCCCTTCTAATATTAGCTTCACTATTGATTTCATAATCCATAGTGTATGTGAAAAGGTGGACATCTCCACCCAATTAATTATTATCTGGCACTCACACCCGTGTTGTTAGGATAAAAAAACAGATCAGCTCCAAGAGTGTTAGGACTTTCCCATCAATTTTGTTGCTTTCACAAATCAATTCATTTAAAATCTGTATATGAATCCAAAACACCTCATCTGTGTGTTATATGGCCTCTTTGTCACCTCATCTGTGTGTTATGTAGCCTCAGCAATACACACCTATTACATACTGCATGCAATCATTTCTTACCCGAGTTTCACAGCTATTTGCTAAACCCGGGACCGTCGTGGGACCGTGATCTATTCGTCACACTCTATGTAAATACAAAATAAAGAAACTGCCTTCATACTCGTAGCGGCTTAAAATTTAATTTTATGAATCTATATGGTTCCCTCGTTCATACTGCTTAACAAACGGACGATTAAATGGAACCAATAGTTTAAGTGAAGGGCCGTTCTCATCTCTCAACCGGAACCGACCCGTGAGCCGCTCAGTCCACACACCACTGCCTGGGCATATACGCTCCCCGTTAAAACCTTAATTGCCCAAGGCCAACAATCACTCCATTGAACTCTCCCAGATATCGGATGGCCCAAATGTAACTCCTTCCGAGTTTTTGATACCCCACTTACTACTCCAAGATCAGCAGGAGTCCTCTTCCCATTCAGAGTCCACCGACGATACCGGTGCTCTGTTCTCCTCGCGTTTAAGGCGTTACTTGGCGCCTGTCACGTGGGCACGTATGTGTATACGGCGGTCCATAACAACGAGACCGTATGTTCTCTCAATCCTTCATCATTCACTGCAGCGGCCATCATGAAATACCGCACCGTTTCTATTCCTCTTTTATTCAGAATCATGTGCTGTCTGCTCTATTTTTATGACCGCTCGTTTTTTTATAGCCATTTCTTTATTCCGCAACATTAGTTTTATATATCCAATGAGTGCACTCAATAAATGTCATCTTATGCACTCAATCTGTTTTAATGCCCACTTTCCTTATTTCTAACTGTGTGACATTACTTTTATATGCTCGATCTTTTGCCCATTATTTGCTCATAATCCCATATAGTTGAAACCAGGGGATGTAATCATTCAAACCCCTGTGGCTGCTCCTCAATCTGTCAACCCACCGCTGTTCCCTAGCCAATAGGAAATTAGCGATGTTGACTATGTTTGGTGGGATGAAGGGTCTATCAAGTACGGTCCAGATTAGATCCTTTTCTGTGTGGCCCAATTCCTTGAAATGTGCAGTCAACTTTGTAATAGTCTTGCCGCAACGTATGGTGCTCATATGTTCCAATATGCGGGTCTTGACCCGTCGGGTCGTCATACCCACATATTGGAGAGCACAGGGGCATTTCAACAGGTAGATAACTTTATCTGTGTTACAGGTCGTTAATTTTCTCTGTTCCCATGAAAATTTAAGGCTGATGTCTATACTCTTGCCATTGATAGAGGTAGGACATGCCTTACAATAACCACAGGCGTAATGGCCCATAACAGCTGGTAAACCCCACATCGGCTCCTCTCTGGTTTCCTGCTGCCGTTGGGCTCTGGGACGTGTGTTGACAATGATATCCTTAATACTGCTGCTCTTTTTAAATGAAAAGAGGGGAAGTGGTTGGTTGAGCCCATTCGAATTCAAAATCCGCCAGTTCCTTTGCACAATTTTCTTCATGTAGTTTGAAGTAGTGTTGTATGTGGTGACACAGACACTTCTCTCTGCTTGTTCTCTGTTGTGTGTTTCTAGTAGGACTTCTCTACTATTGTTCCTGGCTCGTTTCCTAGCCCTCTGAATAGCCCAATTAGGATAGTCTCTTTCATGCAGTTTTTTACTTAATAAATCTGCCTCTCTTTTGAAATCTGTGATTGAAGAGCAGTTCCTGCGTAACCGCAGGAACTGCCCATAAGGGAGATTCTCCCTCAGGGCTCGAGGATGGAAGCTTTTAAAAGACAACAAGCTATTTCTGTCAGTGGGCTTATGGTAAACACTGCTCTGAAGACCATTATCTTCTGCTCTGATGTCCAAATCCAGGAATGCCAAGGATCCACTTGACATTGTTCCAGTGAAAAAAAGAAATTGATTGATTCCATTCAGCCACCTCAAAAACGCCTCAGCTGTAGTTTTTATTGCCTCTCCAGACAATAAAAACATCGTCGATATATCGACGCCACGCCTATCCTACAAATTGATTTTTAACCCTATCGAGGGTGACCAAGAATAAAGGTAACCTCCGGTTCCCCTCAGATAGTTTTAACACTATTGTTTGTGTTTTGCACTTTATGATCCCTTCTTGAGGGAATAACTTTTCCCTATTTCTTTTGTTTGTTTGTATTTTTCTTTCCTCACCACTGTATATTCAAAAATGTCTTTTGCGCTCCGCCCAGTGTGTTGGTCTGCACCTGGGCGTCTGATGCGGCCCAATGATGAAGCATGACACTGAAAAGTGTGTGAGGGCAGTATTAAGAAATTTGATTTCTTTCCCCCACCTCCCTTTCTCTGTCCTGTTTCCAACTTTAGAATCTGAGCAGTCGGCAGTGGGCAAACGTAATAGTTGGCAAATACTTACACTTAAGTCCAAGAGCCCTTTTTTTAGTTTTTTGTCCTTTTCTTTATAGTGAGTCAATGTATCTTCCCTTCCCTATTTTCCTTTATTTTTTGTTCTTCTTGTATCTTCTTTGTATGATTGTTGTTTAAATGTCAATAAAAATAGCAACAAAAAAACCCCGAAAGTGCTGCTTGCAATGAGAGCTACAATAATACGAAACCTCCTCGCGCTTGACATGCTTCTAGAAAAAGAAAGCGGCGTCTGCAAAGTAACCCATGGAAGGGAATGCTGTTCATACATTCCCAAAGTAGGTAAAAAGCTTGAAAGCTACATTAACAATATCACCAACATCAATCATGAGTTGAAAGAACTAGAATAGACAGGAGCTGGGAAGGAGTAGGTTCAGTATTTAGCTCAATTGGAAAAAGATTTGCCAAGAATGGATAAGAAGCGTACATGGAGGAATACTAAAGATGCTTCTAACCCCTCTCCTAGTATTAGGTGTTGATTGCTTGATTCTCTTCTTAAAATTCTGCAAAAAAATATCATCAAATGAATGGCTAAAAAGCGGGCAAAAGAGACTGACAGCAACCACTGGGAGAAAAAGTAAAAGGGCTGATAGTGAATTTGAGGCTGAACATAGTGACTTTTATGATGACGTGAAGGAGTTGAAGGATCTAAATGAAAGAATCCGGAAATGATGACAACTGTCTTGTGATGGCAATAACAGACGGGAAGTGGTGATTTCAAGAATCACCAGAGGGGATGTTCTGAGTGCAGATTGCTTAAACAATGTATTTCCTTTCTGTATTTATTTTTTAAAGTGGAAAATTACAGAAAATTGTGCCTATTGTTAGTGACTCTCCATGCTGTCTTTCATGAATTCCAGGCCAACAGCTGAACAGATAGGCAGCATGGGGAGTTAAAAGACAAGATGAGATATTCTTAAATACAGGGATATGTTAACAAACATTTGTATATAATGCTAATATTGACCTGTGGCTATAGTGTTTTGTCATATTTGGCTGCTTAATCTGCTAAAACGTGACAGGCATCAAAGTATAAGTGCATGTTTTTCCGCTAAATAAATATGGATAAATAACAATAAGTAGGCCAAAAAATAAATACAGATAAATACAGACGGAAATGTTGAAAAAATAAATACCATAAAACCGGAAGCCCTAATTATAAGGTGACTTGAGTTGCTGATTTCTTCCTTCTATAATAAAGAATTCATAGGCTTCACTAGAAGAGAAAGGGATTTTCCGGAGCTGACTAAGAAGAGTGTGCTTTCCCAAGGACAGAGCGTCTGTTCCAGACTGAATAACATATTATGTAACACTACTGCACACCAAAATGCGTTAGTCTAACGCCTGATGCGTGGTACTTGGCAGGGCTGCATGTGCTGAGAACAGATGTTGAGTCCCCAGAACTCCATGTAGGAAAATAGTGAAAAAATCTTTGAATGTAGTTCATTACAACTGTTACTTCTTTGCTTGAATTCTGTTGGCTGAGAACATGTGAACCGTGTACTGATATAGTAAATGTATGCAGCTTTTGTGGTTTCTGCATGCTAGAAGGAGATCCTTTCCCCATGTCTTAGAGGGGAAAACTTGAGAGCGCATTGACGCTTTGACAATGAGTACCAGGACTTCTTTAATTTAAATACATTTTGAGGAAATACCTACAGTGACTCCATCTTGTGCACAGACTCCCTTTGCCACAAAAGAGATACGCAAGACAGAAATAGACTCACTCACCAGTACAATATGTGCTGAAACCGGAGTTTCAATACAGGTGCTAGTCACGGGGTCAGGGGTCGTGATCAATTGCAAGAAGAACACACACAGCTCCAAGGAGTAACCTACTAACCTTAGCACTCAGCTGACCATATATCCTCTCGAGGGAAGTCAGGGATTAGCTCCTACATGAATATAAGACACTCGCAGCACAAACAAGATGGAGGGACTTTTATGATCAGAAGATGTGCTTGTGGTGAGCACGAGTGTGGCCAGGAGGCAACCATTGTATCCAATGTTAGAAGAAATGTATATAAGCTATGCCCAATCAAAGGTGCTTTGAGACTTGCTGCATGCGACACTTTAGGAGGCCTCCCAGTCGTGAATAAAGGTGATTCTAAGAAACCAAGACGTGGTTTTTGATGGGCAGAGGGTGATAAGAGACCACATTTGACATTGGCACCCCAGATGGGACACTTCTTGTGGGCAGCCTGCCGGACCTCGAGGGTCGAGCCCACCACCTCCCCTTTGCTGATTAAAGAGGCTCAAACAGGTAAACAGACACCCGTGTTGTACACAATCTGCCTCTGACGGGGAGCAGTGGATCCTCGTGGTTCGGGATGACAGGTGAGCCCAAGACAGTGTTCGAATAAATGTATGTCCTTTTTAACACAGTCTTTCCCTCTTGAGGTTCTTGGGAAGTGCAAAAGGCACATTTTGAATTTTGTAGGGTGGACTACTAATTAGTTAGACGTGACTAAGAATGTCAAAGTGTCTGCTTTAAGTAAACAAGCATTGGCTATGCCAATAGATTTCGCATTCGCAAGAGTTAGAGCTATTGGTGTTATAAATGATAATGTGTGTCATTTATATGTTATGTAGTGTAGTGGATGTATGTTGTGTGGAGTGGAATTATGTGTGTTATACTTGAATTGTTAGTTGTTGAATTGTGTGTGGTTGAATTGTGTGGTGTGTAGTGGAATTATGTTGAATGTTGTGTAGTGGGATTATGTGGATAGTAATTATGTTGTTTTTAGTGTATTGGAATTATGTGTAGTGGGATTGTGTGTTATGAATTGTAAATATGTAGAGTGATATTTTGTGTTGTGTAGTGCTATGTTGTGGAGTTTAATTATGTGTTGTGTTGTTTCTTTTTGTGGTATGATGTGGTATTTTATGGCATGGATAATATGTATGTAGTGTGTTGTGTGATTGTGTTCTTTATTTTATTTATGTGGTTTGCTGCCAAATTATGTGTTGTAGAATGTAAATGTGTGTATTGTAATTGTGTTGTATGGAATTGTGTGACATTTAGTGAAATTATGGTGTTTGGAATTATGTGTTATAATGTGGAGTGTATTTATGTGTAATGTTGCTATGTGGCAGTTGATAGTGTTTTAGAGTGTAGTGGGAAGAGTATAGTGTTGTATATTGTATTTGTAGTAGTTTAGTGTTAAGATTATAATGCGGTGGTGTTGAGTAATGCTGAGGTGGTGCTGAGTAATGCTGAGGTGGTGCTGAGTAATGCTGAGGTGGTTCTCAGTGGAGTTGAGTTGGTGATGTGCTTTTGTAGTGCTGTGTTGATGCTGAGGTAGTGCTTTTGGTGTGCGCCTCGAACAATCTTTAAAAAGCTGGATTGCTCCTAACTGGCAAGGGTTATTATTTTTTTTAAAGTGAGTAATTTAGCTCACATTTACAAATGTTTGCTTTGCATTAAATGAAACATGTAAGATGGGCTGAAGAAAGGTCACTTTGCAGCTGCACTGTAACCCTGTAACAACAGTTTTTAGGTCTCGCGTGGCGTGGCAGCGCATGCGCTGCTCGCCTCGCGAGATTTATTGCAGATGAGTACTTTGTGAAAAGGGCTTCAAGCCCCGCCCCTTATTCCCATTGGCTCGCGTCACCGTTTATGTTAAACGGTGGGCTGCCATTGGAAATAAGGTTTCTAGGGTGCCTCCTTTTCCCTTTTTTGCCCGGCCCATCCGGACTGGATCGCCTGCATTACGGCTGTCGTGACGAAGTTTCTTATCAGAAGCTTCGTCACGCTGCCTTGCACGCGCCAGTCCGGCTCTCTGATTGGGCCGGACAAAAAAGGAGACATGGCGCCGCGTGTTTATTTTTGCATCTCGCTTTCACTTTAAAGTGAAAGCGCGATGTGCAGTGATTATTATAGAATAACACGACCTTAAAGCCTCCCGTGACCTGTCTTAATGTAAATACTATAAAGATATATATTTTTAATTTCTAGTTCATATTTTGTGAAAAATTACGTGTGTTGCCGCTTATGCACGTATTTGGCACGCTAAAGACATTTACTGTGACGTCTATATTTCAAATATATCTAATATTTCTTAAGGAGCGCCGAAAAGTATCTTAGCGGGTGAACCGCGCGGTGTTGAGGGGTGATCGTGCAAGGTTGATTTCAGTAGCGGTCGGTGGTGGGAGTGCCGCCGGGCACTGACGTGCGGCGGGGGAGGGGCAGGGTGGGGGGTAGTAAACTACAGATTACGGCCGATTACAGGTAAGTACACATATAAATAAATAAAACGAATTTCGTTGCGCGCGCTGCATCGCATTTGGTGATGCAGCGCGAGAAACGAAATTCGTTTTATTTATTCATATGTGTACTTACCTGTAATCGGCCGTAATCCGTAGTTTACTACCCCCCACCCTGTCCCTCCCCCTCCCCCGCCCCACGTCAGCGCCCGGCGGCACTCCCACCACCGACCGCTACTGCTGGCTTCTAAGTGCTGTAGTAGCAGATGCCGCATCTAAGATGCGGCTATTTACACAAATCATTTGTACGGCGGAAGTGAAAGGTTGAGCCAGACGTGGCAGAGCCCGAGGCCTGTACTATAAACGCACAGCACTGCAGCATGTGCACTAACCCTCTGAAGGTCCTTACTCCATGTCAGTATGTTAGTATGGTAGTATGGGGGCTAAAAAAAAAAATCAACGTCACATTGTGTCACCTCCTCGCTGGGAGACAACGGCGCACCCTCAATGCTGTTTTATCAATGGGAAGTAGTATTAACAGAAAACTAGAACACAACTTGTATAAGAATTATTTCGATAGAATTTTTTCATTATTAGAAGTCTCGGCTGTCCCGTGAAACACGTAGAGAGCAGCATGAGCAGAGCTGGCACTGGGTCAGAACTGCCCACGCGCCCTTCCGGCATAGCGTGGTACTGCAGCTGGGAGTGGGGCGCGTGCGCCAGGGCTCAAGTGGAGCGCGAGCGCCTGCACTTGTCTTCAGTGCTGCCGGAGTGGAGGAGTTCACCGCTAGGCGGCACTGCGTGCACAAGGTCGCCGCCGCCCAAACCCGGTCCTGCACGGTGTCCCGAGGCATCAGCGTCCTTTTAATTACTTTGTCCTATAACGCAAAACTACCCACAGGGTTTCGAAACAACTCCCATCGATGCTTGAAAGAACAAGCATTGAAAATACAATAGGTCTCGCCTTTGATTAAGTTATAGCCATTTGCTTTGCTAATGGTATTGCATAGCAAAGCAAATGGCTTTAACTTAATAAAAGGCGAGACCTATTGCATTTTTAATGCTTGTTTTGTATGCCTGTAGGTAGCTCGGGGAGAAGGCCAGGAGAGAAAGTATGAAGTATTTTGCAGATTGCAACTTATTAAGACTTCAGAGCGGTTATATAAGCTGGGGAGAGGTCACCTTGCAGCCGCGCTCTAACCCTTCAACAACACTTAGTATGTATGTTTGTAACTATCTGAAGGAGAGGGCCAGGGAAGGAAGGGTAAACTCCTTTGCAAATTGCAACTTATTTAGTCTTCAGATTGGTTAGATGCGCTGGGGAGAGGTCAGCTTGCTTTGGAACTATGCATTAGTAAGGAGGCTTGTGGTGTGCGCCTCTAACGATCTGTAGGCGAAGGTGAGGGAAGGAGGCTTGCAGTACAAAGCCAACTGGAACCCAGAGACAGCATTGAAATACTGCGTCTTGTCACAGTCGGCCTGTCTCCATTTGGTCGCACCCTCCGAAAACATACAAGGAAGTGTGAACACTCGATAGTAAAGTGTGTTGAACATTCCTAAGGGGCTGGGTGCCTTATAATGCCCAACTGCAACCTTGTACTCCACCCCGAATGGCCCATTAGCAATTCGAAAACTTTGGTTTTCCAACAAAACCATCTCAACTGTGTGGCTGTTAGTGCATGAAGCAGTGTTACGGATTTTAATTAAAAGATCCTAGAAGTTTTTTTAAAAGCCAGAGTGCCCCTAACTGGCAAGGGTTATTATTCTTAAAAAAGGGAGTAATTTAGGTCAATTCAATACAATACAATTCTTTTATTAACATTTGGATCTCTAATGAGGTCTACAGTAACACAAAGCAGAATATACAAAATGATGTTCACAATTATATCAAAATAATAAGATTACAATTATATATTTAAATCCCTTACCGTCATCAGATAAATCGAGTTGAATACATTATTATAAAACTTCCATATATGGACAATTCATAAAAGGTTACAATTTTGTGCAAATAGACCAAACCACCAAGCAGGCAAAATGTATGTGCAAATTATTCCGAGGAAAGTAGAATCAACAACAGTTGTGGCAGAATCTTCATCTAGCCTCAAAGTTTACAATCTTGCTAAAACTGTTACTATGGGTCATGATAGTAAATGGACATTCTTGCGTAATTTCATTAGTAAAACCAATGCTTAAAATGACATAATTTGACAATTAAAAATCAACTCCCTCATAGCAGCATAAGTTATGTGCAAAATGTTTCCAAAAAAGATAAAAGCACTGGCAGCCACAGCATAAGTCTGCAAGTAACAGTAACAGTCCTGTAGTCTCCTTCCTCTCGAATAGCAATATAGCAATATACTAAGTGGTTAAAACATTTTCAAAAGCTCCTTAAAAAAAGTCAATATTTGTGTCCGTATTAAGAGTAATTTAGGTTGCGTATACAAATTGTTATGTTACATTAAATTATACACATAAGACGGGCTGGGGAAGGTCAGTTTGCAGCCACGCTGTAACCCTGTAACTACGGTTTTTATGTATGCCTCTAAGTAGCTGGGGGGGACCGCCAGGGGACGAACCTTGAACTCCTTTGCACATTGCTGCATATTAAGTGTTTGGAAAGGGTAGATGGGCTGGGGAGAGGTCACCTTACCTTAGACCTGTGCATTAGTAAGGACGCATTTAGTGTGCGCCTGTAACTATCTGTAAAAAAACTGATCGCTCCTAACTGAAAAGGGCTATTATTTTTTATTAAAAGGAAGTAATTTAAGTCACATTTACAAATGTTTACTTTGCATTAATTGAGACAAATAAGATGGGCTGAGGAAAAGTCACTTTGCAGCCACGCTCAACTGTTTATTAATGTAAAAAAAACTAAGGGGGGCGTGGCCAACCATCATGGCTCCGCTCCAGGCCCCGACACATACACGATTTTGGAGGCACTTACTTCCTCGAAACCGGGTCGCCCGATCCACTTGAGCACCCAGATGTGCGGGGGCTCCCCAGCAGCGATATCTGGGACTCTGGCGATGCGTGCAGCATAGTAGAATTTCTGCCGCAGGAATCATCAGGCGCGAGACAAGATGGCGGCTATCACCGCACTGGGACGCCGAGGTGTGCGTTGCGGTCCCTGGAGCATCTGAAGACCGCGCGGGTCCCGGGTGCCTGCGGACACCTGGGGGCTCTTGGGACCCCTCTCAATCAGCCCCGGGAGTCGGAACTGCCTACAGGGGGTAGCGCCCTGCTACATTGGTGGCCACGGGAGGAGACGTGCTCCCGCTGCTGGGACCCCCCGGACGCGGTGAGGAGCCCCCTGCGGAGTGGAGGCTGACGCTAGGCTGGTTCGCTTCACGCTCCAGGTACGGAGAGGAGCGGGGTGGCTCCCCTACACCGGTGAGAGCCGGCTGGAATAATCCCGGACGAGTGGTGCCTGACCTCAAAATGGCGTCGGTCAGGCACCTGCACGCAGCCTCGTGAGGGGGCGTCCGGCTGGAGGCTTCTCGCCCATTGTGGGGATCCCGGCTCATGCGACCTGGCAGCACACCTGGGGGGGCCCTGGGCCAACCAACACCCCAACTCACAGATACTGTTCGTGTGTAGCCCCGTGTGGGGTGGGCGCCCAAGCAAATGGACAGAGAGGAGCTGAGGCGCCAGTCTGGGGGGTCCCCGTGAGGACTTGGGATGAGGCGCGGCCTTGATGTGGTGACCTCTATTTGGTGAGCGGATGCCGTGCTGAGTAAGGGGGCTGACCGCGAGGAGATTCACCAAGCATGAGAGCATCGAGGAGCTGATTGGAGAGTAGCGGCAGTCCCCGGAACATGTGGGGCCTGCCCTCAGTAAGGCGCATACCAGACGCCTGTTTGCCATCTCATGGAGAGGTCCCCGGCTAAAAGCTGCAAGTGGCTACAGAACACCCAACCTGAGCGCCTGTCTTTTCAGTAAAGAGGTCTCCAGACCCAGCGAAACCTTATTATAACTTCACTGAGCATCTGCTACCCGACACAGGGAGGGCCCTCAAGCAAATCAGTGGGGCAGAATCGAGATGCCGGTGCGGATTCCAGGTACTCCCGATCTTTTCTGCAGCGGGGAGGCCCCGAACAAGTGGTGGGTACGGGTCCCTATGCCACCCAAAAAGGCGCAGTCCACAAAAGTCTCCAGCTTCTTCACCCACGCTAATAAGGGGACAGTCAGTGAGGAGGCAGCCCGGTCAGACGGAAATATGGCGCTCACACGAGAAGACCTGATGGCCTCGCTGCGAGAATTCAAACAAGAGCTGAGAGACGATATCAAGGCTGATATGGGGGCCTCTTTTGATGCATTTAAGGCCGAAATGGGGGGCCGGCTGGTGGCCCTGCAAACTGATGTCGACTCGATCGGAGCCCGCGCTCTAGATCATGAGGCAAAATACCAGGAGCTGGAGGACCGAGTGCGGCCCTTGGAGGCCCAATCTGGTGACCTATGTGCTCAGCTGAAAGCCACGGTGCTCAGATGCGAAGATCTTGAGAATCGCTCCCGCCGGGATAACATTCGTATGAGGGGCCTGGAGGAAGGATGCGAAGGCCCAGATCTGGAGGCCTTTATGGTTGGGCTTTTCTCGACGGTGCTGGGAGACTCTGAGCCGGAGGTACGTCTGGAAAGGGTTCACAGGGTGGGGCCTCGAGTCCCGGGAGACTCCAGGAAACCCAGGGACGTTTTGGCAAAATTCAGCTCTTTCAAGACCAAGGAGTTGGTCCTCCAGAAGGCGCGCGTCCTTGACAAAGTGTAATTCCAGAATGCAACGTGTTCGCTATTTCAAGATGTAGCCCAAGCCACACTAGCTCGGCGCCAGCAGTTCAGACCGGTCACGACGGCCTTACGAGACCGCAAGGTGAAATACCGATGGACCTACCCCTTTGGCTTAGCTTTTTCACTCGACAACAAGAACTATCATTGCACGGAACTGGAAGAGACGGCTGCTATTCTGGGGATCGAGGTGCCCGCCCCGACGCAGGCGGCAGAAACCAGAGACGCGGAAACTGAGGCAAGATCGAAGAAGCAGGGGGGGGGCCCTGGTTGCAGCAGCAGAGAGCTGGCAAGAACTCGATGGGTTGATGTAGACCTCGATTTGTATCATACACAAGGGTTTGTTTCGCCCGAGTGACCCAGATAGACTTGAGGGTGGCAGGCTTTTGCAGGGGCCTTGGGTGCATACAAGTCAGTCATCAGCCACTCCAACTCTCATGATGAGGCTGGGGGGGGGGGAGGATGGAAGTGTTAAGCCATCATTGTCGCTTAAAGATCTCGTTAGCTAATGTTACATGTGTGCCTAAGTAGCTGTTTTATGGGCCGTGGAGGCGGAATTATCGCTCGAAATGAGGTTCTCCTCTGTGAATGAGAACCCCAGAGCTCAAAGTTATGGTTTGTATCTGTTAATGTTCAATTTGTTTTGGTGTCACAGTACCTTTTGCGTTTATTTTGCACTGCTTTGGTGGGGTGGGGGGGAGAGGGGAGGGGAGTGGAGAGGAACGATTCCAGGGGCGCAGTTGGAGAGGCATGCTGACATGTCCTGCAGTGATTGATGGGGGTTAATTGTTTAACATGGAACGTGAAGGGTCTTAACTCCCTTAACAAGAGGCAACGGATCTGGAAATTCCTAATTGACCATCAGATTAAAATAGCTGCCCTGCAAGAGACACACCTCCCACGTAAAGAGGAACAACGGCTGAAACATAGGGCCTATCCACAGGTCTTTCGCTCCTCTGCACTAAACACAATGGGGTGGCTGTTCTTTTTCACTCTTCAGTCCCATTTCTTCCCCACGATACTAAAACGGACAAGGAGGGGAGGTTCCTAATGGTCAGGGGTGAACTACGGGGAAGATTATGCACTTTTGCCACGATCTATGCACCCAACGCAGGGCAATAGGATTTTCTGAGCTCCTTCCTAGCCTCGCTGGAGGGATTCGCAAGGGGCGACATCTTATTGCTGGGAGACTTCAACCTGATATGGGACCCTGTTCTTGACACTACACACTCCCATAGAGCGGCAGGGGGATTTTTAGCAAATCACTTAAGGCAGCATTGCAGGGGTTGGGGCTATTGGATGCTTGGAGGGTTGCTCAACCCGCGACTCGGGACTATTCCTTCTTCTCGCACTTACATAGGACATACTCCAGGATCGATCACGCATTCATTAGTCAGTCCCTTCTCCACACACTCTCGGGGTCCCAGTTCCACCCGATTTGCCTCTCTGACCACGCCCCTCTAGAACTGGTCCTTGAATGGCCTGCCCCGCGCTCTAAGCTTGTCAGGTGGTATTTCCCCAACTTCCTCTGCAGGGATCGGCTTCTTAGGGATGAGCAGAGAAAGGCAATCACAGAGTACTTTGACCTTAACAATCCGGCACAAACCTCACTGGCTAACAATTGGGATGCCTTCAAGGCAGTTATCCGGGGGAAGTGCATTGAGCTAGACGCTACGCTCAAAAAGCAACGCAAGGGGGAACGTCTTCTTCTCGAGGAGGAGCTCCGAAAGGCCGAGAGTGAGCATAAGTCTAACCCCTCGACCCAATCCCTGTGTAAGGTTATGCAGGTTAAGGGGGAGCTTCAGGCCATCTACACTAATGGGGCGGAAAAGACCCTCCTATGCTTGCAGGCCCGCAGCTACGAGGGGGGAAACAAGGTGGGAACCCTATTGGCGCGCCAACTGCGAGTGAGACAGGAAAAGGAATACATTAAGCACATAGTAGATGAGAAGGGGATTTCCCACCAAAGCCAAACAGGGAAAGCAAGAGCTTTTGGGGAATTCTATCGCTCCCTGTATACCGCAGATCCGTTGGACGCGAAAGTACAGGACCACTACCTAGAGGCTTTAGATCTGCCCCAGGTCCCGGCCTCCACGAACGAAGACTTAAGTAGACCTATTTCCACCGAAGAGGTCCAAAAGGCGATATACTCTCTTAAGCTCCAAAAGGCGCCTGGCCCTGATGGTCTCAATACCCACTTCTATCGTACCTTTGCGCCAGAATTAGTCCCCCGTCTAGTGTTACTCTTCAACGATATAGCTAGCACGCAAAGGGTGACCCCTTCTATGGGGGAGGCCCTGATCTCAGTTATCCCCAAACCAGGGAAATACCCCACTAGCTGCGCCTCTTATAGGCCTATCGCGCTCCTGAATCTGGACGCCAAGTTATACTCTAAAATATTGGCGTCGCGCCTGAAGCATGTTATGCCGATGCTCGTGCAGCCGGATCAGGCGGGCTTCATCAAGGGGAGGCAAACTCATGATAACCTCCAGAGGGTGGTACACATTATCGAGAAGGTACAGAGGAAAGGCATACCAGCGGCCCTTGATCGGGTTGACTGGGACTTTCTGACCCGCGCACTACAGCGGTTTGGTTTTAATGAACCCTTCATTGGAATGATACGGGCAAATTATTTCGCTCCGAGATCCTGAGTTTTGGTGAATGGAGTAGCTTCGGAACCTTTTAAACTTTCCCGGGGAACCAGGCAGGGGTGCCCACTATCTCCCCTGCTGTTTGCGCTCAGCATCGAACCTCTCGCGGAATGCATTCGGTCCAATCCAGACATAGGGGGGGGGTCCCGTTCGGCACAGACGAACACAAGATTTCTCTCTTTGCAGACGACGTGCTGCTTCCAATCAAGAGGCCGCAATCCTCTCTCCCAGCCATTCAATCTGAGCTTGCCTCATATGAACAGGCCTCTGGATTTAAGGTGAACCTCTCGAAATCCTTTCTCCTTAACTTAACCGTGTCTAAGGAGTCCATGCGGATTATTGAAGAAGCGTCCCTTTTCCAAAGCACACACAAAGACCTAGGCATCAAACTCACCCCCAAGCTAGAACATCTTTACGGAGCTAATTACCCTCCCTTGCTACGCCAGCTTAAAGCGGACCTGTCCAGATGGAGGACAGCCTATCTCTCCTGGATAGGGCGAGTCAACGCCATCAAAATGAACGTTCTCCTGCGCGTGCTGTACCTTTTTCAAGGTCTACCTATCCCAGTAGATCGGGCTCTCTTTTCTGACCTGAAAACAATGATTACTAAGTTTATTTGGCAGGGGCAGAGAGCGCGACTTTCCAACCGCGTGTTGACCAGGTCGAGAGAGGAGGGGGGATTGGCCCTGCCGGATTTCTTGGGGTACTACAGAGCAGCCCAACTTAGAGTGATCACGGAGTGGTCCCTCCGTGAATCGGAAAAACTCTGGCTCCACATGGACTGACAAATAGTGGGCAGGACAATTTGGGACCTCCTGTGGAAACAGAAACACAATCGACCACGCAATGCTTATATCAGTACCCCTACGGCTACCACCTTAAGGGTCTGGGACGAGCTAGCTAGATCCGCGCCCCTCACCACCTTCCCTTCCCCCTACACTCCCATCCACTTCAACCCCGAGTTTCCTCCGGCGCTTCGGGAGGGGTCATTCGAGGCTTGGCGAGTGGGTGGTTGTCTCATGATCTCTCATCTGTTTGAGCAGGGGAAATTGATGACATTTGCGGAATGTGTTACAGCCTTTAACCTTCCAGCCCTCTGAAGAATATCATTACATGCAACTTAAGCATTGGGTCCTGCAACCGCAGATACAGCAGGCCGCCACTAGGGATTTACTCCCAATTGAAAAATTTGCGCAATCAGGGGCCTCCACGAAGGGGACCATCTCTTTCCTTTACTCACTCATAAGGGCTTTGGGATCCCACCCCACCCCACCCCTAGACACCAAAGGTTCTGGGCCTCAGTCTTATCCACCCCACTGGAGAGGAAACAATGGAGCTCCCTCTATAGGGACATCCCCAAGTACAATCGCTCTATGTTTTTAAGGGAGGCCCACTATAAAATTATGTACGAATGGTACCTACACCCTCAGAAGCTACACACTATCTTTCCTAATTCCTCAGATAGGTGCTGGAGGGGCTGCGGGCTACTGGGGGATTTCAGGCACATTTGGTGGGACTGTCCGCGCATCAAGCCATTTTGGAAGGAGGTACTTTCCCAAATCAAACTGATTCTGGGCTATCCGATCCCGGACATGCTAGAATACACTCTCCTGGGGATTCGGGATCCTAGCCTGAAACGCCAAACTCAGGGGGATCGCTCAGTGCTGTGGCTGTGCCTAGGGGCAGCCAAGATGGCTGTGGCGGCTGCATGGAAGAAGGTGGAGGCCCCCTCCCTTACCCAATGGCACGCCAGGTTATGGCGCGCACTGGCAATGGAAAGAATGGCGGACATTGTGGAAGACTCAAGGAAGGGGTTCGACTATGTTTGGGCTCCCCTGGTTGAATATCTGTCGGAGGGTCTGCCTTTGTTTGCATGTGGGCAGCGACTGGGAGCTCTCCATCTCTTTCATATCTAGAGCTCCCATTGGCTCCCCTGATTTGGTGGGGAGGTTCCCGGGGGTTTGGGGGCCCCCTCTCTCCATAGACCTGCCTTCACCCGCAGCCAAACTTGAGCTTTCTTTGACCGTGACACCATAGTTTGTTTATTTGTGTTCATTTTTGTGAGTTATGGGGGGGGAGGGACGAACACCAAGGACTTGTACGACCTTCCACGAGAACCTGTTGAATTGTGAAATACGCTGTGCCCATTGGAGACCTGGGCGGGTCATACTGATAACATTATGGGCTCGCCGAGTTCTAGTACACAAACTGTATATGATGCTTTAGCTTTCTGTAACTCTCGGCCTATACGATGCATTGGTGTCTCCTGCCAAGGTTTGGGGGTTTTTTGTACTGTTTTCTCTCTGAAACCAATAAAAACATTTTTGATTTTAAAAAAAACTAAAAATCCTACATTGGCTTTAAGTGAGCTGTACCAGATACGCTGCTTATAATGCACTTATACCTGTTTTTGTTTTTAACAAAAAGTCTGGGTTGGTATGAGCTTTTCAATTGCACATCTCCTGAAAGTAGACACCGGCAGTGCAATAAAGATAAAAGTAGCCTAAAAGTAAACATTGTTATCTTTATTACAGTGATATGTGCGGAATAGAGATTAGATACTGTACCTTAAACAACCAGAAGTGAAATTCCCTATAGAAAATAAAACATAGTCATGAAGCTGACAAATCATTTTTTAGTAAGAAATACGCATCGGCCATCAAAGCACAAATGCAATTAAAATGCACAGGACTCACGCGCTGTAAACCTGTGAAAAAGTAGTGGTGCTTATTATAAGTCAAAGAACATTTTTACTTTTAAAAGAATGAAACACGTAAGCTTCGCTTGGGAAAGGTCATCTTGCAGCTGCACTCTAACCCTCTAAACAACGCGTATTAAGTATGCCTGTACCTTGCTGGGGGAGAGGGCCTGTGGCCTATGACAGGAAAGTGATGCCTCCTTTAACAAAGAAAAAAAAGAGTGCGACCAAAAACACATTAATTAAAGACAGCGGAAAACCACATGTAGCAGGGGCAGTCCGCAGGGAGGATCTAAATCAACAAAAGGCTGGAGTAATTGGACATGCTGACGAAACAGAGGCATGTATTTCTAAAAGGCATAAACGGGAACCAATGAAAAAAAGAGAAGGGCTTTCAATCCACGATGCACATTACAACATGCCTCGCAGAGCGGCGCATGCGCTGCCCAGGCTCGACCTAAAAGGTTTAATAGTGGTGTGTCCATCCTGGGTCTAGGTGACCAAACAGGAATGAAGTGTCACTAAACTAACAGGAAAATTACAGTAGTACGATAATATCTAGTGTTGGTTTTTGATGACTGTATTATATATGTTTTTCATTCACTGGTATTCAGTATATGTTCAAAAATGTGGTGAATATTAGATTACATTAAGATGTCTAGAATGTCTGACACTCCTCTGCAACATATCAAAGTGTTTCAGGGTGATCAAAATAGGATAAAGAAATATTGTAAGGAATGGTACATGGGTACAAAACATAGTCCTTCTCCTCGGCCAGAACAGGGATCCTGTGACCCATTTCAATTGGGACATTTACAGACATATATTTATGGGGCATATAAAGGCAAGAAATTGAAAAAGAGAATAGTGGCCTTAAACATGTGGCAAGCATTTGAACCTGACAAAGTAGAGAAACCCTCAGAATGTAGTTGGCCTCCCCCACCTACAGCAACACCTCCTCCTCCGTATAAGGAAGGTACAGTGGGTACATATCAAGAAGCCAAAAGGCTACTAAAAGAAGCAATAGGAATGCACATATATTAGGAGAAAAAACAGGCCCAGAAGCGCAGTCATAGACAGGAGACTCAGACACTGATTCTGCAGTAAAAAAACAAATACACAGGGCATGTCACAGCTAATTTTACCTTGAAATTAGATGAGTGCCAGGAAGAAGTACTGCATGCAGCCACACCCTCCCAAAGCCAGGACACTGACTGTACTTTATGCACAACAGAGTGACCCTATGCTTTCAGACAGACTACTTTCTAAACTCGCCAGACCATGGCACTGGAGGAATGACATTGCCAGCCCCACGCCTGACACCAAGAACTTGTTGTTTGGGGTCAAGGACAACAAGTTTTTAAGTTTATTTAGTCCTTGGGACAAGTAGGCCCAACCCCTGCAGCACAAACCCTTTGGCTGCCAGTTTGCAGTACCACGTTATGGATCAGGGAAAGGCATTGTCTGCAGGTAAGGTCATATTTGTGTCAGTTTGTTAATGCTGTTGAACTTTGAATTATTCTTCATTAATGCAAAGCCTTTATTATTAGGGTGACCATTCTAAATAAATGGTGTAAGCTCGTGCTGCAATACTGACAGTGGTTCCAGTAAAAAAAAAAAAAAAGTTCACACATTTGGAAAGTTCAACAATATGAGGCTATGTAGAATGCTCCCAGAATGCTCTTTGATTAGATATACATATTTTCAGAACATTGAAAGCAAGATTGATGATTCTTTGCTTTCAAAATAAAATGTCCACAAAAAAATGCAACTAGGAAAAAAACATTTTGCTAAACTACTGTGAAATTTTAGGTACCTTTTCTTTGAAGCATCATTTAATAAAATGTGTAGATGTATGTTAGTATTTTCCCAAAAAAATAACAAATAAAATATTCATTACGGATTGTCAGTGCAACCAGTTTCAACAAGATACTGGGAAACATGAAAGTAAACAAGCATTGGCAAAGCCAATTGGTCCGGCATTGTTGGTCAGTCTTTTGGTTTTGTAAATGAGAGTCTTGTTTTGACATGGCTTTTGTCAAACTGTATTGTTGTGGAAGCTGCTGGGCCCTCAGCATTATAATAAACATTGGCAAAAAGCAAAATATTTTTGGTCTCAAAAAGCAAACATTGCCATAGTAGTTCCTGGCACTGAACACAACTACTTTGTGTGCTGATATGCTGCTTGTGAAAGAGCAGATTGCGATCTTTCACAGTGAAGTTAACCGATAGATGGATAGAGAGAGAGATAGAATTTTAATGAAAACAAAAGATCTTGGTTAACGCTAGACCTAATTAGGGGCCCAATTCTTAAAGAAAGCCACAAAAGTGAAACTATGATATATGTCTTTGCATTAGTGCAGATTTACGGCTTTCATGAATTCACAAGAATTTACAGAAGTAGACCAGGAAATTGCACTCCTAGAAAATATTTGTGAGCTGTAATTTTGCATGAGCAAATATCCATGTGTAGATCTGCTCATGCGAAAATCTGTTCAGCGTTTACAAGTTCACTTTCCTTCCAACCACTTTTTTCCAACCCTGAAAGAAGTTTTACTTCTCACCCTTGTTAGGAGTAAATTTCCAAACTTTCTCTGTATGGGAAAGACTAGAGAAGAACTGGTGAAAACACTTAAAACATGCAAGTTAGTAGGTTTGCACAGACTCAAAAGGACATTCCAACCCTGGAACTATTGCTTACCTCTAGCCCCAGTGTGTAGAACTGCCAAAAGGTGGCAAAATAAGGGAATTGCTAGTATACAAGCCCTACTACAGTATTAGCCCTGGCATAATCAGAGAGGCTGTTATCAGAGATCTTATATAATGAGATTGCTGTCATAATTTGTGGCCGCTCTACATAGCACCAAAGGGACAAGTAGATTTTTTTCACAGGACAAGTAGATTTATGAAAAAACCTGTCCCATCAACAAGTAGATATTTTATTAAATCCCACACCCCTGACTGAGCCCACCACAGAGTGAGCACCTTACTCAGGAGGTGTATAGAAAGCAGGTATCCCACACCCTTACTGGGGCTCCTGGGATACATTAAAGACACCCCAACTGAATCCTGCGGGCTACTGGCCATGTTACTACTACTGGCAAAACGCAGGGTAGCCATGCACTGGGGGAATCAAAAGCCCCATCGGTCAAGGCTTGGATCCTGGACGTCACCTACTGCCAAGAGCAACTCTCCACCTTTTGGCAGCTGATGCCAGTGGCCTCCAGATCGCGAGATATATGGAGTTCTTTCTCGATATGGGTACGCATGCACCACTCCGAAAACCCTTGAACCCCAGCACTAACAGGACATATATCAGCATTCCAGCGGAACCCTAGCGTCGGTACACATATGCAGGGACACGACTAGAGCCTCCACAAATGTGGGTAAAGCTGCAGAATGGGTACATCTGACATATTTGCTCTGATTTTGATATTTGTCCCTTTCTTTTTCCTCTTAAGTAGCCCACGCTACGCCTGCATTTGAAAGACTGGTGCTTGATGGACTCGATATTCACAAATTGATGCAATGCACTCCGCTACTGTCTTTTGTTTTCTTACGTTGGAGTTAACTGTTAAACAAATACCGGTGTAATGAGATACGTGATGTAACACTCTGTTTGTGACTATGTATGCAATATATCTAAATGCCAACAAAAAAATAAAAATAGAAAGCAGGTATGAGAAACAGAGGAGAGGGCAGAAGCATGTCGAAAGGAGACAGAACGAGAAAGTAGACTGAAGGCAGAGGAAGAAAGGAATACATTAGGTGCTTGGACTAGGGATATGATTGGCTGTAAGGTCTTAGTCTCCTATTGGTGTTCTAGATATTAGGGCTAGTGTTGTGATTGGATTGGGTTAGGGCTAGGGTTACCATTGGCTGAAGGGGTCACCTGACTACTAGGGCTATAAAAGGCCAAGGCTTAGGGCGTCTCAGCCCGGGCGTCGAAGCTAAGGGCGGAGAGGACAAGAGCAGTTGCCTGTTTGAGCCTGTTCGAGACTGGTCGGGACTAGGGCCAGAAATGCTGTCCATTTTTCCCATTCAGTAATACCCACCCCACACCATCCACATCCACAAACAGAGTAACACACTCACACCAAATGTACACCACACACTTACTACAAACAAACCCTATGCATAAATCAATATGTCAGCATACACTGCAAAACCACACAAACCACGTCTATATACCCTTCTATCCCAGCTACCACACATTTCCACCATCACCTACAAACAGTACACAACTCTATCCTATACCACTAATCAAGGAACTCATCACTAACACAACCAAAATCCATAGCATACTTAACTACAAACTATCCAGACACACACTCCCCACTCTAATTACTCCTAACAGACCCCCTTTTACCATTAACAAACCCATACTCAGCCTTCCATCATTTGTCCAACCAACACCCTCCTCTTCTTTCTACCACAATAACAGAACAACACAGCACTTACATGCCACAGCACCACACATTTTAACTCTTGCAGCAAACAGGTCTAAAACAAATAGTCCTAAATCTACTTCATCCCCTCCTATACACAACATACACTCTACTCACAAACACATCATCACCCCCTTTACCTTAAAAATTCCACTTGCAAACAATGCTATACAAACAAATACCTCTTTTCACTACTCCTCAAAAACAAAACATATCACACACATCAGCACAACAAAATCTCTCAAGCACACCTCATAATACTTACAGTCACACAATACAATCATACACCCACCTTTCACACTACACAAATGAACAAACTATAATGCAAAACTTTCTCTCTTCCACCACACCTAACACACATACAGCAACACTCTTCTAACCGCCTCTCATCCATTGGACAATTTAGAAGCTTACTACATGACCCACATGCTGCACCACCACCACTGACTCATACACCTTCCGACCTAAACATACGCAAGCAACAATAACGTGCCACACATCACAACTTTGCTTCTCCATGTCTACTGCACAACAAGGTTACACCACAAAAACAACACAGCACACCAAATCACTCTAAAACACCGCCTCCACCACCTATCCACACAGACCCATCAAAATGCCTTCTTAGCCTGCTGGAGGAGAAACACATTACAGAACAGCTACACGATTGCTATCCTAATACAGATAATACCAGCACTTAAAACACACACGCTACTAACCCACACAATACTGATCACTCTTCTACAAAACAAAGTCCCACTGTCACCAAAGCACATTCTCTAAATTGTCTACTAATAAATGCTTGATCCCTCTCTAAAAACAAACATCACGTCTACGACCTTCTCACCGATGCAAAACCAGACATTCTATTCATAACTGAATCATGGTTGGGAGATGATATGGCTCCAGTCCTGCGTGAAGCCGTTCCTCTAGGCTATCAAACGATCACCCAAAATCGTATAGGCAAAAAAGGAGGTGGTCTAGCTGTTGTGTTCAGGCAAACATTACATATCACTAAAGTAGATGACATCTCCATAAAGAATTGTGAGGCTCTTCTCACGAGATGCAATCCTACACCGTCTTCCTCCTGTAACTTCCTGCTCCTTTACAGACCTCCACCTAGCAAGGGGACATTCCCAGACACACTTCTAGACACAGTTTCAAATCTAATAACACTACACTCCAACCTATGTGTTCTGGGTGACCTCAACATTTGGTTTGACAAACCCAATATGACCCATCCAAAAACAATAATCACTGGCCTAGACGCACTGAACCTGCATTAGATTGTCCACAAACCGACACACACCGCTGGACATATCCTAGATGTCATACTGAACTAGTTACCTTTCAAACTATAACTCCAGTCACATGGTCAGACCACCACTTGCTTGCTTTCAAACATAAAACAACACTAAGCGACTCACCTAAAACCACCTTACGTGCGTCCACCTATCGAAAGTGGAACAAACTCAATTTGGAACATTTAGAAACACAACTAACATCCAGTACAGATCTGGAAACAATAAATTCTGTTCAAAAACTATATGAGTGGCTACAGGAAGTTTTTGATATCCTGAAACCACTGAAAACCACACAACAGAACAAAAGAAAATAAGCACCTTGGAGAAATACAGAGATAAAAGAGATAAAACAACAAATCAGAAAGCTGCAACTTGCCTGGATCAAAACAAAAATCAAACAAGACAAACTTCACCTACAGAAAATTAACAGATTATACAAGTCAGCTATCAAAAAAGCAAAGAAAAGGTACTATTCAGACAGAATTCAAAATGCTAAATGTGCAAATAAAGAATTCTATAAAATACTCAATGAATTTTGTAAGCCAAATTGCCCAGAAGGAACTCATCCCATTACTCAAGATTTCACAGACAAACTGGGAAATCGTTACACGAACAAAGCAGACACGTTGGACTCATACTTAAAACAGAAACAAAGAACCAGCACTAACCCTTTTACAAAACAACAATCCAAGAATACTCTAACCCAGCCTCTCCGTTCCTTCCGACACATTTCACACGATGAATTTATGGACCTGGTCAAAGAAAGCAGGCCTACCGGCAGCCCTTCTGACCCATGTCCACCGCAAACTTTCAAGACAATTCTTTTAACAACCTCTGCTGCCACTCCAGTAAGAAGAATCATCAACAATTCCTTAACTACCGGAATATTTCCAGAAGAACTCAAAAATCATATATACACCCTTTGCTGAAGAAAACAAACTTGGACCCGCTGAACCCTGACAACTACAGACCCATTATAAATGGACCTTTCCTGGGCAAACTGATAGAAAGAGCAGCGTTCACCCAGATGTCACAATTCATTGAAGACAATGCCATACTTTCAGACTTCCAAACAGGATTCCGTCCAGAAAGAGGCACAGAATCTGCCCTCCTTGCCATCTGGGATGACCTGAAGAACACAGTTGACCGCAACGGGGTTGCTGCGCTACTCCTCTTGGACCTCTCGGCTGCCTTTGACACGGTTGACCATGACACTCTGATACAAAGACTCTACGAAGCTGGCATAGAGGGGACTGCTTTAGACTGGATCGCGTCCTACCTTCGAAACAGAACTAATGTCATTCATACCCCACCTTTCTCGTCCAAACTGTACTCCACAAAAGCAGGGGTCCCTCAAGGCTCTATCATCTCGCCCATGCTTTTCAACATCTACATGAAGTCATTTCCGGTACTGATCAATCAATTTCACCTCACGTGCTATAACTATGCAGATGACACACAAATACTCCTTCAACAGGAATTCCCCAAAGACTTTGGAAACTCGACCATTTTTTGTTGTCTCAGAGCTGTGGATCAATGGATCACTTGGAGCCATCTCAAATTGAATGCTTCCAAAACGGAAATACTCATGTGTGGCGATTGGAAACATTATGACCCGCTTGCCGCCTGGCCTGACGAACTGGGATCACCGCCTAAAGTATCAAAGGAAGTAAGAAACCTCGGAATGACCATGGACTCCAAGCTATCGATGAATGCCCAAGTGGACAAACTAGCAAGATCAAGCTTTGTTAGCATAAAAACTCTGCGACGAATCTTCCCCCATTTGGGATTTCCACACAAGGTCCAAGCTACCATCTCCCTTGTTCTGTCCAAACTCGATTACGCCAATAGCCTCTACCACGGATCACCTTTAATGACTATCAAAAAACTACAATGGATTCAGAACTTGGCTGCCATACTACTCTTGCATATCAAACAGAGAGACCACATCTCCCCTGCCTTGAAAGCCCTGCATTGGTTACCGGTTGCCAAAAGATCCACGTTCAAGCTGCTTTGTATCACCCACAAAGCGATACATGGAATGGGACTGCTCTTCATCAGGAATAAAATCACCAAACACATTCATCATAGGAACCTCCGCTCTAGAGTGGCACCTCGCCTCAAAATCCCAAGATACAAGAAAAAAAACATGGGTGGCACATATTTCTCTGTTCAAGCAGCCAAAATATGGAACTCTTTACCCCCACCATAAGATCCACCGACAACCACCTTATCTTCAGAAAACTGCTCAAGAATTGGCTCTTCCCCACATAAGCACCTTACACAAACAGAAGTATACAGCATATCTCTCTGTATATAAGCATTTATTTGTACTATAGATATATACCTATATATGTGTATTTCTTTGTATAAACATGTAGAATAATTATGTTTAAAAAAAAAATAAAACATTAATACAACACTTGAGAACCAGAGTTTATCGAATGCATCTTTAATCTACTTATACTTACTTCCTTTATGCATCTCTATACCTTCCATGTACTTGGACCTATATATTTATTACTTTCCTCCCCCAAAATCTTTTTTTAAAAAGCATATTCAATGCACTACCCTATTTCTCACCCTATACCTCTATCAATATCTTTAATCTACATATACATACTTCCTTTATGCATCTATAAATGTTCCATGTACTTATGGATCTATATATTTATTACTTTCTTCTATTTCAGCATATCCAATGCACATACCCTATTTCTCACCCTATACCTCTCTCAATATGTCTTCTACCTCAACTCTCTGACTCATCTCAAACCTCTTTCTACTACTCTTTCCAATGCACTACCCTATCTCTCACCCTATACCTCTATCAATATATCCTCTACATCCACTCTCTCATTCATCTCAAACCCCATACCACTGCTATGATACCCAAAATAACCCTTTCTAGACTCTCCCCTACTCTACCCTTCCTTGCATCATCTGACACCTCTTTTACTATACAGATCCCCCAAAACAAGCCTTTCTAAACTCTTCCATCTGACTCTTCCCCTCCACATCCCTTTTTACTCATCCCAAGCCTCCCACTACTGCTATGACCCCCAAAAATTAAAAAGTCTAAATCCTTCACTCTTTTATCCCTCCACTATAGTTTTCAATCAAAATAACAGACTAACATGTCCACTTGTCAAATTTCATATTTCACTATACTAATTCACCACTAATCCTTTATGGGTTACAGAGTAGCGTGCTACTGGCTGAAAAAAGCCCTTCAACACCTCATTAGGGGTAGCAAGCACTATATAAATGCAAACCTTTTTTCCCTCTTCTATCCCTCCGCTATCCTTCTCAAGCCAAATAACTGACTAATATCCACCACTCAAATTACGTTCATATATCACTATACTAATTCACCACTAATCCTTTATGGGTTCCGGAGTAGCGTGCTACTCATCGAAAAAGCGCTTCGACGCCTTGTCAGGGATAGTAAGCGCTATATAAATGCAATTACAATTCAATACAATTAGAGGCCAGGACAACACGCATTGATAATACTAATGCATTATCTCAAGATATATATGATATGGCAACTGGAGGACACCGAGGGGTTGGGGGGGCAGCAAAGGTTACCTATGGTAAGTAAAGGATTGAGTGATGCCTTAAAAGATACAAAGAAAAAGATGAAAGAACTAGAGAGATTGAGAATAGAGGGGAAACATGGAAATCCGGATGTAATAACGGGAACACTAGAAGGGAAAATAACAGTTGAACTGAGTGCCAGTGATCCAGAAATAATAGAAGAATGTGATGATGATTTAGATTTACAATGGATGGACGACACCAGGCAGATTAACAAATAGGGAGAAGGAGACCACAATTCAGACAGCTCCAACTAATACAAAGAGGTCCAGAAGTACAGAATTTGACCTATGTACCATGGCAATACATGGATAAGGAAAATTTAAAAAAACAATCACATGCACCTCTCGAGTGGGCAACCAAATGGACTGCTGCCCTTGACAGGCCCACAGCAGGAGTGCAGTTAGCTATAGGGGATGTAAAAAGTCTCCTTGCAATTATAGTAGAGGATGAGACAGATAGCATTTTCAACTTCGTTCCAGTGAATAATGCAGGACAAAGAATAACAATAGTTCATGGTGAAAGAGACGCGTATGCTGTTAACAGTGTGCGTCTTGTAGTATGGGGGAATAAAAAAATGTCTAGCTGACGCGACAAGAATTTTCAATTCTATCAAGGGTACAGAGGCGAGGATTATGCTTCTCTTTCTTTACTGAAGCAAAATACCGTAGCCAATTAAACTTTAAACAGCATAACCCCGGAAGGACTGCCCCTCCTTAGTATGCACCAATCACAATAGCCCCAAAGGTATAAATGTCCAGGAAACCATCGTCCGTCCTCTTTCTTTGCGAACCATTAACCTCAGTCCATCAACTTGAACCATTGCACTCAGACTCCGTTGATTAACTCCATCGACCCGAACCATAACTCCAAAGAAGATATTCTCTCACTTGAACTCGTCCATGCTTCTTCCCAACTCTTCAAGTCGCCTTGTTCTGATCTCCTGAAAAGAGAATATAAGCCGTAACGTACCAATATCTGGATACACTTCAATCAATAACAACAGGCGGGAAAAACCCAACATTATTCTAGACATATATTTAAGCCATATATCACTCTTAGTCATGAATAACCACTAACACATGTTTTACAATTCAGTTCTAGGGTGGGATAATCCTCGCTTCCGTGTCCTTAATAGAATTGAAAATTCTTGACGCTTCAGCTAGAATTTTTTTTATTCTATATCAGTCCACGGAGGCTTCGTATTATGCTAGTTTAAAGTTGAGCCACCACCGTAGATGCCACATCAACAATCGGCTTGTGATATAACATTTTAAAAGTTGAATTAGAAGACCAATCTGCCGCAGTCATGATGTCCTCCAAACGAGAACCAGTAGAAAGTGCTTTAGAAGCCATAGCTCCCCTTACAGAATGGGCTCCGAATGCGGAAGTATCAATACCTGCTCGACTTAACAACCAAGTAACCCACCTGGCCAAAGTCGCTGAAGTGACGGGGCGAAAAGGTCTCTGTAATGAAATTAATAATTGTCCTGCTACATCACTTCTGAATTCTCTAGTACAGTCTTCGTAACATTTTAAGCATTGTACAACACATCATTTACTGTGGTGTGGGAAGGCGGGATATGATACACATTTGGAATTTGTCTTGGTTCTTTTAGAAATTGTAAAGGAAACTCCAGAGGGAGTGAATACTCTACCTGCTAAATCCAGCGCTCGTACATCAGACACACGTCTGCAGGAGATTAAACATAATAGTAATGTACGTTTCGCCGACAATTGCTTGCGAGATTGGCCGTCACTCGCTGGCCAAAGTACCACATCCACATCCCACAACGTGGAGTATCGAGGTTTCGGAGGATTCACTGACCTGATGCCTCTCACTATCTTACACACTAGAGGACGACCCCCCACCGGTTTACCATCCACATGAGGGTGTCCGGCTGATATCGCGGACCAGATATTACTGATCGTCAGATAGGCCATACCTTGATTCACCATTTCCGATAAGAAATTAACAATCATATTGTAGGAAGCTGGCTCTGTATATACTATACCAAAGTGAGGTATAGTGTGTACAGAGTCCAGTGGAACCCAAAAGGTAGGCAGAGGTAAAGTAGATAGCACCTCACTCTCTATTTGTGGTAGTGTGGTCGAGCAGTAAGGCAGTATCAGAGGACAGTGTTAAGCATTTGTTGTACACACTCAGTCAGCAAATGATTTCACACACTCAAAGACTGAACTTCAGACCAATTTTTTTTGTATAAAAATATTCTTTTAGTTATTTTATTTTCTAGAACCAAGCAAGCCTGGCACATGTAAGCAATAAATACTTTACAGTAGTAATGCAATTGAAATACAGTTTGAATGATAATTGTATATGCACTTTTTGTTTTTATTTACAGTATGGATGCAGAGAAATGCAATACTTAGTAAATACAGTACATAGACTTGAATAGGCTTTTTAGTAAAATAGCAGGTAAGTAACTTTTGAGATTACTAGGCTTACACAAAGAAGTATACCTAGATACTACTCTGGGACATTTCCTGAAAACAGGTAAGTAAAATCGTTTTTGTTAGATTATGCAATTTTAAAGAATTTCTTTAGTTTCTCAAACTCCACACTTAGAAACTTTTCACAGAAAAACAGTCAATGTTATCCTATGGAGGAAAATAGTGTTATCGGTTTTGAGGTAAGTATTTGGTAGTGGGAGTTGGTATTCTGGGGTTAGACTCAGGGGTCCCCCAGGGTCAAGGATGCACTCTTGTTACACCCTCAGCGGCACTAGGGCGGCCGGGTGCAGAGTGCTGAGGCCCAATGTTATCCAATGGGGGATAGGGGGCCTCCGGTTGGTGGCTGCTGACGAGCAGGCCACTGGGTTGTGGGAGCAAAGCTCCTGGACTTAAGCTCAGGGAAAATGGGGGTTTGAGCCAGCACAAAAGGTGCACCCTCAGCGGCACTGGGGCGGCCAGGTGCAGAGTGCTGTTTTGGCGTCGGGTGCCCTGTTACTTTCAATGGGGAGTCTCCAGTTTGCAAGCACACTGCAGGCTCGGGGACGAAGGTCTTCTGGGTGCGACCACCACTTGGAGAGGTAAGTTGGGATGCTGGGGGTTGGTTAGGCAACATCTGTTGGGCCACCCAAGGCCGTTGGGCATCGGGTGCAGGGGTGCCTTTTAGGGTTGGATCTTCTTACCAGCTCCGGGTCGCGGTTGGGGGCACCTTCTGGTTTGAGGCTGCAGGCATCGGCTGGGCTCGCCGGATCTCGGGTCAGGATCGTCGGGAAGACCTCCTCTTGGTGTTGAGCCACTCGAACTCAGGCCGTGGGTGTCAGGTGCAGAGTGGTGCAGACTCGCGGACTTTGCTGGACCTGGAGTCTGTTGGTGAACATATCCGGTGTTCACGGGAGACAGAGTCTTTTCTTTTGAAGGCAGGGCCGGTCCTCGGTGTTCTTGAGGCTGCTGGCTGCAGGACACACTGGAGTTGCACTTCTGCAGGTTCGAGGTGGGGACAGGCTGGTAGGGCTGGGGCCAAGTCAGTAGGCGTCCTCCTCTTGTTTGCTTCGGCACGGCTGTTTGGTCCTTCTTCTTCTTTTCTTCTTCTGGTTTCTTGTCTGAGGAAGCAAGGTTCAGGGGTGCCCCTAAATACTAGATTTTAGGGGTGTTACAGTTAGCTAAAAAGGTTGGGACCAATGGGTCCCTTCCCTGGGGTGGGTACACCCCTTATAATGCCACCCTCCAGTGGGAGGGGGGCATAAGCCTTTCCCTGATTGGTTGGGTCCCCCCACCTGCAAGATGGCGGGGACTGAGAGTTGTGCTTCACCTTGCCTCCCCCACCTGAGGGGTGGAGTTGGCAGAGGTGGGCACATCTCTCTTCCTCACTTGTTTTTCCCACTGGTTCTCCCGCCCAAGTGGGGGTCAGAACCAGTGGGGACCAGTTGCTGAAAGCAGCAAGTGGCCTGGGAAAGATCACAAAGGCGACAAGCCTTTGAAGCTTCCCCTTCGTAGACCCTGCCCATCCTGGGGGAGGAGGCTTGGCACCTCGTCCCACGATGTGCATTGTTTCAGGACCCCGAGAGCAGCAGGCTCTCGACCCAGGGGTTCAGAAACATGTCTGGTGGTGGCAGCTAAAAGCAGCCACTCAGCCTGGACACTAGTGGTAGGTCGTTTTTCAGGGGGCATCTCTAAGATGCCCTCTGTGTGCATTTTTCATTAAATCCCACACTGGCATCAGTGTGGGTTTAATGTGCTGAGAAGTTTGATACCAAACTTCTCAGTTTTCAGTGTGGCCATTATGGTGCTGTGGAGTTCGTAATGACAAACTCCCAGCACCATATACTCTCAATGGCAGTACTGCACTTACAATGTCTAAGAATGGACTTAGACACTGTAGGGGTACAGGGCTCATGCACCTGTACCCTCACCACTGGTATAGTGCACCCAGCTAGAGGGGTGACTGATCTATGCCAGGGCAGTGGGTTGTAGGCATGGCACACAGAGATGGGTGCCATGTTGACTCTTCACTTTGTTCTGCACCAAGACACACAGCCTGCAAAGGCAGTGTGTGAGTGTAAAGGTACAGGGCCTCTAAGGGTGGCACAATAAGTGCTGCAGCCCTTAGAGGTCTTCCCTGGTCACAGTGTCCTGGGTACCTGTGGTACCATTTACCAGGGGTTGACCTGTGGCCAGAGATGCCAATTGGGTTTTGTTTTCAATGCAGTTTTAGGGAAAGAACATAGGCCCTGGGTACCTGATTGGCAGGAGCCCAGGGCACACTCAGTCAAAGCACATCAGCAGTTCAGCAAAAAGTGGGCGCAACCATGCAGAAAGAGGGCACTTTCTCACACATATGGATTCCGGGTCCCACGGGATCCCCCTGTCATTCAGAACACCAACCAACCCACCTACGCCAAGCTGATTCGTATCGTTTGTGCGTAGAGGGTGCCCAAGAATGTGACAGGAAAATGATTGCCTTCTGCAAAACTCCTGTCATTTGCCCACGTCTCCTGAAAGTCTCCATGCCATGAGGGACAACTGCTCATGTATCACTAGTGGATGAGACTGACCCAGTGGGTCCAAAAGTATCTCTGGGAACGAGATCAGACATATTGGAGGAGCACACGCCAAGGTTAAAGCCACTGGGAACCATGCTTGTGTCTTCCAACACGGGGCGATCAATACCAATTCCGCCTTCTGTCTGCGGACCTGTGCCAATACTCTCTGGATCATGACGAATGGGGGAAAGGCATAAAGCGTACCCGTCGTCCATGATTGAAGGAATGCATCCGAGTTGATTGCTTGAGGATCCGGACGCCAACTGTAAAATTGTGGAAGTTGAGTGTTTAGTCTGGACGCAAACAGGTCTATCGAGCATGGACCCCACTTTTTGTCCAATTGTTGGAATATTCTGGGATGTAATTTCCAGTCGCTGGAATCGCGTAGGAATTGTGAGTTCCAGTATGCTACCACGTTGGAGCTGCCAAGAATGTACTCCGCAGTCACTGAGATGTGGTGTAGTAGACAATAATGCCAGAAGTCCTTGGCTATTTCCACCAACACTCGAGACCTCGTGCCACCCAGACGGTTGATGTATCTCACTGCTGAGACATTGTCCATCTGCAGAAGGATACAACAATTCGCCTTTTGTGGAGACAGTGTGTGTATCGCAAAAGAAACTGCTAGCAGTTCTAGGCAATTTATATGTAGTTTCAATTCCTCCGGAGAGTATCTGCCCCCGTCTCCACTGAACTGCACCGGGCTCCCCAACCCCATCGACTGGCGTCAACCTCTATCACCACCTCCGGGACTGACGCGAAGATGGCCCTGCCATTCCATGCGTCCATGTGATCCAACCACCAGGATATTTCTGTCCTGGCCTCCGTGGATAGCGGAATCTGTTCCGCGCAGCTCATCCCTTTGCGCAAGTGCAAGATCTTCAGCCTCTAAAGTGCCCGGTAGTGAAGGGGACCCGGAAAAATGGCTTGAATGGATGAAGCTAAAAGTCCTACTAACCGTGTCAGAGTCCTCAAGGATATAGTCGGAGAGACAAGTGCTCTCCTCAACTCTTTCTTGATTGAGACTCTCTTTTTCAATGGTAGTAACAACTGCGCTATTATTGAATTCACCTGAAATCCCAAGAACTCCATCGATTGGACTGGAGTCAGGATGGATTTGTCTGCATTGATGACGAAACCCAAGTCCTGAAGGAGTTGGGTCGTCCAGGCTAGATGAAGAAGTACTGTATCCACACTCTGTGCCATAATCAGGATATCGTCTAGATAGATAATGAGTCTCACCCCTCTCTCCCTCAGATATTGAACCACTGGTTTGAGGAGTTTGGTGAAACACCAGGGGGCGGACGAAAGGCCGAAGGGCATGGCGGAAAATTCGAACCATCGGGTTCCCTATTGGAATTGTAAGAACCTCCGGGGTGGAGGGAAAATGGGTACGGCCAGATAAGCGTCCTTCAAGTCGATGCGCCACATCCAATCTTTTTCTAATAGAAGAACCCTCAATAAGTGTATGACCTCCATTTTGAAATGGTGATACACCACCCAGGAATTGAATTCTTTGAGGTTCAAAACTAGTCTGAAACCCTGATCCTTCTCTGGGACCAAAAATATTATACTGGTGAAACCGTGAGGATGGGGAACCGTCTCTACGACTGCCTCTTTTCTCATCAGAGATGACACTTCTTAGTCTATGAAAGAGATCTCTACTCGGGAAAAATGGTTGAGGTCTGCATTTCTGCTGAGGGGAGGAATAAAACTCTATCTGAAAATCCTGTACCGTCTGAAGTACCAAAGGGACGTGTGTCAAACTCTCCCACTTGTGAAGAAACAAAGCAATTAGGCCTCCCACCAATACTCCCCCAGCTTGAATCAGGTTTGCCTGTATAGGAGGCATCTCCGGCATTGTTCTGTCCTCTATAACCGCCTCGGTTTTGCTTGCCTCTGCCACCTCGTTTACGGGTGGGTTAGAAGTTTGAGCGGTGGGCCCCGCCACGTCCTCACTGGTCAAGCCCTCTAGAGGTCTGGTTGAAACCTCGGCCGGTTGCTTGACCCCTGAAGCGTCCGGCTCTGGTAAAAAGGCCAGTGTGGGACACCTTTTTAATGTTAGCCTGGGCCTGGTCTAGGGCCGAAAAGGTAGCCACGTATTTTCCCAGTTCTTTGACGAATTTGTCTCCGAACAACAATCCATTAGCTAAGGTTCCTGCCTCAGTAGTGGCCATATCCGCCAGCTGTGGATCGATTCTCATCAAGAAGGATCTTCTGCGTTCCGTTGAAAGGGCGCAATTCGCATTGTCCAAGAAACATAATGCTCTTTGTGCCCATTCCAATATTTCAGTTGGATCAAGGGGGGTATTGGAATCTTTAGCTCTAACAGCTGAATCAAGGATCTTTGTGAGGGGACCAGATATGTCCAAAAGTTTATCTTGGCATCCTCTCCATGCCCTATCTAAGCCCTTCTTGGGGTCTTTGGTGAATTTCTTCATGAAGGTAGTCAAGCTCCTCACCCACGCACACAAAGCACTCCACAACTCCGGACCAGCCTACCTCAACAGACGACTCAGCTTCTACACCCCCACCCGCCAGCTCCGCTCGACCAGCCTCGCCCTCGCCACAGTCGCCCGCATCCGGAAAACGACCGCCGGCGGCAGATCCTTCTCCCACCTCGCCGCCAAGACCTGGAACACCCTCCCCACCAACCTCCGACTGACCCAAGACCTACTGGCCTTCAGAAGACTCCTCAAGACCTGGCTCTTCGATCAGTAGCAGCACCACCCCCCTCTTCCCCCAGCGCCTTGAGACCCTCGCGGGTATGTAGTGCGCTTTATAAGTGACATGATTGATTGACATGATATTGGGGTCTAGTTCTGGGGTGTCTGCCACTTTGCCTAGAAGAGAGGGTCTAGGACATTCCGATTTGAGAGTAGTGCGCACTTTGCGCTCAAAACCCTGTCTGAGGTTCTCTTGAACGTAGTGTGCCACCTCTATGCACAGCACCCATTCAGTCGATCCTGGGTGGATGATGTTTTTAGGATCAAATAATAGGTTCTTCTTATGTGTTTTAGAGCTCACGTTGTGAGTTTTGCGTTTGCGCTTTGCTGCTCTATTAGGCACCTCAGTGTCTCGATCAGACTCAGATGTGTCCGGCGCGGCAGGAGAAGACTCCTCTGCCTCCCCTGGGTTTGAGAGAGAGGAATTACCAGAAGGCCCAGAAGGGAGGGAGCCGCCATAGCCATGGTCCTTGAGGACAGTAGATGCCACTTGGGATAAGATTTCAGCTGAGGAGTGAAATGAGGGTTCACCCAGTGAGGCATTAAAAGCACATTTCCCATAACTTTTTAGGGGTTTCGTGAAGGGTTGCAAAGCTTTTATCAAAGCCCTGTTAACTGAGCCCTGAACATGGGCATCCAGGGCTTCTACCAACTGCTCCTCCATTTGGTGCTCATAAGGCACCTCGTCATACTCAGCGTAGTCATCATAATCTGCCCATTGGTCAACCTTCTCGGCGTAGTATGCCATCCTGCTAGTGGAGGTGTGGAGGAGGTTCAGGGGAGGAGTAACCCAGGGGTGACAAATTTCTTTTAGACCTAACTAACTTGTTAACAAACTTGCAGTAACAATTATTCTTTCAGTAGTATTATGTTTGTTTGAATGTAGAGGGAGCCATCCCTTAAATACTCCCATGAGGCAAAGCCCTATGCGTTTATTTGCCCCATCGGGCGTTCAGAGGGACCGAGGATCTTGGCAGCAGGCAGCGCGTATGCGAGGAGCCGATCGGTAGAGAAAACCCGATCCGGCTGCTCGCACATGCGCGTAGATCGTGGCAGTAGAAAGGGGACTGCCTCGAGCGTGCAGAGCGCGTCTGTCCCGCTCCCGCTCCACAGAAGGCCACCGATACCAGTAAGTGTAGGAAAGAAGATGCGGAGGCAGGATGGTTTCTTGTAGCGTGTTTAATCAGGAGACACGTCTACCCAGTATCAAGGTCCAGTAGAGAATGCACATCAAGCGTTCTCTGCCCACAACCCTCCAACCACCATTTCAAAAGATAACAGCTCGTGCATAAGACTCGAGACAGACACGAGCCATGACACGCAGTGCCATGTTCGTGTCTGTCACGCACCGCGAGAAATACAACAGTGGACCCAACACACCTTCCCCCCCTTAGAAAACAAAACAACAACAAAAACAGAAATAAAAAAATAAAAAAAGTCAATTCATAACATAGTCTTTGAACCTCGCAGGAAGGCGATGGACTCTCAAACTTTTGGGAGAAACATTTGCACAGTTAGTAGAACAAGAAGCATGACATTCATCATCATGTAATTTGACATCCAAAAATACATTACTATTAGAGTCATTTCATGAAGATTTCATACCCTTAAACAAAGAGACCCTATTCAAATTCCATACACTGCCACCATCAACCCTGACAGCATGTTTGAAAACTTCTACAACTCTTTTGGGTGGAGACCAAACAGGAAAACCCTTGGTAACTCCTTTTTTTAGGTCTCGCGCCTAGCGTTGCAGTGCGTAGCCCTGCCCGCACAGCGCGAGACCTCTAGAAAGGGCTTCTGAAAACGACCCACACGCTCGTACGTGTGGTTTTGTTTTCAGAAGCCCTCATTGGCTGTAGCGTGCGTTTTTTTAGAAAAAACGGCACTCGATTGGGCAAAGGCGGGCGCATGTCCCGCCTTTGCCGCGCCCATTCCCGACGGTGGCCAGAACGCGCAGCAGCGCGCGTTCGTCTCGCTTTGCTGCCGCGCTCTCTAGCCCCGCTCCTCTGTGGTGTGCGCGCACCACTTGTTATTATAGTGTTTGTATGCGCTGTACTTAGCTGCTGGCGGCCCGCCGTAGTTTTTTATAATAGTGTTTATTGTGTTTGCATGCGCTGTACTTTCGGGCATCCGACCTTGCCTCAGAGCCCTGCCATCGTCATGGGCTAAAGCTCCTACAAACTCATCTTTTGGCAGAAAGAAAATTGGTTGGAGCCATGCCGGAACCTGGCTGCCACAGTCAGAAGTCGACAGCGCTCTCTGCTCTCCATGGAGCATGTGACATGGAGCGGCAGGATCAGTGAAACTTTCAGTGCCCAAATCCTTTGCAATTCGATAACAAAATGAGCATTGTTATGAAGCCGAGATCACGCTGCACAAGCTCCTTGAGGGCGACAGATGGCGCTTTGTAAGTTCCTCTTTACATACCTTAGGTTCATGTCGTATCATATTTCTTTCAAATTAAACAACTAATGGAACCGGGGAACACCACGATAAGGCGACATGCTCAGGACCACACCATTTCCTGAGCGAGGAAATGAGCCTGAGAGTTTGGTGTAGCTTTTCAGTGTGAGACCCTGCCTTCTTTTAATGGCACGGAGTGTTTGTAGCTCCAGTGTGTACTTTGGCAACGCTTTTTCAGTGTATTGAAATGCACATAAACGTCCTAGATTTGGTTTTGATTAAGAACAACATTGCTTTTAAAGTCTGGCTTAAAGGACAAACCTGATGGGACAATATCTGTCAATATGGTTATCTTGGCGCATGGGCAATGACGATTAATGCAAACCTGATGGGGCAGTATGATGCTTGCATTTTCAAAATTATGTACATTGAAGCCATCGTTGTTGCTTATTTATCGTATGCAACTAACAGCCATTGACAAAGCCAATAGTCCTGGCTTGTTGTAGGTGTAATGTTACTTGTTGTATCTGGATGGAATGACGAAGCAGCAAAATACCAGTGGGGCGATACACTATGCTAAGCATGGATTTTCAGTTTGTGTTTTTAAGCCACGCCCCTTTGAGAGCCCCCAAGTTTTTTCATTCCACTTAAAGCCCTTCCTCCAGTATAGTGTATCTGTGAAACATGGCTTAATGTAAAAAAGTGCTATGATGCGCGCACCATTGACTGCGTCATAGTGCTTTTTTTTTTTTACCATAAGCCATGTTGCACAGCAGCTCAAGTGCTGTGTGATATGTAAAACAATTGACAGAGCCAATAGATTTTGAAAAGGCGAAACCTGCTAGCTTTGCCATTGCTTGTTGTAGATGGTTGGAAGGGGGCAAAAGTGTCTTGAGCAGCCTGGTCAGGATGCGGCTACAGCTCATTTAAAATAAGCATTTGCTTTGCAATAGGTCTTGCATTACTGAAAGTTTGCATTATTATTTACAACGTCAATAGCTCAAACTTTCAGTAATGCGAGACCTATTGCATTGCAAATGCTTGTTTTTTATGCGAACCATATCCCCAACTGAAATTCCCTGTTTGCTTATAGATCCTTGTTTCTTTTCCATGGCTTGTTTCATCTTCTCCTTGTATGCATTGACTCTGCGCTGAACCAAGGTATAATCTACATTAGAAAATTGATTGCTCTCACCTAGATTCTTCTTCAACCACCAAGGAGCCAGTTTAGTACTAGGTTTATGTCCTCTCAAAAGCTCAAATGGGCTAACTAAGGTAACAGAATTAGGAGAGGTTCTGTATGCTAATAACATGGACTGCAACGCATTGCGCCAATTCAAAGCTCCTTTTACAGAAAGTTGAATAGCCTCTTTCACAACACGGTTAAATCGCTCAACCTGGCCATTGGCCTCGGGATGGAAAACAGCAATTTTCTTGTGCACAATGCCACACTTTTAAAAAAAACATTCAGTTTCTTTACTGACAAATTGGGGTCCATTATCAGTGACGATCTCTTCAGGAATCCCTTCTCTACAAAATACATCGTCTAAAAATTCTAAGATATTTTGTGACGTGACATCCTTAACCATCTTAACTTCTGGCCACTTTGAGTAGTAGTCGATTAAAACAATGCCAAAAGCTTCTTGTCTGGGTAGAACACCAAATGGCCCAACAATATCGAGACCAAGTTTACGCCATGGAGTAGATGGAAAGTCTACAGGGCGGGGTTCAGGACGCAAAGCTGTAGCAGATTTGTCACTATTGGCACAATCCGTGCACGCGCGAACAAAATGTTCAACACAAATGTCAATCCCGGGCCACCAAACAGATTCCCTTACGCGTCTCCTCGTGAAAGAGATGCCGAAATGACCCTCATGAGCAATTCCAACAATAATATTTCTCAATGAGTGGGGGAATTAATTTGTCACCTCTCATAACTAAACCATTCTCAACGGCCAACTCATCATGCACTTTGCAGTAACTCATCATGTCACCTGATACTTTCCTCTGCTCAGGCCAACCTTGCAAAATGTATTTTTTGACATTAATCAGCTCTACATCTTTCTCCATTTCCTGTAACCAAACATCTTCACGTAAGTTAGCTTGTTCACCACACACCAGATTTACATCATGAGAAGTAAAAGCAACCTCACACTCTTCTTCTTCTGTCAGAGCAGTTGCAGGAGAATGCAATCTAGACATGCAATCAGTATGTATGTTCACTTTACCTTGCACATATTCTATTTGGTACTGAAACAATTGCAATCTGGAGGCTAACCTTGCAAGACGGGCGGACATAGTACGTCCTCCACCCAATGCTATCATGTACACAAGGGGCTTGTGATCGGTTTTGATGGTGAACTTGGTACCCCATAAGAATGATTTAAAATGTTCTGCCCCCCAAACGCACGCTAACAACTCCCTCTCAATGACTGAGTAATGTTTCTCAGCGTCTCTCAATGCTCTGGATGCATAAGCTATAATCCATTCTTTGCCATTGTCTCTTTGTATGAGAACACCACCCAATCCAGTGTTGCTGGCGTCCACCATCACAATACACTTTTTACCAGACACAAAAGGTTTCAGACATGGGGCATTCACTATGAATTCTTTCAAATTTTGAAAAGCTGTTGACATGTCATCTGTCCAGGAAAACTTTGCATTTTTTTTTAGAAGGCACATGAAAGGATCTACTCTGGAAGTGAAATTGGGTATAAACTTAGCGTAAAATTCAATTAGCCCAAGAAAAGCTACTAATTGTTCCTTAGAAGTAGGTACAGGAGCATTGAGAATGCTCTCAACATGTTTGCGTTTGGGTTTGATGCCCATACCACTGATGGTGTGTCCTAGATACTCCACCTCCGTTGCTCTAATTTTGCACTTATCAAGACGGAGTGTGAGGCCCTTAACAGATAATGCCGCAATGACTTTTCTCAAATTTTCATCATGTTCATCATCATTCTTGCCATACACAAGTATGTCGTCCTGAAAGGCAATCGCGCCAGTTAAACCTTCAAGAGTATCTTTCATTAACCTTTGGAAAACTGACACAGCGCTGGCAAGACCAAAGGGCATTCGGCGATATCTGAAAAGGCCTTCTGGGGTAACAAAAGCTGTAAGATCTTTTGATCCTTCATCCAAAACTACTTGGTGGTACGCATTAGCCAAATCAATGCATGAAAATACCTGCGCACCTGCCAATGTGGACACCATCTCATGCAAATTGGGCAAAGGATGAGCATCAACCCAGATAGCATTATTAAGATTGCGAAGGTCTACACATAGCCTGAGCTCACCAGAAGGTTTGACCGAAATAACGATCAGAGAAACCCATGGTGATGACTCGATGGGTTCTATGATGTTTTTTTCGCATAGGTCTTTGAGCATATCTTTGAGTTTGGTCCTGTAAGTAAGAGGAACATTTCTCACTCTGTAACGAATGGGTACTGCATCATTGTGCAACTTAATGACATGTTTGAAACCTTGATATTCTCCAAGTTTCCCACTGAAGACACTTGGGAATTGTTCCTTTAATTGATGAACGAGATTAGAATTGTCCCCTTTAATAGTCTTGGTAGATTCAACGACATAAACAGGAGGATCAGCTCTGGGGTCAAGTCTAATTCCCAATTGTTCTTGGTGTGGCCATCCCAAAAGAGATTGCCCTGATTTTGCAACGTAAACTTTTCCAAAAGTGTAACGTCCTGAAAACATCAAATTAGCCCAAAAGAACCCAACTAAATCAATTTTGGGTCCGGTGTACCCTCCAGGTGTAACATCAGGAATGGATAGAACCTTATTGGGCCATTTGTCCTTAACCACATCAAAAGAGCGATGATGGTATACAATGCACACGAATCAACAAGGACTTTCAATTTGACATTATCAATAGTGATATCACAAGAAGGAAATTTGCTGACTCCTTCACTACCACAAACATTAATAACAGTATTAATGTTGTTCTCATTGCTGTCATAAGAACATTCATAGTCGCCAGTGTAGGAAAGAAGATGCTGAGGCAGGATGGTTTCTTGTAGCGTGTTTAATCAGGAGACACGTCTACCCAGTATCAAGGTCCAGTACAGAATGCACATCAAGCGTTCTCTGCCCACAACCCTCCAACCACCATTTCAAAAGATAACAGCTCGTGCATAAGACGCGAGACAGACACGAGCCATGACACGCAGTGCCATGTTCGTGTCTGTCACGCACCGCGAGAAATACAACACTGGATCCAACAGTAAGCAATTAAAATACCGCCGCACGCGGTGCCAAATACTTTCTATGAAGCATGCAAATAATTGTGCCATAAATCATCAACAATAACCATAAGCAATTAACCCAATGAAAATGTAACGACGCATGTTTTTTTTTTTTTACTTTATTTTTCATTTTGCAATAACAAAAACAATTTGTCAATGATACAGCATATAGGTGCATGCCGTTGATGTGATGGGCAACACTTGGTACAGGTGGTAGCATCAGAGGTAAAAAAGCATAATACGGGTACATAATCATTCGTAAGTATAACACAGTGAGGTGTAAGCATGGAACACACCAATGACACCCAGGCCGCTGTTTGCTGTAATCAATTCTCTTGCCTCCCATCATAATTAGGGTGGTCTTCCACATCCGACCCACTTTCCCCACTCTCAAGCGTATCAAGAGCGGAGGGCTCTCCCTCCGCCAACCCAGAAGTACACATTTCCCGGCAGATCATCAGGTCGTCTTGTAGCTTCTCGTCCCTACGGGTAAGTTTCATATGTACTTCTTCGGCTAGAGACCACTCTCGTACATCCTTAAGCCAGACCGGCACTTCTGGGCCTCTCTGACCCATCCATGTTATGGCCACCCTACGCCTAGCTAGCACAAGCATTAATTGTAGCAGTTTATATGGGAGTTTCCTTTTCTTGGGCTTCCTGACCGAGGCAAGCAGGCAACTCAAGGGTTCCGGCCTCACCTGAAGACCCGTGGCTGCACTAATCCTGCCGACCACCTCCGCCCAAAACTGCCTGACTGCCGAGCACTCCCAGGCCAAGTGTAGAAAGCCCGCTTCTCTACGCCGCATCTCGGGCATCTATCATTCCTGTCACATGAAATGCGTTTTAATGATACCGGGGTTAGGTAGGTGCAATGCAAGAAATTAAAGTGCGTCAGTTTAAATCTGGCATTACAGGAGACAGTGCGTGTGAGGGAGCCTATGTGTGCCCACTGTTTCTCTTCCAACTGGACGCCTAGATCCCTCTCCCAGGCAGCCCTGGACGGTGGCACTGGGGGAGTGGAGTCCAACGGCGCATGTACTTAACTTGCTGCTGCAGCAGCAAAGAAAGAGTACGGACGATGGTTTCCTGAACATTTAAACCTTTGGGGGTAATGTGATTGGTGCATACAAGTAGGGGCAGTCCTTCCGGGGTTATGCTGTGTAAAGTTTAATTGGCTACTGTATTTTGCTTCAGTAAACAAAGCGAAGCATAATACGAAGCCTCCGTGGACTGACATAGAATTAAGAAGACTATACCCAGACATGCCAGATATAGGTCGCATTATTTTTTAAATCTCCCACTTTCCTCTGCTAAAATGTTGGCGTGTATGTATACACCTTTATTGCAGACCTGGTTCTGGCTGGAGACTCCCTAGTCTTAGAGATGCAAGTAGTGGGAGCCAAGCTTCCTCGCACCTAATACTGCTTCCCGGTTCCAAGTGTTAGTGTGTACACTCTATAGCGCCTAGGTGGGTAGGCAAGCACAGCTAGCAGCATACATCCGCGTTTCTTTTCTACTGTGGCTTTTCTAAATGTGAACCCCTTAGAAGTGATGAGTGGGACGAGGAATGTGGGATAACGTCGGAGTAAGTGAAGGTTTCCAGAGTTTTAATGTTAACAGAAGTCTGGCCTCGAGGCGCTAGCAGAGGAAGGAGGCAAGATGGCGGCGGCTCGCCTGAGTCCTTTCTCCATGTCTACCTCGGCGGCAGTGACGTCCTGGCCCTATGTTAATCTCAGGCAGCATCGGGCTCTCGAGCCCTGGGGGCGGGGCTCTGAACTCGACGCTCAGAAGTAGTTGCCATAGAATACAAAGCAGCTTCCGGTATGACGCGTGCGGAGAACAGTGTTAGGAGGCGGGGCAAGAAGTGGGCGGGCTTCTGAGCCTTTGCTAGTTTGTGCATGGAGTTCCGCCTAGAGTGTGACGTCAGACCAGTGTAGTCTGTCATTGGCGGGGGGTACTTGTGCTTCGTGAAGGGCCTCCACTTCATTGGACGTTGCGATCACACGTCACGCGTGGGCGGGGCCAGGCCAGTGGCTGCTGAAGTTAGTGGCGGTGGAGTGTTGGCGGCTCCTGGAGCGGGTGCGGGAGTGACCGGCACCGGCGGCGGCCATGGAGGACGGGAGGGTCCCGGGGGCAGCGCTGCTGGTCCTGCTGGGTGAGTGCGGGGACCCGGGGGGCAAGTTGTGGGGAGGAGGGTGCTCCCCCCCCCCTTGAAGCACTGGAGAGGGGGGGGGGGGGAGGCGGGGTCTGAGGCAGCACTGACCTGGGGGTGGTGCCGAGCCCGCCCCCACATGGGTGCACAGAGGGGCAGTGTGTGCCAAGGTGTCTGCGGTGGAGACAGGCTGGCACCACCACAGTGTGCATGGGTGGTGCAGGGGGGACACTGCCCTCGGGGGCACGGGGTCTGCAGAAGGGCATCAGTGAGACACAGGCTGGTACCACCACAGTGTGCACGGGGGAGGTGATGCAGGGGGACACGGGGTCTGCAGAAGGGCATCGGTGAGACACTGAACCTGGCACTGCACCAGTGTGCACGAGAGCAAGCAGTGCACGGGGGGCACTGCACTCGGGGGTCACGGAGTCTGCAGAAGGGCATCAGTGAGACATTGAGGCTGGCACCACAACACTGAACGAGAGCAAGCAGTGCACGGGGGGTGATGCATGGGGCACTGCACTCGGGGGGCACGGGGTCTGCAGAAGGGCATCAGTGAGACACAGGCTGGTACCACCACAGTGTGCACGGGGAAGTGATGCAGGGGGCACGGGGTCTGCAGAAGGGCATCGGTGAGACACAGGCTGGTACCACCACAGTGTGCACGGGGGAGGTGATGCAGGGGGACACGGGGTCTGCAGAAGGGCATCGGTGAGACACTGAACCTGGCACTGCACCAGTGTGCACGAGAGCAAGCAGTGCACGGGGGGGGCACTGCACTCGGGGGTCACGGAGTCTGCAGAAGGGCATCAGTGAGACATTGAGGCTGGCACCACAACACTGAACGAGAGCAAGCAGTGCACGGGGGGTGATGCATGGGGCACTGCACTCGGGGGGCACGGGGTCTGCAGAAGGGCATCAGTGAGACACAGGCTGGTACCACCACAGTGTGCACGGGGGAAGTGATGCAGGGGGGCACGGGGTCTGCAGAAGGGCATCGGTGAGACACAGGCTGGTACCACCACAGTGTGCACGGGGGAGGTGATGCAGGGGGACACGGGGTCTGCAGAAGGGCATCGGTGAGACACTGAACCTGGCACTGCACCAGTGTGCACGAGAGCAAGCAGTGCACGGGGGGCACTGCACTCGGGGGTCACGGAGTCTGCAGAAGGGCATCAGTGAGACATTGAGGCTGGCACCACAACACTGAACGAGAGCAAGCAGTGCACGGGGGGTGATGCATGGGGCACTGCACTCGGGGGGCACGGGGTCTGCAGAAGGACATCAGTGAGACACTGAGGCTGGCACTGCACCAGTGTGCACGAGAGCAAGCAGTGCACGGGGGGGTTATGCAGGGGGGGCACTGCACTCGGGGGGGCACGGAGTCTGCAGAAGGACATCAGTGAGACACAGGCTGGCACCACCACAGTGTGCACGGGGGAGGTGATGCAGGGGGGTACGGGGTCTGCAGAAGGGCATCAGTGAGGCACTGAGGCTGGCACTGCACCAGTGTGCACGAGAGCAAGCACTGTACGGGGTGTGATGCAGGGGGGGAGGCACGGGGTCTGCAGAAGGGCATCAGTGAGACACAGGCTTGCACCTCCACAGTGTGCACGGGAGAATGCGCTGCAGGGGGGCACTGCACTCCGAGGACACTGCCTTCTGTAGAATGGGCTGTGCAGAGGATGGGGCTAGATCTGCCCAGTGGGTCCATGCACAGGGGAGGGCAGTGCACTCAGTAGGCAGAGGCGTGTGCTCTGGGCAGGGTGGAAGGGGCATCCAAAAGCCGGGTAGTAAAGTATTCTGAGATCGTCAAGTGCCCTGAAGGGGATGTGTGGCGCTATATGACACTCCCATGTGATATTGAAGTGCATGGTGTTTGGGCCCCGCGGGGAGTTGGAGGGGCTCTCATTTGGAATAAACGCTGCTTGAAGATGTTATGTTATGTTATTATAACTTCTATAGCGCACGATTACCCGGAGGTGTCTTGGCGCTGACTAAACCAACTCTGCCGCTCCTGTGTTTCTTAATTCTGGAAAAGCCACGTCTTTAACCTTTTCCTAAAAACGCCCAAAGAGTTGGCGGTTCTGATTTCCTTTGGTAGAGTGTTCCAAATTTGAGCCGTGCCATATGCTATGCTGTTCGAATCCTGGGAACTACCATCAGCCCAACATTAGAAGACCTCAGTAGTCTGCCTGGGTTATACCATAAGTATAGGCTTTTCAATGAAGCCGGTCCTATATTATTCAGGGCTTTGTATGCTAAGCAAAGTGCTTTGAACCTAATTCGTTTTATCACTGGCAACCAGTGGAGTCTTCTGATTTCTTCCTTAACCGATACATATTTAGGTATATTCAGTAGGAGCCTAACTGCCGCATTTTGCACCATCTGAAGTCTTTTTAAAAATTGTTTTTGTAGTTCAAGGTAGAGGCCGTTGCAATAATCCAGCTTCGACAGCACCATAGTGGTGACCACTGTTCTCCTTGATTCCGGCGGAATAAAGGGAGAACCTTCTTTAGTTTTTTATCAAATAGAAAGATGCTGAAACTGTTGCATTCGTTTGTTGAGAGAAGGTTAATTTACTATCGATCAGCACCCCTAGGTTTTTGGCTTTTCCCACTGGTATTGGTATTTCTCCAATTTCTGTTGGCCACCAGTGAAGATGCTTAGGTGATTGCGCTCTGGGATGTGTGGGTCCAGTCAGAGGCTCATATGTCATAGAAAAGGTCACTGGTGTGCTTTACACTTTCTTGTTTGATCCAAACTTCAATGAGTAGTTAGTTATTTATGTGGCAAGCACGTTTATTACAATCTTTAATAAATAAGCTTCCAGTGTATGTTTTCGTTATGCAGAAGATGGACACTGAACTGTGACATGCAAGATGTTCTTCAGAACACAACCTAAGGCTGTATTTGTTGCTCTGACTTGAATATTGTGTAAAAGTGTCTGCTAGAGGGTCTGTGCACCAAGATCCCATAGAACATGGGTACTCGCAAACATTTTCCCAGGGGCCACAACGTACTGTCTGTGGTGTGATAGAGGGCTGCAATGATGCCAGCAGCGTGGTGGTAGTGGGTCTGAGTGGGCCCAGGGTTGTGTAAGGAGGTCTAAAAATATGTTAAATGGGCAAGCATTTATTTGTAGGTTAATAAATGCTTGCCTGTTTAAAAAAAAATTCTGAATATTAGTGCTCAGCAGCTAGACAGCTGCTCGTGCTGCTGTTCACCAGGGGGGCCGCATGTAAAGGTCAAGGGGGCCGCACTTTGGGTATCACTGCCATAGGATGTAGGGGTCCTAAATCTTCAGCACGTAGGGATCAGTAAATGGTGTATTAACACATCCATTAAGACCCGCACACCCCACAACCATGCTCCAATTTAGCAACACTACAACGGAGTAACCAACCTCCATCCACTTCCCAGCTGCCCCTCCGATCACTTGTTGACCGTATCTCTGCCTTTGACACTATGCAGTGCTCCACCACATTTTGATTGGGTTTGCAATGTACATTTATCACACACGTGCTATGTAAAGTGTGGCTCCTTGCGCCACGCCTGTGGATTGTGCTCTGAGCAGGCTGTGCACTGCGTTGCAACAGCACCAGTCAATGCATTGAAAGCTTCCTCAGTCCCATTACTCTGAGCTGACTGCGCATTGTAAGCGTACACAGTCCGGTACTCCTTGCAGTGCGTGTACGGCAGCGCCACTCACTGCATTATAAGCATACACAGCCCTTGTACTCTGTGCAGGGTGTGCAGTGCATATACAACAACCACTGTCACTGCATTGTAAGCATACACAGTCCCTGTAGTCTGTGCACTGCATTGTAAGCATAGTCTGTCCACTGTGCAGTGCATTGTAAATCTATACAGCCCCTGTACTTTGTGTAGGCTGTGCTTTGTAAACGTACACACCCCCTGTACTCTGTGTAGTGCATTGTAAGCGTGCACTACCCCAGTACTTCTGTGCAGTGCATTGTAAACGTACACATCCCTGTACTTCTGTGCAGTGCATTGTAAATGTACACAGCCCCTGTACTTCTGTGCAGGTCGAGCAGAGCGTTTGCAGCAGCCCCAGTCACTGCATCGTAGGCGTACACAGCCCTTGTAGTCTGTGCACTGCATTGAATGCATACTCGGCACAGGGGACTCCACTTGTTTCTGTAATAAGAGCTATTCACTGTCAATGAAAATCATCCCGAGATACTAATATTGGTAATGTAATAGTGACCACCCCATCCCGACAATTGCCGACTGTGATCACATCAGTGCACTAGGCAGGGTTTCGAGCAGAAATGTAAAAAAGGCTTTGAAAATTTGAATTGAAATATTACATTGGTAATGCATAAAAGCCATAGCTACAATCACCCTGGCACAAAGATAAGAATGAGTAATAAATCTCTTCCTAAAATCTTTGCGTCGCTCCTAGCCAGACGCCTTTCACCCCTAGTGAAATCATTGGTACACCCTGATCAGAACGGTTTTCTTCCCACGCGTTGCACTTCTCTTAATATACGCAGGCTTTTTAGAGTGCAACAGTCCGCAACGCATAGCTGGCCCCGATCAGGCTGCCTAGTATTGGACTTGGAGAAAGCCTTTGATTCCTTGGAATGGCCTTATCTGGCATCTGTGCTAGGCAAATACGACTTAGAGGAACACTTTTTAAACGTGGTTCATTTATTGTATCAACGTCCCACTGTCCGGGTCCGTACTGGCAGGTTAGTTTCGGACAGCATCAGAGTGAAACGGGGGACACGCCAGGGCTGTCCATTATCCCCGCTATTGTTCTCTTTAGCCATGGAACCTTTAGCCATGTTGCTCCGGAAAGACGGTGAGGAGTGGGGGATACGGTTGGGAGATGGGCTACATGCTGTTTCCCTGTATGCTGACGATCTGCTGTTATATCTCCGAGATGTCACTGCAATACCGGCATCTATTGCGGATATACTCGCAACCTTTGAGGAAAATTCGGGGCTCCGGGTCAACTGGGCCAAGTCGGGGATTTACTTATTTAATGCAGACACAGTTGAGGAAGATGTGTTCCTAAATGGCGTGCCCCTCACGTGGTATCCCACCACATTCAGATATCTTGGCATCTTCATATATCGATCGCCCGATGACTTATCAGAGGGTAACTTGGTGAGAGCAATTTCGGCTATACGGGCTCAAATGCAGTTTTGGAAAATACTTCCGTTAAACGTAATGAGCCGTGTCACCTTGCTCAAAATGATCGTACTCCCCAAACTGCTGTATTATTTCTTGAACCTTCCAATTTATATTCCACCCAAGACTTTCAGAGAACTGGAACGGCTATTCCGAGAGTTAATATGGAACAAGGGGAGACCGCGAGTTGCTCTGTGGAAACTGTATGCTCCCATTAGTAAGGGCGGGCTGGCTGTCCCTAATATGGAGTTGTATTACCTAGCTGCCCAGCTCCAATGGGCGACGAAATGGCTAGACGGCAGGTGTCTGGAAGACACGGCGACTATGCACCCGCCCTGGACCCACTCTCAAATATGTCATTTGTTCCATCCCGTCGCCAAGCTCCTGCGACCACCACAATTACATTTAGGATTAGCTCATAAGTGCTATAAAAGAAGTTTATATCTTACTCGCACAACACTTCCATATGCCCCGATTTTGCCATTGTTGGGGACACCACAGGGTACACTAGGCACATCGGAGACCTGGCATGCGGCGGATCAGACACCTTAGGCGATTTATACAGAGACGGCGCATTATTAGCATTCGACACGCTGGTTGAAGACGTGGAGTTGCCAGCGGGACAATTCCTCTTACACACTTCTATCTTGAAGGCACTGACGGCCGCCTGGGGGAATCTGACTACTGAGCCACCGACGCACCTCTTACTACAATATTTACATATCATGGGGGCGGGATCACACGTAGTACACTGGCTGGTGGATGCACTGCTTATACGTTGAAGCCGCTGCAGCGTCTCCGAGTAAGATGGGAGACAGACAGAGGCCGGCCCTGGACAGATAAGGAATGGGATGTCATAATAGCGGGTGCCAGAAACATACCAAGGAACTCTAGGTTCAAACTTATACAAACATATATCATACAGAGGGCATATCTCTTGCCTGACATGATAAATAGATATTTCCATACTGCCGCCTCTGCTTGCCCACGCTGCCAGCATCCTGACGCTGACCTACTCCATGTGCTGTGGGCCTGTGCATCCCTTCAACAGTACTGGCAGGAGGTAGTCGCAGTTCTAGCTTCATGCACAGGCACGCCGTTACCATTGTCATGGGAAGTCTGCATACTAGAGCTTTATGCCAGGTCCAAAAAGAATAAGGTCACCTCGAGGTTCCAAGATTTAGGTCTAATCACAGCAAAACGCTTAATAACCAAGAAATGGAAAAATGCGAATCCTCCGGAGATACTTAGTTGGAGGCGTTCCCTCACAATATGGGCACAGGCGGAAAGCACAGCGCTGCACAGAGAGGAAACAGCGGGGCTCCGCAACTTTCCCATTGCGCAAAGCTGGGATGCCTTACTCATTGTCTTACAGGCAAGCCATGCACCGGAAGCAAATAATTCCCAAACTACTGACTCGAGTTAGGCAAACTAATTCTTCATTATTCAGTTTAGCGCCACAGGTACGCTTCGCCATACATGGAGCAGCACACTATTGCACCCCTAGACCATTGTGGATGATCACTCACACCCCTTCCGTTTTCAGAAGCAGAGGTCCTCTTCGCTAGTTGAATATTACGCCTCGATATGCGCCCTGCTCCAATCCTCGATGAGATATACTGTTCAAGCGGCTAAATGCCGATGATGCAACTTTGTACCCCTTGATTCTGTTTGCAGTTTTATAGATGGCAGGCATGTTTCCTTTTGTTAATTATAAGTTTCAGTTAAGATTGTGTATTTTAGGAAAAATATGTCTTATTGGTACTCTCCAGTGTCCACTACCTGCATCCTATCATCATGTCAAGCCTATCTTTCCCCTTGCAGTGAATTGATGAATAGGCCTGATAGGCAAGATCCACACGTATATGATGTATAATAATAAGATCCCGCCGCAACAGTCCAGTTCGGCTGTGTAGTACGTAGGTTGCAGACAGCGATGACTGCGACTTGTATTACATAATGTAGCAAAAATGTGGGCAATGGCACGCAGAAACACCGGAACATGTACTCGCAAGAAGCAATATTCTGTAATTGAGAATAGCGAACCGATGTCATTTATACGCTGTTTTGCTGGGAAAAGTTATTTTATGTATGTGTTCTATACTTATGCTCTAAACATCTGAGTATCTTGTATAAAATTGTGATGTCATGTTACAAAAACAGAAAATACCAATAAAGATATTTAAACAAAAAATGAGTAATAAATCTCTTCAACTCAAATAATACCTTTAAATAAGTTTTGAATTAAGGCAATTTTTCTCCGAACATCAGCGAATCGGTTCTGAAAATGCACACATTCTAGGCTTGAATAAATGTATGTTCAGTTGACTGCTGGTTGGAGTTGCACAGGCGATGGGGAGCTTTTCTGTTGTTGTGTTGGTCCAGTTTGTGTGAGGGGAGTTACAGTAGGGAGACTCACAGGAAGGCTGTCTCTGCCTTTACACTGATATTAAACACCAGGTAAGGTTGATACTGCACGGTGGAAGATCCAGAGATACAGTTAATGTTATACGTTAATCCCTTCTCAGAGTCTTTATTAGTTCCTCAATTCGGGTTTATTGTAAGAGTAAGTGAAAAACAAACGAGAGAGCAAGGACCAAGCAATGGGACCGTCCCTGTCCCTGGGTACTTATTTCATAAACAACGAGGACGAACCCAATACAGACGACTCTGTGGCACTTATAGTTCTGGGCACCACAATGGTTTGTAAGAAGAACCCTCACCCACCAACCTAGTTGGTGGCATGCTTCATCGTCGGGTTCCCAGCTGGGTAGCCGAATGCTACCCAGCTGTCCTACAACGCCCGATTACAGCGGAGCGGGATTTTAACAATTGGTCTTCATTATCCAGCAGGATAATGAAGACCAATTGTTAATCTTCATGTTTATCCTTACCTTTGTTTTTAATATATCCTGGGTGTGAGAAGTTGGCCTGGTATATGCTGTTCACTAATTAAAGTGGACACCTTGCACCAGAACAATTCGACTCTTATGGTAGATAGGTTTAAGACAACCTTTATAGAAAGCTATCCTAGTGGTAGCTGTGGAGAGCAGCCTTCAGGCTAAGTCTTGAAGGAATGTAAAGCAGCTTGTTTTACCACACAATCTCTTGAATCACCAAATGAAAAGACACCACACAGGTGTATATATATCAAATATATATGTATTTATTTATTAATAAACACTCTCTACTAATCTCTTTATGAGATTAGAAGTCAAGACCATATGTACAAGTCAAATGTTATCAAAATAAATTTAGCACAATCGAATATTACAATCTTAGTTTGGCTAGACCTAGGTCTAGGGCATCTAGAATCGAGGGACCCCCAAGAACCACCCCAGGTAGTTGTAGGAGACCCACAGGGGACGGACACGGTGTCCTGGCACCGGTGCGAGTCCTGTGCGAGTCTATGCGCTCAGACGCGATTGGGATTTCAATGTTAAAGGTCCCTTGCGTGTTCGAGGCGAACACACCGATCGGACCTTGTACGAGTCGAAGGACGCGGTTACAGATAGAGTTGCAAGGGAGATGGACGCGCTGTGTCTAACACAGACGCGAACCTTGTGTGAGTCAGTGCAATGGAGATCTCAATGTTACAGGCCCCTTGTGTTCGAGGCGAACACCGATCGGACTCAGTACGAGTCGAAGGACACAGTCCTGGATAGTGTTACAAAGGAGATGGACGCGGTGTGTCTAACACAGACGCGAACCCTGTACTGAGTCAGCGCAATTGTCGCACTTAGAAAAGGAGAGTTTTAGGACACTTCTAGGAAGCTACAAGCAAGTCACTTACAGGGTAAGTAGTTCTAGGGCCCACACCCACAGGAGCACCGTAGTGCTGAAGTTACCTCACCCAGGGGAGCCGGGTGCATAGGTGTTCTTTGGTGTCGGGTCACGGCGTCGTTTTCAATGGGAGCCAGTGAAGACTTGCTGCTTGCGGCGACAGGAGAAGTGTCCGGAGGAATCCAAGCCTGGATTCAGAAGATGGAAGACCTGAAAGCAGAGGGGACAGTGTTCAAAGTCACTTGGCAGTGACTCGGGGCAAGGAAGATGGATGCCCCCGTCGTCGCAAGATTCAGGTCGTTCGCGGGTGCCTTGACTCTTCAGCCACGAGGTCCAGGAGGCGTCGACGGCGACCAGGAGCTGGATTCGGTGTGTCCCACGATGTCTGCAGCTTACTGCGGTGTCGGCGACTCGATTGGAGCCAACAAGCCTTGGTAACAGCAAGTCTCGGGGAAAGTGTGAAGAGGCAATGGCGCAGACCAGCAAGGTCTGGGGGACTCACCCAGCGAGGGTAAGTCAGGGCAGGCCTGGAGCAACCAGGGGAGCCCTTTGGTTTCTTTAGAAAGTCTTCTGGGGACCCACAAGCCGGCTGGCAAGGGATCGCGAAGACGCCTCGGGAGGATTCGCTCACAGGGGCCCACGGTCACTCGGGACGTGGTAGGCCTCTGATCTTCGGAGGGATTCCTGCTGGAGGCTAGGACCACACGTGGTCCAAAGCACAAGTTCATGGAACGTTGTGAAGGGGTTGCACTCGACAATAGTGCACGGTACCCAGGGGTCGCGGTTCCTCGTTACTCTTGGGGTCCACTGGCCTCAGCTTCGCTGGGGGCTCACGATGGCCTTTGAGAAGTCAGGAAATCCACTTCTTGGGCTGCAGGGACTTCGGACTCCGGCGGGAGCGGCGTAGTTTGCGACCGTCGTTTGTAGTTTTTGGTGCCTGCCAAGCAGGAGTCACTCCTTGACTCCAAGGGAGATTCTTCAGTCTTCCAAAGGTAGTGGAACGTCGAAGGTCCGGGATTCTTCTTCAGAGCGTCGTCCAGGGAAATCTAGGTTGCAATGCACAGGTTCCCCTCTTATACTAAAAGAAAGGGAGGGACTAGCTCTATGACCCTACCTATGGGAGGGTCAGGGAGTGGGCGGCTACACCCGTTTCCCTTTGTCCAGTTTCGCGCCAGAGCAGGGGCAGGTAGCCCCTGAGCCGGTTTGAACTGGGGTATGCACAGAGGAGCCTTCTGCTCCCCCAGTGCAGGACTTCAAAGGACTCTAAGAGTGCACCCACCCAGCCCCAATACACTAAACCCTGTCTGGGAGGTGGTCACACCCCCTTGGGACAGGATATCTATTGTTGGGCTTCCTCCACTGCGAGTGTTGGTCATCAGCAGGAGGGCAGCCCAGTGTCTGTGACTGGTGGCATCCATTTTGTGATGCCAGGGCTCTGCAGGATTCTACCGCGTTTCCACAGTAGGTACATGTCTATCCCTCTAGAAGGGTGGAATGCTACCCCCGCCGCCAGGACTGGCGGGGGGTAGTATTCCAAGATGTTTGACACCAAACACGACATGTTTTGATGCAGCCATTCCAAAGTTAGCATTTTACCGCGAGGATATAATGCACTTAAAAGTATATGGTTTACCCGCATCCACAAACAGCCCCAGAGAATGGACTCTGAGAGCTGCAGAGGGGCCCTGCTCAGGCAGAGGCACCCCTCACACGGAAACTAAGCACCCTGCCCTCAGGATTGATAGGGCCTGCTTTAGGGGTGACTGATAAGTCTCAATGTGTGTGTAGGAGAGATATAGGGAACCTATATCTCAGTGAGGAGTGCTAGCACCACCTCACCCAGGCTGCAGTAGCAGGCCTGTGGTGTCAGATTTAGTCTGCTTCCCAGGGGTGGCATAATACATGCTTCAGCCCCTGGTAGGCCTGTGAAGTACCTATGCCCTTGGTACCTAAGGTACCATATACTAGGGACTCATAAGGTACCACAATATCCAATCACTAGTGCACCTAGAGTGCACTCCAAGTCATTTAAAGAGAAAGCAGATAGGCTGGGGACCTGAATAGCCGGTTCCCAGCCAAACTAAGTCAAAAACCAACAAAACACCAGGAAAAAAGTGGGGGCAACCATGTAGTCAGATTCCACCTTCCTACATACCTATGGGAGGGTCAGGGGGTCCCTCAATTCTAGATGCCCTAGACCTAGGTCTAGTCAAACTAAGATTGTGATATTCGATTGTGCTAAACTTATTTTGATAACATTTGACTTGTACATATGGTCTTGACTTCTAATCTCATAAAGAGATTAGTAGAGAGTGTTTATTAATAAATACATATATATTTGATATATATACCTGTGTGGTGTCTTCATTTGGTGATTCAAGAGATTGTGTGGTAAAACAAGCTGCTTTACATTCCTTCAAGACTTAGCCTGAAGGCTGCTCTCCACAGCTACCACTAGGATAGCTTTCTATAAAGGTTGTCTTAAACCTATCTACCATAAGAGTCGAATTGTTCTGGTGCAAGGTGTCCACTTTAATTAGTGAACAGCATATACCAGGCCAACTTCTCACACTGGGCCGCTGGGAATAAAAAGATTGGTCAGTAAGGAATCCCAGGGATATTTTTAATCTCACCACTCCACCTCACACTACCACAAAATCCTGCTCCGCTGTAATCAGGCGTTGTTGCACAACTGGGTAGCATTCGGCTACCCAGCTGGGAACCCGATGATGAAGCATGCCACCAACTAGGTTGGTGCGTGAGGGTTCTTCTTACAAACCATTGTGGTGCCCAGCACTATAAGTGCCACAGAGTCGTCTGTATTGGGTTTGTCCTCGTTGTTTATAAAAATTATTGTCAAAGTATACATCTGTACTGGAGTTTTGTCAGTCCGCACCACTTCCAAGTGTCGTCTGGCTACTTCATCCTTCATGAAGGACTTTAGGATGTTAGTAGCAGCTGAGGGACACTGTAGAAGGTCTTTGAATTGATTCATGGTCACACCAGCCATCAGCGATGTAAGCCCAAGGTCAGGTCTTTGGTTCTGTGGGGTAGATCCTAGGGCGAGTAGACGTGCGATGATGCTCTAATAAAGGTATTCATGCTGTCTTATGCTGTTAGATTTCCCAAGTAGGCGACGATAGTTAAAGCTAATGAAATCTAGTTCTTACCTGTCACTAAACTAGGACCCATCGACCTCCATCTTTAGGATGTAGGTGTCCCATGTAGGGGCCCCAGTTAAGGTTTTAATCTACAACGATGCCAAGGTGACTGTAGTTGTGTGTGCTCCATCTTGGTTGTGCTTGTAACCCAGTTAAAGTGTGGCTTTTTACAGCAAGTGGTACATTTTCCATTTATTCCATTCATAGAGCGCATGGTGACCCGGACACATCCCAGCGCTGGATGAGAGGTATCACCACTACAGTACAAAGAGGAACCGACAAAACACAAATCTATTTAAAAATCAAGGTTTTGATCACTTTCCTGAAGCATAGTTCATTTCCTATAGGTCAGATGGGCAGAGGAAGGGAGTCCCAGAGCTTTGCAACATTAAAACTAAAGGATCTACCACCCCTTCTAGCTCTAAATTGGTTTGTGTAGTAGGGAGGATGACGTAGGCGCTAGGAAAGGTATCGGTACATTGGTCTGTGTAGCAGTGAGGATGACACAGCCATCAGCGTAGACTAGAAAAGGTATCAGTACATTGATCTGTGTAGTAGTAAGGATGACGCAGCCACCTGCGTATGCTAGAAAAGGTATTGGTACATTGGTCTGAGTAGCAGTGAGGATGACGCAGCCACCTGCGTATGCTAGAAAAGGTATCGGTACATTGGTCTGTGTAGCAGTGAGGATGACGCAGCCACCTGCATATGCTAGAAAAGGTATTGGTACATTGGTCTGTGTAGCAGTGAGGATGACGCAGCCACCTGCGTATGCTAGAAAAGGTATCGGTACATTGGTCTGTGTAGCAGTGAGGATGACGCAGCCACCTGCGTATGCTAGAAAAGGTATCGGTACATTGGTCTGTGTAGCAGTAAGGATGACGCAGCCATCTGCGTAGCTAGAAAAGGTATCGGTACGTTGGTCTGTGTAGCAGTGAGGATGACGCAGCCACCTGCATATGCTAGAAAAGGTATTGGTACATTGGTCTGTGTAGCAGTGAGGATGACGCAGCCACCTGCGTATGCTAGAAAAGGTATCGGTACATTGGTCTGTGTAGCAGTGAGGATGACGCAGCCACCTGCGTATGCTAGAAAAGGTATCGGTACATTGGTCTGTGTAGCAGTAAGGATGACGCAGCCATCTGCGTAGCTAGAAAAGGTATCGGTACGTTGGTCTGTGTAGCAGTGAGGATGACGCAGACACTTGCGTGTGCTAGAAAAGGTATCTGTATATTGGTCTGTGTAGCCTTGAGGATGATGCAGCCACCTGTGTATGCTAGAAAAGGTATCGGTACATTGGTCTGTGTTGTAGTGAGGATGACGCAGCCACCTGCATTGCTAGGAAAGGTATCGGTACATTGGTCTGTGTAGCAGTGAGGATGACGCAGCCACCTGCGTGTGCTAGAAAAGGTATCGGTACATTGGTCTGTGTAGCAGTGAGGATGACGCAGCCACCTGCATATGCTAGAAAAGGTATTGGTACATTGGTCTGTGTAGCAGTGAGGATGACGCAGCCACCTGCGTATGCTAGAAAAGGTATCGGTACATTGGTCTGTGTAGCAGTGAGGATGACGCAGCCACCTGCGTATGCTAGAAAAGGTATCGGTACATTGGTCTGTGTAGCAGTAAGGATGACGCAGCCATCTGCGTAGCTAGAAAAGGTATCGGTACGTTGGTCTGTGTAGCAGTGAGGATGACGCAGACACTTGCGTGTGCTAGAAAAGGTATCTGTATATTGGTCTGTGTAGCCTTGAGGATGATGCAGCCACCTATGTATGCTAGAAAAGGTATCGGTACATTGGTCTGTGTTGTAGTGAGGATGACGCAGCCACCTGCATTGCTAGGAAAGGTATCGGTACATTGGTCTGTGTAGCAGTGAGGATGACGCAGCCACCTGCGTACGCTAGAAAAGGTATCAGTACATTGGTCTGTGTAGTAGTGAGGATGACGCAGCCATCAGTACATTGGTCTGTGTAGCAGTGAAGATGACACAGCCACCTGCGTACGCTAGAAAAGGTATTGGTACATTGGTTTGTGTAGCAGTGAGGATGACACCGCTATCTGTGTAGCTAGGAAAGGTATCGGTACATTGGTCTGTGTAGCAGTGAGGATGACAGCCATCTGCGTAGCTAGAAAAGGTATCAGTACGTTGGTCTGTGTAGCAGTGAGGATGACGCAGCCATCTGCGTAGCTAGAAAAGGTATCGGTACATTGGTCTGTGTAGTAGTGAGGATGACGCAGCCATCTGCATTGCTAGGAAAGGTATCGGTACATTGGTCTGTGTAGCAGTGAGGATGACGCAGCCATCGGTACATTGGTCTGTGTAGCAGGAAGGATGACGCAGCCATCTGCGTAGCTAGAAAAGGTATTGGTACATTGGTCTGTGTAGCAGTGAGGATGACGCAGCCACCTGCGTATGCTAGAAAAGGTATTGGTACATTGGTCTGTGTAGCAGTGAGGATGACGCAGCCACCTGCGTGTGCTAGAAAAGGTATCAGTACGTTGGTCTGTGTAGCAGTAAGGATGACGCAGCCATCTGCGTAGCTAGAAAAGGTATCGGTACATTGGTCTGTGTTGTAGTGAGGATGACGCAGCCACCTGCATTGCTAGGAAAGGTATCGGTACATTGGTCTGTGTAGCAGTGAGGATGACGCAGCCACCTGCGTATGCTAGAAAAGGTATCGGTACATTGGTCTGTGTAGCAGTGAGGATGATGCAGCCACCTGCGTATGCTAGAAAAGGTATCAGTACATTGGTCTGTGTAGCAGTGAGGATGACGCAGCCATCAGTACATTGGTCTGTGTAGCAGTGAGGATGACACAGCTATCTGCGTAGCTAGGAAATGTATCGGTACATTGGTCTGTGTAGCAGTGAGGATGACGCAGCTATGTGTTTAGCTAGGAAAGGTATCGGTACATTGGTCTGTGTAGCCGTGAGGATGACGCAGCCACCTGTGTATGCTAGAAAGGGTATCGGTACATTGGTCTGTGTAGCAGTGAGGATGACGCAGCCACCTGTGTATGCTAGAAAAGGTAACGGTACATTGGTCTGTGTAGCAGTGAGGATGACGCAGCCACCTGTGTATGCTAGAAAAGGTATCGGTACATTGGTCTGTGTAGCAGTGAGGATGACGCAGCCATCAGTACATTGGTCTGTGTAGCAGTGAGGATGACACCGCTATCTGCGTAGCTAGGAAAGGTATCGGTACATTGGTCTGTGTAGCAGTGAGGATGACCCAGCCATCAGTACATTGGTCTGTGTAGCAGTGAGGATGACGCAGCCACCTGCATTGCTAGGAAAGGTATCGGTACATTGGTCTGTGTAGCAGTGAGGATGACGCAGCCATCGGTACATTGGTCTGTGTAGCAGTAAGGATGACGCAACCATCTGCGTAGCTAGAAAAGGTATCGGTACATTGGTCTGTGTAGCAGTGAGGATGACGCAGCCACCTGCGTATGCTAGAAAAGGTATCGGTACATTGGTCTGTGTAGCAGTGAGGATGACGCAGCCACCTGCGTAGCTAGGAAAGGTATCGGTACATTGGTCTGTGTAGCAGTGAGGATGACGCAGCCACCTGCGTATGCTAGAAAAGGTATTGGTACATTGGTCTGTGTAGCAGTAAGGATGACGCAGCTATGTGTTTAGCTAGGAAAGGTATCAGTACATTGGTCTGTGTAGCCGTGAGGATGACGCAGCCATCGGTACATTGGTCTGTGTAGCAGTGAGGATGACGCAGCCACCTGCGTAGCTAGGAAAGGTATTGGCACATTGGTCTGTGAAGTAGAGAGGGTGAGAAGGCCATCTGCTTACGTTAGGAACCCATCGGTGCAGTGTACACAAACCCAGCAGTCTGTGCAGAACCCATTAGTGCAGTGTGCACAACCCCAGCAGCCCTTGCAGAGCCCATCGGTGCAGTGTGCACAATCCCAGCAGCCCTTGCAGAGCCCATCGGTGCTATCTGTGCAGTGTGCACAACCCCAGCAGCCCTTGCAGAGCCCATCGGTGCAGTGTGCACAACCCCAGCAGCCCTTGCAGAGCCCATCGGTGCAGTGTGCACAACCCCAGCAGCCCTTGCAGAGCCCATCGGTGCAGTGTGCACAACCCCAGCAGCCCTTGCAGAGCCCATTGGTGCAGTGTGCACAACCCCAGCAGCCCTTGCAGAGCCCATCGGTGCAGTGTGCCCGACCCCAGCAGCCCTTGGCTGAGCCCATCGGGTGCAGTGCGCCCAGCCCTTGGCTGAGCCCATCGGGTGCAGTGCGCCCAGCCCTTGGCTGAGCCCATCGGGTGCAGTGCGCCCAGCCCTTGGCTGAGCCCATCGGGTGCAGTGCGCCCAGCCCTTGGCTGAGCCCATCGGGTGCAGTGCGCCCAGCCCTTGGCTGAGCCCATCGGGTGCAGTGCGCCCAGCCCTTGGCTGAGCCCATCGGGTGCAGTGCGCCCAGCCCTTGGCTGAGCCCATCGGGTGCAGTGCGCCCAGCCCTTGGCTGAGCCCATCGGGTGCAGTGCGCCCAGCCCTTGGCTGAGCCCATCGGGTGCAGTGCGCCCAGCCCTTGGCTGAGCCCATCGGGTGCAGTGCGCCCAGCCCTTGGCTGAGCCCATCGGGTGCAGTGCGCCCAGCCCTTGGCTGAGCCCATCGGGTGCAGTGCTGACCCAGCCCCCGGCTGAGCCCATCGGGTGCAGTGCTGACCCAGCCCCGGGCTGAGCCCATCGGGTGCAGTGCTGACCCAGCCCCGGGCTGAGCCCCTTGGGTGCCGTGCTGCGCCCAGCCCCGGCTGAGCCCCTTGGGTGCCGTGCTGCGCCCAGCCCCGGCTGAGCCCCTTGGGTGCCGTGCTGCGCCCAGCCCCCGGCTGAGCCCCTTGGGTGCCGTGCTGCGCCCAGCCCCGGCTGAGCCCCTTGGGTGCCGTGCTGCGCCCAGCCCCGGCTGAGCCACTTGGGTGCCGTGCTGCGCCCAGCCCCGGCTGAGCCCCTTGGGTGCCGTGCTGCGCCCAGCCCCTGGCTGAGCCCTTTAGCGCAGTGCGCCCAGCCCCTGGCTGAGCCCCTTGTGTGCCCAGCCCCCGGCTGAGCCCCTTGGGTGCCGTGCTGCGCACAGCCCCCGGCTGAGCCCCTTGGGTGCCGTGCTGCGCCCAGCCCCCGGCTGAGCCCCTTGGGTGCCGTGCTGCGCCCAGCCCCTGGCTGAGCCCTTTAGCGCAGTGCGCCCAGCCCCCGGCTGAGCCCCTTGTGTGCCCAGCCCCCGGCTGAGCCCCTTGTGTGCCCAGCCCCCGGCTGAGCCCCTTGGGTGCCGTGCGCCCAGCCCTTGGCTGAGCCCATCGGGTGCAGTGCTGACCCAGCCCCCGGCTGAGCCCATCGGGTGCAGTGCTGACCCAGCCCCGGGCTGAGCCCATCGGGTGCAGTGCTGACCCAGCCCCGGGCTGAGCCCATCGGGTGCAGTGCTGACCCAGCCCCGGGCTGAGCCCCTTGGGTGCCGTGCTGCGCCCAGCCCCCGGCTGAGCCCCTTGGGTGCCGTGCTGCGCCCAGCCCCCGGCTGAGCCCCTTGGGTGCCGTGCTGCGCCCAGCCCCCGGCTGAGCCCCTTGGGTGCCGTGCTGCGCCCAGCCCCTGGCTGAGCCCCTTGGGTGCCGTGCTGCGCCCAGCCCCCGGCTGAGCCCCTTGGGTGCCGTGCTGCGCCCAGCCCCCGGCTGAGCCCCTTGGGTGCCGTGCTGCGCCCAGCCCCTGGCTGAGCCCTTTAGCGCAGTGCGCCCAGCCCCTGGCTGAGCCCCTTGTGTGCCCAGCCCCCGGCTGAGCCCCTTGGGTGCCGTGCTGCGCACAGCCCCGGCTGAGCCCCTTGGGTGCCGTGCTGCGCCCAGCCCCGGCTGAGCCCCTTGGGTGCCGTGCTGCGCCCAGCCCCTGGCTGAGCCCTTTAGCGCAGTGCGCCCAGCCCCCGGCTGAGCCCCTTGTGTGCCCAGCCCCGGCTGAGCCCCTTGGGTGCCGTGCTGCGCCCAGCCCCCGGCTGAGCCCCTTGGGTGCCGTGCTGCGCCCAGCCCCGGCTGAGCCCCTTGGGTGCCGTGCTGCGCCCAGCCCCGGCTGAGCCCCTTGGGTGCCGTGCTGCGCCCAGCCCCTGGCTGAGCCCTTTAGCGCAGTGCGCCCAGCCCCGGCTGAGCCCCTTGTGTGCCCAGCCCCGGCTGAGCCCCTTGGGTGCCGTGCTGCGCACAGCCCCTGGCTGAGCCCTTTAGCGCAGTGCGCCCAGCCCCCGGCTGAGCCCCTTGTGTGCCCAGCCCCCGGCTGAGCCCCTTGGGTGCCGTGCTGCGCCCAGCCCCCGGCTGAGCCCCTTGGGTGCCGTGCTGCGCCCAGCCCCCGGCTGAGCCCCTTGGGTGCCGTGCTGCGCCCAGCCCCCGGCTGAGCCCCTTGTGTGCCCAGCCCCCGGCAGTCGGTGCAGAGTCCCTCATTGCAGGACTCACCCCCTTGGGCTCACCTTGGCCCTCCGTCAGGCCCCGGGAAGGCCCGAGCTCTGGGCACCCCGTCGTCGCCCAGCCCTGGTGCTGTACACCCCTGGCTCCATTTCCCGCCCATGGTCCATGCTGGAGGCTGCTGCCTGCTCCCGGGGTCCAGTAAAACCAATTTCCGTGAAAGTTCCCTGTGTGTGGTGTGCGCTCCGTGGTTACATGCGCCCCCTCAAGCACATTTCATGTCCTGGTGCTACATTTCTTCCACATGTTTGTGGAGGCAGCTCCTGGGCAGCGCCTGCTGCTGGGTTAGGTTTCTTTTATAGTGAGGTGCTGAGACCTCGATGGCTTCTAGGAGCTATTAGTTGTAGTCTGCGCTGCTTGTGGCAGGGCAGTCTGTCTTGTTAATAATGACAGTAGTCTGCCCTCCGGGTGTCTGCATCAGGAAAGGGGACGCCCGGCTTCAGAGCGGGGAGCGCCAGGCTTGTTGGGGCGGCTCTCGCTCGTGACCCCTTAGCATGGATCTGAAGGGCGCAGTGTGACCCAGAAAACCTGAGGCTAATCCTGGCTTTCCCACTTAACAAAATTGTGTGATCCTAGGCAATTGTTTTATTAGGTCTTACCTAGGCAGCACTTGCGCTGTCGCTTCGAGAGATGCTGTATTCAGGATATGTGCATAAAGCTCCTTTGTAAATGGTGGCTTTTCTTTGGTTATTAGGCTTTGTAGTCCCACCTTAGTACCTCCCCGTCTCATGTGTTGTTACGCCCTAGGTTTTAATTACAACCTCAAGGCACTATTTTCTTAAAGGCCTTCAAATAGGACACTCACTTGGCCCTTAACAAGGTTGGCAGTGGTTACTTTACTCGCTAGCACATCTCACATTTATATTAGACCTTCTATAAATTTCCCTTCATCAGCTCCACATAGAGTACAACCTAATCGGAATTAATATAATTGTTTTGTCACATTTCAAAGCTATTAATTGTATATATGGACATACCTATTTGAATGTACTTGTGGTACTGTCTTGCATGCAGTGCATTATGGGAGTACCATATGTGACCAAAAGTTTGTGATGCTCACTAGGGACCTCTAGGAGCAGCTTGCGGTACTGGCAGTGCTGGTGCCTTGCTCACTAGGGAGCTCTAGGAGCAGCTTGCGGTACTGGCAGTGCTGGTGCCTTGCTCACTAGGGAGCTCTAGGAGCAGCTTGCGATACTGGCAGTGCTGGTGCCTTGCTCACTAGGGACCTCTAGGAGCAGCTTGCGGTACTGGCAGTGCTGGTGCCTTGCTCACTAGGGAGCTCTAGGAGCAGCTTGCGATACTGGCAGTGCTGGTGCCTTGCTTACTAGGGAGCTCTAGGAGCAGCTTGCGGTACTGCACCTACCACATCTCACATTTATATTAGACCTTCTATAAATTTCCCTTCATCAGCTCCACATAGAGTACAACCTAATCTGGAATTAATATAATTCTTTTGTCACATTTCAAAGCTACTAATTGTATACATGGACATAGCTATTTGAATGTACTTGTAGTACTGTCTTGCATGCAATGCATTATGGGTAGGGTGGATTTACCATATCTTCAAAGTTTATGATGCTCACTAGGGACCTCTAGGAGCAGCTTGCAATGCTGCACCTAGACATGCAGTGCTGGTGCCTTGCTCACTAGGGACCTCTAGGAGCAGCTTGCAATGCTGCACCTAGACATGCAGTGCTGGTGCCTTGCTCACTAGGGACCTCTAGGAGCAGCTTGCAATGCTGCACCTAGACATGCAGTGCTGGTGCCTTGCTCACTAGGGACCTCTAGGAGCAGCTTGCGGTACTGCACCTAGACATGCAGTGCTGGTGCCTTGCTCACTGGGGACCTCTAGGAGCAGCTTGCGGTACTGCACCTAGACATGCAGTGCTGGTGCCTTGCTCACTAGGGACCTCTAGGAGCAGCTTGCGATGCTGCACCTAGACATGCAGTGCTGGTGCCTTGCTCACTAGGGAGCTCTAGGAGCAGCTTGCAGTACTGCACCTAGACAAGCAGTGCTAGTGCCTTGCTCACTAGGGAGCTCTAGGAGCAGCTTGTGGTACTGCACTGAGACATACAATGCTGGTTCCTGGCTCACTATGCAATAATTTGCAATGCACTAGGTCTTGCATTACTGAAAGTATGAGCTATTGGCGTTGCATTATTATTTGCAACTCCAGTACCTCAAACTATCAGTAATGCAAGACCTATTGCATTGCAGATGCTTGTTTCACTTTTCCTCCCTTTTCTTTATTATCACATATAAGAGGACCTCAAAATGTGTAACTTGAGGATGTGCGCTGTACAGAACCTTCTCCTGTGCTTGATAGAATAACCTATAATGTTGGTTATGTACAGGAGGAACCCCGGCCACCCGAAGAGTACACATAACGACTGACTTACCTCTTAGTTCAATATTGGCATTGTTGTTGGGGGAGGGGGGATGAATGTTTCTAAATTCATGTTCGAAAACGATCACTTTGAAAAAAAAGACTTCTTGATGCACTGAAATAATCTGAAGCATTAGGGTGGAACGGTTCTGCATGTTAATGAAATACACTTTTTGAATTTTGAAAAGACTATCATATTTTTACACTTTTGCTGCAAGAAGTCTTTAAAAATGAAGGTGTTCTCAAAGTTAAGCAGGGCAGGACACCCTAGGTGCTCACTTTATTAAACTTCAATTAACCTTTAAATAAATGCTTGCCTGCGTATTTTACATCTTTTCAATGTTTGCCTTGAGTCGAATAAACAGCAGCACAGTGCTGTTGGCCAGGAGGCCCTTTTCGGGGTGTCCTCCGTAGCTAGTGTCCCTTGTCGGGGTGTCCTCCTTTGCTCGTGTCCCTTGTCGGGTGACCCCCTGGGTTGAACACTGTTAATGTGTCGAAGGAGACGGTTTTTGGCGGTGTAGATAGCGGGGTGTTGGTTGTGGTGTCATAGACATGGTGTTGTCATAATGACGCCAGCTAAAGGTAAGGTGCTGCGGTGCCATACACATGGGCCAGCAGACGGGTGTCCTTAGTGAGTGATGCCCTGAATGGGACTGGTAGATATTTTGTGCTGCGCATGGAACCGTTCAGGAACGGGGGCAGCGGTGGGCTAGGCTCAGTGTGGGGCAACACTCAAGGGCAGCTGGCACCCGTGTCCGATCCTGCCCGTGGCACGACTCGAACAGGGGACAGCGATGTGCTAGGGTCCGTGTGGGGGCAGTACCCTAGGGCAGCTGGCACCTCTGTCTGATCCTGCCCGTGGCAAGACTCGAGCAGGGGGCAGCGGTGTGCTAGGGTCAGTGTGGGGGCAGTACCCTAGGGCAGCTGGCACCCCTGTGTCCGATCCTGCACGTGGCACGGCTCGAGCAGGGGTCAGCGGTCTGCTAGGGTCAGTGTGGAGCAGTACCCAAGGGCAGCTGGCCAAGGGCAGCTGGCACCCCTGTGTCTGATCCTGCCCGTTACAAAAGGGGATGATGGACGGAACGTTTGAGCCATTTCTGGCATTCCAGCCGTCATCAGCCAGGCTTGCTTGAATCCAGTGGCAAAGTGAGCAAGGGACCCACGTCTGGGCATACCCCCGCCAACTTAGGGCGAACAAAGCGATACAAAAGGGGATGATGGACGGAACGTTTGAGCTGGGGTGGTGGAGTGAGCTAAAGAATGATGATGGATTAAACCCAGATCAGTTGACTGGGGGTGAGTGTTTGATTGGCTCAAACGTTCCGTCCATCATCCCCTTTTGTATCGCTTTGTTCGCCCTAAGTTGGCGGGGTATGCCCAGACGTGGGTCCCTTGCTCACTTTGCCACTGGATTCAAGCAAGCCTGGCTGATGACTGCTGGAATGCCAGAAACCGGTCCTAGGATGCTTGTTTCCGGTCCAGGGAAGACATGGCTTGGCAGTTCGGGCTGGACTGTTCCCATGAGGCACAGGGTCAGACTGATTTGCATATGGCCATGTCTGAACTGGGGTGGTGGAGTGAGCTAAAGAATGATGATGGATTAAACCCAGATCAGTTGACTGGGGGTGAGTGTTTGATTGGCTCAAACGTTCCGTCCATCATCCCCTTTTGTATCGCTTTGTTCGCCCTAAGTTGGCGGGGGTATGCCCAGACGTGGGTCCCTTGCTCACTTTGCCACTGGATTCAAGCAAGCCTGGCTGATGACGGCTGGAATGCCAGAAACCGGTCCTAGGATGCTTGTTTCCGGTCCAGGGAAGACATGGCTTGGCAGTTCGGGCTGGACTGTTCCCATGAGGCACAGGGTCAGACTGATTTGCATATGGCCATGTCTGAACTGGGGTGGTGGAGTGAGCTAAAGAATGATGATGGATTAAACCCAGATCAGTTGACTGGGGGTGAGTGTTTGATTGGCTCAAGCGTTCCGTCCATCATCCCCTTTTGTATCGCTTTGTTCGCCCTAAGTTGGCGGGGGTATGCCCAGACGTGGGTCCCTTGCTCACTTTGCCACTGGATTCAAGCAAGCCTGGCTGATGACGGCTGGAATGCCAGAAACCGGTCCTAGGATGCTTGTTTCCGGTCCAGGGAAGACATGGCTTGGCAGTTCGGGCTGGACTGTTCCCATGAGGCACAGGGTCAGACTGATTTGCATATGGCCATGTCTGAACTGGGGTGGTGGAGTGAGCTAAAGAATGATGATGGATTAAACCCAGATCAGTTGACTGGGGGTGAGTGTTTGATTGGCTCAAACGTTCCGTCCATCATCCCCTTTTGTATCGCTCTGATCCTGCCCGTGGCACGGCTCGAGCAGGGGTCAGCGGTCTGCTAGGGTCAGTGTGGAGCAGTACCCAAGGGCAGCTGGCACCCCTGTGTCCGATCCTGCGCGTGGCAAGACTCGAGCAGGGGGCACTGGTGTGCTAAAGCGGTGGTTCTTAACCTTTGACTTCTCTGGGTACCCTGGTGAATCACTACTGGAAGCTGGGCACCCCTCCCTAACTCATTTCTGTGATTCAAACCTCAAAAAAATACAAAGAAATATGGAAACAAGTCTGCATCAAACAAATACATCAGTTATGTAATATTTTATGAACTTTACAAAAAAATACGCTGTAATCCAATTGTAATGGGAAGTCTGGGGGATTCTCAAAACGCAGTTGTATTTCTAAACGACAACGTGATATGCTAGACCATGGGTACTCGCAAACATTTTCCCAGGGGCCACAAATTAAGGTCTGTGGTGTTCCCGGGGCCTCGTTGATGCTAGCTCGGTGGCAGTGGGGCTGTTTGTTATGCTGTATCTGAGTTGCAATCCCTCTACCGCACCTTGGGGTAAGCCTTTTCTGCTTGCTATCACTACCATGGGAAAGTCAAGTGAAGTAACTTAATGATTGAATTGGAATTAAATAGAATTGTACAATGTGAAACAATAAAACCCAGGATTAATCATGGCTTCCCCACTTGACCAAATTGTATGATCCTAGGCAAATTGTCTAATTTCACTTTGCCTCCTTTTTCTTCCTTTTGACACATAAGAGCACCTTGAAATACATGTGGTCAAGATACATGCTGTGAAAACTTTCTCTTGTGTTTGATTTATTAAACTATGATCTTGTCCATCTACAATAACCGCCCGCTACCCGGAGGGTTCCTTGTGGTAGCTGGCTTGCCTCTTATTCAGTATTGGCATTGCTGCCGGGTTGGGAGGAGTCATGGCTGTTTCTATGTTCATTTTACAAAATCTGAAAGCAGTGATATAATCTGATGTACTAAGGTGGATCGCATGTTCTTGAAATACACGTTGTTTAATTTTGAAGAGACTTTATTTTTACATGTTTGTTGAAAGGTGTCTTACAAATGAATGAGATCCTAAAGATAAATGGTGCAGGACACCTTATTTGCTTCTTTTCTTTCAGTTAGTGTAAATAAACTCTTGCCTGTTTAATGAACACCTTTATGAATGAATGTTAGTGCTCCCAGCAGCCCAGTGCGGCCATTCAGTTGGGGGCCGCATGTTAAGGGCAGGAGGGCCGCATGCGCCCCCCGGGCCGTACTTTGAGTCTCACTGGGCAGCTGTACCTTTATAATAGCTGTCTTCTTTTGCTCCCTCCCAGTGCATTCTCTTTTTTTTATCCGCGCTGACCAGTGCTGCTCCAATTCAGGTTTGCATTGTCCACACTTGAATTTATTGGCTTTATTTGTGCTACCACGAATCGAGATAAGGATAGCAACTTAATTTGTAGCTTCCAATTTCAAATTCTTTCTCATTTGCAGACTTTTAAAACTTGAAATTTTGATTTTCTGTGTACATATACTTTATTAATCTGCCAATCTGGTTTAATTTTATGAACATTTGTGGCCTAGGCATAGCAGATCCCCAGGGGTCCGCAGAGCACAGATTGAGAACCACTGTGCTAAAATGTTGGTGTGTACTCCAAGGCCAGCGACGTGTATGGCTTCGGACTGTCTATATAGTGCTTGGTACCTCTGTGTGTACCCATTGGCCAGCGACGTGTATGGCTTCGGACTGTTTATATAGTGCTTGGTACCTCTGTGTGTATTCCAAGGCCAGCGACGTGCATGGTTTCGGACTGTTTATATAGTGCTTGGTACCTCTGTGTGTACCCATTGGCCAGCAACGTGCATGGCTTCGGACTGTTTATATAGTGCTTGGTACCTCTGTGTGTACCCATTGGCCAGCAACGTGCATGGCTTCGGACTGTTTATATAGTGCTTGGTACCTCTGTGTGTACCCATTGGCCGGCGACGTGTATGGCTTCGGACTGTTTATATAGTGCTTGGTACCTCTGTGTGTACCCATTGGCCGGCGACGTGTATGGCTTCGGACTGTTTATATAGTGCTTAGTACCTCTGTGTGTACCCATTGGCCGGCGGCATGCATGGTTTCGGACTGTTTATATAGGTCTTGGTACCTCCTGTGTGTACCCATTGGCCAGCGACGTGTATGGCTTCGGACTGTTTATATAGTGCTTGGTACCTCTGTGTGTACCCATTGGCCAGCGACGTGTATGGCTTCGGACTGTTTATATAGTGCTTGGTACCTCTGTGTGTACCCATTGGCCAGCGGCATGCATGGCTTCGGACTGTTTATATAGTGCTTGGTACCTCTGTGTGTACTCCAAGGCCAGCGACGTGTATGGCTTCGGACTGTTTATATAGTGCTTGGTACCTCTGTGTGTACCCATTGGCCGGCGACGTGTATGGATTCGGACTGTTTATATAGTGCTTGGTACCTCTGTGTGTACCCATTGGCCGTCGACGTGTAGGGCTTCGGACTGTTTATATAGTGCTTGGTACCTCTGTGTGTACCCATTGGCCGGCGGCATGCATGGCTTCGGACTGTTTATATAGTGCTTGGTACCTCTGTGTGTGTACCCATTGGCCGGCGGCATGCATGGCTTCGGACTGTTTATATAGTGCTTAGTACCTCTGTGTGTACCCATTGGCCGGCGGCATGCATGGCTTCGGACTGTTTATATAGTGCTTGGTACCTCTGTGTGTATCCATTGGCCGGCGGCATGCATGGCTTCGGACTGTTTATATAGTGCTTAGTACCTCTGTGTGTACCCATTGGCCAGCGACGTGTATGGCTTCGGACTGTTTATATAGTGCTTGGTACCTCTGTGTGTACTCCAAGGCCAGCGACGTGTATGGCTTCGGACTGTTTTATATAGTGCTTGGTACCTCTGTGTGTACCCATTGGCCGGCGACGTGTATGGCTTCGGACTGTTTATATAGTGCTTAGTACCTCTGTGTGTACCCATTGGCCGGCGGCATGCATGGTTTCGGACTGTTTATATAGTGCTTGGTACCTCTGTGTGTACTCCAAGGCCAGCGACGTGCATGGTTTCGGACTGTTTATATAGTGCTTGGCACCTCTGTGTGTACTCCAAGGCCAGCGACGTGCATGGTTTCGGACTGTTTATATAGTGCTTGGCACCTCTGTGTGTACTCCAAGGCCAGCGACGTGTATGGCTTCGGACTGTTTATATAGTGCTTGGCACCTCTGTGTGTACCCATTGGCCGGCGGAATGCATGGCTTCGGACTGTTTATATAGCGCTTGGTACCTCTGTGTGTACCCATTGGCCGGCGGCATGCATGGTTTCGGACTGTTTATATAGTGCTTGGCACCTCTGTGTGTACTCCAAGGCCAGCGACGTGTATGGCTTCGGACTGTTTATATAGTGCTTGGCACCTCTGTGTGTACCCATTGGCCGGCGGAATGCATGGCTTCGGACTGTTTATATAGCGCTTGGTACCTCTGTGTGTACCCATTGGCCGGCGGCATGCATGGTTTCGGACTGTTTATATAGTGCTTGGTACCTCTGTGTACCCATTGGCCGGCGACGTGTATGGCTTCGGACTGTTTATATAGTGCTTGGTACCTCTGTGTGTACTCCAAGGCCAGTGACGTGTATGGCTTCGGACTGTTTATATAGTGCTTCGTACCTCTGTGTGTACCCATTGGCCGGCGGCATGCATGGCTTCGGACTGTTTATATAGTGCTTGGTACCTCTGTGTACCCATTGGCCTGCGACGTGTATGGCTTCGGACTGTTTATATAGTGCTTGGTACCTCTGTGTGTACTCCAAGGCCAGTGACGTGTATGGCTTCGGACTGTTTATATAGTGCTTCGTACCTCTGTGTGTACCCATTGGCCGGCGGCATGCATGGCTTCGTACTGTTTATATAGCGCTTGGTACCTCTGTGTGTACCCATTGGCCGGCGGCATGCATGGCTTCGGACTGTTTATATAGCGCTTGGTACCTCTGTGTGTACCCATTGGCCGGCGGCATGCATGGTTTCGGACTGTTTATATAGTGCTTGGTACCTCTGTGTGTACCCATTGGCCAGCGACGTGTATGGCTTCGGACTGTTTATATAGTGCTTGGTACCTCTGTGTGTACCCATTGGCCAGCGACGTGTATGGCTTCGGACTGTTTATATAGTGCTTGGTACCTCTGTGTGTACCCATTGGCCAGCGGCATGCATGGCTTCGGACTGTTTATATAGTGCTTGGTACCTCTGTGTGTACTCCAAGGCCAGCGACGTGTATGGCTTCGGACTGTTTATGTAGTGCTTGGTACCTCTGTGTGTACCCATTTGCCGGCGACGTGTATGGCTTCGGACTGTTTATATAGTGCTTGGTACCTCTGTGTGTACCCATTGGCCAGCGACGTGTATGGCTTCGGACTGTTTATATAGTGCTTGGTACCTCTGTGTGTACCCATTGGCCGGCGACGTGTATGGCTTAGGACTGTTTATATAGTGCTTGGTACCTCTGTGTACCCATTGGCCGGCGGCATGCATGGCTTCGGACTGTTTATATAGTGCTTGGTACCTCTGTGTGTACCCATTGGCCGGCGGCATGCATGGCTTTGGACTGTTTATATAGTGCTTAGTACCTCTGTGTGTACCCATTGGCCGGCGACGTGTATGGCTTCGGACTGTTTATATAGCGCTTGGTACCTCTGTGTGTACCCATTGGCCGGCGGCATGCATGGCTTCGGGCTGTTTATATAGTGCTTGGTACCTCTGTGTGTGTGTGTGTACCCATTGGCCGGCGGCATGCATGGCTTCGGACTGTTTATATAGTGCTTGGTACCTCTGTGTGTACCCATTGGCCGGCGGCATGCATGGTTTCGGACTGTTTATATAGTGCTTGGTACCTCTGTGTGTACCCATTGGCCAGCGACGTGTATGGCTTCGGACTGTTTATATAGTGCTTGGCACCTCTGTGTGTACTCCAAGGCCAGCGACGTGTATGGTTTTGGACTGTTTATATAGTGCTTGGCACCTCTGTGTGTACCCATTGGCCGGCGACATGCATGGTTTCGGACTGTTTATATAGTGCTTGGTACCTCTGTGTGTACCCATTGGCCGGCGACATGCATGGTTTCGGACTGTTTATATAGTGCTTGGTACCTCTGTGTGTACCCATTGGCCGGCGACATGCATGGTTTCGGACTGTTTATATAGTGCTTGGCACCTCTGTGTGTACCCATTGGCCGGCGACATGCATGGCTTCGGACTGTTTATATAGTGCTTGGTACCTCTATGTGTACCCATTGGCCGGCGGCATGCATGGCTTCGGACTGTTTATATAGTGCTTGGTACCTCTGTGTGTACCCATTGGCCGGCGGCATGCATGGCTTCGGACTGTTTATATAGCGCTTGGTACCTCTGTGTGTACCCATTGGCCAGCGACGTGTATGGCTTCGGACTGTTTATATAGCGCTTGGTACCTCTGTGTGTACCCATTGGCCAGCGACGTGTATGGCTTCGGACTGTTTATATAGTGCTTGGCACCTCTGTGTGTACTCCAAGGCCAGCGACGTGTATGATTTTGGACTGTTTATATAGTGCTTGGTACCTCTGTGTGTACCCATTGGCCGGCGGCATGCATGGCTTCGGACTGTTTATATAGTGCTTGGTACCTCTGTGTGTACCCATTGGCCGGCGGCATGCATGGCTTCGGACTGTTTATATAGTGCTTGGTACCTCTGTGTGTACCCATTGGCCAGCGACGTGTATGGCTTCGGACTGTTTATATAGTGCTTGGTACCTCTGTGTGTACCCATTGGCCAGCGACGTGTATGGCTTCGGACTGTTTATATAGTGCTTGGCACCTCTGTGTGTACTCCAAGGCCAGCGACGTGTATGGTTTTGGACTGTTTATATAGTGCTTGGCACCTCTGTGTGTACCCATTGGCCGGCGACATGCATGGTTTCGGACTGTTTATATAGTGCTTGGTACCTCTGTGTGTACCCATTGGCCGGCGACATGCATGGTTTCGGACTGTTTATATAGTGCTTGGTACCTCTGTGTGTACCCATTGGCCGGCGACATGCATGGTTTCGGACTGTTTATATAGTGCTTGGCACCTCTGTGTGTACCCATTGGCCGGCGACATGCATGGCTTCGGACTGTTTATATAGTGCTTGGTACCTCTATGTGTACCCATTGGCCGGCGGCATGCATGGCTTCGGACTGTTTATATAGTGCTTGGTACCTCTGTGTGTACCCATTGGCCGGCGGCATGCATGGCTTCGGACTGTTTATATAGTGCTTGGTACCTCTGTGTGTACCCATTGGCCAGCGACGTGTATGGCTTCGGACTGTTTATATAGTGCTTGGTACCTCTGTGTGTACCCATTGGCCAGCGACGTGTATGGCTTCGGACTGTTTATATAGTGCTTGGCACCTCTGTGTGTACTCCAAGGCCAGCGGCGTGTATGGTTTTGGACTGTTTATATAGTGCTTGGCACCTCTGTGTGTACCCATTGGCCGGCGGCATGCATGGCTTCGGACTGTTTATATAGCGCTTGGTACCTCTGTGTGTACCCATTGGCCAGCGACGTGTATGGCTTCGGACTGTTTATATAGTGCTTGGCACCTCTGTGTGTACTCCAAGGCCAGCGACGTGTATGATTTTGGACTGTTTATATAGTGCTTGGTACCTCTGTGTGTACCCATTGGCCGGCGGCATGCATGGCTTCGGACTGTTTATATAGTGCTTGGCACCTCTGTGTGTACCCATTGGCCGGCGGCATGCATGGCTTCGGACTGTTTATATAGTGCTTGGTACCTCTGTGTGTACCCATTGGCCGGCGACATGCATGGCTTCGGACTGTTTATATAGCGCTTACGGCTGGGGTGGTGAACCCTTAGGTGCTTGCTCACATGGGTGTCCCGCACACTGTGTAGGGCAGAGGTCTTCAAACAGTTTTCCACTGATCCTCCCTTAAGAAAAATGTTTTGATGTCGGACCTCTCTCAAACATTTTACTGCAAAGTTTTGGGGCAGTGTGAGGGGCATGGCTGATCGCAGGGGGTGGGGATTATAAGATCATTTCAAGGGTGCTTTTCGGTTGGTCATAATCCACACTAAATGCAAAACTTATGAAAGAGCCATACCGGGTAACCCGGTTTCCACCCCGGACCTCCATCCCACGGCCTGCTCTGAATGGCGGCGTCCTGGCGGGAGGGTAGCTTGGGCCCATCGCCCTTGAGCAACTGAAAACCGAATGCAGCCTCCCTGAAACAGAACGCCTCTGGCACTTACGAATCTGACACGGGGTACCCCAACATCGGCAAAGGGGGGCAGAGGCTGCTCAGACCTTTCGAAAAATGGCTCCTAATGAAGGACAGATGAGCATCACTGAATTATACGCCCTTCTGCTGCGACCCTATGCAGAGGACAGGCGGGAAGGACCAGAACTGACGACCCCTCCCACTACAGTGCCACGAAGATGGTGACATACTGGTGTCTGACGCCTGCCAGGCCTCAGGGGAAACCCCACCCCTAGCTGGAGAGGCTGTGGGGTGATGGACATGCCCTGTCCGACGGGGGGACACACGCTTCGGAAAGTAGCTCCTGCGTTTCCCGCATCCATTCTGCTGGGGCTTCGAAGCACCCTGTCCTTTCCATGAAATACAGACAGTATAGCTGCCAGCTTGGCCCTCGGCGCTGCGCTCCAGGGGACACAGACTATGGCGCATCCTGGGCTTGGACAGACTGACCCCGTCTAGAACCCATAGCCAGAGGCCTACCGAGAACTGTGGACCCCGCAGAGTTTAACCAACTGAAGTGTCCTAAATACCTGCGCCTGACAGCCACGGAGGCTGTACTCGTACAGCCCATAGACCGGGGCTAGAGGCTTATGCAGAGTTGGAACAGAGCGCACTATCCAAGAGTGAGTACGATGGGGGGGGGGGGGAGTGGGGGGTGTTGGATATTGTGTTGGTTGCCTTTGCTAGACTAACTTGGGCGTCTGCCTTCGCGCGGCCGAGTGTTGTGGGGACAAAGCCCTCGTCTGCAAAGCATTTTGTTTTTACTGATCGAACTCTGTGAAAACAATAGAACAGATGTGAACCATAAAGTAAGACCTTCATAATTGTAATACAGTCGCCCCCTCAACCCCTGGGCCCCGGCGCCACTGCACCTGCTTCACTAATGATAGGTCCTGCCTTGCGACGCAGGCTGCCTCCTCTGTCCATTGTTAACATGAGCTCTTATCTCATGCCGTCCCTCTCCCTCACGCCCAAACCAAGGTGTCCCCTCCCATGGGCTGTTGCTGCGAGGCCCAAACCAACAGTGGACCAGCAAGTATGCCCTGGTCCCCTAATGCAGGAAAGGAAAGATGGGGAAAGTGCCAGAATTCTGCCGCTGCACCGCCAATGATGCCTACAGCTCTGTGAAGCAAGCGGTCTACTCTGCCCATCCCAGGGACCCCTCCCAGGGACCCCTCCCAGGGACCCCTCCCACGCCTGATGCCCAGAGCCGGCTTTCTTTCGCTTCCACACACATCTAGCCCCCATGTTCCCAGTGCAGCACGGGTGACTTGGGTCCCCAATGCTAGCAAGGAACATGGGCCCAGGATGGATGGGCCCCTGTGCTCTGAAGCCGAGGAAGAAACGGGCCTTCTCCCCAGGGTGCCTGCTACCTGAAAGAACTAGAAATGTCTGCAATGAATCACCAAATGTAAAGGCTGCTGCGGAGTCAGCATAACCTTCAATTGATGGAATCGCTTCAAGCTTCATGGTGACAAATATTTGTTTTTTAGAGGTAATATATAGCAGCGGATTTCTGTTGTGTCCTTTTAAAGGGCACTTATGTTTGCAGTAGATGCATTCTGATTACTTATTGCAAAAGTGTGCATTTTTAAAGCACTCGTAAACACTACATTTTGCGGCAGCCGATTTTATATTGTATCACACAATTCCAAAATAATTCTATATTCAGTGTTTTCTGTCACAGCCTCGGATATCGTAGCATTCTATAAACAAGTCACTATTCCATTGTGCGCCAATCAGGATTTCATTGTCCGACTCTGGTCACACACTGACTTCTGCACAGATCACATTAACCAAGTGAGGTTTCATAAAGTACATATCCCATCAGTTTTCATTTAAAGTATTAAAGTTACACGCGCTTAACTCAAGTTGAAAATAACAATGAAATGTAGACTGTTTTGTTCTTTTTAGCCACCTCTTTGACTGCATCTCCACTCTAACTGACCCTGCCCCACTCCCGGCGCTTACTATTCAAGTTCCCTACACTTTTGTTTGCACTTCAACTGCTGCAGGTAAATGAAAACAGGCTGGAAAGTAATCGCAGACACGTGCGCCCCCTGGTAATGCAGCCATATTTTCAAGTAATCGCAGAAGCATGTCCCCTCCCCCATCCTGATAAGGTAGGAGCTTACAGGCTCAATCTCCGTGAGACAGTGAATAGCACTCAAGGCGTACTCCAGTAGTCAGAGGGGCTTACAGGCTCAGACTCCGTGAGACAGTGAATAGCACTCGAGGCTTACTCCAGTAGTCAGAGGGGCTTACAGGCTCAGACTCCGTCAGACAGTGAATAGCACTCAAGGCTTACTCCAGTAGTCAGAGGGGCTTACAGGCTCAGACTCCGTGAGACAGTGAATAGCACTCAAGGCTTACTCCAGTAGTCAGAGGGGCTTACAGGCTCAGACTCCGTGAGACAGTGAATAGCACTCAAGGGTTCCTCCAGTAGTCAGAGGGGCTTACAGGCTCAGACTGTGCGACAGTGAATAGCACTCGAGGCTTACTCCTGGAGTCCAAGGGCCCAGACTCCGTGAGACACTGAATGGCACTCAAGGCTTCCTCCAGTAGTCAGAGGGGCTTACAGGCTCAGACTCCGTGAGACAGTGAATAGCACTCAAGGCTTACTCCAGTAGTCAGAGGAGCTTACAGGCTCAATCTCCGTGAGACAGTGAATAGCACTCAAGGCTTCCTCCTGTAGTCAGAGGGGCTTACAGGCTCAGACTGCGTGAGACAGTGAATAGGACTCAAGGCTTACTCCTGGAGTCCGAGGGCCCAGACTCTGTGAGACAGTGAATAGCACTCAAGGCGTACTCCAGTAGTCAGAGGGGCTTACAGGCTCAGACTCCGTGAGACAGTGAATAGCACTCAAGGGTTCCTCCAGTAGTCAGAGGGGCTTACAGGCTCAGACTCTGTGAGACAGTGAATAGCACTCGAGGCTTACTCCTGGAGTCCAAGGGCCCAGACTCCGTGAGACACTGAATAGCACTCAAGGCGTACTCCAGTAGTCAGAGGGGCTTACAGGTTCAGAATCTGTGAGTCAGTGAATAGCACTCGAGGCTTACTCCAGTAGTCAGAGGGGCTTACAGGCTCAATCTCCGTGAGACAGTGAATAGCACTCAAGGCTTACTCCTGGAGTCAGAGGGGCTTACAGGCTCAATCTCCGTGAGACAGTGAATAGCACTCAAGGCTTACTCCAGTAGTCAGAGGGGCTTACAGGTTCAGACTCCGTGAGTCAGTGAATAGCACTCGAGGCTTACTCCAGTAGTCAGAGGGGCTTACAGGCTCAGACTCCGTGAGACAGTGAATAGCACTCAAGGGTTCCTCCAGTAGTCAGAGGGGCTTACAGGCTCAGACTCTGTGAGACCGTGAATAGCACTCGAGGCTTACTCCTGGAGTCCGAGGCCCCAGACTCCGTGAGACAGTGAATAGCACTCAAGGCTTCCTCCAGTAGTCAGAGGAGCTTACAGGCTCAGACTCCGTGAGACAGTGAATAGCACTCAATGCTTACTCCAGTAGTCAGAGGGGCTTACAGGCTCAGACTCTGTGAGACAGTGAATAGCACTCGAGGCTTACTCCTGGAGTCCAAGGGCCCAGACTCCGTGAGACAGTGAATAGCACTCAAGGGTTCCTCCAGTAGTCAGAGGAGCTTACAGGCTCAGACTCCGTGAGACAGTGAATAGCACTCAATGCTTACTCCAGTAGTCAGAGGGGCTTACAGGCTCAGACTCCGTGAGTCAGTGAATAGCACTCAAGGCGTACTCCAGTAGTCAGAGGGGTTTACAGGCTCGGACTCCGTGAGACAGTGAATAGCACTCAAGGCTTACTCCTGGAGTCCGAGGGCCCAGACTACGTGAGACAGTGAATAGCACTCAAGGCTTACTCCAGGAGTCAGAGGGCCCAGACTCCGTGAGACAGTGAATGGCACTCAAGGCTTCCTCCAGTAGTCTGAGGGGCTTACAGGCTCAGACTCCATGAGACACTGAATAGCACTCAAGGCTTACTCCAGTAGTCAGAGGAGCTTACAGGCTCAGACTCCGTGAGTCAGTGAATAGCACTCAAGGCTTACTCCTGGAGTCCGAGGGCCTCAGACTCCGTGAGACAGTGAATAGCACTCAAGGCTTACTCCAGGAGTCGGAGGGGCTCAGACTCCGTGAGACACTGAATAGCACTCAAGGCTTACTCCAGTAGTCAGAGGGCTTACAGGCTCAGACTCCATGAGACAGTGAATAGCACTCAAGGCGTACTCCAGTAGTCAGAGGGGTTTACAGGCTCAGACTCCGTGAGACAGTGAATAGCACTCAAGGCTTACTCCTGGAGTCCGAGGGCCTCAGACTCCGTGAGACAGTGATTAGCTGTCAAGGCTTCCTCCAGTAGTCAGAGGGCTTACAGGCTCAGACTCCATGAGACAGTGAATAGCACTCAAGGCGTACTCCAGTAGTCAGAGGGGTTTACAGGCTCAGACTCCGTGAGACAGTGAATAGCACTCGAGGCTTACTCCAGGAGTCGGAGGGCTTACAGGCTCAGACTCCGTGAGACAGTGAATAGTGGTCAAGGCTTACTCCAGTAGTCAGAGGGGCTTACAGGCTCAGACTCCATGAGACCGTGAATAGCACTCAAGGCTTACTCTAATAGTCAGAGGGCTCAGACTCCGTGAGACAGTGATTAGCTGTCAAGGCTTCCTCCAGTAGTCAGAGGGCTTACAGGCTCAGACTCCATGAGACAGTGAATAGCACTCAAGGCTTACTCCAGTAGTCAGAGGAGCTTACAGGCTCAGACTCCGTGAGACAGTGAATAGCACTCAAGGCTTCCTCCAGTAGTCAGAGGAGCTTACAGGCTCAGACTCTGTGAGACAGTGAATAGCACTCAATGCTTACTCCAGTAGTCAGAGGGGCTTACAGGCTCAGACTCCATGAGACAGTGAATAGCACTCAAGGCTTCCTCCAGTAGTCAGAGGAGCTTACAGGCTCAGACTCCGTGAGACAGTGAATAGCACTCAATGCTTACTCCAGTAGTCAGAGGGGCTTACAGGCTCAGACTCCATGAGACAGTGAATAGCACTCAAGGCTTACTCCAGTAGTCAGAGGAACTTACAGGCTCAGACTCGTGAGACAGTGAATAGCACTCAATGCTTACTCCAGTAGTCAGAGGGGCTTACAGGCTCAGACTCCGTGAGACAGTGAATAGTGGTCAAGGCTTACTCCTGGAGTCGGAGGGCTCAGAGGCTAAGCATTCAAGTGGAAATACAACTTCACCGTGACACGACTGGCGCATGGCTCCGACTCTCAGGACCCCGACGCTTCACACACAGGCCGTAGTATAACCACACACTACCAAGCACACACCTCCAATCGGGCACACATGGGGCAAGCGGAAGCCTGTAGGTGCCCTCCCCACCTACCCCCACAAATTCACAGTGACTGGAGCACACGACGTTTCACACACACTCCGACAAGCAGACAGAGGAGCAAAACACACACACACACACACACACACACACACACACACACACACACCCCCCCCTCTCTCTCTATTCCCCTCTCCCCCCCCAGCGCACACACAGGCGCAACAGACACATTCTCTCTGCCAAGTACACACATCAGAGGCGCAGCACACACACCGGGGACAGACAAACGCTCTCTGCCAAGTACACACATCAGAGCCGTAGCACACACCGGGACAGCAGTGGTAGGAAGTGTACACAGGTGCTAGCCTACAGCATAATTCCATATATTTAAGCAGGCCAAGATCCCCGATGCCACGACAGGACTTCTGCAAACCGCTCCGGGCCCAACAGAAACAAAGCTGCATGTTGCAGGCGACACTGGCCATGCTTCCAGGCCATGCCCAGCGAGACAGGGTGCTGGGGAGCCCTCGAGTGCCGCCGGTGTGCTTGCGGTTGCACTAATACCCCTACACTGCCCCAGGGCAGAGGCCCGGGGCGCTGCGGCCGGGGGCAGACAAGAGGGCTCTGTCCCTGGCACAGGGAGCCATTCACCAGCTCCGGGGCCCCAAGACTCTTAAAGGCCCTTGTCGGGGCCGAATACCACATTTACAGGTCACAAAGGCGCCCTATAAACACCCCACTTCCAGCAAAGGCTGAATGAGGCCTTTGAGGGCCGGGGAAAAGGTGTGGTTCACTGCGGAGCCCCCGCACCTTACCCCGGCCCTCACAGCCTCGGCAAAGGAGGCCGGCGAGCGAAGAACAGCTGTGTGTGGTGCACACCGTGTCTTCAAATATAGGGGACCACAGAGCACGGGTGACGGACAACACACAACCCTTTATCGCAGAGCACGGGTGGGGTGGCAGAATACACACAACCGTGCATAGATGGCACACTTCACCGCAGAGCCAGACTACTCACAACCGTGCGCAGAGGGCACACCACCACAGAGCCAGACTACACACAACCGTGCGCAGAGCACACTTCACCGCAGAACCAGACTACACACAACCGTGCGCTAAGGGCACTCTTCACCGCAGAGCACGGGTGGGATGACACTACACACAACCCTTCGCCGCAAAGCACGGGTGCAGTGGCAGACTACACACAACCCTTCACCACAAAGCACGGGTGGAGTGGCAGATTACACACAACCCTTCACCACAAACCACGGGTGGGGAGGCAGACTACACACAACCCTTCACCACAAACCACGGGTGCAGTGGCAGACTACACACAACCCTTCACCACGAAGCACGGGTGGAGTGGCAGACTACACACAACCCTTCGCCGCAAAGCACGGGTGCAGTGGCAGACTACACACAACCCTTCGCCACAAACCACGGGTGGGGTGGCAGACTACACACAACCCTTTGCCGCAAAGCACGGGTGGAGTGGCAGATTACACACAACCCTTCACCACAAACCACGGGTGGGGTGCAAGACTACACACAACCGTGCGTGTAGGGCACACTGTCTTCAGTAGTGTACGAGACCACAGAGAACCTACATGGCTGGAAATGAGGGAACCATGCAAGGCTGCAGAACGCACGGTGCACACAGACAGTCAGATGTGTTCAAGACGGCTCGGAGGGAAGCACAGCACAGGCACATGTTCCTGGTATGTAAGACAAGCCCTAGCAGTAGGCAAATCGACACATGTCGGTGAGCTCGGAAGTAAGCACACGACAGCCAGAAATGTCGGTGTGCTCGGATGTAAGCACGGGACAGTACATGGTACCCACACATGTCGGTGTGCTCAGTTGTAAGCACAGGTCAGGCCACGCGGTACACACAAATGTCGGTGTGCTCGGATACACCCACACCACACCACACCACACCACACCACACCACACCACACCACACCCCACACCTCCCCTCTCCCCTCTCCCCTCGAGTGATCCACATAGGAGGCCATGGCTCGGAGCGCAGACAGGCGGCTGAAACTTGCTTCATGGGGCGGGGTCATAGGGAGAGCAGTCGGTCACCGAAGGCGCTATAATGTTCCCAAGGGGGGGGGGCACTTCTGCCCGCCCAGGCGGGGTTTGCAGGTGATACCAGCACTTTTCTTGGTGCATTTTTACACGTTCCTTCTGGAGTTTATCCTTTTCTAGCGCCTTTAATGCAGGAGCTATGAAGACGCCACAAGCCCAGCCCCACGGCCCTGGCTGCAGGGCGCTTCGTGGCGCTTCCACAACTGTCGGAGTTAAGGGGATATTTATTTATGCGTTTTTATATAGCGCGGAGTTTACCCGAAGGTGTCGGAGTGCTTCACAATAGGAACAGTAACGTTACATGAGGAGGAAATTACAAGTGGGCATGTTACAAAAGCAAACAAGATGAGGTATAATACTGCAATAAGTGGCAGTCACTTCAAACACAAGAACACACTAGGAAGGCACTTCTATAGGCCTGGAGTACAGAACACACCAAGAGCCCCAAGGGACGGAGACAGATGGACGAAGAAGAGGGAGGATGTTGTCTACAGGTGATGACATGAATAGTAAGCTCTCCCATCTTCTTAAATTGAACTGTAATTTCTGTAAGCCCTGTAGTTCGTTCTGTATGTACGATGCCTCGCCGACTGCCTGACGTCACCGGTGACATCAGGCACTATCAGCCTCTGCGGGCAGTTGTCCAGGGTCACACGGTGAGGGAGGGAGGCGAGTATGTCTGGACAGGGCCCGTGCTGCTGCAATGCTTCGACAGCCGACACAGAGCGAGCAGTGCTAGTACAACCCCCCTCCTCCCCCTTCCGGGTACTGCCCCCCCTCTCCCTGTCCTACCCCCTCCACACCTGGATAGATCACTCAAGCACCCCGTGCAGACATGAAAGCATCGCCAGCCCTCAGACTAACCGCCTAGGAGCCCCCTCTCGCCGCCCAGCAGCGGGGGCCCGCATCCCCGTCCCTTTGTGCCGGCGCATTCTTCGCACAGATCGTGTGATCTTCGGCACACTTCTGGTGCCAGCTGCCACTTTACAGCTGCCAGATAACATTCCATATGACAGCATTGCGAGCAGCAGCTGTCTCAGCAGACAGCCAGGGGCCTGGGACAGGCCTGCATACACTGGGGGCCCCGGGTAACCCCCACAATGTCCGGGGCCAGCAGCAGGCTGCTTCACCAGAGCAGGAGGGGGCTCAGTACATGGTACTCGGGAGAGTACTCCTCCGCTACAGCGAGAGGGCTCAGTACACGGGGAGCACTCCTTCCATGCAGCAGGGGAAGACACAGTACACAAGGGGCACTCCTCCGCTACAGCAGGAGAAGACACAGTACATAGTACACAAGGGGCACTCCGCTACAGCAGGAGAAGACACAGTACACAAGGGGCACTCCTTCGCTACAGCGAGAGGGCTCAGTACACAGTACATGGGGGGGGAGGGTACTCCGCTACAGCAGGAGAAGACACAGTACACAAGGGGCACTCCTCCGCTACAGCAGGAGAAGACACAGTACATAGTACACAAGGGGCACTCCTGGCACTCCGCTACAGCAGGAGAAGACACAGTACACAAGGGGCACTCCGCTACAGCAGGAGAAGACACAGTACACAAGGGGCACTCCTTCGCTACAGCGAGAGGGCTCAGTACACAGTACATGGGGGGGGTACTCCGCTACAGCAGGAGAAGACACAGTACACAAAGGGCACTCGTTCGCTACAGCAGAGGGCTCAGTACACAGTACATGGGGGGAGGAGGGGGACTCCGCTACAGCAGGACACGGCACATAGTACACAAGGGGCACTCCTTCGCTACAGCAGGAGAAGATACAGTACATAGTACACAAGGGGCACTCCTTCGCTACAGCAGGAGAAGACACAGTACATAGTACACAAGGGGCACTCTTCGCTACAGCAGGAGAAGACACAGTACATAGTACACAAGGGGCACTCCTTCGCTACAGCAGGAGAAGACACAGTACATAGTACACAAGGGGCACTCCTTCGCTACAGCAGGAGAAGACACAGTACATAGTACACAAGGGGCACTCCTCCGCTACAGCAGGAGAAGACACAGTACATAGTACACAAGGGGCACTCCTTCGCTACAGCAGGAGAAGACACAGTACATAGTACACAAGGGGCACTCCTTCGCTACAGCAGGAGAAGACAGTACATAGTACACAAGGGGCACTCCTTCGCTACAGCAGGAGAAGACACAGTACATAGTACACAAGGGGCACTCCTTCGCTACAGCAGGAGAGGACACAGTACACAGGAGAGTACTCCTTCGTTACAGGGAGAGGGCTCAGTACACAGTACATGGGGGGGGGGTACTCCGCTACAGCAGGACACGGCACATAGTACACAAGGGGCACTCCTTCGCTACAGCAGGAGAAGACACAGTACATAGTACACAAGGGGCACTCCTTCGCTACAGCAGGAGAAGACACAGTACATAGTACACAAGGGGCACTCCTTCGCTACAGCAGGAGAAGACACAGTACATAGTACACAAGGGGCACTCCTTCGCTACAGCAGGAGAAGACACAGTACATAGTACACAAGGGGCACTCCTTCGCTACAGCAGGAGAAGACACAGTACATAGTACACAAGGGGCACTCCTTCGCTACAGCAGGAGAAGACACAGTACATAGTACACAAGGGGCACTCCTCCGCTACAGCAGGAGAAGACACAGTACATAGTACACAAGGGGCACTCCTTCGCTACAGCAGGAGAAGACACAGTACATAGTACACAAGGGGCACTCCTTCGCTACAGCAGGAGAAGACCCAGTACATAGTACACAAGGGGCACTCCTTCGCTACAGCAGGAGAAGACCCAGTACATAGTACACAAGGGGCACTCCTTCGCTACAGCAGGAGAAGACACAGTACACAAGGGGCACTCCTTCGCTACAGCAGGAGAAGACACAGTACATAGTACACAAGGGGCACTCCTTCGCTACAGCAGGAGAGGACACAGTACACAGGAGAGCGCTCCTTCCCCAATGCAGGAGAGGGCTCCGCACACTGAAGAGCACTCCTTCACCGGAGCAGGAGAGGGCTCAGTACGCAGGAGAGCGCTCCTTCACCAGAGCAGGAGAGGGCTAAGTACGCAGGAGAGCGCTCCTTCACCAGAGCAGGAGGGGCTCAGTACACAGGAGAGCGCTCCTTCCCCAGAGCAGGAGGGGGCTCAGTACGCAGGAGAGCGCTCCTTCACCAGAGCCGGAGAGGGCTCAGTACGCAAGAGAGCGCTCCTTCACCAGAACACAGGAGAGCGCTCCTTCACCAGAGCAGGAGAGGGCTCAATACACAGGAGAGCGCTCCTTCACCAGAGCAGGAGGGGGCTCAGTACACAGGAGAGCGCTCCTTCACCAGAGCAGGAGGGGGCTCAGTACGCAGGAGAGCGCTCCTTCACCAGAGCAGGAGAGGGCTCCGTACGCAGGAGAGCGCTCCTTCACCAGAGCAGGAGGGGGCTCAGTACGCAGGAGAGCGCTCCTTCACCAGAGCAGGAGAGCGCTCAGTACGCAGGAGAGCGCTCCACCAGAGCAGGAGGGGCTCAGTACACAGGAGAGCACTCCTTCACCAGAGCAGGAGAGGGCTCAGTACACAGGAGAGCGCTCCTTCACCAGAGCAGGAGGGGGCTCAGTACGCAGGAGAGCGCTCCTTCACCAGAACAGGAGAGGGCTCAGTACACAGGGAGCGCGCTCCTTCCCCGGAGCAGGAGGGGCTCAGTACGCAGGAGAGCGCTCCTTCACCAGAGCAGGAGGGGGCTCAGTACGCAGGAGAGCGCTCCTTCACCAGAGCAGGAGGGGGCTCAGTACGCAGGAGAGCGCTCCTTCACCAGAACAGAAGAGGGCTCAGTACACAGGAGAGCGCTCCTTCACCAGAGCAGGAGGGGGCTCCGTACGCAGGAGAGCGCTCCACCAGAGCAGGAGGGGGCTCAGTACACAGGAGAGCGCTCCTTCACCAGAACAGGAGAGGGCTCAGTACGCAGGAGAGGGCTCCTTCACCAGAACAGGAGAGGGCTCTGTAAACAGTACACGGTAGAGAGCTCCTTCCCTAGAGCATTATTGGGGGCGCACATGCATCAGCGATTACTTGTAAATGTGGGTGCATAATCAGGATGGGGGAACATGCTTCTGCGATTACTTGAAAACGTGGGTGCATTATTAGAGGGACGCACATGCGCCTGGGATTACTTGTAAATATGGCTGCATTATCTGGGGCGCGCATGCAGTTAGTTGTAAATGTGGGTGCATTATCAGGGAGTGTACATACGTCTGCGATAACTTGTAAATGGGAGTGCATTATCTGGGGGTGCACACGCGTCTGCGATTACTTGCAAATGTGGGTGCATTATAAGGGGGGGCGCTCATGAGTCTGCGATTACTTATAAATGTTGGTGCATTACCAGGGGGGCATACATGCGTCTGCGATTACTTGTAAATGTGGGTGCATTATCAGGGGGTGCACATGTGTCTGCGATTACTTGTAAATGTGGGTGCATTTTCAGGGGGTGCACATGTGTCTGCGATTACTTGTAAATGTGGGTGCATTATCAGGGGGTGCACATGTGTCTGCGATTACTTGTAAATGTGGGTGCATTATCAGAGGGACGCACATGCGTCTGCGATTACTTGTAAATGTGGGTGCATTATCAGGGGGTGCACATGTGTCTGCGATTACTTGTAAATGTGGGTGCATTATCAGAGGGACGCACATGCGTCTGCGATTACTTGTAAATGTGGGTGCATTATCAGAGGGACGCACATGCGTCTGCGATTACTTGTAAATGTGGGTGCATTATCTGGGGCGAACATGCGTCTGCGATTACTTGTAAATGTGGGTGCATTATCAGAGGGACGCACATGCGTCTGCGATTACTTGTAAATGTGGGTGCATTATCAGGGGGTGCACATGTGTCTGCGATTACTTGTAAATGTGGGTGCATTATCTGGGGGCGAACATGCGTCTGCGATTACTTGTAAATGTGGGTATTCTGACTACCTGAGTAAGCCTTGAGTGCTATTCACTGTCTCACGGAGTCTTAGCCTGTAAGCCCCTCTGACTACTGGAGTAAGCCTTGAGTGCCATTCACTGTCTCACGGAGTCTGGGCCTGTAAGCCCCTCTGACTACTGGAGTAAGCCTTGAGTGCCATTCACTGTCTCACGGAGTCTGGGCCTGTAAGCCCCTCTGACTACTGGAGTAAGCCTTGAGTGCCATTCACTGTCTCACAGAGTCCGAGCCTGTAAGCCCCTCTGACTCCTGGAGTAAGCCTTGAATACTATTCACTGTCTCACGGAGTCTGAGCCTGTAAGCCCCTCCGACTACTGGAGTAAGCCTTGAGTGCTATTCACAGTCTCACGGAGTCCGAGCCTGTAAGCCCCTCTGACTACTGGAGTAAGCCTTGAGTGCTATTCATTGTCTCACGGAGTCTGAGCCTCTGAGCCCCTCGGACTCCTGAAGTAAGCCTTGAGTACTATTGACTGTCTCACGGAGTCTGGGCCTGTAAGCTCCTCTGATTACTGGAGTAAGCCTTGAGTGCTATTCACTGTCTCACGGAGTCTGAGCCCCTCCCACTCCTGGAGTAAGCCTTGAGTCCTATTCACTGCCTCAGAGTCTGAGCCTGTAAGCCCCTCTGACTACTGGAGTAAGCCTTGAGTGCTATTCACTGTCTCACGGAGTCTGAGCCTGTAAGCCTCTCTGACTACTGGAGTAAGCCTTGAGTGCTATTCACTGTCTCACGGAGATTGAGCCTGTAAGCTCCTCTGACGACTGGAGTAAGCCTTGAATGCCATTCACTGTCTCACGGAGTCTGGGCCTGTAAGCCCCTCTGACTACTGGAGTAAGCCTTGACCACTATTCACTGTCTCACGGAGTCTGGGCCTGTAAGCCCCTCTGACTACTGGAGTAAGCCTCGAGTGCCATTCACTGTCTCACGGAGTCTGAGCCTATAAGCCCCTCTGACTACTGGAGTATGCCTTGAGTGCCATTCACTGTCTCACGGAGTCTGAGCCCCTCCGACTCCTGGAGTAAGCCTTGAGTGCTATATACTATCTCACGGAGTCTGAGCCTGTAAGCCCCTCTGACTACTGGAGTACGCCTTGAGTGCTATTCTCTGTCTCACGGATTCTGGGCTCTCTGACTCCTGGAGTGAGGCTTGAGTACTATTCACTGTCTCACGGAGTCTGGGCCTGTAAGCCCCTCTGACTACTGGAGTAAGCCTTGAGTGCTATTCACTGTCTCACGGAGTCTGGGCCTGTAAGCCCCTCTGACTACTGGAGTAAGCCTTGAGTGCTATTCACTGTCTCACGGAGTCTGGGCCTGTAAGCTCCTCTGACTACTGGAGTAAGCTTCGAGTCCTATTCACCGTCTCTCACGGAGTCTGGGCCTGTAAGCCCCTCTGATTCCTGGAGTAAGCTTCGAGTCCTATTCACCGTCTCTCACGGAGTCTGGGCCTGTAAGCCCCTCTGATTCCTGGAGTAAGCTTCGAGTCCTATTCACAGTCTCTCACGGAGTCTGGGCCTGTAAGCCTCTCTGATTCCTGGAGTAAGCTTCGAGTCCTATTCACCGTCTCTCACGGAGTCTGGGCCTGTAAGCCCCTCTGATTCCTGGAGTAAGCTTCGAGTCCTATTCACCGTCTCTCACGGAGTCTGGGCCTGTAAGCCCCTCTGATTCCTGGAGTAAGCTTCGAGTCCTATTCACAGTCTCTCACGGAGTCTGGGCCTGTAAGCCCCTCTGATTCCTGGAGTAAGCTTCGAGTCCTATTCACAGTCTCTCACGGAGTCTGGGCCTGTAAGCCCCTCTGATTCCTGGAGTAAGCTTCGAGTCCTATTCACCGTCTCTCATGGAGTCTGAGGCACACTGACTGCTGGAGTAAGACTCGAGTGCTCTCCCTCGCTGCTCCTGTAGGGTCCAGGGCCTCAAGGGGTGTCTTGGGTATGCAGTGTGGAGTGCACCCCTGTGTGCCCTTTCTGTCTGAGCTCCCACCTCCCCATGAGCCCACAGGCGGCCTTACAGGGCTGTGAGACAGCTCCCATCCTACGTCCACCTTGCAGCTAGCTGCCCTCGCCTACACTTGCGGTGCAAATGCTTTGTACTTCGTCCTAGGTTTTGATCACGTTGGTTTACAAAACGTCAGGCTGCAGTCATTCACAAAAGTGCTTTATTGGCACGGTTCCCTTTATGGATTGACCGGCAGGGTGGCTCAGCGAGTCAGTACTTGCTGCCAACACTCAAGTGATGATCTGAAATAGAACAAGTGTGCAGCCTGTAGCCGTGCGAGGCCTGGAAATGGAGCACCATTGACGTGGGTAGCAGGCGTGTCTCGTATGGAAGCGCTTCGAAGCTGCGGGAGAGTGGTATGCGGCGCTCTGTTTGAGCCTGCACGTCTTAAGGGAGTTGCATGATGTACACGCTCACCCCACTCTTATGTGATGCCTTTTCAGCGCCTAGACACCTTCAGGAGCCAGTGGAGCGCCTGAGTCCGGTTGTGTGCTGGTCCAGCGGAGGTCGCACCCCAGTGAGGATGCCTTGTCCTGCACCCCTGTGAAGAGCACTTCCTGTCTGTGGTTGTGTGCGCCCAGAGGGCCGGCCCTTTTTGTTTCACGTTTAATTGGTGGGCAGCGGCTCCCTGGAGGCGGTGGGGAGGCTGGCAGTGTGTGTGCGCTCTGCCTTTGTATAGCGCCTCCGCCTGCATCCTCCTTTCAGACTCTTCTTGGCGCTTCCAGTGTCAGCTGGTGCTCATGGAGGGGCAGTCCTGAGTGACCACGGGGGGTGGGGGCTCGTTCTGCCCTGGGTAGGATCCGCTTAGAGTACATCTGGGGGGAGGAGAGGGTCTGGGGACCCCCCCCCCTCCGTGGGAACTTGTCCTGTGGGAGCCTCAGTGCCCAGGCTGAGGTCTGGGTCCTTTGTCCCTGGGGCTCTGCAGTGGCACCAAGAGTGGCACTGTTTGCAGGTGGTTGTCGTGCATGAGCCGGTTGGGTTTGCTTGTGTTGTGGCACTGACGGTTTGCAGGAGGACAGGCGGAGGCTATGGCGCGGAGGACAGGCGGAGGCTGTGGGTAAAAAGCCATGTTGAGGCTGTGGCACGGAGGACAGGCAGAGGCTGTGGCGCGGAGGCTGTGGGTAAAAAGCCATGTTGAGGCTGTGGCACGGAGGACAGGCGGAGGCTGTGGCGCGGAGGCTGTGGGTAAAAAACCATGTTGAGGCTGTGGGTAAAAAGCCATGTTGAGGCTGTGGCGCGGAGGACAGGTGGAGGCTGTGGGTAAAAAGCCATGTTGAGGCTGTGGCACGGAGGACAGGCGGAGGCTGTGGCGCGGAGGCTGTGGGTAAAAAGCCATGTTGAGGCTGTGGGTAAAAAGCCATGTTGAGGCTGTGGCGCGGAGGACAGGTGGAGGCTGTGGGTAAAAAGCCATGTTGAGGCTGTGGCACGGAGGACAGGCAGAGGCTGTGGCGCGGAGGCTGTGGGTAAAAGCCATGTTGAGGCTGTGGCACGGAGGACAGGCGGAGGCTGTGGCGCGGAGGCTGTGGGTAAAAAACCATGTTGAGGCTGTGGGTAAAAAACCATGTTGAGGCTGTGGGTAAAAAGCCATGTTGAGGCTGTGGGTAAAAAGCCATGTTGAGGATGTGGGTAAAAAGCCATGTTGAGGCTGTAGCGCGGAGGACAGGCGGAGGCTGTGGGTAAAAAGCCATGTTGAGGCTGTGGGTAAAAAGCCATGTTGAGGCTGTGGCGCGGAGGACAGGCGGAGGCTGTGGGTAAAAAGCCATGTTGAGGCTGTGGCACGGAGGACAGGCAGAGGCTGTTGCGCGGAGGCTGTGGGTAAAAAGCCATGTTGAGGCTGTGGCGCGGAGGACAGGCGGAGGCTGTGGGTAAAAAGCCATGTCGAGGCTGTGGCACGGAGGACAGGCGGAGGCTGTGGGTAAAAAGCCATGTCGAGGCTGTGGCGCGGAGGACAGGCGGAGGCTGTGGGTAAAAAGCCATGTTGAGCTGTGGCGCGGAGGACAAGCGGAGGCTGTGGGTAAAAAGCCATGTCGAGGCTGTGGCACGGAGGACAAGCGGAGGCTGTGGGTAAAAAGCCATGTTGAGCTGTGGCGCGGAGGACAAGCGGAGGCTGTGGTCTGGATGACAGGCGGAGGCTGCGGGTAAAAAGCCATGTTGAGGCTGTGGCGCGGAGGACAGGCGGCGGCTGTGGCGCGGAGGACAGGCGGCGGCTGTGGCGCGGAGGACAGGCGGCGGCTGTGGTTTGTCCATGGAGTAGACATGGAGATCCCTTGATCCTTTGCGTGCTAGGAACGGTGTGACATAGTGCCTGGTAGAGATGCTCCCGACAGGTTTTATACACCGCAGCATGACCACAGCAGGGAGAAGGTTGAACAACCTGAGGCCCACACACAAAGCACGTGGGCCCCCAAGATTCTCCTGTGTGTTTGTATAGCCAGCACCGTCATCACACACTGCATCATGCCGGCTTGGTGCGACCAGGATCACACATGGCCTCATTCTGACGCAGCCGAGGAATGTCCCGGGCCATCCTGCGCTCTTCGCAAGGCCAAGGGAGGACCTGGCCTGGCAGTTCGGGCTGGACTGTTCCCATTGGGCGCAGGCTCAAGACTGATTTGCATATGGCTGGGTTCAAACTGGAATGGCATGGGGAGCAAAAAAACAAGCATTGGCATAGCCAATAGGTCTCGCCTTTGGGACCTTATAAGTGTTTAGCCAGAGATATTGGCTTTGCCAATGTCTTTAAGCTATGTTGTAGAGGATTGCGGTTACTATGCAGCATGTTGAAAAGTTATAATAAACAAGTGTTAAGCATTTTTGTTACTATCTATCTATCTATCTCTATATCTATCTATCTATCTCTATATCTATCTATCTATCTCTATATCTATCTATCTCTCTCTATATCTATCTATCTATCTCTATATCTATCTATCTATCTCTATATCTATCCATGAAGACATTATGTACAACTGAACAACCCAATTAAACAAGCGCGTCTCCTCACGTTTCAGCCGGCTCCTGGAAGAGGCACAAAGGAGCCGGGATAAGGAAGGGGTAGGGGAGGAGGCTTTAACAAGCGGCCACGCGAAAGCTAAAAGTGAAAGCTTATTCCACTGCACTTGTGACTCCTCTCCCCCATAGCCACCTAACCTTACATTTAAGACCATACTGTGGAGTAACTGTTAAATTTTAATGGCATTTGCCCATATGCGTACCGGTAAGCACCGGCTCAAATTATGGCCCCCCTCCAGGTGCCTGCGTTACGCCCCTGGGTTAACAAAACCCCGACAGCCTGGAGTGCTAGACACAAAAAAACACTCAAATGAGTTGTAAAAGAAGAGACGCCTGGTAAACAGCGGCTCATTTGTAGACCTCCTGTAGAGTAAATTGTGCTTGCTTTCTGGACTGCTCCCGTGTGTTTGGATAGTGCAGTTGGAAAGAGCATTTGGTAATTTGTCACTAAAAAACATAAATTTTTTAATGCTCCGTGTCCTGTATTTTGATAGTAGGCACCTTATAGTTGAATGGTTTGGGCATGGGCCTTTTAAGGATATGAACGTTAATATGCATTAACACACCCAAAACATTTACGCTTTTTGCACCATATATTTTGTAGAGGAGTGAGTGGGAGGGAGGGAGATAGGGGAACATTAAAAGGAAGCGGGTGAAGAGCAAATGAAGGGAGATAACGTTTACTGCAGAAACGTGTTTTGGGAGTGGGGGAGGAGTGCTGTGTCTGCCTGCTGTTACCGTGGCGGCGCAGGTCTGCTTCCTGTTGAGAGTTGTCACACCAACATTTTAATTTAAGTGCGGGGAAGCGCCCGAGGACGTGATTACATCCTTCTTAAAGTTGTGCCTTGTTAGAAATGACAGCCAGGATGTTCAGTGTTTTTTTAAGAATGCGCTTTTATATATTTCCCACAAAGTATGAGTTTTTTCTTTCTTCATTTATCCATGTGCGTACCAGCAGATACTGGCTTAAATTAAGCCCACTGCAGGGGCCTACATTACGCCCCTGTGTTAAGCTGGTGAAAGTTAAGTGTATGCCGGCCTGGAGAGTGTACCCTGGTGCCACCATGGGTGTACAAAAGGAGTAACACACTTGCAGAAATGTGTCCATTCTGAATGGTTGCTAACTACCTACGTGTATGACATTTAGCTTTACCACAATGCTTCTTGCTATCACGCCTTTTGTTTGCTACATTTTTAGCAGACCTTCAAATGGTACCGTTTTACACAATGTCTTTATTTTTGGTGCGCAGCGTTCCTTCCTTTGACATCATCCACCCTGGGGGCGTTGGTAAAAATTAAAGGAGAAAGCGGGTCGGAAAGGCGAGAACGGGGCAGTAAGAGGCAGCGTAGGCTGAAAGAAAGGGAAACATGGGAGGATAGAGTGTGAAGGGGGCATGGGGCCGAGCGAAGGAGCGGGCACCGAGAGGAGAAGGCGTTGGAAGGGAAGATGCAACAGGGAGAAGCAGTTTGCACAATATCACGATCCTTGTTAGAAAGGAGTAACACACTTGCAGAAATGTGTCCATTCTGAATGGTTTCTAAGTACGTACGTGTATGACATTCAGCTTTGCCACAATGTTTTTTGCTATCACAAGCCTTTTGTTTGCTACATTTTTAGCAGACCTTCAAATGGTACCGTTTTACATAATGTGTTTATTTTTGGTGCGCAGCGTTCCTTCCTTTGACATCATCCACCCTGGGGGCGTTGGTTAAAATTTAAAGGAGAAAGTGGGTCGCAAAGGCGAGAACGGGGCAGTAAGAGGCAGTGTAGACTGAAAGAAAGGGAGAGATGGGAGGACAGTGTGAAGGGGGCATGGGGCCGAGCGAAGGAGCGGGGGCCGAGAGGAGAAGGCGTTGAAAGGGAAGATGCAACAGGGAGAAGCAGTTTGCACAATATCACGATGTTTGTTAGAAAGGAGTAACACACTTGCAGAAATGTGTCCTTTCTGAATGGTTTCTAAGGTTTTAAAACTAAACATCTCACAATAGCCGGAACCTGCATCAAACTCGCGCAGCGAGAGCGAGTGAAAGTGTGGAGAGCCTGCAACACGATAACAAGCGCGTCTCCTCCCGTCTCAGCCGGCTCCTGAAAGAGGCACAAAGGAGCCGAAGGAGGGAGGGAAGGGGTAGGGGAGGAGGCTTTCGCAAGCGCGGACGCGCGAAGCCGACCAAAAACAACCTTTGAAATATAACACTCAACAGATGGCACACTGCGCGCTGCTGCTCGTAACCGCAAGGTGGATGCCGTAGGCGTCAACATTTTAAGTAAAGGTGGGACAAAAAGCCGCCTTTGGCCAATTGCGTGCTTTCATTTTTGAAAGCCATACGCAAAGGCCAATGAAATGTCACTACAACACGCACAAGCTTGCTTGAAGTCCAGAGTGATTCCAAGAGGTCATCTCCTAGAGCAACGCATGCGCGCTGCGCTAGGCTCGACCTAAAAAACGATGGATTTAGGCCCAGGTCTCTGTACTGGGGTGAATGCATGACATTGTTCAACATTCTGTCCATCAGTTGTTCTTTTTGCAGGAATGTCCCCGGGCACCCTGCGCTCTTCGCAAGGCCAGGATCACACATGACCTCATTCTGACGCGGCAGAGGAATGTCCTGGGCACCCTGCGCTCTTCGCAATGCCACGATCACACATGGTCTTGCCCCCAGGCTGCATTGAAAGATCGTCTCAGCTCCCACGAAGTTGGGACAATCGCCGGGCTGTTCGCCGGCAGGGTCCCCTCCACAATGTTTGCCCAGGCGGTTTATGGAGCCTTACCGGTGGCCGAGCCTTGGGCTGGCTGTTCTTGGACACATTGGGGACCTTGTCTTCATGCCCAGTGCTCAAGTGATGTGTGTGCGCGTGCAGAGCCTGCACTGGGCGGCCTTTGCTAGACACCGGAGTGCTCAAGTGCCAACCCAGGGCCTCTTTGGGGCGCATTAGAAGTAGTCTGTGCACTTTGCGCACACGCATGCTTGGGTTTATACTGCGACCACCATCAGGATTTCCTTACAGCGCTTGTACTACTGGTTAAGACTTAGCGTTTATGAACCATATACACCCGTTCAAACAACTTGAACATGGATGCGGACCTCGGTTGCACATAATTAATTAATTTTCACAGATTATACAGTAAACTGCCCCCCCACCCCACCCCCCCCAATGGTTTGTGCTGCAGAGAGCTGGGCGGCTTGTTCGGTGGACAAAGTAAACCTAAAACTGGTTGTCCTTGTCCCGAAGCAATGTGTCCTGGGCGGTACGATTTCCACACCCTTCTGTTTTCCTGCCAGACACTTCCTTTCCTTACTAAGTGTGGACGCTGGCTGTGTCGAGTGTCCTATTTTTTTGTTTGTTTTTAGCTCGTACGGATCAAAAGTTACTAAAAACGCGGCAACAAATGTTGCTTTGCAGTCGAAAGCCGTTTGTAAAGGTTGACTTGTCACCTTTTAGTTGCTGATTACTATATTTGGCTGTTAAAGTGGTACTACTGAGGTGAAACATTTGCCTAAACTGTGTTAACATGCACAAAAAAGGACAAAATACTAAAGTACTACTATCACAAAATGTGCCGCATTACGCCACATAATTCACCTTTTCTTACTGCATAATTTAATCACCCCAGTTGCATTATTTGGTCTTCCAGATGCATGATTCCATTGGCCTTGTCCGTAGCATTAATCTTACTGTTGGCTGAATTACTCCACTCTAAAACTTTGAGGTGCCACTCTTGTGAGCCTGAAGAAGGCGCCCTCTGGGCTGTTTTCCTCTTTGGCGTTTTGAAGGTGACCCGCAGGTTCCATCTCGACCCCCTCTTGCAGGGAGTGAGCTTCTGTTGGTATATGGTGCCGGGGTGAGCGAGTTGCTGTCAGTGGATGGCGCCAGGGTGAGCGAGTTGCTGTCGGTGGATGGTGCCATGGCTAGCCAGCTGCTGTGGGTGGATGGTGCCAGGGTGAGCGAGTTGCTGTGGGTAGATGGTGCCAGGTTGAGTCAGCTGCTGTTGGTGGCTGGTGCCAGGGCGAGCGAATTGCTGATGGTGGACGGTGGCAGGGTGAGCGAGCTGCTGTCGGTGGATGGTGCCATGGCTAGCCAGCTGCTGTGGGTGGATGGTGCCAGGGTGAGCGAGTTGCTGTGGGTAGATGGTGCCAGGTTGAGTCAGCTGCTGTTGGTGGCTGGTGCCAGGGCGAGCGAATTGCTGATGGTGGGCGGTGGCAGGGTGAGCGAGCTGCTGCGGGTGGATGGTGCCAGGGTGAGTCAACTGCTGTCGGTGGATGGTGCCAGGGTGAGTCAACTGCTGTCGGTGGATGGTGCCAGGGTGAGTCAACTGCTGTCGGTGGATGGTGCCAGGGTGAGTCAACTGATGTCGGTGGATGGTGCCAGGGTGAGTCAACTGCTGTTGGTGAATGGTGCCAGGGTGAGTCAACTGCTGTCGGTGGATGGTGGCAGGGTGAGCGAGCTGCTGCTGGTGGATGGTGACCGGGTGAGTCTGCTGCTGTCGGTGGATGGTGACGGGGTGAGTCGGCTGCTGTCGGTGGGTGGTGACAGGGTGAGTCGGCTGCTGTCGGTGGGTGGTGACAGGGTGAGTCGGCTGCTGTCGGTGGGTGGTGACAGGGTGAGTCGGCTGCTGTCGGTGGGTGGTGACGGGGTGAGTCGGCTGCTGTCGGTGGGTGGTGACGGGGTGAGTCGGCTGCTGTCGGTGGGTGGTGACGGGGTGAGTCGGCTGCTGTCGGTGGGTGGTGACGGGGTGAGTCGGCTGCTGTCGGTGGGTGGTGACAGGGTGAGTCGGCTGCTGTCGGTGGGTGGTGACAGGGTGAGTCGCCTGCTGTCGGTGGGTGGTGACAGGGTGAGTCGCCTGCTGTCGGTGGGTGGTGACAGGGTGAGTCGCCTGCTGTCGGTGGGTGGTGACAGGGTGAGTCGCCTGCTGTCGGTGGGTGGTGACAGGGTGAGTCGCCTGCTGTCGGTGGGTGGTGACAGGGTGAGTCGCCTGCTGTCGGTGGGTGGTGACAGGGTGAGTCGCCTGCTGTCGGTGGGTGGTGACCGGGTGAGTCGCCTGCTGTCGGTGGGTGGTGACCGGGTGAGTCGCCTGCTGTCGGTGGGTGGTGACGGGGTGAGTCGGCTGCTGTCGGTGGGTGGTGACAGGGTGAGTCGGCTGCTGTCGGTGGGTGGTGACGGGGTGAGTCGGCTGCTGTCGGTGGGTGGTGACGGGGTGAGTCGGCTGCTGTCGGTGGGTGGTGACGGGGTGAGTCGGCTGCTGTCGGTGGGTGGTGACGGGGTGAGTCGGCTGCTGTCGGTGGGTGGTGACAGGGTGAGTCGCCTGCTGTCGGTGGGTGGTGACAGGGTGAGTCGCCTGCTGTCGGTGGGTGGTGACAGGGTGAGTCGCCTGCTGTCGGTGGGTGGTGACAGGGTGAGTCGCCTGCTGTCGGTGGGTGGTGACAGGGTGAGTCGCCTGCTGTCGGTGGGTGGTGACAGGGTGAGTCGCCTGCTGTCGGTGGGTGGTGACAGGGTGAGTCGCCTGCTGTCGGTGGGTGGTGACCGGGTGAGTCGCCTGCTGTCGGTGGGTGGTGACCGGGTGAGTCGCCTGCTGTCGGTGGGTGGTGACCGGGTGAGTCGCCTGCTGTCGGTGGGTGGTGACCGGGTGAGTCGCCTGCTGTCGGTGGGTGGTGACCGGGTGAGTCGCCTGCTGTCGGTGGGTGGTGACCGGGTGAGTCGCCTGCTGTCGGTGGGTGGTGACCGGGTGAGTCGCCTGCTGTCGGTGGGTGGTGACCGGGTGAGTCGCCTGCTGTCGGTGGGTGGTGACCGGGTGAGTCGCCTGCTGTCGGTGGGTGGTGACAGGGTGAGTCGCCTGCTGTCGGTGTGAGTCGCCTGCTGCCGGTGGACGGTGGCAGGGTGAGCGAGCTGCTGTCGGTGGACGGTGCCAGGGTGAACCAGTTGCTGCCTGTGGACGGTGGCAGGGGGTGAGCGAGCTGCTGCCTGTGGACGGTGGCAGGGGGTGAGCGAGCTGCTGCCTGTGGACGGTGGCAGGGGTGAGCGAGCTGCTGCCGGTGGACGGTGGCAGGGTGAGCGAGCTGCTGCGGGTGAATGGTGCAAGGGTGAGCGAGCTGCTGCCGGTGGATGGTGCCAGTTTGCAGTAAACCTGAATGAGGTTCATGGAGATGTTGGTTCCACCCCTCACCCTCCCAGCCTAAGGAAGCAGATGCCTTGGGTACCACATTTTAGCAAGTGCTTTGTCTGCACCTAAGACTGCGAGTGCTTGGTGTCAAAGAGTGAAATGTTGATGACGGGTGGACCAGGCAGAGGATCCTACTGGTGCTGAACCCCAGGTCCTCCCCTCTCGACCCCATCTCCTCCCAGATGGTACTGGAGTACTACTAACGCCAATAAACATTAATAAGCGGCTCTTTCGTCCCTGAGCCCCGTTTAATGTGGTAAAAGGACTCGGGCAGTTCCACCTTGTTCTACGTCCTTCCCTTCAACTGAAACTACCCTTGTGCCCTCACTAGCTCCCCCAGGCCTCTCGGAGCATGGCATGTTGGCACCGTCTTCTAGAGTTCAGTGCCAGGCTCCCGTGCCCATATTTACCTACCCCCCACAGCTCCGAGCTCCTCTCAGGCCTGTCTGTGCCTAGGATGCTGGCACTGTCCTATAGGGCTCAGTGACGGCACTGCCCAGTGCTATGCTCCAGTGCCCACTTTAACCTGCCACTGACATTCCAGTGAGCTCCTTCTACGTCTGAGCCTGGCATCCTGCCACTATCTCCTGGGGCAATAAGGAAGGGGGCAATGCCTTGTGCCTGGTTCCTATTTGCCCGTACCAACGACTCGTCTGTGGTAGTAAGCGCTATATAAATAAACACAATTACCCCCCTGCGCGCTAATCCGAGCCTGCCGTAGTCCGGGATCTTGGCATCGTCCTACAGGGCTCGGATATAGCGGCGCTGCCCATTGCCAGGCTCCTGCTTGCCCCTGCCTCTTCCGCAAGCTCCTGGCACTAAAAGTGGTGTAGTGCCAGGCTCCTCTGCCCCTCTGCGAGCTCCGTCTGAGCCTGGAATCCTGGCACTGAGTGGTGCAATGCCAGGCCCCTGCTGGCCCCTGCCTCCTCCGCGAGCTCCTCCTAAGCCTGAGCCTGGGATCGTGGCACAATCCCCGGGGCTCCTGCTTGCCCCTGCTACCTCCACCAGCTCCTTCTAAGCTGGAGTCTGAGATCCTGGCACTAGGAGAGATGCAGTGCCAGGCACCTGCTGGCCCCCTCCGCGAGCTCCTCCTGAGCCAGGCACTATGGGTGGTGCAGTGCCAGGCCCCTGCAGGCCCCCTCTGCCAGCTCCTCCTGAGCCTGGCACTATGGGTGGTGCAGTGCCAGGCCCCTGCTGGCCCCATGTGCGAGCTCCTCCTGAGCCTGGCCCTATGGGTGGTGCAGTGCCAGACCCCTGCTGGCCCCCTCCGCCTGCTCCTCCTGAGCCTGGCACTATGGGTGGTGCAATGCCAGGCCCCTGCTGGCCCCCTCCGCGAGCTCCTCCTGAGCCAGGCACTATGGGTGGTGCAGTGCCAGGCCCCTGCAGGCCCCATCTGACAGCTCCTCCTGAGCCTGGCACTATGGGTGGTGCAGTGCCAGGCCCCTGCTGGCCCCATGTGCGAGCTCCTCCTGAGCCTGGCCCTATGGGTGGTGCAGTGCCAGACCCCTGCTGGCCCCCTCCGCCTGCTCCTCCTGAGCCTGGCACTATGGGTGGTGCAGTGCCAGGCCCCTGCTGGCCCCCTCCGCGAGCTCCTCCTGAGCCAGGCACTATGGGTGGTGCAGTGCCAGGCCCCTGCAGGCCCCCTCTGCCAGCTCCTCCTGAGCCTGGCACTATGGGTGGTGCAGTGCCAGGCCCCTGCTGGCCCCATGTGCGAGCTCCTCCTGAGCCTGGCACTATGGGTGGTGCAGTGCCAGACCCCTGCTGGCCCCCTCCGCCTGCTCCTCCTGAGCCTGGCACTATGGGTGGTGCAGTGCCAGGCCCCTGCTGGCCCTTGCCCCCTCCGAGCTCCTCCTGAGTCTGAGATCCCGGCACTAGGAGCGGTGCAGTGCCAGGCTCGTCTTACTTTGCCCCAGTGCCCCCAATAACCTGTTCCATGCCTGTGCCACTTATCCTAACTTTGCCCCCTTAACAGAAGCTGCCCAAGGGTGGGTGGAAGGGGGCGATCCTGCGCCCCAGAGCAGACAGACACACTTCTGAATCTTTGGTACTTGTGAGTGTGAGTCACGCTAATAAGTTGGCATTGAGCCTCGAGGCGGAGCAGAAAAGCGCTTTGTAGTGAAGGTGGGGGGAGGGGGGATAAAAGGCTGGGGTGGTGCCCCCCAAGGTGCAGACGGAGGGGGAGAGGTACAAGAGCACACGGCTCAGCAGGTCAGGCCGGTCTCTTAATCCGAGTCTTTCTTTCCACGGACCTGCCTGCAAGGTGTGCCCTCGCTGCCAAGATCCTGCCAGGGCACACAGAGCAGAAAGTGCACACAATCTGTAAGGAGCGACCTCTGCCCATGATATCTGTAAGAAGCGAGCTCTGCCCATGATATCTGTAAGAAGCGAGCTCTGCCCATGATATCTGTAAGAAGCGAGCTCTGCCCGTGATATCTGTAAGAAGCGAGCTCTGCCCGTGATATCTGTAAGAAGCGAGCTCTGCCGGTGATATCTGTAAGAAGCGAGCTCTGCCCATGATCTGTAAGGAGCGAGCTCTGCCCATGATATCTGTAAGAAGCGAGCTCTGCCCATGATATCTGTAAGAAGCGAGCTCTGCCCATGATATCTGTAAGAAGCGAGCTCTGCCCATGATATCTGTAAGAAGCGAGCTCTGCCCATGATATCTGTAAGAAGCGAGCTCTGCCGGTGATATCTGTAAGAAGCGAGCTCTGCCCATGATCTGTAAGGAGCGAGCTCTGCCCATGATATCTGTAAGAAGCGAGCTCTGCCGGTGATATCTGTAAGGAGCGAGCTCTGCCCATGATATCTGTAAGAAGCGAGCTCTGCCCGTGATAATCTTCCTGTCTAGGGCTGAACGGTGTCCATGGTAGTATAAAAGGAGCGAGCTCTGCCCGTGATATCTGTAAGAAGTGAGCTCTGCCCGTGATATCTGTAAGAAGCGAGCTCTGCCCGTGATAATCTTCCTGTCTAGGGCTGAACGGTGTCCATGGTAGTATAAAAGGAGCGAGCTCTGCCCGTGATATCTGTAAGAAGTGAGCTCTGCCCGTGATATCTGTAAGAAGCGAGCTCTGCCCATGATATCTGTAAGAAGCGAGCTCTGCCCATGATATCTGTAAGAAGCGAGCTCTGCCCATGATATCTGTAAGAAGCGAGCTCTGCCCATGATATCTGTAAGAAGCGAGCTCTGCCCATGATATCTGTAAGAAGCGAGCTCTGCCGGTGATATCTGTAAGGAGCGAGCTCTGCCTGTGATAATCTTCCTGTCTAGGGCTGAACGGTGTCCATGGTAGTATAAAAGGAGCGAGCTCTGCCCGTGATATCTGTAAGAAGCGAGCTCTGCCGGTGATATCTGTAAGAAGCGAGCTCTGCCCATGATCTGTAAGGAGCGAGCTCTGCCCATGATATCTGTAAGAAGCGAGCTCTGCCCATGATATCTGTAAGAAGTGAGCTCTGCCCATGATATCTGTAAGAAGCGAGCTCTGCCTGTGATAATCTTCCTGTCTAGGGCTGAACGGTGTCCATGGTAGTATAAAAGGAGCGAGCTCTGCCCGTGATATCTGTAAGAAGCGAGCTCTGCCGGTGATATCTGTAAGAAGCGAGCTCTGCCCATGATATCTGTAAGGAGCGAGCTCTGCCCATGATATCTGTAAGGAGCGAGCTCTGCCCATGATATCTGTAAGAAGCGAGCTCTGCCCATGATATCTGTAAGAAGCGAGCTCTGCCCATGATATCTGTAAGAAGCGAGCTCTGCCCATGATATCTGTAAGAAGCGAGCTCTGCCCATGATATCTGTAAGAAGTGAGCTCTGCCCATGATATCTGTAAGAAGCGAGCTCTGCCTGTGATAATCTTCCTGTCTAGGGCTGAACGGTGTCCATGGTAGTATAAAAGGAGCGAGCTCTGCCCGTGATATCTGTAAGAAGCGAGCTCTGCCGGTGATATCTGTAAGAAGCGAGCTCTGCCCGTGATATCTGTACGAAGCGAGCTCTGCCCATGATATCTGTAAGAAGCGAGCTCTGCCCATGATATCTGTAAGAAGCGAGCTCTGCCCATGATATCTGTAAGAAGCGAGCTCTGCCCGTGATATCTGTAAGAAGCGAGCTCTGCCGGTGATATCTGTAAGAAGCGAGCTCTGCCCATGATCTGTAAGGAGCGAGCTCTGCCCATGATCTGTAAGGAGCGAGCTCTGCCCATGATATCTGTAAGAAGCGAGCTCTGCCCATGATATCTGTAAGAAGCGAGCTCTGCCCATGATATCTGTAAGAAGCGAGCTCTGCCCATGATATCTGTAAGAAGCGAGCTCTGCCCATGATATCTGTAAGAAGCGAGCTCTGCCCATGATATCTGTAAGAAGCGAGCTCTGCCCATGATATCTGTAAGAAGCGAGCTCTGCCCATGATATCTGTAAGAAGCGAGCTCTGCCGGTGATATCTGTAAGAAGCGAGCTCTGCCCATGATATCTGTAAGAAGCGAGCTCTGCCGGTGATATCTGTAAGAAGCGAGCTCTGCCGGTGATATCTGTAAGAAGCGAGCTCTGCCGGTGATATCTGTAAGGAGCGAGCTCTGCCCGTGATAATCTTCCTGTCTCGGGCTGAGCGGTGTCCATGGTAGTATAAAAGGAGCGAGCTCTGCCCGTGATATCTGTAAGAAGTGAGCTCTGCCCGTGATATCTGTAAGAAGCGAGCTCTGCCCGTGATAATCTTCCTGTCTAGGGCTGAACGGTGTCCATGGTAGTATAAAAGGAGCGAGCTCTGCCCGTGATATCTGTAAGAAGCGAGCTCTGCCCGTGATATCTGTAAGAAGCGAGCTCTGACTGTGATAATCTTCCTGTCTAGGGCTGAACGGTGTCCATGGTAGTATAAAAGGAGCGAGCTCTGCCCATGATATCTGTAAGAAGGGAGCTCTGCCCGTGATATCTGTAATACGCGAGCTCTGCCCGTGATATCTGTAAGAAGCGAGCTCTGCCCGTGATATCTGTAAGAAGCGAGCTCTGCCCGTGATATCTGTAAGAAGCGAGCTCTGCCCGTGATATCTGTAAGAAGCGAGCTCTGCCTGTGATGATCTTCCTGTCTAGGGCTGAACGGTGTCCATGATAGTATAAAAGGAGCAAGCTCTACCCGTGATATCTGTAAGAAGCGAGCTCTGCCCGTGATATCTGGAAGGAGCGAGCTCTGCCGGTGATATCTGTAAGAAGCGAGCTCTGCCCGTGATATCTGTAAGAAGCGAGCTCTGCCCGTGATATCTGTAAGAAGGGAGCTCTGCCCGTGATATCTGTAAGAAGCGAGCTCTGCCTGTGATAATCTTCCTGTCTAGGGCTGAACGGTGTCCATGGTAGTATAAAAGGAGCGAGCTCTGCCCATGATATCTGTAAGAAGGGAGCTCTGCCCGTGATATCTGTAATACGCGAGCTCTGCCCGTGATATCTGTAAGAAGCGAGCTCTGCATGTGATATCTGTAAGAAGGGAGCTCTGCCTGTGATGATCTTCCTGTCTAGGGCTGAACGGTGTCCATGGTAGTATAAAAGGAGCGAGCTCTGCCCGTGATATCTGTAAGAAGCGAGCTCTGCCCGTGATCTCTGGAAGGAGCGAGCTCTGCCGGTGATATCTGTAAGAAGCGAGCTCTGCCCGTGATAATCTTCCTGTCTAGGGCTGAACGGTGTCCATGGTAGTATAAAAGGAGCGAGCTCTGCCCATGATATTTGTAAGAAGCGAGCTCTGCCCATGATATTTGTAAGAAGCGAGCTCTGCCCGTGATATCTGTAAGAAGGGAGCTCTGCCTGTGATGATCTAACTGTCTAGGGCTGAACGGTGTCCATGGTAGTATAAAAGGAGCGAGCTCTGCCCGTGATATCTGTAAGAAGTGAGCTCTGCCCGTGATATCTGTAAGAAGCGAGCTCTGCCGGTGATATCTGTAAGGAGCAAGCTCTGCCTGTGATATCTGTAAGAAGGGAGCTCTGCCCGTGATATCTGTAATACGCGAGCTCTGCCCGTGATATCTGTAAGAAGCGAGCTCTGCCCGTGATATCTGTAAGAAGCGAGCTCTGCCCGTGATATCTGGAAGGAGCGAGCTCTGCCGGTGATATCTGTAAGAAGCGAGCTCTGCCCGTGATAATCTTCCTGTCTAGGGCTGAACGGTGTCCATGGTAGTATAAAAGGAGCGAGCTCTACCCGTGATATCTGTAAGAAGCGAGCTCTGCCCGTGATATCTGGAAGGAGCGAGCTCTGCCGGTGATATCTGTAAGAAGCGAGCTCTGCCCGTGATAATCTTCCTGTCTAGGGCTGAACGGTGTCCATGGTAGTATAAAAGGAGCATGCTCTGCCCGTGATATCTGTAAGAAGTGAGCTCTGCCCGTGATATCTGTAAGAAGCGAGCTCTGCCCGTGATAATCTTCCTGTCTAGGGCTGAACGGTGTCCATGGTAGTATAAAAGGAGCGAGCTCTGCCCGTGATATCTGTAAGAAGCGAGCTCTGCCCGTGATATCTGTAAGAAGGGAGCTCTGCCCGTGATATCTGTAAGAAGCGAGGTCTGCCTGTGATGATCTTCCTGTCTAGGGCTGAACGGTGTCCATGGTAGTATAAAAGGAGCGAGCTCTGCCCATGATATTTGTAAGAAGCGAGCTCTGCCCGTGATATCTGTAAGAAGGGAGCTCTGCCCGTGATATCTGTAAGAAGCGAGCTCTGCCTGTGATCTTCCTGTCTAGGGCTGAACGGTGTCCATGGTAGTATAAAAGGAGCGAGCTCTGCCCATGATATCTGTAAGAAGGGAGCTCTGCCCGTGATATCTGTAATACGCGAGCTCTGCCCGTGATATCTGTAAGAAGCGAGCTCTGCCCGTGATATCTGTAAGAAGGGAGCGCTGCCTGTGATGATCTTCCTGTCTAGGGCTGAACGGTGTCCATGGTAGTATAAAAGGAGCGAGCTCTGCCCATGATATTTGTAAGAAGCGAGCTCTGCCCATGATATTTGTAAGAAGCGAGCTCTGCCCGTGATATCTGTAAGAAGGGAGCTGTGCCTGTGATGATCTAACTGTCTAGGGCTGAACGGTGTCCATGGTAGTATAAAAGGAGCGAGCTCTGCCCGTGATATCTGTAAGAAGTGAGCTCTGCCCGTGATATCTGTAAGAAGCGAGCTCTGCCGGTGATATCTGTAAGGAGCAAGCTCTGCCTGTGATATCTGTAAGAAGGGAGCTCTGCCCATGATATTTGTAAGAAGCGAGCTCTGCCCGTGATATCTGTAAGAAGGGAGCTGTGCCTGTGATGATCTAACTGTCTAGGGCTGAACGGTGTCCATGGTAGTATAAAAGGAGCGAGCTCTGCCCGTGATATCTGTAAGAAGTGAGCTCTGCCCGTGATATCTGTAAGAAGCGAGCTCTGCCCGTGATATCTGTAAGAAGCGAGCTCTGCCCGTGATATCTGTAAGAAGCGAGCTCTGCCCGTGATAATCTTCCTGTCTAGGGCTGAACGGTGTCCATGGTAGTATAAAAGGAGCGAGCTCTGCCCGTGATATCTGTAAGAAGTGAGCTCTGCCCGTGATATCTGTAAGAAGCGAGCTCTGCCGGTGATATCTGTAAGAAGCGAGCTCTGCCCATGATATTTGTAAGAAGCGAGCTCTGCCCATGATATCTGTAAGAAGCGAGCTCTGCCCGTGATATCTGTAAGAAGCGAGCTCTGCCTGTGATATCTGTAAGAAGCGAGCTCTGCCCGTGATATCTGTAAGAAGGGAGCTCTGCCGGTGATATCTGTAAGAAGCGAGCTCTGCCCGTGATATCTGTAAGAAGGGAGCTCTGCCCATGATATCTGTAAGAAGCGAGCTCTGCCTGTGATATCTGTAAGAAGCGAGCTCTGCCCGTGATATCTGTAAGAAGGGAGCTCTGCCGGTGATATCTGTAAGAAGCGAGCTCTGCCCGTGATATCTGTAAGAAGCGAGCTCTGCCCGTGATATCTGTAAGGAGCGAGCTCTGCCTGTGATATCTGTAAGAAGGGAGCTCTGCCCATCTGTCTGTCAGACAGAGCAAAACCCATCCGAATGTGTTGTGGTGAGGGAAGGGACTGAGACAAAGGGCTCTGGTGCCAGTGTCCCCTGTGGGATGCCCGAAAGAACTGTGCAGGGGCCTGGCTTACTCTCAGAGAAAAATAAAAGCACCAGCTGCACATGTTGGCCCCTATTAGGTCTGGCTGACAGCGATGCTGAGGATGACCTTATGTGACCAACAGAAAGAAGAGCTTCAGGGAGCAGTACTGGAAGGAAGGCTTGGCTCCGCCCCATGCTGATGGCACTGAGTACACCGTTTACTGGGCTGAAGAAGTTCCTGTCTTGCACCTGTTGTTGTAGGACAGCTGCTGCTCACAGCAGGACTGATCCGATTCTGGTGCCAAGCTAATGATCAAGGCTATAGGCCGGGTCGGTTTATTATGAAAAGTAATGATCAAGGCAGTAGGCCTGATTCTTTTATTGTGAAATACATATATCAAAATCGGTATGCATGTAAGGGTGCATTGATATTGCCCTGCACTAAAGCTTGTAATTTGTAAGCTGTTCTTGTGTTGCCTGGAATCTCACAGATTCCCAAAGTAAGAAAGGTTTCCGTGTTGGTTGTCCCTTGTGTTCGAAGATGTGCACTGTGAGAACACTTGCTAGCCCGTTCTTTTCTCAGCTGTAATTGTATGTATATTTGGAATCTTATCACTTTAAGCATGAAGCTTTGCCAATGTGCTTTAGCCATGTTGTACACCAGCGTGGCTGCTGTTCAGCATGGCTAAAGGGTGGTGTGTTGCACTGACCAGACAATTTCAATTGAAATGACAGTAACATTTGCACAGACGTACAGTTTTACTGATAAAACGGTACAGCGCACAAACAATGTGTAGAAATGGCATCACCCAGTGTTCATTTGTTTTGATCATATTAATGTTTTGCCACACTTGAAATATCAAAAATATTCTTTATTTGTGCTTTCCTAATTCTGATATATTATGAAATATTTGCACAGTTCATTTACATTTTGTTGTGTGCTAGAAAAAAGAACATTGTGCAGCCTTCTCCAGCACACCCCCTACACCGCACGATTGTCACATAAATCCTACACCAAGCTCCCTCAGAAGACCACGCCTGATGTTTGTCCTTTACCTTTGAATGCACAGCAAAGTTGACAAGATGAGAACAACATTGAAAGACCTGTTTACAGAAATCGAGCACTCGAGGAAGAATACACGTGTGCTGGTAAACAGGCTATGCTCCATGGGAGGGTCAAAGACATGCTGGACAGCCTAAAACAAAAAAAGCCAGCAAATGGAAAGCAAGCAAATGTGAAGTGCAAACCGCAAAGCCAATCAGCAGTAAGCAGTTGGCGGAATGCATTCCTAGGGGAGTTTCAGAATGTCCCCAAGAAGTCTTTTTGCAACCAGACCACTGCGCTGTCTGGTAGGCTTCGACCAAAACATTCGGATGCTAGCCTGCTTGTTTGCAGGGTGCATTTACTTTGGCTTCACACATGCTGCAATCCAATGACGTCTGTCCACACGCCTTCCTCTGTACCTATTAGTAGGTTGTAGGTAAGAGGTGTAGCCGACCTTTGTTTACATCTGCTGGTAGGATATTAGTTTTACAGACTTGATGGCTAATCTGGAAATGAATGTCTTCAGATCCCCTTCATCCTTGTGCTTGGGAGCTCCCAGCGTTGGCCTTCTTGTCTTCTCGCTCTGTGATTGCTGTTCTTCATGTGTGTTTAGAGCCGTTCATAAGAACCTCATTGTCTCTGTGAGATTTGAAGCTTCACAGACTTAGATTTCATCTGGAAGGGCTTTGAGTTCAGGCTGGCATTTGTGTGGCCCTTTCTTGCATTACAAATTCATTTAGATTGTAAACTGGCCGGTTTAGAGTGAGTGTATTGTGTTCTGTTTATAATGTTGTTCCCATAATCCCCCTCCCCCTGAGTGAGTAGGAGGTAGTGTTTCAGATGGGAGTGCTCCTCACTTATCCCTGCGTAGGGAGCAGCTTCCACTTTTTATGCTTTTTCTTGAGCTGGATTTGTTTGCTTTCTATTTCTAGGTCTGAGTCCTATATTGTTGCCAGTACTTTCATATATATGTAGCGTGTGCTCTGGCTCCGCCTACTGAGTCTGTCTCGCTTCATACTATTGGCTGCTTTCCATGGATACTCTACCTGCTGATTCCTCACCTGTAGATTAATTTCCAGGCGTCAGGCTGGTTCTGGAAACTTAAAAGCTCTCACGTTGCGGGCTTCTTGGCCACGCCCAAAGTAGTGTAAGGTGATGTTCCTGAAGTCATATAGCCCCCACCCCAGTTTTATTTCAGTTCCTTTTTTTCTGTACCTTCGACGCAGCTTGCTGTCTCCTGAGAGTCGTCAGTCTTCCTCTCAAAGAATTACAGTGCAGAGCGTAGGTCTCCTCCAAAACGTGTGATGCCAAGCTCTGTGGGTCCTGTAATGGACAGATCTCTCTTGCCGATCCAAGTGCTTTTGTGCTTCGGCTCTGACCATGACCCAAGCTCGTGCGATTCCTACCTCTGACTGCACCCAAAGGATATCAAGGAGCACGAAGCCAACAGGTTTGTTAGCATAGGAGTGCCCCAGTCTCGTAGGTGAGACCCCTGTGGGTTATTAGCATAGGAGTCCCCAGCCTCGGAGGTGAAACCCCTGTGGTTTGTTAGCATAGGAGTCCCCAGCCTCGGAGGTGAAACCCCTGTGGTTTGTTAGCATAGGAGTCCCCAGCCTCCGAGGTGAAACCCCTGTGGTTTGTTAGCATAGGAGTCCCCAGCCTCAGAGGTGAAACCCCTGTGGTTTGTTAGCATAGGAGTCCCCAGCCTCAGAGGTGAAACCCCTGTGGGTTGTTAGCATAGGAGTACAACAGCCTCATAGGTGAAACCCCTGTGGGTTGTTAGCATAGGAGTACCCAGCCTCCGAGGTGAAACCCTTTGGTTTGTTAGTGTACTGCTCCCTGATAGACCGCTAGGCTGTGTTTTAATTCTACTTGCGCTTTGCACATTGTTCTTGAATTTGTTATAAACTGTTTTTTAAGATTTTTATTACCGAATACTTCATTGCCACGTGACCGCGGTGTCCGCCTGTCAGAGCGGGCCCGCAAGCTCAGGTCAGCGTGCTAGTTGTTCTCTCCCCCCCCCCCCCCCCCATAAAACCCGTGATGTGCCGACCGTGCAGCGGGCGCGCCAAAGGCAAGCCCGTCTGCGTCCCGGAAGCGGCCGGCGCCAGACCCGTCACAGGAGTTTTTTTCCTGAGGGTGGCAAGCCCCTTATTTATAGTAGGCTGCAGCTCATGGCCCTGGGCTTGAGAGAAAGCTGCCGCCCCCACGCGCCCATTCCCAATGACAGTTGCAGCTGGATTTGCAACCTTTGCGGTTGGGTTTCTTCTAACTCAGCCATTGATGAGTCCCCTAAAATAGGTTCCAGGGGTTATCCCCCCTGTAGTGTGACCAAACCTGTTAGGGAGACTGATCATTTAAAGGCCACGCTTCTTAATACTCGATCTCTTGGTAAACATGCCCTCCAAATCTAGGATTTACTCGTAGACAAGAGCCTTGACCTTCTCTTTCTAACAGAGACATGGCTCAGGGAAACATCATATCCCACCATGGCCATCCCCCCTGGCTACCGGATGCTCAGGAAGGATCGGTCAACGGGTAGGGGGGGGAGGCATTGCCATAATCTTCAAAATACAACTTTCATGCTCCATGATCCCTACAGCTGACATAGCGGGCGCTGAAAGTTTGGGATTTCACGTCAGGCTGTCAGCGAAACAATCTGTGTCAGGCATCTTGATTTACAGACCTCCGGGTCCTGCGGGCCAGTTCCTCGACTCCATCAGTAATGCTGTCTCTTCCCTGGCCATCAATTTTAAACACTGCCTAGTTTTAGGTGATTTTAACATCCATATGGATAATCCCACTGATCAGGAGTCTAGTAGATTACGCGACTCACTAGCTCCTTTTAAAATGTCACCGTCCGTCCACTTAGCGACGCACGAGAAAGGACATATTCTGGACCAGATCTTCTCCACAGGTACACTAGTGACCTCAGCTCCAGTCCCGCTATTATGGTCCGACCACGCCATGATCGATTTTATGATTAAGAAGGTGCCTAATTCCAGTAACACCCAGGGAAGACCACTTTCACACAGTTTCAGACCTTTTTATCAAATCACAGCTGAGGCTCTTACCACGGCCCTCAGTAAACACCCAATCCCCTTCCTTGGGAGGGTGGAGGAGGATGCGGAAGGTCTAGACAATTGGCTCCAATTGCGAGCCGACGAGCTCGCTCCTCTCTCTGTGCGTTCCGCTAAGGCCCCGCGTGCTTCTGCACCATGGTTTACGGCCGCTCTCAGTAAGAGTGACTGTAAACGCCTGGAGAGAACCTGGCGGGAAAACTTTGACCTCTCTGATAAAACAACATACAAATTGGCACTAAAAGCGCATTATAAGAAAGTTTTTTAGAAGAGAAAAAAAAATTTTGGGCCTCAAATTGCCCAGGCTGCTAACCATAGTAAAGAAATTTTCAAAACAGTCAATGAGTTTCTTTCTCCAAACGCAGTGGCAACACCATTTACTCCGACTGAGGAATGGACGAGCCATTTAGCCTCCTATTTCCATGAGAAGATAAAAACTATCCAAGACACTTTCTCTTTGCTGCCCATGATTGAGGGTGAGTTTCGAGCGTTCCTCACCCCACCTATGCAGCTACGGAGCCCGCTTCTCACGCAGTTCCCACCTATATCTTTGGACAACTCTTTGGAAATTATGAAGGCCCTCAAATCGGGCTCTCCATCCGACCCATACCCAGCCAAGACTCTGGTGTCACTAGCCGAGGTAATTAACCCTGCGCTAAATCGGATTCTCAATACATCCTTGGAGACCGGGATTGTCCCGGACAGGTGGAAGAACGCCAAAATACTTCCCCTGCTAAAAAAAACAAGAGCAGACCCAGAGTCAGCCTCTAATTATAGGCCTATATCCTTGCTCCCCCTTTTCTCGAAGGTCTTGGAAAAATATGTCAATGGGGTCATTACCACTTATGCTGAAGCCAATCAAGTTTTCCACCAGAGTCAGTCCGGTTTCAGGTCAAATTTCAGCACGGAAACCGCGCTTCTTGAGGTCTCGGAGACCATTAAAGAGACCCTAGACCAGGGAGAGAAGGCTGTGCTGATACTCTTGGACTTATCAGCGGCCTTCGATACCGTGCCCCATGATTTGCTCCTTCGGAGGCTTCAAGAATGTGGCTGCGGGGGCACGGTATTCCGATGGTTTGCCTAATTTCTGGACAATCGCCAGCAAACGGTTTGGTCCCCCCCCCCCTCAAGGTGGGGGTTCCGCAGGGCTCAATCCTTAGTCCCACACTTTTTAACTTGTATATGTCCCCCTTGGCGCTTCTGGCTGAAGCCCACAGAGCGAAAATTGTATCTTATGCGGATGATACGCAACTGCTCTTCACCTGCGACAAGAAGTCAGACTTCAGAGGTGAGGCAATAAATGCCTGCCTCACTAAGGTGTTTGCCTGGTTCCAACATCACCAACTTAAGTGTAATCCCGATAAATCGGAAATTATACTTTTCGGCCTCCCATTAGACAATGTGTGGCGGAATTGGTGGCCACAGGACATGCCCACCCCCGCCCCCAGCACCTCGGTCAAGACTGTTAAAAATTGGCGAGTCAGGATGGAGGATAATCTATCCATGAACTCCCAAATACAATCTGTGGTGGGCTCATGTTTTGGAGTGCTTAAAATGCTTAGACAGGTCCTGCCCCTTTTGCCGTTAACACATAGACAAACGGTGGTCCAGGCGTTAGTCCTATCCAGGTTGGACTACGTCAATAGCCTTTACCTGGGAATCCCTGACTACATGCTGACTCGATTACAGGTGGTTCAGAATGCTGCGGCAAGGGCTATTTTTATGCTAGGGCCCAGAACTAGGATGTCCGCCCACTTGAAATCCATGCACTGGCTACCGATCCGCAAGAGGATTATGTTTAAAGTCATGGTTCTAACATTTAAATCCCTTCATGGGATGGGGGCCCCCTACCTCAGGAAGAGATTTCAATTCTATTCCCCGCGTCGTGCTCTGAGGTCGGCTGCACTTCAGTTGGCTCGCATCCCTAAATCTTCCCATGCTCGCATTGGGGGCCGCTCTTTCCAGGTGCAAGCAGCACGACTCTGGAATAGTCTCCCCTGGCACTTAGGCAGATGCAGGATCTTCTCCCTTTTAGAAAGTCATTGAAGACCTGGCTTTTTCAGCAATAGTGTGACTTATGCAAGATAGTGCCCACGGTTAGCCCCACCCAGAATCTGTAGCGCCGGGACACTCTATCGAGTAGCCGTGCGCTTTATAAGTCCCTAATAACATAACAGTATAGCAGTATTGAAATATCACAGGTAAAGCCCCTGTGGTTTGTTAGCGTGGGAGTACCCCACTCTCATAGGTGAAGCCCCAGTGGTTTGTTAGCGTGGGAGTACCTGAGCCTCCTAGGTGAAGCCCCTGTGGGTTGTTAGCATAGGAGTCCCCAGTCTCGTAGGTGAGACCCCTGTGGGTTGTTACCATAGGAGTTCCCAAGCTCGTAGGTGAGACCCCTGTGGTTTGTTAGCATAGGAGTACCCCAGTCTCGTAGGTAAGACCCCCTATGGGTTGTTAGCATAGGAGTACCCCAGCCTCATAGGTGAAACCCCTGTGGTTTGTTAGCATAGGAGTCCCCAGCCCCAGAGGTGAAACCCCTGTAGTTTTTTAGCATAGGAGTCCCCAGGCTCAGAGGTGAAACCCCTGTGGGATGTTAGCATAGGAGTACCGCAGCCTCATAGGCGAGACCCCTGTCGGTTGTTAGCATAGGAGTACCGCAGCCTCATAGGTGAAACCCCTGTGGGTTGTTAATATAGGAGTACCCAGCCTCTGAGGTGAAACCCCTGTGGTTTTAGTATAGCAGTATTGAAATATCACAGGTAAAGCCCCTGTGGTTTGTTAGCGTGGGAGTACCCCACTCTCATAGGTGAAGCCCCAGGGGTTTGTTAGCGTGGGAGTACCAAGCCTCATAGGTAAAGCCCCAGTGGTTTGTTAGCGTGTGGGGGGGGGGGGGGAGAACCCCAGCCTCATAGGTGAAGCTCCTGTGGTTTGTTGGCGTGGGAGTACCCCAGCCTCATAGGTGAAGCCCCTGTGGTTTGTTAGCGTGGAAGTACCCAGCCTCATAGGTGAAGCCTCTGTGGTTTGTTAGCATGGGAGTACCTGAGCCTCCTAGGTGAGGCCACTGTGGTTTGTCAGCGTGGAAGTACCCCAGCCTCATAGGTGAAGCCCCACTGGTTTGTCAGCATGGAAGTACCCAGCCTAATAGGTGAAGCCTCTGTGGTTTGTTAGCGTGGGACTACCTGAGCCTCCTAGGTGAGGCCCCTGTGGCTTGTCAGCGTGGAAGTACCCCAGCCTCATAGGTGAAGCCCCTGTGGTTTGTTAGTGTGGGAGTACCCCACTCTCATAGGTGAAGCCCCAGTGGTTTGGCAGCTTGGGCGTACCCCAGTCACATAGGTGAAGCCCCTGTGGTTTGTCAGCGTGGGAGTACTACAGCCTCATAGGTGAAGCTACTGTGGTTTGTCAGCGTGGAAGTACCCAGCCTCATAGGTGAAGCCTCTGTGGTTTGTTAGCGTGGGACTACCTGGGCCTTCTAGGTGAGGCCCCTGTGGTTTGTCAGTGTGGAAGTACCCCAGCCTCATAGGTGAAGCCCCTGTGGTTTGTTAGCGTGGGAGTACCCCAGCCTCATAGCTGCAGCCCCTGTGGTTTGTTAGCGTGGGAGTACCCCAGCCTCAGAGGTGAAACCCCTGTGGTTTGTTAGACTAGGAGTCCCCAGCCTCATAGGTGCAGCCCCTGTGGTTTGTTAGCGTGGGAGTACCCAGCCTCATAGGTGAAGCCTCTGTGGTTTGTTAGCGTGGGAGTACCTGAGCCTCCTAGGTGAGGCCACTGTGGTTTGTCAGCGTGGAAGTACCCCAGCCTCATAGGTGAAGCCCCACTGGTTTGTCAGCATGGAAGTACCCAGCCTCATAGGTGAAGCCACTGTGGTTTGTTAGCGTGGGAGTACCCCAGCCTCCTAGGTGAAGCCCCTATGGTTTGTTAGCGTGGGAGCACCCCAGCCTCCTAGGTGAAGCCCCTATGGTTTGTCAGTGTGAGAGTACCCAGCCTCATAGGTGAAGCCCCTGTGGTTTGTCAGTGTGAGAGTACCCCAGCCTCCTAGGTGAAGCCCCTGTGGTTTGTCAGCGTGGGAGTACTACAGCCTCATAGGTGAAGTCCCTGTGGTTTGTCAGTGTGGGAGTCATGAAGGAGCACAGCAGTGACGGTCCTTGTCCCCGCTCTCTCTCCCCGAGTCATGAAGGAGCACAGCAGTGACGGTCCTTGTCCCCGCTCTGTCTCTCCCCGAGTCATGAAGGAGCACAGCAGTGATGGTCCTTGTCCCCGATCTGTCTCTTCCCGAGTCATGAAGGAGCACAGCAGTGCCAGGCCTTGTTCCCGCTCTCTGTCTCTCCCCGAGTGATGAAGGAGCACAGCAGTGACGGTCCTTTCCCTGCTCTCTCTCTCCCAGAGTCATGAAGGAGCACAGCAGTGACGGCCCTTTCCCTGCTCTCTCTCCCAGAGTCATGAAGGAGCACAGCAGTGACGGTCCTTTCCCTGCTCTCTGGCTCTCAATGAGTCATGAGGGAGCGAGGAGGACAGCAGTGACGGGCCTTGTCCCCGCTCTGTCTTTCCCAGAGTCATGAAGGAGCACAGCAGTGACGGTCCTTGTCCCTGCTCTCTGTCTCTCCCCGAGTCCTGAAGGAGCGAGGAGCACAGCAGTGACGGTCCTTGTCCCTGCTCTCTGTCTCTCCCCGAGTCCTGAAGGACGGAGGAGTACAACAGTGACTGTCCTTGTCCCCGCTCTGTCTCTCTCCGAGTCATGAAGGGAGGAGCACAGCAGTGATGGTCCTTGTCCCTGCTCTGTGTCTCCCCGAGTCATGAAGGAGCACAGCAGTGACAGTCCTTGTCCCCGCTCTGTCTCTCCCCGGATCATGAAGGAGCTCAGTAGTGATGGTCCTTGACCCCGCTCTCTCCCTCCCCGAGTCATGAAGGAGCACAGCAGTGACGGTCCTTGTCCACGCTCTGTCTCTCCCCGAGTCATGAAGGAGCACAGCCGTGATGGTCCTTGTCCCCGCTCTCTGGCTCTTCCCGAGTCATGAAGCAGCACAGCAGTGACGGTCCTTGTCCCCCTCACTGTCTCTCCCCGAGTCATGAAGGAGCACAGCAGTGACGGTCCTTGTCCCTGCTCTCTGGCTCTCCCAGAGTCCTGAAGGAACGAGGAGCACAGCAGTGACGGTCCTTTCCCTGCTCTCTGGCTAGCCCCGAACCTTGAAGGAGCGAGGAGCACAGCTGTGATGGTCCTTGTCCCCACTCTGTCTCCCCCCGAGTCATGAAGAAGCACAGCAGTGACGGTCCTTTCCCTGCTCTCTCTCTCCCCGAGTCCTGAAGGAACGAGGAGCACAGCAGTGACGGTCCTTGTCCCAGCTCTGTCTCTTCCCGAGTCATGAAGGAGCACAGCAGTGATGGTCCTTGTCCCCGCTCTGCCTGAGTCATGAAGGAGCACAGCAGTGACTGTCCTTGTCCCCGCTCTCTGTCTCTTCCCGAGTCATGAAGGAGCACAGCAGTGACGGTCCTTGTCCCCGCTCTGTCTCTCCCAGAGTCATGAAGGAGCACAGCAGTGACGGTCCTTGTCCCCGTTCTCTGTCTCTCCCCGAGTCATGAAGGAGGGAGGAGCGTAGCAGTGACGGTCCTTGTCCCCGTTCTCTGGCTCTCCCTGTTTCATGAAGGAGCACAGCAGTGACGGTCCTGGTTCCCGCTCTCTCTCCCTGTGTCATGAAGGAGCACAGCAGTGACGGTCCTTTCCCTGCTCTCTGGCTAGCCCCGAACCTTGAAGGAGCGAGGAGCACAGCCGTGATGGTCCTTGTCCCCACTCTGTCTCTCCCCGAGTCATGAAGAAGCACAGCAGTGACGGTCCTTTCCCTGCTCTCTGTCTCTCCCCGAGTCCTGAAGGAGCGAGGAGTGAAGCAGTGACTGTCCTTGTCCCCGCTCTCTGGCTCTCCCTGAGTCATGCTGGAGCACAGCAGTGACAGTCCTTGTCCCCGCTCTGTCTCTCCCCGAGTCATGAAAGAGCACAGCAGTGACGGTCCTTGTCTCAGGTCTCTGTCTCTCCCCGAGTCATGAAGGAGGGAGGAGCGCAGCAGTGACGGTCCTTGTCCCCCTGACTGTCTCTCCCCGAGTCATGAAGGAGCACAGCAGTGACGGTCCTGTTCCACGCTTACTGTCTCTCCCAGAGTCATGAAGGAGCACAGCAGTGACTGTCCTTGTCCATGCTCTCTGGCTCTCCCCGAGACCTGAAGGAACGAGGAGCACAGCAGTGACGGTCCTGTTCCACGCTTACTGTCTCTCCCAGAGTCATGAAGGAGCACAGCAGTGACTGTCCTTGTCCATGCTCTCTGGCTCTCCCCGAGACCTGAAGGAACGAGGAGCACAGCAGTGACGGTTCTTGTCCCTGTTCTCTGTCTCTCCCCGAGTCATGAAGAAGCACAGCAGTGACGGTCCTTTCCCTGCTCTGTCTCTTCCTGAGTCATGAAGGAGCGCAGCAGTGACGGTCCTTGTCCCCACTCTCTGGCTCTCCATGAGTCCTGAAGAAGCACAGCAGTGACAGTCCTTGTCTCGCTCTGTCTCCCCCGAGTCATGCAGGAGCACAGCAGTGACGGTCCTTGTCCCCACTCTCTCTCCCAGAGTCATGAAGCACAGCAGTGACCGTCCTTTCCCTGCTCTGTCTCTCCCCGAGTCCTGAAGGAGCGAGGAGCACAGCAGTGATGGTCCTTGTCCCCGCTGTCTCTCCCCGAGTCATGAAGCACAGCAGTGACAGTCCTTTCCCTGCTCTCTCTCCCCGAGTCCTGAAGAGCGAGGAGCACAGCAGTGACGGTCCTTGTCCCCGCTGTCTCTCCCAGAGTCATGAAGGAGCACAGCAGTGACGGTCCTTCTCCCCGCTCTCTCCCTCCCTGAGTCATGAAGAAGCACAGCAGTGACGGTCCTTTCCCTGCTCTCTCTCTCCCCGAGTCCTGAAGGAGCGAGGAGCACAGCAGTGACGATCCTTGTCCCCGCTCTGTCTCTTCCCGAGTCATGGAGCGCAGCAGTGACGATCCTTGTCCCCGCTCTCTGGCTCTCCATGAGTCCTGAAGAAGCACAGCAGTGACGGTCCTTGTCCCCGCTCTGTCTCTCCCCGAGTCATGAAGGAGCACAGCCGTGATGGTCCTTGTCCCCGCTCTCTGGCGCTCCCCGAGTCATGAAGGAGTACAGCAGTGACGGTCCTTGTCCCCGCTCTCTCTCCCCGAGTCATGAAGCAGCACAGCCGTGACGGTCCTTGTCCCCCTCACTGTCTCTCCCCGAGTCATGAAGGAGCACAGCAGTGACGGTCCTTGTCCCTGCTCTCTGGCTCTCCCACAGTCCTGAAGGAACGAGGAGCACGGCAGTGACGGTCCTTTCCCTGCTCTCTGGCTAGCCCCGAACCTTGAAGGAGCGAGGAGCACAGCAGTGACGGTCCTTGTCCCCCTCACTGTCTCTCCCCGAGTGATGAAGGAGCACAGCAGTGACGGTCCTTGTCCCCCTCACTGTCTCCCCCCCGAGTCATGAAGAAGCACAGCAGTGACGGTCCTTTCCCTGCTCTCTCTCTCCCCGAGTCCTGAAGGAGCGAGGAGCACAGCAGTGACGATCCTTGTCCCCGCTCTGTCTCTTCCCGAGTCATGGAGCGCAGCAGTGACGATCATTGTCCCCGCTCTGTCTCTCCCCGAGTCATGAAGGAGCACAGCAGTGACGGTCCTTGTCCCCGCTCTCTGGCTCTCCCCGAGTCATGAAGGAGCACAGCAGTGACGCTCCTTGTCCCTGCTCTCTGGCTCTCCCCGAGTCCTGAAGGAACGAGGAGCACAGCAGTGACGGTCCTTGTCCCAGCTCTGTCTCTTCCCGAGTCATGAAGGAGCACAGCAGTGATGGTCCTTGTCCCCGCTCTGCCTCTGCCTGAGTCATGAAGGAGCACAGCAGTGACTGTCCTTGTCCCCGCTTTGTCTCTCCCGAGTCATGAAGGAGCACAGCAGTGACGGTCCTTGCCCCTGCTCTGTCTCTCCCGAGTCTTGAAGGAGCACAGCAGTGACGGTCCTTGTCCCCGCTCTGTCTCTGCCCGAGTCATGAAGGAGCACAGCAGTGGCGGTCCTTGTCCCCGTTCTCTGTCTCTCCCGAGTCATGAAGGAGGGAGGAGCGCAGCAGTGACGGTCCTTGTCCCCGTTCTCTGGCTCTCCCTGTTTCATGAAGGAGCACAGCAGTGACGGTCCTGGTTCCCGCTCTGTCTCTCCCTGTGTCATGAAGGAGCACAGCAGTGACGGTCCTTTCCCTGCTCTCTGGCTAGCCCCGAACCTTGAAGGAGCAAGGAGCACAGCCGTGATGGTCCTTGTCCCCACTCTGTCTCTCCCCGAGTCATGAAGAAGCACAGCAGTGATGGTCCTTTCCCTGCTCTCTGTCTCTCCCCGAGTCCTGAAGGAGCGAGGAGCACAGCAGTGACGATCCTTGTCCCCGCTCTCTCTCCCCGAGTCATGAAGGAGTGAGGAGTGCAGCAGTGACTGTCCTTGTCCCCGCTCTCTGGCTCTCCCTGAGTCATGCAGGAGCACAGCAGTGACAGTCCTTGTCCCCGCTCTCTGTCTCTCCCCGAGTCATGAAGGAGGGAGGAGCGCAGCAGTGACGGTCCTTGTCCCCCTGACTGTATCTCCCCGAGTCATGAAGGAGCTCAGCAGTGACGGTCCTTTTCCACGCTTACTGTCTCTCCCAGAGTCATGAAGGAGCACAGCAGTGACGGTCATTGTCCATGCTCTCTGGCTCTCCCCGAGTCCTGAAGGAACGAGGAGCACAGCAGTGATGGTCCTTGTCCCCGCTCTGTCTCTCCCCGAGTCATGAAGCACAGCAGTGACCGTCCTTTCCCTGCTCTGTCTCTCCCCGAGTCCTGAAGGAGCGAGGAGTACAGCAGTGATGGTCCTTGTCCCCGCTGTCTCTCCCCGAGTCATGAAGGAGCACAGCAGTGACGGTCCTTGTCCCCGCTCTCTCCCTCCCTGAGTCATGAAGGAGCACAGCAGTGACGGTCCTTGTCCCCGCTCTCTCGCCCCGAGTCATGCAGGAGCACAGCAGTGACAGTCCTTGTCCCCGCTCTCTGTCTCTCCCCGAGTCATGAAGGAGCACAGCAGTGATGGTCCTTGTCCCCGCTCTCTCGCCCCGAGTCATGCAGGAGCACAGCAGTGACGGTCCTTGCCCCCGCTCTGTCTCTCCCCGAGTCCTGAAGGAGCACAGCAGTGACGGGCCTTGTCTCCGCTCTCTGTCTCTCCCCGAGTCATGAAGGAGCACAGCAGTGACGGTCCTTGCCCCTGCTCTCTCTCCCAGAGTCTTGAAGGAGCACAGCAGTGACGGTCCTTGTCCCCGCTCTCTCTCTCTCCCCGAGTCATGAAGGAGCACAGCAGTGACGGTCCTTGTCCCCGTTCTCTGTCTCTCCCCGAGTCATGAAGGAGCACAGCAATGACGGTCCTTGTCCCCGTTCTCTGGCTCTCCCTGTTTCATGAAGGAGCACAGCAGTGACGGTCCTGGTTCCCGCTCTGTCTCTCCCCAAGTCATGAAGGCGCACAGCAGTGACTGTCCTGGTTCCCGCTCTGTCTCTCCCCAAGTCATGAAGGAGCACAGCAGTGACTGTCCTTGTCCCCGCTCTCTCCCCCTATGTCATGAAGGAGCACAGCAGTGACGGTCCTTTCCCTGCTATCTGTCTCTCCCCAAGTCCTGAAGGAGCGAGGAGCACAGCAGTGACGATCCTTGTCCCCGCTCTCTGGCTCTCCCTGAGTCGTGAAGGAGCACAGCAGTGACAGTCCTTGTCCCCGCTCTGTCTCTCTCAGAGTCATGAAGGAGCACAGCAGTGACGGTCCTTGTCCCTACTCTCTGGCTAGCTCCGAACCTTGAAGGAGCGAGGAGCACAGCAGTGATGGTCCTTGTCCCCACTCTGTCTCTCCCCGAGTCATGAAGCACAGCAGTGACCGTCCTTTCCCTGCTCTGTCTCTCCCGAGTCCTGAAGGAGCGAGGAGCACAGCAGTGACGGTCCTTGTCCCCGCTGTCTCTCCCCGAGTCATGAAGGAGCACAGCAGTGACGGTCCTTGTCCTCGCTCTCTCCCTCCCTGAGTCATGAAGAAGCACAGCAGTGACGGTCCTTTCCCTGCTCTCTCTCTCCCCGAGTCCTGAAGGAGCGAGGAGCACAGCAGTGACGATCATTGTCCCCGCTCTGTCTCTTCCCGAGTCATGGAGCGCAGCAGTGACGATCCTTGTCCCCGCTCTCTGGCTCTCCATGAGTCCTGAAGAAGCACAGCAGTGACGGTCCTTGTCCCCGCTCTGTCTCTCCCCGAGTCATGAAGGAGCACAGCCGTGATGGTCCTTGTCCCCGCTCTCTGGCTCTCCCCGAGTCATGAAGGAGTACAGCAGTGACGGTCCTTGTCCCCGCTCTCTCTCCCCGAGTCATGAAGCAGCACAGCCGTGACGGTCCTTGTCCCCCTCACTGTCTCTCCCCGAGTCATGAAGGAGCACAGCAGTGACGGTCCTTGTCCCTGCTCTCTGGCTCTCCCAGAGTCCTGAAGGAACGAGGAGCACGGCAGTGACGGTCCTTTCCCTGCTCTCTGGCTAGCCCCGAACCTTGGAGCGAGGAGCACAGCAGTGATGGTCCTTGTCCCCACTCTCTCCCCCTATGTCATGAAGGAGCACAGCAGTGACGGTCCTTGTCCCCGCTCTGTCTCCCCCCGAGTCATGAAGAAGCACAGCAGTGACGGTCCTTTCCCTGCTCTCTCTCTCCCGAGTCCTGAAGGAGCGAGGAGCGCAGCAGTGACGATCCTTGTCCCCGCTCTGTCTCTTCCCGAGTCATGGAGCGCAGCAGTGACGATCATTGTCCCCGCTCTGTCTCTCCCCGAGTCATGAAGGAGCACAGCAGTGACGGTCCTTGTCCCAGCTCTCTGGCTCTCCAAGAGTCCTGAAGAAGCACAGCAGTGACGGTTCTTGTCCCGCTCTGTCTCTCCCCGAGTCATGAAGGAGCACAGCAGTGACGCTCCTTGTCCCTGCTCTCTGGCTCTCCCCGAGTCCTGAAGGAACGAGGAGCACAGCAGTGACGGTCCTTGTCCCAGCTCTGTCTCTTCCCGAGTCATGAAGGAGCACAGCAGTGATGGTCCTTGTCCCCGCTCTGCCTCTGCCTGAGTCATGAAGGAGCACAGCAGTGACTGTCCTTGTCCCCGCTTTGTCTCTCCCCGAGTCATGAAGGAGCACAGCAGTGACGGTCCTTGCCCCTGCTCTGTCTCTCCCCGAGTCTTGAAGGAGCACAGCAGTGACGGTCCTTGTCCCCGCTCTGTCTCTGCCCGAGTCATGAAGGAGCACAGCAGTGACGGTCCTTGTCCCCGTTCTCTGTCTCTCCCAGAGTCATGAAGGAGGGAGGAGCGCAGCAGTGACGGTCCTTGTCCCCGTTCTCTGGCTCTCCCTGTTTCATGAAGGAGCACAGCAGTGACGGTCCTGGTTCCCGCTCTGTCTCTCCCTGTGTCATGAAGGAGCACAGCAGTGACGGTCCTTTCCCTGCTCTGGCTAGCCCCGAACCTTGAAGGAGCGAGGAGCACAGCCGTGATGGTCCTTGTCCCCACTCTGTCTCTCCCCGAGTCATGAAGAAGCACAGCAGTGACGGTCCTTTCCCTGCTCTGTCTCTCCCCGAGTTCTGAAGGAGCGAGGAGCACAGCAGTGACGATCCTTGTCCCCGCTCTGTCTCTCCCCGAGTCATGAAGGAGTGAGGAGTGCAGCAGTGACTGTCCTTGTCCCCGCTCTCTGGCTCTCCCTGAGTCATGCAGGAGCACAGAAGTGACAGTCCTTGTCCCCGCTCTCTCTCTCTCTCCCCGAGTCATGAAGGAGCACAGCAGTGACGGTCCTTGTCCCCGCTCTCTCGCCCCGAGTCATGCAGGAGCACACCAGTGACGGTCCTTGCCCCCGCTCTGTCTCTCCCCGAGTCATGAAGGAGCACAGCAGTGACTGTCCTTGTCCCCGTTCTCTGGCTCTCCCTGTTTCATGAAGGAGCACAGCAGTGACGGTCCTTGTCTCAGGTCTCGGTCTCTCCCCGAGTCATGAAGGAGGGAGGAGCGCAGCAGTGACGGTCCTTGTCCCCCTGACTGTCTCTCCCCGAGTCATGAAGGAGCACAGCAGTGACGGTCCTTTTCCACGCTTACTGTCTCTCCCAGAGTCATGAAGGAGCACAGCAGTGACGGTCCTTGTCCATGCTCTCTGGCTCTCCCCGAGTCCTGAAGGAACGAGGAGCACAACAGTGATGGTCCTTGTCCCCACTCTGTCTCTCCCCGAGTCATGAAGAAGCACAGCAGTGACGGTCCTTTCCCTACTCTCTCTTCCCGAGTCATGAAGGAGCGCAGCAGTGACGGTCCTTGTCCCCACTCTCTGGCTCTCCATGAGTCCTGAAGAAGCACAGCAGTGACAGTCCTTGTCTCGCTCTGTCTCTCCCCGAGTCATGCAGGAGCACAGCAGTGACGGTCCTTGTCCCTACTCTCTGGCTAGCTCCGAACCTTGAAGGAGCGAGGAGCACAGCAGTGATGGTCCTTGTCCCCGCTGTCTCTCCCCGAGTCATGAAGAAGCACAGCAGTGACAGTCCTTGTCTCGCTCTGTCTCTCCCCGAGTCATGCAGGAGCACAGCAGTGACCGTCCTTTCCCTGCTCTGTCTCTCCCCGAGTCCTGAAGGAGCGAGGAGCACAGCAGTGATGGTCCTTGTCCCCGCTGTCTCTCCCCGAGTCATGAAGGAGCACAGCAGTGACGGTCCTTGTCCCCGCTCTCTCCCTCCCTGAGTCATGAAGGAGCACAGCAGTGACGGTCCTTGTCCCCGCTCTCTGTCTCTCCCCGAGTCCTGAAGGAGCACAGCAGTGACGGGCCTTGTCTCCGCTCTCTGTCTCTCCCCGAGTCATGAAGGAGCACAGCAGTGACGATCCTTGTCCCAGCTCTGTCTCTTCCCGCGTCATGAAGGAGCACAGCAGTGATGGTCCTTGTCCCCACTCTGCCTCTGCCCGAGTCATGAAGAAGCACAGCAGTGACTGTCCTTGTCCCCGCTCTGTCTCTCCCCGAGTCATGAAGGAGCACAGCAGTGACGGTCCTTGCCCCTGCTCTCTCTCCCCGAGTCTTGAAGGAGCACAGCAGTGACGGTCCTTGTCCCCACTCTGTCTCTCCCCGAGTCATGAAGGAGCACAGCAGTGACGGTTCTTGTCCCTGTTCTCTGTCTCCCCGAGTCATGAAGGAGCACAGCAATGACGGTCCTTGTCCCCGTTCTCTGGCTCTCCCTGTTTCATGAAGGAGCACAGCAGTGACGGTCCTGGTTCCCGCTCTCTCTCCCCAAGTCATGAAGGCGCACAGCAGTGACTGTCCTGGTTCCCGCTCTGTCTCTCCCCAAGTCATGAAGGAGCACAGCAGTGACGGTCCTTTCCCTGCTATCTGTCTCTCCCCGAGTCCTGAAGGAGTGAGGAGCACAGCAGTGACGGTCCTTGTCCCCGCTCTCTGTCTCTCCCCGAGTCCTGAAGGAGCACAGCAGTGACGGGCCTTGTCTCCGCTCTCTGTCTCTCCCCGAGTCATGAAAGAGCACAGCAGTGACGATCCTTGTCCCAGCTCTGTCTCTCCCCAAGTCATGAAGGAGCAGAGCAGTGACAGTCCTTGCCCCCGTTCTCTGGCTCTCCCTGTTTCATGAAGGAGCACAGCAGTGATGGTCCTTGTCTCAGTTCTCTGTCTCTCCCCGAGTCATGAAGTAGGGAGGAGCGCAGCAGTGAAGGTCCTTGTCCCCGCTCTCTGGCTCTCCCTGTTTAATGAAGGAGCACAGCAGTGACGTCCTTGCCCCCGCTCTGTCTCTGCCCGAGTCATGAAGGAGCACAGCAGTGACGGTCCTTGTCCCCGCTCTCTTTCCCGATTCATAAAGGAGCACAGCAGTGATGGTCCTTGTCCCCGTTCTCTCTCCCCGAGTCATGAAGGAGCACAGCAGTGACGATCCTTGTCCCCGTTCTCTGTCTCTCCTCGAGTCATGAAGGAGGGAGGAGCGCAGCAGTGACGGTCCTTGTCCCCATTCTCTGGCTCTCCCCGAGTCATCAAGTAGCACAGCAGTGACGGTCCTTGTCCCAGTTCTGTCTCTCCCTGAGTCATGAAGGAGGGAGGAGCGCAGCAGAAGTGAAGGTCCTTGTCCCTGCTCTCTCTCCTCGAGTCATGAAGGAGCACAGCAGTGACGGTCCTTGTCTCCGCTCTCTCTTCCCGATTCATGAAGGAGGGAGGAGCGCAGCAGTGAAGATCCTTGTCCCCGCTCTGTCTCTCCCCGAGTCATGAAGGAGCACGGCAGTGACGGTCCTTGTCCCCGCTCTGTCTCTCCCCGAGTCATGAAGGAGCACAGCAGTGATGGTCCTTTCCCTGCTCTCTCTCCCCGTGTCCTGAAGGAGCGAGGAGTGCAGCAGTGACGGTCCTTGTCCCCGCTCTGTGTCTCCCGAGTCATGAAGGAGCACAGCAGTGACGGTCCTTGTCCCCGTTCTCTGTCTCTCCCGAGTCATGAAGGAGCACAGCAATGGCGGTCCTTGTCCCCGTTCTCTGGCTCTCCCTGTTTCATGATGGAGCACAGCAGTGACGGTCCTGGTTCCCGCTCTCTCTCCCCAAGTCATGAAGGCGCACAGCAGTGACTGTCCTGGTTCCCGCTCTGTCTCTCCCCAAGTCATGAAGGAGCACAGCAGTGTGACGGTCCTTTCCCTGCTATCTGTCTCTCCCCGAGTCCTGAAGGAGCGAGGAGCACAGCAGTGACTATCCTTGTCCCCGCTCTCTGGCTCTCCCTGAGTCGTGAAGGAGCACAGCAGTGACAGTCCTTGTCCCCGCTCTGTCTCTCTCCGAGTCATGAAGGAGCACAGCAGTGACAGTCCTTGCCCCCGTTCTCTGGCTCTCCCTGTTTCATGAAGGAGCACAGCAGTGACGGTCCTTGTCTCAGTTCTCTGTCTCTCCCCGAGTCATGAAGTAGGGAGGAGCGCAGCAGTGAAGGTCCTTGTCCCCGCTCTCTGGCTCTCCCTGTTTAATGAAGGAGCACAGCAGTGACGGTCCTTGCCCCCGCTCTGTCTCTGCCCGAGTCATGAAGGAGCACAGCAGTGACGGTCCTTGTCCCCGCTCTCTTTCCCGATTCATAAAGGAGCACAGTAGTGACGATCCTTGTCCCTGTTCTCTGTCTCTCCTCGAGTCATGAAGGAGGGAGGAGCGCAGCAGTGACGGTCCTTGTCCCCATTCTCTGGCTCTCCCCGAGTCATCAAGTAGCACAGCAGTGATGGTCCTTGTCCCAGTTCTGTCTCTCCCTGAGTCATGAAGGAGGGAGGAGCGCAGCAGAAGTGAAGGTCCTTGTTCCCTGCTCTCTCACCGAGTCATGAAGGAGCACAGCAGTGACGGTCCTTGTTCCCGCTCTCTCTCCTCGAGTCATGAAGGAGCACAGCAGCGACGGTCCTTGTCTCCGCTCTCTCTTCCCGATTCATGAAGGAGGGAGGAGCGCAGCAGTGAAGATCCTTGTCCCCGCTCTGTCTCTCCCCGAGTCATGAAGGAGCACAGCAGTGATGGTCCTTTCCCTGCTCTCTCTCCCCGTGTCCTGAAGGAGCGAGGAGTGCAGCAGTGACGGTCCTTGTCCCCGCTCTCTCTCCCCGAGTCATGAAGGAGCACAGCAGTGATGGTCCTTTCCCTGCTCTCTCTCCCCGAGTCATGAAGGAGCACAGCAGTGACTGTCCTTGTCCCCGTTCTCTGGCTCTCCCTGTTTCATGAAGGAGCACAGCAGTGACGGTCCTTTCCCTGCTCTCTCCCCGAGTCATGAAGGAGCACTGCATTGACGGTCCTTGTCCCCACTCTCTCCCTCCCTGAGTCATGAAGGAGCACAGCAGTGACGGTCCTTGTCCCCGCTCTCTGTCTCTCCCCGAGTCCTGAAGGAGCACAGCAGTGACGGGCCTTGTCTCCGCTCTCTCTCTCTCCCCGAGTATTGAAGGAGCACAGCAGTGACGATCCTTGTCCCATCTCTGTCTCTTCCCGCGTCATGAAGGAGCACAGCAGTGATGGTCCTTGTCCCCGCTCTCTCTCCCCGAGTCATGAAGTGGCACAGCAGTGACTGTCCTTGACCCCGCTCTGTCTCCTCCTGAGTCATGAAGGAAGGAGGAGCGCAGCAGTGAAGGTCCTTGTCCCCGCTCTGTCTCTCCCCGAGTCATGAAGGAGCACAGCAGTGACGGTCCTTGTCCCCGCTCTCTCTCCCCGAGTCATGAAGTGGCACAGCAGTGACTGTCCTTGTTCCCGCTCTGTCTCCTCCCGAGTCATGAAGGAAGGAGGAGCGCAGCAGTGAAGGTCCTTGTCCCCGCTCTGTCTCTCCCCGAGTCATGAAGGAGCACAGCAGTGACGGTCCTTGTCCCCGCTCTCTCTCCCCGAGTCATGAAGGAGCACAGCAGTGACGGTCCTTGTCCCCGCTCTCTCTCCCCGAGTCATGAAGGAGCACTGCAGTGACGTTCCATGTCCCTGCTCTGTCTATCCCCGAGTGACGAAGGAGCACTGCAGTGACGGTCCTTGTCCCCGCTCTCTCTTCCTGAGTCATGAAGGAGCACAGCAGTGACAGGCCTTGTCCCTGCTCTCTTTCTCTGCCCGAGTCTTGAAGGAGCACAGCAGTGATGGTCCTTTCCCTGCTCCGTCTCTCCCCGTGTCCTGAAGGAGCGAGGAGTGCAGCAGTGACGGTCCTTGTCCCCGCTCTCCCTGAGTCGTGAAGGAGCACAGCAGTGACAGTCCTTGTCCCCGCTCTGTCTCTCCCCGAGTCATGAAGGAGCACAGCAGTGACGGTCCTTTCCCTGCTCTCTCTCCCCGAGTCCTGAAGGAGCGAGGAGCATATGTGACGGTCCTTTCCCTGCTCTCTGGCTCTCAATGAGTCATGAGGGAGCGAGGAGCACAGCAGTGACGGTCCTTGTCCCCGCTCTCTGTCTCTCCCCGAGTCATGAAGGAGCACAGCAGTGACTGTCCTTTCCCTGCTCTCTGGCTCTCAATGAGTCATGAGGGAGCGAGGAGCACAGCAGTAACGGGCCTTGTCTCCGCTCTGTCTCTCCCAGAGTCATGAAGGAGCAGAGCAGTGACTGTCCTTGTCCCCGCTCTCTGTCTCTCCCAGAGTCATGAAGGAGCACAGCGGTGATGGTCCATTCCCTGCTCTCTCTCTCCCCGTGTCCTGAAGGAGCGAGGAGTGCAGCAGTGACAGTCCTTGTCCCCGCTCTGTCTCTCCCCGAGTCATGAAGGAGCACAGCAGTGACGGTCCTTTCCCTGCTCTCTCTCCCCGAGTCCTGAAGGAGCGAGGAGCATATGTGACGGTCCTTTCCCTGCTCTCTGGCTCTCAATGAGTCATGAGGGAGCGAGGAGCACAGCAGTGACGGTCCTTGTCCCCGCTCTCTGTCTCTCCCCGAGTCATGAAGGAGCACAGCAGTGACTGTCCTTTCCCTGCTCTCTGGCTCTCAATGAGTCATGAGGGAGCGAGGAGCACAGCAGTAACGGGCCTTGTCTCCGCTCTGTCTCTCCCAGAGTCATGAAGGAGCAGAGCAGTGACTGTCCTTGTCCCCGCTCTCTGTCTCTCCCAGAGTCATGAAGGAGCACAGCGGTGATGGTCCATTCCCTGCTCTCTCTCTCCCCGTGTCCTGAAGGAGCGAGGAGTGCAGCAGTGACGGTCCTTGTCCCCGCTCTCTGGCTCTCCCTGAGTCGTGAAGGAGCACAGCAGTGATGGTCCTGTCCCTGCTCTCTCTCTCCCCGAGTCATGAAGGAGCGAGGAGGACAGCAGTGACGGTCCTTGTCCCCGCTCGGTCTCTCCCAGAGTCATGAAGGAGCACAGCAGTGACTGTCCTTGTCCCCGCTCTGTCTCCTCCCGAGTCATGAAGGAAGGAGGAGCACAGCAGTGACGGTCCTTGTCCCCGCTCTCTCTCCCCGAGTCATGAAGGAGCACAGCAGTGATGGTCCTTGTCCCCGCTCTCTCTCCCCGAGTCATGAAGGAGCACTGCAGTGATGGTCTTTGTCCCTGCTCTGTTTCTCCCCGAGTGATGAAGGAGCACTGCAGTGACTGTCCTTGTCTCCGCTCAGTCTCTCCCCGAGTCATGAAGGAGCACAGCAGTGACGGGCCTTGTCCCTGCTCTCTTTCTCTGCCCGAGTCTTGAAGGAGCACAGCAGTGATGGGCCTTTCCCTGCTCTCTCTCTCCCCGAGTCATGAAGGAGCGAGGAGGACAGCAGTGATGGTCCTTGTCCCCGCTCGGTCTCTTCCCAGAGTCATGAAGGAGCACAGCAGTGACTGTCCTTGTCCCTGCTCTGTCTCTCCCAGAGTCATGAAGGAGCACAGCAGTGACGGTCCTTTCCCTGCTCTGTCTCTCCCCGAGTCCTGAAGGAGCGAGGAGTACAGCAGTGACGGTCCTTTCCCTGCTCTCTGGCTCTCCCTGAGTCATGAAGGAGTACAGCAGTGACGGTCCTTGTCCCCGCTCTCTCTACCCGAGTCATGACGGAGCACAGCAGTGATGGTCCTTGTCCCTGCTCTGTCTCTCCCCGAGTCATGGAGCACAGCAATGACGGTCCTTGTCTCCGCTCTGTCTCTCCCCGAGTCATGACGGAGCACAGCAGGGACTGTCCTTGTCCCCGCTCTGTCTCTCCCAGAGTCATGAAGGAGCACAGCAGTGACGTTCCTTTCCCTGCTCTCTCTCCCCGAGTCCTGAAGGAGCGAGGAGCATATGTGACGGTCCTTTCCCTGCTCTCTGGCTCTCAATGAGTCATGAGGGAGCGAGGAGCACAGCAGTGACGGTCCTTTAACTGCTCTGTCTCTCCCCGTGTCCTGAAGGAGGGAGGAGCACAGCAGTGATGGTCCTTGTCCCCGCTCTCTGTCTCTGCCCGAGTCATGAAATAGCACAGCAGTGACGGTCCCTTCCCTGCTCTGTCTCTCCCCGAGTCATGAAGGAGCACAGGAGTGACTGTCCTTGTCCCCGCTCTGTCTCTCCCAGAGTCATGAAGGAGCACAGCAGTGACGGTCCTTTCCCTGCTCAGTCTCTCCCCGAGTCATGAAGGAGCGAAGAGCACTGCAGTGACGGTCCTTGTCCCCGCTCTGTCTCTCCCCGAGTCATGAAGGAGCACTGCAGTGACGGTCCTTGTCCCCGCTCTGTCTCTCCCCGAGTGATGAAGGAGCACTGCAGTGACGGTCCTTGTCCCCGCTCTCTCTTCCCGAGTCATGAAGGAGCACAGCAGTGACGGTCCTTGTCCCCGCTCTATGGGTCTCCCTGAGTCATGAAGGAGCACAGCAGTGACGATCCTTTCCCTGCTCTCTGGCTCTCAATGAGCCATGAGGGAGCGAGGAGCACAGCAGTGACGGTCCTTGTCCCCGCTCTGTCTCTCCCCGAGTCATGAAGGAGCACTGCAGTGACGGTCCTTGTCCCCGATCTCGGTCTGTCCCCACTCATGAAAGAGCACTGCAGTGACGGTCCTTGTCTCCGCTCTGTCTCTCCCCGAGTCATGAAGGAGCACAGCAGTGACGGTCCTTGTCCCCGCTCTGGCTCTCCAGGAGTCATGAAGAAGCACAGCAGTGACTGTCCTTGTCCCCGCTCTGTCTCTCCCAGAGTCATGAAGGAGCACAGCAGTGACGGTCCTTTCCCTGCTCAGTCTCTCCCGAGTCATGAAGGAGCGAAGAGCACTGCAGTGACGGTCCTTGTCCCCGCTCTGTCTCTCCCGAGTCATGAAGGAGCACTGCAGTGGCGGTCCTTGTCCCCGCTCTGTCTCTCCCGAGTGATGAAGGAGCACTGCAGTGACGGTCCTTGTCCCCGCTCTCTTACCGAGTCATGAAGGAGCACAGCAGTGACGGGCCTTTCCCTGCTCTGTCTCTCCCCGTGTCCTGAAGGAGCGAGGAGTGCAGCAGTGACGGTCCTTGTCCCCGCTCTATGGGTCTCCCTGAGTCATGAAGGAGCACAGCAGTGACGATCCTTTCCCTGCTCTCTGGCTCTCAATGAGCCATGAGGGAGCGAGGAGCACAGCAGTGACGGTCCTTGTCCCCGATCTCTGTCTGTCCCCACTCATGAAAGAGCACTGCAGTGACGGTCCTTGTCCCTGCTCTGTCTCTCCCGAGTCATGAAGGAGCACTGCAGTGACGCTCCTTGTCCCCGATCTCTGTCTGTCCCCACTCATGAAAGAGCACTGCAGTGACGGTCCTTGTCCCTGCTCTGTCTCTCCCCGAGTCATGAAGGAGCACAGCAGTGACGGTCCTTGTCCCCGCTCTGACTCTCCAGGAGTCATGAAGAAGCACAGCAGTGACTGTTCTTGTCCCAGCTCTCTGGCTCTCCCCGAGTCATGAAGGAGCACAGCAGTGACGGTGCTTTCCCTGCTCTGTCTCTCCCCGAGTCCTGAAGGAGCGAGGAGCACAGCAGTGACAGTCCTTGTCCCCGCTCTGTCTCTCCCTGAGTCATGACGGAGCACAGCAGGGACTGTCCTTGTTCCCGCTCTGTCTCTCCCAGAGTCATGATGGGTCACAGCAGTGACGTTCCTTTCCCTGCTCTCTCTCCCCGAGTCCTGAAGGAGCGAGCAGCATATGTGACGGTCCTTTCCCTGCTCTCTGGCTCTCAATGAGTCATGAGGGAGCGAGGAGCACAGCAGTGACGGTCCTTTACCTGCTCTCTCTCCCAGAGTCCTGAAGAAGCGAGGAGCACAGAAATGACGGTCCTTGTCCCGGCTCTGTCTCTCCCCGAGTCATGAAGTAGCACAGCAGTGACAGTCCTAGTCTCCGCTCTGTCTCTCCCCGAGTCATGAAGGAGCACAGCATTGGCGGTCCTTTCTCTTCTCTCTCTCTCCCCGAGTCCTGAATAAGCGAGGAGCACAGCAGTGACTGGCCTTGTCCCCGCTCTGTCTCTCCCCGACTCATGGAGCACAGCAGTGACGGTCTTTGTCCCCGCTCTGTCTCTCCCCGAGTCATGAAGGAGCACAGCAGTGACGGTCTTTGTCCCCGCTCTTTCTCTCCCCGAGTCGTGAAGGAGCACAGCAGTGACGGGCCTTGTCCCTGCTCTCTCTCCCCGAGTCATGGAGCACAGCAGTGACGGTCCTTGTCCCCGCTTTGTCTCTTCCCGAGTCATGAAGGAGCACAGCAGTGACGGTCCTTGTCCCCGCTCTGTCTCTCCCCAAGTCATGAAGGAGCACAGCAGTGACGGTCCTTGTCCCCGCTCAGTCTCTCCCCGAGTCCTGAAGAAGCGAGGAGCACAGCAGTTATGGTCCTTGTCCCCTCTGTCTCTCCCGGAGTCATGAAGGAGCACATCAGTGACGGTCTTTGTCCCCGCTCTCTCTCCCGGAGTCATGAAGGAGCACAGCAATGACGGTCCTTGTCCCCGCTCTGTCTCTCCCCGACTCATGGAGCACAGCAGTGACGGTCTTTGTCCCCGCTCTCTCTCTCCCGGAGTCATGAAGGAGCACAGCAGTGACGGTCCTTGTCCTCGCTTTCTGTCTCTCCCCGACTCATGGAGCACAGCAGTGACGGTCTTTGTCCCCGCTCTCTCTCCCGGAGTCATGAAGGAGCACAGCAATGTCGGTCCTTGTCCCCACTCAGTCTCTCCCCGAGTCATGAAGGAGCACAGCAGTGACGGTCCTTTCCCTGCTCTTGGCTCTCAATGAGTCATGAGGGAGCGAGGAGGACAGCAGTGACGGTCCTTGTCCTCGCTCTGTCTCTCCCCGAGTCATGAAGGAGCACAGCAGTGACGGGCCTTGTCCCCGCTCTGTCTCTCCCCGAGTCATGAAGGAGCACAGCAGTGACGGGCCTTGTCCCCGCTCTCTGTCTCTCCCCGACTCATGGAGCACAGCAGTGACGGGCCTTGTCCCCGCTCTGTCTCTCCCCGAGTCATGAAGGAGCACAGCAGTGACGGGCCTTGTCCCCGCTCTGTCTCTCCCCGACTCATGGAGCACAGCAGTGACAGTCCTTGTCCCCGCTCTCTGTCTCTCCCCGAGTCATGAAGGAGCACAGCAGTGGCGGTCCTTTCCCTGGTCAGTCGCTCCCAGAGTCATGAAGAAGCGAGGAGCACAGAAATGACGGTCCTTGTCCCCGCTCTGTCTCTCCCCGAGTCATGAAGGAGCACAGCAGTGACGGTCCTTGTCCCCGCTCTGTCTCTCCCCGAGTCATGAAGGAGCACAGCATTGGCGGTCCTTTCCCTTCTCTCTGTCTCTCCCCAAGTCCTGAAGAAGCAAGGAGCACAGCAGTGACGGGCCTTGTCCCCGCTCTGTCTCTCCCCGACTCATGGAGCACAGCAGTGACGGGCCTTGTCCCCGCTCTGTCTCTCCCCGACTCATGGAGCACAGCAGTGACGGTCTTTGTCCCCGCTCTGTCTCTTCCCGAGTCATGAAGGAGCACAGCAGTGACGGTCCTTGTCCCTGCTCTGTGTCTACCCGAATCATGAAGGAGCACAGCAGTGACTGTCCTTGTCCCCGCTCAGTCCCCCCCCCTCCCGAGTCATGAAGGAGCACAGCAGTGACTGTCCTTATCCCCGCTCAGTCTCTCCCCGAGTCATGAAGGAGCACAGCAGTGACGGTCCTTTCCCGGCTCAGTCTCTCCCCGAGTCATGAAGGAGCACAGCAGTGACTGTCCTTGTCCCCGCTCTCTCTCCCCGAGTCATGAAGTAGCACAGCAGTGACGGTCCTTGTCTCCGCTCTCTGTCTCTCCTCGAGTCGTGAAGGAGCACAGCAGTGACGGTCCTTGTCCCCGTTCTCTCTCCCCGAGTCATGAAGTAGCACAGCAGTGACGGTCCTTGTCTCTGCTCTCTCTCCCCGAGTCATGAAGGAAGGAGGAGCGCAGCAGTGAAGGTCCTTTCCCTGCTCTCTCTCCCCGAGTCATGAAGAAGCACTGCAGTGACGGTCCTTGTCCCCGCTCTCTCTCCCCGAGTCATGAAGGAGCGAGGAGCACAGCAGTGACGGTCCTTGTCCTTCTCTGTCTCTCCCCGAGTCATGAAGGAGCACAGCAGTGACGGTCCTTGTCCCCGCTCTGTCTCTCCCCGAGTCATGAAGGAGTACAGCAGTGACAGTCCTTTCCCTGCTCTGTCTCTCCTCGAGTCATGAAGGAGCACAGCAGTGACGGTCCTTTCCCTGCTCTGTCTTTCCCTGAGTCATGAAGGAGCACAGCAGTGATGATCCTTGTCCCCGCTTTCTCTCCCCGAGTCATGAAGGAGCACAGCAGTGACGGTCCTTGTCCCCGCTCAGTCTCTCCCCGAGTCATGAAGGAGCACAGCAGTTACTGTCCTTGTCCCCGCTCTCTCTCCCCAACTCATGGAGCACAGCAGTGACGGTCCTTTCCCTGCTCTGTCTCTCCCCGAGTCATGAAGGAGCACAGCAGTGATGATCCTTGTCCCCGCTCTGTCTCTCCCCGAGTCATGAAGGAGCACAGCAGTGACGGTCCTTGTCTCTGCTCTGTCTCTCCCTGAGTCATGAAGGAGCGAGGAGCACAGAAGTGACGGTCCTTTCCCTGCTCTCTCTCCCAGAGTCATGAAGAAGCACTGCAGTGACGGTCCTTGTCCCCGCTCTCTCTCCCCGAGTCTTGAAGGAGCGAGGAGCACAGCAGTGACGGTCCTTGTCCCGCTCTGTCTCTCCCCGAGTCATGAAGGAGCACAGCAGAGACGGTCCTTGTCCCCGCTCTGTCTCTCCCCGAGTCATGAAGGAGCACAGCAGTGACAGTCCTTGTCTCCGCTCTGTCTCTCCCCGAGTCATGAAGGAGCGAGGAGCACAGCAGTGACGGTCCTAGTCTCCGCTCTGTCTCTCCCCGAGTCATGAAGGAGCAGAGCAGTGACGGTCCTTGTCCCCGCTCTCTCTCCCCGAGTCATGAAGGAGCACAGCAGTGACGGTCCTTGTCCCCGCTCTGTCTCTCCCCGAGTCATGAAGGAGCACAGCAGTGACGGTCCTTGTCCCCGCTCTGGCTCTCCAGGAGTCATGAAGAAGCACAGCAGTGACTGTTCTTGTCCCAGCTCTCTGGCTCTCCCCGAGTCATGAAGGAGCACAGCAGTGACGGTGCTTTCCCTGCTCTGTCTCTCCCCGAGTCCTGAAGGAGCGAGGAGCACAGCAGTGACAGTCCTTGTCCCCGCTCTGTCTCTCCCCGAGTCATGACGGAGCACAGCAGCGACTGTCCTTGTTCCCGCTCTCTCTCCCAGTCATGATGGAGCACAGCAGTGACGTTCCTTTCCCTGCTCTCTCTCCCAGAGTCCTGAAGGAGCGAGGAGCATATGTGACGGTCCTTTCCCTTCTCTCTGGCTCTCAATGAGTCATGAGGGAGCGAGGAGCACAGCAGTGACGGTCCTTTCCCTGCTCTGTCTCTCCCTGTGTCCTGAAGGAGGGAGGAGCACAGCAGTGATGGTCCTTGTCCCCGCTCTGTCTCTGCCTGAGTAATGAAGGAGCACAGCAGTGACGGTCCTTGTCCCCGCTTTCTGTCTCTCCCCGAGTCATGAAGGAGCACAGTATTGGCGGTCCTTTCCCTTCTCTCTGTCTCTCCCCGAGTCCTGAAGAAGCAAGGAGCACAGCAGTGACGGGCCTTGTCCCCGCTCTGTCTCTCCCCGAGTCATGAAGGAGCACAGCAGTGACGGTCCTTTCCCTGCTCTCTGGCTCTCAATGAGTCATGAGGGAGCGAGGAGCACAGCAGTGACGGGCCTTGTCCCCGCTCTGTCTCTCCCCGAGTCATGAAGGAGCACAGCAGTGACGGGCCTTGTCCCCGCTCTGTCTCTCCCAGAGTCATGGAGCACAGCAGTGACGGTCTTTGTCCCCGCTCTGTCTCTCCGCGAGTCATGAAGGAGCACAGCAGTGACAGTCCTTGTCCCCGCTCTCTGTCTCTCCCCGAGTCATGAAGGAGCACAGCAGTGACGGGCCTTGTTCCCGCACTGTCTCTCCCCAAGTCATGAAGGAGCACAGCAGTGGCGGTCCTTTCCCTGCTCAGTCGCTCCCCGAGTCATGAAGAAGCGAGGACCACAGCATTGGCGGTCCTTTCCCTTCGCTCTGTCTCTCCCCGAGTCCTGAAGAAGCGAGGAGCACAGCAGTGACGGGCCTTGTCCCCGCTCTGTCTCTCCCCGACTCATGGAGCACAGCAGTGACGGTCTTTGTCCCCGCTCTGTCTCTTCCCGAGTCATGAAGGAGCACAGCAGGGACGGTCCTTGTCCCCGCTCTGTCTCTCCCCGAGTCATGAAGGAGCACAGCAGTGACGGTCCTTTCCCTGCTCAGTCTCTCCCCGAGTCCTGAAGAAGCGAGGAGCACAGCAATGACGGTCCTTGTCCCCGCTCTCTCTCCCCGAGTCATGAAGGAGCACAGCAGTGACGGTCCTTGTCCCCGCTCCGTCTCTCCCCGAGTCATGAAGGAGCACAGCATTGGCGGTCCTTTCCCTTCTCTCTGTCTCTCCCTGAGTCCTGAAGAAGCGAGGAGCACAGCAGTGACGGGCCTTGTCCCCGCTCTGTCTTTCCCCGACTCATGGAGCACAGCAGTGACGGTCTTTGTCCCCGCTCTGTCTCTTCCCGAGTCATGAAGGAGCACAGCAGTGACGGGCCTTGTCCCCGCTCTCTGTCTCTCCCCGAGTCATGAAGGAGCACAGCAGTGACGGTCCTTGTCCCCGCTCTCTCTTCCCGAGTCATGAAGGAGCACAGCAGTGACGGTCCTTGTCCCCGCTCTCTCTCCCCAAGTCATGAAGGAGCACAGCAGTGACGGTCCTTGTCCCCGCTGTCTCTCTCTCTCCCTGAGTCATGAAGGAGCACAGCAGTGACGGTCCTTTCCCTGCTCAGTCTCTCCCCGAGTCATGAAGGAGCACAGCAGTGACGGGCCTTGTCCCTGCTCTCCCCGAGTCATGAAGGAGCACAGCAGTGGCGGTCCTTTCCCTGCTCAGTCGCTCCCCGAGTCATGAAGAAGCGAGGAGCACAGCAGTGACGGTCCTTTCCCTGCTCTCTCTCCCCGAGTCCTGAAGAAGCGAGGAGCACAGAAATGACGGTCCTTGTCCCCGCTCTCTCTCCCCGAGTCATGAAGTAGCACAGCAGTGACACTCCTAGTCTCCGCTCTGTCTCTCCCCGAGTCATGAAGGAGCACAGCATTGGCGGTCCTTTCTCTTCTCTCTCTCTCCCCGAGTCCTGAATAAGCGAGGAGCACAGCAGTGACTGGCTTGTCCCCGCTCTGTCTCTCCCCGACTCATGGAGCACAGCAGTGACGTTCTTTGTCCCCGCTCTGTCTCTCCCCGAGTCATGAAGGAGCACAGCAGTGACAGTCTTTGTCCCTGCTCTCTCTCCCCGAGTCGTGAAGGAGCACAGCAGTGACGGGCCTTGTCCCTGCTCTCTCTCCCCGAGTCATGGAGCACAGCAGTGACGGGCCTTGTCCCCGCTTTGTCTCTTCCCGAGTCATGAAGGAGCACAGCAGTGACGGTCCTTGTCCCCGCTCTGTCTCTCCCGAAGTCATGAAGGAGCACAGCAGTGACGGTCCTTGTCCCCGCTGTGTCTCTCTCTCCCCGAGTCATGAAGGAGCACAGTAGTGACGGTCCTTGTCCCCGCTCAGTCTCTCCCCGAGTCATGAAGGAGCACAGCAGTGACGGTCCTTGTCCCCCGCTCTGTCTCTCCCCGAGTCATGAAGGAGCACAGCAGTGACGGTCCTTTCCCTGCTCTCTGGCTCTCAATGAGTCATGAGGGAGCGAGGAGGACAGCAGTGACGGTCCTTGTCCCCGCTCAGTCTCTCCCCGAGTCCTGAAGAAGCGAGGAGCACAGCAGTGATGGTCCTTGTCCTCGCTTTCTGTCTCTCCCCGACTCATGGAGCACAGCAGTGACGGTCTTTGTCCCCGCTCTCTCTCCCGGAGTCATGAAGGAGCACAGCAGTGACGGTCCTTGTCCTCGCTTTCTGTCTCTCCCCGACTCATGGAGCACAGCAGTGACGGTCTTTGTCCCCGCTCTCTCTCCCGGAGTCATGAAGGAGCACAGCAATGACGGTCCTTGTCCCCACTCACTCTCCCCGAGTCATGAAGGAGCACAGCAGTGACGGTCCTTTCCCTGCTCTCTGGCTCTCAATGAGTCATGAGGGAGCGAGGAGGACAGCAGTGACGGTCCTTGTCCCCGCTCTGTCTCTCCCCGAGTCATGAAGGAGTACAGCAGTGACAGTCCTTTCCCTGCTCTGTCTCTCCTCGAGTCATGAAGGAGCACAGCAGTGACGGTCCTTTCCCTGCTCTGTCTCTCCCCGAGTCATGAAGGAGCACAGCAGTGACTATCCTTGTCCCCGCTCAGTCTCTCCCCGAGTCATGAAGGAGCACAGCAGTGACTGTCCTTGTCCCCGCTCTCTCCCCAACTCATGGAGCACAGCAGTGACGGTCCTTGTCCCCGCTCAGTCTCTCCCCGAGTCATGAAGGAGCACAGCAGTGACGGGCCTTGTCCCCGCTCTCTCTCCCAGAGTCATGAAGCACAGCAGTGACTGGCCTTGTCCCCCGCTCTCTGTCTCTCCCCGAGTCATGAAGGAGCACAGCAGTGAGGGGGCCTTGTTCCCGCTCTGTCTCTCCCCGAGTCATGAAGGAGCACAGCAGTGACGGGCCTTGTCCCCGCTCTCTCTCCCCGACTCATGGAGCACAGCAGTTACGGGCCTTGTCTCCGCTGTGTCTCTCCCCGAGTCATGAAGAAGCACAGCAGTGACGGGCCTTGTCCCCGCTCTCTCTCTCTCCGAGTCATGAAGGAGCACAGGAGTGACTGTCCTTGTCCCAACTCTCTCTCTCTCTCCCCGAGTCATGAAGGAGCACAGCAGTGACGGTCCTTGTCTCCGCTCTGTCCCTCCCTGAGTTATGGAGCACAGCAGTGACGGTCCTTGTCTCCGCTCTCTGTCTCTCCCCGAGTCATGAAGGAGCACAGCAGTGACGGGCCTTGTCTCCGCTCACTGTCTCTCCCCGAGTCATGAAGGAGCACAGCAGTGACGGTCCTTGTCCCCCTCACTGTCTCTCCCCGAGTCATGAAGGAGCACAGCAGTGACGGGCCTTGTCTCCGCTCTCTGTCTCTCCCCGAGTCATGAAGGAGCACAGCAGTGACTGTCCTTGTCCCCGCTCTCTGTCTCTCCCCGACTCATGGAGCACAGCAGTGACGGTCCTTGTCCCCGCTCTGTCTCTCCCCGAGTCATGAAGGAGCACAGCAGTGACGGTCCTTGTCTCCGCTCTCTGTCTCTCCCCGAGTCATGAAGGAGCACAGCAGTGACGGTCCTTGTCCCCCTCACTGTCTCTCCCCGAGTCATGAAGGAGCACAGCAGTGACGGTCCTTGTCTCCGCTCTCTGTCTCTCCCCGAATCATGAGGGAGCACTGCAGTGACGGTCCTTGTCTCCGCTCTCTGTCTCTCCCCGAGTCATGAAGGAGCACAGCAGTGACGGTCCTTGTCCCCGCTCTCTCTCTCCCAGAGTCCTGAAGGAGCACAGCAGTGACTGTCCTTGTCCCCGCTCTGTCTCTCCCCGACTCATGGAGCACAGCAGTGACGGTCCTTGTCCCCGCTCTCTGTCTCTCCCCGACTCATGGAGCACAGCAGTGTCGGTCCTTGTCCCCGCTCTCTGTCTCTCCTCGACTCATGGAGCACAGCAGTGACGGTCCTTGTCCCCGCTCTCTCTCCCCGAGTCTTGAAGGAGCGAGGAGCACAGCAGTGACGGTCCTTGTCCCCCTCACTGTCTCTCCCCGAGTCATGAAGGAGCACAGCAGTGACGGTCCTTGTCCCCGCTCTGTCTCTCCCCGAGTCCTGAAGGAGCACAGCAGTGACTGTCCTTGTGCCCGCTCTCTGTCTCTCCCCGACTCATGGAGCACAGCAGTGACGGTCCTTGTCCCCGCTCTGTCTCTCCCCGAGTCATGAAGGAGCACAGCAGTGACGGGCCTTGTCCCCGCTCAGTCTCTCCCCGAGTCATGAAGGAGCACAGCAGTGAAGGTCCTTGTCCCCGCTCTGTCTCTCCCCGAGTCATGAAGGAGCACAGCAATGACGGTCCTTGTCCCCGCTCTGTCTCTCCCCGACTCATGGAGCACAGCAGTGACGGTCCTTGTCCCCGCTCTGTCTCTCCCCGAGTCATGAAGGAGCACAGGAGTGACGGGCCTTGTCCCCGCTCAGTCTCTCCCCGAGTCATGAAGGAGCACAGCAGTGACGGTCCTTGTCCCCGCTCTCTGTCTCTTCCCGAGTCATGAAGGAGCACAGCAGTGATGGTCCTTGTCCCCGCTCTCTCTCTTCCCGACTCATGAAGGAGCACAGCAGTGACTGTCCTTGTCCCCGCTCTGTCTCTTCCTGAGTCATGAAGGAGCACAGCAGTGACGGTCCTTGTCCCCGCTCTGTCTCTTCCCGAGTCATGAAGGAGCACAGCAGTGACGGTCCTTGTCCCCGCTCTGTCTCTCCCCGAGTCATGAAGGAGCACAGCAGTGACGGTCCTTGTCCCCGCTCTCTCTCTCTCCCCGAGTCCTGAAGGAGCACAGCAGTGACTGTCCTTGTCCCCGCTCTGTCTCTCCCCGACTCATGGAGCACAGCAGTGACGGTCCTTGTCCCCGCTCTGTCTCCCCGAGTCTTGAAGGAGCGAGGAGCACAGCAGTGACGGTCCTTGTCCCCCTCACTGTCTCTCCCCGACTCATGGAGCACAGCAGTGACGGTCCTTGTCCCCGCTCTGTCTCCCCGAGTCTTGAAGGAGCGAGGAGCACAGCAGTGACGGTCCTTGTCCCCCTCACTGTCTCTCCCCGAGTCATGAAGGAGCACAGCAGTGACGGTCCTTGTCCCCCTCACTGTCTCTCCCCGAGTCATGAAGGAGCACAGCAGTGACGGGCCTTGTCTCCGCTCTGTCTCTCCCCGAGTCCTGAAGGAGCACAGCAGTGACTGTCCTTGTCCCCGCTCTCTGTCTCTCCCCGACTCATGGAGCACAGCAGTGACGGTCCTTGTCCCCGCTCTGTCTCTCCCCGAGTCATGAAGGAGCACAGCAGTGACGGTCCTTGTCTCCGCTCTCTGTCTCTCCCCGAGTCATGAAGGAGCACAGCAGTGACGGGCCTTGTCCCCGCTCAGTCTCTCCCCGAGTCATGAAGGAGCACAGCAGTGAAGGTCCTTGTCCCCGCTCTGTCTCTCCCCGAGTCATGAAGGAGCACAGCAATGACGGTCCTTGTCTCCGCTCTCTGTCTCTCCCCGAGTCATGAAGGAGCACAGCAGTGACGGTCCTTGTCCCCGCTCTGTCTCTCCCCGACTCATGGAGCACAGCAGTGACGGTCCTTGTCCCCGCTCTGTGTCTCCCCGAGTCATGAAGGAGCACAGGAGTGACGGGCCTTGTCCCCGCTCAGTCTCTCCCCGAGTCATGAAGGAGCACAGCAGTGACGGTCCTTGTCCCCGCTCTCTGTCTCTTCCCGAGTCATGAAGGAGCACAGCAGTGACGGTCCTTGTCCCCGCTCTCTGTCTCTTCCCGACTCATGAAGGAGCACAGCAGTGACTGTCCTTGTCCCCGCTCTCTGTCTCTTCCCGAGTCATGAAGGAGCACAGCAGTGACGGTCCTTGCCCCTGCTCTGTCTCTCCCCGAGTCTTGAAGGAGCACAGCAGTGACGGTCCTTGTCCCCGCTCTCTGTCTCTTCCCGAGTCATGAAGGAGCACAGCAGTGACGGTCCTTGTCCCCGCTCTCTGTCTCTTCCCGAGTCATGAAGGAGCACAGCAGTGACGGTCCTTGTCCCCGCTCTGTCTCTTCCCGAGTCATGAAGGAGCACAGCAGTGACGGTCCTTGTCTCCGCTCTGTCTCTCCCTGACTCATGGAGCACAGCAGTGACGGTCCTGGTCTCCGCTCTCTCTCTCCCAGAGTCATGAAGGAGCGAGGAGCACAGCAGTGACGGTCCTAGTCTCCGCTCTCTCTCTCCCAGAGTCATGAAGGAGCACAGCAGTGACGGTCCTTGTCCCCGCTCTGTCTCTTCCCGAGTCATGAAGGAGCACAGCAGTGACGGTCCTTGTCTCCGCTCTGTCTCTCCCTGACTCATGGAGCACAGCAGTGACGGTCCTGGTCTCCGCTCTCTCTCTCCCAGAGTCATGAAGGAGCGAGGAGCACAGCAGTGACGGTCCTTGTCTCTGGGGATTTACTTTTGGGTGTGATTAGTTGTCCTGTTCCCCCGTTCTTGTATCTGACGAGGCGGTTTAATCCGTTCACTGGTGCGGTTTGAAGTGCTCCTGCGGGTTCTCTTGTGGGCCCAGAGAGTTCTGGATGCCCAAGTGTCTCCATTGAAGGTGGGCATGAATGCCACCTTCTATACCACGTAAACCTGTGCATCCTGTATGACAGGCGTTCCCATCCTTTTCTATGCCCTGCACCCCTAGGAAATGTTTTATTAATGTTCGCACCCCTGTAAAAGTCTCGCTGGATTCCGATTATGCATACAACATACTTTCCTTTTTGTTGCACCCCCTGAAATGCCATCTCGCACCCCCTGGGGGTGCGGGAGCCCCTGCTGTAAGAGGAGCGCCACTCCTTTTCCGCAAGATTCAATCAGTTTGAAAATCAATGGGCGGCTCCCTCCATTGGCAGGGTGGTCTTTCATCACTGCCTGTCTAAGGATCGTACAGTATCCGATGCGACTGACTGCGAGATATTGATCCAGCACCCCAGCTCTAATGGGCTCGACATTTTTAGATGCCAGAGGAAGTGTGGTTAAGGTCGTTTGTAAATAATGTATGAGGGCGGAGAGATGCAAAGCTATCCGTGGACATGTTAAGAGGTCCTCTCCAATTCTGGTTTCTGACTTCATCCGGCGATTTGTAAAATACATTAGCCCGTCTCTCTCTGCTGCAGTCTTCGCTCGCCCCTCAAATCCATGAAGGCTGCTTGAAGATGACCACATCCAGTAAAAGCTGCTGAAGGCCTGTCTCCAGAATATGCAAACACCAGAGCAGAGAAGCTTCGCTCATCAAAGAGGACTGTCCTAGATTGTACTGGAGACAGCTATGGCAGTAGTAGCCTTTGCTTGGGATACAGAAGTGGAAATTTAGAGTTTACTCTGTTACAATCTGCTTTGCCCCTGAGGTGGGCCACATTCACTTTTGCAGTAAAGAACTTTAAGCTGTTCAGCCCCCGAATCGCCCTTTGCTTTGAGCTCTTCGGTAGGCTCGACCTATGCCATTATAATAAAAAAAAAAAAAAGCGATTTCTAATGCGCATGGTTACACCATACAGTGTCTCTGCGCTAAGGCCCTGCCCTGCCAAGCTGAAGGTTTCAGACACCCGTCAGCTCATTAAGGTGTCCTTCAAGGGGCTAGATGAGGCTCTGTAGAAGTTATTTTCACTTTTGAACCCTCTTGAATGTTGTAGTAGAGGTTCAGCAGGACACATTCGCCATTGGAGCTCCCATGAAGGGTCTCGCCTAGGCTCGCCACAATTTATGTATGTAACCTCTGGAGCTCGGTCGGAATGTTCAACTGACCGTATTTATGCTGGAGATCCTGCAAGGGGTCCAGCCGAGGCCCACTGATCTTATTTCACCTCTGGAAACCTGTGAAGGATCTAGCTCGGGCACACCGGAACTCATTTCAGGTCCAGAGCTCCTGTGAAACTGAGGCACACCAGGAAACATTCCAGGTCCAGAGCTCCTGTGAACCTGAGGCACACCAGGAAACATTCCAGGTCCAGAGCTCCTGTGAACCTGAGGCACACCAGGAAACATTCCAGGTCCAGAGCTCCTGTGAAACTGAGGCACACCAAGAAACATTCCAGGTCCAGAGCTCCTGTGAAACTGAGGCACACCAGGAAACATTTCAGGTCCAGAGCTCCTGTGAAACTGAGGCACACCAGGAAACATTTCAGGTCCAGAGCTCCTGTGAAACTGAGGCACACCAGGAAACATTCCAGGTCCAGAGCTCCTGTGAAACTGAGGCACACCAGGAAACATTTCAGGTCCAGAGCTCCTGTGAAACTGAGGCACACCAGGAAACATTTCAGGTCCAGAGCTCCTGTGAAACTGAGGCACACCAGGAAACATTCTAGGTCCAGAGCTCCTGTGAAACTGAGGCACACCAGGAAACATTCCAGGTCCAGAGCTCCTGTGAAACTGAGGCACACCAAGAAACATTCCAGGTCCAGAGCTCCTGTGAAACTGAGGCACACCAGGAAACATTTCCAGGTCCAGAGCTCCTGTGAAACTGAGGCACACCAGGAAACATTTCAGGTCCAGAGCTCCTGTGAAACTGAGGCACACCAAGAAACATTCCAGGTCCAGAGCTCCTGTGAAACTGAGGCACACCAGGAAACATTTCAGGTCCAGAGCTCCTGTGAAACTGAGGCACACCAGGAAACATTTCAGGTCCAGAGCTCCTGTGAAACTGAGGCACACCAGGAAACATTTCAGGTCCAGAGCTCCTGTGAAACTGAGGCACACCAGGAAACATTCCAGGTCCAGAGCTCCTGTGAAACTGAGGCACACCAGGAAACATTCCAGGTCCAGAGCTCCTGTGAAACTGAGGCACACCAGGAAACATTTCAGGTCCAGAGCTCCTGTGAAACTGAGGCACACCAGGAAACATTTCAGGTCCAGAGCTCCTGTGAACCCGAGGCACACCAGGAAACATTTCAGGTCCAGAGCTCCTGTGAACCCAAGGCACAGCTGAACTCATTTCAGGTCCAGAGCTCCTGTGAACCCGAGGCACCGCTGAACTCATTTCAGGTCCAGAGCTCCTGAGAACCTGAGGCACCGCTGAACTCATTTCAGGTCCAGAGCTCCTGTGAACCTGAGGCACACCGGAACTCATTTGAGGTCCAGAGCTCCTGTGAAACTGAGGCACACCAGGAAACATTCCAGGTCCAGAGCTCCTGTGAAACTGAGGCACACCAGGAAACATTTCAGGTCCAGAGCTCCTGTGAAACTGAGGCACACCAGGAAACATTTCAGGTCCAGAGCTCCTGTGAACCCGAGGCACAGCTGAACTCATTTCAGGTCCAGAGCTCCTGTGAACCTGAGGCACTGCTGAACTCATTTCAGGTCCAGAGCTCCTGTGAAGCTGAGGCACACCGGAACTCATTTCAGGTCCAGAGCTCCTGTGAACCTGAGGCACACCGGAACTCATTTCAGGTCCAGAGCTCCTGTGAACCCGAGGCACCGCTGAACTCATTTCAGGTCCAGAGCTCCTGTGAAACTGAGGTACAGCGGAACTCATTTCAGGTCCATAGATCCTGTGAAACTGAGGCACCGCTGAACTCATTTCAGGTCCAGAGCTCCTGTGAACCAGAGGCACCGCTGAACTCATTTCAGGTCCAGAGCTCCTGTGAACCTGAGGCACTGCTGAACTCATTTCAGGTCCAGAGCTCCTGTGAACCTGAGACACCGCTGAACTCATTTCAGGTCCAGAGCTCCTGTGAACCCGAGGCACAGCTGAACTCATTTCAGGTCCAGAGCTCCTGTGAACCTGAGGCACCGCTGAACTCATTTCAGGTCCAGAGCTCCTGTGAAGCTGAGGCACACCGGAACTCATTTCAGGTCCAGAGCTCCTGTGAACCTGAGGCACACCGGAACTCATTTCAGGTCCAGAGCTCCTGTGAAACTGAGGCACCCCAGGAAACATTCCAGGTCCAGAGCTCCTGTGAAACTGAGGCACACCAGGAAACATTCCAGGTCCAGAGCTCCTGTGAAACTGAGGCACACCAGGAAACATTCCAGGTCCAGAGCTCCTGTGAAACTGAGGCACACCAGGAAACAGTTCAGGTCCAGAGCTCCTGTGAAACTGAGGCACACCAGTAAACATTTCAGGTCCAGAGCTCCTGTGAAACTGAGGCACACCAGGAAACATTTCAGGTCCAGAGCTCCTGTGAACCCGAGGCACAGCTGAACTCATTTCAGGTCCAGAGCTCCTGTGAACCAGAGGCACCGCTGAACTCATTCCAGGTCCAGAGCTCCTGTGAAACTGAGGCACACCAGTAAACATTTCAGGTCCAGAGCTCCTGTGAAACTGAGGCACACCAGGAAACATTTCAGGTCCAGAGCTCCTGTGAACCCGAGGCACAGCTGAACTCATTTCAGGTCCAGAGCTCCTGTGAACCCGAGGCACCGCTGAACTCATTTCAGGCCCAGAGCTCCTGTGAACCTGAGGCACCGCTCGAACTCATTTCAGGTCCAGAGCTCCTGTGAACCTGAGGCACTGCTGAACTCATTTCAGGTCCAGAGCTTCTGTGAACCTGAGACACCGCTGAACTCATTTCAGGTCCAGAGCTCCTGTGAACCCGAGGCACCGCTGAACTCATTTCAGGTCCAGAGCTCCTGTGAAACTGAGGCACACCAGGAAACATTTCAGGTCCAGAGCTCCTGTGAAACTGAGGCACACCAGGAAACATTTCAGGTCCAGAGCTCCTGTGAAACTGAGGCACACCAGGAAACATTTCAGGTCCAGAGCTCCTGTGAACCCGAGGCACACCAGGAAACATTTCAGGTCCAGAGCTCCTGTGAACCCGAGGCACAGCTGAACTCATTTCAGGTCCAGAGCTCCTGTGAACCCGAGGCACCGCTGAACTCATTTCAGGTCCAGAGCTCCTGTGAACCTGAGGCACCGCTGAACTCATTTCAGGTCCAGAGCTCCTGTGAACCTGAGGCACACCGGAACTCATTTGAGGTCCAGAGCTCCTGTGAAACTGAGGCACACCAGGAAACATTCCAGGTCCAGAGCTCCTGTGAAACTGAGGCACACCAGGAAACATTTCAGGTCCAGAGCTCCTGTGAACCTGAGGCACACCGGAACTCATTTGAGGTCCAGAGCTCCTGTGAAACTGAGGCACACCAGGAAACATTCCAGGTCCAGAGCTCCTGTGAAACTGAGGCACACCAGGAAACATTTCAGGTCCAGAGCTCCTGTGAAACTGAGGCACACCAGGAAACATTTCAGGTCCAGAGCTCCTGTGAACCCGAGGCACAGCTGAACTCATTTCAGGTCCAGAGCTCCTGTGAACCTGAGGCACTGCTGAACTCATTTCAGGTCCAGAGCTCCTGTGAAGCTGAGGCACACCGGAACTCATTTCAGGTCCAGAGCTCCTGTGAACCTGAGGCACACCGGAACTCATTTCAGGTCCAGAGCTCCTGTGAACCCGAGGCACCGCTGAACTCATTTCAGGTCCAGAGCTCCTGTGAAACTGAGGTACAGCGGAACTCATTTCAGGTCCATAGATCCTGTGAAACTGAGGCACCGCTGAACTCATTTCAGGTCCAGAGCTCCTGTGAACCAGAGGCACCGCTGAACTCATTTCAGGTCCAGAGCTCCTGTGAACCTGAGGCACTGCTGAACTCATTTCAGGTCCAGAGCTCCTGTGAACCTGAGACACCGCTGAACTCATTTCAGGTCCAGAGCTCCTGTGAACCCGAGGCACAGCTGAACTCATTTCAGGTCCAGAGCTCCTGTGAACCTGAGGCACCGCTGAACTCATTTCAGGTCCAGAGCTCCTGTGAAGCTGAGGCACACCGGAACTCATTTCAGGTCCAGAGCTCCTGTGAACCTGAGGCACACCGGAACTCATTTCAGGTCCAGAGCTCCTGTGAAACTGAGGCACCCCAGGAAACATTCCAGGTCCAGAGCTCCTGTGAAACTGAGGCACACCAGGAAACATTCCAGGTCCAGAGCTCCTGTGAAACTGAGGCACACCAGGAAACAGTTCAGGTCCAGAGCTCCTGTGAAACTGAGGCACACCAGTAAACATTTCAGGTCCAGAGCTCCTGTGAAACTGAGGCACACCAGGAAACATTTCAGGTCCAGAGCTCCTGTGAACCCGAGGCACAGCTGAACTCATTTCAGGTCCAGAGCTCCTGTGAACCCGAGGCACCGCTGAACTCATTTCAGGTCCAGAGCTCCTGTGAACCTGAGGCACCGCCGAACTCATTTCAGGTCCAGAGCTCCTGTGAACCTGAGGCACTGCTGAACTCATTTCAGGTCCAGAGCTTCTGTGAACCTGAGACACCGCTGAACTCATTTCAGGTCCAGAGCTCCTGTGAACCCGAGGCACCGCTGAACTCATTTCAGGTCCAGAGCTCCTGTGAAACTGAGGCACACCAGGAAACATTTCAGGTCCAGAGCTCCTGTGAAACTGAGGCACACCAGGAAACATTTCAGGTCCAGAGCTCCTGTGAACCCGAGGCACAGCTGAACTCATTTCAGGTCCAGAGCTCCTGTGAACCTGAGGCACCGCTGAACTCATTTCAGGTCCAGAGCTCCTGTGAACCTGAGGCACCGCTGAACTCATTTCAGGTCCAGAGCTCCTGTGAACCTGAGGCACCGCTGAACTCATTTCAGGTCCAGAGCTCCTGTGAACCTGAGGCACCGCTGAACTCATTTCAGGTCCAGAGCTCCTGTGAACCTGAGGCACCGCTGAACTCATTTCAGGTCCAGAGCTCCTGTGAACCTGAGTCACCGCTGAACTCATTTCAGGTCCAGAGCTCCTGTGAACCTGAGGCACCGCTGAACTCATTTCATCTTGGCAACTCCAAGGGTAAAGACCTTCCTTTCCAACCTAGAAAGTACGAAATCAGTGTTTTCACTTCACTTAAAAATTGAGCGGAGCAAAACTGATGTGTACTGCATCGTACATGGAGAGCCATTTCAAACATACATCAGTACTTGTGCATTGTAAACTAATAAACATTACTGAAGACAACAAAGGGGCACCAACGCTTTGGGTCTTACCAGTGAAACAGTCTTAAAAAAGCCTTGAACAAATCCAGACCAAATCAAGGTTTTCAGTTCTTCATGCTGCTTCCACCTTTGTTTACGAAACATCGTCCTCACTGGTCCCTCGAAGCTGCTCCGGCAGTACTTCAATACTCTGGCTGCCGGATTGAGGAAACGCCACCCTCACTGGTCCCTTCAAATCTGCTCGGGCAGTACTACAATACCCTGGCTGCCGGATTCAGGCAACGCTGTCCTCACTGGTCCCTTCAAAGCTGCTCGGGCAGTACTTCAATACCCTGGCTGACGGATTGAGGAAACACTGTCCTCACTGGTCCCTTCAAAGCTGCTCGGGCAGTACTTCAATACCCTGGCTGACGGATTGAGGAAACACTGTCCTCACTGGTCCCTTCAAAGCTGCTCGGGCAGTACTTCAATACTCTGGCTGCCGGATTGAGGAAACACTGTCCTCACTGGTCCCTTCAAAGCTGCTCCGGCAGTACTTCAATACTCTGGCTGACGGATTGAGGAAACACTGTCCTCACTGGTCCCTTCAAAGCTGCTCCGGCAGTACTTCAATACCCTGGCTGACAGATTGAGGAAACGCCATCCTCACTGGTCCCTTCAAAGCTGCTCCAGCAGTACTTGAATACCCTGGCTGCCGGATTGGGGAAACGCTGTCCTCACTGGTCCCTTCAAAGCTGCTCGGGCAGTACTTCAATACTCTGGCTGCCGGATTGAGGAAACACTGTCCTCACTGGTCCCTTCAAAGCTGCTCCAGCAGTATTTCAATACTCTGGCTGCCGGATTGAGGAAACGCCATCCTCACTGGTCCCTTCAAAGCTGCTCCGGCAGTACTTCAATACTCTGGCTGCCGGATTGAGGAAACGCCATCCTCACTGGTCCCTTCAAAGCTGCTCTGGCAGTACTTCAATACCCTGGCTGACGGATTGAGGAAACACTGTCCTCACTGGTCCCTTCAAAGCTGCTCCAGCAGTATTTCAATACTCTGGCTGCCGGATTGAGGAAACGCCATCCTCACTGGTCCCTTCAAAGCTGCTCCGGCAGTACTTGAATACCCTGGCAGCCGGATTGAGGAAACGCCATCCTCACTGGTCCCTTCAAAGCTGCTCCGGCAGTACTTGAATACTCTGGCTGACGGATTGAGGAAACACTGTCCTCACTGGTCCCTTCAAAGCTGCTCGGGCAGTACTTGAATACCCTGGCTGACGGATTGAGGAAACACTGTCCTCACTGGTCCCTTCAAAGCTGCTCGGGCAGTACTTGAATACCCTGGCTGACGGATTGAGGAAACACTGTCCTCACTGGTCCCTTCAAAGCTGCTCGGGCAGTACTTCAATACTCTGGCTGCCGGATTGAGGAAACACTGTCCTCACTTGTCCCTTCAAAGCTGCTCCAGCAGTATTTCAATACTCTGGCTGCCGGATTGAGGAAACGCCGTCCTCACTGGTCCCTTCAAAGCTGCTCCGGCAGTACTCCAATACTCTGGCTGCCGGATTGAGGAAACGCTGTCCTCACTGGTCCCTTCAAAGCTGCTGGGGCAGTACTTCAATACCCTGGCTGCCGGATTGAGGAAACACTGTCCTCACTGGTCCCTTCAAATCTGCTCGGGCAGTACTTGAATACCCTGGCTGACGGATTGAGGAAACACTGTCCTCACTGGTCCCTTCAAATCTGCTCGGGCAGTACTTGAATACCCTGGCTGACGGATTGAGGAAACACTGTCCTCACTGGTCCCTTCAAAGCTGCTCGGGCAGTACTTGAATACCCTGGCAGCCGGATTGAGGAAACGCCATCCTCACTGGTCCCTTCAAAGCTGCTCCGGCAGTACTTCAATACCCTGGCTGACGGATTGAGGAAACGCCATCCTCACTGGTCCCTTCAAAGCTGCTCCAGCAGTACTTCAATACTCTGGCTGCCGGATTGAGGAAACGCCACCCTCACTGGTCCCTTCAAATCTGCTCGGGCAGTACTTCAATACTCTGGCTGCTGGATTGAGGAAACACTGTCCTCACTGGTCCCTTCAAAGCTGCTCCGGCAGTACTTGAATACCCTGGCTGACGGATTGAGGAAACACTGTCCTCACTGGTCCCTTCAAATCTGCTCGGGCAGTACTTGAATACCCTGGCTGACGGATTGAGGAAACACTGTCCTCAATGGTCCCTTCAAAGCTGCTCGGGCAGTACTTGAATACCCTGGCTGACGGATTGAGGAAACACTGTCCTCACTGGTCCCTTTAAAGCTGCTCGGGCAGTACTTCAATACCCTGGCTGACGGATTGAGGAAACACTGTCCTCACTGGTCCCTTCAAAGCTGCTCGGGCAGTACTTCAATACTCTGGCTGCCGGATTGAGGAAACACTGTCCTCACTGGTCCCTTCAAAGCTGCTCCGGCAGTACTTCAATACTCTGGCTGACGGATTGAGGAAACACTGTCCTCACTGGTCCCTTCAAAGCTGCTCCGGCAGTACTTCAATACCCTGGCTGACAGATTGAGGAAACACCATCCTCACTGGTCCCTTCAAAGCTGCTCCAGCAGTACTTGAATACCCTGGCTGCCGGATTGAGGAAACGCTGTTCTCACTGGTCCCTTCAAAGCTGCTCGGGCAGTACTTCAATACTCTGGCTGCTGGATTGAGGAAACACTGTCCTCACTGGTCCCTTCAAAGCTGCTCCGGCAGTACTTCAATACTCTGGCTGCCGGATTGAGGAAACGCCATCCTCACTGGTCCCTTCAAAGCTGCTCGGGCAGTACTTCAATACTCTGGGTGCCGGATTGAGGAAACGCCATCCTCACTGGTCCCTTCAAAGCTGCTCGGGCAGTACTTCAATACCCTGGCAGCCGGATTGAGGAAACTCCATCCTCACTGGTCCCTTCAAAGCTGCTCCGGCAGTACTTCAATACCCTGGCTGACGGATTGAGGAAACGCCATCCTCACTGGTCCCTTCAAAGCTGCTCCAGCAGTACTTCAATACCCTGGCAGCCGGATTGAGGAAACGCCATCCTCACTGGTCCCTTCAAAGCTGCTCCGGCAGTACTTCAATACTCTGGCTGACGGATTGAGGAAACACTGTCCTCACTGGTCCCTTCAAAGCTGCTCGGGCAGTACTTCAATACTCTGGCTGCCGGATTGAGGAAACGCCATCCTCACTGGTCCCTTCAAAGCTGCTCCAGCAGTACTTGAATACCCTGGCTGCCGGATTGAGGAAACGCTGTCCTCACTGGTCCCTTCAAAGCTGCTCGGGCAGTACTTCAATACTCTGGCTGCCGGATTGAGGAAACGCCATCCTCACTGGTCCCTTCAAAGCTGCTCTGGCAGTACTTCAATACCCTGGCTGACGGATTGAGGAAACACTGTCCTCACTGGTCCCTTCAAAGCTGCTCTGGCAGTACTTCAATACTCTGGCTGCCGGATTGAGGAAACGCCACCCTCACTGGTCCCTTCAAATCTGCTCGGGCAGTACTTCAATACTCTGGCTGCTGGATTGAGGAAACACTGTCCTCACTGGTCCCTTCAAAGCTGCTCCGGCAGTACTTCAATACCCTGGCTGACGGATTGAGGAAACACCGTCCTCACGCAAAGCTGATTTGTTAGTACTGTAATGTTCTGGCGTCCAGATGGAGGAAGCTCTGTCCTTACTGTGTCCCTCAAAGCTACTCCGCTAGTACCGTAATGCTCTGGCAGCCACATAGAGGAAGCACTGTCCTCACTGGGTCTCTGAGCTGATTCGCTAGTACCGTAATGGTCTGGATGTTGAATGGAGTAAGCACTGTCCTCATTGTGTCCCTTAAAGCTGCTCGGCTAGCATCGTAATGTTCTGTCCGCTGGATTGAGGACACGCTGTCCTCACTGGACCCTCAAAGCTGCTACTAGCACTGTAAAGGAAACACTGGTCTCCCTAGGTCCCTCAACGCCACCCTGCTAGTTATGTAATGATGCACTGGAGCCTGGGTGGAGGGAACTCTGTCCTCCCTAGGTCCCTCAATGCTGTCCTGCTAGTTATGTAATGATGCGCTGGAGCCTGGGTGGAGGAAATGCTGTCCTCCCTCGGTCCCTCCAATCCGCCCTTCTAGTTATGTAATGATGCTCTGGAGCCTGGGCGGAGTAAATCCTGTCCTCCCTCGGTCCCTCAAAGCTGCCTGGCTAGTAATCTAATGATGCGCTGGAGCCTGGGTGGAGGGAACGCTGTCCTCCCTAGGTCCCTCAATGCCACCCTGCTAGTTATGTAATGATGCGCTGGAGCCTGGGTGGAGGGAACGCTGTCCTCCCTCGGTCCCTCAGAGCGGCTCCGCTAGTTATGTTATGATGCTCTGGAGCCTGGGTGGAGGGAACACTGTCCTCCCTAGGTCCCTCAACGCCGCCCTGCTAGTTATGTAATGATGCACTGGAGCCTGGGTGGAGGGAACTCTGTCCTCCCTAGGTCCCTCAATGCTGTCCTGCTAGTTATGTAATGATGCGCTGGAGCCTGGGTGGAGGAAATGCTGTCCTCCCTCGGTCCCTCCAATCCGCCCTTCTAGTTATGTAATGATGCACTAGAGCCTGGGTGGAGGGAACGCTGTCCTCCCTCGGTCCCTCAGAGCTGCTCCGCTAGTTATGTAATGATGCGCTGGAGCCTGGGTGGAGGGAACACTGTCCTCCCTAGGTCCCTCAACGCCGCCCTGCTAGTTATGTAATGATGCGCTGGAGCCTCGGTGGAGGAAGCACTGTCTTCCCTCGGTCCCTCAACGCTGCCCTGCTAGTCATGTAATGATGCGCTGGAACCTGTGTAGAAGAAACGCTGTCCTCTCTAGGTCCCTCAAAGCTGCTCACTAGTTATGTAATGATGCTCTGGAGGATGGTTAGAGGGAACGCTGTTCCCCTAGGTCCCTCAATGCCGCCCTGCTAGTTATGTAATGATGCGCTGGAGCCTCGGTGGAGGAAACGCTCTCTTCCCTCGGTCCCTCAACGCCACCCTGCTAGTCATGTAATGATGCGCTGGAACGTGTGTAGAAGAAACGCTGTCCTCCCTAGGTCCCTCAAAGCTGCTCGCTAGTTATGTAATGATGCGCTGGAGCCTGGGTGGAGGGAACGCTGTCCTCCCTAGGTCCCTCAACGCCGCCCTGCTAGTTATGTTATGATGATCTGGAGCTTGGTTGGACGGAACGCTGTCCCCCCTAGGTCCCTCAGCGCTGCCCTGCTAGTTATGTAATGATGCTCTGGAGGATGGGTAGAGGGAACGCTGTTCCCCTAGGTCCCTCAACGCTGCCCTGCTAGTTATGTAATGATGCGCTGGAACCTGTGTAGAGGAAACGCTGTCCTCCCTAGGTCCCTCAAATTTGCTCGCTAGTTATGTAATGATGCGCTGGAGCCTGGGTGGAGGGAACGCTGTCCTCCCTAGGTCCCTCAACGCCGCCCAGCTATTTGTTATGATGCGCTGAAGCCTGGGTGGAGGGAACGCTATCCTCCCTCGGTCCCTCAGAGCTGCTCCGCTAGTTATGTAATGATGCTCTGGAGCCTGGGTGGAGGGAACGCTATCCTCCCTCGGTCCCTCAGAGCTGCTCCGCTAGTTATGTAATGATGCTCTGGAGGATGGGTGGAGTAAAACCTGTCCTCCCTCGGTCCCTCAAAGCTGCCCTGCTTAGTTATGTAATGATGCTCTGGAGGATGGGTGGAGTAAAACCTGTCCTCCCTAGGTCCCTCAACGCTGCCCTGCTTAGTTATGTAATGATGCGCTGGAGCCTCGGTGGAGTAAAACCTGTCCTCACTCGGTCCCTCAGCGCTGCCCTGCTAGTGTTATGATGCGCTGGAGCCTGGGTGGAGGGAACGCTGTCCTCCCTAGGTCCCTCAACGCTGCCCTGCTTAGTTATGTAATGATGCGCTGGTGCCTGGGTGGAGGGAACGCTGTCCTCCCTAGGTCCCTCAACGCTGCCCTGCTTAGTTATGTAATGATGCGCTGGAGCCTGGGTGAGAGGAGCGCTGTCCTCCCTAGGTCCCTCAACGCCGCCCTGCTATTTGTTATGATGCGCTGAAGCCTGGGTGGAGGGAACGCTGTCCTCCTCGGTCCCTCAGAGCTGCTCCGCTAGTTATGTAATGATGCTCTGGAGCCTGGGTGGAGGGAACGCTATCCTCCCTCGGTCCCTCAGAGCTGCTCCGCTAGTTATGTAATGATGCTCTGGAGCCTGGGTGGAGTAAAACCTGTCCTCACTCGGTCCCTCAAAGCTGCCCTGCTAGTGTTATGATGCGCTGGAGCCTGGGTGGAGGGAACGCTGTCCTCCCTAGGTCCCTCAACGCTGCCCTGCTTAGTTATGTAATGATGCGCTGGAGCCTGGGTGGAGTAAAACCTGTCCTCCCTCGGTCCCTCAAAGCTGCCCTGCTTAGTTATGTAATGATGCTCTGGAGGATGGGTGGAGTAAAACCTGTCCTCCCTAGGTCCCTCAACGCTGCCCTGCTTAGTTATGTAATGATGCGCTGGAGCCTCGGTGGAGTAAAACCTGTCCTCACTCGGTCCCTCAGCGCTGCCCTGCTAGTGTTATGATGCGCTGGAGCCTGGGTGGAGGGAACGCTGTCCTCCCTAGGTCCCTCAACGCTGCCCTGCTTAGTTATGTAATGATGCGCCTGAGCCTGGGTGGAGTAAAACCTGTCCTCCCTCGGTCCCTCAAAGCTGCCCTGCTTAGTTATGTAATGATGCGCTGGAGCCTGGGTGGAGGGAACGCTGTCCTCCCTAGGTCCCTCAACGCCGCCCTGCTATTTGTTATGATGCGCTGAAGCCTGGGTGGAGGGAACGCTGTCCTCCCTCGGTCCCTCAAAGCTGCCCTGCTAGTGTTATGATGCGCTGGAGCCTGGGTGGAGGGAACGCTGTCCTCCCTAGGTCCCTCAACGCTGCCCTGCTTAGTTATGTAATGATGCGCTGGAGCCTGGGTGGAGTAAAACCTGTCCTCCCTCGGTCCCTCAACGCTGCCCTGCTTAGTTATGTAATGATGCTCTGGAGGATGGGTGGAGTAAAACCTGTCCTCCCTCGGTCCCTCAAAGCTGCCCTGCTAGTGTTATGATGCGCTGGAGCCTGGGTGGAGGGAACGCTGTCCTCCCTAGGTCCCTCAACGCTGCCCTGCTTAGTTATGTAATGATGCGCTGGAGCCTGGGTGGAGTAAAACCTGTCCTCCCTAGGTCCCTCAGCGCTGCCCTGCTAGTGTTATGATGCGCTGGAGCCTGGGTGGAGGGAACGCTGTCCTCCCTAGGTCCCTCAACGCTGCCCTGCTTAGTTATGTAATGATGCGCTGGAGCCTGGGTGGAGTAAAACCTGTCCTCCCTAGGTCCCTCAACGCCGCCCTGCTATTTGTTATGATGCGCTGGAGCCTGGGTGGAGGGAACGCTGTCCTCCCTAGGTCCCTCAACGCTGCCCTGCTTAGTTATGTAATGATGCTCTGGAGGATGGGTGGAGGGAACGCTGTCCTCCCTCGGTCCCTCAACGCTGCCCTGCTTAGTTATGTAATGATGCGCTGGAGCCTGGGTGGAGGGAACGCTGTCCTCCCTAGGTCCCTCAACGCTGCCCTGCTTAGTTATGTAATGATGCTCTGGAGGATGGGTGGAGGGAACACTGTCCTCCCTCGGTCCCTCAACGCTGCCCTGCTAGTTATGTAATGATGCGCTGGAGCCTGGGTGGAGGGAACGCTGTCCTCCCTCGGTCCCTCAGAGCTGCTCCGCTAGTTATGTAATGATGCGCTGGAGCCTGGGTGGAGGGAACGCTGTACTCACTGTGTCCCTCAAAACACATTTTCTAGTACTGTGAAAGAAGACCGCTCCCACTTGAAGACAATTTTGTCTTTCAGAAATGCTTGCTCGTCTTGCTTTTGCCAAGGCTTTGTCTTCTTCTGGTGAGTTTTACATTGCCCACTGGTGCCCGCAGCCTTCTGTGGCTTGCTAGGGGTGATGCCAGGCTGGCTATGCCAATCTGCTGTGTGCTTCTCGTGTGTCCTGGTCACGCTTCGAGGGCAGTGAACCATTTAACGTGACCATGAGCAGGTGTTTGAGGTGTTCTTACCTGCAGCGTCTCTGCTTTCCTGGGACTTTGTCTAGGTGTTCTTGGAGGCCTTGGGGTTCAGGAGGACCAGGGAGTGTTTCTGGATCCTTCTGTGGTGCATGCCAGCAGGGACCTCGCTGCCCAGGCTAAGAAGGGTACGTGCTTTGATCTTATGCCGGACCTAGGTAGAGTACTTGGGCCTGAGGAGAGTGGCTGCGTTCCTAAGACTGTCCTGGGGACACTCGTCCAGGTTGGGGTGCCTGATCAGGTCTCATCAGTGGCATGACTGGCGCTGGGGTGTTTCCAGTCCACAGACTGGACTTCAGGCAGGCCAGGTTAGGGTACAGCTTGTTCCCAGCGTTCCTCACACGCCTCGAGGATGTACTTCTTGGAAGTACTGACTGCAGTGACCCTGCGCTCTCTCCAGACATAACATCGGGAGGGGGGGGGGGGGCAGGAGTATTGTGGGATTCTTTCTTCTATCCCACTCTGGTGTGGAATGTTATGTCTGCTCCCACATACACATATGCTGGTGTTTAGTTCAGCGCTGTCCCTTATGCTCCCACACTTGCCAGGGTCTACTCTGGTGCTGATCCCATGTGCTCCCACACATGCCGGTGTCTGCTCTGATGCTGGCCCTGGGCTCCCACACATGCCGGTGTCTGGTCTGGTGCTGGCTGTGTGCTCCCACACATGCCAGTGTCTGGTTTTGGTGCTGGCCTTGTGCTCCCACACATGCCGGTGTCTGGTCTGGTGCTGGCCCTGTGCTCCCACACATGCCGGTGTCTGGTCTGATGCTGGTCGTGTGCTCCCACACATGCCGGTGTCTGGTCTGGTGATGGCCCTGGGCTACCACACATGCGGGTGTCCGGTCTGGTGCTGGCATTGTGCTCCCACTCATGCCGATGTCTGGTCTGGTGCTGTCCCCATCTGCTCCCACACGTGCTGGTGTCTGCTCTGCTGCCTGCCCTGTGCTCCCACACATGCTGGTGTCTGCTCTGCTGCCTGCCCTGTGCTCCCACACATGCCAGTGTCTGGTCTGGTGCTGGCCTTGTGCTCCCACACATGCCTCTGTCTGGTCCTGTGCTCCGACACATGCCGGTGTCTGCTCCGTTGCCTGCCCTGTGCTCCCAAACATGCCAGTGTCTGGTCTGGTGCTGGCCCTGTGCTCCCACACATGCCAGTGTCCGGTCTGGTGATGGCATTGTGCTCCCACTCATGCCGATGTCTGGTCTGGTGCTGTCCCCATCTGCTCCCACACATGCTGGTGTCTGCTCTGCTGCCTGCCATGTGCTCCCACACTTGCTGGTGTCTGCTCTGCTGCCTGCCCTGTGCTCCCACACATGCCAGTGTCTGGTGCTGGCCCTGGGCTACCACATGTGCCGGTGTCTTGTCTGGTGCTGTCCCCATCTGCTCCCACACATGCCGGTGTCTGGTCTGGTGCTGTCTCCATCTACTCCCACACATGCCGGTGTCTGGTCTGGTGCTGTCCCCATCTGCTCCCACACATGCTGCTGTCTGCTTTGATGCTGGTCACATTTATTCCCACACATGCCGGTCTGGTCTGGTGCTGGCCCTGTTCTCCCACACATGCGGGTGTCTGGTCTGGTGTTGGCCCTGTGCTCCCACACATGCGGGTGTCTGGTCTGGTGCTGGCCCTGTGCTCCCACACATGCCGGTGTCTGGTCTGGTGCTGGCCCTGTGCTCCCACACATGCCGGTGTCTGGTCTGGTGCTGGCCCTGTGCTCCCACACATGCAGGTGTCTGGTCTGGTGCTGGCCCTGTGCTCCCACACATGCCGGTGTCTGGTCTGGTGCTGGCCATGTGCTCCCACACATGCGGGTGCCTGGTCTGGTGCTGGCCCTGTGCTCCTACACATGCCGGTGTCTGGTCTGGTGCTGGTCCTGTGCTCCCACACATGCGGGTGTCTGGTCTGGTGCTGGCCCTGGGCTCCCACACATGCGGGTGTCTGGTCTGGTGCTGGCCCTGGGCTCCCACACATGCGGGTGTCTGGTCTGGTGCTGGCCCTGGGCTCCCACACATGCGGGTGTCTGGTCTGGTGCTGGCCCTGGGCTCCCACACATGCGGGTGTCTGGTCTGGTGCTGGCCCTGTGCTCCCACACATGCGGGTGTCTGGTCTGGTGCTGGCCCTGTGCTCCCACACATGCGGGTATCTGGTCTGGTGCTGGCCCTGTGCTCCTACACATGCCGGTGTCTGGTCTGGTGCTGGCCCTGTGACACTAGTCAGTGTCTATGCCGGTGTCCGGTCTGGTGCTGGCATTGTGCTCCCACTCATGCCGATGTCTGGTCTGGTGCTCTCCCCATCTGCTCCCACACATGCTGGTGTCTGCTCTGCTGCCTGCCCTGTGCTCCCACACATGCTGGTGTCTGCTCTGCTGCCTGCCCTGTGCTCCCACACGTGCCAGTGTCTGGTGCTGGCCCTGGGCTACCACATATGCCGGTGTCTTGTCTGGTGCTGTCCCCATCTGCTCTCCCACATGCCGGTGTCTGGTCTGGTGCTGACCTCATTTGCTCCCACACATGCCGCTGTCTGCTTTGATGCTGGTCACATGTATTCCCACACATGCCGGTGTCTGGTCTGGTGCTGGCCCATATGCTTCCACACATGCCGGTGTCTGGTGCTGGCCCTGTGCTCCCACACATGCCAGTGTCTGGTCTGGTGCTGGCCCTGTGCTCCCACACATGCCAGTGTCTGGTCTGGTGCTGGCCCTGTGCTCCCACACATGCCGGTGTCCGGTCTGGTGCTGGCATTGTGCTCCCACTCATGCCGATGTCTGGTCTGGTGCTGTCCCCATCTGCTCCCACACATGTGGTGTCTGCTCTGCTGCCTGCCCTGTGCTCCCACACATGCTGGTGTCTGCTCTGCTGCCTGCCCTGTACTCCCACACATGCTGGTGTCTGCTCTGCTGCCTGCCCTGTGCTCCCACACATGCTGGTGTCTGGTCTGTTGCTGGCCCTGTGCTCCCACACATGCTGGTGTCTGGTCTGGTGCTGACCCTGTGCTCCCACACATGCGGGTGTCTGGTCTGGTGCTGACCCTGTGCTCCCACACATGCGGGTGTCTGGTCTGGTGCTGGCCCTGTGCTCCCACACATGCGGGTGTCTGGTCTGGTGCTGGCCCTGTGCTCCTACACATGCCAGTGTCTGGTCTGGTGCTGGCCCTGTGCTCCCACACATGCGGGTGTCTGGTCTGGTGCTGGCCCTGTGCTACTACACATGCCGGTGTCCGGTCTGGTGCTGGCATTGTGCTCCCACTCATGCCGATGTCTGGTCTGGTGCTGTCCCCATCTGCTCCCACACATGCTGGTGTCTGCTCTGCTGCCTGCCCTGTGCTCCCACACATGCCAGTGTCTGGTGCTGGCCCTGGGCTACCACTTGTGCCGGTGTCTGGTCTGGTGCTGACCTCATTTGCTCCCACACATGCCGCTTGTCTTCTTTGATGCTGGTCACATGTATTCCCACAGATGCCGGTGTCTGGTCTGGTGCTGGCCCTGGCCCATATGCTCCCACACATGCCGGTGTCTGGTGCTGGCCCATATGCTCCCACACATGCCGGTGTCTGGTCTGGTGCTGGCCCATATGCTCCCACACATTCCGGTGTCTGGTCTGGTGCCGATCCCCTGTGCTCCCACATGTGCCGGTGTCTGGTCTGGTGCCGATCCCCTGTGCTCCCACATGTGCCGGTGTCTGGTCTGGTGCTGGCCCTGTGCTCCCACACATGCGGGTGTCTGGTCTGGTGCTGGCCCTGTGCTCCTACACATGCCGGTGTCTGGTCTGGTGCTGGCCCTGTGACACTAGTCAGTGTCTATGCCGGTGTCCGGTCTGGTGCTGGCATTGTGCTCCCACTCATGCCGATGTCTGGTCTGGTGCTCTCCCCATCTGCTCCCACACATGCTGGTGTCTGCTCTGCTGCCTGCCCTGTGCTCCCACACATGCTGGTGTCTGCTCTGCTGCCTGCCCTGTGCTCCCACACGTGCCAGTGTCTGGTGCTGGCCCTGGGCTACCACATATGCCGGTGTCTTGTCTGGTGCTGTCCCCATCTGCTCTCCCACATGCCGGTGTCTGGTCTGGTGCTGACCTCATTTGCTCCCACACATGCCGCTGTCTGCTTTGATGCTGGTCACATGTATTCCCACACATGCCGGTGTCTGGTCTGGTGCTGGCCCTGTGCTCCCACACATGCCAGTGTCTGGTCTGGTGCTGGCCCTGTGCTCCCACACATGCCAGTGTCTGGTCTGGTGCTGGCCCTGTGCTCCCACACATGCCAGTGTCTGGTCTGGTGCTGGCCCTGTGCTCCCACACATGCCAGTGTCTGGTCTGGTGCTGGCCCTGTGCTCCCACACATGCCGGTGTCCGGTCTGGTGCTGGCATTGTGCTCCCACTCATGCCGATGTCTGGTCTGGTGCTGTCCCCATCTGCTCCCACACATGTGGTGTCTGCTCTGCTGCCTGCCCTGTGCTCCCACACATGCTGGTGTCTGCTCTGCTGCCTGCCCTGTACTCCCACACATGCTGGTGTCTGCTCTGCTGCCTGCCCTGTGCTCCCACACATGCTGGTGTCTGGTCTGTTGCTGGCCCTGTGCTCCCACACACATGCTGATGTCTGGTCTGGTGCTGACCCTGTGCTCCCACACATGCGGGTGTCTGGTCTGGTGCTGACCCTGTGCTCCCACACATGCGGGTGTCTGGTCTGGTGCTGGCCCTGTGCTCCCACACATGCGGGTGTCTGGTCTGGTGCTGGCCCTGTGCTCCTACACATGCCAGTGTCTGGTCTGGTGCTGGCCCTGTGCTCCCACACATGCGGGTGTCTGGTCTGGTGCTGGCCCTGTGCTACTACACATGCCGGTGTCCGGTCTGGTGCTGGCATTGTGCTCCCACTCATGCCGATGTCTGGTCTGGTGCTGTCCCCATCTGCTCCCACACATGCTGGTGTCTGCTCTGCTGCCTGCCCTGTGCTCCCACACATGCCAGTGTCTGGTGCTGGCCCTGGGCTACCACTTGTGCCGGTGTCTGGTCTGGTGCTGACCTCATTTGCTCCCACACATGCCGCTTGTCTTTTTGATGCTGGTCACATGTATTCCCACAGATGCCGGTGTCTGGTCTGGTGCTGGCCCTGGCCCATATGCTCCCACACATGCCGGTGTCTGGTGCTGGCCCATATGCTCCCACACATGCCGGTGTCTGGTCTGGTGCTGGCCCATATGCTCCCACACATTCCGGTGTCTGGTGCCGATCCCTGTGCTCCCACATGTGCCGGTGTCTGGTCTGGTGCCGATCCCCTGTGCTCCCACATGTGCCGGTGTCTGGTCTGGTGCCGATCCCCTGTGCTCCCACATGTGCCGATGTCTGGTCTGGTGCCGATCCCCTGTGCTCCCACATGTGCCGATGTCTGGTCAGGTGCTGGTCCTGTGCTCCTACGCATGCCTCTGTCTGCTCTGGTGCTGGCCCTGTGCTCCCACACATGCCGGTGTCTGGTCCTGTGCTGGCCCTGTGCTCCCACACATGCCGGTGTCTGGTCCTGTGCTGGCCCTGTGCTCCCACACATGCCGGTGTCTGGTCCTGTGCTGGCCCTGTGCTCCCACACATGCCGGTGTCTGGTCTGGTGCTGGCCTTGTGCTCCCACACGTGCCGATGTCTGGTCAGGTGCTGGCCCTATGCTCCTACGCATGCCGGAGGCTGCTCTGCTGCCTGCCCTGTGCTCCCACACATGTCGGTGTCTGGTCTGGTGCTGTCCATGTGCTCCCACACATGCTGGTGTCTGGTCTGGTGCTGGCCCTGTGCTCCCAAACATGCCGGTGTCTGGTCTGGTGCTGGCCCTGTGCTCCCACACGTGCCGGTGTCTGGTCTGGTGCTGGCCCTGTGCTCCCACACATGCCGGTGTCTGGTCTGGTGCTGGGCCTGTGCTCCCACACATGCCGGTGTCTGGTCTGGTGCCGATCCCCTGTGCTCCCACACATGCCGGTGTCTGCTCTGCTGCCTCCCCTGTGCTCCCACACATGCTGGTGTCTGCTCTGCTGCCTGCCCTGTGCACCCACACATGCCAGTGTCTGCTGGTCTGGTCTGCTGCTGGCCCTGTGCTCCCACACATGCCTCTATCTGCTCTGATGCTGGCCCTGTGCTCCCACACATGCCGGTGTCTGGTCTGGTGCTGCCCTGTGCTCCCACACATGCCAGTGTCTGGTCTGGTGCTGGCCTTGTGCTCCCACACATGCCTCTTTCTGGTCCTGTGCTCCGACACATGCCGGTGTCTGCTCTGCTGCCTGCCCTGTGCTCCCACACATGCCAGTGTCTGGTCTGGTGCTGTCCATGTGCTCCCACACATGCCAGTGTCTGGTCTGGTGCCGATCCCCTGTGCTCCCACACATGCCGGTGTCTGGTCTGGTGACGATCCCCTGTGCTCCCACACATGCCGGTGTCTGGTCTGGTGCTGGCCCTGTGCTCCCACACATGCCAGTGTCTGGTCTGGTGCTGGCCCTGTGCTCCCACACATGCCAGTGTCTGGTCTGGTGCTGGCCCTGTGCTCCCACACATGCCAGTGTCTGGTCTGGTGCTGGCCCTGTGCTCCACACATGCCGGTGTCCGGTCTGGTGCTGGCATTGTGCTCCCACTCATGCCGGTGTCTGGTCTGGTGCCGATCCCCTGTGCTCCCACACATGCCGGTGTCTGCTCTGCTGCCTCCCCTGTGCTCCCACACATGCTGGTGTCTGCTCTGCTGCCTGCCCTGTGCACCCACACATGCCAGTGTCTGCTGGTCTGGTCTGCTGCTGGCCCTGTGCTCCCACACATGCCTCTATCTGCTCTGATGCTGGCCCTGTGCTCCCACACATGCCGGTGTCTGGTCTGGTGCTGCCCTGTGCTCCCACACATGCCAGTGTCTGGTCTGGTGCTGGCCTTGTGCTCCCACACATGCCTCTTTCTGGTCCTGTGCTCCGACACATGCCGGTGTCTGCTCTGCTGCCTGCCCTGTGCTCCCACACATGCCAGTGTCTGGTCTGGTGCTGTCCATGTGCTCCCACACATGCCAGTGTCTGGTCTGGTGCCGATCCCCTGTGCTCCCACACATGCCGGTGTCTGGTCTGGTGACGATCCCCTGTGCTCCCACACATGCCGGTGTCTGGTCTGGTGCTGGCCCTGTGCTCCCACACATGCCAGTGTCTGGTCTGGTGCTGGCCCTGTGCTCCCACACATGCCAGTGTCTGGTCTGGTGCTGGCCCTGTGCTCCCACACATGCCAGTGTCTGGTCTGGTGCTGGCCCTGTGCTCCCACACATGCCGGTGTCCGGTCTGGTGCTGGCATTGTGCTCCCACTCATGCCGATGTCTGGTCTGGTGCTGTCCCCATCTGCTCCCACACATGTGGTGTCTGCTCTGCTGCCTGCCCTGTGCTCCCACACATGCTGGTGTCTGCTCTGCTGCCTGCCCTGTACTCCCACACATGCTGGTGTCTGCTCTGCTGCCTGCCCTGTGCTCCCACACATGCTGGTGTCTGGTCTGTTGCTGGCCCTGTGCTCCCACACATGCTGGTGTCTGGTCTGGTGCTGACCCTGTGCTCCCACACATGCGGGTGTCTGGTCTGGTGCTGACCCTGTGCTCCCACACATGCGGGTGTCTGGTCTGGTGCTGGCCCTGTGCTCCCACACATGCGGGTGTCTGGTCTGGTGCTGGCCCTGTGCTCCTACACATGCCAGTGTCTGGTCTGGTGCTGGCCCTGTGCTCCCACACATGCGGGTGTCTGGTCTGGTGCTGGCCCTGTGCTACTACACATGCCGGTGTCCGGTCTGGTGCTGGCATTGTGCTCCCACTCATGCCGATGTCTGGTCTGGTGCTGTCCCCATCTGCTCCCACACATGCTGGTGTCTGCTCTGCTGCCTGCCCTGTGCTCCCACACATGCCAGTGTCTGGTGCTGGCCCTGGGCTACCACTTGTGCCGGTGTCTGGTCTGGTGCTGACCTCATTTGCTCCCACACATGCCGCTTGTCTTTTTTGATGCTGGTCACATGTATTCCCACAGATGCCGGTGTCTGGTCTGGTGCTGGCCCTGGCCCATATGCTCCCACACATGCCGGTGTCTGGTGCTGGCCCATATGCTCCCACACATGCCGGTGTCTGGTCTGGTGCTGGCCCATATGCTCCCACACATTCCGGTGTCTGGTGCCGATCCCCTGTGCTCCCACATGTGCCGGTGTCTGGTCTGGTGCCGATCCCCTGTGCTCCCACATGTGCCGGTGTCTGGTCTGGTGCCGATCCCCTGTGCTCCCACATGTGCCGATGTCTGGTCTGGTGCCGATCCCCTGTGCTCCCACATGTGCCGATGTCTGGTCAGGTGCTGGTCCTGTGCTCCTACGCATGCCTCTGTCTGCTCTGGTGCTGGCCCTGTGCTCCCACACATGCCGGTGTCTGGTCCTGTGCTGGCCCTGTGCTCCCACACATGCCGGTGTCTGGTCCTGTGCTGGCCCTGTGCTCCCACACATGCCGGTGTCTGGTCCTGTGCTGGCCCTGTGCTCCCACACATGCCGGTGTCTGGTCTGGTGCTGGCCTTGTGCTCCCACACGTGCCGATGTCTGGTCAGGTGCTGGCCCTATGCTCCTACGCATGCCGGAGGCTGCTCTGCTGCCTGCCCTGTGCTCCCACACATGTCGGTGTCTGGTCTGGTGCTGTCCATGTGCTCCCACACATGCCGGTGTCTGGTCTGGTGCTGGCCCTGTGCTCCCAAACATGCCGGTGTCTGGTCTGGTGCTGGCCCTGTGCTCCCACACGTGCCGGTGTCTGGTCTGGTGCTGGCCCTGTGCTCCCACACATGCCGGTGTCTGGTCTGGTGCTGGGCCTGTGCTCCCACACATGCCGGTGTCTGGTCTGGTGCCGATCCCCTGTGCTCCCACACATGCCGGTGTCTGCTCTGCTGCCTCCCCTGTGCTCCCACACATGCTGGTGTCTGCTCTGCTGCCTGCCCTGTGCACCCACACATGCCAGTGTCTGCTGGTCTGGTCTGCTGCTGGCCCTGTGCTCCCACACATGCCTCTATCTGCTCTGATGCTGGCCCTGTGCTCCCACACATGCCGGTGTCTGGTCTGGTGCTGCCCTGTGCTCCCACACATGCCAGTGTCTGGTCTGGTGCTGGCCTTGTGCTCCCACACATGCCTCTTTCTGGTCCTGTGCTCCGACACATGCCGGTGTCTGCTCTGCTGCCTGCCCTGTGCTCCCACACATGCCAGTGTCTGGTCTGGTGCTGTCCATGTGCTCCCACACATGCCAGTGTCTGGTCTGGTGACGATCCCCTGTGCTCCCACACATGCCGGTGTCTGGTCTGGTGACGATCCCCTGTGCTCCCACACATGCCGGTGTCTGGTCTGGTGCTGGCCTTGTGCTCCCACACTTGCTGGTGTCTGGTCTGGTGCTGGCCCTGTGCTCCCACACATGCCAATTTCTGCTCCGGTGCCTGCCCTGTGCTCCCACACATGCCAGTGTCTGCTCCGGTGCCTGCCCTGTGCTCCAACACATGTCGGTGTCTGGTCTGGTGCTGGCCCTGTGCTCCCACACATACCAGTGTCTGCTCTGCTGCCTCCCCAGTTCTCCCACACACGCCGGTGTCTGCTCTGCTGCCTGCCCTGTGCTCCCACACACGCCGGTGTCTGCTCCATTGCCTGCCCTGTGCTCCCACACATGCCAGTATCTAGTCTGGTGCTGGCCTTGTGCTCCCACACATGCCTGTCTGGTCCTGTGCTCCGACACATGCCGGTGTCTGCTCGTTGCCTCCCCTGTGCTCCCACACATGCCAGTGTCTGGTCTGGTGCTGGCCTTGTGCTCCCACACACGCCGGTGTCTGGTTTGGTGCTGGCCTTGTGCTCCCACACACGCCGGTGTCTGGTTTGGTGCTGGCCTTGTGCTCCCACACATGCCAGTGTCTGGTCTGGTGCTGGCCCTGGGCTCCCATACCTACCTCTGCTCTGGTGCTGGCTCTGTGCTCCCACACATGCCAGTGTCTGCTCCTGGTCTGGCCTTGTGCTCCCACTCATGCCAGCTGCCTGCTCCTGTGCTGGCACTGTGCTCCCACACAAGCTGGTGTCTGGTCTGCTACCTGCTCCCAGGGCTCCTTCATATGCCGCTGTCTGCTCTGATGCTGGTTCCTTGTGCACCGTGCAAAAAGAACAATTGAAGGACTGAATGCTGCACAATGTCAAACATTCACCTCAGTACAGAGATCTGGGCATAAATCCATCCCTTTTTTGCTCGCCGTGTCATGCCAGACCCAGCCATATGCAAATCAGTCTTGACCCTGTTCCTTGTGGGAACAGTCCAGCCCGAACTGCCAGGCCAGGTCCTTCTTGGACTGGAAACAAGCATCCTTGGACCGGTTTCGGGGCATCACCCCTCATCAGCCAGGCTAGATTGACTCCAGTGGCAAGGAGAGCACGGGACCCACTGCCAACTTATAAGGGTCTCCTCCGGCTGATGGGAGTTGGCACAGACAGAATTCCCCTTCGGAGCCCCTGATGTGCGGGGGCAAAAGCACCTCTGTTTCACAGGGGTGAGGGGGCAGCAGGGTGAGGGGCTGGCAGATATATCAAGTACTTGTTGGCTGTACTGCCTCTTCTTTGAGGTGTTGTGGTACGCTGGGTCCGGACCTGTGTGCTGCCAGCGCTGCCATACAGCATAGTAGTGGACTGTATTGGGAGAAAGCGGAGCTCCCTGCTGGAGCCTGCATTGTTCACGCTCCGCCCCCAACTATCCTCCCGGGAAACCGGCCCTCCGGTAGCCTACGTGGCTTTGTGATACCTCCTGGCACCCCCTGTGGCTGAGTACTTTTTTCCGCTTGGCATGATCCGAGCTTGAGATACTTTTGTGCTCCTTCTTTCATTATGTCCTGAAGAGGCCTATAAGCCAAAGGCCGAAACGCGTCGACACCTCATTTTGAAGTCTCTGGAAGGCCTGGATTATTGAATGTATTAAATACACTGTGTGTTGCTTTAAGTTGTATGATTTTTGCTCTGCAAATACACACGGACCCCAGAGACTAGGACCCCAGAGACTATCGTTCAGAGTGATTGTACAGGAATTTGATACACAGCCTCCCACAAGTAGATGTGTGGAAGATAGGAGTCCTTTTTATAGGGAGCAAATTTGGCATTGTATCAATTTTTTTGTAATGTTTTGTATCATTTTATTTAATTTCTGTATATAGTAGAATGTGCATGTTTTATGTACTACAATTTACAGTAACTATATGTTCGAGGCATGTGAGCTGCAGAGCTCACACTGTGCATTAGATCGCCATCTGGTGTTGGGCTCGGATGCTTGCACTTTGTTGTTGTCTTCGAAGAAGTCTTTGTAGTCATGTGATAGGTGACTCCTCCTTTGGACAATAGTGCGCATGGGCATCGACTCCACCCTCAGATTGTTTTTTCCGCCATCGGGTTCGGATGCAACTTCGACCCTCCGGTTCGAAACTTCATTTTCAGCGTTTTCACGACTTAATATCAACATCTCGACGTCCCTTCCTCGATCTCCTTTCCAGCCGTCGACGCGGCCGTTGGGCCCATCGACGCCGTAAGGCCTACTGCCCATGGAGAGGACGCCCTTCCGGAAATGCCCCCAGTGTGGAGCAAAGTTCCCCACAGTGACCACCACAAGGTCTGTAACCTGTGCCTCTCACCTGACCATAACGAGGCCACCTGTCCAGCCTGCGCTTCCTTCCGCTCCAAAAGACCATTCGCGATCGTCGAGCCCGAAGGCACATCATGGCGCAACGGTCCGCTCCGGAACCCGTCAATATCTTCGATGAGGGTCCCGATGTTCCGGAGGAAGATTCCGAAGACCTCACTATCGTCTCGGAGGCAGAGGACTCAGACGGTTCCATCACTCCAGGGCAACGAGTGAGTACTACCGCCCCGCCCCAACCCCACCTGCAAAAACGAAGGCACCGGTCAACACTTTGCCTGCGGGCCCCAGTCGCGACCGTAGAACGTGCTTCGGACGCCCCGCCTTCCGGCTCGGCGCCGAAGAAGAAAATAAAGCCTTCCGGCTCCTCGGCACCGACCAAACCACACGTGTCCGTTCCACCGGCACCTTCGGCGCCGACACCGAAAGAACACCTGGCGCCGAAATCCGGTTCGGTCCCAAAATCCGCCTCCAAGCATGCGGATCACTCGGCGCCGAAACCCAGGCTCCACGACACAGCCCCTAAACCGAAGCTGTTCGAGCCGATAGCTAAGCCGAAGGTCTCCCCTACGCCTTCTAAGACAAAAGAACATCCAAAGAAGCCATCACCGCGCTCCGAACCGAAAAAGTCGGCGCCGAAGCCAAATATTCAGGAGGAGGAACTGTTTCGACCGGATCCCATCGATCCTAATCAACAGAAAATACATATTAATCCTAACACTGGACATATCTCCTCTGTGGCACGCCACAAGCCTGTCCCTCCAAACAAGAAGGACTCTTCTACTTCCCTATGCCTCCTTCTTCTCCTATACCTCTATCTAACACCCCTCCTCTCCACATCCCTGTTACACCGCCTCAGCCTGTAACTTCTCCACCACATGAATATCAGGACGACATGGGGTATGGTGATGACCCTGATAATCTACTTCTAGACCCAGATAACCCACCACAGGACGACTGGGGCTACAACGACCCCCTAGATCCTACAGACCTCCCCAGCCCTCCACCTTATCCCACAAAACCATCTCCACCAGATGATCACATTGGTTTTGGACAACTTATCCAAAGGGCTGCTGTCTTTCACGGGGTGCATATAAACACCAACCAACCAGAGGAAGATTTCCTTCTAGACACCTTTGAACAGTCTCAAAAAACTGTTCAAACTTTACCCATGATCAAAGGTGTCATTAAACATGCCCCTGAAATATTCAACGACCCTGTAAGGGCCAGGATCCTTAACCCTAGAATAGATAAAAAGTATAGACCTGCCCCTGATGACCCCGCCAACATCAAAGGTCAGCTCCCTCTTGACTCCCTGGTCGTCTCTAATGCTCGTAAACGAGCTAATTCCCAAACTTCAGGGGATGCTCCGCCCCTGACAAGGAGTCAAAATTATTGGATTCATCTGGCAAACGTGTAGCTGCGCAGGCCACCAACATCTGGCGCATAGCTAAAACCCAGGCACTACTAGCTAGGTACGATAGGGCCCACTATGATCAGCTAGAGACCCTATTACAACACCTACCTGATCAGTACAAGACACAGGCCAATGACCTCATTCAGGAGGGCAAACTTATTTCAAATGCCTCCATTAAGTGCGCCCTGGATGCAGCCGACACCGCCGCTAGGTCCGTCAACACTAGCGTACTCATCAGACGGCACGCCTGGCTCCGTATTTCAGGTTTTAAGCCAGAAGTCCAAACTACCATCTTAAATCAGCCATTTAACCAAAACCAACTCTTTGGTCCTGCTGTTGACACAGCACTGGAAAAAATGAAAAGGACACTGACACTGCCAAGTCAATGGGAGCATTGCAGTCCCCACAACAACGTGCCTCCTTTCGCCGCTCCTTCTACAGAGGGGGCTCTAGGAACACCACAGACAATTCCTCTTCTTATAGAACCACCACCCAAACCTCTCCCAATAGAGGATACTTTAGAGGTGGTTACAGAGGCAACAACACTAAGGGCAGAGGTTGAGGTAATAATAACACCCGTACCTCCACCACTCCTAAACAGTGACTTCCCTCCACTTCCCCCCGACCACACCACCCCTGTCAGGGGACGGCTATCACAGTTCCTACCTGTCTGGAACTCCATTACAACAGACAGGTGGGTAAGACAAATTATCCAACATGGCTACTGCCTGGAACTAACAGCTACCCCCCCCAACATACCACCCAAGCAGCGTCCAATGTCCGCAGACCATCTTACGCTTTTACAGCAAGAGGTACTTTCCCTGCTTCAAAAGCACGCCATAGAGCCAGTTCCTCTACTACAGAGGGGCACAGGGGTTTACTCCCTGTATTTCCTAATCCCCAAAAAGGATGGCACTCTAAGGCCTATTTTAGACCTCAGACCCCTCAATCAGTATATCCATTCAGATCATTTTCACATGATCACTCTCCAGCAAGTGCTTCCCTTACTACAACAACAAGACTTCCTTGCCACATTAGACCTCAAGGACGCCTATTTCCACATTCCCATACATCCTGCTCACAGGAAGTATCTAAGGTTCGTACTCAATGGACAGCACTACCAGTTCAAAGTACTTCCATTCGGAGTCACCACTGCTCCAAGAGTGTTTACCAAATGCCTTGCAGTAGTAGCAGCGCACCTACGAAGACAACAAATACATGTCTTCCCATACCTGGACGACTGGCTCATCAAAGCCAGATCATTCAACCAGTGTGTCCAACACACTCACCAAACAGTACAAACATTACACAACTTGGGGTTCACAGTAAACTACACCAAGTCGCACCTTCAGCCCTCCCATGTACTTCAATATCTGGGAGCCACAATAAACACTTCCACTGCTCTAGCTTACCCCAGCCCAGCCATGATAGCCAGTATACAAACCCTTATCCCCAGGTTTCAAATACAACACTCTCTCCCAGCCAGAGTGTTTATGCAGCTAATCGGCATGATGGCATCTTGCATTTTCATCGTCCCTTATGCCAAACTTCAAATGCGTCCTCTACAGGAGTGCCTAGCGCACCAATGGAACCAGGCTCACGGACATCTTACAGATCTGGTGTTGGTGGACAGCCGCACACATCGCTCTCTGCAGTGGTGGAACACCAAAAATTTGTCCAAAGGGCGGCCGTTCCTAGAGCCGGTTCCACAAATAGTACTAACCACGGACGCATCACTCACAGGATGGGGAGCACACCTGTTAGATCATACAACACAAGGCAAGTGGACCACTCAACAGAAGCTGCTCCACATCAACCACCTAGAGTTACTAGCTATATTCCTAGCTCTCAAATCGTTTCAACTCCACGTACAGAACAATACTGTCCTGATCCGAACAGACAACATCACAGCCATGTACTATATACAAAAACAGGGGGGGACACACTCTCCACCACTGTCCCAACTGGCACAGGACATTTGGAGGTGGGCCATTCCACAAAACATATACCTTCTAGCAGAACACCTACCAGGGGTTCACAATCAGATTGCCGATCTGTTAAGTCGACAGATACAACAGATTCACGAGTGGGAACTACATTGTTAAGAACAAAACAACAATCATGAACATTCTGCGCCATCTTGTCTGATGAAAGTTCCTACGTGCACATAAACTACAGTCATTCTGATTGACCACAGCCATTTTGTACTCTGTTGGTCACCTTCATTTCACCCTGTCCTCTCAGCCTTCTGACTCTCTGACCAAACCTGATATGTGTGCTGGGGGCTATAAACTATCTCCACGACAAACATCAACATCACCTGCTGCCTCAAACTCGTCTTTCCTCTCATCCCTGCACAAACAGGTTACAAACACCAAACAGACTCTTGCAAACATGGTTTATTGCACTGCACACAGCAAGACTTGTTTTAGCCAACAATGGGACCTGTTTTTTATCAACAGAACGGACTCTTAGATCTGGCCGGTCTCCCTCGTTTTAGACCCTGAAGCAAGGTCCAGCTGTAATTAAATTGTCTGTTTTTGACCCGGGCGGGAGGAGAGTTAATGTTGGGCTTGTGTAACCATGTTGATGAAACAATGTCGGGCTTGTGTGACAACCTGCCCGGGGCGGAGACTCCAAGCTTGTAACCATGATAAATGAAACAAATACATTGTGTAAAACCTGTATAAAAGGAAGAGCCAAAAGCATTGCCAGCAGAACACCTCACTGAGACATCCCGGTGTCTCAGTTGTCGCGATCTCCTCATGAGAAATAAACCTTCTTCTTGTCTTCCAGTTTCCAGCGCCTTGCCTCATTATTTTGATAGCGAACCCAAAGTGAATTAGAGGTGGAACCCTGCACCGGGCAGCATTGAGGGTCTTAGAAGACTCGCTGCCTTTCACAAATTGGCGCCCAAGCGTAGGGGCCCATCAGCGACGCACGGGTCCGGTAGAGAGGTCCTAACGACGGAATGAACAACTAAACGATTGGGGTATACCTGCCTGAGAAGACCCTTGTCTGGCTGCCGATCGACTGAACTTCACCAGTTCCGAACGGACCTCTCTCGAGTGACCCGCGGTCCTGACTGGGACCTTAGAGGAACGCTCGCATTGATTGTTGGAGTGAGAGGACAACCAGGCGCTGGAAGGGGAAGACTAAGAACTGTCCATACGGTCCGGGTAAGGTCGTGAAAAAATGACTTAAATTGATTGATTGATTGATTGATTGAATAGTTTGATTGAAATACTAGTATTCCTTTTTGATATCGAGTTATTTGAGACATTCCCTGCTTGCAAACAACGTAGAATAGGAATATTCTCTCTTTGCAGATAGCGAAGGACAGGTAGTGCAGACTTTTTGTCTAAATTGATTGATTGAGATATTCATTTTGACCGATAAATACGTCATGCCTGTTTTCTCTAGATTGTTTGATTGTAATTGTTTTGGACCAGACCGTTTGTTAGAGGTCAGTCAGCCGGCACCGCCGGAAGGCACCCCTAACAAGGACATGTACGTAAAGTATGGATTAGCCAGCGTAGCTTATAGCAAACTATGGCATAAATACACTAGGAAGGACCGGGTAAATCAGTGGCCACTGACGAGATCTTTCGATCCCGCTAAAATAGAAATGTTAGAATTAGCTCTCCACAAAAAAAAAACTAGACCAGCCATGTTTGACAGTTTTGGCTTATGGCGAAAAGAGGCCGCTCAAAGAAAGAAAAGGGACGAAGCTAGACAAGATAAAGAAACGCGAAAATCAGCTTACCAAGCCTGTAAAAGATTAGAAGAAAAACTAAAAGAAAAGGAAATCGATAAAAAGGAACAGGAATCAAAAATATCAGGTCAATGCCCTGTTAGAACGCCTCGACTCTTTACCCCAAGTTACCAGCAAAACAAAGGGTAGATGATGATTTATTGTTAGGTCCCCCAATCATATACATGCCACCCCCTTACGCCCCTACTCATCCCGTAGTACAACGCCAGGACCACCAAAGTATAGCCGGAGATGGCACGATCGCCTCAGTCTCCACCGCCTCTGCTCCCACCGAGTCACCCACACCAAATGCCTCATCAAAGGATACAGTAGTAGAGGTAGGATCAAAAGAAAAAGGAGCACCCAGGGTCCCGCGATTAAGTAAAAATGAGCGAGCAGGCATTGATAAAATAGTTAAATCCCTCATAGATAGGAAGGAGACAGAAGAGTATGTAACTGACATATGCAACTCCTATGTTGAAAACCGCAAACAATACTTTATTGTACGTCTCTGTTACCACACCCTTACTGCATATGAAGAGAAGTACCAAGACGTAGGGCCCGAGCGATTAGTGGCTCTCTACAGGAAGGTAGACATCGGAGATGAAGACGACAACGATGTTGCAGAACTATTTTCATCCACACTAGAAGTATTGCGTCACCTCATAGAACAAGGACAGATAGATAGGGACAGGACAACTAAGGTAGCAGGACCCCCAGTGGAAAAAACAGATAGCATGATGCCAATAAAAGAAGCTGCCCCTTACTGGGTACCTCCTAGAGGACAAGGGACTAATGACGATATAAACCATCAAGACGCTAGAGGAAGGGTGGTCTACAATTGGGTGTATCAGCCATGGGACAGACAGGACATCCTGACCTTCCGTAAATCTTTGCCGGATTTACGAAAGAACCCCACCGCCTTTACGCCGAGCTAGGTACCGCTCTGGGATCAACAATAATGACACTTGCCGACATAGACTTGTTCTTCGGGTTATGTTTGCCAGCAGATGTGTGGAAACAGGTTAAGAAAGTAAACCATACCAAACTGTTTGGTCATACCTGGGAACAACTCGACACACTAGATAAACAGCGGAACCCTGGTCAAAAACCGGTTAAAGCAATATTGGACCTCCCTGACAAAATAGTGCAGAAAGTGAAAACGCTGATCCCAGAGAAAAAGATAGACTGGTCCATAGTAACCGCGTGCCGCCAGAAACCACAAGAGGATGTCTCAGAGTATTTCTCCAGATTTGAAACGGTGTTCTCCGATTACAGTGGACAAGACATGTCCACCGCAACCGGACACCACTTATTTGTGCAGAACTATGTCAAAGGACTACTGCCAGATGTATCCCAGAAATTACAAGCCAGCGAAAGTAGTTGGGCAGCATCTAAACCGGCGGCCATTCTCCAAATGGCCCAGTACTATAAGCATCAGAAAAACGAAAATGACAGGGCTACAGAAAGGAAAAAGAAGGACTTGAAGGAAAGGGTAATGGTAGCACAACTCCAGGGGGCGAATACAGGAAGGGAGCAATATAGGGGAGGATACCAGCAGAATACCCTAGAGTACAGCCACCTAGTAACAATTCATCGACATCATATGTAGGACGCCAAGACCTAGGACAGGATCAATGTGCATTTTGCAAAGAATATGGACACTGGAAAACCCAATGCCCGGCTTTGTTAGGAGCTGGTAGGGGCAGAGGGGCGAGGGAAATAGCAAGTGGACAGAGAGGAAGAGGACGTGGGAGAGGGTACACGAGTGAAGCAAGCAAGGAAAGGCCAGGAAGAGTGAACACATTTGACCATTCCAAACAGAATCAGTACCAACAGACAGATTATGACAATACGTACGACTTTGCATAGGACAGCCAGGGGCAAGGGAGGGATCCAGTCGAGCTCTGTTGATCAGCAAGGCCCTTATGTTACCGCTGAGGTCCTGGGCACAAAGTCGCCATTTCTGGTAGACACGGGAGCAACACGTAGTGCACTATCCAAACGACTGATTTCAAGGGCACCCTTGTCAGGCTCACATGTGACCTCAATAGGATTTGACGGTACGCCCTCCACCAACCCTTTGTCCCGATAGGATTTGACGGTACGCCCTCCACCAACCCTTTGTCCCGACCGATCTTAGCGACTGACACGACAGTTAACATATACACCGACAGCCAATATGCCTTCAGGGTGGTTCACCATTTTGGAATCTTATGGAAAGAAAGAGGGTTCCTGACTTCACACGGTACACCCATCCTGCATGGAGATTTAGTCTCCGCCTTGACGCAAGCAGTCCTCCTCCCCAAGAAGTTAGCAGTGATAAAAGCCAAGCACATAGGAAAGTGACTGATCTCATTGGACAGGGAAATGCACTAGCAGACGTTACTGCCCGAGCCACGGCAGGAGACAGAACTACGCAGATTACTTGCATAAATTGACAAACGAGCTAACAATTATCCACCAACAGGTGCAGCAAGCCTTGCCTGACTATCCAGGGGCCCGGGACATGAAATAAAGCCAGGCGACCATGTTTGATCTGCAACTTCCAAAGAACGAAGAATCTGGAGCCTAGGTGGACGGGCCCCTGGCAAGTCCTGAGCACCACCCGAACTGCCCTCCGAGTGGAAATAAAATGAAACTGACTGCACACTCCATTGCAAACGAGTCCCTCCAACCCTGGCAACCTGTGAAGGGGTGGAGGTGCAAGAGGAAGTACTCGCAAAAGACCGACCAGCTCTGAGTTGCTACCCACAAGAAGACACCCTCCAACTGTCTGAATTTCCCGACCCCACGGTGCCATCCAAGGAAGGGTACAACCTAAGATCGACGAAAAGGGGGAGCTCCAACAACCAGGCCACTAACTGGGTCAGAGTCTCAGATCGGTAGCACAGCCAAACAACGCTACCAGGAAAAACACCAGACAAAAGTCTGTGGTCCTAACAGTTGGTGAGCTCCTCGAAGATGATGGAAGAAACGGAACACCTGCAAAGCCACTGCAAAGACACCAAGACTTTTGAACTGCACAGTACAAAGACAATTGCACTTGTAACTGCATTTCTCACCTGCCTCCTGCTAATGGTCACACTCTGGATCATTGAAGAGAATGCACCTGCATACAGAACATTGTCACCAACCATGCAACCAATCACAAAGAAAGAACACTACCTGGTATCACTACCGCCACATCTCCGAGAACGACGCAAAGAATTCTGGAATAATTCTTTCGTACAGATGCTGCACCAGCACAATCTTGCCACCAATGCCATTAACTGTTGGGTCTGTGGGCTGCTACCACATGCCACTGAACATTCCATCCCTTTCATCCCTTCACCCTTTTCTGTTCATGGATCTTGCCTTGCCTGGATGATGCTCCTACAAGAAAGTTACAAAGACAATGCCACTTCCGATGGGACAATCGCTCAGTTCTACAACGAGTTCTGGCTAAACCAAACAGGAAGAACAGCAGCTCCCTCTTGCCCTCACACCTCCAATACGACATTCCCAATGAATGTCCCCTCCAAAGAACGAGTGGAAATACAAGTGTTCAATAATCCTGTCAGAGCCACATTTTCCTACCTGAAGAAAAGAACTGCTGCAACACTGACTGTGGCCCTATCTGTGGTGAACGTCTCAGGCCTTGTATGCATTGAAGGCCGTGGGACTAAGAATGTGGGTCACAGCACTTGTAACATTGTAAGGACTTTGAACACTGCCAATCCTCCAGCATTTGTTGCATCACCCAATATGTACTTTGTCTGTGGAACCAAAGCCTACACCTGGCTCCCAGGAAACTAGGGGGGCACGTGCTACATCGCCTTTGTTCTACCACCAACCTACACAGCCCCTGCAGAGCATCATCAAGAAAAGCGTTCTAAAGACATTGATCAAACAGACTCTGCCTCATCACAGTTCCTCGACGCAGCCTGATAATTCACCTTCTGTCTATGAAGCAATCGAACATCTCCATAGACTATCTCCAGAAATTCATCAAGGATCAGAGACTTGGCCAATTGGAAGTTGGCTTTGGGGCATCTTGAAGGAGTGGGGTTGGAAAATATCAATGATTCTCTTGGTCCCAGTATTGACAATATGTGGTTGTTGTTTGGGTATACACTGTATACCACCTTTGTGTTATCTTTGCATAACTACCTTGCACCCTAAGACTATGGACACTCAGCTAACAAAAATGAGAGTAATGTATGATCAAGAGATACAGGACATTATGGAGATCGAAATAGACTGACAAGCTGGCTAGTTATGCTCAAAGGGGCGACTGTTAAGAACAAAACAACAATCATGAACATTCTGCGCCATCTTGTCTGATGAAAGTTCCTACGTGCACATAAACTACAGTCATTCTGATTGACCACAGCCATTTTGTACTCTGTTGGTCACCTTCATTTCACCCTGTCCTCTCAGCCTTCTGACTCTCTGACCAAACCTGATATGTGTGCTGGGGGCTATAAACTATCTCCACGACAAACATCAACATCACCTGCTGCCTCAAACTCGTCTTTCCTCTCATCCCTGCACAAACAGGTTACAAACACCAAACAGACTCTTGCAAACATGGTTTATTGCACTGCACACAGCAAGACTTGTTTTAGCCAACAATGGGACCTGTTTTTATCAACAGAACGGACTCTTAGATCTGGCCGGTCTCACTCGTTTTAGACCCTGAAGCAAGGTCCAGCTGTAATTAAATTGTCTGTTTTTGACCCGGGCGGGAGGAGAGTTAATGTTGGGCTTGTGTAACCATGTTGATGAAACAATGTCGGGCTTGTGTGACAACCTGCCCGGGCGGAGACTCCAAGCTTGTAACCATGATAAATGAAACAAATACATTGTGTAAAACCTGTATAAAAGGAAGAGCCAAAAGCATTGCCAGCAGAACACCTCACTGAGACATCCCGGTGTCTCAGTTGACGCGATCTCCTCATGAGAAATAAACCTTCTTCTTGTCTTCCAGTTTCCAGCGCCTTGCCTCATTATTTTGATAGCGAACCCAAAGTGAATTAGAGGTGGAACCCTGCACCGGGCAGCATTGAGGGTCTTAGAAGACTCGCTGCCTTTCACAACATCCACAAGTTCTTCTACCTTTTTTTCCAGATGTGGGGCCAGCCAGACATAGATCTGTTCGCCACACACCAAAACGCAAAATGCCCAACCTTCGCCGCCAGGTTTCCACACCCGCAGTCCCAGGGCAATGCGATATGGATGAACTGGTCCGGCAGATTTGTGTACGCTTTTCCACCGCTACCACTGATCCCACTTGTAGTACGCAAGCTCCGACAACAGTCTCTAAAAATGATACTAGTAGCTCCCACATGGGCACGCCAACCGTGGTTCACCACACTACTAGAACTATCGGTAGTCCCATACCAAAGACTACACCTCTCCCCATCAATGCTGACACAGAGCCATGGAGAGATAAGGCACCCAGATCCATCTCAACTGAACCTTGCGATTTGGCTCCTGAAGTCCTAGAATTAGGTTACCTTAACCTACCGCCAGACTGTATGAACATTATTAAAGAGGCTAGACGCCCAACTACCAGAGCCTGCTATGCAGCAAAATGGAAAAGATTCGCTATTTACTGCACTAACAATCATATCCAACCATTACAGGCCTCCACGCAAAACATCATTTGCTACTTGCTACATTTGCAAAGATGTAGTCTTGCATACTCATCCATACGTCTGCACCTCGCAGCCCTTGCTGCTTACTTACAAAACAGGCAACACTTATCACTCTTTAGAGTCCCCGCCATTAAAGCCTTTATGGAAGGCCTTAAGCGGATCATACCTCCCAGATTGCCACCTTCCCCAGTGTGGAATCTTAATATAGTACTTACCAGGCTCATGGGACCACCTTTTGAACCCCTACATAAATGTGAACTTCAATTCCTTACATGGAAAGTTGCGTTCCTGATTGCAATAACTTCTCTCAGGAGAGTCAGTGAGATACAGGCTTTAACTATACAAGAGCCCTTCTTACAAATACATCATAATAAGATAGTTCTCAGGACAAACCCAAAATTCCTTCCCAAAGTCATTTCGCCTTTCCACCTTAACCAATCGGTAGAACTACCCGTGTTCTTCCAAAACCCAGATTCCGTGGCAGGAAGAGCTCTCCACACCCTAGATGTCAAGAGAGCCCTTATGTATTACATTGACAGAACCAAGTCTTTTCGCAAAACCAAACAATTGTTTGTAGCTTTCTCTCCACCACACAAGGGTAATCCCATCTCAAAAGCCGGGGTTGCAAGGTGGATTGTTAAATGTATCCAAATCTGCTACCAAAAAGCCAAACGCACATTATCAGTTCCCCTAGAGCGCACTCAACACGCAAACTAGGGGCCTCCATGGCATTCTTAGGGAACATTCCCTAGAAGACATATGTAAGGCAGCCACATGGTCTACAACACACACCTTCACTAAACACTATTGTGTTGATGTGCAAGCCAAGCAACAAGCTTCAGTGGGCCAAGCTGTCCTTAAAACCCTTTTTCAAACTACTGCAACACATACAGGTGACCACCGCTAGGGGAGATACTGCTGTACAGTCTATGCACAGTGTGAGCTCTGCAGCTCACACGCCTCGAACGGAAAATGCTACTTACCAGTATGCATCTGTTCTTGGCATGTAGAGCTGCAGATCCTCACACACCCACCCACCTCCCCGGGACCTGTATGTGTTCCAGTCCTATCTTAATTAGATACACACACATGGACATCTCTTTCCTTTTCTACTAACTCCATCACTCCCCAATATGGCGAAAAACAATCTGAGGATGGAGTCGATGCCCATGCGCACTATTGTCCTAAGGAGGAGTCACCTATCACATGACTACAAAGACTTCTTCGAAGACAACAACAAAGTGCAAGCATCCGAGCCCAACACCAGATGGCGATCTAATGCACAGTGTGAGGATCTGCAGCTCTACATGCCAAGAATAGATGCATACTGGTAAGTAGCATTTTCCTTCAATTTGGATAAAATATGAATACTTGGAGAGATCCAATAAAAGAAAGATCTCGCAATGTTCGAGCTGTATCTATGTTTAATTGATGTAATCATTAGAATTAATACCAGTTGTATCCTTTCCTGCTTCTCAGTTTTTCTCTTTTCCAGCACATACATGTATGCAGGCGTGTGCAGCCCAAGGGTCTCACTCCTGCCAGATGTGGTCATCGCTGCACTGATTACATATATGTATACAGGCAAGTGTAGCCCAAGGGTCTCACTCCTACCATGATGGCAGACGTACTCGGAGGTCTGTGTAGCCCACGCGTCTCACTCCCGAAAGATGTGGTCATCGCTGCACTGATCACATACATGTATGCAGGCTCCTGCAGCCCAAGGGTCTCGCTCCTGCAGCCCAAGGGTCTCGCTCCTGCAGCCCAAGGGCCTCGCTCCTGCAGCCCAAGGGCCTCGCTCCTGCAGCCCAAGGGCCTCGCTCCTGCAGCCCAAGGGCCTCGCTCCTGCAGCCCCAGGGCCTCGCTCCTGCAGCCCCAGGGCCTCGCTCCTGCAGCCCCAGGGCCTCGCTCCCGCCGGATGTGGTCATCGCTGCACTGATTACATACATGTATGCAGGTGAGTGCAGCCCAAGGGTCTCGCTCCTCGCTCCTGCAGCCCAAGGGTCTCGCTCCTCGCTCCTGCAGCCCAAGGGTCTCGCTCCTCGCTCCTGCAGCCCAAGGGTCTCGCTCTCGCTCCTGCAGCCCAAGGGTCTCGCTCTCGCTCCTGCAGCCCAAGGGTCTCGCTCCTCGCTCCTGCAGCCCAAGGGTCTCGCTCCTCGCTCCTGCAGCCCAAGGGTCTCGCTCCTCGCTCCTGCAGCCCAAGGGTCTCGCTCCTCGCTCCTGCAGCCCAAGGGTCTCGCTCCTGCAGCCCAAGGGTCTCGCTCCTGCAGCCCAAGGGTCTCGCTCCTCGCTCCTGCAGCCCAAGGGTCTCGCTCCTCGCTCCTGCAGCCCAAGGGTCTCGCTCCTGCAGCCCAAGGGTCTCGCTCCTGCAGCCCAAGGGCCTCGCTCCTGCAGCCCAAGGGCCTCGCTCCTGCAGCCCAAGGGCCTCGCTCCTGCAGCCCAAGGGCCTCGCTCCTGCCATGATGGCAGAGGTACTCAGAGGTGTGTGTAGCCCACGGGTCTCACCCCCGCCAGATGGGGGGATTGGCACAAGGATGGTTCCCAGGCCCTCCATGGTGTGTGGTACCAGTGGGGTGGCATCAACACCATCTGTACTGCTGCCCAGCTCGCCCTGCGTTGGCGCACCGTACAGGGAGCACGCAGCGCACGTACACCAGGCCCGGCTACCCACACACGGCTACACCTTTAGGCAGTGGAATTTTATTTTGAATTCCGATGGCAGTCAGTCCTGTAATGCCACAAACTCTCAGGTCGCAGACGGGGCAGGGGCTGTAACGTAGAAACTGCTTGTCTAGGGTTGTGCTGTTACCGTGTGCTACTTTGTGCCGGTGTTGTGTTGGCAAGCCAGGCAGTGTGCTTTGCTGTCGCCAGGTAGCTGCATGCTCCCGTGGAACCCAGTGGCCCTTTGACAACCTTTAGAAAGCTGAACTAGTCCTGTGACTTCTCCTTCTGTGGAGAGCTGTGAATGGTCTCCGCCCGCCTGGTGTGTGGTGCCCGCGGGTGTACGCAGCGTGGAGGGGTGCTGTCAGCTCAGGGTGCACACACTGGTCTGAGGACCCTTGGGTGCGGTCCTGGGTGGTGCCCTGCGGGTGTACACAGTGGAGGGGTGCTGTCAGCACAGGGTGCGCACACTGGTCTGGGGACCCTTGGGTGGGGTCCTGGGTGGTGCCCACGGTGTACACAGCGTGGAGGGGTGCTGTCAGCACAGGGCGCACACACTGGTCTGAGGACCCTTGGGTGGGGTCCTGGGTGGTGCCCTGGGTGGTGCCCGGGTGGTGTACACTGGGTGGAGGGGTACTGTCAGCACAGGGTGCACACACTGGTCTGAGGACCCTTGGGTTGGGTCCTGGGTGGTGCCCGGCGGGTGTACACGGGTTGGAGGGGTGCTGTCCGCAAAGGGTGCACACACTGGTCTGAGGACCCTTGGGTGGGGTCCTGGGTGGTGCCCGGCGGGTGTACACGGGTTGGAGGGGTGCTGTCCGCAAAGGGTGCACACACTGGTCTGAGGACCCTTGGGTGGGGTCCTGGGTGGTGCCCTGCGGGTGTACACAGTGGAGGGGTGCTGTCAGCACAGGGTGCACACACTGGTCTGGGGACCCTTGGGTGGGGTCCTGGGTGGTGCCCACGGTGTACACAGCGTGGAGGGGTGCTGTCAGCACAGGACGCACACACTGGTCTGAGGACCCTTGGGTGGGGTCCTGGGTGGTGCCCTGGGTGGTGCCCGGCTGGTGTACACTGGGTGGAGGGGTACTGTCAGCACAGGGTGCACACACTGGTCTGAGGACCCTTGGGTTGGGTCCTGGGTGGTGCCCGGCGGGTGTACACGGGTTGGAGGGGTGCTGTCCGCACAGGGTGCACACACTGGTCTGAGGACCCTTGGGTGGGGTCCTGGGTAGTGCCCGGCGGGTGTACACGGCGTGGAGGGGTGCTGTCAGCACAGGGTGCACACACTGGTCTGAGGACCCTTGGGTGGGGTCCTGGGTGGTGCCCGGCGGGTGTACACGGGTTGTAGGGGTGCTGTCCGCAAAGGGTGCAAACACTGGTCTGAGGACCCTTGGGTGGGGTCCTGGGTGGTGCCCGGCGGGTGTACACGGGTTGGAGGGGTGCTGTCCGCAAAGGGTGCACACACTGGTCTGAGGACCCTTGGGTGGGGTCCTGGGTGGTGCCCGGCGGGTGTACACGGGTTGTAGGGGTGCTGTCCGCAAAGGGTGCAAACACTGGTCTGAGGACCCTTGGGTGGGGTCCTGGGTGGTGCCCGGCGGGTGTACACGGGTTGGAGGGGTGCTGTCCGCAAAGGGTGCACACTGGTCTGAGGACCCTTGGGTGGGGTCCTGGGTGGTGCCCGGCGGGTGTACACGGGTTGGAGGGGTGCTGTCCGCAAAGGGTGCACACACTGGTCTGAGGACCCTTGGGTGGGGTCCTGGGTGGTGCCCGGCGGGTGTACACGGGTTGTAGGGGTGCTGTCCGCAAAGGGTGCACACACTGGCCTGGGGACCCTTGGGTGGGGTCCTGGGTGGTGCCCACGGGTGTACACAGCGTGGAGGGGTGCTGTCAGCACAGGGCGCACACACTGGTCTGAGGACCCTTGGGTGGGGTCCTGGGTGGTGCCTGCGGGTGTACGCAGCGTGGAGGGGTGCTGTCAGCTCAGGGTGCACACACTGGTCTGAGGACCCTTGGGTGGGGTCCTGGGTGGTGCCCGGCGGGTGTACACGGGTTGGAGGGGTGCTGTCCGCAAAGGGTGCACACACTGGTCTGAGGACCCTTGGGTGGGGTCCTGGGTGGTGCCCGGCGGGTGTACATGGGTTGGAGGGGTGCTGTCCGCAAAGGGTGCACACACTGGTCTGAGGACCCTTGGGTGGGGGTCCTGGGTAGTGCCCGACGGGTGTACACGGGTTGGAGGGGTGCTGTCCGCAAAGGGTGCACACACTGGTCTGAGGACCCTTGGGTGGGGTCCTGGGTGGTGCCCGACGGGTGTACGCAGCGTGGAGGGGTGCTGTCAGCTCAGGGTGCACACACTGGTCTGAGGACCCTTGGGTGGGGTCCTGGGTGGTGCCCGGCGGGTGTACACGGGTTGGAGGGGTGCTGTCCGCAAAGGGTGCTCACACTGGTCTGAGGACCCTTGGGTGGGGGTCCTGGGTAGTGCCCGACGGGTGTACACGGGTTGGAGGGGTGCTGTCCGCAAAGGGTGCACACACTGGTCTGAGGACCCTTGGGTGGGGTCCGCCCCTCCTCCTACAGACCCCCTCTCACACTCACAGCTGAGACTGCCGCATTCCAGCCTCCACCACTTCCTGGCCACGGCACTCGGGGAATGCCGCCCGGCCTGCCCCCCTGCCTGCCCCGGGCATGTTACCAGAGAGCGTCTCGAAGGCTCCCAGAGGCCTGGAGTGAGGCGCCCAGAGTCATCTTCCCGTCGCTCCCCCAAGGCCCACTGCCGCCGCCTGTCTGCAATGCACAGGGCACCCTCCACCTGGGCGCTGCTGAAAGGGGTGGCAGTTAAAGATGATGAAAGGGCGGAGCAGGAGACGGGCCTAGGAAGGAATTGAGGAAAGAATGATGGAAGAGATTAAGAGACTACAGCCAGAGCTGTAGGGTGCGGGGGGCGGGAGAGGGGGGGCAGCAAGTAACTGGAAAACGGTGATTTTTTTTTTTTTGTTTTTTTGTTGTTGTTGCATATTTATATAGCGCAAACTCTACCCGAAGGTATTGGAGCGCTTTACATGAGCACCGTATTTACATTACACATTCAGGCACGGGGAGATTAAGTGATTTGCCCAGAATCACACGATGTGGACGCGACCCCGAGGCTCGAACCCTGGTTTCCAGCACCAAAGTCGGCAGTCTAGCCGACGGACCACATCCTCTCCAATCGAAACATAGAATTGTGCTCCCAGTACTGGAGTAGGAGCGGTGTAGGTCATTGAGGTGCACTGTGAGCGGTGCGTTAGTCCCAGTACTGGAGTAGGAGCGGTGTAGGTCATCATTGAGGTGCACTGTGAGCGGTGCGTTAGTCCCAGTACTGGAGTAGGAGCGGTGTAGGTCATCATTGAGGTGCACTGTGAGCTGTGCGTTGGTCCCAGTACTGGAGTAGGAGCGGTGTAGGTCATTGAGGTGCACTGTGAGCGGTGCTTTGGTCCCAGCACTGGAGTAGGGCGGTGTAGGTCATCATTGAGGTGCACTGTGTGAGCTGTGCATTGGTCCCAGTACTGGAGTAGGAGCGGTGTAGGTCATTGAGGTGCACTGTGTGAGCGGTGCGTTGGTCCCAGCACTGCAGTAGGAGCGGTGTAGGTCATCATTGAGGTGCACTGTATGAGCTGTGCGTTGCTCCCAGTACTGCAGTAGGAGCAGTGTAGGTTATTGAGGTGCACTGTGTGAGCGGTGCGTTGGTCCCAGCACTGGAGTAGGAGCGGTGTAGGTCATTGAGGTGCACTGTGAGCGGTGCTTTGGTCCCAGCACTGGAGTAGGGCGGTGTAGGTCATCATTGAGGCACACTGTGTGAGCGGTGCGTTGCTCCCAGTACTGCAGTAGGAGCGGTGTAGGTCATTGAGGTGCACTGTGAGCGGTGCGTTGGTCCCAGTACTGGAGTAGGAGCGGTGTAGGTCATTGAGGTGCACTGTGAGCAGTGCGTTGGTTCAAGTACTGGAGTAGGAGCGGTGTAGGTCATTGAGGTGCACTGTGTGAGCTGTGCGTAGGTCCCAGTACTGCAGTAGGAGCGGTGTAGGTCATTGAGGTGCACTGTGTGAGCAGTGCGTTGTTCCCAGTACTGCAGTAGGAGCGGTGTAGGTCATTGAGGTGCACTGTGTGAGCGGTGCGTTGGTCCCAGCACTGCAGTAGGAGCGGTGTAGGTCATCATTGAGGTGCACTGTATGAGCTGTGCGTTGCTCCCAGTACTGCAGTAGGAGCAGTGTAGGTTATTGAGGTGCACTGTGTGAGCGGTGCGTTTGTCCCAGCACTGCAGTAGGAGCGGTGTAGATCATTGAGGTGCACTGTGTGAGCGGTGCGTTGGTCCCAGCACTGGAGTAGGAGCGGTGTAGGTCATCATTGAGGTGCACTGTGTGAGCTGTGCGTTGCTCCCAGTACTGCAGTAGGAGCAGTGTAGGTTATTGAGGTGCACTGTGTGAGCGGTGCGTTTGTCCCAGTACTGCAGTAGGAGAGGTGTAGGTCATTGAGGTGCATTGTGTGCGCGGTGCGTTGGTCCCAGCACTGGAGTAGCAGCGGTGTAGATCATCATTGAGGTGCACTGAGAGCGGTGCGTTGGTCCCAGCACTGGAGTAGGAGCGGTGTAGGTCATCATTGAGGTGCACTGTGTGAGCTGTGCATTGCTCCCAGTACTGCAGTAGGAGCAGTGTAGGTTATTGAGGTGCACTGTGTGAGCGGTGCGTTGGTCCCAGCACTGCAGTAGGAGCGGTGTAGGTCATCATTGAGGTGCACTATGAGCTGTGCGTTAGGCCCAGTACTGGAGTAGGAGCGGTGTAGGTCATCATTGAGGTGCACTGTGAGCTGTGCGTTGGTCTCAGCACTGGAGTAGGAGCAGTGTAGATTATTGAGGTGCACTGTGAGCTGTGTGTTGGTCTTAGTACTGAAGTAGGGGAGGTGTAGGTCATTATTGAGGTGCACTGACACTCGTTAGAGTCATTGGTAAGCCTACCGCCCACAGAATCGCCGACATTCGTGAGAGTATCGCTGGTAATCCTATGGCCTACAGAACCACCGACATTCGCGAGAGTATCTCTGGTAATCCTATTGCCCACAGAACACTGACACTCGCGAGAGTATCGCAGGTATTCCTACTACCCACAGAACCGCTGACATTCGCTAGAGTATCGCTGGTAATCCTATCGCCCACAGAACCACCAACACTTGCGCGAGTATCGCTGGTAATCCTACTGCCCACATATCCACCGAAATTCGCAAGAGTATCGCTGGTAATCCTATAGTTCACAGAACAATGACATTCGCGAGAGTATCGCTGGTAATCCTGATGCCCACAGAACACTGATATTCGCGAGAGTATCGCGGGTAATCCTATAGCCCACAGAACACTGACATTTGCGAGAGTATCGCTGGTAATCCTACCGCCAACAACCACTGACATTCGCGAGAGTATCGCTGGTAATCCTATAGCCCACAGAACACTGACATTCGCGAGAGTATCGCTGGTAATCCTATAGTTCACAGAACAATGACATTCGCGAGAGTATCGCTGGTAATCCTATAGTTCACAGAACAATGACATTCGCGAGAGTATCGCTGGTAATCCTATAGTTCACAGAACAATGACATTCGCGAGAGTATCGCTGGTAATCCTATAGTTCACAGAACAATGACATTCGCGAGAGTATCGCTGGTAATCCTATAGTTCACAGAACAATGACATTCGCGAGAGTATCGCTGGTAATCCTATAGCCCACAGAACACTGACATTCGCAAGAGTATCGCTGGTAATCCTACCACCAACAACCACTGACATTCGCGAGAGTATCGCTGGTAATCCTATAGCCCACAGAACCACTGACTCTTGTGTGACACGCCGCCGGAGGTGGGTGTGGGGGATGGGACACTGGGTGGGGTGGGGTGGGGAATGGGACACTGGGTGGGGGATGAGAAACGCCACGGGGATGGGACACGCTGCAGGAGGTGGGGGGATGGGAGACGCCACGGGGTGGGGGAAGGGACATGCCGCAGGGGGGTGTGGGGTGGGACATGCCACGGGGGCCGTTGACAGATTGTGGGCCTTTTTGACTTCATTTGGTATATTTTATGCTCTGGTTTTGCAGGTTTTGTGTCAGGCCGTTTTGACAGATTTTCAGCGACTTTCTTTCGCAGATTTTGTGCCCCACTCTCTGGGTTTGGCACATTGTGTGCTCCCCTCGCTGGGTTTGGCACATTGTGTGCTCCCCTCGCTGGGTTTGGCACATTGTGTGCTCCCCTCGCTGGGTTTGGCACATTGTGTGCTCCCCTCGCTGGGTTTGGCACATTGTGTGCTCCCCACGCTGGGTTTGGCACATTGTGTGCTCCCCACGCAGGGTTTGGCACATTGTTTGCTTCCCACGTAGGGTTTGGCACATTGTTTGCTTCCCACGCAGGGATTGGCACATTGTGTGCTTCCCTCGCAGGGTTTGGCACATTGTGTGCTCCCCTCGCTGGGTTTGGCACATTGTGTGCTCCCATCGCTGGGATTGGCACATTGTGTGCTCCCCATCGCTGGGATTGGCACATTGTGTGCTCCCCATCGCTGGGATTGGCACATTGTGTGCTCCCCATCGCTGGGATTGGCACATTGTGTGCTCCCCATCGCTGGGATTGGCACATTATTTGCTCCCCAAGCAGGGATTGGCACATTGTGTGCTCCCCTCACAGGGTTTGGCACATTGTGTGCTTCCCTCGCTGGAATTGGCACATTGTGTGCTTCCCTCGCTGGGATTGGCACATTGTGTGCTTCCCTCGCTGGGATTGGCACATTGTGTGCTCCCCCTTGCTGGGATTGGCACATTGTGTGCTCCCCCTTGCTGGGATTGGCACATTGTGTGCTCCCCTTGCTGGGATTGGCACATTGTGTGCTCCCCTCGCTGGGATTGGCACATTGTGTGCTTCCTCGCTGGGATTGGCACATTGTGTGCTCCCCTCGCTGGGATTGCCACATTGTGTGCTCCCCTCGCTGGGATTGGCACATTGTGTGCTCCCCCTCGCTGGGATTGGCACATTGTGTGCTCCCCCCTCGCTGGGATTGGCACATTGTGTGCTCCCCCCTCGCTGGGATTGGCACATTGTGTGCTCCCCCCTCGCTGGGATTGGCACATTGTGTGCTCCCCCCTCGCTGGGATTGGCACATTGTGTGCTCCCCTCGCTGGGATTGGCACATTGTGTGCTCCCCAAGCAGGGATTGGCACATTGTGTGCTCCCCTCACAGGGATTGGCACATTGTGTGCTTCCCTCGCTGGAATTGGCACATTGTGTCCTTCCCTCGCTGGGATTGGCACATTGTGTGCTTCCCTCGCTGGGATTGGCACATTGTGTGCTCCCCCTTGCTGGGATTGGCACATTGTGTGCTCCCCCTTGCTGGGATTGGCACATTGTGTGCTCCCCCCTTGCTGGGATTGGCACATTGTGTGCTCCCCCCTCGCTGGGATTGGCACATTGTGTGCTTCCCTCGCTGGGATTGGCACATTGTGTGCTCCCCCTCGCTGGGATTGCCACATTGTGTGCTCCCCCTCGCTGGGATTGGCACATTGTGTGCTCCCCTCGCTGGGATTGGCACATTGTGTGCTCCCCCTCGCTGGGATTGGCACATTGTGTGCTCCCCCTCGCTGGGATTGGCACATTGTGTGCTCCCCCCTCGCTGGGATTGGCACATTGTGTGCTCCCCCCTCGCTGGGATTGGCACATTGTGTGCTCCCCCTCGCTGGGATTGGCACATTGTGTGCTCCCCTCGCTGGGATTGGTACATTGTAAGCTCCCCTTGCTGGGTTTTGGACAGCCTTCAGGTTTGTCTTATTCGTGTGCTCCCCTTGCTGGTTTTGACACATTGTATGCTCCCCTCGATGGGTTTGGCACACGCAGCATAGACCCTGGTCAAGGACAGCTCGTCAAGGGGTCTGTGCACATCCCACACGCAGCATAGACCTGTGTCAAGGACAGCTCGTCAAGAGGTCTGTGCACATCCCACGCGCAACATAGACCGTCGTCCAGGGCTGCTCGTTGAGGGGTCTGTGCACATCCCATGCGCAGCGTAGACCCTCCTGCAGGACAGCTCGTCAAGGGGACTGTGCGCATCCTATGAACAGCGTAGACCCTTGTTCAGAAAGTGCAGCATAGACTCTCATCCAGGACTGTTCGTCTGGGGGTCTTTTGACATCTCATGCGTAGCATAAACCCTCGTCCAGGACCGCTCCTCAAGGGGTCTCGTCCAGGAGCGCTTGTCAAGGGGTCTGTGCACATTCCATGTGCAGCACAGACCCTTGTCCCCACAGACCCTCGTCCAGGACACCTTGTCAAGGGGTCTTGTCCAGGACCACTCATCAAGGGGATTGTGCACATCCCATGCACAGCACAGACCCTCGTCCAGGACCGCTCGTCAAGGGGTCTCGTCCAGGACCGCTCGTCAAGGGGTCTCGTCCAGGACCGCTCGTCAAGGGGTCTCGTCCAGGACCGCTCGTCAAGGGGTCTCGTCCAGGACCGCTCGTCAAGGGGTCTCGTCCAGGACCGCTCGTCAAGGGGTCTCGTCCAGGACCGCTCGTCAAGGGGTCTCGTCCAGGACCGCTCGTCAAGGGGTCTCGTCCAGGACCGCTCGTCAAGGGGTCTCGTCCAGGACCGCTCGTCAAGGGGTCTCGTCCAGGACTGCTTGTCAAGGGGTCTCGTCCATGACCACTCGCCAAGGGGTCTGTGCACCTCCCACTCGCAGCACAGACCCTCGTCCAGGACCCCTCGTCAAGGGGTCTCGTCCAGGACCCCTCGTCAAGGGGTCTCATCCAGGACCCCTCGTCAAGGGGTCTCGTCCAGGACCCCTCGTCAAGGGGTCTCGTCCAGGACCGCTCGTCAAGGGGTCTCGTCCAGGACCGCTCGTCAAGGGGTCTCGTCCAGGACCGCTCGTCAAGGGGTCTGTGCACCTCCCACTCACAGCACTGAACCTCGTCCAGGACTGCTCGTCATGGGGTCTCGTCCAGGACTGCTCGTCATGGGGTCTCGTCCAGGACTGCTCGTCAAGGGGTCTCGTCCAGGACTGCTCGTCAAGGGGTCTCGTCCAGGACTGCTCGTCAAGGGGTCTCGTCCAGGACTGCTCGTCAAGGGGTCTCGTCCAGGACCGCTCGTCAAGGGGTCTGTGCACATCCCACTCGCAGCACTGAACCTCGTCCAGGACCGCTCGTCAAGGGGTCTGTGCACATCCCACGCGCAGCATAGACCCTCGTCCCCACAAACCCTCGTCCAGGACAGCTTGTCAAGGGGTCTTATCCAGGACTGCTCATCTGGGGGGTCTGTTGACATCCCACGCGCAGTATAAACCCTTGTCCAGGACTGCTCGTCAAGGGGTCTCGTACAAGAGCACTCGTCAAGGGGTCTGTGCACATCCCACGCGCAGCACTGAACCTTGTCCAGGACCGTTTGTCAAGGGGTCTCGTCCAATACAGCTCGTCAAGGGGTCTGCATTTCCCACTCGCACACTTGCAGCACAGACCCTCGTCCCCACAGACCCTCGTCCAGGGCAGCTCGTCCAGGGCAGCTCGTCAAGGGGGTCTCGTCCAGGACCACTCGTTAAGCGGTCTGTGCACATCCCACGTGCAGCATAGACCCTCGTCCAGGATCGCTCGTCGAGGGGTCCGTGCACATCCCATGCGCAGCATAGACCGTTGCCCAAGACGTGCAGCACAAATCCAGGACCGCTTGTCAAGGGGTCTGTGCACATCCTATCCATGACAATATGTGAGCGTAGATCTGGAGCTCTGGCTTAGATTGAAGGTGAGCTTGAGTCCACTGGCATTGGTGATTAGGTGCGATGGCTGCAGTCTGAGCAGACATGTTGAACTGTGAGCTCTGCTGTGCTGCCCCCTCTGGTCACCCTCATGCGCTGTCTTCTGCCCCCTTCCTTGGGCTGTGGGGCAGGTTTAACTCTGGCCTTGGCATCACTCTGTGGTTAGCCTTCAGGAACACTACAGCCTAGTTTTAGGCTAGCTCTGGCTGGCATCAATAGCCCCTCAGCCTGCTGTGCCCTACTTTTGTCTGCCAGGTGGATGTGACTAGCATCCTTGGCGCTCAGCATATTTTGTGGCTACCCATGCGCGCCAGGGGGTCTGGCTGGCATTGTTGCCCCCTCACCATGCCCTGCAAGCTACCTCTGGCTGTCAGGTGGCATTACCCCGCACGCTACTCTGCTGCCCTCCGCCGTCAGCTGGCATTGACCCCACACCTGACACTGCGGCTGCCTGTGGGTGCCAGGGGCCCATGTCTGGCATGGTTGCCCTTCACCTTGCCCTGCAAGCTACCTCTGGCTGTCAGGTGGCATTACCCCGCACCTTACTCTGCTGCCCTCCGCCGTCAGCTGGCATTGGCCCCACACCTGACACTGTAGGTGCCAGGTAGTGCTGGCACGCATTGCTGGCTCCGCAGCCTTCCTTCCGTCTGCCCCAGGCATCACTGGCTCTCCTCACGGCTCATCCGGCCCCCTCCCGTCCCAGCAGAAGGAAGTGCTCTGTTAATCCCGGAATCCGGGCCTCCCTCCGGGCAAACCGCCCGACTGCGGCTGGCTGGCACACGATGCCGCCGATGCCAGTAAGAGGGGATTTAAAAGATGCCCCCGAGGCAGGGCTTTAAGTGGGCCGGGTCTCACCGTTGCTGAGCACCGGCAGTTTTTTAAAGGGGGCCTCGAAACGGGTCTCTATCGGGCTCTGTTTTATGCCCTGGCACAGGCGGTCCGTTTTTTCCCGCACTGCAGTGACAGGAGGCACATCGATGTGCGCTGTTCACACTGCTCACTTCTCACTACTGGAGAAGTTAGGGCATGATGTCATGCCAGGTGAGTGTTGTAAGGGAAGAGAAATCCTTTAAAGAGTCATTTTCTCTCTGGATTTCCCTTCTCTTTTTGAAACTCAGGAGCAGCAACATTGTCGTGGTGTCACCAGGGCTTTAAGTGGAAGCTTTTTCAATATTATATACAAGTCATAGTTGCTGCTTATTTATCTTATGCAACTAACAACCGTTGACAAAGCCAATAGTCCTGACTTGTTGTAGATATGATTTTACTTGTATCTTATCTGGATGCAAAGACAGAAACAGCAAAATATAAGTCGGGCGGCACACTATGCTAAGCACAGATTTTTAGCTTGCCTGTTTTTCAGCCACGCCATTAATTACATCGGCCACGCCCCTTTGAGAGACCCCCCAGTTTTTTCATCCCAGTTAAAGCCTTGCCCCGAGGGGGCACAGCCAGCCCTGGGGCCCCTCTTCATCCGGCCCTGTGTGGGCATCGGCGGCCTCGCTGCCAGCCAAGTAACTGCAGCTCTCAGAAGTACACGTCATGTTCTGTTTAAGTGAGATAAAGTGCGCTTTGTGAAGCCCTAAAGGCCCGGAGGCTTCTCGGTGCTTGTTTCTGGGGTGTTCTGCCCTCTGCGTCTGTACACGCTGGGACCCCTCCCGATTTCACGTCTTATTGGATGTATTCAGGGTCCTTTAACCGTTTGGCTTAAAAAGGGGTACGTACCTTCCTGTGTGACTGCTCCATGCCTCTCCAGCCTGGAGTGTGTACAGCCCTTCCTGTGTGACTGCTCCATGCCTGTCCAGCCTGGAGTTGTGTACAGCCCTTCCTGTGTGACTGCTCCATGCCTCTCCAGCCTGGAGTGTGTGCAGCCCTTCCTGTGTGACTGCTCCATGCCTGTCCAGCCTGGAGTGTGTACAGCCCTTCCTGTGTGACTGCTCCATGCCTGTCCGGCCTGGAGTGTGCTACACTCCTGCGCCAACCCTTCCGATGTGACTGCTCCATGCCTCTCCAGCCTGGAGTGTGTACAGCCCTTCCTGTGTGACTGCTCCATGCCTGTCCAGCCTGGAGTTGTGTACAGCCCTTCCTGTGTGACTGCTCCATGCCTCTCCAGCCTGGAGTGTGTGCAGCCCTTCCTGTGTGACTGCTCCATGCCTGTCCAGCCTGGAGTGTGTACAGCCCTTCCTGTGTGACTGCTCCATGCCTCTCCAGCCTGGAGTGTGTACAGCCCTTCCTGAGTGACTGCTCCATGCCTGTCCAGCCTGGAGTGTGTACAGCCCTTCCTGTGTGACTGCTCCATGCCTGTCCAGCCTTGAGTTGTGTACAGCCCTTCCTGTGTGACTGCTCCATGCCTGTCCAGCCTGGAGTGTGTAAAGCCCTTCCTGTGTGACTGCTCCATGCCTGTCCGGCCTGGAGTGTGTACACTCCCTGCGCCAACCCTTCCGATGTGACTGCTCCATGCCTGTCCAGCCTGGAGTGTGTACAGCCCTTCCTGTGTGACTGCTCCATGCCTGTCCAGCCTGGAGTTGTGTACATCCCTTCCTGTGTGACTGCTCCATGCCTGTCCAGCCTGGAGTGTGTACAGCCCTTCCTGTGTGACTGCTCCATGCCTGTCCAGCCTGGAGTTGTGTACAGCCCTTCCTGTGTGACTGCTCCATGCCTGTCCAGCCTGGAGTTGTGTACAGCCCTTCCTGTGTGACTGCTCCATGCCTGTCCACCCTGGAGTGTGTACAGCCCTTCCTGTGTGACTGCTCCATGCCTGTCCACCCTGGAGTGTGTACAGCCCTTCCTGTGTGACTGCTCCGGGCCTGTCCAGCCTGGAGTGTGTACAGCCCCCGCCCTGGGCCAGCCCTTCCGATGTGACTGCTCCATGCCTGTCCAGCCTGGAGTGTGTACAGCCCTTCCTGTGTGACTGCTCCGTCCCTCTCCAGCCTGGAGTGTGTACAGCCCCCGCCCTGTGCCAGCCCTTCCGACGTGACTGCTCCAAGCCTGTCCAGCCTGGAGTGTGTACAGCCCCTGGAGCGTGTACAGCCCTTCTTGTGTGACTGCTCCATGCCTGTCCAGCCTGGAGTGTGTACACTCCCTGTGCCAGCCCTTCCGATGTGACTGCTCCATGCCTGTCCAGCCTGGAGTGTGTACAACCCCCGCCCTGTGCCAGCCCTTCCGATGTGACTGCTTCATGCCTGTCCAGCCTGGAGTGTGTACAGCCCTACCTGTGTGACTGCTCCGTGCCTGCCCAGCCTGGAGTGTGTACACTCCCTGCACCAACCCTTCCGATGTGACTACTCCATGCCTGTCCAGCCTGGAGTGTGTACAGCCCTTCCTGTGTGACTGCTCCGTGCCTGTCCAGCCTGGAGTGTGTACACTCCCTGCGCCAACCCTTCCGATGTGACTGCTCCATGCCTGTCCAGCCTGGAGTGTGTACAGCCCTTCCTGTGTGACTGCTCCATGCCTGTCCAGCCTGGAGTGTGCAGCCCCTGGAGTGTGTACAACCCTTCCTGTGTGACTGCTCCATGCCTGTCCAGCCTGGTGTGTGTACAGCCCTTCCTATGTGACTGCTCCATGCCTGTCCCGCCTGGGGTGTGTACAGCCGCTGGAGTTGTGTACAGCCCTTCCTGTGTGACTGCTCCATGCCTGTCCACCCTGGAGTGTGTACAGCCCTTCCTGTGTGACTGCTCCATGCCTGTCCACCCTGGAGTGTGTACAGCCCTTCCTGTGTGACTGCTCCGGGCCTGTCCAGCCTGGAGTGTGTACAGCCCCCGCCCTGGGCCAGCCCTTCCGATGTGACTGCTCCATGCCTGTCCAGCCTGGAGTGTGTACAGCCCTTCCTGTGTGACTGCTCCGTCCCTCTCCAGCCTGGAGTGTGTACAGACCCCGCCCTGTGCCAGCCCTTCCGACGTGACTGCTCCAAGCCTGTCCAGCCTGGAGTGTGTACAGCCCCTGGAGCGTGTACAGCCCTTCTTGTGTGACTGCTCCATGCCTGTCCAGCCTGGAGTGTGTACACTCCCTGTGCCAGCCCTTCCGATGTGACTGCTCCATGCCTGTCCAGCCTGGAGTGTGTACAACCCCCCGCCCTGTGCCAGCCCTTCCGATGTGACTGCTTCATGCCTGTCCAGCCTGGAGTGTGTACAGCCCTACCTGTGTGACTGCTCCGTGCCTGCCCAGCCTGGAGTGTGTACACTCCCTGCACCAACCCTTCCGATGTGACTACTCCATGCCTGTCCAGCCTGGAGTGTGTACAGCCCTTCCTGTGTGACTGCTCCGTGCCTGTCCAGCCTGGAGTGTGTACACTCCCTGCGCCAACCCTTCCGATGTGACTGCTCCATGCCTGTCCAGCCTGGAGTGTGTACAGCCCTTCCTGTGTGACTGCTCCATGCCTGTCCAGCCTGGAGTGTGCAGCCCCTGGAGTGTGTACAACCCTTCCTGTGTGACTGCTCCATGCCTGTCCAGCCTGGTGTGTGTACAGCCCTTCCTATGTGACTGCTCCATGCCTGTCCCGCCTGGGGTGTGTACAGCCGCTGGAGTGTGTACAGCCCTTCCTGTGTGACTGATCTGTGCCTGTCCAGCCTGGAGTGTGTACAGCCCTTCCTGTGTGACTGCTCTGTGCCTGTCCAGCCTGGAGTGTGAACAGCCCCTGGAGTGTGTACAGCCCTTCCTGTGTGACTGCTCCATGCCTGTCCACCCTGGAGGGTGTATAGCCCTTCCTGTGTGACTGCTCCATCCCTGTCCAGCCTGGAGTGTGTATACTCCCTGTGCCAGCCCTTCCGATGTGACTGCTCCATGCCTGTCCAGCCTGGAGTGTGTACAACCTCCGCCCTGTGCCAGCCCTTCCGATGTGACTGCTTCATGCCTGTCCAGCCCTTCCTGTGTGACTGCTCCGTGCCTGTCCAGCCTGGAGTGTGTACGCTCCCTGCGCCAACCCTTCCGATGTGACTGCTCAATGCCTGTCCAGCCTGGAGTGTGTACAGCCCTTCCTCTGTGACTGCTCCATGCATGTCCAGCCTGGAGTGTGTACAGCCCTTCCTATGTGACTGCTCCATACCTGTCCAGCCTGGAGTGTGTACAGCCCCTGGAGTGTGTACAGCCCTTCCTGTGTGACTGCTCCATGCCTGTCCACCCTGGAGTGTGTACAGCCCTTCCTGTGTGACTGCTCCATGCCTGTCCAGCCTGGAGTGTGTACAGTCCCTGGAGTGTGTACAGCCCTTCCTGTGTGACTGCTCCATGCCTGTCCACCCTGTAGTGTGTACAGCCCTTCCTGTGTGACTGCTCCATGCCTGTCCAGCCTGCAGTGTGTACAGCCCCCGCCCTGTGCCAGCCTTCATATGTGACTGCTCCGTGCCTGTCCAGCCTGGAGTGTGTACAGCCCCCGCCCTGTGCCAGCCTTCATATGTGACTGCTCCGTGCCTGTCCAGCCTGGAGTGTGTACAGCCCTCGCCCTGTGCCAGCCTTCCTATGTGACTGCTCCATGCCTGTCCAGCCTGGAGTGTGTACAGCCCCCCCGCCCTGTGCCAGCCTTCCTGTGTGACTGCTCCGTCCCTCTCCAGCCTGGAGTGTGTACAGACCTTCCGATGTTGCCTGTCCAGCCTGTAGTGTGTACAGCCCCCGCCCTGTGCCAGCCTTCCTATGTGACTGCTTCGTCCCTCTTCAGCCTGGAGTGTGTATAGCCCCCGCCCTGTGCCAGCCCTTCCAATGTGACTGCTCCATGCCTGTCCAGCCTGGAGTGTGTACAGCCCTTCCTGTGTGACTGCTCCATGCCTGTCCAGCCTCGAGTGTGTACAGCCCCCGCCCTGTGCCAGCCTTCATATGTGACTGCTCCGTGCCTGTCCAGCCTGGAGTGTGTACAGCCCTTCCTGTGTGACTGCTCCATGCCTGTCCAGCCTGGAGTGTGTACAGCCCCCGCCCTGTGCCAGCCTTCCTATGTGACTGCTCCGTGCCTTTCCAGCCTGGAGTGTGTACAACCCTTCCTGTGACTGCTCCATGCCTGTCCAACCTCGAGTGTGTACAGCCCCCGCCCTGTGCCAGCCTTCATATGTGCCTGCTCCGTGCCTGTCCAGCCTGGAGTGTGTACAGCCCTCGCCCTGTGCCAGCCTTCCTATGTGACTGCTCCATGCCTGTCCAGCCTGGAGTGTGTACAGCCCCTGGAGTGTGTACAGCCCTTCCTGTGTGACTGCTCCATGCCTGTCCAGCCTTGTGTGTACAGCCCTTCCGATGTGACTAGTCCATGCCTGTCCAGTCTGGAGTGTGTACAGCCCTTCCTGTGTGACTGCTCCGTGCCTGTCCAGCCTGGAGTGTGTACACTCCCTGCGCCAGCCCTTCCGATGCGACTGCTCCATGCCTGTCCAGCCTTGTGTGTACAGCCCTTCCGATGTGACTAGTCCATGCCTGTCCAGTCTGGAGTGTGTACAGCCCTTCCTGTGTGACTGCTCCATGCCTGTCCAGCCTTGTGTGTACAGCCCTTCCTATGTGTCTGCTCCATGCCTGTCCAGCGTGGAGTGTGTACAGCCCTTCCTGTGTTACTGCCCCGTGCCTGTCCAGCCTGGAGTGTGTACAGCCCCCCCGCCCTGTGCCAGCCTTCCTGTGTGACTGCTCCGTCCCTCTCCAGCCTGGAGTGTGTACAGACCTTCCGATGTTGCCTGTCCAGCCTGGAGTGTGTGCAGCCCCCGCCCTGTGCCAGCCTTCCTATGTGACTGCTTCATCCCTCTTCAGCCTGGAGTGTGTATAGCCCCCGCCCTGTGCCAGCCCTTCCAATGCGACTGCTCCATGCCTGTCCAGCCTGGAGTGTGTACAGCCCTTCCTGTGTGACTGCTCCATGCCTGTCCAATAAACAGGTAAAAAGCGCCTTCAAGGGATTTATTTAGAATACTCAGTTCTATTGCTTTTGATATATATTTTTAACTGCAAGAATTATTGATAAACTCGCCAGAGAGATATTATTCCAATGTCTTTTATCTAAGAAATATTTTTGTTCCTTATGAGGACAGAAGAACCAATGAACCAATCACAAAACAATAAATATTCAAAACACGGGTATATATAGAAAAAGTTTTATCTTTTGAAATTTATCAAGGGTACTACACAGTTATACAAACAATGTAACGAGGAAAATAAATACAATTCTATAATCCTTCAATGTCGCTATTGTAAACACTTCTTCTCATTGTACATTATTTTCAGAAGAGAGTGTAAGTGTCGACGTTTCGGTCTCTATGCATTTGTTCACGAGACCATCTTCAGGACTATCATAAATTTAACAGTTGACCCCTGAATGGTGTTTCCAAAGATTCAAGAATTATAGAATACAATTGATACATATATATCAAATCGATCGTCGTTCTGTAACTTTTGTTTAAGGTGAATAATCGTCAAAAGATGCAGGTAAGTGAACTCTGGTGCTTTTTGGACGGTGTAATTAAATTTCCAGTCCCCAGCAACTTCTCAATTGAAGGAGTTTATTCTGTTAAGTTTTGTAGCGCAGCAAAAATTCGGCAGTCTGCAGTCGGATTAGTATTAGTATAGTATTAGTATACTAATCAGAAAGCAGAAACACGCTGCAGGCTCGAGGCGGTGTGCGGTGGCTCCGAACAGCTGAGGGGAGCTTTTAACATGCACCTCCCAATCCTTCCCATCTCCATCCCTGGATCTTATGTGCCAAGCTGACTGCAGCTATTCTGAGATTGACGAGCCTAAATTCTTGTAAACGGGGGATTGACATAATCGGGAATTCTTCAAAATGAGATTCTATCTATCCGGTATTTGTAAAGAGCAAACTTCTCACCCCTAGGGGTCTCAAGGCCCTGGGGGAGATTAAGGGAGTTATTGCCCAGAGTCACACGGTGCTGAGCTGCCGCCTGCGCCGGGATCCAACCGTGAGCCACTGCTCTGGAGTCAGCCGCTCTAGCCGCTGCACCACACCTCTCGCCCTTCACACTTGAGCAAAAAAAGATCGGGAAGGCTGCCTGGTGGACCTGCAGCAAGCTTTGTGCTTAATACAGGGTGCCAATGGCGTGAGTCAGAGATTCACGAGCACTTGTTGGTACTGAGGTGGTGTGCTGCCAGAACTCACTCAAGCCCAACCTATTCCGCCAATGGATTGAGTGTGACTGATGCTTACCCATCATGTCTCCAAGACCTTCTCTGTAGGGTGGCAGTTCCTCTCTTGTCCATATACGGATCCAGTATAAAACTGGTTTTAAGTCGGCCATGTCAGTAATTGATTTTAAATTAAAGTCCAGTCTTAATGGGAGTCGTGGTACACTAGTTGGGAGTTTCAACAGTGTTTTGATGAAGTTCTCACTTTGTTCAAGTGGATCTGGCTGCAGCAACCCCACAATTCTGTTCCATAAAGAGCTGCTGCACATGCTTGCACCCTGTAGATCTCCAAGGCCGGGGAGATGGGATGCGATGAGGCTCGATTGGCGATCCTAATGATACCCCAAGCTCCACGCCTTTGGGTCGGTGAGCTCAGCTCAATCTGGGCCTTCCAATTATGGGGATCAGAAAGTCTCATCCCTTAGGTAATCAAATTTGGAAACCCATTCCAATATCTTCCCTTCCAGGACCACTCTTCCTTTAGCTTTTTCCCGCGAGTTGCACACCATATATTTGGTTTGGTACCATTTATTTCTATGCCATAGTTTTTACTGAAAAGACTGAATCTTTCACATTGCATCAGCCCATATGGGTTTTTCCAAGGAGTGTCTCGTCTCAAGATAGTAACCCTGGAGCCAGCCATTTATGGAGAATCCTTCTTGCAGTACGTCAGGTATGTAATGCAACCATGCGTGATCCGTGCAGCCTCCATGCGTGATCCGTGCAGCCTCCATGCGTGATCCGTACACCCTCCATGCGTCTTATCTTTTCCCACTGGGTCTTGCTGATTTTAATGGTGTTTACTTACCTTTGTCTGCATGCAGTGACGTTGGTCCTAACCTTACTTTTTATAGCCCTGACAAGTGCTGTTTTAGCCTCTATACGATCATGGTTAATCCATTCATGCATTGTGGGGAGTAATTTTTCATGGATGACCATGGTCTGGAAATGTGTGCAGTCCTGATCCTCAAGTGAGGTTAATGCTACGCTTAGTACTTTGTAAATGTCTTGCGTGTAGTGCGCAGTATTGTATATGTCCGCCCATCTCACATTCCGCCTATAGTTGGCTAATACTATTGTTCCAGATGGGAATGCTTCTGGGCATGACACGTCTGATTATAGACCCCTTTAATTACCTATTGGATGAGCCGGGAGCACGAGCTGTGTGCATTAATACTACCGTGCCACAAGGTGCCTGTGTCCCAGTGCAGCCCACCCTCCCCTCCGCATGGGCACTCATTCCCGAAGAGTCCTCAGCCAAGTAATAGACTGGTATTAACACACACACACTCACTCTCTCCTCACAAGATCCGGTAAGATTAGCGCCCTGTTCTTTCACAAGAACAATCTGCGTAGAGGCCAAGGTAAAAGGCTCCTTGTCTCGAGTGATGGGTGCCTTGGCACTTCAGAAGCCCCTGTTACTGGGCCTGAGATTGGTGCCCTCGCACCTAGAGCAAGGTGGGCTGCAGGCACCTTTATAGGCTTGGCTACTTTCAGGTAGCGTGGGCTGAGCTCATCAGTACAATGTCACCTTAAGGTCAAGGCAAGGATAGGTGTAAAAAGGCAAATGTGTTAACTAAATTGGGGGATGGGGTTGAGAGCTGCTGGATAGAAAAACAGCCTGAAGCGTTATTTTAAAAATTGGAACAGATGAAGAGCATCAATGTAACATAAAGAGGCTAAATTGAATAGAGTGAAAAATAGAAATGAAATCTAGAAAAAGTATTACAAAGTATGAGTGATCACCTTCATCGTAGATCCATGAAGTATACCTTGCCATATGTGGCGAGGATGTAGGTAACCAGTCGAATGCCTTCTACATCACTAGGATGTGTGTGACCAGTCAAGGGTGTTCTACCTAAAGTATATCTTCCACCTGCAGCGGGTATGTGCATAACCACTCGAAGGTGTTCTACCCAAAGTACATTTTGCCACCTGTGGCAAGGATGCGAGTCATCGGTCGAGGGTGTTCTGCCCAACGTATATCCTCTAGATTCATCATTGCGTGATCCGGGGTGACCTGGATGTTCACCTCATTGTTGTGGTTAGATGATTGCTCTAGAATTGTCTTGGAGTGATCCGGGGGTGACCTGGGTGTTTACCTCCTTGTTAATGATTACTCTAGAATCGTCATGGAGTGATCTCGGGACGACCTGGATGTTTATACCTCCTTGTTGATGATTACTCTAGAATTGTCATAGAGTGATCTCGGGGTGACCTGGATGTTTACCTCCTTGTGGCTAACAATTACTCTAGAATTGTCTTGGAATGATCCCGGCGTGACCTGGATGTTTATACCTCCTTGTGGCTAACGATTACTCTAGAATTGTCTTGGAATGATCCCGGCGTGACCTGGATGTTTATACCTCCTTGTGGCTAACGATTACTCTAGAATTGTCTTGGAATGATCCGGGGTGACCTGGATGTTTATACCTCCTTGTTGACGATTACTCTAGAATTGTCTTGGAATGATCCTGGGGTGACCTGGATGTTTATACCTCCTTGTGGCTAACGATTACTCTAGAATTGTCATGGAGTGTTCCTGGGGTGACCTGGATGTTTATACCTCCTTGCTCCTTCTAGAATTGTCCTGGGGGGACTTGGATGTTTATACCTCCTTCTTGTAAACATTTACTCTAGAATCGTCCAGGAGTGATCCCGGGGCGATTTGGATGTATATACCTCCTTGCTAATGATTACTCTAGAATCGTCATGGAGTGATCTCGGGGTGACCTGGATATTTATACGTCCTTGTTGACGATTACTCTAGAATCGTCATGGAGTGATCTCAGGGTGACCTGGATGTTTATACCTCCTTGTTCCTTCTAGAATCAACATGAAGTGATCCTGGGGCGACTTGGATGTTTATACCTCCTTGTGGCTAACGATTACTCTAGAATCGTCATGGAGTGTTCCTGGGGTGACCTGGATGTTTATACCTCCTTGTTCCTTCTAGAATCGTCATGGAGTGATCCTGGGGCGACTTGGATGTTTATACCTCCTTGTGGCTAACAATTACTCTAGAATCGTCATCGAGTGTTCCTGGGGTGACCTGGATGTTTATACCTCCTTGTTCCTTCTAGAATCGTCCTGGAGTGATCCCAGGGCGACCTGGATGTTTATACCTCCTTGTTCCTTCTAGAATCGTCCTGGGGCGACTTGGATGTTTATACCTCCTTCTTGTTAACATTTACTCTAGAATCGTCCTGGAGTGATCTCGGGGCGACCTGGATGTTTATACCTCCTTGTTGACGATTACTCTAGAATCGTCATGGAGTGATCTCGGGGTGACCTGGATGTTTATACCTCCTTGTTCCTTCTAGAATCGTCCTGGAGTGATCCCGGGGCGACTTGGATGTTTATACCTCCTTGTGGCTAACGATTACTCTAGAATCATCCTGGAGTGTTCTCGGAGCGACCTGGATGTTTATACCTCCTTGTTGACGATTACTGTAGAATCGTCATGGAGTGTTCCTGGGGTGACCTGGATGTCTACCACTTAGTGGTTAAGAATTACCGTAGAATAGTCATGAAGTGATCCATGGGTGACCAGGGTGTTGGCCTCCTTGTGGTTAATGATTAGTCTAGAATTGTCACATTTCTGACTGTGTATGCGTGGCACTGAGCTCCATAGACCATGTTAGCACCTGTGATGCAGCCTGTAAAATTGCAAAATCATATCTGCCGCTACCTGTGAAGGACTACATCACACCACCCATCGTACTTGTAAACTGCTACATCATGATTGCATCACACCACCTATAAACTGCTATTTGAAATAACCCGCTGCCAACTGTAAACTGCTCCTTCACAACACCCCCTGTCACCTGTAAACTTCTCCTTCGCAACACCCCCTGCCACCTGTAAACTTCTCCTTCACAACACCCCCTGCAAGCTGCTGCTTTGCATCACCCACTCTTGCCTGTAAACTGCCCCTTTCCATCACCTGCTTCCACCTGTAAACTGCTGCTTTGCATCACCCGCTGCGACTTGTAAACTAAGTGCTTTGCATCACCCGCTGCGACTTGTAAACTAAGTGCTTTGCATCACCCGCTGCGACTTGTAAACTAAGTGCTTTGCATCACCCGCTGCGACTTGTAAACTAAGTGCTTTGCATCACCCGCTGCGACTTGTAAACTAAGTGCTTTGCATCACCCGCTGCGACTTGTAAACTAAGTGCTTTGCATCACCCGCTGCGACTTGTAAACTTGGTGCTTTGCATCACCCGCTCTTGCCTGTAAACTGCTCCTTTCCATCACCCGCTGCAACATGTAAACTGCTGCTTTGCATCACCCACTCTTGCCTGTAAACTGCTGCTTCGCATCACACGCTCTTGCCTGTAAACTGCTCCTTTCCATCACCCGCTGTTGCCTGTAAACTGCTCCTTCGCATCACCAGCTGCCACCTGTAAACTGCTGCTTTGCATCACCCACTCTTGCCTGTAAACTGCTGCTTCGCATCACACGCTCTTGCCTGTAAACTGCTCCTTTCCATCACCCGCTGTTGCCTGTAAACTGCTCCTTCGCATCACCAGCTGCCACCTGTAAACTGCTGCTTTGCATCACCCACTCTTGCCTGTAAACTGCTGCTTTGCATCACCCGCTGTTGCCTGTAAACTGCTGCTTTGCATCACCCGCTCTTGCCTGTAAACTGCTGCTTTGCATCACCCGCTGTTGCCTGTAAACTGCTCCTTCGCATCACCAGCTGCCACCTGTAAACTGCTGCTTTGCGTCACCAGCTACCACCTGTAAACTGCTGCTTTGCATCACCCGCTGCCACCTGTAAACTGCTGCTTTGCATCACCCGCTGCCGCCTGTAAACTGCTGCTTTGCATCACCCGCTGTTGCCTGTAAACTGCTGCTTTGCATCACCCGTTCTTGCCTGTAAACTGCTGCTTTGCATCACCCGCTGTTGCCTGTAAACTGCTCCTTCGCATCACCAGCTGCCACCTGTAAACTGCTGCTTTGCATCACCCGCTCTTGCCTGTAAACTGCTGCTTCGCATCACCTGCTGCTTTGCATCACCCGCTGCCACCTGTAAACTGCTGCTTTGCATCACCCGCTGCCACCTGTAAACTGCTGCTTTGCATCACCCGCTGCCACCTGTAAACTGCTGCTTTGCGTCACCAGCTACCACCTGTAAACTGCTGCTTTGCATCACCCGCTGCCACCTGTAAACTGCTGCTTTGCATCACCCGCTGCCGCCTGTAAACTGCTGCTTTGCATCACCCACTGCCACCTGTAAACTGCTGCTTTGCATCACCCGCTGCCACCTGTAAACTGCTCCTTCGCATCACCCGCTGCCACCTGTAAACTGCTGCTTTGCATCACCCGCTGCCGCCTGTAAACTGCTGCTTTGCATCACCCGCTCTTGCCTGTAAACTGCTGCTTTGCATCACCCGCTCTTGCCTGTAAACTGCTGCTTTGCATCACCCGCTGCCACCTGTAAACTGCTGCTTTGCATCACCCGCTGCCACCTGTAAACTGCTGCTTTGCATCACCCGCTGCCGCCTGTAAACTGCTCCTTCGCATCACCCGCTGCCACCTGTAAACTGCTGCTTTGCATCACCCGCTGCCGCCTGTAAACTGCTGCTTTGCATCACCCGCTCTTGCCTGTAAACTGCTGCTTTGCATCACCCGCTCTTGCCTGTAAACTGCTGCTTTGCATCACCCGCTGCCACCTGTAAACTGCTGCTTTGCATCACCCGCTGCCACCTGTAAACTGCTGCTTTGCATCACCGGCTGCCACCTGTAAACTGCTGCTTTGCATCACCGGCTGCCACCTGTAAACTGCTGCTTTGCATCACCCGCTGCCACCTGTAAACTGCTGCTTTGCATCACCTGCTGCCACCTGTAAACTGCTGCTTGGCGTCCCCACCTGTCAGATTTTACATAGCAGAACCTGTAAACTACTGCTTTGTGCCACCTGTAAACAACTACATCACTGCACCTGTAAAATGCCTCTCGCCAGTCGCTACCACCTGTAAACTGCTACATTTCTGCCTGTAAACAGCTGTATTGCATCACCTCATCCCCACCTGTAAATGTAGCCCTCTCCGCCTCGTGGCTTGTGCATGGGTACATTGCATCACGCATCAAAGCCTGTAGATTAGCGTCTGTCGATCCGCCTTCACCTGTAAATCGTTACAGGCAGTTTCGAGCCTGCTGAATGGCCCCATGCTCCACACGGTGGGGTGTCTGCTCCACAGGGTGGGGTTGCCAGACCTGTGTGCTCCTTCTGGGAGAGCACCTTGACCTCTCAGTGGATCTAAACGGAGTAAGGCCCTCACCCAAGGCTGGTGTTTCCCACCGAAAGGAAAACGCAGTTCGGACCTCAAAAAATGGGTTTCTTTGGCGTGTTATCTTTAGAATGTATTTTTTTTGTACTATAACATGAGAGAAATTCTCCTAATCCCTTTTTTTTTTTTTTTAATAACCTTGCTGCTAGTGACTGGTGTGAGAGCTGCTAGTGACTGATGTGAGAGCTGCTAGTGACTGGTGTGAGAGCTGCTAGTGACTGGTATGAGAGCTGCTAGTGACTGGTGTGAGAGCTGCTAGTGACTGGTATGAGAGCTGCTAGTGACTGGTGTGAGAGCTGCTAGAGACTGCTGTGAGATCAGGCATGTAGAGCCGTGGCGGTGGAACAGGGAACCGGGATTTACAAACAGGAATTCTGGAAGCTGATCGGGGGCGGGGGTTGGGCGGAGGGACCCTCCCCCCCCCCCCACACAGCCTGCCCCACCCTTCTCCTCTCCCTGTCCCTACGAGCACTGCAAAGCAAGAGATCGGGTTACTAACTTTAAACCGCATTTAATAACAAATGTCATGTCTTCAACAAATCATTCTTGGAGCGAATGCTTCTCTACCGAGCCGAGGTAATGCCATCCTCAGACCCCTGCAGGCGGACTTTAAAATGCAGGGCTACTTACAGCCCCCGCTGTCTTCAAACCGTCTTCAAACTCACCAGCCCCCAGATCTCCAAACCAGCGTCTTCACACTCACCAGCCCCCAGATCTGCCAACTGGTGTCTTCACACAAACCAGCCCCCAGATCTCCAAACCAGCGTCTTCACACTCACCAGCCCCCAGATCTGCCAACCAGCGTCTTCACACTCACCAGCCCCCAGATCTCCAAACCCGCATCTTCACACTCACCATCCCCCAGATCTGCCAACCGGCGTCTTCACACTCACCATCCCCCAGATCTGCCAACCGGCGTCTTCACACTCACCAGCCACCAGATCTCCAAACCCGGGGGGGGTGGGGTGGCCAGCGGTTGGGGGGGGTTGGGGAGGGGGGGGGGGTCCCCCCAGGGTCAGTGGGTTGTGGGAGCAAAGCTCCTAGGGGTTAGGTCCGGGCAAATTGGGAACCAAATTAGCACCAAAGGTGCACCCTCAGCGGCACTAGGGCGGCCGGGTGCAGGGTGCTGTTTTGAGGTCGGGTGCCCTGTTTTCAATGGAGAACCTCCGGTTAGAAGAAACACTGCAGGCTCGGGGATCTTCTGGGTGCGACCACCACTTCGAGGGGTAAGTTGGGATGTCTTGGGTTGGTTAAGCACCGTTGGTTTGGGCACACAAGGCCGTGGGGCGTCGGGTGCAGGGGTGCCTTGGGACGTCGGAAAGTCTTACCCGCTCTGGTCGCGGTAGAGGGGATCCTCTGGATTGAGGCTGCAGGCGTCGTCTGGAGGCTTGAGGTAGGTCAGGAGTCGCCGGATCTCGGGTCAGGATCGCCGGGGTGACCTCCTCATGGTGTTTTTCCACTCTAGCTCAGGCCGGGTTCGGTGGGTGCAGAGTGGGCTGGATTCGCGGTATCCGGCCGGAGCCAGAAGCTGCAGTTTGAACAAGTCCGGTGTTCACGGGAGAAGCAGTCTTGGAAGTGAAGGCAGGCACGTCCTCCGGGGTTTTTGAGGTTGCTGGCTGCAGGACACACCGGGATTTCGCAGGAGCAGGTTCGAGGGAAGACAGGCCTGTAGGGCTGGGGCCAAGTCAATGGGCGTCGTCCTCTTGTTAGCTCTGCACGGCTCTTCATCCTTCTTCTTTTCTTGTTGTTGTCAGGCTGGATCTGAGGAAGCAAGGTTCAGGGTGCCCCTAAATACTAGATTTAGGGGCGTTACAGGTAAGTGGAGGTCAGGGACCAGTGGGTCCCTTCCCTGGGGTGGGTACACCCCCTATCGTGCCACCCTCCAGTGGGAGGGGGGCATGAGCCTGTCCCTGGTTGGCTGAGTCCTCCCATCTTCAAGATGGCGTGGACTGAGAGTTGTGCTTCACCTCGCCTCTCCCACCTGAGGGGTGGAGTTGGCAGAGGTGGGCACACCTCTTTCCCTCTCTTGTTTTTCCCGCCGGTTCTCCCGCCCAAAGTGGGGGGTAGAACCAGTGGGGACCAGTTGCCTGAAAGCAGCAAATGGTCTGGGGAGGCTCACAAAAGCGGCATGCCTTTGAAGCTTCCCCTTCGTGAACCCTGCCCATCCTGGGGGAGGAGGCTTGGCACCTCGTCCCAGGATGTGCATTGTTTCAGGCCCCCAAGAGCAGAAGGCTCTCGACCCAGGGGTCCAGAAACATGTCTGGTGGTGGCAGCTGAAGCAGCCACTCAGCCTAGACACTAGAGGTGGGTTAGGTTTCAGGGGGCATCTTCTAAGATGCCCTCTGTGTGCATTTTTTAGGTCTCGCCTGAGCCAGTGCATGCGCTGCTCTGGCGAGACATTTAGTGAGTGGGATTTAAAAATCCGACCACACGTTTTTCGTCTGGCCTAGAGCGTGTGGTTACGCGCACAGGTACGCGCAGAGCCGCCATCTGGCTTTCCTATCTTTTCCTCATTAAGGGCATCGCTCAAGCGCATCGCTCGCGGGCACCCTCGCGATCACTTTCGCGGCCGCGTCACTTTCGTATTTCAGTGCTTCTTTACTGCACTCTCTGTATACAGTCCTTCCTAAAGCTCTCATCTTTAGTGCTGCGTGGCAGGGTCTCTATGGTTCTCGTCTATGCTGTGAAGAGTTCAACATCATCTTTCTATGTAGTCGTCACTGGTACTTTACCGTAGTGTCACTTCCTAACCAGTGTACGCTTGTTATGTTACAAACACCACTTTTTGTGGTTCCGCGGTCATGTTTATTAGAAATCTCACTTGCGTTGACACTGCCCCTGTCTCCGGCTTTCACTGATGCTTTGTCAATAACTCTGTTGTTCATTTTGTGAACTGAACTCGTATAGTAGCAGCGAACAGTGGTGCATTAAAGTGCGTCAGAACGATGTAGATCTCAGGTGTTCTCTAGCAGTCTCTTTCTCTCCAAGCCACTCTTATTCTATGGTATTGTCAGCTGAACCACATCCACCAAGGATGTCTCTAACTTAGCTGTCTTTCTAGGAGATTTTTGTAGCTCTTACTGCTTCCCCTCGTTTCTCTTCCTTGTTTGTCTGATCCCTTTCTTTCTCTGCTATCTCACCTGTCACTACCTCATCCTTTCCCTGCTTGTTTCATTCCCATGCTGCTGCGCCCCTTTGCTATCACTCAGTCCTTCGGTAGTTTCTCACCCAGGTCCCTGTTACTGTTTTACACCTTTCCCATTCCGGATGCGTTCCTCATGCTGTCTCTCGCTACCTCTAAATCCTGCTAGCGACCCCATCACTTACATCCCACGGCTGCGCTCACCCTCTTCTCTTACCCACACCCCTAGATGCTTGGCACTCTAGTCTGACTTGATCCCTCCCTGGCTTCTCTGTTTCACACTGTGTGGGGGACGCCAACACTCTCTAAACACTGACCACCTGTAGCACCTCTTTTTGGGGGCCAGTAGACACTCGTCCCCTAGTCACTCTCCTCCCCCCAACCATAGCTTCCCGGAGTGTATGTTCTTCTTCCTGTCAGGAGATCGGAACCGTTAGACCGACCATAGTCATCCACCGCTGCTCGCGGGCAAGGGGGTGTAGTAATGCGCTTGCACTCTTCCGCCGCCATCTTGGCTGTCAGTGGGCGGAGAGCTGTGCGTGACGGAGGGAGGGGGACCCGGCCCCAGACCTCTCAACAAACCCTACAGTGACACCGTGACCTCCTGCTACCCTGCGGTGAGGAGCACACTGGGGAACGTTGTGTGATGCACTGCACATCACTCCGGGGGTCGGCGTGCCCCCCATGACATGGGTGACACCTACAGAAAGTCCTAGGTTTTTAGCTAAGGACCCGTTGCATTCTGGGATATGCAGTTTTCTAGTGGCGCTCTAATAAATATCCCAGCATGATGTTGGCCTAAAAGCTGGACTGGTTGATGTTTCACACATGACCTGGGGGGCACTTAGCAGGTATGCCCCAAATTACAAATGCGTCCCATGACATGTAACCCACATGTAAAAAGTGTGTGTTTAAGTGCTCAAGTTCCCCCCCACACAGTTATCAAAATACATTTTAAGCTGTTGAGACTCCAAGAGGGCCGAAGTCAGATTTTTGGCGCATATGCTCCCTTTCAAGTCAAAGGAGATTAACTATTTTATATGGATGGGAGTTTGCATAGTGGGTGAGTCACCTTAACTTAACGTGAAACATTTGGCACGCTATCATGCATCAATGTGCCCATACACGCCTTATCCGTGCCACAACACAGACAAGGTATCATAGCCTACTGCCACACAAACACACTGACTTCCATGCTTATGTTTCACCATAATAAAAGAGGGATTCCCACGATTTTGCCAGGACTGCCCCCAGAGAATGCCTAAAATATGCCATGGCAGGCACCTTAATGCCATAATCCACAAGCTTGCCAAGGACAGAGTCCAAATGTCAGGTATGGTCACAGGATGCATGGATGGCCAGCATTATGCCAGGTGCAGGCACCATCATATGAAAGATGCTCAGAATACGTCAAGAATAGCCACCATTTCCAGTGCGAACCTTAAGCCAGGGATGGGCTCCACCATGCCAGGGATGAATATAGAATGCAATGTATTACTGTTGATGCGCTAGATATATCCCTTGTATGTTGTATCAGGACCAACAGATGCCACAGTGGGTCCCAAGATGCCAGGGGAAGATTACGCTTCCAGGCTAGAGGAGCACAAGACAAGTCCCATGCTCAGTCTGCTTCACACAGACACACATGCACACACATGTGGGCACACCACAAATCTGCACATCAACAAAAGCCATTTTTTACTCAATGTCTCCTTTGCTGCTTCTGGCACCTTCAGCAAAGCCATGCTGACTCTGGTTCTAGGCACTTACACAACAGCTGCATCTTGCATTCATCAATGGAGCGATCCTACATCACATTCAGTTTGATAGACACCAGGTAATTATTGCACTCTGATTGGCCATGGTGTAGGTTTTGTGCTGTAAATGACATTGTGATTGTGAATGCAGGTCCCTGCAATTGTCTGACTGCCATTGGGGTGTTGATTTGCATGGTAATACTACAATCTACGGGCCTGCCTTTTCTCATCAAATTCTCTAACAGAGCCATTGTGCATCCATTCTACAACAAGCATTGGCATAGCCAATAGGTCTCGCCTTTGGGACCTTATCAGTATTTAGTTATGCAGCACAATTTCCTTGGTGCAACAACATCCACTGTTGCATGGCTAAACACTTATAAGGTCCCAAAGGCGAGACCTATTGGCTATGCCAATGCTTGTTATTAAATCCCACACTGGCATCAGTGTGGGTTTAATGTGCTGAGAAGTTTGATACCAAACTTCCCAGTTTTCAGTGCAGCCATTATGGTGCTGTGGAGTTCGTAATGACAAACTCCCAGCACCATATACTCTTAATGGCAGCACTGCACTTACAATGTCTAAGAATGGACTTAGACACTGTAGGGGTACAGGGCTCATGCACCTGTACCCTCATCACTGGTATAGTGCACCCAGCTAGAGGGGTGACTGACCTATGCCAGGGCAGTGGGTTGTAGGCATGGCACACAGAGGTGTGTGCCATGTCGAGACTTCACTTTGTTCTGCACCAAAACACGCAGCCTGCAAAGGCAGTGTGTGTGTGTAAAGGTGCAGGGCCTCTAAGGGTGGCACAATAAGTGCTGCAGCCCTTAGAGGTCTTCCCTGGTCACAGTGCCCTGGGTACCTGTGGTACCATTTACCAGGGGCTGACCTGTGGCCAGAGATGCCAATTGGGTACAGTTTTGGGTAAAGAACACAAGCCCTGGGAACCTGATTGGCAGGGACCCAGGGCACATCAAGTCAAAGTGCATCAGTCGTCTGGCAAAAGTGGGGGTTACTGCAACAGAAACCCACTTCCTTACACCAACCCGCGTCTTCACACTCACCAGCCCCCAGATCTCCCAACCCACGTCTTCACTCACCAGCCCCCAGATCTCCCAACCCGCATCTTCACACTCACCAGCCCCCAGATCTCCCAACCCGCGTCTTTATACTCCCCAGCCCCCAGATCTCCCAACCCACGTCTTCACACTCACCAGATCTCCCTACTTGCATCTTCACAATCACAAGATCTCCCAACCCACGTCTTCACACTCACCAGATCTCCCAATCTGCGTCTTCACACTCAATGCTGCACCAGTCCCTCTGGTAGTTCTTATAGGAGCAGGTGATCTCCCAGCCCCTAGATCTTCCAGTCCCCATTTTTCCCAAATGTGTCTTCACACTCAATGCTGCACCAGTCCCTCGGGTGGGCCTTACAAGAGCATGTAATATCCTATCCCCCAGATCTCCCAGTCCCCAGATCTCCCAACCCGCGTCTTCAAACTCGGCACTGCACCAGTCCCTTAGGTGGACCTTACAGGGGCATGTGCTGTCCTGCACCATGCCCCCAACCCACCTCTTTACTCAGTGCTGCACCGGTCCCTCGTGTGAGCCTTTCAGGTGCATGTGATATCCTAACCCCTCAGATCTCCCTATTCGTGTCTTCACTCTCAATACTGCACCGGTCTCTCTGGCGGGCCTTCCAGGAGCATGTGCTGTCGTAGCACCTGGATAGCCCAACCCACGTCTTAACTCACCAGTCGTCGGGTGGGCCTTACAGGGGCATGTGCTGCCCTACACATCCAACCTGCGTCTTCAGTGAGCGCTGCTCCGATCCCTCAAGTGGGCCTTACAGGAGCATGTGATATCCTAGCCCTTCAGATCTCCCTCAGTGCGTCTTCACTTAGCACTGCACCAGTCCCTTAGGTGGGGCCTTACAGGGGCATGGTCTGTCCTACATTGTGGACACCAAGCCTGCGTCTTCACACTCAGCACTGCACCGGTCCCTTGGGTGGGGCTTTACAGGGGATGGTCTGTCCTACATTGTGGACACCCAGCCTGCGTCTTCACTTAGCACTGCACCGGTCCCTTGGGTGGGGCTTTACAGGGGATGGTCTGTCCTACATTGTGGACACCCAGCCTGCGTCTTCACACTCATCTCTGTACCAGTCCCTTGGGTGGGGCCTTACAGGGGCATGGCCTGTCCTACATTGTGGACACCCACCCCTTACAGGAGCATCTGCTGCCCTTCTGCATGGGCACCTAACCCACATCTTCTCAGACTGCGCTGCACCAGTCCCTCGGGTGGGGTCTTATGGGAGCTTGCGCTGTCCTAGGCCTGTGGATCCCTAACCTACCTCTTCACACATTCTTTCAGAACCACGTGATATGCTAGACCTACCTAACCAAACCCACGTCTTCACACAAATATTTCCAGCAGCAAGTTCACTGCTGCACCATTTCTCGGGTGGCCTTCCAGGAGCATGTGATGTACTAGACCTACCTAACTTGCCAACCCACTCCTTCACACGTAGACTTCTAGCAGGGACTTCACTGCTGCACCATTCCTCGGGTGGCCTTCCAGGAGCACGTGATGTACTAGACCTACCTAACTCACCAACCCATGCCTTCGCACAGAGTACAGTGCTGCACCATTCCTCGGGTGGCCTTCCAGGAGCACGTGATGTACTAGACCTACCTGACTCACCAACCCATGCCTTCGCACAGAGCTCAGTGCTGCACCATTCCTCGGGTGGCCTTCCAGGAGCACGTGAAGTACTAGACCTACCTGACTCACCAACCCATGCCTTCGCACAGAGCTCAGTGCTGCACCATTCCTTGGGTGGCCTTCCAGGAGCACGTGATGTACTAGGCCTACCTGACTCACCAACCCATGCCTTCGCACAGAGTACAGTGCTGCACCATTCCTCGGGTGGCCTTCTAGGAGCACGTGATGTACTAGGCCTACCTGACTCACCAACCCATGCCTTCGCACAGAGCTCAGTGCTGCACCATTCCTTGGGTAGCCTTCCAGGAGCACGTGATGTACTAGGCCTACCTAACTCACCAACCCATGCCTTTGCACAGAGTACAGTGCTGCACCATACCTTGGGTAGCCTTCCAGGAGCACGTGATGTACTAGGCCTACCTAACTCACCAACCCATGCCTTCGCACAGAGCTCAGTGCTGCACCATTCCTCGGGTGGCTTTCCAGGAGCATGTGATGTACTAGACCTACCTAACTCACCAACCCACACCTTCACACGTAGACTTCTAGCAGCGACTTCACTGCTGCACCATTCCTTGGGTGGCCTTCCAGGAGCACGTGATGTACTAAACCTACCTGACTCACCAACCCATGCCTTCGCACAGAGCTCAGTGCTGCACCATTCCTTGGGTGGCCTTCCAGGAGCACGTGATGTACTAGGCCTACGTAACTCACCAACCCATGCCTTCGTACAGAGTTGCACCATTCCTTGGTTGGGGCTTTCAGGAGCATGTGATGTATGAGACCTACCTAACTCGCCAACCTACGCCTTCACACAGACTTCTAGCACAGAGCTCAATGCTGCACCATTCCTTGGTTGGGGCTTTCAGGAGCATGTGATGTATGAGACCTACCTAACTCACCAACCTACGCCTTCACACAGACTTCTAGCACAGAGCTCAATGCTGCACCATACTTCGTGTGGACCTTTCAGGAGCATGTGTTGTTCAAGTCATGGGACCAGCCCATGTCTTTAACCTTGGCGCTGCATAAGGTCCTCAGATAGTCCTCACAGGAATGTGGTGCCCTAGCCCCTGCCATTTGATGACTTCACACATAGACTTCTAGCAGGAAATACAGCCTGCATCTGTGCTGTGTGCCCCTAGCCGGGGAATGTGCTGTCCTAGTCCCACGGAGCTCCAACCCACCCACGTCTTCACAGGTAGTGCAGCCCATCCCTCAGGTGGACCTTACGTTTCTTCACATTTAGGGTGGTCCAGTGTTGTACTTGTTGCAAGAAAGAAGCACATTGCTTCTTAGCCCTCTGGACCAGCATATTCTGTGTGTGTCTGTGTGTGTGTCTGTGTGTGTCTGTGTCTGTGTGTGTGTCTGTGTCTGTCTCAGACTAGCTTTATTGATCCTGGCCCTCAGTAGATTGTGTCGAAGTACAATTTCCCTTCTTAGGTCGCAGTCTAGTCTGGTTTACTAAACACATCTTGGGGACGCTCAGAAAGTTGACCTAGGAATGCATCCCCCTGTTGCATACCATTGGCATTGTGGTTTGCAACTCACATTTTCCTGCTTTTTATGTGCTGGCTTCATTTGCTTTGGGCGGTCCAGCTGGATTTCGTCCCGTTGCCCAAACCATGTTTACTGTATTGTTCCACAAACTCGCTTTCTGTAAACAGGCCTTTAAATCTTGTTCTTATCCTGTCACATTTGCTGTGCATTCAGAGACGTAGGTCAAACGTCCTGCTGTGTCTTCCAGGGAGCTTGGTGTTTATCTTTCATTCTCTGACTTCAAAGGGAGCGGATTTATGTGACAATCATGATGGCTACTGGGGCTGCTTGAGGAAGGCTGTACAATGTTATTTTTTTTTCTTCAACACATTGAGTGATGACATTTTCACGCATTGTTTGTGCACTGTATATCAATAAAACTGCATGCAAGTGCAAATGGAATGGTCCTTCCAATTGAAGAAGTGCTGTCTGTAATGGCAGTGTGGAGCCATTCCACGCATACTCCACGTAACCCCACGCCACGCCACTCCACACCACTACACTCTTCGCTTCACCATTCCACCACTCCACATTGCGCCACTTCACTCTTATCTACACCACTCTACTCTGCCAGTGCACTCTAACCCACACTACTCAACAATGCACCCTTCACCACTGCACTATACACCAGTCCACAACACTGCACTCTATGCCAATGTATTCTACGCCACTGCACTCTATTCTGTACCACTCCACTGTATGTCAATCCCCTCTGCGCCACTCTAATCTACTCTGCACTACTGCAATGCGCTCTTCGCCACTGCACAATACTCCACAACACTGCACTCTACGCCACTGCACTCTACTCTGTACCACTCCTCTGTATGTCAATCCCCTCTGCGCCACTCTAATCTACTCTGCACTACTGCAATGCGCTCTTCGCCACTGCACAATACTCCACAACACTGCACTCTACGCCACTGCACTCTACTCTGTACCACTCCTCTGTATGTCAATCCCCTCTGCGCCACTCTAATCTACTCTGCACTACTGCAATGCGCTCTTCGCCACTGCACAATACTCCACAACACTGCACTCTACGCCACTGCACTCTACTCTGTACCACTCCACTGTCAATCCCCTCTGCGCCACTCTAATCTACTCTGCACTACTGCAATGCGCTCTTCGCCACTGCACAATACTCCACAACACTGCACTCTACGCCACTGCACTCTACTCTGTACCACTCCACTGTATGTCAATCCCCTCTGCGCCACTCTAATCTACTCTGCACCACTGCAATGCGCTCTTTGCCACTGCGCTCTTTGCCACTGCGCCATGCTCTGCTCTACCATGCTCTGCTCTACCATGCTCTGCTCTACCATGCTCTGCTCTACCATGCTCTGCTCTACCGTGCTCTGCTCTACCGTGCTCTGCTGCTCTACCGTGCTCTGCTGCTCTACCGTGCTCTGCTGCTCTACCGTGCTCTGCTGCTCTACCGTGCTCTGCTGCTCTACCGTGCTCTGCTGCTCTACCGTGCTCTGCTGCTCTACCGTGCTCTGCTGCTCTACCGTGCTCTGCTGCTCTACCGTGCTCTGCTGCTCTACCGTGCTCTGCTGCTCTACCGTGCTCTGCTGCTCTACCGTGCTCTGCTCTACCGTGCTCTGCTCTACCGTGCTCTGCTCTACCGTGCCCTGCTCTACCGTGCCCTGCTGCTCTACCGTGCCCTGCTGCTCTACCGTGCCCTGCTGCTCTACCGTGCCCTGCTGCTCTACCGTGCCCTGCTGCTCTACCGTGCCCTGCTGCTCTACCGTGCTCTGCTGCTCTACCGTGCTCTGCTGCTCTACCGTGCTCTGCTGCTCTACCGTGCTCTGCTGCTCTACCGTGCTCTGCTGCTCTACCGTGCTCTGCTGCTCTACCGTGCTCTGCTGCTCTACCGTGCTCTGCCATGCTCTACCGTGCTCTGCCATGCTCTACCGTGCTCTGCCATGCTCTACCGTGCTCTGCCATGCTCTACCGTGCTCTGCTGCTCTACCATGCTCTGCTGCTCTACCATGATCTGCTGCTCTACCATGCTCTGCTGCTCTACCATGATCTGCTGCTCTACCATGCTCTGCGCTACCATGCCCTGCCCCTGCGCTACCATGCCCTGCGCTACCATGCCCTGCGCTACCATGCCCTGCGCTACCATGCCCTGCGCCACCATGCCCTGCGCTACCATGCCCTGCGCTACCATGCCCTGCGCTACCATGCCCTGCGCTACCATGCCCTGCGCTACCATGCCCTGCGCTACCATGCCCTGCTGCTCTACCATGCCCTGCTGCTCTACCATGCCCTGCTGCGCTACCATGCCCTGCTCTACCATGCCCTGCTGCGCTACCATGCCCTGCTGCGCTACCATGCCCTGCTGCGCTACCATGCCCTGCTGCTCTACCATGCCCTGCTGCTCTACCATGCCCTGCTGCTCTACCATGCCCTGCTGCTCTACCATGCCCTGCTGCTCTACCATGCCCTGCTGCTCTACCATGCCCTGCTGCTCTACCATGCCCTGCTGCTCTACCATGCCCTGCTGCTCTACCATGCTCTGCTGCTCTACCATGCTCTGCTGCTCTACCATGCTCTGCTGCTCTACCATGCTCTGCTGCTCTACCATGCTCTGCTGCTCTACCATGCTCTGCTCTGCCATGCTCTGCTCTGCCATGCTCTGCTCTGCCATGCTCTGCTCTGCCATGCTCTGCTTTGCCATGCTCTGCTTTGCCATGCTCTGCTTTGCCATGCTCTGCTTTGCCATGCTCTGCTTTGCCATGCTCTGCTTTGCCATGCTCTGCTTTGCCATGCTCTGCTTTGCCATGCTCTGCTTTGCCATGCTCTGCTTTGCCATGCTCTGCTTTGCCATGCTCTGCTTTGCCATGCTCTGCTTTACCATGCTCTGCTCTGCTTTACCATGCTCTGCTCTGCTTTACCATGCTCTGCTCTGCTCTACCATGCTCTGCTCTGCTTTACCATGCTCTGCTCTGCTTTACCATGCTCTGCTCTGCTTTACCATGCTCTGCTCTGCTTTACCATGCTCTGCTCTGCTTTACCATGCTCTGCTTTACCATGCTCTGCTCTGCTTTACCATGCTCTGCTTTACCATGCTCTGCTTTACCATGCTCTGCTTTACCATGCTCTGCTTTACCATGCTCTGCTCTCCCATGCTCTGCTCTGCCATGCTCTGCTCTGCTTTACCATGCTCTGCTTTGCCATGCTCTGCTCTGCCATGCTCTGCTCTGCTTTACCATGCTCTGCTCTACCATGCTCTGCTTTACCATGCTCTGCTTTACCATGCTCTGCTTTACCATGCTCTGCTTTACCATGCTCTGCTTTACCATGCTCTGCTTTTACCATGCTCTGCTTTACCATGCTCTGCTTTACCATGCTCTGCTTTTACCATGCTCTGCTCTACCATGCTCTGCTCTACCATGCTCTGTCTCTACCATGCTCTGCTTTACCATGCTCTGCTTTACCATGCTCTGCTTTACCATGCTCTGCTTTACCATGCTCTGCTTTACCATGCTCTGCTCTCCCATGCTCTGCTCTCCCATGCTCTGCTCTGCCATGCTCTGCTCTGCTTTGCCATGCTCTGCTTTACCATGCTCTGCTCTGCTTTACCATGCTCTGCTCTGCTTTACCATGCTCTGCTCTGCTTTACCATGCTCTGCTCTGCTTTACCATGCTCTGCTCTGCTTTACCATGCTCTGCTCTGCTTTACCATGCTCTGCTCTGCTTTACCATGCTCTGCTCTGCTTTACCATGCTCTGCTCTACCATGCTCTGCTTTACCATGCTCTGCTTTACCATGCTCTGCTTTACCATGCTCTGCTTTACCATGCTCTGCTTTTTACCATGCTCTGCTTTACCATGCTCTGCTTTACCATGCTCTGCTTTACCATGCTCTGCTTTACCATGCTCTGCTCTACCATGCTCTGCTCTACCATGCTCTGCTCTACCATGCTCTGCTTTACCATGCTCTGCTTTACCATGCTCTGCTCTCCCATGCTCTGCTCTCCCATGCTCTGCTCTCCCATGCTCTGCTCTGCCATGCTCTGCTCTGCTTTACCATGCTCTGCTTTGCCATGCTCTGCTCTGCTTTACCATGCTCTGCTCTGCTTTACCATGCTCTGCTCTGCTTTTACCATGCTCTGCTCTGCTTTACCATGCTCTGCTCTGCTTTACCATGCTCTGCTCTGCTTTACCATGCTCTGCTTTACCATGCTCTGCTTTACCATGCTCTGCTTTACCATGCTCTGCTTTACCATGCTCTGCTTTACCATGCTCTGCTTTACCATGCTCTGCTTTACCATGCTCTGCTTTACCATGCTCTGCTTTACCATGCTCTGCTTTACCATGCTCTGCTTTACCATGCTCTGCTCTCCCATGCTCTGCTTTACCATGCTCTGCTTTACCATGCTCTGCTCTCCCGTGCTCTGCTCTACCGTGCTCTGCTCTACCGTGCTCTGCTCTACCGTGCTCTGCTGCTCTACCGTGCTCTGCTGCTCTACCGTGCTCTGCTGCTCTACCGTGCTCTGCTGCTCTACCGTGCTCTGCTGCTCTACCGTGCTCTGCTGCTCTACCGTGCTCTGCTGCTCTACCGTGCTCTGCTGCTCTACCGTGCTCTGCTGCTCTACCGTGCTCTGCTGCTCTACCGTGCTCTGCTGTCTCTACCGTGCTCTGCTGCTCTACCGTGCTCTGCTGCTTCTACCGTGCTCTGCTGCTCTACCGTGCTCTGCTGCTCTACCGTGCTCTGCTCTACCGTGCTCTGCTCTACCGTGCCCTGCTCTACCGTGCCCTGCTGCTCTACTCGTGCCCTGCTGCTCTACCGTGCCCTGCTGCTCTCACCGTGCCCTGCTGCTCTACCGTGCCCTGCTGCTCTACCGTGCCCTGCTGCTCTACCGTGCCCTGCTGCTTCTACCGTGCTCTGCTGCTCTACCGTGCTCTGCTGCTCTACCGTGCTCTGCTGCTCTACCGTGCTCTGCTGCTCTACCGTGCTCTGCTGCTCTCACCGTGCTCTGCTGCTCTACCGTGCTCTGCTGCTCTACCGTGCTCTGCTGCTCTACCGTGCTCTGCCATGCTCTACCGTGCTCTGCCATGCTCTACCGTGCTCTGCCATGCTCTACCGTGCTCTGCTGCTCTACCATGATCTGCTGCTCTACCATGCTCTGCGCTACCATGCCCTGCCCCTGCGCTACCATGCCCTGCGCTACCATGCCCTGCGCTACCATGCCCTGCGCTACCATGCCCTGCGCTACCATGCCCTGCGCTACCATGCCCTGCGCTACCATGCCCTGCGCTACCATGCCCTGCGCTACCATGCCCTGCGCTACCATGCCCTGCGCTACCATGCCCTGCGCTACCATGCCCTGCTGCTCTACCATGCCCTGCTGCGCTACCATGCCCTGCTCTACCATGCCCTGCTGCGCTACCATGCCCTGCTCTACCATGCCCTGCTGCGCTACCATGCCCTGCTGCGCTACCATGCCCTGCTGCGCTACCATGCCCTGCTGCGCTACCATGCCCTGCTGCGCTACCATGCCCTGCTGCTCTACCATGCCCTGCTGCTCTACCATGCCCTGCTGCTCTACCATGCCCTGCTGCTCTACCATGCCCTGCTGCTCTACCATGCCCTGCTGCTCTACCATGCCCTGCTGCTCTACCATGCCCTGCTGCTCTACCATGCCCTGCTGCTCTACCATGCTCTGCTGCTCTACCATGCTCTGCTGCTCTACCATGCTCTGCTGCTCTACCATGCTCTGCTGCTCTACCATGCTCTGCTGCTCTACCATGCTCTGCTGCTCTACCATGCTCTGCTCTGCCATGCTCTGCTTTGCCATGCTCTGCTTTGCCATGCTCTGCTTTGCCATGCTCTGCTTTGCCATGCTCTGCTTTGCCATGCTCTGCTTTGCCATGCTCTGCTTTGCCATGCTCTGCTTTGCCATGCTCTGCTTTGCCATGCTCTGCTTTGCCATGCTCTGCTCTGCTTTACCATGCTCTGCTCTGCTTTACCATGCTCTGCTCTGCTTTACCATGCTCTGCTCTGCTTTACCATGCTCTGCTCTGCTTTACCATGCTCTGCTCTGCTTTACCATGCTCTGCTCTGCTTTACCATGCTCTGCTCTGCTTTACCATGCTCTGCTTTACCATGCTCTGCTCTGCTTTACCATGCTCTGCTCTGCTTTACCATGCTCTGCTTTACCATGCTCTGCTCTCCCATGCTCTGCTCTGCCATGCTCTGCTCTGCTTTACCATGCTCTGCTCTGCCATGCTCTGCTCTGCTTTACCATGCTCTGCTCTGCTTTACCATGCTCTGCTCTACCATGCTCTGCTTTACCATGCTCTGCTCTACCATGCTCTGCTCTACCATGCTCTGCTTTACCATGCTCTGCTTTACCATGCTCTGCTTTACCATGCTCTGCTTTACCATGCTCTGCTTTACCATGCTCTGCTTTACCATGCTCTGCTTTACCATGCTCTGCTTTACCATGCTCTGCTTTACCATGCTCTGCTTTACCATGCTCTGCTCTACCATGCTCTGCTCTACCATGCTCTGCTTTACCATGCTCTGCTTTACCATGCTCTGCTTTACCATGCTCTGCTTTACCATGCTCAGCTTTACCATGCTCTGCTTTACCATGCTCTGCTTTACCATGCTCTGCTCTCCCATGCTCTGCTCTCCCATGCTCTGCTCTGCCATGCTCTGCTCTGCTTTGCCATGCTCTGCTTTGCCATGCTCTGCTTTACAATGCTCTGCTCTGCTTTACCATGCTCTGCTCTGCTTTACCATGCTCTGCTCTGCTTTACCATGCTCTGCTCTGCTTTACCATGCTCTGCTCTGCTTTACCATGCTCTGCTCTGCTTTACCATGCTCTGCTCTACCATGCTCTGCTCTCCCATGCTCTGCTCTGCCATGCTCTGCTCTGCTTTACCATGCTCTGCTCTGCCATGCTCTGCTCTGCTTTACCATGCTCTGCTCTGCTTTACCATGCTCTGCTCTACCATGCTCTGCTTTACCATGCTCTGCTTTACCATGCTCTGCTTTACCATGCTCTGCTTTACCATGCTCTGCTTTACCATGCTCTGCTTTACCATGCTCTGCTTTACCATGCTCTGCTTTACCATGCTCTGCTTTACCATGCTCTGCTTTACCATGCTCTGCTTTACCATGCTCTGCTTTACCATGCTCTGCTCTACCATGCTCTGCTCTACCATGCTCTGCTTTACCATGCTCTGCTTTACCATGCTCTGCTTTACCATGCTCTGCTTTACCATGCTCTGCTTTACCATGCTCTGCTTTACCATGCTCTGCTCTCCCATGCTCTGCTCTCCCATGCTCTGCTCTGCCATGCTCTGCTCTGCTTTGCCATGCTCTGCTTTGCCATGCTCTGCTTTACCATGCTCTGCTCTGCTTTACCATGCTCTGCTCTGCTTTACCATGCTCTGCTCTGCTTTACCATGCTCTGCTCTGCTTTACCATGCTCTGCTCTGCTTTACCATGCTCTGCTCTACCATGCTCTGCTCTACCATGCTCTGCTTTACCATGCTCTGCTTTACCATGCTCTGCTTTACCATGCTCTGCTTTACCATGCTCTGCTTTACCATGCTCTGCTTTACCATGCTCTGCTTTACCATGCTCTGCTTTACCATGCTCTGCTCTACCATGCTCTGCTCTACCATGCTCTGTCTCTACCATGCTCTGCTTTACCATGCTCTGCTTTACCATGCTCTGCTTTACCATGCTCTGCTCTCCCATGCTCTGCTCTCCCATGCTCTGCTCTGCCATGCTCTGCTCTGCTATACTCATGCTCTGCTTTGCCATGCTCTGCTCTGCTTTGCCATGCTCTGCTCTGCTTTACCATGCTCTGCTCTGCTTTACCATGCTCTGCTCTGCTTTACCATGCTCTGCTCTGCTTTACCATGCTCTGCTCTGCTTTACCATGCTCTGCTTTACCATGCTCTGCTTTACCATGCTCTGCTTTACCATGCTCTGCTTTACCATGCTCTGCTTTACCATGCTCTGCTTTACCATGCTCTGCTTTACCATGCTCTGCTTTACCATGCTCTGCTTTACCATGCTCTGCTTTACCATGCTCTGCTTTACCATGCTCTGCTTTACCATGCTCTGCTCTCCCATGCTCTGCTCTCCCATGCTCTGCTCTCCCATGCTCTGCTCTCCCATGCTCTGCTCTCCCATGCTCTGCTCTACTCTACTTTACCATCCTCATATCCTGCTTCCGTCCACTTTACCATACTTTGCTCTACTCTACTCTAAACCAATGCACCCTACGCCACTGTACCTACACCAACTACTTTGCACTACTGCACTTAACACCACTATATGCCACTGCACTCTACGGCACTATATGCCACTACACTCTACACCGGGCACTCCTGTGATTGCGACCCCCTTAGACATGAGCCTCAAGGCGCAGTTGTTAAGGTGAGCCACATCCCCCAGACGGCTGTGCCTTGGGGACGGTGTAGGACTACGGAGGTGCAGTCTTCTTGATGAATGTGTGACCGTAGAAGTTGCCCACCCCACACAGACCGCGAGGCAAGAGGCCTCTCTGAATTAGGTGTCCTACCTTTGACTTAACAAGGAAAGGTAGGTTCTTTCCTGAATATTAACTTCTAGAATAACCTAGGGATCCTAAAAGCCCTGATGAATGCCTGAGACCTTTATTTTGGCTAATTTATGGGCAGAAACATGTCGGCACCACAGAGGTACGTGAGGGCCACGATATCCAAGAACATCCTTTGAACATAGTCTCCAGGTGTTTTTTACTCATACGAAGGGTACAACCTAATAAAGTAATTCTTGTGATTTATCATAAGGTATTTTTAGTTTGAAATGATTTATTTGGTCATTTATCTGGGATCCAGTGTTCCAAAGAGCTCCCTCAAGACAGTCCCACTTGGGGTTAAGTCCGCCCTGGTAGTACCATCTTACCAGCGTGGGATGAGGTGGCCTATGATGAAGCATGTCACATTACATGAGCCAGCCCACCCCCTCCCGTTCTTGGAATCGCCCAGATTTCGAGAAGTAAGGTAGCATAGGTGAACTGTACCCATCTAGCCGACGCCCGCGTCTGTGTGTTGATCAATTACTAGAGGTTGGCACCTGGCGCGGGGTCTCCCTTCACCGCTCTCCAAGTGTTAATGAGAGCCACAGACCAGGCAGGAGCAGCGAGGGGTCTGGTTGGGGTCCGTGCCATGCTAGCGACGTGCCCCAGAGGGCCCAGGCTCTCTTGTGGCGAGGCGGAAGCACATACTGGGCTGGGAGGATCCGGTAGGGTTGGGGGGCAGCCTAAAACAGCCCAGCACAGGCGCTGGAAGTAGGGGTGCGGGGGTCCTGCAGCACCCCCAGAAATAATCCTGTGGGAGTTTAGAAGGTGAATGAGCAATAGATGGATTTACATTTTGTGCGTATTCTGTCACTTTTGATGCAGTTCTAAGACTAAGGGCAGAGATCAGGCTGGGTCTTCTGACAGACTGCTGCCTCTGTGGAAACTGGGGCCACTTTTATTCCTCTGACTGCAAAGTGAGACGTGTTAGCAATAGTGATCTAGTGACCATCCTGCAGGGGAGGCGGTAACATGTCAGTTACACACAACAACATTTAAATATTGGGAAATGAAATGTACACAATTTAAATTGTAGCAGCAATTTGAAAAGCACAAATGAAGCTCTTTTTTTTGTAGTTCTGAAGGGTGAGGGAAACAGATTTTAATTGGATTAAAAGAAATCCCTTTACTTGGTGATGCGCAACTGATGCATATTCACTGAAACCCGATTTTCACATGTGTTTTAACACTTTATATTTTTACTAGTAAAACTATGTTTCTGTGCAAATATAGTGGCCATTTCAACGAAAAATGTGCTGTCTTTAAATGACAGTGTGCTGAAATGAAATGAAAAAGAAATTTATAAAGCGCGAGACATTTACCCGAGGGTGTCAAGGCGCTAGCTCAGCAGACAAGATAAACCGGACCTATTTAAAACCACATCAGATATTAAAAAGCCACGTTTTTAACGCCTTCCTAAAGGCCAACAAGTGTGTTTCTTCTTTTAACGTCAGAGAAAGCGAATTCCAAAGTCTGGTTGTGCCGACCAGAAAGCGCCTTCTGTGCTATCACACAGATGCTCCAAAAGGCACCCCCAGCTGCATCCCACCCCCTCACCTGCTGAACGGGCGCTGCTCATTGTTTACACTTGTTCTTCGTGTGACCCACAGCTACATCCCACCGCCTCGCCACTCTCCTGCTGAACGGGCGCTGCTCATTGTTTACACTCGTTCTTCGTGTGACCCACAGCTACATCCCACCGCCTCGCCACTCTCCTGCTGAACGAGCACTGCTCATTGTTTACACTTGTTCTTCCTGTGACCCACAGCTACATCCCACCGCCTCGCCACTCTCCTGCTGAACGGGCACTGCTCATTGTTTACACTTGTTCTTTGTGTGACCCACAGCTACATCCCACCGCCTCGCCACTCTCCTGCTGAACGGGCACTGCTCATTGTTTACACTTGTTCTTCCTGTGACCCACAGCTACATCCCACCGCCTCGCCACTCTCCTGCTGAAAGGGCGCTGCTCATTGTTTACACTTGTTCTTCTTGTGACCCCACAGCTACCTCCCACCCCCTTGCCACTCTCCTGCTGAACGGGCGCTGGTCATTGGCTACATTTGTTCTTCTTGTGACCCCACAGCTGCCTCCCACCGCCTCACTTCTCTCCTGCTGAACGGGCGCTGCTCATTGTTTACACTTGTTATTCGTGTGACCCACAGCTACATCCCACCGCCTCGCCACTCTCCTGCTGAACGGGCGCTGCTCATTGTTTACACTTGTTCTTTGTGTGACCCACAGCTACATGCCACCGCCTCGCCACTCTCCTGCTGAACGGGCACTGCTCATTGTTTACACTTGTTCTTCCTGTGACCCCCAGCTGCATCCCACCCCCTCTCCTGCTGAACGGGCGCTGCTCATTGTTTACACTTGTTCTTCGTGTGACCCACAGCTACATCCCACCGCCTCGCCACTCTCCTGCTGAACGGGCGCTGCTCATTTTTTACACTTGTTCTTTGTGTGACCCACAGCTACATGCCACCTCCTCGCCACTCTCCTGCTGAACGGGCACTGCTCATTGTTTACACTTGTTCTTCCTGTGACCCCCAGCTGCATCCCACCCCCTCTCCTGCTGAACGGGCGCTGCTCATTGGCTACTCTTGTCCTTCGAGTGACGCTTGCATCTTTCACAATCCCCATGGCTTCAGTTATGTAGCATGAATGGCAGCCCCCCCACTCTCCAGCACCGCTGGCCAGCGGGTCACTCACTGTACTTGGAAGCCCCCCCCCTCTCCTGGGTGGTATCTGTGATCTCACCTCCGAGGGGGCGGCTGCTTGCCGTGCCAGGCTGGCAGGGTGCAGCTTGGAGACACAATGGCTGCTCTCTGCACTGAAGCTGTTCTTGGCCCAACATGAGGCCTTCACAGCATTCCTCGGTTACTTCCGGGCTTGGAGCTCAAGGGCGTTCTCTGTGCCATGCCTGGGAGGGGTGCAGGCTGCCACCTCCGCCCTGCTTCGGTGCATGCCCCTGCAGCTTCTCAGAAGATGGGTGAAGTGCCAGGTGCCCCTCCCCCTCGTGACCCCCTCTAAGGCAGACGCCCTGCATCAGTGCATGTCCCTGCAGCGCCTCAGAAGATGGGTGAAGTGCCAGGTGCGCCCCCCCCCCCGTGACCCCCTCTAAGGCAGAAGCCTGCAGCTCCTCAGAAGATGGGTGAAGTGCCAGGTGCCCCTCCCCCCTGTGAGCCCCCTCTAAGGCAGACACCCTGCATCAGTGCATGTCCCTGCAGCTCCTCAGAAGATGGGTGAAGTGCCAGGTGCCCCTCCCCCCTGTGAGCCCCCTCTAAGGCAGACACCCTGCATCAGTGCATGTCCCTGCAGCGCCTCAGAAGATGGGTGAAGTGCCAGGTGCCCCTCCCCCCTGTGACCCCCTCTAAGGCAGACGCCTGCAGCTCCTCAGAAGATGGGTGTAGTGTCAGGTGCCCCCCCGTGACCCCCTCTAAGGCAGTCGCCTGCATCTCCTCAGAGGATGGTGGGTGAAGTGCCAGGTGCCACCCCTGTGACCCCCTCTAAGGCAGACGCCTGCATCTCTTCAGAGGATGGTGGTGGGTGAAGTGCCAGGTGCCCCCCCCGTGACCCCCTCTAAGGCAGACGCCTGCAGCTCCTCAGAAGATGGGTGAAGTGCCAGGTGCCACCACCCCCCTCCTGTGACCCCCTCGAAGGCAGACGCCTCCATCTCCTCAGAGGATGGTGGGTGAAGTGCCAGGTGCCCCCACCCCCCGTGACCCCCTCTAAGGCAGACGTCTGCATCAGTGCATGTCCCTGCAGCCCCTCAGAAGATGGGTGAAGTGCCAGGTGCCCCCCCCGTGACCCCCTATAAGGCAGACACCTACATCTCCTCAGAGGATGGTGGATGAAGTGCAAGCCCCACCCCTCCCGCGTGACCCCCTATTGTGCAGTCGACCATCTCCTCAGAGGATGGTGGGTGAAGTGCCAGGTGCCCCCCGTGACCCTCTCTAAGGCAGACGCCTGCATCTCCTCAGAGGATGGTGGGTGAAGTGCCAGGTGCCCCCCTGTGTCCCACTCGAAGGCAGACGCCTGCATCTTCTCAGAAGATGGTGGTGGGTGAAGTGCCAGGTGCCCCCCGTGACCCCCTCTAAGGCAGACACCTGCATCTCCTCAGAGGATGGTGGTGGGTGAAGTGCCAGGTGCCCCCCGTGACCCCCTCTAAGGCAGACACCTGCATCTCCTCAGAGGATGGTGGGTGAAGTGCCAGGTCCCCCTCCTGCCCCCCCCCGGCAGACGCCTGCATCAGTGCATGTTCCTGCAGCTGCTTAGAAGATGGGTGAAGTGCCAGGTGCCCCCCCGTGACCCCCTCTAAGGCAGACGCCTGCATCTCCTCAGAGGATGGTGGGTGAAGTGCCAGGTTGCCCACCCCCCTCCTGTGACCCCCTCTAAGGCAGACGCCTGCATCTCCTCAGAGGATGGTGGGTGAAGTGCCAGGTGCCCCCCCCCCGTGATCCCCTATAAGGCAGACGTCTGCATCAGAACATGTCCCTGCAGCTCCTCAGAAGATGGGTGAAGTGCCAGGTGCCCCCCGTGACCCCTGCTAAGGCAGACGCCTGCATCTCCTCAGAAGAAGGGTGAAGTGCCAGGTGCCACCACCCCCCTCCTGTGACCCCCTCTAAGGCAGACGCCTACACCTCAGAAGATGGTTGAAGTGCCAGCTGCCCCCCCGTGACCCCTCTAAGGCAGACGTCCTGCATTAGTGCATGTCCCTGCAGCTCCTCAGAAGATGGGTGAAGTGCCAGGTGCCCCCCCCCGTGACCCCCTCTAAGGCAGACACTTGCATCTCCTCAGAGGATGGTGGGTTAAGTGCCAGGTGCCCCCCCCCTCCTGTGACCCCCTATAAGGCAGATGCCTGCATCTCCTCTGAGGATGGTGAATGAAGTGCAAGCCCCACCCCTCCCCCGTGACCCCCTTTAAGGCAGACGCCCGCATCTCTTCAGAGGATGGTGGTGGGTGAAGTGCCAGGTGCCCCGCCCCGTGACCACCTCTAAGGCAGACGCCTGCAGCTCCTCAGAAGATGGGTGAAGTGCCAGGTGCCACCACCCCCCTCCTGTGACCCCCTCTTAGGTAGACGCCTCCATCTCCTCAGTGGATGGTGGGTGAAGTGCCAGGTCTCCCCCCCCCCCTCCTGTGACCCCCTCTAAGGCAGACGCCTCCATCTCCTCAGAGGATGGTGGGTAAAGTGCCAGGTCCCCCCCCCCCCCTCCTGTGACCCCCTCTAAGGCAGACGCCTCCATCTCTTCAGAGGATGGTGGTGGGTGAAGTGCCAGGTCCCCCCCCCCCCCTCCTGTGACCTCCTCTAAGGCAGACGCCTCCATCTCCTCAGAGGATGGTGGTGGGTGAAGTGCCAGGTCCCCCCCCTCCTGTGACCTCCTCTAAGGCAGACGCCTCCATCTCCTCAGAGGATGGTGGGTGAAGTGCCAGGTCCCCCCCCTCCTGTGACCCCTCTAAGGCAGACGCCTCCATCTCCTCAGAGGATGGTGGGTGAAGTGCCAGGTCCCCCCCCCGTGACCCCCTCTAAGGCAGACGCCCGCATCTCTTCAGAGGATGGTGGTGGGTGAAGTGCCAGGTCCCCCCCCTTCTGTGACCCCTCTAAGGCAGACGCCTCCATCTCCTCAGAGGATGGTGGGTGAAGTGCCAGGTCCCCCCCCTCCTGTGACCCCCTCTAAGGCAGACGCCTCCATCTCCTCAGAGGATGGTGGGTGAAGTGCCAGGTTGCCCCCCCCCCCGTGACCCCCTCTAAGGCAGACGCCTGCATCTCCTCAGAGGATGGTGGGTGAAGTGCCAGGTCCCCCCCCCCCCCCCTCCTGTGACCCCCTCTAAGGCAGACGCCTCCATCTCCTCAGAGGATGGTGGGTTATGTGCCAGGTCCCCCCCCCCGTGACCCCCTCTAAGGCAGACGCCCGCATCTCTTCAGAGGATGGTGGTGGGTGAAGTGCCAGGTCCCCCCCCCCCCCTTCTGTGACCCCCTCTAAGGCAGACGCCTCCATCTCCTCAGAGGATGGTGGGTGAAGTGCCAGGTCCCCCCCCTCCTGTGACCCCTCTAAGGCAGACGCCTCCATCTCCTCAGAGGATGGTGGGTGAAGTGCCAGGTTGCCCCCCCCCCGTGACCCCCTCTAAGGCAGACGCCTGCATCTCCTCAGAGGATGGTGGGTGAAGTGCCAGGTCCCCACCTCCCCCCGACGCCCTTCTTCTCCTCCGGCTCGAGGGGCTCCATGCCCAGCTGCCCCCGGCCTGGGCTGGCACAGGGGCTGTGGACGCAGGGAATCTGCGCCATCAGAAGATTGAGTCTGGCCGAGCTCAAGCCTGGCTCGTTGCCATGGGTGTCGACTGTTCACTCTCGGTTCACAGCTCGCTGTCAGGACAGGGGTCCGAGCCCATGAGTCCAGTTCTGCTCCTGAGCCCTCACGATGCGCCTTTCTTTGACGAAATTAACACTTTCTGCTCGATGTTTCCGAGATGGGGGATGTCCGTATCTGAAAGACTGACAGCTTCTTGGCCACGGAGTGAGTTAGTGCAGCGCCTTGAGACCCTCGCGGGTATGTAGTGCGCTTTATAAGTGACATGATTGATTGATTGATTGATATGGGAGGCCGGTTTTAATGTGCTCCTCGTTTTCAGTTGTGAGACTTGATGGCCCAGGTTACAAGTCAGTCTGGGAGCCCCGGGCAGGATGGGTGTGCTCCCAGAGCCCCCAGCTGCGCCTTGGCTGGCCCTGTTTGTTGGTGGGCGGGGGCGGGGGCAAGGCAATAGGGTTGTTTCTTCTGTGTTGGGAGGATGGGGTTATGTTTGGATCCAGAGTTTCATAAGGTTCCCCTGAGGTCCGCCTTGGTTTGCAGGTTGGTGCAGCAGCTTGTGGGTACCTTCGAGGTGTCTGTGTCCAGTGTTACACCTACCTACCGCCCTCTGTAGTTTTCTCAGTTTATCTCTCAGCGCTTTGTTCCCAGCTCACGGTTACTGAGTGCCACCCCCTGGCACAGACCTCATGTGATTAACCCGTCGCTGGTAGAACCCGTGGCTGTGCCAACCCTGTGTGTGGCTTTGTTCCTAGCTCACGGTTACTGAGTGCCACCCCCTGGCACAGACCTCATGTGATTAACCCGTCTCTGGTAGAACCCGTGGCTGTGCCAACCCTGTGAATGTCTCTGTTCCCAGCTCACGGTTACTGAGTGCCACCCCCTGGCACAGACCTCATGTGATTAACCCGTCTCTGGTAGAACCCGTGGCTGTGCCAACCCTGTGTGTGGCTTTGTTCCCAGCTCACAGTCACTGAGTGCCACCCCCTGGCACAGACTTCATGTGATTAACCTGTCGCTGGCACAGACCTGCTCATGTGATAAAACCAAACCTGTGTCTGATGGTAGACTCGTGGCTGTGCCAACTGTGTGTGGCTCTGTTCCCAGCTCACGGTCACTGAGTGCCACCCCCTGGCACAGACAGACCTCATGTGATTAACCTGTCGCTGGTAGAACCCCTGGCTGTGCCAACCCTGTGTGTGGCTCTGTTCCCAGCTCAGTCACTGAGTGCCACCCCCTGGCACAGACCTGCTCATGCGATGAAATCAAACCTGTGTCTGATGGTAGAACTCATGGCTGTGCCAACCCTGTGAATGTCTCTGTTCCCAGCTAAGTCACTGAGTGCCACCCCCTGGCACAGACCTGCTCATGCGATGAAATCAAACCTGTGTCTGATGGTAGAACTCGTGGCTGCGCCAGCCCTGTGTATGGCTTTGTTCCCAGCTCACGGTCACTGAGTGCCACCCCCTGGCACAGACAGACCTCATGTGATTAAATTCAAACCTGTGTCTGATGGTAGAACTCGTGGCTGCGCCAACCCTGTGAATGGCATGCATGTGCAAAGGATTTCCACCCAGTGCTGTGCCGAGGTGGTCTTCATGACCCAACTTTATCCATAGCTCTACCTTCTCCATGGCCCTGGTCCAATGCAGATGAAGCCTGGGAATAACTGTGGTCTTAGGCCTCAGGGCTCTTCAGGCTAGGCAGTTCTTCTCCAGCTGGTGCGGTCTTGGCTGTTGCGCCTTCTTCTGCCATTCGCAAGGCAAGCACAGGAAGTTGCCACTCGTCCGACTGTCAACATACGATGCTCTAAGCCTGGACCCAGAGTACCGAGTCCTGGGTATGATAACAACATACCTTTCACTGAAGCCTGCTGGTGTCTTTGAGAGTGGCGCTCTATCTCGTGTCGTGGCGCAGGTGCACTTGATTTTACCCCTCTTACACAACTTAGATGTGTTAAATTGAGGTTTTTTTGTGGTAATTGTTTTCTCTCTGTGATCTTTTATGCTTTGTGTTGTAATGTTTTCAGTCTTTGTTCATCAGCCTATGCCGCCTTTTGTTTGTCTATGTTGGCGTCTCCCAGCCCGGGAGTGAGGTGTGCCGAGCTCTTCATTATCACACCTGCCTGCCATCACAGTTTACCTTTACGCTTCTGTTGCATGAGTAATGCTTGGCCTAGAGGCGCTGATTTCACGGTAAATTCCATGGTCTGGGCAGGCTATGGTTAGTGGTATGACGACGTGGTGTGTAGTGCTCTAGAGGGTACCCATATGCTCACATGACTCAGCCTGCCATGGAGCACAGTGGTAAGAATGAAGAAGAGGTCCTGGTAGTTTCAAGGCCCTGCTGGGTGGCTCGGCAATTTGGCCCTGTACTGGGGATAGGGTTGTCCATCATATACCCAGGATTTCTAGATCCGCACAAAGTGTTTACGAGATCCATCCAAAATATATTTGCTGACATGGTAATTTAATCTTCTAACATTGATCTGTGGCGTCCTCGTCCTATGTTGGACACCGCTGCTTTAGATGAACCCAGTACAATGAAGAAAAAGGGTTCCCCAAATTACTTGTAGGTCCAAGAGGAGGGGAAATATGACATTCAAAAGGAAGAAAACCTCTGAACTGACCTATATTGCTTTACTGTGCGACCTATGTCGGTTCAAACTATGCAACCAGCTTCAAAGAAATTATTGACTAAGTCATTTCTGTGCAAAAAATGCATACATCTTTATTACATTCATATACTTAAATGTCTTCACTTTGAGAATAGAATGACCACATTTTAGACAATCAGTGCAAAAATATTAAGTCAGATTAAAAAACAATATATTACATTACAATCAGGTCTTCATCTGTGGCTATGTAGCCTGAAATGGGACAACAGCAATAAATCTAAAAAACAGCAAATATTTACAGACAAAAATTGTGTGCATAAGAGACACCCCACGCTTACACTTCACTCTTACATTCACTCCTCACATGAACCCAAGCAACCTAACACTCATACACAAACACAAAATCCTTTCTTCATGGAGATCCTAGAGAACTTAAAGAGGACAGAAACAACCGAACAGTTCCACATTCAAGTTAATAGTTGTATCCGTCTCTGAAGGAACTCTCCAGGTAAACAATAATGGTCTACGCGCGTTTCGGTGGGATTCGAAATGACACCACCTTCCTCAGGACCAGAAAGTCATTCAAAAAAGCATCTCATATGGGATGAACGGGGGTATCAATAAAGGCAGATACACAGACAAAAGTCAGAAAAGCATAATGGCGTGAAGACATCCAAGTTCCATGTCGTCGAACAATTACGTATCCTAAATCTTTAATCCAGCTCTTTTAAAACCAGTCAGAAACTCAGTCTCTGCACAAATATTTAAAATGTTGATCCTTTGTGATGGTCTTCTTACCATGGAAAGAATAGCCTTCAATCCTCCTTTGTACCAGTTCGTACGAGCGGCCTGTTCCGCCACCGATAAATTCTGTCGCACAGTAAAGCAATATAGGTCAGTTCTTAGATGAACCCAGTACACAGTGCTGGCGTCCTCGTCCTATGGTGGACACCGCTGCTGTAGATGAACCCAGTACACAGTGCTGGCTTCCTCTTCCTATGGTGGACACCGCTGCTCTAGATGAACCAGTACATGGTGCTGGTGTCATCCTATGTTGGTCACCGCTGCTCTCGATGAACACAGTACTGGCGTCCTCGTCCTATGGTGGACACCGCTGCTGTAGATTAACCCAGTACACAGTGCTGGCGTCCTCGTCCTATATTGGACACCGCTGCTGTAGATGAACCCAGTACACAGTGCTGGCGTCCTCGTCCTATGGTGGACACCGCTGCTCTAGATGAACCCAGTACATGGTGCTGGTGTCATCCTATGTTGGTCACTGCTGCTCTAGATGAACACAGTACTGGCGTCCTCGTCATATGGTGGACACCGCTGCTCTAGATGAACCCAGTACACAGTGCTGGCGTCCTCGTCCTATGGTGGACACCGCTGCTCTAGATGAACCCAGTACATGGTGCTGGTGTCCTCCTATGTTGGTCACCGCTGCTCTCGATGAACACAGTACTGGCGTCCTCGTCCTATGGTGGACACCGCTGCTGTAGATGAACCCAGTACACAGTGCTGGCGTCCTCGTCCTATGGCGGACACCGCTGCTGTAGATGAACCCAGTACACAGTGCTGGCGTCCTCTTCCTATGTTGGACACCACTGCTCTATATGAACCCAGTACACAGTGCTGGCGTCCTCGTCCTATGGTGGACACAGCTTCTGTAGATGATCCCAGTACACAGTGCTGGCGTCCTCGTCCTATGGTGGACACCGCTGCTCTAGATGAACCCAGTACATGGTGCTGGTGTCATCCTATGTTGGTCACTGCTGCTCTAGATGAACCCAGTACACAGTGCTGGCTTCCTCGTCCTATGGTGGACACCGCTGCTCTAGATGAACCCAGTACACAGTGCTGGTGTCCTCGTTCTATGGTGGACACCGCTGCTGTAGATGAACCCAGTACACAGTGCTGGCGTCCCCGTCCTATGGTGGACACCGCTGCTGTAGATGAACCCAGTACATGGTGCTGGGGTCATCCTATATTGGTCACCGCTGCTCTAGATGAACCCAGTACACAGTGCTGGCGTCCTCGTCCTATGGTGGACACCGCTGCTCTAGATGAACCCAGTACATGGTGCTGGTGTCATCCTATGTTGGTCACCGCTGCTCTCGATGAACACAGTACTGGCGCCTTAGTCCTATGGTGGACACCGCTCCTGTAGATGAACCCAGTACACAGTGCTGGCGTCCTTGTCCTATGTTGGACACCGCTGCTCTAGATGAACCCAATACACAGTGCTGGCGTCCTCGTCCTATGGTGGTCACCGATGCTCTAGATGAACCCAGTACACAGTGCTGGCATCCTCGTCCTATGGCGGACACCGCTGCTGTAGATGAACCCAGTTCACGGTGCTGGGGTCATCCTATGTTGGTCACCACTCCTCTCGATGAACCCAGTACACAGTGCTGGCGTCCTCGTCCTATGGTGGACACCGCTGCTCTAGATGAACCAAGTACCCTGAGCTGGTGTCTTTATCCTATGTTGGACACCGCTGCTGTAAACTAACCCAGTACACAGTGCTGGTGTTCTCGGCCTATGTTGGACACCGCTGCTCTAGATGAACCCAGTACATGGTGCTGGTGTCCTCCTGGTATGTTGGACACCGCTGCTCTAGATGAACCCAGGAGACAGTCCTGGTGTTCTAGCTGTCCTTCTGTTGGTGTGGATTTTTGTGCCAGAACACACATGGATTAAACATCTCGCCCCCGATGGGCGGTGGGACTGCCCCTCTTCCTGGCTGGCCAGTTCTCTGTTTGCTGTTGGTTCGTGGTACGACGTGTGGAACGTGACCAGGTGACATCCATGGAGGCTGCTGCTGGGAAGACCTCGATGTCCCCTCTAGAGCACTGCAGAAGAGCTCGTTAGGTGGCTGATGTGGTAGTGACTCTTGGGGAAGTGTAAGAAAGCAAACACTCTTGATGCCCAGCCTGGCCACTTCTTGGTTTCTTTAAGGAACTTTTTATATGCGAAGAACATGTTGGCACAGTCGCAATCAACCCTGATCTAGGTTTACGTCTCTTCTCGGCGCCCCATAAACATGGAGTCTTCCTTTATGTTCTTCAGTTGCAGACACCTTATCTAGGAGGTTGTTACTCACTCCTTGTCTGCCTCTGAGGCAGCTATATGTCTACCTCACCTACGAGACATCTTTGGCTCTCCTAGACTGTCACTGAGGCCACTATGTCTACCTCACCTAAGAGGCTCTTACGGCACTCCTAGTCTGCTACTGAGGCAACGATATCTACCTCACCTAAGAGGCTCCTACGGCACTCCTAGTCTGCCACTGAAGCCACTATGTCTACCTCACCAAAGAGGCTCCTACGGCACTCCTTGTCTGCTACTGAGGCAACGATATCTACCTCACCAAAGAGGCTCCTACGGTGCTCCTAGTCTGCTACTGACGCAACGACATCTACCTCACCTAAGAGGCTCGTATGGCACTCCTAGTCTTTCACTGAGGCCACTATGTCTACCTCACCTAAGAGGCTCGTACAACGCTCCTTGTCTGCTACTGAGGCAACGATAACTACCTCACCTAAGAGGCTTCGATGGCTCTCCTAGTCTGCTTCTGAGGCCACTATGTCTACCTCACCTAAGAGGCTCCTAAGACACTCCTTGTCTGCTACTGAGACAACTATATCTACCTCACCTAACACGCTCCTACGGCTCCCCTAGTCCGCCACTAAAGCCGCTATGTCTACCTCACCTAAGAGGCTCGTACGGCGCTCCTAGTCTGCTACTGAGGCAACGATATCTACCTCACCTAAGAGGCTCCTACGGCATTCCTAGTCTGCTACTGAGGTATCTATATCTAACTCACCTAAGAGGCTCCCACGGCAACTATATCTACCTCACCTAACACGCTCCTACGGCGCCCCTAGTCCGCCACTGAAGCCACTATGTCTACCTCACCAAAGAGGCTCCTACGGCACTCCTTGTCTGCTACTGAGGCAACGATATCTACCTCACCAAAGAGGCTCCTACGGTGCTCCTAGTCTGCTACTGACGCAACGACATCTACCTCACCTAAGAGGCTCGTATGGCACTCCTAGTCTTTCACTGAGGCCACTATGTCTACCTCACCTAAGAGGCTCGTACAACGCTCCTTGTCTGCTACTGAGGCAACGATAACTACCTCACCTAAGAGGCTTCGATGGCTCTCCTAGTCTGCTTCTGAGGCCACTATGTCTACCTCACCTAAGAGGCTCCTAAGACACTCCTTGTCTGCTACTGAGACAACTATATCTACCTCACCTAACACGCTCCTACGGCTCCCTAGTCCGCCACTAAAGCCGCTATGTCTACCTCACCTAAGAGGCTCGTACGGCGCTCCTAGTCTGCTACTGAGGCAACGATATCTACCTCACCTAAGAGGCTCCTACGGCATTCCTAGTCTGCTACTGAGGTATCTATATCTAACTCACCTAAGAGGCTCCCACGGCAACTATATCTACCTCACCTAACACGCTCCTACGGCGCCCTAGTCCGCCACTGAAGCCACTATGTCTACCTCACCTAAGAGGCTTCGATGGCTCTCCTTGTCTGCTACTGAGGCAACGATATCTACCTCACCTAAGAGGCTTGTACGGCGCTCCTTGTCTGCTACTGAGGCAACGATATCTACCTCACCTAAGAGGCTTCGATGGCTCTCCTAGTCTGCTACTGAGGCAACTATATCTACCTCACCAAAGAGGCTCCTACAGCGCTCCTAGTCTGCTTCTGAGGCCGCTATGTCTGCCTCACCCAAGATACTCGTATGGCACTCCTGTTCTGTCACTGACGCCACTATGTCTACCTCACCTAAGAGGCTCCTACGACACTCCTTGTCTGCTACTGAGGCAACTATATCTACCTCACCTAAGAGGCTTCGATGGCTCTCCTAGTCTGCTACTGAGGCAACGATATCTACCTCACCTAAGAGGCTCGTACGGCGCACCTAGTCTGCTACTGAGGCAACAATATCTACCTCACCTAAGAGGCTCGTACGGCGCTCCTAGTCTGCTACTGAGGCAACGATATCTACCTCACCTAAGAGGCTTCGATGGCTCTCCTAGTCTGCTACTGAGGCAACTATATCTACCTCACCAAAGAGGCTCCTACAGCGCTCCTAGTCTGCTTCTGAGGCCGCTATGTCTGCCTCACCCAAGAGACTCGTATGGCACTCCTGTTCTGTCACTGATGCCACTATGTCTACCTCACCTAAGAGGCTCCTACGACACTCCTTGTCTGCTACTGAGGCAACTATATCTACCTCACCTAAAACGCTCCTACAGCTCCCCTAGTCCACCACTGAAGCCCCTATGTCTACCTCGCCTAAGACGCTCGTACGGCGCTCCTAGTCTGCTACTGAGGCAACGATATCTACCTCACCTAAGAGGCTTCGATGGCGCTCCTAGTCTGCTACTGAGGCAACGATATCTACCTCACCTAAGAGGCTCGTACGGCGCTCCTAGTCTGCTACTGAGGCAGCGATATCTACCTCACCTAAGAGGCTCGAACGGCGCTCCTAGTCTGCTACTGAGGCAACGATATCTACCTCACCTAAGAGGCTCGTACGGCGCTCCTAGTCTGCTACTGAGGCAGCGATATCTACCTCACCTAAGAGGCTCGTACGGCGCTCCTAGTCTGCTACTGAGGCAGCGATATCTACCTCACCTAAGAGGCTCGAACGGCGCTCCTAGTCTGCTACTGAGGCAACGATATCTACCTCACCTAAGAGGCTGCTATGGCTCTCCTACTCTGCCACTGAGGCCACTGTGTGTCTACCTCACCTAAGAGGCTTTTACAGCGCTTCTAGACTGCCACTGAGGCCAAGGCTGGCACTGCATAAGCTCTGTGCCTGCGTCCCAAGCTGGCTCTGCATAAGCTCGGTGCCTGCGGCTCAGGCTAGCACCGCAGAAGCTCTGTGCCTGCGACCCAGGCTGGCACCGCAGAAGCTCTGTGCCTGCGACCCAGGCTGGCTCTGCGGATGCTCGGTGCCTGCGACCCAGGCTGGCTCTGCGGATGCTCGGTGCCTGCGTCCCAGGCTGGCTCTGCGGATGCTCGGTGCCTGCGTCCCAGGCTGGCTCTACGGATGCTCGGTGCCTGCGTCCCAGGCTGGCTCTGCGGATGCTCGGTGCATGTGCCCTAGGCTGGCTCTGCGGATGCTCGGTGCCTGCATCCCAGGCTGGCACTGCAGAAGCTCGGTGCCTGCGGCTTAGGCTGGCACTGTGGAAGCACGGTGCCGGTGGCCCAGGCTGGCACTGTGGAAGCTCTGTGCCTGTGGCCCAGGCTGGCACTGCAGAAGCTCAGTGCCTGCGGCCTAGGCTGCCACTGCAGAAGCTCGGTGCCTGCGGCCTAGGCTGGCACGGCAGAAGCTCGGTGCCGGCGGCCTAGGCTGGCACGCGGAAGCTCGGCGCCTGCGGCCTAGGTTGGCACTGCGGAAGCTCGGCGCCTGCGGCCTAGGTTGGCACTGCGGAAGCTCGGCGCCTGCGGCCTAGGCTGGCACTGCGGAAGCTCGGCCCCTGCGGCCTAGGCTGGCACTGCGGAAGCTCGGCGCCTGCGGCCTAGGCTGGCACTGCGATAGCTCGGTGCTTGCGGCCTAAGCTGGCACTGTGGAAGCTCGGTACCTGCGGCCTAGGCTGGCACTGTGGAAGCTCGGTGCCGGCGGCCTAGGCTGGCACTGTGGCAGCTCGGTGCCTGCGTCCCAGGCTGGCTCTGCGGATGCTCGGTGCCTCCATCCCAGGCTGGCACTGCGGAAGCTCGGTGCCTGCGGCCTAGGCTGGCACTGTGGAAGCTCGGTGCCTGTGGCCCAGGCTGGCACTGTGGAAGCTCGGTGCCTGTGGCCCAGGCTGGCACTGTGGAAGCTCGGTGCCTGTGGCCCAGGCTGGCAATGCAGAAGCTCAGTGCCTGCGGCCTAGGCTGGCACTGCAGAAGCTCGGTGCCTGCGGCCTAGGCTGGCACGGCAGAAGCTCTGCGCCGGCGGCCTAGGCTGGCACGCGGAAGCTCGGCGCCTGCGGCCTAGGCTGGCACTGCGGAAGCTCGGCGCCTGCGGCCTAGGCTGGCACTGCGGAAGCTCGGCGCCTGCGGCCTAGGCTGGCACTGCGATAGCTCGGTGCCTGCGGCCTAGGCTGGCACTGTGGAAGCTCGGTACCTGCGGCCTAGGCTGGCACTGTGGAAGCTCGGTGCCGGCGGCCTAGGCTGGCACTGTGGCAGCTCGGTGCCGGCGGCCCAGGCTGGCACTGCAGAAGTTCTGTGGCCCAGGCTGGCACTGCAGAAGTTCGGTGCCTGCGGGCTAGGCTGGCACTGCAGAAGCTCGGTGCCTGCGGGCTAGGCTGGCACGGCGGAAGGTCGGTGCCGGCGGCCTAGGATGGCACTGCGGAAGCTCTGTGCCTGTGGCTTAGGCTGGCACTGCGATAGGTCAGTGCCTGCGGCCTAGGCTGGCACTGCGATAGGTCAGTGCCTGCGGCCTAGGCTGGCACTGCGGAAGCTCGGTGCCTGCGGCCTAGGCTGGCACTGCGGAAGCTCAGTGCCTGCGGCCTAGGCTGGCACTGCGATATCTCGGTGCCTGCGGCCTAGGCTGGCACTGCGGAAGCTCGGGGCTTGTGCCCTAGGCTGGCACTGCAGAAGCTTATGTGTATATGCACGCACTGGGAATAATTTAGGCAGTATCTAATCCATCCGCCTGGCACGGGCCAGGAGCTCTGAGGGCTAAGCCCAGTTTAGATCTGACCCTGCATGGTTCAGAGTGCAGGCCCGGAGCACAGCACTTGGCACACACCTGTGTGTTTCTTCCAGTCCTTTTCATTTCCTTGTGAGGTGTTGTGCACCCCACGCCTCGTGCATTCCTTTCAGGCGTATCCCCATCAAATGGGCTCAGATCACACAAGGCGCAGGTTGCATATAATCCCATTGACCCGTAGACGTAGTGTGCCGAGCGAGTGATTGGGTCTAGAATGGTGGCTGCCGCAGAAGCCCCCCTCGACTGCCTGCTCCCCCAGAGTGTGGAGAATCGCCCCATTCAGGACCCTGCTGCTCTGAAAGGCGTGGGTCCGGGGGCCCTGCTGGCCTCTCTGAAGCTGCCCAGCACCGTGGCGGGACCTGCCCCCCTCATTGCAACGCGGTCTGTGATCTATAAATTAGCGCTTTAACCCTTTGTGCCTGCTCTGAGCCCTCGAGACCCCAACAGCATAAGCACTGTGCAGGCAATGTGCTCTCTCGGAGGGGGTGCCCTCCTTCCTGTGCTCGCCCGTGGCGGTACCAGAGCTGTGCCAGGGGGAATAGAAGATCGTGATCGCAGGTGGAGGTACATTGTATTGTAATTGCATTTGTATAGCGCTTACTACCCCTGACGAGGCGTCGAAGCGCTTTTTCGGCGAGTAGCACGCTACTCCGGGACCCATAGAGGATTAGTGTTGAATTAGTATAGTGAAACATGCAAGTACATTTTAAGTGGTGGATATGTTAGTCAGTTATTTGGATTCGGAAGGATAGCAGAAGGATAGAAGAGGAAAGAAGGTTTGTATTTATATAGCGCTTCTAACCCCTGATGGGGTGTTGAATCGCTTTTTTTGGCGAGTAGCACGCTACTCCGGAAACCCATAAAGGATTAGTGGTGAATTAGTATGGTGAAATATGAAAGTAATTTGAGTGGTGGATATTAGTCAGTTATTTGGAGTGAGAAGGATAGTGGAGGGACAGAAGGGGGTGAAAGGTTTGCATTCATATAGCGCCTGTTACCCCTGGTGGGTGTTGAAGCGCTTTGTTGGCGAGTAGCACGCTACTCTGGAACCCATAAAGGATTAGTGGTGAATTAGTATAGTGGAATATGGAATTAGTGAAGTGAACATGCTAGTCTGTTATTTTGATTGAAAGGGATAGTGGAGGGATCGAAGAGTGAAGGATTTCTTTTTTTAGGTCATAGCAGTAGGAGGAGGCTTTTGGATGAGTAAAAAGGGTTTTTGGAGGGGAAAGAGTCAGAGGGACGAGTTTAGAAAGGTTTGTTTTGGGGGATCGGTACAGTAAAGGAGGTGTCAGAAGATGCAAGGAGGGGTAGAGTAGGAGAGAGTCAAGAAAGGGTTATTTTGGGGAACATAGTAGTGGTATGGCGTTTGGGATAAATGAGAGAGTGGGTGTAGAGGATATAGTGATAGATGTATAGGGTGAGATAGGGTAGTGAATTGGAAAGAGTAGTAGAAAGAAGTTTGAGATGAGTCAGAAAGTTGGGCTAGAAGATATATTGAGGGAAGTATAGGCTGAGAAATAGGGTAGTGCCTTGGAAATGCTAAATTAGAAGAAAGTGATAAATATATAGATCCATAAGTACATTGAAAGTATATAGATGCATAAAGGAGGTAAGTATATGCAGATTAAAGATATTGATAGAGGTAGCGGATGAGAAATAGGGTAGTGCATTGGATATGCTTTTTCAGGAGAAAAGTAACAGACACACAGATCCAAGTACATGGAGGTACATAGATGCACAATGGAAGACCAAAGAAGTTTTTTTTTTTTTCTTTTATTTTTGATTTTATAACAACATAATTATTGTACATGTTTATACAAAGCAATACACAAAGATAGGCACATATCTATAGTGAAAATCAATGCTTATGTACAGTGGGACAAATACATAGGGTGGTTATTCATGAATGGTAAAAAAGGGCAGCATTCCTGGCCCTGGTCCCGACCTGTTTCGAACAGGCTCAAACAGGCACTCACCCTTGTCCTCACCGCCCTTGTCCTCGACGCCCGGGCTGAGACGCCTTAACCCTGGCCTTTTATAGCCCTGGTAATAGGGTGACCCCATCAGCCAATGGGAACCCTAGCCCTAACACTATCCAATCACAACACTAGCCCTAAAAATCTAGAACCAATAGGAGACCAGGACCTTACAGCCAATCTTAGCCCTAGTCCAAGCACCCAATCAGTTCAAAAACCCTGATCTCTACATCCAATAGAGGCCCTAGCCCTACCAGTAGCCCCAACCCAAGTTCTAGCAACCAATGGGACAGGAAGCCCTACTCCCTACTTCCAATAGAAAGCCTAACCCTACACTTAGTCCTACACCTAGTCCAGCAACAAATCACACCAGAAGCCCTAATCGCTACTTCCAATTAAAGGCCTAACCCTAGCCCTAGTTCCACCCTAGTCCCAACAACCAATAAAACAGGAAGCCCTAGTCCCTACTTCCAATAGAAATCATAACCCTACCCCTAGTCCCAACCCTACATTGATTGAATCACAGACCCAGAAACCAATAAGAACACTCAAATACCCAACCAATGAGGACACTAACCCAATCCAATAGAAACATCAGATACAACCACCAATCAGTGTATACATGTACCAACCACTAGCAGACTATATAAGGTCCCAGCAACCTCAGACAAGGTTTGCTGGCCAGGGAGTTGGAAGCTGCTTCTCCTGTTCAGAATCTCCTAGGAGACAAGACAGGCTCAATCCACACTTTCGACTTCTGCAGGGAAAGGCCTCACAAACTTGAAATCTAACACTACTGTTTGAATAAAACTTTACTCCCTCTCCTGGCCAAAAACGAAGTGCACAGTCCCTATTAAACACAGTTTAAGCAGCTCACAGAAGCACCCTCTGATGTAGAATATCCCTGTTGCTGGGGAGGGGGGAGGCAGGGGGCTGGTTTCACTGGCTTGTTAACACAAAATGGTGGCTGGGGGTGCACTGTTTAACATACAGGTCTTAGCACAGAGCAAAGGAGAAATTTGGAGGGAAAACTGAATAGTCACCAGGAATGAGAGGGGAAAAATGCAGAATTTGGACTGCAAATCCCACAATTCAACACGTTAAATGGAAGCAATCATGGGCAGGAAAACCACAATTTTAAAACACAAAACAGGTGATAAAAAAATGCAATCACAGGCAGGTTAAAACTAGAATTTTAAACTGTAACAACCACAGGCAAAGACAGTAATCGCAGAAAGGGAAAATCGTTTTTTTAAACACTTCTTGGGGGGTGGGGGGAAGAGACAGCACTAGTCTGCCTCCTTACCACTTCCTGGACTCAGCTCACTGCAATCTGGGGCACAGGTAGGCTGCAACTCACAAGATGGAGGAGAATGGCTGTGTGACACCCACCTCCGGGCTGGCACCTGCTATCGCATCCTCTGAGGGTGGGGGTTAGTGCAGGCAGCTGGTGAGAGTCTGTGTATTTGGGTGAGTGGTAGTGGTGGTGGGGGGGTAATGGCTCTTTAACATGGAAATAAGTGCGCCTAAGGAGAGGGTGGGGGCTGTGCGGGTTAGGACAGTTTTTCTGCCTGTTCAACTACATCGCTTGACCATACGGTTACATTTCTGGAGAGTACCGCAGCCAGAGTGGCTGGACTTTTTTTCTCCACATATTTTTTTTCTTTTGGATAATCAACTTTATTGACTTTTAGAAAACAAAGAAAGATTAACACTGACGGCACAGTATACAGGTTTGCATGTAGGACATAATGGGGGCATCGGTAGCAAAATAATACAGTAAGCACAACGATCGAGCACTTTACATGGCGAAAGTAAGCAGTCTGTCGAAGGCAAGAGTCCATCCTCGCGGGCCCCACTAACCCATTTGATCTGTCCACTTACCCCACACTCTTTGGTACTTGGCTGGGCAACCCCTGGCCTCAAACAAGGGTTTCTCTTGAGCGGCGCACCAGTCCACCCTTCGGCGCCATTTAGCTGTTGTGGGGGGGGGTCTGGTTGCGTCCAGGCCATGGCAATATCCTGTTTTGCCACCATGATGGCCATCCCCAGGAATAGTTTGTCTGCTCGGGACCCGTCCAAACCATCCATAACGCCCAGGAGGAGGCGCATGGGGTTGTGAGGTACATGCCAGCCCAAGATGTGTGTGAGTTCGGATTCTATCTTGTCCCAGTATTTTATGAGGCGGGGGCAAGACCAGACCACATGGTGGAAGTCTGCTGGCTGGTGCCTGCAGCGTGTGCATTCGGACGAGGTGCGCAGCCCTGCTCTATGTAGTTGCTCTGGGGTAAGGTTGGCAGTGTGAAGGTAATAGATCTGAATGAGTCGGAGTCTGGCAGAGGTAGTGACAGTTTTGGGAGCCATAAGGGCGTCTCGCCAGTCCTCATCCTCAAGGGGGCCCAGCCAACCCTCCCAGCGAACCCTAAGCGAGTCCAGAGACGTGGGGCTGTTGTTCGTGAGGGTGCGGTATATGCGTGATATGCCTCCCTTCCCAAGATTTCCCATCATGACCTGCGCTTCCGGTGGACTGAAGTCAGGGAGTGTGGTACCCGTCGAGATGTGTGTGCTCAGAGCGTGTCGTATCTGTAAGTATCTGTAGAGTTGTGAGGTGTGTAGGGAGAAGCGGTTCTGTAGAACCTGAAAAGTCCGTATATGGTCTCCAATCACACGTCGCCCAGTTTAGACATGCCAATGTAGTCCCAGTTCTTAAACCCTCGTAACGCCGCCACTTCGGTGAGCCACGTGCCCTGCCAGAGTGGCGTTTGTTGGGTCAGTTTGGATTCCCATAGTGTATGACGCAAGGCTGAACGCCAGGCCAGGAAGACTGTTCGGGTCACTGTTGGAAGCGTCTTTGAAATGGGGGAGCCGTACATGAGAGCCTGGATTCGAGGGAAGTCCATGTCTCGAAAGTTCAGTTTTATAAGCTGGATCGGACCATCCCCCGGTGAACCAGTCATGAAGGACAAGCGGCCTCATGGCCAGATAGTATAGGAAGAGGTCCGTCATGCCCATGCCGCTGTCGAAGGACTGAATGCGGCATCAGTCTAGAGCCATCCGTGGCCTCCCAGTTCCCCACAGTAACCGTGTGATCATGGCGTCGATCTCTCGGAACCAGCTTCGGGGATAGTGGAAGGGAGTATTTTGAATAACATGTAAGAACCGAGGGAGGATCATCATCTTAAATAGTGCCACCCTTCCGAGCGGATTAAGTGGCAAGGTTTGCCAACGATTAAGGTCCTCCCTGGCCTTTTTAAGAAGCAGAGTAATATTCAATGCCCATTCTAATTCAGGGAGTAGAGCAACCCATATGCCCAGATATTTAAACGACTGTCGCCTAATGGGTATGTTAGTTTGCCAGTCAAAACATTCCCTAGAGGGATGAAGAGGTACGAGGGTTGATTTGGCTGGGTTCAGCCGAAGGCCCGAGACCTTTTCGAAGGCGTGAAGGGTTTGGAGGCATCTGGGGCCAGAGCGGGCCGGGTTGGCAAGGAAAAGCAAAACGTCGTCCGCGTATAGTGCGATTATGTCCATGTGGTGGTTTCCCCATGTCCAGCCCTGAATCAAATCATCCGTGCGGATGAGACACGCCAGGGGCTCCATCACCAGAGCGAAAAGGAGCGGGTAAAAGGGGCAGCCTTGTCTAGTACCCCTTCAGATTGGGAATATCTCATAGAGGGTTCCATTAATCAGCACTCTGGCTCTAGGGTTAGAGTATAGGACTCGAACGAAGCGTCGAAACTGCTGACCTATGCCCATTCTTGTGAGCACCTCGTCAAGGTAAAGCCAGTCCACAGTATCAAAGGCCTTCTCGAAATCCATGAGAAGAAGCATTAGATAGGGGGTGATAGCCTGGCAGTTAGCAAGCGCCAGATGGAGGCGTCTTAGGTAATGTCTGGTGGAGGGGGCGCAAGCGCTGAGCCAAGACAGTAGCGTAGACTTTGGTTTCGGTGTTAATTAGGGAGATCGGCCGGTAGTCCGCACAGGTAGACGAAGGCGGTTGCGTTTTAGGAATGACCACAATGGTAGCCGTATCCGGGGGAAATGCCCAGACTTCCGTCATGTTTTGGAACAGAGCCGAGAGATGGGGGACCAGCAGCTCACGATAGGAGGCGTAATATTCCTGAGGGAATCCATCAGGACCTGGGGTCTTCCGGGAGGCCAGCTGGGAGATTGCCGCACCTATCTCCTCTGGGGTGAAGGGGAGGTCCAGACTAGCTGCTTCTGAGTGTGACAAGCGGGGAATGGGGACTTGCAGAGGGTTAAGAACGTTCTAGAGAGTACCTTCCAGCCTGCGTGCTGAATATAAGTAAGTATAATAACCTGCAAAAGCCTGTGCAATCTCAACTGAGGTGCGGCAAATGGTTCCTGAGGATTTACGGATCTCGGGTATTATCCGATTTGCCAAGGGATATGAGGCTAGTCTGTGCAAGAGTCTCCCATTTTTGTCCCCCCAGCCATACACACGGGCGCCACAGCAGTTTAACTGATTCCATCGAGGTTTGTCTGATCTCTTCACGTACGGCTGCCAATTGCCTATCATGGGCCCTGTCCGGGGTTCTGGCAAGGTCTGTCTCCAATCAGAGCGCCCGCGCCTCGAGAAGGGCTAACCGACTGTTTTGGGCTTGCTGTGCACGAAGGTGGCTTTTGGCCACTCACCAGATGGTAGCCTTACTTGCTTCCCAGAGGGTGCCCGGTGAAGACACTGAACCCAGATTCGCGAGGAAGTACTGCCGAAGTTCCTCCCCTATAGTCTTGCGGAACTCCCTGTTTTGGAGGAACCAGGCGTTCAATCGCCACATAGGGCGCAGTCCGTCAGGGGTGTCGCCTAGGTGCATGAGCAATGCGGAGTGGTCTGAGATTCCCTGGGGAAGGATGGCGATAGTGGTCACGCGTTGACAGTCTGGGGCTGGCATAAAAAATCATGTCGAGATGTGCGCAGGAATGGTGTGCCGCCGAGGTATGCATGTATTGGGGAATTCGAGGGTTCCAGATCCTCTGTCGAAAAGGCCCAAGGCGGCCACCCAGTCAGTCAATTTCTTAGCGTGGATCAACCTGGTGGGGGAGGGGATACCTGTAGTGTCGAGGTTGGATTGCATCACCGCATTGAAATCCTCTCCCAGGATCATCTGTCCCTCGGGCAAAGTGGAGATAGTGTCAGTTAGGTGCCGCAGTGTTAAGGCAAGTGTTACGGGGGATGTATATGGATAGAAGATTAAGGACATTCCCACCCAGCATCCCTGTGAGAGTCACAAATCGCCCTTGCGGGTCTCTGGTAACGTGAGAACAAATGGGAAGGTCTTTTTGAGTAGGATGACCACTCCCCTGGAGCCCCTGCTGAAGCACGAGTGCCACACCCTATTGAAACCGTAATGTGCCAGAAAGGCGCAGTGGGATCCCATGAGATGAGTCTCCTGAAGCAGGAGGACATCAGGGGAGTGTCGTTGGGCATATTTCAAGACTGCCGTGCGTTTGATGCGGTCAAGCAGGCCGTTTACATTCCAGGACATGACCCGGAGAGAGTTATACCCTTGGGTTGGGCGAATCATGTGGAGCAAGTGGTGCAAGGGGTATGCTTTCTCTAAATATTATACTAGGATATACTATTTTCACTTTCCCTAGAATCCCATGTCTCGTGTTGCTAATGTAGATGTTGTGCACAATGCAGACATTGCCTTTTCCCGCTGGGGTTTTCCTGACCGGGTTTTCTCACTCACCATTCTTCTCGCCAACAGAAGCTCCGCCCACCCCAGAACCTACTTAATGCAGGCCGCAGCGCAATGCGCAGTGGATGCGCTCACCGGGCACACCTAAGGCAAGCCCGTCTGCGCTCGTCCGTGCCTGGACTGCTTCCAGCGCCACAACCCCTGGCCCTCCCGCCCCTGATATACACCATCACCAAGCTCTTCTTCCTCGACCCCCGGCCCCGCAACAAATACTGCCACAGCGCTGATCCACGCTCCACGGCAGGATCTTTCACCTGCTCTCACTGCCACTTCACCTGCCACTGGAAACACACCAGCCCACCTGAACACACCACAGACACCACCTCAACAAAAACACCAACTCGCATGCGCCCTTCTCGACCCACACTCACTATGCAGTTATTTCTTTGAATTATGGGACCTCATCGCCACCCTCGCACCCAACATAGTCTTCCTCACCGAGACCTGCCTCAAACCCTCATTCGCGCCAGACATTGCCACACGGATATAAGAAAACTCACCAGTACCACACCAACAAGCTGGGAAGAAAAACAGTCATTATCCTCAAAGACACCATACAGCCACCACCACCGACAATACGACCACCCCCATGAAACATCTCAACTTTAAGCTCCACACAGACAAGACAACCATCAGAGACACCCTCGCATACCGACTCCCAGGCCCGCGCTCCAACAACACCATTGCAGACTTCATTGCGCCCCTTGCCTTAGACTTCAAGAATTACATCTTCCTCGGCGACCTAAGTTTCCACATCGACTACCCCAGCGACAAAAACACCGCACACCTCCTCGACAGTATGAGCAGCCTCGGATTGACCCAGATTGTCCACTACCCTATCTACACACACCGCAGGAGACGCACTGGACCCAATTTTCACCTCCAGCAATCACGTCAAATATAGGCATGCCACAGAACTCACGTGGACCGATCACTCCATCGTCCACTTCAGTATCTCCAGCCCCCACACTGCCACCCCCAAGATGACCAACACCCCCACCGCACGTGGAACAAAATCTCAGAGAGCAGCTGGGCTGACGCCCTCAACACCTCCAACCCTGCTACTGCCACCACCCTTGAACAGGGAGTGAAAAACTTCAACACCTGGATCACCAATTGCGCAGACAGCATCATCCCCATCAAGAGCAATATCAAGCGAAAATCCTCCAAGAAGGCCAGCTGCTACACCCAGTAACTCAGAACAGCGAAACGAGACTGCAAACAGTTGGAAAGGAGATGGCACACCAGCAGGAACACACCTGAGAGGGCAGCCTTCAGGACCTCCCTCAGCCTCTACCACTGCCTGCTGAGGGCAACAAAGAAGACAGCCCTTGCTGCACGCATCAAAACCAGCACCAACACCACCAAGGAACTTTTCAACATTAAGTAATTCTACAACCCGGCTGCCAGCGAAAACATCACACCCACACAGGAGCTGTGTGACAACCATGCCCACTTCTTCCACAACAAGATCGCAACCATATACAGAAACTTAGAACCCCCAACCCACACCTACGGCCTTTTATCGACAGATACGCCACCACCGTAACCGACACAAACCACACACTGACCACCTGGAACATCCTCTCCACCCAGGAATCCATCTGCACCATGAAATCCATCCGCTCGGGGGCTCCCACAAACCCATGCACGCACCACATCTTCAACCTTGGAAACCAAAGGCTCGGCCAGGAACTCACCAACCTACTCAACCCCTCTATCACCATGGCAACATTTCCCGATGCCTGGAAACATGCCGAAGTTAGACCACTACTCAAAAAACCCTCTGCCGGCCCCAGCCAACTCAAACTACCGGCCAATCTCCCTGCTCCCATTCCTGGCAAAGGTACTGGAAAAGATCATCAACAAGCAACTCATGACACACCTTGAGCACAACTAGCTACTTGACGATTCCCAATCCAGCTTCTGCAGCAATCACAGCACCGAAACGAGCCACTAAAGACATCCGAACCCTCCTAGACTGAGAAACAGCATCTTTGATCCGCCTCGACCTCTCAGCAGCCTTCAACACCGTATCCCACCACTCACTGATCAAAAGACTCCACCACATCGGCATCCAAGGGCACGCGCACAGATGGATCACCTCCTTCCTCACCGGAAAACCCAGAGGATCCACCTCCCACCTCTAAACCCAAGGAGATCACCAGCGCTGTCCTCCAGGGCTCATCACTCAACCCCACACTCTTCAACGCATATATGACCCCGCTGCCCAACATCGTCAGATCCCACCTTCTCAACATAATTTCCTACACAGACAACACCCAACTCATCCTCTCACTCACCGACGACCCCACCACCACAAAACCAACTTCCACAGATGCAAGACAAATGTCGCCAACTGGATGAAGAACAACTGTTTGCAGCTGAACCCAGACAATATGGAAGTACTGATCTTTAGCAACAGCAACAACACATGGAACGCCTCCTGGAGGCCATCAGACCTAGGACCCACACCCTCCAACCAAGCCAGAAACCTCTAACAAACTCCCCATGAAATCACAGATCAACAGTCTCCTTCACCTGCTTCCTCACTCTGCGCGTGCTATGTAAGACCTTCGAGTGGCTACCCCTACACACTAGACGTATTGTGACACAAGCCCTCATCTCCTGCCGACTGGACTACGGCAATCCCTCTATGTAGGAATCGCCTCACACCTTCTACAGAGACTTCAGGCCATACAAAATGCCACAGCCAGACTCCTCCATGGCCTTCTCTGACAAACCCACATCTCACCCCACCTCAGGAAACTCCACTGGCTCCCCATACAGAAGAGATGCCGGTTCAATCTACTGACCCACGCACACAAGGCTTTACACAACCCACGGCCTGCCTATATTAACCACCGCCTGAACTTCCACCAACCATCGAAGACTACACTCCGCCTGCCTTTCACTTGTCCATACTCCCCGCATCTACCGAAGCAGAAGTGGAGGACACTCCTTTGCCCACATCGCAGCAAGACCTGGAACAGCCTCCCGACGCACCTCCGGACCATCACCTCACTTCCGGAATTCCGAATGGCCCTCAAGACCTGGCTGTTCGAATAAGCCTCCTGGGCCTGCAAGTGCCTGGATACCCTAGCAGGTGATTAGCCATGCTTTATAAATCCTGATTAATAGATTGATCAAAGGTAGTGTTGCTGAGCATCAGCTATTAGCAAGTTGGTAATTATTAATAGCCATTAAACACCCACTGTTGGTTCATGGGGAGTCACAGATTCGGCACCCCTTTGAAGGGCCCTTTTAAGGGTCAGTCATAACATTATTTAGTTCCAAAAGAGGTGAATTCTGTTGCATATTTATTTCAGAAAATGTTGTTTAAGCTCGTGGAATGGGCCGTGCCATTCGATCTAAGGGCGCAGCAGGGAGGAGCTAATGTAGTGCAAACAAAGAAATGCAGGAATGGTGGCATGGACAAAATGGTAAACTGTGCATCCCAAAAAACAGTGCAAGGATTGTGGCATGAAGCTAGCACGTCCCAAAAGCAGTGCAATGATTGTGGCATAAAGCTAGTGCATCCCAAAGCTAGTGCATAAATTGTGGCATACAGCTAGCGCATCCCAAAAATAGTGCAAGGATTGTGGCATAAAGCTAGCGCATCCCCAAAACAGTGCAAGGATTGTGGCATAAAGCTAGCGCATCCCAAAAATAGTGCAAGGATTGTGGCATAAAGCTAGCGCATCCCAAAAATAGTGCAAGGATTGTGACATAAAGCTAGCGCAACCCAAAAATAGTGCCAGGGTTGTGGCATAAAGCTTGCGCATCCTGAAAATAGTGCAGGGATTGTGACATAAAGCTAGTGCATCCCCAAAACAGTGCAAGGGTTGCGGCATAAAGCTAGCGCATCCCAAAAATAGTGCAAGGATTGTGGCATAAAGCTAGCGCATCCTGAAAATAGTGCAGGGATTGTGGCATAAAGCTTGCGCATCCAAAAAATAGTGCAAGGATTGTGGCATAAAGCTAGCGCATCCCAAAAATAGTGCAAGGGTTGTGGCATAAAGCTAGCGCTTCCCAAAAATAGTGCAAGGATTGTGGCATAAAGCTAGCGCATCCTGAAAATAGTGCAGGGATTGTGACATAAAGCTAGCGCATCCCCAAAACAGTGCAAGGGGTGTGGCTGGGTCGAAATCAGCAAGGTAAAGCTAGCACATCCCCAAAACAGTCCAAGGATTGTGGCTTCGAAAAACCAAAGCGTGCACCTGGGTGATATGCATGTGATTTGCCTGTAAGGGGAGGCCAAAGCGAAAAGACTCTTGCTTGTCATCTCACAACAGCGTCACTAATGGCTTACGTCATGTCTGAATTGCAAGGCACCCTGTGCTTGGGCTGGGTGTGGGTGTGCTGAGCACTGTGGGCAGTGCAGGTAGTAGAAGGTAGAAGTAAGAGGGCAGATGAGCTGAGGGGGGGCGGAGTAGCATAAGCATATCCTGGGGCAGCTGGAGTTGGGCTGCATAGCTTGAGAAGACCAGTCAGGCTGAGGAGTGAGTTCACGTGGAGACCTCCTGAAGGAGGCAGACTCCGAGTAGGCTGTGGTCTGGGAGTGGAGTTGCAGTCTGACGCAGCTGGATAGAATGAGTTTGTATTATGTTTCTGAACTATACTGGACGTGTGTTGTATTGTCCATGCTCCTGTCTGCATATGCCAATCTGTGTGATATCTGGAATTAACCTTAACGCTAGCTTGTTTTTGCTCTTGCAGTGGTTGGTGCCCAAGCGTCCATTTTGTTCACCAAGGAGCCCTACTCCCAGGACGCCTTACATGGTCGAGGTGCCATCCTTCGATGTGAAGTAGAGGACCCCTCCAACATAGACTTCCAGTGGCTGCAGAACGGCTCTCCAGTTGAAGACACAGAGAGGCGCTTCAAAGAGGGGAGCAACCTTCAGTTTACCGCCGTGGACCGGCGCCTGGATGCCGGCAACTTCCAGTGCATCGCCAGAAACCTGGTCACCGGGGAGGAGGCCCGCACCACCAACGCCTCCTTCAACATCAAATGTGAGTCTTTGTGGCTCGAGGACAGCCTGATGGTTCTGATTTACAGAGAAATCCTTCTGGAGAAACTTTCTCCACAAATGGTTCCTTTTTATTTATTTTTTGAGTTAATGGAATTCCCAGGGTGTCCAACAATCCTGGTGAATGCTTTTCATATCTGCAAATTCCATGCAGTCTGTTTGGCTTACAGGCTCGCATAGATCTCTTGTTTTGGTTTCAGCAGTGGAACCCATTTCTCTCTCCTCTTCTCCTCTTCTCCTCTCTACAGAGCTCTTCCTGCAGCCCAGCTGCCCCTCCGTGCTCCCTCAACTGTTTTTTTTCTTTACTTCTGTCCTGTACTCCTGCTTTATCTTACACCTGTACTTCTACCCATACCCAAGTACTTCAGCTGTTGCCTATACCCTAATATCTTTACCTGTGGTCTTTTAGTTCTTCTCTACCCAGACCCTGGTCCCTCTACCTATATACAGTAGAACCTGTCCTCTAACTTCTGATGGATACTTCTGACCCCAGATTCCTCACCTTTACAATATTCCCCAGGCACCAGGCTGGATGCAGAAGGTTTCATAGCAGCACTCCTGTGTGCTGACAGGTGATGCCATGCAGCTCCACGCTGACTTCATTCCACCCTGGAAGTGAACACCCTGCGGTGCATATAAGCACCACCCCTGCATGCTGATGTCCGTTCCTTTCTTTCCGTGCCTTTGAACGTGTATCTGGAACTCTGTTCCTCCTCCTTTTTTTTTTGTTTTGTTAGTTTGACGAATTTTCCAAACTGAATTCCAGTGTGCAAGGGAATTATGTCCCCTCCCAACACTAAAGGGTTCAAACCATGCCATGACTGTTGTAAACAATTTCAGTAACGGACCCGCTCGAAATCTGCCTCGGGTGTTTAGGCTTGAGGCATGACTAAGTCGTGTGAGGAATGAACACTTGAAGGCGATGTGGGACCGTGAAGCAAAGCTTTATGTTGCCGAACATCGAAAGAAGCCACTCAAGACCCACTGTAATTTGAGGGTGCGGATCTGTTCCCGCAAGGTGTATCCTATGAGAGATCCTTTTTACTGTCGAAGTCATCTGGTGAGTGGAAGTCGAAATAGAAACACAAGAAGACGAAGCAGGACTTGATCCCATCCCGCCACTCTCTAGCTAAAGAGAAGTCGTGAGGGTAGCAAAGTGCCACTCTATCTCACTCCTGATCTGATTGAGGAGCCGATTCCACAGTTAATGCCACAAGTTCTCCTCATCCAGTTCCCTATTGCGTGCCTTTAGGCCCCCAGAATCCGCAGAGGCGTCCAGTCGGGTTTCTGCAGGCCTTATCAATTCCTGGTCCTTCTGAGACCCTGGAACCCACCTCTGGTTCCACATCGACTCTGGTTACGACTTCCATTCTGGCTCCAAGACCTATGCCCCTGCCTTCCTCGTTGACCTCAGTTCCTACATTGACAGAAGTGGATCTTATGCCCTGACGCGTTCACACACTGAGACCACTCCAGCACACCTTTAGTACAGTCTGATTCAGAGAGACCAAACCCTTCTACCACCGAGCTATTCTGAGATAATCCCTCACTCAGCTTTTTGGTTCCAAATCTGTGGAGCAGGTGGGAATATTTTAGCCCCACATTGTTGATGGATTTACAGGGGGCCTATGGGTTGATACAGGGATGATTGCCCCTCTGGGCCGCCAACGGAAGACAGTGCTTCCTTTGCTGTATTCATCAGATATGCTGCTCAAGCCTTTGAACTACAATTCCTCTCTTTTTGAGGTTAAATCAAATATGTTAATGAAGTTCTTCTTCCTGGACGGACTTCTTCTTGGCACTTGCTAGCGTTCTGTGATACCCCAACCGACACCCTTATACGCACTTGGTCTAAACCTTGTTCTTCCCCACCAATGAACTGGCAGGTGGGCAGATGTCAGACTGGCATCTTGTGACCCTGATTTTTTTAGTCTGCATCCTACTCCTGAGAGTTTGGTGGTCCAAACGTCCGCCAGCAAGGTGAATCCTAATTCATTCCCCACAACCCCCCCATGACCCCCCCTAGTGGGAGTCAAAAAGGATTGAGGATTTGCATTTTGTTGGTTTCTTTGGCCAGTCTAGCCTTGAGGTTGATCAATGCCAGTTGATGCCAGTTGCCTATTTGGCTGTTATGTGCATGCCCTGTGGGCAGTGCTTAGTTTGTAACATAATAAGTGCTGGTGCCCAAAGCACTGCTCAGAAGCCTGTGGCCTGTACTATTTAATGTCCCCATGCCAACTCCTGGAAGGGTTTAGGGCCTCCTTGGCTCGCACCATTCAAGATGGTAAGGATGCAGCTAAATGTGATTAGTGCTGAACTGATCTGGACACTCCCAATTGCTGGGACGAGCGGCCAGCATTAGTGTGGTGCTCTGTCGCCGTTCATGAATGAGATCCACCGGCTTTTCAGGAGATGCACAGTCATCTCTTATGGATGTGACTTTTGATGGATCCTGCCTTCTTGGTGAAAAAGCCAATTCTGCCCTGGAGCCCTTCATGGAAAGCCAAGCCGCACTGTGCTCTTTGGGCTTTTTGCCCCATGCCAGACAATTCTCTTGTCCTTCCCAGATTACCCCAGAGATCTGGTGAATGACCATGCCAGGACCCTCACCTCTGCTGCAGTCACCACAGCCCTTTAGTGGCCGGTAATGGGGATCAGACGGACAACATGCAGTTCACTAGAAGTGCTGATCTTTCCGCTTCCCCTCCCTTGCAGCATCAACCTCCAAGACAATCTATTTTTCCCATAGCGGGGCACAACCACCTGTTGGGAGGCAGGAACTGACATTTTGTCCGAGGCTGGCAGCCCATCACATCCGACAGAAGGGCCCTTCAGATGCCCAGCAGGGCTGTGCCCTTCTTTCTTTCTGACCTTCCACAGCTTCTGCCCACATCAGAGTGACTCAGAGGACCACCTATCTACTGTATTGCAATAGGTGCGAGCGCTGCTGTCAAGAGGGGGCCGACTTCAGAAATAAGGAGGAGTTGTCAATCCTGCTATATCCTTGTGCCGAAGAAGGTCAGAGGCCTTTGTCCTGTTTTAGATCTTTGTCTTACTGCAGAAGGTCATATTCAAAATGCTCACACTGGCCCAAGTTCTGTCTGGCTTGGAGCCAGTCACCTGGATGGTAGCCTTATACTTGCATGACGCATGCTTTTATGTGCCCATCTTGCAGTGCAAAGGAAGTTGCCTGCAGTTCAAGGTAGGCTAGTAGCATTTTCCTATTTGCCCTGCTCCCCTTCGGCCTTACTAGTGCCCCACAGGTATTCACTAAAGGGATGATGGTGATTGCTTTCCATCTTTGGAGGTTGGATGGTACCAGATTTCCCCTACCTTGACTATTAGCTGTTGAAGGCCGGCTCACCATAGTCGGTCATAGACCACTTCCAGACAACGGTGCTCCTCCCTATATTGTTAGGGTTCTCTATCTAGCCAAAGTCACACCTGACTCCTTTGCAGAGGCTTCATTTTATAGGAGCAGTTTGGAAAACTGTGCGGTTCCGGGCGTTTTTTCCATTGCAACGAGTTAAGGACATTCGGGCTATGATACTGATGTTTCAGCCTTAGTGCTGGATCTCGGTGAGAGCAGTCCTGTGACAACCTAGACTGTTGGCCTCGAGACCCTGTTTGTCCACTTTACCAGGTGGCGTATGGGGCTCTGCGGTCAAATCTGTAGGCCCAACACCAAGGGAACTTGGCGGACTTCATGTAGGTTTCAAAGGAGACTTCACTGTAGATACTGTGCCAACAGTTACAGATGCGAATGGTGTTGCAGTGATGTCGGTGCTGAGGAACCTGTGCCCTCGGTTACAGATGTGGCGAATGGTGTTGCTGTGGTGTCAGTGCTGTATATTCTGCGCCATCGGTTACAGATGTGGTGAATGGTGTTGCAGTGATGTCAGTGCTGTAGATACTGTGCAATCAGTTACAGATGGAGTGAATGGGGTTGCAGTGGTGCCCTGGGTTAAAGCAGTGGTGTCAGTGCTGTAGATACTGTTCCCTCGGTTACAGCAGTGGTGTCGGTGTTGTAGATACTGTGCCCTCAGTCACAGCAGTGGTGTCGGTGTTGTAGATACTGTGCCCTCAGTCACAGCAGTGGGGTCGGTGCTGTAGATACTGTGCCCTGGGTTACAGCAGTGGTGCCGGTGCTGTAGATACTGTGCCCTGGGTTACAAGAGTGGTGTCGGTGCTGTAGATACTGTGCCCTGGGTCACAGCAGTGGTGTCGGTGCTGTAGATACTGTGCCCTGGGTTACAGCAGTGGTGCCGGTGCTGTAGATACTGTGCCCTGGGTTACAGTAGTGGTGCCGGTGCTGTAGATACTGTGCCCTGGGTTACAAGAGTGGTGTTGGTGTTGTAGATACTGTTCCCTCGGTTACAGCAGTGGTGTCGGTGTTGTAGATACTGTGCCCTTAGTCACAGCAGTGGTGTCGGTGTTGTAGATACTGTGCCCTGGGTCACAGCAGTGGTGCCGGTGCTGTAGCTACTGTGCCCTGGGTTACAAGAGTGATGTCGGTGCTATCTGAAAGAGACATGTTAGTGACAGATTCCTTACCTTAGAATATCCCCAGGCGACAGGCTGGATCCGGAAAGTTTTTGTGTAGCAGTACCCTTGCGCGTCGGTAGGCGGCGTCGTGCGGCTCCGCGTCCGTCATCGGCGTCGTAATCGCCGGGATGACGTCGCGGGCAGTACTTAGACGCCGCCCCTGCGCGCTGACGTCAGTTATTCTTTTTCCGCGCCAGTAAGCGCAGATCCGGGAAGAGCAGTGCCCTAGCCATTTTTTGACTATCTTTTTGGTGATTTTTCACAGTTTTTCTCCACGAGTCTCTCGACTCCGAAGGTGTCGGTAGGGATGCCCGGCTTCAAGCCCTGCGACGTCTGTGGTCGTATGATGTCGATCACAGACCCGCATTTAGAGTGTCTCTACTGTCTCGACCACGACACGAAGTCGTGCCCTGACTGCCGGGCCTTGCACCCGAAGGCTTTGCGAGAGCGGTCTCGAAAGCTCCTCGAGGTCCGGCAGTCGGCTCCGCGCCACACCAAGCCCCGGTCACGTGAGAGGTCGAGGGGCCGGTCGCGGAGTCCTCATCGGTCGTCGGGGTCCAAGTCTTCGCACTCCTCCGGTAAGTCGAAGCATAAAAAGTCTAAGAAGCGTCATCGCTCCACGACTTCGCCTCGCCGGTCTCGCGACTCGGCTAAGGCTCCTGTCGGCACCGTCCCCGCGGCTCCGGGAGTGCCTGTGGAGCCGCCCCCGCATTACCCGCACTTCCCGGGTTCGGGGGCGACTCCAGCCGAGATACAGGAATTCCTGTCTGCCATGGCCCGCCTCTTCGGGCCTCAAGGTCCCCCCGGTGCGCCTTCGGGCCCCGCGGGCCCTGATGGGGTTTCCCCGGCGGCGCCGACGACTCCGGTCCCGGCGCCGCCTGTCACACCAGCCTCGGTCCCGGCTTCGGCCCCGGCCTCGATCCCGGCTCCGGTGCTGCCGCAACCCCCATCGACGCCGGTTGACCTAACTACGCCGGCGCCGATGTCTCCGGTGCCGTTTCCGACGCCGCCCGGGTCTCCGGGCGGCGTCGTTCCCCGGTTCTCTCCGGATCCGGACACGGCGCCGGACCAGCGTCGCTCGACGCCGGCTCCGACGCCGTTGAGACCTTGGGTCCCGCGTGTCCCTCCTTCTCCGTATTTTGAACCTGAGGAGGACGAAGAGGACTGGGAGGGGTCGGAGGACCCTCTCACACATCAGTGTGAGTACGGACAGGACTGGGCTGAGGAACTTGGGGATGCCAGTGGGCTGGACACCTCCCCTGACCCTGGCATGCTATCTCCTCCTTCCGTGGCAACGGAGGAGGGAGCAAATTTTGCAACGGTGTTGCATAGAGCAGCTGGGGCCTTACACCTCCAATTGCCTACAGTGGCCGTCAGGACTAACCTCCTGATGGAAGTGCTTCAGCCGGCGGCTACCTCCTCGGAGCCACTGCTGCTGTTTAATGACGCACTTTCTGACGTTCTTTTGGGCACCTGGTCCAAGCCTGCCACAGGGGCTCCTGTGGATAGGAACGTGGCCCGACGCCATCGCCCCGCTCCGGGCGACCCCCTGTTCCTCTCCCAACACCCCACTCCTGAGAGCTTGGTTGTCCAAGCCTCTGCTTCCCAAACCGCCTTCCCTACCGCTCCTCCGGATAGGGAATCCAAATGCCTGGATCAATTTGGGAAGAAGGTCTTTTCTTCCTCCAGTGCTGGCTTGCGGTCTGTCAACACCGCTTGCCTTTTGGGCCGATATTCCCACTCTCTGTGAGACTCTGTGGCGCAAGCTTTGCCCCAGTGTCCTGAGGAGGTCCAGACACTGCTTTCCCGCGCCATTGCGGAAGGAAGAGATGCGGCTAAATTCACCATTCAATGTGGCCTTGATACCGCCGACTCGCTGGGTAGATCAATTGCAACGACAGTGGCGCTGCGCCGTCACGCCTGGCTGAGAACCACTGGTTTCTCGGGTGATGTCCAGAACACTCTTATGGACATGCCCTTTGATGGGGTCGGTCTTTTTGGGAACAAGGCAGACCATGCGCTGGAGCGTTTTAAGGACTCACGGTCTCACGGCCAAGTCCCTGGGCCTTTCTGCTGTACGCCCTCCGCAGCCATCTGCTTTTCGCCCCTTTCGTGGCCACGGAAGGGGCGCCCAGTCACGTCCGCTGCCCAGCCACCGGCCCGCGCAGCAAGCGTCTTCGCGTGGCCGAGGACGTGGCTCCCGCTGTGGCGGGTCAGGCAACCAGCGTGCGGGTCAGGCCACCAACCCCGCCCCGTCCGCGGCCTCCAAGCCCTCCTAGTCCTTCCTTTCAGGTGCACAGCACGCCAGTAGGGGGCAGGGTCCGCCATCACCTTCACCACTGGCGTGCCATCACCTCGGACAGGTGGGTCTTGGACATTGTCCGAAGGGGCTACTCCCTCCCCTTCGAGACCACCCCCCCAGCCATGCCACCTCAATTCCACCGCATGTCAGGGGATCACTTGGTGCTTCTTCAGAAGGAAGTTGCGGCCCTCTTGGCCAAGAGGTCCATCGAGCGCGTTCCGACCGCAGAAGTAGGACGTGGTTGCTACTCCCACTACTTTCTGGTGCCCAAAAAGGACAAGGAGGACATGCGTCCTATCTTGGACCTCCGGAACGTCAATCGCTTCCTCCGGAAGGAGAAGTTCAAGATGCTCACCTTAGCTCAGGTCTTGACTGCCCTCGACCCTGGAGACTGGATGGTAGCGTTGGACTTGCAGGACGCTTATTTCCACATCCCCGTCCTGCCGGCCCACCGGCGTTACCTGCGGTTCATGGTGGGCCTCGAGCATTTTCAATTCACCGTGCTCCCCTTTGGCCTCACAAGTGCCCCTCGGGTGTTCACGAAAGTGATGGCGGTGGTCGCAGCTCATCTGCGCCGGGCCGGGGTTTCAGTCTTCCCCTACCTCGACGACTGGCTGCTGAAGGCGGGCCTCGTCCCAGGCAGTCGTCTCCCACCTCCAGACTACGGCCGAACTCCTGCACTCGCTGGGGTTCTCCATCAATGTGCCGAAGTCGCACCTGATTCCTTCTCCACAGCTCCTTTTCATCGGAGCAGTTCTGGACACGACGCAGTTTCGGGCCTATCCTCCCGAACGGCGAGTCCGGGATATTCAGGCTATGATTCCGATCTTTCAGCCTCTATCCTGGGTTTCGGCACGGATGACCCTGAGGCTGCTGGGCCTCATGGCCTCCTGCATCCTGCTGGTCGATCATGCCAGATGGCATATGCGGGCTCTGCAGTGGGACCTGAAGTTCCAGTGGGCGCAGCACCAGGGCAACCTGTCCGATCACGTCCAGATCTCGGAGGGGACTGCAAAACAGTTGCAGTGGTGGCTCTCGAACCGGCAATGGGTCATGGGCAGATCCCTCTCCCTTCCCCAGCCAGAGCACACAGTCGTGACGGACGCGTCCCTTCTGGGATGGGGCGGTCACATGGGAGAGGCGGAGATCAGAGGCATCTGGTCTCCGGCGGAGTCCCGGCTCCATATCAACCTTCTGGAGCTCCGGGCGATCCGACTTGCACTCAAGGCATTCCTTCCCTCAGTCAAAGGGAAGGTAGTGCAGGTGTTCACAGACAACACCACCGCCATGTGGTACTGCAACAAACAAGGCGGGGTGGGGTCGTGAACCCTATGTCAGGAGGCTCTGCGCCTCTGGACATGGCTGGAACATCAGGGCATCTTCCTGATGGTTCAACACCTGGCAGGTTCCCTGAACGCCAGGGCGGACGAACTCAGCCGCAGGTGCATGATGGATCACGAATGGCGTCTTCACTCGCAAGTGGCGCAAGGACTCTTTCTACAGTGGGGAGAGCCTTGGTTAGATCTATTCGCCACCGAAGAGAACGCGCAATGTCATCAGTTCTGCGCGTTGGAATTTCCAAGGCGGCACTTGCTCGGCGACGCTTTTCGTCGCGAGTGGAGTTGCGGTCTGTTGTACGCTTTTCCGCCTATACCACTTCTACCCAGAGTGTTGAAGAAGATTCGGCGCGACCGCGCCCAAGTCATCCTTGTGGCTCCGGACTGGGCTCGAAGAGTTTGGTATCCCGAGCTACTCGGTATGAGAGTCGATCCCCCGATCCGTCTGCCTCTTCGGGAGGATCTTCTGTCGCAGCAGCAGGGGACGGTCCTCCACCCGAACCTGTCCAGTCTCCACCTGCTTGCGTGGAGATTGAGCGGCGGCAGTTAATTCCTTTCGACTTGCCTCCCGAAGTTTGTGATGTGATTCTGGCAGCCAGGCGTCCCTCCACTAAGGTGGTATACGCCTGCAGGTGGAACAAGTTTGTGGCATGGTGCACAGCAAAGGCTGTGAATCCCCTCTCTGCCCCTCTTTCTGAGGTTCTTCTGTTCCTTCTTTCTCTGGCCCAACAGGGTTCTGCCCTGGGTACCATCAAGGGCTATCTTTGTGCAATCTCGGCCTTCCTCAGGCTCCCTGATCAGCCCTCTCTTTTTAAGTCCCCTGTTGTTAACAGGTTTCTAAAAGGCATTACACACCTCTTCCCTCCTGTTCCGTTTGTCATGCCTCAGTGGGACTTTAACTTGGTTCTTACCTTTTTAATGTGCGCTCCCTTTGAGCCTCTACATAACTGTCCTCTTCGTCTTCTTACTTTGAAGACAGCCTTTCTGGTGGCCATCACCTCCGCTCGGCGGGTGAGTGAGCTCCAGGCTCTATCATGCAAACCTCCTTTTCTGTCTGTCCATCCAGACAAGATTGTTCTTAGGACGTGCCCGTCCTTCTTGCCAAAGGTGCTTACTGCCTTCCACATTGGGCAGACCATCACTTTGCCCACCTTCTTTCCGCCTCCGCATCCTTCCAGAGAGGAAGAGAGGCTCCACCGTCTGGACCCAAAACGTGCGCTTTCCTTTTATATCGACCGCACACACCAGTTCCGGGTGGATGACCAGCTCTTTGTTGGCTACGTGGGCGCCAAAAAAGGTCGGGCGGTGCACAAGAGAACCATCTCCCGCTGGGTAACCTTGTGTATCAAAGCCTGCTATTCTTTGGCTAAGAAGGAGCCTCCTGTTGGGCTGCGTTCCCATTCCACCAGGGCAACGGCTGCTACCACGGCTTTAGGCCGCGGGGTTCCGTTACAGGATATATGTCAGGCAGCTACGTGGGCCTCGCTGCACACGTTTGCCAAACATTACTGCCTTGACAGCCAAGTCCGGAGAGACGGCTTCTTTGGCCGTTCTGTTCTCCGGGACTTCCTCGTCTGATCTTTGTTCGCAGACCCACCACCGGGGTTGGTATTGCTGGGGTATCTATTCTAAGGTAAGGAATCTGTCACTAACGTGTCTCTTTCAGATGCACAAGTTACTAACTTGTGTAACGATACATCTGTAAGAGACAGTAGTTAGTGACCGATTCCTACCGCCTCACCCATCCTCCCGTTCTGCAAACTGATTTCTAGGGTTAAGGACATCCCTTTCAGGGCCCTAGTATTTTTCAGACACCTATGTCAGCTTCTTGCATGGCTCTGCGTTCCTGGCGCGGAAAGTCGTGTACAGAACTGACGCTCAGCGCGCAGCGGCGGCGTCTAAGTACTGCCCGCGACGTCATCCCGGCGGTCCCGACGCCCGACGACGGACGCGGAGCCGCACGACGCCACCTACCGACGCGCAAGGGTACTGCTACGCAAAAACTTTCCGGATCCAGCCTGACGCCTGGGGATATTCTAAGGTAAGGAATCTGTTCTAAGGTAAGGAATCTGTCACTAACTACTGTCTCTTACAGATATATCGTTACACAAGTTAGTAACTTGTGCGATGAGTACTTCTGTTTTCTCGGTGTTGAGTTGTAGGCAGCTGCTTTTCATCCATTTGGCGACCGCTTCCATGCCTTCTTGGAAGTTGTTTGGCTGCATTGGCTTCGTTGGATAGGGAGAGGATGAGTTGGGTGTCGTCTGTGTATGAAACAATGTAGAGTCCGTAGGTTCTGACGATGGGGGCGAGAGGAGCCATGTAGACGTTGAAGAGCGTTGGGCTGAGGGAGGACCCTGGGGGACTCCGCAGGTGGTAGGTGTAGGGTCCGAGAGGAAAGGGGGGGGGGAGTCTGACCCGCTGCGTTCTGCCGGAGAGCAAAGAGTAGGTCCAGTCAAGGGCCTTGTCCCGGATACCTGCGTCGTGGAGTCTGCGTATTAGGGTGCGGTGGGATACCGTGTCGAAGGCCGCTGAGAGGTCGAGGAGGATGAGGGCTACTGCTTCTCCTTTGTCCAGTAGTGAGCGGATGTCGTCTGTTGCGGCGAGGAGGGCGGTTTCTGTGCTGTGGTTTTTTCTGAAGCCGGATTGTGACGGGTCGAGGATGTTGTGCTCTTCGATGAAGCTGGCGAGTTGGCTGTTGATGGCTTTCTTGATGACTTTCGCTGGGAACAGGAGCAGGGAGATGGGTGTGTAGTTTTTGAAGTCGGTGGGGTCTGCCGAGGGCTTCTTCAGGAGGGGGTTGATCTCGGCGTGTTTCCAGTCGTCTGGGAAAGAGGCGTTCGCCAGGGAGCGGTTGATGGTATGGCGAAGCATGGGTGCGATGGTGTCGGCGGCTCTGTTGAAGATGTGGTGGGGGCAGGGGTCCGTGGGGGCCCCGGAGTGGATTGACATCGTCTTCAGTGTGTCTTCGGTGGTGAGGGCTGTCCAGCTGTCAATCGTTGGCTGGTCGGGGTTCCGTGTGTTGGTTGTCTTCGTCGAAGTTGTCGTAGATGTTCTTGATTTTGCGGTGGAAGAAGGTGCTGAGTTTGTTGCAGAGGTCTTGTGAGGGGGGAATGTCAGTCGACTCGCTGGTGGGTTGGGCGAACTCCTTGATGATGTTGAAGAGTTCTTTGCTGTTGTGTGCGTGTGTGGAGATTCTGTCTTAAATTGCAGTTTTCCTCGTGTTTCTGATGAGCTGGTGGTGGCGGCTTTGAAGTTGTTGTGGGCTTCTGTGGATTTGGAGTTCCTCCAGGTCTTTTCGAGGCGGCGGCAGGTGCGCCTGGACTCTCGGAGTTTGGGGGTAAACTATCTGGCCTTCTTGGCGTGTGCGTTGTTGTTCTTCTTGAGGGGGGCTATGGTGTTGACGCTGTCGGTGATCCATCTGTGTAGAGTTCGGGCGGCGGTGTTGGGGGCGTAGTCTTCCGTGGTGGTCGGGGTGGAGTTGCTGAGTGAGGAGGTGAGTTGGTAGTCGGTGATTTTGGTCCAGTTTCTTCGTGGGAGCAGGTGCTGGTGTCTGTGGATGGTGGGTGTTCTGAAGGTGAAGTGGATGCATCGATGGTCTGTCCACTGGAGTTCGTTGGTGTGGCTGAAAGTGATGGAGTTTCCTGTTGTGAAGAGGGGGCCGAGGGTGTGTTCCGCTGAGTACGTGGGTTCGGTCACGATCTGGCGAAGTCCAATGTTGTGGAGGTTGTCCAGGAGGGATGTGGTGTTGGGGTCTAGTTGGTTGTCGGGGTGGAAGTTGAGGTCTCCCAGCAGGGTGTAGTTGGTGGATGCGATGGCATGCGGGGAGATGATGTCCGTGATGGAGTTGGTGAATGGTCCGCGGGGTCCCGGGGGTCGGTAGATGAGGGTTCCCTGGAGGGTGGTGGTAGGGCTGGCCAGTATCTTGAAGTGCAGGTGTTCCATCAGGTCTGTGGGCTCGTCGGGGAGTGTGCTCAGGCGGAGGGTGGATTTGTGGACGATGGCGATTCCTCCTCCCGGGCGGGTGGGGCGGTCCTTCCTGGAGATCTTGTATCCTTGGGGAATGGCGATGGCGATGTCCGGTCCCGAGGTAGTGATGGTCCAGGTTTCTGTGAAGAATGCTACGTCTGGGGTGGTGCTGTCCAGAAGGTCCCAGATTTCGATGGCGTGTTTGTGGAGTGATCTGACGTTGAGGAGGATGCATTGTAGGGTCTTCGGTTCGGGTGTTTTCTTGCGGGCGGGTTGTGCTGGGTCAGTGTTCCTGGCGGTGCTGTAGGTGTGCCGGCAGTGGTGACAGCTGAAGGGTCCGTGGGTGATGCTAGCTTGCAGTTGTTGTTGCGGCCTGGGTTGAGTGCGTGGAGTGCCGCTGGGTCGTAGTGTTGGCAGTGCGGAGGTCCAGGGTTCCTGGCGCTGGTCGCGGACGGGCGCAGATGGAATTGCCTTTGGCGCGCCAGCGGTGCACCCGCTGCACACGGCCGCCATTAAGTAGGGGTCGGGGAGGGCTGGACAGCTGGGAGGTGGGAGCGGGGAGGGGAACTGGATTGGGCCGGTCGCGCTGGTCGTGCTGGGGGGGAAGGGGCCGCGGGGGCAGCAGCGGCGGGGAAAACGGGCGGAAAAAGGGAAAAGAGAGGAAGAAAAGTGGAGGAAAGAGATAGGAGAGTGAAAGGGGGAGATTGAAATGAGGGTAAAAACGAGTGAAACGGAGAGGAAAAGCAGAGCGAGAGAAAGGAGACAGAGGTCCACTGGACCACCAGGGATGAGGCGCAGGGAAACCTGCGGGTGGAGGAGGGCCTCGAACACCAACACTCGAAAGTGCAGGGGCTCGGGGGAGGCCTCACTTAATGGTGGAGCTGCGAGGGTGGGAGAGCAATTTCACTGACAATGAGTCAGTGGTCTTCAGAAACTAGGTAAAGCCGCTCCGTTGACAAAGACCGATTGCCCATCAGATGATCAGTGCAGACTGTAGGACCATGCAAAGGTTCTCGCGACAGGTCCTAAACCAGTTGTGTCTTCACTGATCCACCGGACCCGCCAGGCTTTGTCAAGGGCAGATCCTTAGTCTCTGCTGCAACATCATTTCTGTGGCAGAGGATCTCGGGATGGGGTGCCACTGATGCTGAGAAGACTGACCGAGTTGAAGGGGAGTTCTTGAGTGGCATGCTCTCTCTGAAGAAATGTATTCACTTTAAGTCTCTGCATATCCTCAAGTCCTCATGGATGGTGTCCTCTCCATGTTCAGTCTAAGCGGAACCCGGCAATGACACCCTCTCTCCTCTTCGCTTCATTCTCGCGCTGATCCCACTTCTACAGAGACTAGGGGACCACCAAGCAATCGAGTTATCAAAGAACTGTCAAGCCCATGAACAGTCCTCTGTCTACATTGACATCCTTGTACCTATTAGTGACTCCTCCATAAATCTTCTGTAGAAACTCTCTGTCCAATTAAGAGGGTTATAGAGGTCTCTTCTATATCTCACCTGGACTCTTTTCAAAAGCCATCGATTCTTGGCTGTAAACATTAGATGGAGTTCACGCTGCATGTGGTGAGCCTGGAACACTTCCCAACAAATATGAGTATAGAAAGTAAAAAAATCTAACACAACCAGATGTAATAGAGCACCCTCAAAAGCCTATCGAAGGCAACATTGCCGAATTTTAGACTGTTTACAAATTGCCTTCAAACTTATATTTTTAAATTAGTTTTTTTGTTTTTCCATTACTTTTAAACATAACCGTTGTTAGTTGATCAGTGAAACATTGGTATATATATGTCTACGATCAGTTTTTCCTCAGCATCTATATATTGTATTCTTTACTCCGCGATCATTCTCACAGTTCTGGTGCTACCTCGTGGAATACGTCCACCCGCGCCCTCCTGTCTTCATGTTGCTTTGGGCAGCCTCTTGCTTTGTATAATGTCTCTTCCATTTTAGCTCGAGCAGCTCTTCCAATGGGGGAGGTCTGTCTTTTGTCTAGTAATCCGTTTTCATCACAAGCATCCCTGTGACGTCTAAAGTTCGAGCCCCCCCAAGGACCTCTCCAGTCCTCCACAGAGTGTTCATTTTGATGAGTCTCCCCACCACTTTTCTTAGTGTGTGACATACACGTGCAGTAATCCTTAATTGGGTGTGCACCCTAGATCTCGACCCTAGATTGTCGACTGGCCACATTATCAAGCAAGAGTATCGACAGGTATGCGAGTCCAGGTTTTCTATACCTATTTCCACATATATGTACCTACGCAGTACATATATCTTCAAGGTACGCAGATGTGGAGTTGGAAATAGTAAATCTATACTTCCCGATATGAACTTACCTTTGGATATGCTGTCCCTCGATACGCTGTCCTCTATATTCTTGTACCACAATATTCTGGGGTTGATATTCAGTAGTTCAATCCTTATTTGTAAGGTATGTGCGAAGGAACCTATTTCTGTGCTAAAGCATGGCCAATTGGGTTTGTCACCAACACATATTCCATACCTTTTTAGGGTGGTAGTATATCTGATGGAAATGCTCGACTTGTATTCGGTGCAAGCGGGATGAGATGTCGATGGAGTGTGCTGCCATCTTCGCCTCTGTCCAGTCCTTGTCTTCATATTTCTCCAAATCTCGCTCCTACCACATCCGCAGGCCACCAAAGGATCGGCATGTTGAGAGCCAAGGCTGGATTCTGTGTTCCATGGACTAGTTACACCCGTGTTTACTGGTCAGCGCAACCGTAGCCTCACCACTACTGCCCTGAAGGTTCTCCCATTGAGCCCTCTTCCAGCATAAATCCAGTTCGTGTCACGATCTACAGACTCCACACACCAGCAAACCACACGGCCCAACAGATAGGTTCACTCTCTGCCTACATCTCCTTCACCCGACCCTTAGCACGGATCCGATTGGAGACCCCACCGACTAGTAAAGGCAACACAAGTGGACAGACGCTCTCCGAACAATATCCCCCTTCATCTGAGATTTTCCCAAGAAAACGTACCTCGATAAAAGATCTTAAATCTGTGTTCTTCCCCTTTCGCTGCCAGCTGTCTAATTTCACTTCGTTTGCCATCCGCCTGACTTCTGAAATGTATGTGTAAAAAGTCAGCATTGATGTATATAATAAAATGAAATATACAAGTTTTAGGATTGTGCAAGCCTGCTCCTGTTCCCATCCCCACATTTTGGAAAGATATTGCACTAACAACCATTTATTATGCATACTCTTACTGCTCCACACCAGCAACATGCCAACCAAGCCCAGAAAAGAGTTCCACCTTCAACTCAATCCTCCGCTTACACCAAGGAATTGGAAAAAACTCAACCAGCAAACTGCTTTCATTATGCATGCAAGCAACAAAAGGGCTGGCCTGCGGTTCGCTGTGGCAACATATAGTTATGTGCTTCCATTTATAAGAGTTATGGCCCACATTAGCGCAAAACCCGTAATACACAGTGGTCAGCAACAAATTGCAACTTATACCTTTTAAATTCACATAAGACATATTTGCGGCGAGGGTTGTCCTTCAGTAGCACTGTGCAGTCAAACGTCACCAAATGAATTATATTAGTCTTCAAAATTGTCCAGTGATGTCAGTCATAACTGAAGAGATGTCCTACATCACTGGACACTTTTGAAGACTTTAATATAATCCAGTCAGGGCAAGTCCCAATTTTCTACACAAGCTGACAGCTGCAATACCTCTCATGTAGCCACTCAGATACGAGATGATGATAAAACTCGTCCATCACAACAGATCTCTCCACTTCTCTTTCGTACCACCCATGCCAGCCCCGGACCACATCTGGTCACAAAATTTCAGATGGGACAACCCAGTGCAGTAGCCAGATAAGCAGACTGTATCATATGAGGTACCATAAAGGGTCCTGCAGAACTGTTGAAAGCTACCAGCATAGTGAAAACCATAAAACTGCGTGTGTCTCTTACCCTGCATCGAGCACTGCTACGTGCTGCGTCCCAGCACGCGATAACCACACCACGGTGGTCATCACGCACAACATGGAAACACTTCCCACCTAAGTTCAAAACCAAATCCTTCCAACCACACACCCTACGTGGTGTAGCATGCTACTCATGTAGGCAAGCACTGCAGCGCCCCACATGTGGGTAGTAAGTACTTTATAAATGGTGCAAAAACACAAAACTGATAATTGTACTTCACAATTGTGCTGAAGAAGGGTTGTATGTACCCAAGTTTTTACCGAAACCACTTGTAGTGTATTTGTTTTTAACAACTATTGTACTTTATACAAATTAAGCACTCTTTAAACACCATTAGTTGAGCCGCATGTATGGCCACATATTTAGCTGTTTCACTAAATCACTTTAAATCATGCATTTACACCTCTGTCTTTGTGCAGAACCTACATTATATTTATTGGGAAACGTTTTGGTTTTTAACTATTGACATTAATAATATATTGGTTTTAAAGTCCAACATGGTTCTCATAAAACTTGTCCACAGGTGTTAATTTGAATTTCCTTTTTGGTAAAGCCCCTCTGAAGTTGTTAACTTTATCATGCACTGCAGTAACAGTCCCCCCTGTGGGAACCTTTTTTCAGGACTTGCCCTGTTCCCATGGGCACGCTGGGTAGCGGACTATTGATTCCACAGGCCCTGGAGCTTGTCTTGAGAGCACCAGTTATTATCACAGCGTGCCTTGTTGCCCTTCATTAATTGGGTGGATTGTGGCTGCTGTGCCTGGGAAAACCTGCTGATCTGCTAGGGTCCTTCTGGAGGTGGTTGCTTGTTCATTGTCTGGCTGCTTCCTTGGTGCTCATTGAAGTCTGGAGAACTCCAGCATCGTGCTGCCTCCTGCAGTGAGTCCATAGGGACTAGGCTTGGAGGCAGCAGGTCAAGAGCTCTTGCCCGTCAAGATGATGGCTGTCAGACAGCTCGCCACTGACTGGTGTGTTGCTGAAGTGTCTGCTTTCTACCAACTTATTAGCTGGGGCAGCAGAGCTAGAAGTTCAGTTGCATTTGATTGTTGTGGGGAAAAGTCTCATTAGACAACAAGAAGAGGAACAGGCAGATTATCACGCCAGACCAGGGTTGTCACCGTCACTGACACCTCAGAGATGCTGCATTGTGCACCATGGGAGCTTATGTCGCGTGCTCTCAATTGGCTGGCAGGGACTAGGGCTGATAAGTAGTTGGTGCTGCAGAGAGGCAGTTGGGGAGGAGAAGGCATCATTAGCTGTCCTGCAAAGGCGCCATCCTTCTCCCCAGGGCATGTAATATTCCAAGTTCTCTGTATCCTGAAATATAAATGCATGCGTTAATGCGAGCCAGAGGTGCAGTGTGTGCCAAGGGTTGCTCATCGGCACCGGTGATAGACGCCCAGGAAGTAGAGCCCTTTCTAAGGAGGCCCTTGTGGTGAGCGCAGTCCATGCAAGCCGGGCTGGTGATGTGCACAAGAGAGAGCAAGCTCCTCCCCAAGTACATGGTGCTTCTTTGGCTGATGAGACTGTGAACTGTGCAGTTGGCCACACTGATGCATGACTATTTCTCAGCGGACTATAGAGTATGTAGCTTCTTTTTAGACTGGTGATTGGCTGGGCAGCCATGGTTCCTTCCCGTTTCTAACCTGTATGCCTTTGAGTGAATCACTCTGTCTGTGTCTCGCGTGTGCCATGACCCAAAATGATGGATGTCTCTGAATGAATAAAATTCCATTTATAAAACGCGAGCAGCTGCTCCCCAAGGGAGCCTCTCAGCACTAAGCCAATAAAGGTATCTGCCTGTAGGACAGTTCCCATTTTTGCATGGTTACCCCCTCAACTTTTTGCCTGACAAATGATGCACTTTGACTTGGTGTGCCCTGGGTCCCTGCCAATCAGGTTCCCAGGGCCTGTGTTCTTTCCCAAAGCTGAACCTCTATACCCACAATTGGCCCATCCCTGGCCACAGGTAAGCCCCTTGTAAAAGGTACCATGGGTACCAAGGGCACTGTGACCAGGGAAGCCCTCTAAGGGCTGCAGCACATATTGTGCCACCCTTAGAGGTACTGTACCTTAACACACACCTACACACTGCCATTGCAGGCTGCGTGTTTTGGTGCAGAGAAAAGTGCAGAGTTGACATGGCACACTGTGTGCCATGCCTTCACCCCACTACCTAAGGCCTAGGTAAGTCACTCCTCTAGCAGGGTGCACTGGCCCCAGGTGAGGGTACAGTGGCATAAGCCCTGTACCGCTACAGTGTCTAAGTCCATTCTTAGACATTATAAGTGTAGTAAAGGCATAAAGAGTATATGGTCTGGAAGTTTGTCATTACAATCTCCACAGCTCCATATTGGCTTTACTAAAACTTGGGAAGTTTGGTAGCAAATGTCTCAGTACATTAAACCCACACTGATGCCAGTGTGGGATTTAATGTATAATGCACACAGAGGGCATCTTAGAGATGCCCCCTAAAAACAACCAGCCCGGTGTGGTTCCTGAATGGCTGCCCGCCATTTGCCACCACCAGACAGGTTTCTGGACCCCTGGGTAGAGGGCCTCCGCTTCCTGGGTCCAGAAACCAAGCCCATCCTGGGCAGAGGTGTTATGCCTCCTCCCCAAGAATAGGTTGGGTCCACAAAAGGGGAAGCTTCAAAGGCCTGCCACCTTTGTACGCTGTCCCCGCCTTTTGCTGTCCCCAGCAACTGACTCGCACCGGTTCTGACCCCCACTTTGGGTGGGAGAATCGGCGGGAAAACAGAGCTAGGAGGAGAGGTGTGCCCTCCTTTGCCAGGTCCACCCCTCAGGTGGGGGAGGCGAAGTGAAGCACACATCTCTGTCCCCTCCATGTTGGAGATGAGGGGACCCAACTAATCAGGAAGAGGCTCATGCCCCCCCTGGAGGGTGGCATAATAGGGGATGTACTCACCCCAAGGAAGCGACCCATTGGCCCTGACCTGCACACCCCTATAACGCACTTAAATTTAGTATTTAGGGGCAACCCTGAACCTTGCCTCCTCAGATTAGAAGCAGAAAGGACCGAAGAGCCGTGCTGACCCAGAAAGAAAGGACACCTACTGCTTTGGCCCCAGCCCTACTGGCCTGTCCTGACTCCGACCTGCCTACAGTAAAGAAACCGGCGTGTCCAGCAGCCCCCCAGAGCCCGGAGGACCTGCCCTGCACTCACCTTACAGACTCTGTCTCCCGTGAGCACTGAATGTGCTCAATAAAGACTCCATGAGCAGAACCCGGACCCAGCTGGGTCTGCGGTTCTGCACCATTCTGCACATGATGCCCACGGCCCGAATTAGAGTGGCCCAACACCACAAGGTCTCCCCAGCGATCCTGACCTGGGATCTGGTGATCCCAGACCCTCCCTCAAGCTTCAACACGACGACTGCAGCCTCAACCTGAAGGGTCCCCCCCGACTGGGACCAGAGCTGGTAAGAAGACCCGACGCCAAAAGACTTGCCTGCACCGGACACCCCACGGCCTTGAGTGGCCCAACTGACAGTGTCCAGGCATCCCCCAAGAACCCAACTTACTTCTACAGCCGGTGGTCACCTTCAGGAAGTCTCCCTGCCCGAGCCTGCAGCCTCTTTTCCGAACTGGAGGTCGTCAATTGGAATCCACAGGGTCCCGATTTCTTCTTGGCACACTGCACCCAGCTGTCCCTGTGCCGCTGGTAATGCAGCTCCTGTGCTGATTGTTGGCCCCTGCAGTGCTGACCTTAACCCCAGGACCTTTGCTCCCACACCCGAGTGGCCTGCTCGTAAGCAGTCCGTGACCGAAGGCTCCCTTAGCCCCATTGGCTAACATTGGGCCCCTGCACCCGGCCGCCCCAGTGCTGCTGGTGGTGCAATTTGAGTGCCTACCTAGACCTTGGGGAAACTTGGTCCTAACACCCAAAACTCCCTCTTGTAAGTCATTTACTTACCTGAGAAACCACTAACACTTTTTCCCCATAGGAACCAATGTTGTGATGTTCTGTTCCTGAAAATGTTGTGTTGAGCTGAACTTTGTATGAAAGAAAAAGTAACTAAACTGCAAACCTTCAAAAGTCTTACTTACCTTGTATTGTGAGATCCCCGGTGTGGTATCTAGGCATACCACCCTGAGTAGTCGATGTAATCTAAAAGTAATCTAAGAGTATTCCAAAATAATTACTGTGTAGTTTAAACTGTTTTGAAAGCCAATACAAACCTTTAACGATTGCAAATTCAACCACAACTGCACTTCCTTGTAAAGCCTTGCATTTGAGCTTAGATTTTACTTACCTGTTATGTTATGGGATTTTGTTAAGCGCACATTTCACCCGAAGGTCTCAAAGCGCTGGCCTGTCACAGGGAACGATGGAGAAAAGGAGGGAAGGAGCAGAATGAGAAGAAGAATGAACTCAGAACAGCCAGGTTTTGAGAGCCTTACGGAACTTTCTGTGATTGGTCTCAGTGCGTAGATGAAAAGGAAGTGAGTTCCATAGGGTGGGTGCGAGATAGGAAAAGGATCTACCGCCATTCCTGGCGGTACGGATCTTGAAAGGGGTAAGAAGGTGTAGATCGGAGGGTTCTGGAGGGGTTATACCTGACCAGCTTGTTGGAAAAATAGTGAGGGCCGAGTCCATGGAGGGATTTGTGGACAAGACAGCTGATCTTGAATGTTATGAGCTTTCTGACGGGGAGCCAGTGCAGCGCTTTCAGATTGGGTGCCGAGGGAGATCGAGATGGTAAGTTTAGTACCAGTCTGGCCGCCGTGTTTTGGAGGACTTGGAGTTTTGTTAGGTGTTCTTCGTTCATGGAAGCCATAAGGGCATTACCGTAGTCTAGCCGGCTGATAATTAGTCCTTGCACCAGCGGCATTCGAGATGATAGCGGAACCCATTTAAAGATCTTACGGAGGCTGCGCATTAGTCCATAACAAATGCTGGCCACGTGGTTGACATGATTGGACATAGAAAGATGGTTGTCAATCAGCACTCCTAGGTTGCGAACTGCCGTTTTGTGTGAGGGACATGTGCCAAGATTGATAGGCCACCAGTCACTTGACCATAGGGATTGAGCTTTACCGAAGAGGATACTTTCGGTTTTGCTGGCGTTAAGTTGCAAATGATTATTTTGCATCCAAGTATGAATATCGGACATACACTGCCTGAATCGAAGTTTGGTGTAAGTTGGGTCAGGTCCTAGTGCGATTAGCAGCTGAGTATCGTCAGCGTACGATACTGTGTCAAAGCCGTGGGCTTTAATCACGCTGGCTAAAGGTGCCACATACAGATTGAAGAGTGTGGGGCTCAGGATCGAGCCCTGGGGGACACCCTTATCAATGGGTTGACTCCTGGAGACGAAAGTGCCCAAGTGAACTTTCGAAGTTCGGTTCGTCAGGTAGCTCCTAAGCCAATTCAGTGCGGTGCCCCCGACACCCATCTCCCACAGACGATTCACAAGAGTACTGTGGGAGATGTTGTCGAAGGCAGCCGACCGGTCGAGAAGGACCAGAATGGATGATTGTCTGGCGTCAAGGGAGAGTCTAATATCTACTATTTCCAGCAGAGCGGTTTCGGTGCTATGCGAAGCCCGGAAGCCGGATTGAGAAGGGTCCAATCCAATAGATTGTTGCTCTGCAGGTAAGTGGTAAGTTGTTTGTTGATTAGTGACTCTAGGACCTTCCCACAGAGAGGGAGGAGAGAGATGGGCCGATAGTTGTTAGACTGCTTAGGGTCCAGGGTGGGCTTCTTCAATATGGGTTTGACCAGGGCTGCCTTCCACCTAGTGGGAACAGTTGAGTGTGATGAGGATAAATTGAGAAGTTTGGTAAGACCTGGGAGGACAGAATATAAGGGGAGACTGGGTCAACAGGGGAACCGGATGTGATCTTACGGAGGGCGATTCTTACATCATTTTGAGTGAATTCGGTGAATTCATTGAGGAAGGTGGAGTTCGTGGAATGCTTGTTGGCCAGCGTCTGGTGGTGTTCAGCAGCCTTGAGGGGAAAAAGACTATGGATGATGTTAATTTTGTCCACAAAAAAAGAGGACAAAGTGTCCACCCACTCTTGTGATATAGGCTGATTAGGCTGGCATGTGATAGGACTGGTGAATTCTTTTAAAACTTTATGCATTTCTTTGTGGGAATTGGAGGCCTGATTAATTCTGTCACCTAAATAGATTTTTTTGGCCAGGGCTATGTGGTTGAGATAGCGTCTATGGATAGCTTTGTAGGCCTGTCTGTCTTCTGCCTTTTTTGAGTGTCTCCACTTACGTTCTGCTTTTCTTGCAGCTAGCTTGCAAGAGTTTAGATCGGTGGTGAACCAAGGTGATGATTTGTGGTGACATTGAACTTTGGTTATTGGGGCTATTCTGTCTAGGGCCTGACTGATTGCTGTCTCAAAGGACTCCACTGCTGAGTCAAGGTTGACGGTCAGGCTGGGGGGGGGGAGTGATGAAATGGGGAGAAAAGGTGGTTAGATTGACTTTGTTCCATGGCCTACTCAGTGTTGGTTCTTTACGTGGGTTGTTGGAGGCAGAAGTAATCGGTAGGGAAAATTTTAGTATAGTGTGGTCTGACCAGAGAACTTGTATTGGGGGCTCAACCTTGATAAGGGGCGAATTAGTGAATAAGAGGTCGAGTGGGTGGGGCCAGCTACCAACTGATTAAGACCTAAGGTGTTTAGGCCCGAGATGAGTGTTGGTGTGATTGTCGGACAGAAGCTCGGCATGATGGTTAAAGTCTCCCAGTAAAAGAAAGTTATCAGCAGCCAGAACATGTGGAGCGATAGTCTCGATCAGATGATTGGTGAAGTGAGCTTTATTGCCCGGAGGGCGATAAAGTAAGGCACCTCTCCAGGACCCCTTAATTAGACAGTCCATTTTAAAAATGCAAAGTTCGCCCCAGTCCGAGAGAAAAGTATTGATTATACTAAGTTGAGTGTTGGCTCTGAAGGCCATGGCTAGGCCGCCTCCTCTCTTGTTGTTTCTGTCCAGTCTGATTAGTTGGTAATCCAAGGGGAAGGCTGTCGCGATGTCAGGGAGCGAAGACTCATGGAGCCATGTTTCTGTTATAAAGAAGATGTCGGGTTTCTCAGAGTCAAGCAAAGTCCAGATTTCTAGAGCGTGTTTAGGGATGGAACGCGCGTTGCAATATAACCCTGTTATATGATTAGCGGGGTCAGTCGAGGTGTCTTTAGGAGGATCGATGGGACAGGATTTGGGGAGGGGTGGGCCATTGGCGAGAATATCTGTTGGACCTATCATAGACCGAGCCAACGGAGGGGGAATCATTGGTATATCGGAAGGGTTTACTCTATTGAATGAGATAAGCTCAAGAGTGGTGTACCATAATATGGCCATGGGTGATAGCAGCTTTGAGGGGTAAGTGAGGAGATGGAAGGGTGAGGGTTATCAGGTGGACAAATGGCCAGAGAGTCTGGCGACGGCCAGGCGCGGACGGGCGCAGGCGGGCTTGGCACCGCTGCGCACGTCCGCTGCGCGTCCGCTCAGTGCACTTCCTTTTAACAGGGTGGAAGTGGTCAGAATGAGAAGGCTACAGCGTCAAGAACACTGACCGTGGAAATGGAGCTTCCGGTGCGAGGGAAAGGAAGTTGGTGCGTGTCCCTCCGCTCAAGCGGCACAAGCCGTGGCGGAACAGGGACTGCACATGAAGTGAGCGGAAGCTGAAGGTAGGACGTCGCAGAGAGATTAAAAGATTTAAAAACAATTTAGAACAAAGCGGTGAGACGGGCGGTGAGTAGCTGCGTGCCGCGTCTGACCTTGTTTCCTGATTAGGCTGCGCGTCCGCTCGGTGCACTTCCTGTGCCAAGTCCTGCTTGGTTCTAAAAATAAAACATAAGTATACCTTTTTAGGTCGAGCCTAGCGTGGCAGCGCATGCGCTGCTCGCTTTGCAAGTCATGCTGTAGTAGGGTATGTTTTAGAAGTGGTGTGGAAGCCCCGCCCATATTTTTCATTGGCTGGCGTCATGGTCCATGGTAAATGCTGGCTTCTGATTGATAATGAGGCTTCTTAGTCCCTCCTTGTTACTGCCCTGTCTCCTTTTGTGACCGCCCATCAGGACTGGATCTTTTACTTGCAGCGTTACACTGTCTCCGTCATTAGTCGGTAAGCACTATATTTTTTTCACAATGGCAACAGCTTGTCTGGTATTTGTATTCAGGGTTTTGGCGCGCGGCTGTATAGCTGCTGTGGAGCCTGAGAACCAGGTCAGCAGAGCTGCTGTAGAGCCTGAGAACCAGGTCAGCAGAGCTGCTCTAGAGCCAGAGAACCAGGTCAGCAGAGCTGCTCTAGAGCCAGAGAACCAGGTCAGCAGAGCTGCTCTAGAGCCAGAGAACCAGGTCAGCAGAGCTGCTCTAGAGCCAGAGAACCAGGTCAGCAGAGCCGTTGTAGAGCCAGAGAACCAGGTCAGCAGAGCCGTTGTAGAGCCAGAGAACCAGGTCAGCAGAGCCGTTGTAGAGCCAGAGAACCAGGTCAGCAGAGCCGTTGTAGAGCCAGAGAACCAGGTCAGCAGAGCTGCTGTAAGCCAGAGAACCAGGTCAGCAGAGCTCCTCTAGAGCCTGAGAACCAGGTCAGCAGAGCTCCTCTAGAGCCTGAGAACCAGGTCAGCAGAGCTGCTGTAGAGCCTGAGAACCAGGTCAGCAGAGCTGCTGTAGAGCCTGAGAACCAGGTCAGCAGAGCTGCTGTAGAGCCTGAGAACCAGGTCAGCAGAGCTGCTGTAGAGCCTGAGAACCAGGTCAGCAGAGCTGCTGTAGAGCCTGAGAACCAGGTCAGCAGAGCTGCTGTAGAGCCTGAGAACCAGGTCAGCAGAGCTGCTGTAGAGCCTGAGAACCAGGCCAGCAGAGCTGCTGTAGAGCCAGAGAATCAGAGAACCAGGTCAGCAGAGCTGCTGTAGAGCCAGAGAACCAGGTCAGCAGAGCTGTTGTAGAGCCTGAGACCCAGGTCAGAACAGGTGCTGCAGGGACTGGAGAGGTACAAACGTAATCAGACACAGAAGAGGTGCAATGATGCAGCATAATATGGCACATTCTGTTGCAATATTTTGCTATTTTGTCATTTTACAACACAGTAGTACTGTCTGGGCAAACGTTTCTCCTCATTAGCAGCACTCTAACACCCGAATACAGCCGTCCGCAACGAAATGGTGACAGTTAATCTTTGCAAAGCGTCTGTCCCCCCGGGGGATCACGGCTGATGCTTTTTAAAGCCTCTTTTGATCCATCTGAGCTAGAATCAATGTTTGCAACTGATACAGTAGATCTGAATCATGCGGCAAGTGTGGAAAATACGTAAATACTCAGAGAACGCGGCGGCCACAATATTGCGTTATTCCAGTGGTCCTGCATATGAGCAAAGACTTGTAGTGTAATGGCCTTGATTTACTGACTGTGTTGTAAATCCATGAAACTGTCCCCCAGAAGAATATTTGGGCAAAAAATAACCTCAAAGTACTGATTCTGTGGTACTGATAAAGTAAGGGTAACAGTGGAGGCCATGCAAGGTCACTGAAGTCAGGAAGGAATGGGCAGTTCAGGACAGTATTGTCATTCTCCAGGTAGGAATTCCCATGCAGGGCAGCGCCAAGTAGCTGGGATGAAACAAGCATTTGCAATGCAATAGGTCTCTCATTTACGCGAGTTGAAGCTATTGGCATTGTAAATGACAGTCTTTTATTTATGTTTTAAAAACCAAAACATAAATAAAAGGCATTGTCCTTTACAATGCCAATAGCTCAAACTTGCGTTAATGCGAGACCTATTGCATTGCAAATGCTTGTTTTTTATACCTACCTAATTGGTGTGGATTCAGTCTCTGCGTGTGTGCTATCAGTCTTGAGTGAGTGAATATAATAAATGCTTAACACACCCTCTGGATAAGCCTAACTGCTCGACCATACTACTACAAAGAGAACTGTTAGTACTTACCTAATTTAGCCTCTGCTATACCTCTGGAGTCTCCCTGGACTCTGTGCACACTATACCTTACTTCGGTATAGTATGTACAGAGCCAGCTTCCTACGCAGCCTTTTAACTAAAGCTCTCTAAAGATAAAGGGCTTAGTCCCTTTTTAAAAGCCATTTCAAGTTTTGTCTCCTGTAACTCCTTTGGCAAGGCATTCCAGAGCCTTGGTGCCCGTACAGAAAGAGCTACTACCTAATCTGACTTTGCACGCCTTAGGAATGCCTAACAAGGGCTGGTTAGCAGACCGAAATGCCCTAATTGGAATGTACACTTTAACTCTGTCCTGATGGGGCCTTTTTTATGTAGATCTTTAAAAGTTGTCATTAAGGCTTTAAATGTGACTTGTTGCCTGATGGGGAGCCAGTGCAAAGCCCTGAAGCCCTTGGAGATGGACTGACTTTTCGGGACATTCAGAATTAGCCGTGCCGCAGCCTTTTGCATCAGTTGGTGTCTATTCAGCAATTCATCTGGGCCCCCAAATACAGCACATTAGCATAATCGAGTCCAGCCGTAATGAGGGCATGCATAGTAACTTTGTGTGTTTGCACAGGCAGAAATTTTATAGTCTTTTTTAAAGATTTAAACACTGACAAAAGGTTTCCTGTCGGAGCTTGTATTAATTTGTGTCTTAAAAGATAAGTCCTTATCAAATTTCACACCTACATTTTTAACCACTGCCGTCACAATTGTGGGGTAGGTGGTTCCGTAAATCGGGCAGGCCAGTAACTTTTAATGTCCAGAGTGGAGGAGTCCCCAAAGAACAAAATCCCCACCTTATCAGGGCTCAGCTTAAGACTGCTATTGTTCATCTAATGAGCCATGGCCGTAAGGCATCTTTGAAAGTTTGCTGATCGACTGGTGAAAGGCTAGCATCAATTGGGTGTTATCAGTATATGACCTAATATTGAAGCCCCATGGCTCCAGTACTCGCGCCAAGGGTGACTAGCGTAGGGCTTAGCGCCGGGTCTTCCGGCACATAGCATCCCATTCCTCTATGTACGGAGAAAAGTACACCGCCTGTACTCTATTCCACAAGGATTTCAGCCACCTTCAAGCTGTGTCCACAATTCCTGCCTCTTCCAGTATCCTGAGATTAATCTAGTGGGACTCCGTATGAGATGCAACTGATGGGTCTATCCAGATGACCCCTGCTTTTTTCCTGTGTTCGTGATTGGGTCTAATACATTTAGTAACTTCTAGAAGCACCTCTTCTGTACCGAAACAAGAGTGAAAACAGATTGAGAGGAATGGAGAATTCCCTTGTCCTCAATGAACCTCCTAAGCTGACAGTTAACCAGTTTTTCCAAATGCTGAAAGTAGGAAGATAGGTGTGTAATTGCTCAGGCAGGGTGGATCTGCATTTGATTTTTTTAGTAAAGGCAGCAGTAAAGCCTTTCTCCGTGCGGGAGGCATGCCCCTTTCTTCCAACGACTTGTTGAAAAGAGCGTTCACTAAAATATTACGAGAGGGAACAGTAAGAGCTAAAATCCTGGGAGGGCATGGATCCAGTTCAGACCCTGAGCTTGCTTTCCAAATGCTGCCTACAGAATCTTCCAGGGAACTCTTCTCATGCTGTGAGCTTGGTATCTTAAACGTTGCCTATTGCAAACTAGCTTTCCGTTTCAAGTGAGCTGTGATTGCGACGACATGTCTCCACTCCATGAGAGATCCCCTTCGTGCTACTCAATGGGTTTGTTCTTACTCCTTATTGACGTGGAAGAAATATGTGGCAGTCTCAAAGAAATACTCCGCTTCCTCTGGGCAGATCTGTTATGGAGCAAGACATACAGCTGTTGATTTTAGTTGGACATTCAGGGAAAATATATGTAATTGTTTCCATTGCTCGCATTGCCCTTCACTTTGTCTATATGAGAAATTTTAACTTGAACTCAAATCCTAATTGTGATTTTCACAAGCTGGCTGACCATAGAACTGTCCTTTCTCCTCGCAGGGCTGGAAAGTGGAGGAGTGGCGCTGAAGAGTCCTGCAGCTGCCTCTGGGATCCAGACCTCGGCCCCCGTCACACTGCGATGTCACATCGATGGCCATCCACGGTAAGGCCATGGTGCCAGCAGCTCTGGTCTTGTCTCACCTTCTTCTGTCACTGCTGGCTACTGCACACTCTTACATCTCCATCTTGGAGATCTTTGAATGAGTCTACCCACATGCAGGGTCCAGCTGCACGTGTACTAAGAAAAACGTCTTCAAAACTGCAGCATCAACTCGGTGTGTTAGAAATATTGGGTATACAAACTAAAAATCAGTAATGAAGAAACTATTTCCAATTTAAAGGAAAGGCAATCAAATGTGATGAAAGAGCAAGTTAGACTGTAGCCTCCACAGCCGGAACCGGCACTTTAAGAGCCTGTTGCTGTTGAAACCTTGTAGTATGGTGTACAGTGCTGTCTGCAGCAAGACTGCAAAAAATGAACACAGTCAACCCTTGCTTATGATTACGTGGCTTTCTTGTCAATCTCATTTCCCTGGTTTTCACTGTTGATGCTGTGGAACTCCCATGTTTATGCTTTTATCATGTCATTACTTGTTTAGCACTCATGGGAGTTAATTTCTTTGTTTTTACCTTCTGCTCTTTACTTTAACCACGCCCATCCTCCTCCCCCTGCTTCTCCCTTCCCAAAGCTCCTCTGTTGTGCACCAAGCGCTCGCCTTGGTGATGGGTAGGATATTCTCTATGCTCTCTCATGACCTTCCAAATTAGCAACCTTGGCGGTGCCTTTAGTGATCCATGGTGATAGCAGCTTTTGGCTTTGCCAGGGGCGGTGGAGTTATTAGTTTTAATCTCTGCCATGGCATCCCGCATGTTACAAATACAGAAAACAATGAAAACAGTGTGTTCGAGGCATATGAGCTGCAGAATTCACACTTTGTGCTTAGATCGCCATCTGGTGTTGGGCTCGGATGCTTGCACCTTGTTGTTGTCTTGGAAGAAGTCTTTGTAGTCACGAGATAGGTGACTCCTCCCTTGGACGATAGTGCGCATGGGCATCGACTCCATCCTCAGATTGTTTTTTTCCGCCATCGGGTTCGGATGTAACTTCTGCGCTCCGGTTCCGTACTGTATTATCCAAACCTTTTCGACGCGCAAACCATCAAAAACTCGACGGTATTGTTTTTCGTTCGCGTGCTCTTCGATGCGCTCCTCAAATACCTGATTCCAGTCGTCGACGCGGGCTGCTGGGCCTATCGACGCCATTCGGGCCTACGGCTAATGGAAAGGACTCCATTTAAAAAATGCCCCCAGTGTGGAGCTAAATTCCCACACACCGAACAACACAAGGTCTGTAACCTCTGTCTCTCGCCCGAGCACGAGCAGACTAATTGCCAGGCCTGCGCCTCCTTTCGATCCAAAAAGACTATCCGTGATCGCCGGGCCCGACGACACGTTATGGCGCAACAAGCAGCTCCGGTGCCGGAGGACATCTTCAACGAAGGCCCCGATGTCCCGGAGGAGGATTCAGAGGATCTGGAAATCGTTTCCGAGGCAGACGACTCCGACTCAGACGACCACATCACTCCAGGTCAACGAGTGAGTACAACTGCCCCTACCCCAACCCCACCTGAAAAAAAGAAGGCTCCGGTCAGGACTTCGCCTGCTGGCCCCAGTCGCGACCGAAAGAAAGCTTCAGAAGCCCCGCCCCCGGGCCCGGCTCCGAAGACAAAGGAGAAGCCTTCCGGCGGCTCGAGGCCGACCAAGCCGCATACAGGTGCCCCGCTGGCACCATCGGCACCGAAGCCGGGAGCGCATACTACGCCCGCAGTCCCCAAAAAGCCATCGGCACCAAGCACCTCGGCGCCGAAGGAAAAGGCCTCGGATCCGAAAAAACCTTTAAAACCCAAAAAGATTTTCGACTCCACATCGAAGCCGAAGGATCCAAAAACCCCTTTCAAGGCTCCAGAGCAGAAATCTAAACCCCGCTCGAACCCGAAAAATCGGCGCTGAAAGCGATTACCGAACAGGAAGAACTTTTTCGACCGGATCCCATCGATCCGCAACAAAAAACTCTCCAAGTGGACCCCAAAACAGGACATGTGGTCAATGTTCCACACAACAAGAGGAAATTCGACACCCCACACATCCCTGAGGTGCCTGTAAAGAAAAGAGACTGTGCCACTTCACCTTTATGACCCTCTTCTCCTGTTCTTCCTACTAAACCTTTCTTTTCTCCAAATTCTCCCATATTTCCAACATACTCACCACCACCACAGGATGATGATGATTTAGGGGGTGGGGGAGGGAGCAATGACCCTTTCACTGACCCTGATGACGACAGACGTACCACAGGACAATTGGAATGATTATGATGACCCAGTAGATCCTCCAGACCTTCCTGATCCCCATGCATACCCCACAAAGCCATCTCCCCCAGATGACAATATTGGTTTTGGTCAGCTTATAGACAGAGCTGCCAAGTACCATGGTGTTGAAATGCATTTGGACCCCACAGAGGAGGACTTCCTAATAGACACCTTTGCACAGTCACAAAAGACTGTACAAACCTTACAACGTTACCAACGTTAAAAGGCGTCATTAAACACGCCCCAGACATATTCAAAGATCCTGTAAGGGCTAGAATTCTCAATCCCAGAATTGACAAAAAATATAAACCCGCTCTCAATGATCTCACCTAGTTGATCTAAAGGGTCAACTTCCTTTAGATTCTCTAGTGGTGACCAACGCTAGAAATCGTGCCAACTCTCAGACCTCCGGTGATGCTCCACCTCCGGACAAAGAGTCTAAATTATTAGATGCTTTGGGCAAACGAGTTGCTGCCCAAGCAGCTAATCACTGGAGGATAGCCAATACGCAGGCATTACTTGCCAGGTATGATAGGGCTCATTACGACCAGCTGGAAACCCTATTGCAGCATTTGCCTGATCAATATAAAACCAAGGCCAATGATTTGATTCAAGAGGGCAAATTAATAACTAATGCATCAATCAAGTGTGCCCTCGATGCAGCAGACACCGCATCTAGGTCCATTAACACTAGTGTGTTACTAAGAAGGCATGCCTGGTTGCGCATTTCTGGTTTCAAACAGGAGGTACAAACAACTATCCTCAATCAGCCGTTCAATCGGGAACAACTTTTTGGCCCAGCTGTAGATGCAGCTTTAGAAAAAATGAAAAAGGACACGGAGACTGCTAAATCCATGGGAGCATTACAGTCCCCATCCACACGAGGTTCCTTTCGACGCTCCTTCTATACTTCTATAGAGGCGCATCCAAAAACATCGGTGCAGACACTGCTTCTTCCTCCTACAAAAACCCCACACAAACATCCCCCAACAAGGGATATTTTAGAGGTGGGTACAGGGGAAATAACAACAAAGGAAGAGGCCGAGGTAACAACAACACTCGCGCCTCTCCCACTAATAAGCAGTGACTTTCCTCCACTCCCTCCAGACCATTCCACTCCGGTCGGAGGGAGACTCTCACAGTCTCTACCTGTCTGGAATTCCATCACTACAGACAAGTGGGTAAGACAAATTATCCAGTATGGTTGCTGCCTGGAACTTACAGCAACTCCACCCAACATACCACCCAAGCAGCGTCCAATGTCCGCAGAACATCTCACACTCCTCAAACAGGAAGTTCTTTCGCTGCTTCAAAAGCATTCAATAGAACCAGTCCCCATACAACATCACGGAACAGGAGTTTACTCTCTATACTTCCTAATCCCCAAAAAAGACGGTACCCTAAGGCCAATACTGGACCTCAGACCTCTCAATCTCTACATACAGTCAGATCATTTTCACATGATCACTCTTCAACAGGTTCTTCCACTGCTTTAACAAGGCGACTTCCTTGCCACATTAGATCTCAAGGACGCCTACTTCCACATTCCCATACACCCTGCTCACAGGAAATACCTAAGGTTCACAGTAGACGGCCAACACTATCAGTTCAAAGTCCTTCCATTTGGAGTGACCACAGCACCCAGGGTGTTCACAAAGTGCCTTGCAGTAGTAGCAGCGCACTTGCGAAGACAACAAATCCATGTCTTTCCATACCTCGACGACTGGCTCATAAAAGCCAAGTCACACAACCAATCTGTTCACACTTATCATACCATTCAGCTGCTACACAACTTGGGGTTCACAGTAAACTACACCAAGTCGCACCTACAACCCTCCTACATACATCAGTATCTAGGAGCCACAATAGACACTTCCAAAGCTCTAGCATACCCCAATCCAGCAAGGATAGCCAGTATGCAAGCCCTCATCTCCAAGTTTCAGCCACAACACTCCCTTCCAGCACGAGTGTTTATGCAGCTCATAGGAATGATGGCCTCTTGCATTTTCATAGTACCTCACGCAAGACTTCAGAAGCGCCCTTTACAGGAATCCTTAGCACGTCAGTGGAACCAGGCTCAAGGTCAACTTACAGATCTGGTGTTGGTGGACAGCCGCACACATCGCTCTCTGCAGTGGTGGAACATACAAAACCTTTCCACAGGGCGGCCGTTCCTAGAGCCAGTTCCACAGATAGTGCTAACAGCAGACGCATCACTCACCGGCTGGGGAGCCCATTTCCTAAACCACACAATTCAGGGCAGGTGGTCCACCCAACAAAAACTGTTCCACATCAATTACCTAGAATTACTGGCAGTATTTCTAGCGTTAAAGTCGTTTCAAACACATCTCCTCAACAAAGCTGTCCTAGTCCACACAGACCACATAACAGCAATGTATTACATACAGAAACAAGGAGGAACACATTCTTTGCAGCTATCTCATCTAGCGCAAAGTATATGGAGATGGGCCATTCCACAAAAAATATATCTTCTGGCAGAACATCTTCCAGGGGTGAACAATCAGATGGCGGATCTGTTAAGTCGTCAAACTCAACAGATACACGAATGGGAACTTCATCCGCAAGTTCTTCAACCCTTCTTCCAGATGTGGGGCCAACCAGACATAGATCTGTTCGCCACACACGAAAACGCAAAATGCCTAACCTTCGCTGCCAGGTTCCCACACCCATAGTCCAAGGGCAATGCGATCTGGATGAACTGGTCAGGCAGATTTGCGTACGCTTTTCCGCCACTCCCGCTCATTCCACTAGTAGTACGCAAGCTCAAACAGTCTCTCAACATGATCCTAGTTGCTCCAACATGGGCACGGCAACCATGGTTCACAACACTACTCGAACTCTCAGTAGTTCCACACCAAAAATTACGTCTCTCATCAAAGCTGCTAACGCAGAACCATGGAGAGATAAGGCACCCAGATCCAGCGCAACTCAATCTAGCGATCTGGCTCCTGAAATCCTAGAGTTCGGTTACCTTAACCTCCCACCAGACTGTATGAACATTATTAAGGAAGCCAGACGCCCCACTACTAGAGCTTGCTATGCAGCTAAATGGAAAAGATTCGTCATTTACTGCAACAATAAAAAAATTGACCCATTAGATGCTTCAATTCAGAACATTATCTGCTATTTGCTACATCTACAAAGATGCAATCTGGCATACTCATCAATAAGATTACATCTGGCTGCCCTAGCCGCCTACCTACAAAACAGACAACATTTGTCATTGTTTAGGGTACCCGCTATCAAAGCCTTTATGGAAGGCCTTAAAAGGATAATTCCACCCAGACTGCCACCCTCTCCAGTGTGGAACCTAAACATTGTTCTTACTAGAGTCATGGGTCCCCCATTTGAGCCTTTACACAAATGCGAATTACAATTCCTTACATGGAAAGTAGCCTTCCTTGTCGCAATCACCTCTCTCAGAAGAGTAAGTGAGATACAGGCTTTAACCATACAAGAACCATTCTTACAAATACATCATAACAAGGTGGTTCTTAGGACAAATCCAAAATTCCTTCCCAAAGTAATCTCTACTTTCCACCTTAATCAATCAGTAGAGTTACCAGTATTTTTCCAAAACCCTGATTCGGTAGCGGAAAGAGCTCTTCACACGCTCGACGTCAAAAGAACTTTACTTTACTATATAGACAGGACTAAAGCCTTTAGGAAAACAAAGCAACTATTTGTAGCTTTCTCTCCACCTCATAAAGGCAATCCTATTTCCAAAGCTGGAATTGCCAGGTGGATAGTAAAATGTATTCAAATATGCTATCAGAAAGCAAAACGTACGTTAACAATTCCCCCTAGAGCGCATTCAACACGCAAACTAGGGGCTTCCATGGCATTCTTAGGGAACATTCCCTAGAAGACATTTGTAAGGCAGCAACAATGGTCTACCACACACACCTTCACCAAACACTATTGTGTAGATGTGCAGGCAAAGCAACAAGCTTCTGTGGGCCAAGCTGTTCTTAAGACACTTTTTCAAACCACTGCAACCGATACAGGCGACCACCGCTAGGGGAGACACTGCTGTACAGTCTATGCACAAAGTGTGAATTCTGCAGCTCATATGCCTCGAACGGAAAATGCTACTTACCAGTATGCATCTGTTCTTGGCATGTAGAGCTGCAGAGATTCACACGCGCACCCACCTCCCCGGAACCTGTATCTGTTCCAGTGTTATCTTACTTAGATGCATTCTCATGGACATCTTTCTGTTTCTTACAAACTCCATCATTTCCCTTCTTGGCGAAAAACAATCTGAGGATGGAGTCGATGCCCATGCACACTATCGTCCAAGGGAGGAGTCCCCTATCTTGTGACTACAAAGACTTCTTCCAAGACAACAACAAGGTGCAAGCATCCGAGCCCAACACCAGATGGCGATCTATGCACAAAGTGTGAATCTCTGCAGCTCTACATGCCAAGAACAGATGCATACTGGTAAGTAGCATTTTCCTTTTGTTTATACTTTCAAAATGACGGCCATGTTGCATCGTAGCATTGCGGCAACACCCATGACAACACAATGCACGTTCTGTCACTCAACCCTAGCCGAAAGCTTGAAGGCATACAAAGCAGTGTTTTATTTACGTTCTATACTTTTAACATACCTGCTTGGGCATATGCAAAGCTAATTGCGTCACTGCTGAATATTGTCAAGCAAGACCAACTGGCTTTGTCGGTGCTTTTCCTCTTGCGAGCCAGATCTCAGCACTCTGATCTGCTTTTCAAAAGCGTTTTGTACAAAAAATCCCAATTTTGCAGCGTGAATCTTTCTGGATTCACTATGCTGTGCATTATTCCGCGGTCTAGTGGTTGGGTCCGGAATCGTAGTCTTTTTTCTGTGTTTTTTTTTTTTTTTGTGTAGCCCAGGTGGGCGTCGACGCCCCACCATTTGGTGTCCTTCCGTGACGTCGACGCGCTTCCTCCGGAAGCTCCCACCCTTGGGCGCCATCTTCAGATTCTTTTTTCCGCCGTTGGGTCTGGATCGTCGTGAAGAGCTCCAGAGTTGGAAGAGGAGAGAAGAAGTAAGAGAAAAGCAGAAAGAACCGAGAAAAATTGGAGATCTTCATCACAAGACAAAGAACATACTACCGGGACAACAAAGCTGGTGAGAGGTAGAAGAAACTTCGACGTCCAACGGAGAATGCGCACACAGGGGGCTCCCTGAGCGCGGGAATGGACAAGACACCATTCAAGTTCTGTCGTAACTGCCATCACAAGTTCGCACAGAAAGACCAACATCCAGTCTGCAACCTCTGCATACCGATCGACCATCGAAGCGACGACTGCAACGCCTGCGCAGCATTCGCCGCCAAGACCCTCAGGGTGAGGGACAGACAGAGGACAGCAAACTACAGCATGCAGGGCCAAGGGCCACCTCCGTCGCTGCGGGACCTGGGCCTCTCCAGTGGGGAAGAGGACAACATCGCCGAGGGACCAGAGGACTGCACGGTCGTAGAGACCGATAACACTTCCAGGAAGGAGGTAAGAGACACGTCGACCCAAAGAACCCCGACAGACTCTCGAAAATCCGAGCCAAAGTCCTCGAAAGGAGCACCGGCGTCGAAGCACTCGACGACCAAAGCTGCATCCAGGGACAAACAGCCCAGCGGATCCTTCGAAAAGGACTCCCGGTCGGCGAAAGCTCTTGACACACCCAGGTCGTCGAAGCACGGTTCCGAGAAACCGCACTCGACGCCGAAGGGGAAAGAGCAGAAGGCACCTCCGACGTCAACTACGACCTCGAAGAGAACTGCCGAAACTCTCGACGCCGATCAAGCCGCGGAGATGGAGAGGAAGAAGAAAAGGCTCGAGGCCGAAATGGCCAGTATCATCCAAAAGAAGAAGGACTTCGACCGGATGAGTAGATACACCATCCCTTCGAAGCCCTCGACGGTCGTCGAAGCGGAAACGCAAGAGGAGTTCGACAGCACCGAGCCGCCGAAAACTCCCGAACCGTCGGAACAGGACGAAGAGGTCCTGTACGATTATACGGAGGGTGATGACGACCAGCAGACGCACTACGGCTCGACACCCTCGGAGGCTCAAGACCTGGAATGGCAGAATTTCGACGCCGAAGACCCGGAGGAGGCCGTGGAGACATATCCGTCAAGGCCTTCGCCGCCGGACGACATAGGAGTGTACAACATGGTCGTCAGGAACGCGGCAGCCATCTATAGAGTGGAAATGGAGGAGGAAAAGCCTAAAGCCTGTTTTCTCCTGGAAACACTGCTACCAACACAAACTAGGAGCCAATTCCTTCCTATGCTCCCTAGTGTGCTAGACCAAGGCAGGGAAGCTTTCAAGGAGCCATCTACCTGCAGATCGGTCACACCCAGAACTGAGAAAAATATAAACACTCTTCAAAGGATCCACCATATATCCAGGGATCTGTGCCAGCTGATTCAATAATAACAGCAACAGCCAGGAAGAGGGCCAACGTTCCCACAAACTCCGGTCCGCCCCCAGACAAGGAGAGCAAGAGGATAGACCTCACAGGGAGGAAAATTGAAAGGAATGCGGCAATACATTGGCGCATTGCCAACTCCAACGCCCTTATAAATAGGCACGCCTACCAGCACTGGGAAGAAGTTGGGCAGTTGCTCAAACTGCTCCCCACAGAAAACCAGCAGAGAGCGGCACACCTGGTGGAGGAGGGGAAGAACATGGCCAACACCTGCCTAAAGTCGGTCCTAGACGCAGCTGATACATCAAGCAGGCTGATGATGATCGGGGTGGCAGAGAGGAGACATGCCTGGCTCAGGATCTCCGGGTTCAAGCCGGAGGTACAAAACAACATCCTGAAGTTGCCCTTCAACGGGGAAAAGCTGTTCGGCACACCCGTGGACGAGACGCTGACGCAGCTCAAAAAAGTTAACGAAACGGCAAGGTCCATGGGAGCACTACAGTTCAGGGGTATGAGAAGGGGCACCCCCTCACGAAAACCAAACGGCAGAGGTGGAAACCAGCCGGGAACATCGCACCAGGCCTTCCAGCAAACATTTCAGGGAAGCAGCCAGGCACAACAGGGTCAGCAGCAACAAGGCTGGCAGAACCAACAGAGGGGCCAGTCCTTTCGTAGCCGACCAAACGGACGAGGCAATACAAGAAGAGGCGGCCAGCAGCCCGCACCCAAGTGACTCCACACTACAACACGTTCCCGCACCCCCAACATCGCTAGTGCCGCGGCACAACAAAGGACACAGACAAAATTTACAAATTTACCATCATACAACTCCCGTAGGAGGAAGACTAAAACACTTCTCCCAGGAGTGGGAGAAGATAACCGACAAGTGGATACTCAACATCATACAGTTCGGCTACTGCATAGAACTCGTAAAGAGGCCACCAAACAAGAGGCCAACAAACAAAAAACATTCAACAAAAGAGCTGTCACTATTGTGGCAGGAAGCACAAGAACTCCTCCACAAACAGGCTATAGAAAAGGTGCCGTACAGAGAAAAGGGCACAGGAGTGTACTCCAACTACTTCCTCGTACCAAAAGTAGACGAAACGTTAAGGCCCATACTGGACCTACGGTTCCTAAACAAATACATCAAAACTCAAAAGTTCAAGATAACGTCCTTACAAGAGGTCATACCTCAAATAAGGCACGGGGATTTTATGTCCACAATAGACCTCAAGGATGCCTACCTACACATCCCCATAAACCAAGGACACAAGCGTCTGATCAGATTCACCATCAGCATGACGCAGTACCAGTTCACGGCCCTAGCCTTCGGCCTCAAATCAGCGCCAAGAGTATTCACCAAATGCCTAGCTGCCGTAGCAGCACATCTGCGAAGACAGGGGATACACGTATACCCCTACCTAGACGACTGGTTGGTAAAAGCGAACTCCTACAACCAATGCAAACTACATACTCAGCAAGTCACACAAACGCTCACAAAACTAGGCTTCTCCATACACAAGGAGAAGTCATCGCTGGAACCAGAACAAGTGAAGATCTTCCTGGGTGCGAAGATCGACACCATTCAGGGGAGAGTGTTCCCCAGCGAGAAAAGGATCCTCGCACTACTGAAAGAGACTTGCCGCTACCTGAAGGGGCAACGTCTGACAGTGAGGACAGTGAGCAAGCTCATGGGCATGATGGCATCCTGCATACATTTAGTCCCCAATATTCGGCTACACATGAGACCATTCCAGGAATGGCTGCAACAGCAATGGTCACAGTCAACAGGGAGTTGGGAAGATCTAGTGGTTGTAACGCACGCAGTGCAGGAAGAGATAGCATGGTGGAACAGGGGCAACATAACAAGGGGAAACCCATTCACACCACCAACTCCAACAGTGACCATCACAACAGACGCATCCCAGATGGGGTGGGGAGCGCACATGAAACTGCTCAAGGTAAGGGGGTTATGGACACAAACAGATGCCGTCAAACACATCAACTACCTAGAACTCAAGACCGTGTTCCTTGCCCTAAAAGCGTTACAGAAACAGCTGTACGCCCAAAGGGTGTTCGTACAAACAGACAACACCACAACGATGTTCTACATCAACAAGCAGGGAGGAACACACTCAGTGGCGCTCTCAGATCTAGCGCAACAGATATGGAAATGGGCAATTCCATTACAAATAGACCTCCTGGCAATACATCTGCCAGGGAAGGACAATGTGGAAGCAGACAGACTGAGCAGACAGACGTCAATCTCACACGAGTGGGAGCTCAACGCGCAGGAGACGCAAAAACTATTCAAGAAGTGGGGGACCCCACAACTAGACCTGTTTGCAACACACCAGAATGCAAAATGCCAATACTTCGCATCCAGGCAGCCAGGCCATCAATCCCAAGGAAATGCCCTATGGATGAGCTGGTCAAAAACATTTGCCTACGCTTTTCCACCGATACCGCTGATACACAAAGTGCTCAGCAAATGCAGAACAAGCAACATGACACTAATTCTGGTAGCACCACAGTGGGCCAGGCAGTCCTGGTTCTCGCAGATCGTGGAGATGGCACAGGGACCACCACACAAGTTCCCAAGAAGGAAAGACCTGCTCTCGCTACAAAACGGAAGGGTACTCCATCCAGAACCAGAGAGCCTCAGCCTAGCAGCGTGGCTCCTGAGCACTTAGAGTTCGCTCACCTCAAGCTTCCACAAAGCACGCTGGCAGTGCTGCGAGAAGCGAGGAGACCCACCACACGGAAATGCTATGCAGCAAAGTGGAAGAGATTCACTGAATGGTGCATCAACAAAAAGCTCCACAGGAGAATCACTAAAGAATCAACTGTGCTAAAATACTTAACACACTTACTAAAAAGTAACCTAAGCTGCACTTCTCTGAGTGCACCTGGCAGCAATAGTAGCCTATACAAGAGGAGAAACAGGGAAAAGCTTCTTTACATCTCAAGTAGTAAAAAGATTCCTAGAAGGAGCCAAAAGAATAGCACCGCCAAAGAGGATGCCACCGCCTGCATGGAACCTCAATGTAGTTCTAACACAGCTTATGAAAGCACCGTTCGAACCCATCCACAAGGCATCGCTACATATGCTCACAATAAAGACGGCCTTTCTGGTAGCGATTACCTCGCTACGTAGGGTCAGCGAGTTGCAGGCACTCGCACTACAAGAACCCTACATTCAGATTCACAATGACAGGGTGGTAATGAGGACGGACCCACACTTCATGCCAAAGGTGGTGTCCAAGTTCCATATAAGCCAAACTATACAAATTCCCAGTTTCTTCCAGAAACCATCCACCAGCGCTGAGAGGGCACTGCACACTCTGGACGCCAGGAGAGCAGTAATGCATTACATCGAAAGGACTAAGGATTGTAGAAAGACAAAGCAGTTCTTTGTGTCCTTCGCAAGCAGTTTCCTGGGCAGACCAGTGACTAAGAATACCATCGCTAGATGGATCGCACAAACAATTCAATACTGCCACAAACAGGCAGGCCAAGAGCTACAGGGAGCAGCCCAGGCTCAAACCAGGAAAAAGGGAGCAACTATAGCCTTCCTAGCAAACACACCTATCCAAGACATTTGCCTGGCGGCAACATGGGCTTCAGTGCACACATTCACTAAGCACTACTGCGTGGATATACAGATGAACAAGGAAGCACAAGTAGGTCAAAAAGTGCTTCAACATATATTCAACAACCAACGCTCATCTTCCACCCAGCCGCCACAAATATAGCAAACCGCTACAAAATCTATGCACAGCATAGTGAATCTAGAAAGATTCACGCTGCAAAACGAATAGTTTCTTACCTGTCGGTATAGTTTTGCAGCTTGAAGACTTTCTGGATTCACTAGCGAACCCACCCGCCTCCGCCAGAAAGATGAGACAGGAGGAAGATGGGACTAACAAATGGAAAACACCTTTAAAAAGGGTAAAAGGATAAACAGCACAAGACAAGAAAAAAAGAATCCGAAGATGGCGCCCAAGGGTGGGAGCTTCCGGAGGAAGCGCGCCGACGTCACGGAAGGACACCAAATGGTGGGGCGTCGACGCCCACCGGGGCTACAAAAAAAAAAAAAAAAAAAAAGACTACGATTCCGGACCCAACCACTAGACCGCGGAATAATGCACAGCATAGTGAATCCAGAAAGTCTTCAAGCTGCAAAACTATATCGACAGGTAAACTATTCGTTTTATTCAGAGAGTTGGCATTCAATCTACGCCTGAGAGGTGTATAAAGTTTCAGTCCTTTTTAATGCAAATATCTTAATTTTAAAGGAGGTTTTGGTAATCTTTCAACCACAGACTTTCAATTTGTGAACTTACTTTCCTGTGGAAGTAAAAATCAGAGAGCGCCCATGCTCTTTATAGTGTCTTCCTAAGTCACACAATGTGAAGTGGTGTCTAAGTTATCAAAGTTTATTTTGATTCATTTTAACCATAAAAAACCTCCAGTGAAGAAGGCTTTGCCATGAAGCTGAAGAAAAGACCAGAAACGGTTGATGCCGAACAAAAAGCCCCCTGCGTACTGAGATAAGGACAGTAGCTTAAAGCCGAAATGGAGGCCTTGATGAGACGAAAACTAGAGTTTAATGACTCCTTTAAGAAATAAAAAATCCCTCTAAAGGCTCCAGAAGGGAAAGGCACAGAACAAGAGGTGACCAACTTAGAGCGACTTGTTAAAACCGAACCACAGGCGGATGCCAGGAAGTATTGGTCGATCAGGATCCCTCCCAGTTAGGAGAGTCTACAGAGGAATGGCAAGGCCTCAAGAAGTGACCAACTTAGAGCGACCTGTTAAAACCGAACCACAGGAGGAGGCCTGGAAGTATTGGTCGATCAGGATCCTTCCCAGTTAGGAGAGTCTTCAGAGGAATGGCAAGGCCTCAAGAGGTGACCAACTTAGAGCGACCTGTTAAAACCGAACCACAGGCAGAGGCCAGGAAGTATTGGTCGATCGGGATCCGCCCCCCCCCCGTTAGGTGAATCTACAGAGGAGAATGGAAAGGCCTAAAGAGGTGACCAACTTAAAGCGACATGTTAAAACCGAACCACAGGAGGAGGCCAGGAAGTATTGGTCGATCAGGATCCTTCCCAGTTATGAGAGTCTACAGAGGAGAATGGCAAGACCTCTTTGCAGATTCGCCAGAGGAGGGGATCGATTAATGTTAATCTAGGACATCACCCCTTGCTGACATCACTGGGTGCAATGCTGAGGTAAAGAGGACATCCAATACCTATGGTGTTCAGCTCGAAAGGGAACAGCCTGAATCGTGTCAAGCATGCCATAACTTAAGACAAGTGGGTGCTCCAAATTGTCCGGTGGGGTAACGCCCTTCAACTCCCAAGAGATCCTGCCACCCCTGCCACCTTCCTCAAATCGGCTGATGAGGGGCCACCTCTCCTTGTTGCGCCAAGAAGGGCAGGCCCTTTGGCCCATGGGAACCATTGAGAGGGTGCCGGCATCAGAAGTAGGTTGTGGTTGCAATTCCTGCTACTTTTTGGTGCCAAAGAAGGATGGAGGTCTCAGTCCTATCTTAGATCTGCACTCTCTCAATGCCTTCTCGGAGAAGGAGAAATTCAAGATGCTAACACTTGCTCAGGTCCGGTCTGTGTGAGCCCTGCAGTCAAGATTGTAGCGTTGGACCTGTAGGACGCCTATTTTCATATCTTCGTCCTGCAAGCTCATCGGCGTCACCTGCGATTCACGGTTGGACAGGAGATTTCCAGTAAGCTGTGCTCCCCTCTGGTCTTATCAGTGCCCCTCTGATGTTCACGAAGGTGATAGCAGGGTTGCTGCACATCTGTGGAGATTGGGAGTACCAGTTTTCCCCTATCTCAATGACTGGCTGCTGAAGGCAGTCTCGCCACAGGCAGTAGTCACCCTCCTTCAGTGGGATTCACTGTCAACGTGCCGAAGTCACACCCGTCTCCTTCTCAGATGGTCCGTTTCATCGGAGCCATTCTTGACATGGTGCAATTCCGTGCCTATCCTCCGGAGCTTAGAGTCCAGGACATTTAGACTATGATCCTGATGATTCAACCTCTGTCCTGGATTTCGGTGAGACTGACTGAGACTGCTGGCTTCTTGCATCCTACTGGTGAAGCAAGCTCAATGGCGTATGTAGGCTCTGCAGTAGAAACTGAAGTCCCAGTGGGGGCAACACCAGTGTAATCTCTTTGACCTGGTCCAGACTTCGAAAGTGTGAGGAAATGGGGTGTATTACATGGTATGGTTGTACGACCTCACCGTGTAATATATTTAACGAACCCTCTTGGACTCTTAGGTTTATATTATCAGGCCTTTGCTAAACCCTAGGTAGCTGTAGCTATGAGCAGTAAGCCTTATACAAAAAAACTGTGTAAACTAAACAGCACCAAAAGAATTGGACAAGAAAAGGACAAGCCACCAAAGAATTCAGACGCCAATTCATGAAAATAGACACTTTAACGATAAAGTTCCACAGGAGGGTTCCAGAGTTATAGAATTTACAAAGTCTGGTAAATAAAAACATTTCACTCAAGCATTGGTAAATTCAGCGGATTTGAAACGTAAAATCTTTTTTACCAAAACGTTGGGCTAGTTTTAATGCGATTGATTAGAGTTACTTGGAGCGACCAACTTCAGTAGTGAGCCAGTTGGGTGGACCAGCAAGGCCCTGAGAATGAGTTACCTGCACAGAAGCAGCAGTCTTAAAGCAGTTCCAGTCACTTTGTCCTCGTTCGTTGGAGTCCTATGCAAGTGGTCCTGATGCTGATTATACAGGATGCTTGAAGATGCTCAAGGATGCTGTGAATGTGATGCGGTCGGCAGGAGTCTTTCTGCAGGAACTCCTTGGTCCACGAAGGTGATGAGGAGGGTCCAGGAGTCAGTGTTTGACGTCCCACAAGGTCCTCTTTCATCTGGCCGAAGTCCAGTCGCCACTGGACTGCCAGTCGCCTGGTGTCCCGGTCATGGCCAAATCCTTCTCCGGGCTGTAGCTTACCTTCTGGCTGACCAAGCTGCACTACAACGACTCTTACAGGTCCAGCAGATTCTGGTGCAACTTCTGAGCATCAGTTCATTTTTCCTGGTGTTGCACAACGGCAGGGAGCGGCGATCTGGGCTTGAACTCTCCCCTTAGCAGGCTTCTTCAGCTGTTGTGTCCCTGTGCTGCGAATAGATCAGTTGACTGACCCTTGGAGTCTCTTTGCTTTGGCTGGGCTCTGGAGAGGACTTCTCCTTGAGCAGGACACAGCAGGCACAGTCCATCTCATTTGCTAGCCACCAAGTGCTGCAGGTGCAGTCCTTGTCGGTGCAGCCTCTGTTTTCTGGGAACATGGTGCAGCATGGCAGTCCTTCTTGGGTCTTTCTTCAAGTCCAGTCCAGATCTGAGTTCTAGGTGCTGGGCCGCACTATTTATGTACAGAAAATGCCCTTGTGGTTGGATAGCCAATAAGCTACCAGGTTCCCTCCCTCTTGATGACCACTTCCTGGGAAGGTTGGCATTTGGATATCCCAAGATGCATCATTCTGGCAGAACCCCTCTCAGCGTCCGGAGCTCCCTAGCCCAACCCAGAGGCGTGGCTACCAAGGTGGCTACACACCCCTGGAAAATGGTTTGACAATTGGCTACCCCCTTCCCTGTCCCTAGTGCCAGCCGGTCCACCTAAACACAGCAGCCCCTCTCCCAAATGTTCCCCATTTGCCATTCAAAGGCAGCTTCGCCTTGGAAGCGAAGCCTTTGGGCTAACATGTGTGGCTTCCTGCCTCTAGTGTTATCCTTCCTGAGAGATGTTAGCAAACCTCGCCGGATGGCAGAAAGCTGTCTGGAGGACAGGCCCAGAGTACAACAGTAAACACACACTGGAAACCTTGGGCAACTGAAGCGGCAACTTAAAAAATTCGATCTAAGCATTATTTTGGATTTAATGCGCTGATTCTTTTGACACCGTACAGTGCCGAATTTAGGAGTCCCATCCAGAAGTTAGGGCTGAGATGCCAGCAGTAACTCTGCTGTGAAAAGGCTAGTAGCCCCATTGGCAAGACAAACTGCAATGTAGGGTTTTTACTGCTGGACCACGTAAAATTACATGTTCCACTTATTAACATACAGCACCCTGCCTCTGGGATCGTTCGGCCTACCATAGGGGTGACTTACATATATTAAAAGGGAGGTTTGGGCTTCGTGTAGGAAGCTGGCTCTGTATATACTATACCAAAGTGAGGTATAGTGTGCACAGAGTCCAGTGGAACCCAAAAGGTAGGCAGAGGTAAAGTTAGATAGCACCTCACTCTCTATTTGTGGTAGTGTGGTCGAGCAGTAAGGCAGTATCAGAGGACAGTATTAAGCATTTGTTGTACACACTCAGTCAGCAAATGAATTCACGCACTCAAAGACTGAACTTCAGACCAATTGTTTTTGTATAAAAATATTCTTTTAGTTATTTTATTTTCTAGAACCAAGCAAGCCTGGCACAGATAAGTGATAAATACTTTGCAGTAAATATACAGTTGTAATACAGTTTGGATTGGTATTTGTATATGCACTTTGTTTTGACTTACAGTATTGTTTCTGAGAAATGCAATGCTTTGTAAATACAGTACATAGACTTGAATGGGCTTTTCAGTAAAATACCAGGTAAGTTACTTTTTAGATTACTTTTCTTACTCAGAGTAGTATACCTGGATACTACTCTGGGAAATTTCCTGCAAACAGGTAAGTAAAATCGTTTTTGTTAAATAGCGCAATTTTAAAGAATTTCTTTAGGTTTTCAAACTCTACACTTAGAAACTTTTCCAAGAAAAGCAGTTAATGTTATCCTATGGAGGAAAATAGTGTTATCGGTTTAAAGGTAAGTATTTGGCAGTGGGAGTTGAGGTTCTGGGGGTAGACTCAGGGGTCCCCCAGGGTCAAGGATGCACTCTTGTTACACCCTCAGCGGCACTAGGGCGGCCGGGTGCAGAGTGCTGATGCCCAATGTTATCCAATGGGGGAAGGGGGCCTCTGGTTGGTGGCTGCTGACGAGCAGGCCACAAGGTTGTGGGAGCCAAGCTCCTGGTGTTAGGCTCAGAGCAAAAGGGGATCCTGTTTAGCACAAAAAGTGCACCCGCAGCGGCGCAGGGGCGGCTGGGTGCAGGGTGCTGTTTTGGCGTTGGGTGCCCTGTTGTTTTCAATGGGGATTTTCGGTTTTGGTTTTCAGTTGCAGGCTCGGTCCAGGAAGACTTCCAGGAGTAACCAACAGCTGGGCAGTTAAGTTGGAGGGCTCGGAGACGTAGGTGCACTTCGGGTTCTCTTCTCCAGGGCGCAGGGCGGCTGGATGCAGGGGTGTCTTTTGAGGTCGGATTTCACCCTACCGGGCCACTTGCGGTTGGGGGGGGGTCTCCGTACAGAGGCTGCAGGCGACATCGGGGAGTCCTGGAGGGCTCAACCCACAGTGGACTCTGACTCTGGAGCACTGGGGGTCCTCGCTGGGACCAGTGGGCCACTCTAACTCGGGCCGTAGGCGACGAGTGCAGTGGTGGTTCCAGGCGTCGGGGTTTCTTTTTCCTCAGCGGGCTCGGACTCTTTCTTTGGTGTTTCTTCTGAACAGAACTGCTGTTCACAGGAGATCCGGTCTTTGTTGAAGGCAGTCAGTACTCCCAGGGGTTCTGGAGGTTGCTGGCTGCAGGACAAGACGATTTTTGGCGCAGGATCTCTGGAAACTGCAGACGGGCCGGTAGGGCTGGGGCCAAGTCAGTTGTTCACTGCAGTCTCCTCTGCTGGGCGTCTTCTTTCGTCCTTTTTCTTCTAGGGGGCATTTAGGGGTCTCTGGGTCAGTAGCCAATGGGCTACTGACCTTAGGGTGACTACACCCTTGGTGTGCTCACCCCACGTGGGGGAGTGAGCACAATCCCTAATCCTGATTGGGGAGTGCCTGCCATCTGCAAGATGGCTGGCACTGAAGAGTGGGCTTCACCTCGCCTCCCCCACCTGAGGGGTGGAGTTGGCAGAGTTGGGCACACCTTCTTGGCTGGCTAGTTTTTCCAGCCGGTCTTCCCGCCGAAAAGGAGGGGAGACGGGAAGAGGGCCTGCTCTGGGGGTTCCATTACAAAAGCTGCCAGGCCTTTGAAGCTCCCCTGCCACAGATGGCTCTTCCTGGCCTGGGGGAGGTGTGAACACCACCGCCCAGGAAACGGTTTGTTTCTGGGCTCAGGGAGCGAAGGCTCCCACCCTAGGGGTCAAGAAACATGTGTCGTGGTGAAGGCTGGTGTGTACCAGTCAGGGAACCCATCAGAGGCTGGTCGTTTTTCAGGGGGCATCTCTAAGATGCCCTCTGTGTGCATTTTTCATTTAATCTCACACTGGCATCAGTGTGGGTTTAATGTGCTGAGAAGTTTGATACCAAACTTCTCAGTTTTCAGTGTAGCCATTATGGTGCTGTGGAGTTTGTAATGACAAGCTCCAAGCACCATATGCTCTTAATGGCAGCACTGCACTTACAATGTCTAAGAATGGACTTAGACACTGTAGGGGTTCAGGGCTCATGCATCTGTACCATCACCACTGGTATAGTGCACCCAGCTAGAGGGGTGGCTGACCTATGCCAGAGCAGTGGGTTGTAGGCATGGCACACAGGGATGTGAAACATGTCGACTCTTCACTTTGTTCTGCACCAAAATACGCAGCCTGCAAAGGCAGTGTGCGTTTGTGTAACGGTACAGGGCCTCTAAGGGTGGCACAATAAGTGCTGCAGCCCTTAGAGGGGTACTCTAACTTACAGGCCCTGGGTACCACCTGTACCATATACTAGGGATTTGCACGTTGGGCTATGCCAAATGGGGACAAGTCAATTAAACCTGCACCATTTTAAGTATCCGAGCACATGAACTGAGTCTTGTTTAGAAGGGCTCGGGCATTTCGAGCCATTACACCAGTACCTAGTAGTCAAAGCTGTAGTCCATGATGCGGAAGCTGACCTTTAACCTGCCTCTGGTTCGAACCTACGAACCTTGCTAGGAGGAAATGGAGCGCTGTTCATTACATGGAGGCGGAGGCCACCTATGGCACATGAAGGTGAGTCAAGGAGCGGTAAGTGACCTTTCAAAGGCCTCTGGTTCGAACCTAGCTAGAAAGCAACGGAGCGCTGTACATTACATGGATGCAGAGGTCACCTATGGCACATGAAGCTGAGTCCAGGATGAGTAGGTTGACCGTTTACCTGCCTCTGGTTCAAACCTAGCTAGGAAGCAACGGAGCGCTGTACATTACATGGATGCAGAGGTCACCTATGGCACATGAAGCTGAGTCCAGGATGAGTAGGTTGACCTTTTACCTGCCTCTGGTTCAAACCTAGCTAGGAAGCAACGGAGCACTGTACATTACATGGATGCAGAGGTCACCTATGGCACATGAAGCTGAGTCGAGGAGCAGTGTGTGACCTTTCACCTGCCTCTTGTTTGAACCTAGCTAGGAAGCAAGAGCGCTGTACATTATATGGGGGTGGAGGTCTCTTTCGGCACATGAAGCAGAGTCCAGGAGTGGAGGGTGACCTTTCACCTACCTTAAGGTGTTGTGGCAGTTAAGCTATAACACTATATTGTGGGCACAGAAGATGCCAGATCTGGCCCATTGTGGCCTATGTGTGCAGGATTGTCTGATGCTTCCCACAGCCATCAAGCCTTGGTGGCTTCTGGGAGGGTGGGGGACTGAGGGGGGTTTGGGCCCCATCATCTTAAGGCCTGCTGTGCCAGTGGTAGGTGTGCATTCTGCCTGATTAGGAAGCTGTGTCCTTTGCATCTTTGTGTGATCATCGGTTCATTAGGACGGTTGACCCTCGGAGGGGTGTGGGTGGGCTTTCAGCTGTCCAGGTTTGAGTGAGGACAGCCAGCTGCGTTTTCCTCATCACACTGTCCACCTGCTTTGGAGATGCAGTGGCAATAGCTGCTCTCGACTTCGACATTAGAAGGATGACCTAGTGAAGTATCGTGTTTGGTGATCAGACAGCAAGAACGCACACTCCTGTTCATCAGTAGGTGAGTGATTGCTTCGTTTGGCCAGGCAACTTCTGCTTTAATAGCTTTCATTTTATGAAGTACCTCTGATACGTGCCAGGCTGCCACACGGCTGTGTGTCCTTATGTACAGACATTGCTATTTACTGTTAATGTAATGTCTGGTGCAGTGCTGGCCTGCTTCATGGCGCTTGATGGGCATTAAGAGCCAGGGTTAATTGGTTATCGCAGGATGCTGGGCTGGGGTTGTTATGGGGCAGTTACTACTGGAGGGCAGCCTGTAGCTTTGGAACCAGCGCTGATGCTCAGCCTGCGGAGTAAATACACCAATAGGTGGCATCCCAGAGTACCCGCTCCAGTGGTGCCTCTTGTAGGTGAGGCCAGTGGTCCAGGGGTGCCTGCACGCCTGTTCTTTCCCGGTCAGCAGTCAGTAGGTTGCACAGTTTGACCTGCGAACAAGGTAAAGTGCTCAAGAAAGCGCATAGAAGTGCATTGTGTGAAGGCTACCTTTGTCACAGTAGGTCAACAGCCTGTTGCTCCTGGCCATCGTAGGGACTGCTTCGGTATTTGTTTGGGTTCTTTTGAATTTGAGGAGGCCCCTTTTAATGGAAAGCATAGATTTGCCTGCTAAACCTTTACCTTTCAAATCGAATCCCCAACTTGCTTAAGTGCGAGTATAAATAAAGAACAGTGTTTCTTAATTGTCAAAGACTTTCTTTCGGTCTTTTTTGTTAAGTTGAGGGGGTTTCAGTGGGTGTGATTTAATACCTGTTCCCCCGATTGTTGCACCATGTCTTTGTGGTAGTACACCTCATCCAGCTAGTACATAATCTGAGCTGGGTTTTTTGGCACCTAAAAGGCAAAGAGCGCCGTTTCTTTTTTGAATATCCATCGGCGGCAGACGTGCTCGTTTGAGTATTGCAACGTAAAGTCCATTTCCTGTAGGGAAATGGACCACCTCAACAACTTGGCCTTGACCTGGTCAGACAACCTGTATATTTTGCTCTTGACAGAAAAACTGTCACCATCATGGGTACACCATGTTGTCAGACCTGGGGTCAGAGAAAACAGTCCAGCAACAGCTGGTAGCAGTCCCTTTGATGCTGGGCTGTCAATGTGGAAGAGAACTACTCCCTCCATAGTTCCATCTTCGGCTTTGGAGAAGAGGCCTGGAAGAGGCTCACTCTCCTCTTTGCCCTCTGTCACCATCAGCATGATAAAATGTGCCCTGTCATGGTGTAGCTTAAGCCTGTTCACATAGATGTTCCTATGAGGTTCATGGTGTTACCCAAGTCCGCCAAGTGGGTGACTTCCCCCTTCTCCAAGATTGGGGAGGGGCCAGTCCACTTGTACTGCAGTGCTCTGGGTGCCACAGGCTCCAAGACCCACACCAACTGTCCTGGCTGGTATCCTTCCATTGAGGACTTTTGGTAATAACTGTACTTCACAAGCTCTTGTCTGGCCACCAAATTTCTGTTTGCCTTCGTCATGTACTCAGCCATTCTGGAGTGAAGGCCAAGCAGATAGTCCACTATGTCATACTTGGGCTCTCTGAGGAGTCTTTCCCAACCCTCTCTCACCAAGCGAAGTGGACACATTAGAGGGTGTTCAAAGAGTAGCTCCAGCGTACTAAAGCCAACTCCTTTTTGGGGAACCTCCCTGTAGGCTAACAGCAGGCGTGGGAGGAGAATGTCCCATCTCCTCCTGAGTTTTTCAGGCAAACCCATGATCAGTTTTGTTAAATCTCTCAGCTAAACCATTTCCTTGCGGTTGGCAGAGAGGGGTGAACTTATAGGTTACACCACACTCATCCCACACGCCCTACAGATAGGCAGACAAAATGTGTGCCTCTGATATCACCACCTTAAGGAGCCCAACCCTGGTGAAGGTGCACATGAGGGCTCTAGCTATGGTTGTATGACGCTATCCCTCATGCGATTATTACGCATGCCTTTCCAACGGCGGCTTTAGAACGAATGCATTGTTACAACTCGTTCCTTTAGTACGCAAGCCGCTAAGACTTGCCTTAGGGTGGCGCTGGACTTTGGAATAGTATCATTTACTATTGCAAATCCAGTCTGCGAAACAGTAGGGAAGGTGTTGCACTTTAAATCCAACACCACTCCACCTACGTGCCCCCTTAAAGCAAGTCGTTGCAACAAATTGCGTGCTAAACGAATGAGTGGTAACAACGCGTGTGTACTATTGCCGGCGTTGTCGGCACAATGTGATTCTGGCTTCGTTCTAAAGGATGTTTCACCTAGCTACTGCAGGTGCAGTAGCTGTCCTAAGTGTTATGGCTTCAGGATACCTGGTGGCCTGGTCCACTACCACCAGGCCGAACCTGCTTCCTGGAGGTGTTTGGGTGGGTCTAGGGGACCAACAATGTGAATCCCTACCCTCTCAAAGGGAGTCCCAAACACAGGAAGTGGTATCAATGGAACCTTTGGTTTTTCCCCTGCCTTGCCACTTGCTTGGCAGGTGGGGTAGGAGCTACAAAACTCATTGACCTTCTCAGACATCTGGAGCCAGTAGAAATGGTTGACCAGCCTCTCCCAGTTCTTGGTTTGCCCCAGGTGTCCAGCTAGGGGGATATCTTGGGCCAGGTTAAGGAGAAACTGCCTGTACTGCTGGGTGACCACCAATCATCTGGTTTGGAGTCCTTTGGTTCGGTGTACAGGAGTCCCTTCTCCCAATATACCTTATGGGTAACATGGTACCACCCCTGTTCTTGTCTGACAGCTAACTGTCGCAGGTCTTCTAGAGTGAGACAGGTCCTTTGTCCATGTTAGACCTGGCACTGTTGGCGTGGGTCTCCCTTCCATTTTTTGCTGTTGCCTCATGTGTTTTTGCTGGTTATAGATGCTTTGGGCACTGTGCCACTGCTATTCAGTGCCACAGTGCAAGTGCTCCCTATGGTAAATTGATGTATGGATTAGTGATTCCATGATTGGTTGGTTTGATTTACTTGTCAGACCCTAGTACAGTGCGCTGAGTGTGCCCAGGGCTTGTAAACCAAATGCTGCTGGTGGGCTTGCAGCACTGGTTGTGCCACCCACAGAAGAAGCCTGTAAAAGTGTCTCAGGTCTGCCATTGCAGAGCCTGTGTGCAGTCTGGTACTCCCATGTTGACTGGGCAAGTGCACCCACTTGCCAGTCCCTAAACCTTCCCTTTTCTTCATATCAGACACCCCTATGGTAGGCCCAAGGGCAGGGTGCATTGTAAGTATAAGGTAGGACATGCCCTGATGTGTGTGGCATCTCCTAATAGTGAATTACAGCCATTTTCGTTTTTCACTATTGCAAGGCTACCTGCTCCCCATAGGCCAGAATGGGCAGTTTGATTATTACAGCTTATAATCCTAACTGACCCAGGGAACATGGTAGAAAAACGAATTTAGTATGCCTGAACTCAGAATGATAAAATACATCTTTTAGTGCAGTTGGTTTTAACATTCTGTGTTTGAAAATACCACTTTAAGAAAGTGGGTATTTTCTTGCCTAACTGTCCAAGCCTGCCTCTGCTAGGTTGTGTATTCCATGTCTGGTTTGTGAGTGACAGAGGCTGGGGGATTCCAGGAGACCAGGCGAGTCAGCACAGGGCTGAATAGAGAAATCTACATGTAGAGTGGTGGGAGGAGTTGCACCTGGGACCTGAATAGGGCTGTGCCTTCCCTCCACAATGCTGGCTCCACCTCCTGTGGTGTCTGATGTCCCTGGCCTACACTGTGAAAGGAAAGAAGGAGTCTTGTCAACAAAGTGCTCCAGGACTGACCAGAACTGGTTTGGACTAGGCAAAGGCCTCTCTGCCTTCAGAGAACAAAGAGAATATGTGTATAAAAGAGGAGACCCAAAGCCCAGAAGATCAGATCACTTTGGGAAACAAGAAGAAACCTTTGCTGAGGAGAGGAACCAGAGAAACTGAGGAGGAGACTATCCCTATGCTGAGTGCTGTTTGGGGGATTGGCCTGCAGTGGTTGCCTGACTGCCAAAGAAAGGAGAAAGGAACTTTGTGTGTACTTTCATCAACTTGTAAAAGATCTCCAAGGGCTTGAGAGAAGAGCTTGCCTCCTGCTGAAGTCTCAGGGACAACAGACTTCACCAACCAGCTCCCCAAGAGTCTTTCTGTAAAGTGCCTGCTGCTGTGCTGGACTTTCTGAGGGACTGCGTATCGCAAGGAGCTTGAAGCGCGACTCACGAAGAAGAAGCGTCGCCGCCGAAGCGCCTCGCATCGCCGGAGAAGAGGACCGACTTCGCATCAGACGCCGCCGCATCAACGGAGAAGAGTGTCGCTGTCGCATCGTTGCCGAAGCGCCTCGCATCGCCGGAGAAGAGGACCGACGTCGCATCAGACGCCGCCGCATCACCGGGAAGCGTGTCGCAGGGCCTGTCGCGGCTCAGAAGCATCGTTGCCGAAGCGCCCCGCATCACCGGGAAGCGTGTCGCAGGGCCTGTCGCGGCTCAGAAGAATCGTTGAGTCGCCGCACGGCCGTCGGGCGTGCACGCATCGTGTCGCATCGAGAAGAAGACGCCATCTTTGTTCATTGCACCGGATCTTCATCGCATCACGGCGTTGCTGGTCGCATCGCCACGAAAGCGCAGTAAGAAACCGACGCATCACCTCCCCTCGCTGAGAAGAACCGACGCATCCCCTACGCATCAGTAGGGACCCGACGCATCACCGTTCTTGCGTGTAAGGAACCGACGCATCACCTTCCCTGCAACACTTTCGTTGTATAGCGTTACGCATCCTAAGGTACATTGAACTCAAAGTGTCGCATTTACCATCTTAAGAGAACTGAGCTAATTCTACCATTTTTGAAGTACAGTATTGTGGATTTTTGTCGTTTGTGGTCTTGTGTTAAATCTATATAAAAGATACTTATTTTTAATATACATCTGGTGTGGTGTCCATCTGTAGTGTTGTCACTTGATTACTGTATGTGTTCACAAATGCTTTACACACTGCCTCGGAGATAAGCCTGTCTGCTCGTGCCAAGCTACCAAGGGGGTGAGCAGGGGTTATTTTAGGAGTGTACCCCCTTACCCCGACTAGACGCAAGGGTCCCTATTTGGTCAAAGGTACCTACCTCTGCCAACTAGAGACCCCCAAATCTAACAGTCCATTACTCAGGTCCTCCCTAGTGGGACCCCCTGCGAGTTCTGTCAGGTCTGGCAAGTTATCAAGAGCTGTTTACTTTTCACTAACCAGGCCCTTCTCCTTGAGTGTTGGGTTACTTCTGGGCTTGTGGACTCTGAGGATGGGCGGTCAGCCTTCCTGCCCCTCCTCTTGCCTCTACAGACCTGGTCCCTAGTTTCAGACTCCAGGATCCCTCAGGGCCTTGTATGCTCTGAGGATGGGCGGTCAGCCGTCCTGCCCCTCCTCTTGGCTCTACAGACCTGGTCCCTAGTTTCAGACTCCATGATCCCTTGGCTCTCCCTCAGGGCCTTGTGGACTCTGAGGATGGGCGGTCAGCCTTCCTGCCCCTCCTCTTGGCTCTACAGACCTGGTCCCTAGTTTCAGACTCCATGATCCCTTGGCTGTCCCTCAGGGCCTTGTGTGATCAGTGTTGTGTCATATGCAGATGACACACAACTGGTGGTGTCTCTATCTCAGTCCCACACTGAGGCAGCCACTACTTTCGCCTCCTGTTTACAGGAGCTGGAAGTGTGGATGTCAAATAACTGTCTAAGACTTAACGGTAGCAAGACGGAGGTCTTGATTGTAGGGAAGGCTCCCTCAATATGGTCATCAAGGTGGTGGCCGCAGAATCTGGGCACTATTCCCACCCCCAGTAACCAGGTTAAGAACCTGGGGATATGGTTGGACTCTAAGCTCTCGTTTGATCACCACACGAGAACGGTGGCCGGAAAATGCTTCGGAATAATGAAGAGCCTTCGGAAGGTCTTGGACGTGCTCCCCGTAGCCGCCAGGAAAACTTTAGTCCATGCGTTGGTAACCTCCCGCCTGGACTATGCAAACGCCCTGTACCTGGGGGCTAGTGGTGGGAGTGTGCAGCGATTACAATGTATACAGAACGCAGCGGCACGCCTTGTTCTGATGCTCCCCAGGAGAGCCTCTTCCAGAAATGCTCTGGATGTTCTACACTGGCTCCCGGTGAGGAAAAGAATCCTCTTTAAGGCCATGTGCGTAAGTCAGCGGATCCTGCAGGGAAAAGGACCCAGCTACTTACATAATCTAATACTACCCTACACTCCGACTAGGGCCCTGCGGTCCCTGGGGACGGGGCTGGTTAAAATCCCAGTAATTAAAAGAGCAAGAATGGGTGGCAGGTCTTTTTGCTATCTAGCTGCTAAGAACTGGAATACCCTTCCCCAAGATCTCTGCACGGACCCATTAGAACTCTCCTTTCGGAAAAAATTAAAAACATGGCTCTTCCAAGTGTAAATCATCCATCACACGGTTATTTGCTTTTTCACAGACTGGTCCGAGTAGCCTGCAGCGCGGGGACACACTAGCTAGTGTAACCAGGCGCTATACAAGCTAAAAAAAAAAAAAAAAGGGATGGGCGGTCGCCTTCCTGCCCCTCCTCTTGGCTCTACAGACCTGGTCCCTAGTTTCAGACTCCAGGATCCCTCAGGGCCTTGTGTGCTCTGAGGATGGGCGGTCAGCCTTCCTGCCCCTCCTCTTGCCTCTACAGACCTGGTCCCTAGTTTCAGACTCCAGGATCCCTCAGGGCCTTGTATGCTCTGAGGATGGGCGGTCAGCCTTCCTGCCCCTCCTCTTGGCTCTACAGACCTGGTCCCTAGTTTCAGACTCCATGATCCCTTGGCTGTCCCTCAGGGCCTTGTGTGCTCTGAGGATGGGCGGTCAGCCTTCCTGCCCCTCCTCTTGCCTCTACAGACCTGGTCCCTAGTTTCAGACTCCAGGATCCCTCAGGGCCTTGTATGCTCGGAAGATGGGCGGTCAGCCTTCCTGCCCCTCCTCTTGGCTCTACAGACCTGGTCCCTAGTTTCAGACTCCAGGATCCCTCAGGGCCTTGTGTGCTCTGAGGATGGGCGGTCAGCCTTCCTGCCCCTCCTCTTGCCTCTAGAGACCTGGTCCCTAGTTTCAGACTCCAGGATCCCTCAGGGCCTTGTATGCTCTGAGGATGGGCGGTCAGCCTTCCTGCCCCTCCTCTTGGCTCTACAGACCTGGTCCCTAGTTTCAGACTCCATGATCCCTTGGCTCTCCCTCAGGGCCTTGTGTGCTCGGAGGATGGGCGGTCAGCCTTCCTGCCCCTCCTCTTGGCTCTACAGACCTGGTCCCTAGTTTCAGACTCCATGATCCCTTGGCTCTCCCTCAGGGCCTTGTGTGCTCTGAGGATGGGCGGTCAGCCTTCCTGCCCCTCCTCTTGGCTTTACAGACCTGGTCCCTAGTTTCAGACTCCAGGATCCCTTGGCTCTCCCTCAGGGCCTTGTGTGCTCTGATAGTAACACACCCCCAGTCAGGTAGACCCAGCACTGCTGCATGGGACCTCCTGTCGACGTCTGCCCAGGCAGGAGCTTCCAGGTCATGGCCCAGCAGGCACTGTGCTGGGATGGCATGGACACAGCTACCTTCTTTTGGCCAGTAACTCCTTCCCTCTCAAAGTCCACCACAGCCTTTGGATGGGACCTTGTCTCACTGTCAGTGTTTACGATGTGGTGCACCTCTTCTGGAAGGATCTGGTCTTGTTACCATGGTTACACTGGCACCTGTATCCCTCACTATCTTCACCCCTCTGATTTTTGGCCACTGTGTATACTTCTCCGTACTAGGAGACCTCTGGGTCAAAGGTTAAATGTTCTCCCCACCCATGGACAATAAGGTGGCCTCTGTGTAACCTTTGGGATGTCTACGGGCAACTTCCCACCCTTTCCCTACATTAGCCACCCCTTTGGACTAGTCACCAGTGGGTGCCTTTTTGGTGCACTCTGAATCATTCATTTGAAATAACTTTACTCCGGCCTCCAGGGAACAGTTCATGGTGAAAATAAATAAATATATATATATATATATATATATATATATATATATATATCTATATATATATGAAAGCTCCTCCGTTTCTCCGTTACACAGAACAGAAGCCAGCACTCACGGGGAAATGTTGCAAAAATCTTTATTGCTGTAAGCAACAAACAAACGCGTTTCGGCGTAGCGCCTTCGTCGGTGTTACTGACGTACGCGCTGCAGCCAGTTTTAAAAGAGCATTTACAAAGACATAGACAGAGGACTCTCATTACCATTTCACTTTTTAGGCGCCATTTTAGCCTAGTCATTATTCCAATTTTCTGGTTTTATACATGCCAATATACTTTATATTGTCAACATTGTCTAAATCATATTACAGTTCATCTGTTTAAATTTGACAGTTGTTTACCCCTAATCATGCCGTGTATCCGCTTAATCATCGGTTTTACAAAACAATTTTTGGCAATAAATAATTCATTTTCATATGTTATTATTACTTGATAAGAGTCATGATTTTATGCCATATTCTTTACATTTACATCATCCACTTTGTACACTTTTAAACATCATTAAGCCGTTTATCGGCTTTTTTAATAGCCACCATTCAAAGATGCACTGCCAATTCTTCCCCGCTATTCATGCCCTTAGGGAATTTGGTTTGGAGATCGATAATATATCGAGACTCTAATCTCTGCAATTTCTGGATTCTGTTTCCACCTCTTGAATGTGCGGCCACAGAATCCAGACCAAAATATTCCACCAAATCCCTGTTACTATTATGCATGGCTGCGAAGTGTCTGGCAACTGGATACGTTTCATCTTTTTTCGTAATGGCCCGCATATGTTCTAAAATGCGGACCTTGACTGGATGTACGGTGCTGCCTATGTATCTTAATCCACAAGGACATACTAGGCAATAAACTACATGTGTAGTGTTACAGGTAATAAACTTCATTACTCTCTTTTGTTTTTTAATATCTGAAATTACATATCCCAGGACTCGCTTGCTTTTACTGCAAGCCTTGCACTTTCCACACGGAAAAAACCCCTTCATATCTTTAAGTGTACCAGTTTTCTGTGGTTCTTTATCCATGTGACTATGTACCAGCATGTGCTTTATAGATCTTGCTTTTTTTAAAGTTATTCTTGGAAAGTTAGGTATATCCTGACTAATGACAGCATCCGTTTTAAGGATATGCCAATTTTTTCTTAAAATCCTTCTTAAGGTACTAGCTCCATCAGAGTATGTTGTTATCATCCTGAATTTGCCATCCTGAGTATCTTTTTTAGAACTTTTCAGACTTTCCATGACTTGTTGTTTAGGAATGGACCTAACCTTGTTAAGAGTGCCCTCTAGAAGCTGAGGATCATATCCCCTATTGCCAAACCTCCCAATGCATTCACGGGCCGAAATTTCAAAATCGCTATTTCTTGTGCTATTTCTTTTAAGTCTTAATAGCTCCCCATAGGGAATGCTTTGTATTAATTTGGATGGATGACTGCTTCGAGCGTGCAGAGTCGAATTGCCCGCAGTGGGCTTTCTATACAATGCTGTGTTGATGTTCTCATCTGCTATAAATACCCTCAGGTCAAGATAGTTCACTGCCACTGAACTTATCTCTCCTGAGAATCTTAAATTCAAATTATTATCGTTAAGACTATTAATGTACTCATGAGCAGATCTTGCATTGCCGTTCCAAATTAAAAACAAGTCATCTATATACTTATGCCAAGCTATAACTTCTCCTCGATCTATTTCTCCCCGGTATGTTCTGGGCACCCGCTCCTCCCACCAGCCTACGAATAAATTCGCATAGCTGGGGGCAAAGCAGGTGCCCATCGCAGTGCCAGAGATCTGCCTGTAATAATCATCTTTGAAGAGAAAAATGTTGTTTGTCAGGCAAAAATCTGTGAATTCCAACAACATAAGATTATGCTCAGCATATTTCAATGGACGTTGGTTCAAATAATATTGTACAGCTTTAAGTCCATTAGAATGATCTATACAGGTATATAGACTAGTAATGTCTAACACCATAAGATGATAAGATGAATCCCATCTTATTGTGGCAATCTGTTTCAGAAAATCATTGGTGTCCTTCACATATGAGGTCAATTGTAATACCCATGGAAACAAAAAGTTTCTATAAACATTGACAAGTGCTCAGTCAGACTCCCTTGTGAGGAGATAATAGGTCTTCCGGGAGGACATTGGCTATCTTTATGCAATTTCGGAATGTGGTAGAAGGTTGGGATGATGGGATTTAAATTTCGAAGAAATAAATATTCATCAGTCCCCAACATTGCCTTATCATACCATTTTTTAATAAGAGAATGATAATCCACGATGGTTTGATTATACATCTCTTTAGATGATCTCTCATAATTACTTTGAACCGAAAGTTGTTTTAAAGCTTCAGCACTGTATTGTTCTTTAGTGAGTAACACAACATTTCCCCCTTTATCAGATGGTTTACAAACCAATGTAGTGTCCATTTGTAAGGATTTCAAAGCTTCACGTTGCTCTTTCGTGATGTTCTTATTGCTTGCCATATGATATCCTTTTCGTCTAAACTGTAATAGATCATTATTTACAGCCTCTGCAAAGACATCAATAGCATCCAAGGGTAATTGAGGAACGAATTGGGATGCTGGTTTGAAAGGACTTTCAACCATTTGCTGCTCGATGCCCAATTGTCTGGATCTTGTTGCGACATCCGCCAGATTTGTCTGACTATTTTCTTCTTTACGTAGACTCTCAAGTACTTCCAATGCCTCCAAATCTTTCACCTGCAGAACATCACACTCTTCCGGCAGTGGTCTGGCATTTTTGATTTTACACGTTGGTTTGGTTTTGAAGAACTTGTGTAGTTTTAATTTTCGGGTGAATTTAAAGAGGTCGATTCTAGTTTGGGTGTATTCCATAGGACTATTTGGACAAAAGTCAGTCCAAGTTTTAAGACTTCTTCTTCTGTGGTTGTAAGTATTCTTGGTGTTAAATTGACCACAGTCAGGTTTTCAGATTGCATCACCATCTCTTGCCCCGTCTGCCACATCTTGTTGGCGAAGATCTTTTCCTTTTCCGGTACCTGCCGCCCCTTCGCGTTTTTCTGTGGTATTCTCTGGGGGCTTGCTCTTCCCGCCCCTCAGCCATGTTTGGCGTATTAGTTGGAATTCCTCGTGAAAAGGTGTTTTCCGCCCATGATTAGCAGATACACTCACATTTTCATCACTTTGTACACTTTTAAACATGTACAAAGTGGATGATGTAAATGTAAAGAATATGGCATAAAATCATGACTCTTATCAAGTAATAATAACATATGAAAATGAATTATTTATTGCCAAAAATTGTTTTGTAAAACCGATGATTAAGCCGATACACGGCATGATTAGGGGTAAACAACTGTCAAATTTAAACAGATGAACTGTAATATGATTTAGACAATGTTGACAATATAAAGTATATTGGCATGTATAAAACCAGAAAATTGGAATAATGACTAGGCTAAAATGGCGCCTAAAAAGTGAAATGGTAATGAGTCCTCTGTCTGTCTTTGTAAATGCTCTTTTAAAACTGGCTGCAGCGCGTACGTCAGTAACACCGACGAAGGCGCTACGCCGAAACGCGTTTGTTTGTTGCTTACAGCAATAAAGATTTTTGCAACATTTCCCCGTGAGTGCTGGCTTCTGTTCTGTGTAACGGAGAAACGGAGGAGCTTTCATGTAATCGCGGTGCACTTCCGCGACGCCAGCACCCGCCTGCGAGTGCTTCCTGGCAAAGTGCAGTGGAGCAACAATCTATATATATATATATATATATATATATATATATATATATATATATATATATATATATATATATATATATATATATATATATATATATATATATATATATATATCGAACATCTGATTGGCTCTCCCCACTTCCCAGTTGGCGAAGAGAGAGTCACGGACTCCAAATTGTGTGGCAGCTTAGGTCTTTATTCGTCTTTAAGCCATATGACGCGTTTCGGACAACAAGGTGTCCTTGTTCACATACGGAAACGCAGTCCGCTCACTGTTTTTATACATTTGGTTATTTGCTGACTCCCGTGTCATGTGATGCATAAACATAGAAAACATATCGTTATATCTATTATCTCAGTCTGTTTTCCAAACATGATATTTTCTTTATATCTAAATTATGCGTATTGTTTTTAAATATTTTGCCTTATCATATGTTCAATAATTATACATTTGAATTTTGAAAAAAGTGCAAGTGCTTATTTATATCTGCATAAATGCATGTTTGTCATTTCGTTTATCAGTAAAAACATATTAGAATACATAAATAAATACATATATAATTAAATATTATGTCAATCATTATATGATAAAATAGTATGTATAATAAAACTGTTATTATAAAATAGCTTTGCCTTTAAAAATTCAATATTGTTGTCATAATCAGATCATGTGCAAAAACGCATATTTTCTTTTTGTATAGCCATTGTATTATAGCTAAACTAGATGTTAAAACAGTATAAAATGAGAAATAGTATTTGTTTACTTGGTGTACAAAGTGCATATTAGAGTGCCCAGATTGGTGTCATAATCGAGATGGGGCAGCCGCCCCATCTATATCTCAATAAAGTGCAAGTGCCAATGTATTTAAAAAATATAAATACATAAAAACCAGAAAAATAGAAAAACAGTAAAATATAGTTATTCGGGGATACATAGCTGTGGAACTTTGAGAAATAACTATAGTCTCAAATGTATTGCTGGCTGTTTACAGGAAATTATGCAAATCTTCGGTGTTGTTAAGCCCTCGAGGTTGTCTGCTGTCTAGTTCCAGTATTATACGAGACTCTAATTGACGCAGTAGACGTTCCCTATTGCCTCCTCTGCGATGATTTGGGACAGCTGCTATCACAAAGTATTTTAGGCACTTCAAATCATTGCCATGTTCTAGCTTAAAGTGTCTGGCAACAGGGTAGGCTGCGTCATTATTGACAATTGCTCGAAGATGCTGCAATATTCTGACATGCACCTGCAGCTTTGTGCTGCCCACATATCGTAAGCCACAGGTGCACGTCAGAACATAAACAGCATATTCGGTCTTACAGTTGTATCTGCCCTTAATCATAACTTCTGAGGGGCTAAAAGGGGTCATATATTTGGTAATGTTTTCCCCAAATCTGCATGCTCTACATGACGAGCATTTATAGAACCCAGATTTTGATTGTAGCCATGTTTTCTTTAGATGTGTCTCTGGGCTGCTTTTAACTATTTGTGATCTCATAGAGGCTCCCCTTCTAAAAGTAATAGTGGGGCTTTCAGGAAGGTCAGGAGCAAGGACAGCATCTGTAAGAACAATTGGCCAGTTTCGTTTTATAACTGACCGAAGTTGTCTTTCTTGTCGGTTAAAAGTAAGGATAAGTCTGGGCGTATTGTTTTTGGAGGTCTCATCTATATTTTTGGTTTCATTATTCTGTTCTAGCAAGGATTCTCTGGGTTTGAGGGCCACTTTGGCGACTGCCTCATTGAGGATTGCTTGACTGTATCCTCTCTTTGAATCTTGTGATGGCCTCTTGTGTGTATGTGTCCTGATCCTCTTTGGTACTGCATATTCTCTTTATTCTTAAGAGTTCCCCATAGGGGATACTCCTTACCAAATGTTTGGGATGTGCACTGCACGCATGGAGCGTTGAGTTCCCTGATGTATTTTTTCTATATAGGGTGGTCTTTATATGTCCTTCCTTAACTGATACTTTAACATCAAGGAACTCAACGCACTCTTTACTGATGATAGAAGTAAATTTTAGATTGGCAGAATTGTCATTTATGTTGTTAATGAATTGTGTGGCATCATCCTTACTTCCTTGCCAGATAATAAAAACATCGTCTATATACCTAAGCCAGTGCTTAACATGCCTGGTATATGTTTCTGAATGAGTTGACCTGAGTTCCTGCTCCTCCCACCAGCCTACCAGCAGGCAGGCATAGCTGGGGGAGAAGCAGGACCCCATTGCTACACCCCTGAGCTGTTTGAACATTTCATTGCCATACATAAAATAGTTATTGTTGAGGCACCATGATATACATGCTATCAATGTTTTGTTATGTTCATAACATTCAACAGGCCTGGTATTTAGGAAATGCTGTATCGAGATAAGTCCTGTGTGATGGTCTATACAAGTATACAACGACTCTATGAACATCATATCTTCTTCCCATTTTATGTTTTTGATTTTATTTAAAAAGTCTCCTGTATCTTTTACGTAAGTTGAAAGATCTTTAACCAAACTTTGTAAAAAGTAATCCACATATTGCGAGATATGTTCTCCCATACTGTTGATAGCTGATATAATTGGTCGTCCTGGGATTGGATTAATGTTTTTGTGGATTTTTGGAACAAAATAAATTATTGGGACCACAGGATGTTCTACACATAGATATTTGAATTCTTCTCCTGATATCATGCCTTCTCGTTTGAATTGATGAAGCATTTTATTCAAAGTTTCCTTCGATTTATTGTATTCCTTCTGGTTGGACTTGCCATAGCAATTTCGGTCTGATAGTTGCCTTTGTGCTTCTTTTGTATATTCAGTTTTTGGCCATAGCACGATATTTCCTCCTTTATCTGATTTGGTGACAACTATTTCATGGTTGTTGCTCAGTTTGTTGATCAGCTTGGTGTATTCAATCTCTTTATATTGTCTGTGACGTTTTTTGTGATTGATTCGATGATATAGTCTCTTGATGTCCTCTGTTACTCTTAGATCATAGTCCTTGTAAGTGGATGCCAAAATGGTGCAATACCAAAATTAAAATGTTTACTTGCATGTACGGAGTTAAATGCTATAAGGTATTCTTAAACATTGTTGCACCACGATATAAAAGAAACAAGGATAAAATGCAATTAGGCACATGAAATTAAGGGGGGATAGGGGATTGCCTTTCCACGAAGTATCCACATAGCCCCCAGAAACTTGGCAACTGGTATGGCTTGGGGTAAGCTGCTGTCCGATCTCAAGATATTAAGTTGGCCAAATGGCTATGCTGGGATAAGTGCCTGCAGGCGGGAGCTAGCCAGATTATACGTGGGCGGGCATAGGCTGGGCAAGCAAAGAAAACATGTGTGACACTCTACTGAGGAAGTACTGTAAGAAAGTGGCTCTGTATATACTGTTCCCAAATAGGTACAGTGTGCACAGAGTCCACAGTCCCCAGTGGCTTGGCAGAGGCTAAAGTTAGATATAACCTTATTCTCTAAAGTGGTAGCTTGGTCGAGCAGTAAGGCAGTATCAGAGGACAGTGTAAAGCATTTGTTGTACACACTCAATCAGCAAATAAAGTCACACACTCAAGAACTGAACTCTAGGCCAATTTGTTTTGTATATATAAAAAAATCATATACAGTTTTTATTTTAGAACCAAGGAAGCTTGATGCAGGTATGCAGATAAAATACTTTTCAATTACAGGTACTGAATGAATACTTTTTCAAAGGCAAGTGGACTTTGTACTTTAGAGTTTGCAGTAGTTGTCAAGTTATTGTACAATTTCAGAAAACTCAATACATTACTTTCAATGGACCTTTTAAGATAAATGCATGTAAATCACATTTGGATTACTTTTTGTAACTCAGTACTGGATCATGGATTCAGCACCGGGGTAGTACCTGGAAACAGTTGTGTAAAATCGTTTTAGTCAAACATATGATTTTTAAGCAATATTTAGCTGTTTCAAAAGTGGACACTTGGAAGAATTTTTGCACAGAATCCCCAATGTTATCCTATGGAAGGAATTTCAAGTTAAAGGTACGGTACGTTACGATTACTTTTGTAACCCCAATGATGGACCAGAGATTCAACACGAGGACAGTACCTGCAAACAGTTGGAAAAAGTCGGGTTAGTGATTCGTGCGATTTTTAAGGAATTTCTTTAGTTTTGAAAAGTGGGCACTTAGAAACTTTTCCGGTAAAAATGTCTCAATGTTATCCAATGGCAAAAAAACCAAGTATCAGTTTTTAAGGAGTTAATCGGTCTTGTTCGGATCAGTGCTGGAGCCTTTTCTCCAGCACTGGGGTCTCTCCTGGAATCAGGTGAGAATTTTCGAATTCGGGCTTCGGTCGATTTTTAAAGAATATTTGCAACTTTCAAAATTGGACACTTTGAAGAATTTCCGAGTGAAAATGTCTCAATGTTATTCAATGGCGAAAAACAAAGGAACGGTTTTGAACAGGTTACTCGGTCTTGTTCGGGTCAGTGCTGGGGTCTTGTCTCCAGCACTGGGGTCTCTCCTGGGTTCAGGTGAGATTTTGCGGATTCGGACTTCGGGCGATTTTTAAGGAATAGTTGCAACTTTCGAAATTGGACACTTAGAAGAAATTTCAAGTGCAGCCAGCCAATGTTACCCTATGGAGGAATTTCAAGTGGACGGTTTTAGGGCAAACACTCGACTGGCGAATTTGATCTCCTGGGGGTAGACTCAGGGGTCTCCCAGGGTCAGGATGATGTGATCTCTACACCCTCAGCGGCACTGGGGCGGCCGGATGCAGAGTGCTGTTGGGCCGTCGGGCGCCCAATGGTTTCCTATGGAGAAGCTGCCTGACGAACAAACCCTGCAATCTCTGGGACGGAGATTCTTCAGGTGTGACCACCACTTGGAGAGGTAAGTTGTGAAGGTAGAGGACGGGTAGACACCCAGGAGTTGGGCACAGGGGGCCGTGGGGCGCCGGGTGCAGGGGTGTCGGAAATCTTACCCTCTGATGATCGCGGTAGGAGGGGTCCCTTGTTCTGAGGCTGCAGGCGTCGTCAGGGTCGTCGAGGAGGGTCTGTGGGTGCTGGATACTGGGTCCCAGTCGCCGGGGGGACGTCCTCGTGCTGTTGGTTCACCTCAGCTCGGGCCAGGGTCGGCGGGTGCAGAGGTGTGGATTTGCAGTTCCGGGCCAGGGCCTGGTCTTGTAGCTTTTCTTTAAGCAGTACCCACTGCTCGTGGGAGTCCCTGTCTTGAAGTCTGTGGCAAGGCAGTCAGGACCTCCGGGTTTGGTGAGGTTGCTGACCACAAGGGAAGCCGGGGTTTCGCAGGAGCAGGTTCAGGTTCAGGGGTCGACAGGCCGGTAGGGCTGGGGCCAAGTCAGTTGTCGTCGCCTCTTTGTTAGCAGCTGCACGGCTGGTCTTCTTGCTTCGTCTTCTTTCTTCTTTTCTTCTCGGGATCTGAGGAAGGAAGGTTCAGGGGCGGTTACAGGTAGGTAAGGGCAGGGACCACGGGGTCCCTTCCCTGGGGTGGGTACACCCCCTATTCTGCCACTCTCCAGTGGGAGGGGGTCAGGAGCCTGTCCCTGGTTGGCTGGGTCCCCCCATCCTCAAGATTTCGAGGACTCGAGTTTGTGCTTCACCTCGCCTCCCCCACCTTAGGGGTGGAGTTGGCAGAGGTGGGCACAACCCATTTCCTGCCTCTGGTTTTCCCGCCGGTTCTCCCGCCAGAAGTGGGGGTAGAACCAGTGGGGACCAGTTTGCTGGGAGCAGCAAATGGTCTGGGGAAGCTCAAAAGGCGGCAGGCCTTTGAAGCTTCCCCTGCCCATCCTGGGGAGGAGGCTTTGGCACCTCTCCCCATGATGTGCATTGTTTCAGGCCCCTGAGAGCAGATGGCTCTCAACCCAGGGGTCCAGAAACATGTCTGGTGGTGGCAGCCTGGGCAGCCACTCAGTCCAGGCACTGGAGGTCGGGTTGCTTTCAGGGGGCATCTCTGAGATGACCTCTGTGTGCTTTTTACATTAAACCCCACACTGGCATCAGTGTGGGTTTAATGTGCTGAGAAGTTTGATACCAAACTTCTCAGTCTTCAGTGCAGCCATCATGGTGCTGTGGAGTTCGTAATGACGACCTCCCAGCACCATATATTTTTAAATGGCAGCACTGCACTTACAATGCCCAAGAATGGACTGGGGCACTGTAGGGGTACAGGGCTCATGCACCTGTACCCACACCACTGGCATAGGGCACCCAGCTAGAGGGGTGACTGAGGTATGCCAGGGCAGTGTTGTTGCTGGCATGGCACACAGGGATGTGTGCCATGTCGACTCTTCACTTTTGCTCTGCACCAAAACACGCAGCCTGCAAAGGCAGTGTGTGTGTGTAAAGGTACAGGGTCCCTAAGGGTGGCACAATAAGTGCTGCAGCCCTTAGGGGCCTGTCCTGGTCACAGTGCCCTGGGTACCTGTGGTACCATTTACCAGGGACTTTACCTGTGGCCAGGGTTGCCAATTGAGTTTAGGCATCAATGCAGTTTTAGGGAAGGAACACAGGCCCTCCTGGGTACCTGATTGGCAGGAGCCCAGGGCACACTCAGTCAAAGCACATCAGCAATTCAGCAAAAAAAAAATGGGGGGCATACCATGCAAGAAAGATGGCACTTTCTCACAAGTACATGCAGGGCACGTCGGTGGCCCCAACGGTCCACCTCTGGGTGAAAGCTCTCAGTGGGAGGATGCCCACTCTGAATTGAAAATATAACTTCCTGTTGATCAAGACAGTCACCTGATTCCAATATGACTCATACCCTCTCAGAGCCTTAAAATCATGGACTTCTCCAACCACTTTGAGGGAGTCAGCCCTTCTAAAGTCATTGGCCTCTGTGGCTGCCCAGTGAAGCTCCTTTGACAGGAAACCAGTAGTGGCGGTATATTTCCAGAGGTCAGATAGCCCAAGGTTGTAAAGTGACTCTTTAATGTTGAGGAGCCAGGGTACTTTAGTGAATTGATCTGCATGTATTATGTCCTGGAGAGCTGTGGTGTAGTAAGCAAGTTATGGGGTTGTCCATAGCCATCTCCAGTATAGCAAGGTGTCGGGAACCATAGCATTAACCAAGGTCTTACTTCCCAAGTAGTTTGTGCAAAGCAAAAAAGATCAGGTTAAGGAGGCTCACCGATTTCTTAAAAGAAGAAAATATGTTCATGCAAAAGTGGTCACCTAAGATGGCGGCCGCTGTCCAGGGCAGAAGTTACCGTTCTAGCGGCTGCAGGCGCTCGTGGACCGCAGAGAAGTTTGGAGCCCACGTGCAGCCTCATCAGCGGGCCACTCACTGGAGAGGTTCCCTGAGGTAGCAGTACTGTTCAATGCTTGGGCAGTAAACTTAGAGTAGAGTTTCAGGGAGAGATTTGTTGCGCATGTTCATCACCAGAGTTACGAGACTATTTACGGGCGTTGGTCCGATACCAGAGAAGAGTTTCCAAGTCATAGAAGGTATTAAGCTTTAAGCAAGAACTACCTCTGAGGAGTCCTTTCTCCAAGGCCTCACGTGCTGATTCAAGTTACAAGAAGTCTACTGCTGCCGAGGGACACTCACCGGAGTCTTTAAAATCCTCGGACTCGCCTTCCGAAGCGGTCACGCAAGTATCCAAGAAAATATAAAAATAGATGGTGATTGTGACGTTTCAGAGCATATAAAGAATTTTTACTTACAATAGACTAAAGAAAATCAATTAGTTTGAATGAGCAATAGAACAAGATTTAGAAAATAGAAATAATTAAATAGAAGAGCAAAAGACTGGATTGTACATACATAGAAGACTGAAGGAAATGACAAGTTTTAAACCAGAGAATATAGAAGAGAAGCAAAGGTCTCGATCTCGAGGGGTATGAAAATGTAGTTTGAGTAAATACATATAATCTAGAAATCAAAGTTAGCGATACAATAGTTATGAGTGATTAACTGTTTTTTCAACTTCCATCACCGAAAAACACATAGCCATAAAGAAGACAGGCAAGGTGATCGCAGTCCCTCACAGAACAAGACGAGGCAGTCTGTTTCCCCTTCTCCTTTCTCCCTGGTGACCTACTAATCTCTCTAGGTAAATACAGGATATTGGAAGGGGCTCAGGAGGGGCATTGGATTCAAGCATCATTTTTGCTTCTGTGAAGACTGGAACTAGCAGGTATGGATTGTGACACAAGAAACACAACCTGACTTTACCAGAAAGGCTTCTTACACCATGTCCAGAAAGAGTGGTGTCATAGGGGCACTAGAGGGAAGAGAAGCAAGAGTCCCAAAGATTTTTATTTCGGTACTGTAGGAAGCTAGCTCTGTATATGATACTGCCACTAGGTGGTAGTGTGGGCAAGCAGCCTTAGGCCTAACACAGAGAAGTGTAAGAGATTTATTGCACAACAACAATTAATAATGGACACACGACTCAAGGCAATCCAGACCAATTTAAGAAAAATTATACTTTGTATTTTATTTTAAGACTGTAGGAAGCTGGCTCTGTATATACTATACCAAAGTGAGGTATAGTGTGCAGGGTGTCCAGTGGAACCCCAAAGTTAGGCAGAGATCAATCAATCACAGAATTTGTAAAGCGCACTACTTGCCCGCGAGGGTCTCAAGGCGCTGGGGAAAAAAAGGGGGGGGGTGCTGCTACTGGTCGAACAACCAGGTCTTGAGTAGCCTCCTGAAGGTAATGCAGGTCTTGGGTCTGTCGTAGGCTTAGTGGAAGGGTGTTCCAGGTCTTGGCGGCGAGGTGGGAGAAGGATCTGCTGCCGGTGGTAGTTCTTCGAATGCGAGGGACGGTGGCGAGGGAGAGGTCGGCGGAGCGGAGTTGGCGGTTGGGGACGTAGAAGAGGAGTCGTCTGTTGAGGTAGGCTGGGCCAGTCTTGTGGAGTGCCTTGTGTGCGTGGATGAGGAGTTTGAAGGAGATTCTCCTGTCGACGGGGAGCCAGTGCAGGTTCCTCAGGTGGGGGGTGATGTGGCTGTGGTGTGGTACATCGAGGATCAGGCGTGCGGAGGCGTTTTGTATGCGTTGCAGTCGCTTGATGAGCTTGGCCGGGGCTCCCGCGTAGAGGGCGTTCCCATAGTCAAGTCTGCTGCTGACGAGGGCCTGGGTGACTGTTCTTCTTGTGTCTGTCGGGATCCACCTGTAGATCTTGCGAAGCATGCGGAGGGTGTTGAAGCAGGAGGATGAGACTGCGTTGACTTGCTTGGCCATGGAGAGCGTTGAGTCGAGGATGACTCCCACGTTGCGTGCGTGGTCGGTGGGTGTCGGGGCTGCTCCCTGCGTCGTTGGCCACCAGGAGTCGTCCCAGGCTGAGGGGTTGGAGCCGAGGATGAGGACCTCTGTCTTCTCCGTGTTCAGTTTTAGTCGGCTGATCTTCATCCAATCGGCGACGGCCTTCATTCCTTCATGGAGGTTGGATTTGGCGGCGAGGGGTCCTTGGTGAGGGAGAGGATCAGTTGAGTGTCGTCGGCGTAGGAGATTATGTTGAGGTTGTGCTGTCTGGCGATGCGTGCGGCGGGGCCATGTAGATGTTGAACAGTGTTGGGCTGAGGGACGATCCCTGGGGTACGCCGCAGATGATCTCGGAGGCTTCGGATCGGAATGGTGGGAGGCGGACTCTCTGGGTTCTGCCGGCGAGGAAGGAGGTGGCCCATTCCAGGGCCTTGTCTCGGATCCCTGCGTCGTGGAGGCGTGCGCGTAGAGTGCGGTGGCAGACAGTGTCGAAGGCGGCGGAGAGGTCCAGCAGGATGAGGGCTGCGGTCTCACCGTTGTCCAGCAGGATCCTGATGTCGTCGGTGGCGGCGATGAGGGCAGTCTCAGTGCTGTGGTTGCTGCGGAACCCCGATTGGGATGGGTCCAGGATGCTGTTTTCTTCGAGGTATCGGGTTAGCTGTTTGTGGACGATCTTCTCGATGACCTTGGCTGGGAACGGAAGCAGGGAGATGGGCCGGAAGTTCTTGAGGTCTCTAAAGTTAGATAGCACCTCACTCTGTTTGTGGTAGTGTGGGCGAGCAGTAAGACAGTATCAGAGGACAGTGTTAAGCATTTGTTGTATACACTGAGTCAGTATATGAATTCACACACTCAAAGACTGAACTTCAGACCAATTTTTTTTTTTGTATAAAAATATTCTTTTAGTTATTTTATTTCCTAGAACCAAGCAAGCCTGGCACAGGTAAGTGTTAAGTACATTGCAGTAAATATACAGTTTGTAACAGTTTGGATTGCAATTGTAAATGCACTTTGTTGACAGACTTACAGTATTGTTTCTTAGAAATGCAATGCTTTGTAAATACATTACATATACTTTGTATAGGATTTTCAGTAACATTACAGGTAAGTTACTTTTGGATTACTTTTCTTACGGAGTAGTATACCTGGATACTACTCTGGGACATTTCCTGTAAACCGGTAAGTAAAATCGTTTTTGTTAAATAGTACATTTTTAAAGAATTTCTTTAGGTTTTCAAACTCCACACTTAGAAACGTTTCCAAGAAAAACAGTCAATGTTATCCTATGGAGGAATATAGTGTTATCGGTTTTAAGGTAAGTATTTGGTCGTGGGAGTTGAGGTTCTGGGGGTTGGTTCAGGGGTCCCCCAAGGTCAGGGATGCGCTCTCGTTACACCCTCAGCGGCACTAGGGCGGCCGGGTGCAGAGTGCTGAGGCCCAATGTTATCCAATGGGGGATAAGGGGCCTCTGGTTGGTGGCTGCTGACGAGCAGGCCACTTGGTTGTGGGAGCAAAGCTCCTGGACTTTATCTCAGGGCAAATGGGGAAACAAAGTAGCCCCAAAGGTTCACCCTCAGCGGCACTAGGGCGTCCGGGTGCAGGGTGCTGTTTTGACGTCTGGCGCCCTGTTTGCAATGGAGAACCTCCGGTTTGCAAAGGCACTGCAGGCTTGGGGACGAAGGTCATCTGGGTGCGACCACCACTTCGAGAAGTAAGTTGGGGGTTGGTTAGGCACTGTTGGTTTGGCCACCCAAGGCCGTGGGGCGTCGGGTGCATGGGTGCCTTTTGGGGGGAACTTCTTATCAGCTCCTGGTCGCGGTTGGGGGGACCTTCTGGATTTAACCTGCAGGCGTCGGCTGGAGGTTTGAGGCAGGTCAGGGGTCACCGGATCTCGGGTCAGGATCGCCGGGGGGGGGGGACCTCCTCGTGGTGTTTGCCCGCTCGGGCCGTGGACGGCGGGTGCAGAGTGGGGTGGATCCGTGGTGTCCGGCCGGAGCCAGAGGTTGCAGATGAACAAATCCGGTGTTCACGGGAGACAGTCTTTGTGGTTGAAGGCATGCAGGTCCTCCGGAGTTTTCGAGGTTGCAGGCTGCAGGACACACCGGGATTTCGCAGGAGCAGGTTCAAGGTGGAGACATGCCGGTAGGGCTGGGGCCGAGTCAGTGAGCGTCTTCCTCTTGTTCGCTTTGGCACGGATGTTCGGTCCTTCTTTTTCTTGTAGTTTCTTCTGGTCTGAGGAAGCAAGGTTCAGGGTGCCCCCTAAATACTAGATTTAGGGGCGTTACAGGTAGGTAAAAGGTTGGGACCAATGGGTCCCTTCCCTGGGGTGGGTACACCCCCTATTATGCCACCCTCCAGTGGGAGGGGGGCATGAGCCTGTCCCTGGTTGGCTGAGTCCCCCTATCTGCAAGATGGCGGGGACTGAGAGTTGTGCTTCACCTTGCCTCCTCCACCTGAGGGGTGGAGTTGGCAGAGGTGGGCACACTTCTCTTCCTCACTTGTTTTTCCAGCCGGTTCTCCCACCCAAAGTGGGGGTCAGAACCAGTGGGGACCAGTTGCTGAAAGCAGCAAGTGGCCTGTGGAAGCTCACAAAGGTGGAAAGCCTTTAAAGCTTCCCCTTCGTGGACCCTGCCCATCCTGGGGGAGGAGGCTTGGCACCTGGTCCCGGGATGTGCATTGTTTCAGGCCCGGAGAGCAGCAGGCTCTCGACCCAGGGGTCCAGAAACATGTATGGTGGTGGTAGCTGAAAGCAGCCACTCAGCCTGGACACTAGTGGTAGGTTAGTTTTCAGGGGGCATCTATAAGATGCTCTCTGTGTGCATTTTTCATTAAATCCCACACTGGCATCAGTGTGGGTTTAAGGTGCTGAGAAATTTGATCCCAAACTTCTCAGTTTTCAGTGTAGCCATTATGGTGCTGTGGAGTTCGTAATGACAAACTCCCAGCACCATATACTCTTAATGGCAACACTAAACCTACAATGTCTAAGAATGGACTTAGACACTGTAGGGGTACAGGGCTCATGCACCTGTACCCTCACCACTGGTATAGTGCACCCAGCTAGAGGGGTGACTGAGCTATGCTACGGCAGTGGGTTATAGGCATGGCACACAGGGATGTGTGCCATGTCGACTCTTCACTTTGTTCTGCACCAAAACACGCAGCCTGCAAAGGCAGTGTGTGAGTGTGAAGGTACAGGAACTCTAAGGGTGGCACAATAAGTGCTGCAGCCCTTAGAGGCCTTCTCTGGTCACAGTGCCCTGGGTACCTGTGGTACCATTTACCAGGGGCTGACCTGTGGCCAGAGAGGCCAATTGGGTTTAGGCTTCAATGCAGTTTTTAGGGAAAGAACATAGGCCCTGGGTACCTGATTAGCAGGAGCCCAGGGCACACTCAGTCAAAGCACATCAGCAATTCAGGAAAAAGTGGGGGCAACCATGCAGAAAGAGGGCACTTTCTCACAAAGACCAACACCTTGCTAAGGTAAGTACGTTTCAATTAAAGATACTTTTCACGTTCAAAAGTCGACAGTGCAATAACCGAACTGTTCAAGATTATCCTGTGTAGGAAATCAATTGAGGGATGTTTCAAGCGAGTATACACTTGTAGTTCCAGTTGTCGGGTAATCAGGCGAACACTGAGTGCAGGGTCGGTTGTGGGGGACTGGGGCACCCGTAAGGTGCGAATTTCGGTATTTTGCCTAGGCTTTCGACAACAGCAATTTTTATCCTCGCAGGTGCATTAAGTGAGATAGGTTTCAGCGGCCAGCCAACACAGTTACCGTCGTGGTCGGAGGCTGTAAATCAGATGGGGGTCTACCGTCATCGGATTGTCATGGGGAGATCGCGGTCAGCAGGTGGTGCAGGAGGTGTCCGGCAGGGCTAGTAGCAAGAGGGTACAAACTCTCGGGCACGGAGCTGTGGGCAACTCTGGTCATGAAGGTCGTTCAGTTGCAGTGCTTACTTTGGGCAGGGTAGAGTCGCGTCAACACCAGTGCCAGTCCTCTACCACTGCAGTCTTCTGTGTTTTCCTAAGCTTATGCCTATACTCTTCAGGAGTCAAACCAGAGAATTTCACCAACGCTGCCTTCATGTGTGGGCAGGAGTCGGCTATCCCATTCTCATGTATGAGCAGTCTGTTCCTACCAACAACTGCTACTAACTCCCATAGTAGTGTTCTTTAGTGTTGTGTACTCACCTTCCTCATCTTGAGAGCTCTCTCATATGAGGCCAGCCACTTGCCTATATCATCCCCCTGGACATTACTAGGTACAAACCTTTTGGGCAATTTGACATCCTGGGCACCCCGGTCAGACCCTCCAATTACACGTCTGCTGCCACCATCATCTCTGGGTCCTAGGGGCTTCTTTCCTCACTGGCCAATCTTCTTTTAGCCAGAGCTATGGCCCTCTCCTCCAGTTCCAAAGCTGCCATTTCCTCCTGAAGGAACCTATCGCTCGTGATAGAGCATGCTCTGGAAGCCTTGATAAAGCTTTCTCTGGAATCCAACCTTGCCCTTGTGTAGGGGGGTAAGAATCCATCTGCTCCACCATTGACACTATCGTTATCTTCCTCCAGATCATCTTCCCCACTACCTTTGGGTACTTGGTTTTTCCAGTCGAGGAGGTACTCTGTGTGCCTCCTACCAAGCTTTGAGGGGCCTAGATCAACTAGTTTTTCCTGGGTTTTGCCCCAATGTTGATCTACCTGTCCCTGCAGGCATCTCTTTTGAGGGAGGACCGGTTTTCCATGTTGTGCTTCATGCTTCATTATTGAAAAAGGGGCTCCTGATACTTTTTCAAAACTCTTTCAAAACTATTCCAAACTTTTTGAGTTGCAAGAAACCGTGCTGAGCAAATCAAATATTCTCCCTCCTGTGTCACTGGATTCAAGCTAGCCTGGCTGATAAGTGGTGATGCCACGAAACTGGTCCCAAGATGCTTGTTTCTGGTCCAGGGAGGACCTGGCTTGGCAGTTCGGGCTGGACTGTTGCCATGAGGCACAGGGTCCAGACTGATTTGCTTTTTAACCTAGACAATAGAGCGGCCCCTCTCCCAAGTATTTCACATTTGCCCTTTAAAGGCGACTTCTCCTTTGAAGTTCTCTTTTTTGGCTAGCACCTGCGTAGCTTCTTGAAGAAAGGCATGGGCATGTGTCCAATGTACCATTGTTTGCTCTGATGCACACATTGACCTTTTCAAATTTGTGCGTAATGTCAAGTTAAAACGCCATTTTCACTTCATGATCTCAAAAGGACAACACCTGTATGTAAACTTGCATTATCCGACTTTACTGTCTCACAATTGAACGATGGCTCCATGCTTTTGTCTTTAAATCCTGACAGTTAAACGACCTTAAATGAATTGGCGGATAAGCTTGACATAATACAAGATTTAACGAGTGACAGTGGGCTTAAACCCGAAACGTGTTACTGGGGACTTACATGCATTAGAGACAAGGCTTACTGGTTCGTCGCGCACACACTCCAATGATAACCTCACAGGACCAGAAAGACCTGCCTTATCTAGCCTAAAAGATAGCATCTCGCTAGTTATCCGTGAGACAGACAAGAGGGTGGTGTAGTTGTGATAAACCATGAGAACTATGATCAAGAAGTCTATTGACAGTTCAATGATGTAGCCTGCTGTAATAAGCTACAGCTGAATCCCTGTGCAGTGGCCAAGGTGATAATGGACAGTAAATTGGTGGATTACCCCTCTCCAGGCCAGTATGCAATTTCTGGATGTCGAACTACGTGTCTGGCAGTAAGCTACATAGCACCTTATTCAGGGAAACTACAGCGGTCAACAGCATTTTACACCACAACAGTGCACTTCTGCATTGCACCAAGCATTCCATTCCCTATGGAGAAATGATTAGGATGAGAAAGAAGTGCAGCGAAGGCAACTTATTTGAACATAACATCAGCCAGACCATTGCTAGACTGAAGGTAAGGGGCTATCCGGAACAAGAGCTACATAAGACAGCAGAAAAGGCCAGAAAAGATAGTTGCAGCAATACTCTTTCACCCAGAGTTGCAACTGAAGACCGAACACGGTCCACATACGAACCACATACGCTAAACACTGTTATATGGCCATTAGGGTCATTGTCGACATTGCTAAGTTAGCATGAGCATGGCTACTATGATGCTGCTTTTGCGCACGTTACTGCATGACTTTGTTGTGCAAGACTCTGTTTGTGCCTTTCACATGAGAACTGTCTGCTTTCTGCGTTCTCTGCCTGCTCTTGGAGTTTGTCTGAACGCGATGTGCAAGGTCGATAAACAATGCCCCTTGTTATTCTGTTCTGGTCAGTTCCTACCATCTAGACAAAACATGCTAACACAGCTGCGCTACTGGAAGCTCGTGCTTTGATATTACAGGGATGCGTGCTGTTCTGAAACACACTTGGAGAGGGTCCTTTCCAGGGAGAAGAGCTATGCAGTTCCTATGATGTAAAGCTTCCATCTAGGCACTAAGGTAGGGGGTCTGCTGACAAAGCCCAGAGATCTTCTTTTATATAATAAATATCACTTTACCAAGGCGAGGGTGGTTAGGCCTTATAGTCCTTTTTCCACTGTCTATATATAATGACATCCCCCTTTATATTTTATGGAATTGTAAAAATGCTAATTGTTCTAGGTTTATGCATTTCGCTGCTTGTAGTGGCTCGTATACTGCATTATAGAGCACGATAGTTGAAATAAACATTTTGAACTATAACAGTGACTCTGACCATTCTTATTGTGGACAAGTACAAGTGAGCGAGCGAAAGGGTATGTCTTGCTACCGCGATTCCTGAGAGAGTCGGGAGTGTTGTGTTCTGGGTTGTCTAATCATTTGTAGCTTCGTGATTTTGGAGGAGAATGAATGAGACACTATAGCTAGTCGGTTTTGGGATTTTGGGTACTAAGGTGGAAGGTTGGTACACCCCTATACACGAGGTCCTATTTTCCTGCGCATAGTTCTGTGTAGGTGCAGAATCCCCGCAACATGGCGCCGCCAACGTTTGGTCTGGTTCTTATCTGCGAGACTCCTGAGTAGTGCTTGTCCACAATCCCCTCACATCTGTTTCCGGAGACGGTTGTGACGGTGTAACCTCCTGTATTGATGTTTTATAGGTTTCTTCAAGCTTGAGATTTTAAAAGGTTCCTTCTCTTACTCATTAACCCGTTATTGCGCTGCCGCTCATAGGTTATTCTTTGCTATTCATTATGGCGGTTGCCATTACACCGCCTAATCGGGCTGCAGTCACAGCTTATTTGACTTAACATGGAGTCCCTAATGCTGGTGTTGCGCTCATTTTTGTTGTAGAAGCGGATGCAGCTTACCGCTTCGAGGTGTTTTATTCTTGGGTCACCTTTCTGGCGGTAGATGGAACAGATAATTTGTTTCACGAATATACTGCCACGGCCCTTCCTCAGATTTATCAGCCTTATAGGTCTCTTGAAGTTCCGCTAACGGCTTGGCAACACCAAATATGGTTTAATGGAGCCCTTCCTCACCCAATAACGCCGGTCCTTTTAGGCCCTTTATCGATGGATGGGGCCACGTGGCCCGTTATGGCTGGGTATACCCCACACCCACTTTATCTTACTGCTACAATTGCAGAAGTCGCGTATTACATACTTCACTAATACGTATACATAGAGCTGTTATACAGTTCATGTCGCGCAACTTCCAGGTGGGACCACCTGGCATTGCTGCGCAACCAGCTGGAACTGATGGTGTAACCATCAGTCCTCTTATGGTTAATTCAGTGATGGGCAAGCGCCCACAGAATAAGGAGGAATTCCCTTATTGGCTTGCTGAAAAATTTGGACAACTCGAAGCTGTTTTTCCGAATACCACTCCTGTAGAGAAACACAGGATCCTAACCATAAGTTTACCTAAGGACTTAATTCCCGAATTAGCTGATTGTAACACTTGGGGTAGAGTGTTCGCAGCTGTATATTCGATGTGTTTCGGCACCCCCTCCATGACTGTACTCCATTCCGTGATAAAGCGTGTTCAGGATGAGCACGGAGCCGAGGCGGCTCTGGAATTGGGGATGAGACTGGTGGGGGTGTTCGACATGGTTGCTGATATGATCCTTGCTAATGTTGAGGGTGATGCTGTAAGCTTACAAGTGGCTAACCGCTTGGAGACTGTGGCAGACTCAGACAAGCCGCGGGAATTTTTGCCAAGGCTTATAAAACCTTAGGCCGCAATAGTCTGGGAGTTGAGCCTTTTACTCAAACGCAATCTCAAACTCAACAAAAAGCCCAGACTGATAAAGATGGGTGCCTGTTCTTTCCTAAAAAGAACTGGAGAAATAAAAAACAGGGGCAGCAACAGCAGAAGCAAGGTTCGCGTGCTGGTTCACTGACACCTGAGTCCTCTGAGCGTACTTATGACTTGCGTGACCGCACGAAAATTAAGACTCCTGATAGATTTCAGGTCCCTGATCAGTGCTCTCCTCGTTCTTTACAGGACACATCGGACTCTCAAGTCGGTGGTGGGGAACGCCAGGATCGTGCCAAAGGTCCGACCAAATGGGGACGAGATCTACCTTGACAGTTTGACGTTAAAGCCAAACAAGAGGCACTGCCTCGTTTTCGACCCCCGTATCAGAAGAAAAAAGTTGCAGCTTTAAGCGAAGTATGCCTCAGATGGTGAGAACGTGACTCCTAGACTGGGCATGGGCAGTGACTCTGCTTGACAGCGCAGCGGAGGTTACCATAGTGCGGGAGGCACTGCGTCCCTGTCTGGAGGCGACAGCAACTGATACATTCATTACTGTAGAAACAGCAGATACCCTGGTTGCCCCACCGGATAGACTCTGAGATTGTCTTCCAAATTGAAGGTGATATACAGCGTCCAATCAAAGCGGTTTTCTGGGAAAATCTCACCTCATGCGACATTTTGTTGGCGGAGGCAGATTGGCCTCCACCCTCTGTGCTAGCCGCTTCTAGAGGGGAGGACGTAATACTTCTGAGTTTTTCGTGTTACGTCCCTGAGGAACATGCAAAGACTTACGCAGCTGAGTGGGCTTTGGCCCTTGCCGCAGCGGTGTACCGTAATCAGGTGGGCTGGGATATTGATTCACCGGCACATGAAATACCATTACGGTCTATGCCACAACCGCAATATCCAATCAGACGTGAGGCTAAGGCTCACGTTTGTGACATTCTAACTCAGTTGGAGTATCCAGGAGTGATTGAATCCTGTGTATCACCGATGGATAGTCCTCTTTTTCCGGTATCAAAACCTGGCGGTTCATATTGTATTGTATTATCGAAATTTGAATAGTCATTGTCGTACTTTTGCGGTGCAAAACACACACAGCTCTGCGCTAGTGAACAACCTTGTTCGTAAAAAATACAAAACTACGCTGGACATATCCAATGGTTTCTACAGTCATAATCTGGCTCCTGAGAGCCGTGACTTGATGGCCTTAACCGCAGTCGGAAATCAGAAAAAAGTTGCACGCTTGCCTATGGGGTATAAAAACAGCCCCATGGCTTTTGCTGCGCGTGTTGTCTTTGTTGCACAACATAGATCCAGATGCGTTCTCGTACGTTGATGATATTTATCTGACGGACGACGAACTAATGCTGCATCTTGTCCGAGTCGACCGCATCATTTTATCGTTAGCCAACTATGGATACAAATTCAATTTTGCAAAATCACACCGCTCATTTTGCGGTGCTCTTTTTGGGCTATGAGCTCAATAATGAAGGTAGGGTGTTAGCCCCCCCACTTTCTGGAGAAATGTGTACAATTGCAACCTCCCTCTACGCTGAAGAAACTTCAGTCTTTGCTGGGATTTTTGAATTTCGGGAGGACATACATTCCCGATTATGCCCAGCGTATCAAACCGCTTTATGCGTTGATACAACCAACATATTCTTCTGCCAGCTGGCTTCCGAAACAAACCACTATCCTACAATCTTTGCAATCTGATATGCTTGCAACTAACTACTTGTTGACGCGTGATAATACTAGGAACCTGGTGATACGTATAGTGCCGGGGACGGTGGGTTTCACCTACTTGACGTTCAATGAGGGGGACATGGTACCTATTGCATACAAATCACATTTGTACACTGCCGCAAAAATGCGTTTTTCAAATGTTTAATTTTTTTTTCCAGCTGGCCAAATGGCGACGCAAGGAAATGCATTCTTATTGTCACTCCTTTCCCTGCCTTAGAAGCAGGGACGAAGGCAAGTGTACCTAACTCTAAGGCACTACATCCCCGTTGGATACAATGGGCTACTTCTTTGGTGACCTCTGATGTCACGTTTATCTTTGACCCTGCACTTCAGACACAGGAGTTTTTACAGTATTAACACGTTCATCCTCCTCCGTTGTCGTTGCTTCCTTTAGATGAGTACAAATGTATCATTTATACAGAGAGCTCGGCTCAACCGGCCACCGGCTCCAAACACGCTTATTCAGCGGCTTGGGCTATTGTGGCTGGTTCGATTGTCAATGGAGACTTTAAGTGTTCCATAGTGCATACTCAGGCACTTGGGGACTGTACAGCACAATTGGCGGAGCTGCGTGCTCTTGTTCGGCCCTTGAGTTTGCCGATCCTAATGTGAATACTCTCATTGTATGCGATTCTTATTACTATGTTCAATCTTTTAATGACAACTTATTCCTTTGGTCTCAGATTGACTATCGAGACTCTAAAGGCAGCGCAATTAAGCATAAAACGCTTTGGGTTTGAGTGGCAGACCTTAAACAACGTCTGCCCCTCACGCAAGTTATCCATACTCTTGGCCATCAGCGTGTGGGAGCACATGCTCTTGGTAATTCTTTGGTTGACGAAGCGGCCAAATCTGCAGTAGCCACGTGTTCCGTAGCAGCAGTTACAAGGTCCATCACTAAAATAGATGATGATATTCTGGCAGCGGTAGCTGCTACGAAGGAGGGAACTGCTTATCCTCAGGGTTTCCCTTCGAAATACTCGTATCATATATCTCCCGAACAAGTTCCTTATGCTAAGATTCCATCTGTTTGGGATCGGCTGATTCCCAACATGGACCGCAGACTTTCTTTGATCATAGCCGCACACGAGGGCATGGCTTCTGCACATGCCGGGGTGTCTGAAACAGTCTCGATTTTACAGCAACGTTATTGGTGGCGTGGTTTATATAAACAAACCCGTAATTATGTGCTTTCTTGTGACATTTGTCAACAAATTAAACCGTCTACGGTCACATGCCCACCACAAACACAGCTAAGTATTTCCAGTCGACCGTATGGTTGTGTATATCTTGATCACTGCGGTCCTTTCTCTTCTGATACTGCGTATAAATACATTTTTGTTGCAGTTGATTCGTGCACTAGATTCCTTTGGGTTTGGCCACAACGCAGTGCTGATGCTCGAAATGTCATCAGGGATTTGTGTGTCTTTGTCGGGATGTTTGCCTGTGGCACCTTCCATTCAGACCAAGGTCCAGCGTTCGCCTCTAAGGCGTACAACGATGTGATGAAGTCGATGGGGGTGCTCGTGCATTTTTTGTCTCCATACAGGCCGGAGGGCAACTCTATTGTGGAGCGAATGAACCGCGACTTAAAGCAATCTTTGACAGCTAGAGTCTTGGGTACTGGCAGGAACTGGCTGACCCATTTGTATGGAGTTCAACGTGCACTTAATCTCCCTAGAATATCTCTGGGTGGGCGGACCCCCTATGAACTGCTCTTTGGCATTAAAATGTTTGTGCCAGACCTTGATGGTCTAGACGTTGTGGCGGCTGCCACAACCTTTGACGTATATAATCATTCTACTATGTTACAAGACCTACAAAAGACCCGTGACAGCTACGCAACTGAACATTTACCCTCTTCCAATGACACATCAATGCTGATTCCGGTCACTGGCTGGCTTCCTAAGATTGGAGATCGGGTACGAGAAAAGCTGGAGAACAAGAAAGAATTTGGTCCCTCTTATCGTGTCCCGGTTCTTGGATTGAAGGGTACTCGTACAGTGATACTACCACCTTTACCTGGTCGTAAAGACAACAGATATATTTCAGTGGACAATGTCAAGTTACACCGTCCGGCCGATTCTGAATAGTGTAACTCCTGCTGTTTCCTGCAACGCTATCGCGATGAATCCTATGCATTCGTCCACTTCGACTCATCCTCGTGTTACAGAGGGTGAAGCGGATACTATTATTGACCTTTTACCTGTCCCCATACCTCCCTGTTCCACTGCAGAAGTAGAGTATACTTATCCTGCGGAAGAGTCCCAGGGTGAAGTGCCGAACAGTCCACGTCAACATCAAACTGATACCGCCTTACCGCCTTTGATGGATATGGGTACAAGCGGGTATTTTGGGGACCGTCCGAGCTTCTCCTATGACTCTTCCTCCTCATTTTCCCCAATGGCACTTCCACCGACAAAATTAAGTATTTTCAGCTCTTGGTTCAAAAAGACTTACTTGGTCGCACCCTGGACCTACATCTGGCTGGTACTTATCCTGATTTTCCTCTTCATGTCAAATGGATTTGTGACTGTATCTTTCTTACTCATTAATGGTCATTATTTGCCAGAACGCTCTGCTGTAAAATTGGTCGATGGAATTCTGGCCCCTCATACATCGTCCCATATAATGAAACGAGATCAAGCCCTTGTGAACATTTCAGCTTTCCCAGTTCCAGATGGCATCGTTTGGGATAAAGTAGCATTCGAAATCCATGGTGTGACAGAAGTCCTCAACGTACCATACGCGTTTCTTGTTTCTTTAGGAGACGTGGTGACACCGGACATACATTCCGATGATTGGGATGTACAAGCATTACATTCATTGTTTTCAGATTTAAAGTATTATGCTGCTTTTGATGCTGAAGATTTATATTTAAATTCTGCCAATTATGCTGATTTATTCTGTTATCAACATTATGGGCATCATTACTTACACAAAACAAACACGTTGCGTCCTGTTTTTAATTGCACGCAATGGGAACATTGCCCAACTCCTTTGCAGGTGAGTTGTAAAACACTTAGGGATAAGTTCACCTATTTCATGGATTATGACGTCCAATCCTGAATCCTATTTGTTTAAGTTACAATTTTCGTCGCAATCTAAATTTATTCTCACCCATACTAAATTAATTTATCCCAATTCCTTTAGAGATGAATTGGCCACACAGGGTTATGATCACTGGAGTGCTACCATTGATTTAAAAACAATATGGGGCACTAAGGATTGGCAGGTTCAGGGAACTGAGGTTTACATCGTGCCTCCCTAATACCTGCACAAATGTTATTTTTAAATGATACGGTATGTGCTAAACTACTTGCATTGGCCTGGCAACTGCAAAAATTTAAATAATACGTCCATTCCATCTTTGGCTGAATATGATAATTGGCGCGCACACACAAAATATTCAATAGAGGTTTTACAAACTCTTTTTTGGAATGGCACTTTCAATGCTTCTGGTGTTGACTCTAATGGTTGGCTGCTGTGGCAAACCAGTTCAAATTCATGCCAACTGCGTTTTTATAATATAACGCCAGGTTTTGCACAAGCTACACCGGATCCACGTTTTTCTCACTCGCATTCAGTCACAACATATTCGGTGGGTAAATTGTGCCAACAATGGTTGGAACACTCTACGTTGTCCTCAGTTAAACAACACTTGTCTCACTTGTTGAGTGACATCGATTTGGCTGATTTTCTTCTAGGTCTTAGGACCCCGAGAACAAAAAGATTTTTCTATGCTGCGTACAATGAAATATGGAAATTATCGCAGATGGAGGCAGCATTTCGTCTGCGACAAATTGACAAAGCTAATTTGGAAAAAGTCCTTGCAGTGGTCGACAATAGCATTAACACACTGTCTTCACGCATTTATACCTTAGATAATATTGTTTCATCTGTTATTGATATTGTTCAGACTCATGGTCAAAATCAATTACGGTCAGTAATGCAGTTTGCATGGACGTTACAGCCTCTTAAAATGGGTAAAGTACCATCTCTCCTCTCTCCTCTCTCTCTCCTCTCTCTCTCTCATCTCTCTCTCATCTCTCTCTCATCTCTCCTCTCTCTCTCATCTCTCTCTCATCTCTCCTCTCATCTCTCCTCTCATCTCTCCTCTCATCTCTCCTCATCTCTCCTCTCATCTCTCCTCTCATCTCTCTCATCTCTCCTCTCTCCTCTCCTCTCTCTCATCTCTCTCTCATCTCTCTCTCATCTCTCTCTCATCTCTCTCTCATCTCTCTCTCATCTCTCTCTCATCTCTCTCTCATCTCTCTCTCATCTCTCTCTCATCTCTCTCTCATCTCTCTCTCATCTCTCTCTCATCTCTCTCTCATCTCTCCTCTCATCTCTCCTCTCATCTCTCCTCTCATCTCTCCTCTCATCTCTCCTCTCATCTCGCCTCTCATCTCTCTCTCATATCTCATCTCTCTCTCATATCTCATCTCTCTCTCATATCTCATCTCTCTCTCATATCTCATCTCTCTCTCATCTCTCTCATCTCTCTCTCATCTCTCTCATCTCTCTCTCTCTCTCTCTCTCTCTCTCTCTCTCTCATCTCTCTCTCTCTCTCTCTCTCTCTCTCTCATCTCTCTCTCTCTCTCTCTCATCTCTCTCTCTCATCTCTCTCTCCTCTCATATCCATCTCTCATCATCTCATCATCTCATCATCTCAACCGCAATTCCTCAGAGTCTGGAGTGTTGTGTTCTGGGTTGTCTAATCATTTGTAGCTTCGTGATTTTGGAGGAGAATGAATGAGACACTATAGCTAGTCGGTTTTGGGATTTTGGGTACTAAGGTGGTAGGTTGGTACACCCCTATACACCGAGGTCCTGTTTTCCTGCGCATAGTTCTGTGTAGGTGCAGAATCCCTGTAAAAACACAACCAGGAGATTTTTTAAATTCTAAAGACGTTGGGCTCTACTCAAGGGGGTTCCAGGTGTAGGCACCTTGGTAAATAACAAGCGTTCCGTCACGTATAGACAGACCACAAACATCAGGGAGATCCTACGTCCCAGTTATACTCTACCTGAAGTGGGGGAGACTACAGTTTGGTTAAAGCGACCCTCTGGGTTCTTTATATGTGGCACTTGCAACAAATGCCAATAGGGGATGAACAGAGCAAGGGAGTTTGTCTTCAACACCATCAAGCATTTCATCAACTGCCAGGCATGTTTTGTAATTTATGTAATCATGTGTGTCTACAATAAAATCTATGTGGGCAGCACATCACGCCAACTGCGGTTACACATACAAGAACTTCACATTGCATGTCAGCATTTGGATGTTACTTACCCACTGGTTACATATGAATGGGTTAGAAATGCGAATAGAGCAAATTTCAAGATGCCTGAACCCACTCTCTAAAAACATCAAATTCCTGTTGTACCTAATAGGATGTTCTCTTACAAGGATTCTTTAGGTTTACCAGTGCAATTGTATTTCATTTTTTCCATATTGTACCATATGCAGACGATACTCAGCTGGTCCCGTCCTTAGAGGAAGATCTTGACAAAGCAAAGTATCGCTTTTCAACGGGTATGAAGGAGATTGTCAAATGGATAGCAGATAAACAGTGTGTTCTGTTTGGGACGCCCAAACCCTGTGGTCCCCAGATTGGTGGCCGCCTGAGTTGGGCAAGGCAACCATCCATAGCAAGGTAGTTAAAAATCTACGGGTCAAGCTAGATCAGGAAGTTAAAATGAAAGAGCAAGTCCCATCTACTACGGGTACCTGTTATCGCATACTTCGTTTACTCAAGAATGCATTTCCATTTCTCCCATTCTCGGCCAGGAAGACCTTAGTGCAAGCTCTGGTTGTAAGCCGAATGGATTACGGCAATGCGCTATTGGCATCTGCCAATGTGTCCTTATTGTCGAAATTGCAAGTCGTGCAAAACACCGCTGCCCAGGTGATTTGCAATCTGCGCCCCTCTTAAAATCTCTTCACTGGCTGCCAGTAAAGAAAAGGATACATTTTAAACTGTGCTGTTTAACCTACAAAGCCCGGTTGGGCAAAGGCCTTGAATATCTGTCAGAAGCTGTCAGTCCTGCGCATTTGTCGATCTATATGTGGTGGCAGGTCTTTTTCTTATTTGGTCTCCAACCTTTAGAACAAATTGCCACTCTCTGTTAGACCCTGCCCAGGCGATCAAGCTTTCAGGAAAGCTCTCAAAACAGCACTATTTTAGACCTGGTCTCTTCCTGGCTTTATTGTACTATCGCAGCGCAGAGATACCCCAGTTGGGGTGAGTCATGCGCGTTATCAAGTTAAATCATTCATTCACTCTGGTATTGTGGCTTGGAGATTTTTACCTGCAGCGGGAACTCCTTTCATTTGATTGAAAATGTCAGACTGCTGAAGACCTGACGGGCTGACCCATCCAGCCTTACGCTTGTGCCTGGAGGCACGTTTGTAGACTCTATCCTCGCCACCTCTTTCCAATGTATCCTTCAGCGCTTGAGATTGGAGCCCGTTTGTAGACTCTATCCTCACCACCTCTTTCCAATGTATCCTTCAGCGCTTGAGATTGGAGCCCGTTTGTAGACTCTATCCTCACCACCTCTTTCCAATGTATCCTTCAGCGCTTGAGATTGGAGCCCGTTTGTAGAGACTATCCTCACCACCTCTTTCCAATGTATCCTTCAGCGCTTGAGATTGGAGCCCGTTTGTAGACTCTATCCTCACCACCTCTTTCCAATGTATCCTTCAGCGCTTGAGATTGGAGCACGTTTGTAGACTCTATCCTCGCCACCTCTTGCCAATGTATCCTTCAGCGCTTGAGATTGGAGCACGTTTGTAGACTCTATCCTCGCCACCTCTTTCCAATGTATCCTTCAGCGCTTGAGATTGGAGCACGTTTGTAGACTCTATCCTCGCCACCTCTTGCCAATGTATCCTTCAGCGCTTGAGATTGGAGCACGTTTGTAGACTCTATCCTCGCCACCTCTTTCCAATGTATCCTTCAGCGCTTGAGATTGGAGCACGTTTCCCGTTATGTGGATATCTTTCTGTTCACTCTGCCGTGTTTGTTCTCCTGCACCTGATAATCCATGTGGTCGGAGACGCAAGTTCTGAACCTGATGACTGTGTGTACAAAACAATATGTGTTACAGGTCAGTAACGTTTTAGATACGGATCTATTGTGGAGTCCCAAACTGTGCATATTCCATCTATGGTTATTCTAATCTGTCACTCCTGGTTATGATCTGTATATATTTTCATTGGTGTGTTCCCTGTTACCTCGTTGGAGTGTGCCCAGAGTTTGTTTCTGGGGCATTTGCCTCCCTGACAACTGCTGATAATTTCAGTGTCTTGCTTAATTACCTGCCTTGAAACCATCACCTCAAAGGTGTAGTTTCCAAATGACTGTCAAATCCTCTGTAAACTGTTTTCATGCAGTTATTAGCCTGCCCGTGGGATGGTTGTTTTGCAGCTCCTGCAATAGTCTGGTGTTTTTATTTATTTATTTGCAGAGTTTTATATAGCGCTGGCAAGACCCGGGGGTATCAGAGCGCAGTACAGATATGATCGAAACAGTGTTAAGGAAACATGATTTGCAGAAGTCGGACTTGTTCAGCGTTGGGTCACCTAAGTTCTGTAGAGGAGCAGGCCTACAGAAGTAGGCTATGTGATAGAGCAGGCCTACAGAAGTAGGCTATGTGATAGAGCAGGCCTACAGAAGTAGGCTATGTGATAGATCCCGGAGAGTTGAGGTGTTGATTGAGGAGAAGATCTTTTAATTGTCTTTTGAAGCTCATGTTGGAGGGGTTCGTCCTGATCTGGACTGGGAGGGAGTTCCAAATTTTGAGAGCATTACCCGAAAAGGAGTGTGCAAGGGCTTTTTGTTTGTGTTTTTTGGGTGGAATGAGCAGAAGAGTGTTGTTGGTGGTTAGATTTCTTGACTGGCCTGCCTTTTAGAGTTTGGGTGAAAGGTAAGCTGGTTCCCGGTATGGAGGACTTTGTGCGTTAGGCAGGCTGTTTTGAAGCTGCAGCTGGCTTAGATCGGGAGCCATTTGAGATTTTTAGGAAGGGGGAGATGTGATTGCGTCTTTTTACTCGGGTGACCATCCTTGCTGCTGCATTTGGTGTGGCTCTTAAGGGGGTTAGGTACGACTTTGCGGTGCCAGTTAGGGTGGTGTTCCGGTAGTCCAGTTTAGACAGTACCATTGCTTGTGTGGCAGTTTTTAAGTCGTTCTGAGGGATTAAGGGGTTGATTTTGTGCAGGAGTTTTAGATTGTATAATGAGCTCTGGGCTGCGTTTTTATGTGATGGTTCATGCTCCGATTTGGGTCCAGGGTGATCCCTAGAGATTTTACGGATTCAGATAGCGTGAATTTGTAGTTCAGAGCATCGTCTCCATGCAGGGCAAAGTCATCCTGTTGGGGTTGGCACAGTGACCTCTTCACCCTCCCTTCACAGGCCGTCCTGCCACTGGTACCGGGATGGAACGCTGATCACGGATGATGGGAGCACCTATGCAATTAGTGGCAAGGAACGCACACTCACCTTGAAGAGTGCCACCCCTGATGACAACGGGGTGTACTACTGCTGCTCCAAGAATGTCGTGGGCCAGCTCTGCAGCAGCCAGAACTTTACGCTCAACATCATTGGTGAGTAGCAGTGAGTGGCAGTTGATGAAGGTGGCAGAGTTCATTGGTAAACCAAATACATGTTCTTAAACTTTATCTTTAAGCATGGTCCTCTAATCCTCTGGAAATGTGTGTGTGTGTGTGGGTGGGTGTGTGTGGGTGGGTGTGGGTGTGGGTGGGTGTGGGTGTGTGTAGGTGTGTGCCACGCACGCGCAGTGGCATCGGATCAGCTCAAAGCTTCTCCCGAAGTGTTAGTACAGTTGGAAGAGGCAGGAGGCTGGCGACGTGGGATTGGACCGATCTAGCTTGCATAGTCAAGGGTGTCCGACAGCTATGTTACAGTTTACCTCGCCAAGTGGAGGTGTTGTCAGGACCTGTCCGTCCTTGGGAGTACAGAGGTTTAAATACATACTGAAAAGATGTGTTCTTCATAATTTTCCAAAGGTTAGAAAGGTGAGTTGTACTTGTACTGAATGTTCGCTGCTTCATCCTTGTTTTCATCCAAGATTGAGATTGTAAGGATGGTACCCGACATGAAGGATGTTTCGGATGGGTTCCCTAATACACCTGCTAGCTGAGCTTATCTTTGATCCTGGCTTCTAAGGGTAAGCAGTCCAGGTCTCTTAAAATCTGGGAAGTTGGCTCAGATTTCATCCCGCGTGCCATGGGCTTGCCATAGATTGAAAGATTATCTTAACCATGGCAAGGGAGGGTTGGGGTTGGAGAGTAGGCAGCCAGCGGGTTCTGCTAAAAAGGTAGCAGTCATGTCAGAACTCAACTTCGGTTTGGGGTAAAAGCTGTTAAAGGGCATTACTCATGCTCCTGCTAAACTAGGGAGTTGAGTTCAAAGTGCCCTGGCTGCTGACCTATGACGCAGACATCATGGAGTGGCGGAAGAGCCGGTTTGAGTTTAAAGATTAGCTAATCCCTCCATTCCTCTTAAGCAGCTTCAAGGCCCTGGCTTGTGAAGAGTGAATAAAGGAGATTGTTCCTACTAGTGAGTTGTGGATTCCTTTATCTTTGCTTTTCTTTAGATGAGAGCTTCCCGACTCCAGTGGTCATTCCAGAAGATCAGATTGTGAACAAGAATGAGGAAGCGTTCTTTCACTGTGCTTTCACGGCGGTGCCTCCTCCTGTACAGGAATGGTTCTTCGACAACTCTCTCATCACCAACAAGAGCCGGTAGGGTTAAGGATGTGGTCGGTAGACACATTTTGTTTTCATCTTTATTTCCTGCTCATTGTAGGTTTCCTTTGCACTCTCTCAATGGTGTTCACATGTCCCCCTCGCCTCTCCTGCTCATTGTAGTTTTCCTTTGCACTCTCTCGATGGTGTTCACATGTCCCCCTCGCCTCTCCTGCTCATTGTAGTTTTCCTTTGCACTCTCTCGATGGTGTTCACATGTCCCCCTCGCCTCTCCTGCTCATTGTAGTTTTCCTTTGCACTCTCTCAATGGTGTTCACATGTCCCCCTCGCCTCTCCTGCTCATTGTAGTTTTCCTTTGCACTCTCTCAATGGTGTTCACATGTCCCCCTCGCCTCTCCTGCTCATTGTAGTTTTCCTTTGCACTCTCTCAATGGTGTTCACATGTCCCCCTCGCCTCTCCTGCTCATTGTAGTTTTCCTTTGCGCACTCTTGATGGTGTTCACATGTCCCCCTCGCCTCTCCTGCTCATTGTAGTTTTCCTTTGCGCACTCTTGATGGTGTTCACATGTCCCCCTCGCCTCTCCTGCTCATTGTAGTTTTCCTTTGCACTCTCTCAATGGTGTTCACATGTCCCCCTCGCCTCTCCTGCTCATTGTAGTTTTCCTTTGCACTCTCTCAATGGTGTTCACATGTCCCCCTCGCCTCTCCTGCTCATTGTAGTTTTCCTTTGCACTCTCTCAATGGTGTTCACATGTCCCCCTCGCCTCTCCTGCTCATTGTAGTTTTCCTTTGCACTCTCTCGATGGTGTTCACATGTCCCCCTCGCCTCTCCTGCTCATTCTGTGGAACTTCTCTCAGGTAGGTGTATCTTCTCACTGAGTTTGACATTGCAGCCTGGATCCCTGGATTTTAATTTTGACTAGAAGGAAATGTGTGGTGTTTGGCAAATCTTTTGTCGCTATGTCCAGTGCTTTTTTTGACCCAGGGGTTGCTAGTGGGGGTCCACCTTTTTGTATTACATACTACAATGTCTCAAGGGGTATCAGTTAATAGTCCATTTCAAAAGTAGCACAATTAATTGCTGGGAGCAAAGGAAAGGACCAAGGAGACAAAACAATTCAACAAAAAGCAGTTCCTTTATATATTTAGACACGTATCAGAGCAGCACTGTTACGTTAATCTGCATGTAACCTGTGGGATACTGTGCACAAGTGCTCGTTGAATGGTGACGGCGCAAGTGACACGTGACAAAGTATGTACCGCGACAATAGTGGGCGCGAAAAAAGACAATTGGTAATGAAATTTACACAGTAGGGATACCCAAGCAATGAATGTTAATATATACAAGTTGAATCAAGGTGGCTATCCTCGAAGAACAAGCGCCGAAATTTCGCTGCAAGAGTCGACGGCGTTTCGGCCTGTAAAAGAGGTTAGGCCATCATCAGGACCAGGTTACTCTTATTTAATTACAGTGCTGTGGGTAAGAATAATTGCACTCAGTGGTGGAAACAGTTGGGACAAACGGAGAGAAGTTTGTAGAAAAGGAAAGGAGAGAAAGGGGGGTGGATGTTTGTTTGTATAAATTTAACGAGCCTAAGATGAATGGTGAAGACAGGTAAGAGCGCGGCGAGATGCGTCAGAGGACATTAGAAGATTACTGCGTGTCTAGGCTCAAGGGGAAGACATAGGACAGGGAAGCTGTCCCTGTAGGAAACTGGCTCTATATATACTACACCAAAATGAGGTATAGTGTGTATAGAGTCCAGGTGACCCAAGAGGTAGGCAGAGGTTAAAGTTAGATAGAACCTTACTCTCTATTTGTGGCAGAGTGGTCGAGCAGTAAGGCCGTATCAGAGGACAGTGTTAAGCATTTGATGTACATACTCAGTCAGCAAATGAATTCACACACTCAAAGACTGAACTTCAGACCAATTGTTTTTGTATAAAAAATATACTGTTTTATTTTTAGAACCAAGCAAGCCTGGCACAGGTAAGCATTAAATACTTTACAGTAATAAGTTGCTGATTGTAGAACAGTTTGAAAATGCAATAGGAATTGTACTTTGTTAGATTTACAGGGGATGCAGTAGGTTGCAATACTTAGCAAATACAGTACATTGAAATGAATAGGCTTTTTCAGTAAATTACAGGTAAGTTACTTTTCACGTTACTTTTCTAACTCAGTGCTGGATACCTAGATTCAGCACTGGGACATTTCCTGCAAACAGGTAAGTAAACACGTTTTGGTTATTTCTGCGATTTTTAAAGGATGTTTTTAGATTTCAAAACTCCACACTTAGAAACTTTTTGGAGAAAAAGTGTCAATGTTATCCTATGGAGGAAAAACAGGTTATCGGTTCACAGGTAAGTTATCGACTGTGGGAGTTAAGGTTCTGGGGTTAGACTCAGGGGTCCCCCAGGGTCAGTGATGCACTCTTGTTACACCCTCAGCGGCACTAGGGCGGCCGGGTGCAGAGTGTTGAGGCCCAATGTTATCCTATGGAGGATAGGGGGTCTCCGGTTGGTGGCTGCTGGCAAGCAGGCCACTGGGTTGTGGGAGCAAAGCTCCTAGACTTTAGCTCAGGGCAAATGGGGAAACAGCTTAGCACAAAAGGGGCACCCTCAGCGGCACTAGGGCGGCCGGGTGCAGGGTGCTGTTTCGACGTCGGAAGCCCTGTTGTTTCCAATGGAGAACCTCCGGTTAGCAAAAGCACTGCAGGCAGGGAGACGAAGGACTACTGGGTGCGACCACCACTTCGAGAGGTAAGTTAGGGGTTGGTTAGGCACTGTCGGTTTGGGCACACAAGGCCGTGGGGCGTCGGGTGCAGGGGTACCTTTTGGGGTCGGATCTTCTTACCAGCTCCGGGTCGCGGTTAGGGGGGCCTTCTGGATTTCGACTGCAGGCGTCGGCTGGAGGCTTGAGGCAGGTCAGGGGTCACCGGATCTCGGTTCAGGATCGCTGGGTGACCTCCTTGTGGTGTTTGCCCACACGAGCTCGGGCCGTGGACGGCGGGTGCAGAGTGGGGCGGATTCGCGGTCTCTGGCTGTTGCCAGAGGTTGCAGTTTGAACAAATCCGGTGTTTACGGGAAAAGCAGTCTTTGGAAGTGAAGGCAGGCAGGTCCTCCGGGGTTTTTGAGGTTGCTGGCTGCAGGACACACCGGGATTCCGCAGGAGCAGGTTCAAGGGGAGACAGGCCGGTAGGGCTGGGGCCAAGTCAGTGGGCGTCTTCCTCTTGTTACCTGGCTGTTCGGTCCTTCTTCTTTTCTTCTTGTTGTCAGGCTGGATCTGAGGAAGCAAGGTTCAGGGTGCCCCCTAAATACTAGATTTAGGGGCGTTACAGGTAGGTAGAGGGCAGGGACCAATGGGTCCCTTCCCTGGGGTGGGTTCACCCCCCTATTGTGCCACCCTCCAGTGGGAGGGGGGCAGGAGCCTGTCCCTGGTTGATTGGGTCCCCCATCCTCAAGATGGCGGGGACTCAGAATTGTGCTTCACCTCGCCTCCCCCACCTGAGGGGTGGAGTTGGCAGAGGTGGGCACACCTCTCTCCCTCACTTGTTTTTCCCACCGGTTCTCCCGCCCAAAGTGGGGGGTAGAATCAGTGGGGACCAGTTGCTGAAAGCAGCTAGTGGTCTGGGGAAGCTCACAAAGGCGGCATGCCTTTGAAGCTTCCCCTTCGTGAACCCGGCCCATCCTGGCGGAGGAGACTTGGCACCTCATCCCAGGATGTGCATTGTTTCAGGCCCCCGAGAGCAGCAGGCTCTCGACCCAGGGGTCCAGAAACATGTCTGTTGGTGGCAGCCTAAGCAGCCACTCAGTCAGGTCACTAGAGGTTGGTAGAGTTTCAGGGGGCATCTCTAAGATGCCCTCTGTTGTGCATTTTACATTAAATCCCACAATGGCATCAGTGTGGGTTTAATGTGCTGAGAAGTTTGATACCAAACTTCCCAGTGTTCAGTGTAGCCATTATGGTGTTGTGGAGTTCGTAATGACAAACTCCCAGCACCATATACTCTTAATGGCAGCACTGCACTTACAGTGCCCAGGAATGGACTTGGGCACTGTAGGGGTACAGGGCTCATGCACCTGTACCCTCACCACTGGCATAGGGCACCCAGCTAGAGGGGTGACTGATGTATGCCAGGGCAGTGGTTTGTGGGCATGGCACACAGGGATGTGTGCCATGTCGACTCTTCACTTTGTTCTGCACCAAGACACGCACCCTGCACAGGCAGTGTGTGTGTGTGAAAAGGTGCAGGGCCTCTAAGGGTGGCACAATAAGTGCTGCAGCCCTTAGGTGCCTTCTCTGGTCACAGTGCCCTGGGTACCTGTGGTACCATTTACCAGGGGCTGACATGTGGCCGGAGATGCCAATTGGGTTTAGGCTTCAATGCAGTTTTAGGGAAGGAACATAGGCCCTGGGTACCTGATTAGCAGGAGCCCAGGGCACACTCAGTCAAAGGACATCAGCAATTCAGCAAAAAGTGGGGGCATACCATGCAGAAAGAGGGCACTTTCTCACACTGATGGTCAGTAATATCAGACACTGTGTACTCCAGATCGTCCAAAGGGGCTACTCCCTCCCTTTGTGACTACCATACGACCCGTGCTACCCACGTGGGATCGGCTAACTGAGGACCATCCCGCCTTGTCGTCAAGTGCAGCCTCTTTTGGCCAAGAGAGCCGTAGAGTGTGTGCCTGCATCAGGACCAGGTCGTGGTTCTTATTCCTGCTACTTTCTGGTGCCTTCTTAACCTCTTCTTGAGGAAATAGACATTCAAATCGCTCTTCCTCTCCCCAGGTCTTGTCTGCCCTGGACACATGAGACTAGAAGGTAGCGTTGGACTTCCAGGACGCATATTTCCACATCCCCGTCCTTCCTGCCCACAGATGTTACCTGCGGTTCATGGCGGGCCAAAGCACTTTCAGTTTGCTGTGCTCCCTTTCGGTCTTGCCAGCGCCCCTCGAGTGTTCACAAAAGTGATAGCGGTCGCTGCAGCTGATCTGTGGAGGTCAGGGATTCAAGTCCTTCCCTAGCTCGACGATTGACTGTTGAAGACCGGCTCTCTGCAGGTAGTTGTCTCCCACTTTCAGACTATGGCAAACCACCTGCATTCATTGGGGTTTGCTATCAACGTGCCTAAGTCGCATGTGATGCCTCCTCAGCTGTTCTGGACACAGTGCACATTGTTGATCCCAGAGGGAGCTGCAAAAGATTTACAGTGGTGGCTAACCATCCGCAATTGGGTCATTGACAGACCCCCTTACCTAACCGGAGCCGACTAGTGACCGATGCATCACACCTGGGCTGTGGCGGCCTCCTGGGAGAGGTGGAGATCAGAGGCATCTGGTATCCAGCGGACTCTGAGCTCCACATCAACCTGTTGTAGCTCTGGGCAATTTGCTTGGCACTGAAAGCGTTTCTTTCTTTGTTCAAGGGAAGACTGGTGCAGGTGTTTATTGACAACACCACTGCCATGTGATATTGCAACAAATGTGAGAGGGTGGGGTCGGGGACCCTTTGTCAAGGGGCCCTGCGTCTATAGACATGGCTGGAATGTCAGGGTATTTCTCTGGTGGTTCAACACCTGGGGGCTCTCTAAACACCAAAGCGGACGAACTCAACCGCAAATGCCTATCGGGTCACCAATGACGTGTCCATTCGAAGGTGGTGCAAGGTCTCTTTCAGCAGTGGGGAGAACCTTGGTTAGATCTGTTTGCCACTGCCGAGAACGTGCAATGTCAGCAATTGACCTTCCTCCCGAAGTCTGTAACATTCTAAAGCTGCGTGCCCCCCACCCCCCACCCCCTTCCAATCAACTCTGTATACGCCTGCTGTTGGGACAAGTTTGTGTCATGGTATGCTTCCCACAACATTGACCCCCTTTCTGCATCCCTATTTCAAGTTCATTTGTTTGCTTTATCCTTGGCCCATCAGGGCTCTGCTCTGGGCACAATTAAGTGTTACCTTTCAGCCATCTCGGCATTTTTGCGATTATGTACCAACCCTCTCTGTCATCCATAGTGGCCAGGTTACTTAAAGGCCTGTAACACATATTTCTCCCTATGCCATTCATAATACCTCTGTGGGACTTCAATTTGTTTCTCACTTTTCTTATGTGTACACCATTTGAGCCTCCACAGTTTCCCTCTTAGGCTCTGGACTTAGAAAGCTGCCTTAGTGGCCATAACATTGACCAGGGGTCGGCGAATTACAGGCACTCTTGGCGCACATTTACATCTTTCTATCCGGACAATCTGGTTCTCCGGACACGTGCCTTCTTACTTTTGAAGGTTGTGACTCCATTCCTTGTGGGCCAACGTATCACCCTTCCCATATTCTTTGCTCCACCTCATCCCTCCAAAGAGGAGTAGAGCCACCTGGATCCAAAAAGAGCATTGCCGTTCTGCCTTGACCGCACAATTGAATTCCGGGATTGACAATCCACTCTTCATGTGCTATGTGGGAGCAAAAAAAGGCAAGGCAGTACAGAAGAGAACTATCTCATGATGGATTGTTCTGTGCATTAAGATCTGCTACACATTGGCCAAGAGGCAGCCCCACGAGGGATTGTGGGCTCACTCTACCAGAGCCAAGGCTGCCACCACTACATTAGCGCGCGGCGACCCTGTCCTAGACATCTGCTAGGCAGCAACATGGGATTCACTGCACACATTCACCAATCACTACTGCGTGGCAGTCGGGTACGTTGACGGGCACTTCGCCTGTTTGGTCCTGAAGGACTCTATAATATAAGTTAGTTTCGCAGTTCCACCTCCAGGGAGGTATTGCTTGGGTATCTACTCTAAGGTAAGGAATCTGCGGCTAGAAGTCTCTCTCAGATGAACAATTTTCTTAACTTCGGTAACGCCTTATCTGGTAAAGGCTCTATCAAGCCTCAAATTCCTTACAGACCATCCCATCCGTCTCGCTCTGCAAACAAAATTACGGTGCAGGGAACACCCTTTCAAGGGCCTTGGTTTGTCACACCAGTGGTCAGTGCTCATTGTGGCTCCGCGTTCCTGCCATGGAAAGTTGCGTAAGTAACTGACGTTACTGCGCTGAGGTGGAGCCTATGTAGGTCCGACGCACGTCACTTCGAACCAGGACTTTAAGTGGCCAGGGTCCTGCCGGGGCTCAGCACCGGCAGTTCTAAAAAGCAGCTGCTGAGACGGGTCCCATTCGGGCTCTCCATTTTTGCCCTCATCCTTGGGGTGAAAAACAAAAAAGGAATCCTGCAGCAGTACCCGCCATCACTGCCTTTAATGTAACTTCAAAAAGACTCGTTCTAGTTCTTTCAGTCTCATAATTTCAGAACTGAAGCATTTTCAATGTTATTTACAACGAAGCCAAAGTTATTGTTTATTTAGCTTATGCAACTAACACCCATTGACAAAGCCAATAGTCCTGGCTTGTACTAGGTGGAATGCTACTTGTTGTATTATTTATCTGGATGCAATGACAGAAGCAGCAAATTTACCAGTGGGGCTGCACACTATGCTAGGCACATATTTTTTAGCTAGCTTGTTTTTAAGCCATGATCTTAATTACATGGGACACGCCCCTTTGAGAGAGCAGAGCCCCCCCAGTTTTTTCATCCCACTTAAAACCCAGCTTTCAAAACGGACGACACCATGTGGAACCGATCGACACCACTTACCGCCCCGCAGGGTTACGGCTCAAAACTTCCAGTTTTGCAGCGTGAATCTTTCTGGATTCACTATGCTGAGCATTATTCCGCCATCTCGTGGTTGGGTCCGGATTCGTAGTCTTTTCTTTCTTTCCTTTTTTTTTTTTTTGTTGGCCCAGGTGGGCGGCGACGCCCCCACCATTTGGTGTCCTCGGTGACGTCGTCGCGCTTCCTGCGGAAGCTCCCACCTTTGGTCGCCATCTTCAGATTCTTTTTTCCGCCGTGGGGTCTGGATCGCCGACGAGAAGTTCCAGAAAGTTGGACGAAGAATCTCGAGGTCGAAATAATCACCAAAAGATCGTTTCCTGAAGACACCAGACGAGGAGACAAGTACAGGAGGCGACGAGAAGAACTACGAGGCAGAAGGTCCACGACCAAAATCTCGACGCCTACAGAGAATGCGCTCACAGGGGGCCCCCTGAGCGCGGGTATGGACAAGACACTGTTTAAGTTTTGCCAAAACTGTCACCACAAGTACGCCGAGAAGGACCAGCACCCAGTCTGCAACATCTGCTTGCCGCTCGACCACATCAGCGAAGACTGCAACGGGTGTTCGGCGTTCACCCCGAAAACCATCCGGGTGAGAGAGAGGCAAAGAAGGGCGAAACACAACATGCAGGGCCAGGGAGCACCTCCATCGCTCCGAGACCTGGGCCTCTCGAGTGGAGAGGAAGACAACATCGCAGAGGGACCGGAGGACTGCTCAGTCGTCGAGGTCCACAAGAAAACTTCGAAGGAGGTAAGGGAGACGTCGACCCCGAAGCACCCAAGCGACGCTCGAAAGAGTGAAGCTAAGGCCCCGAGCGACACTCTCAGAAGTGAAGCCAAGTCCTCGAAGGGAGCGTTGCCGCCAAAACACTCGACGAAAGCAACAGCAACCAAGGACAAACAACCGAGCGGATCCTTCGTGAAGGACTCCCAATCAGCAAAAGCCTCCGAAAAACCAAGGGCGTCGAAGGTAACCTCCGAAAAGGAAGCCTCGACACCCAGAAAGGAAGGCCCGGCGTCATCCTCGACGTCCGAGACCGCGAAGAGGGGCGCTTCATCCGTCGACACCGAAAGGGTCCACGAGATGAAGAAGAGAAGGCTCGAAGCAGAGATGGCGAGCATCCTGCAAAGGAAAAAAGACTTCGACGAAAAAATGAAGCAATACGCCATTCCGTCGAAGCCAGCACGCGAAACACTCGCGGAGGGCGACAACGAAGACATCGAGCCCCTAAAACCCCCGAACCGCTCGACGAACAGGGCGAAGAGGACTACTACTTCGAAGGCGAAGAAGAGTTCCAGTCTTACCGGGACTCGGCGCCCTCAGAAGAACAAGACCTAGACTGGCAAGACCTCGATGCAGAATCACCAGAAGAAGGGGTAGACTCTTATCCCTCGAGGCCTTCGCCGCCAGACGACATTGGAGCCTACAATGTGGTCGTCCAAAGGGCTGCAGCAACGTATGGCGTCGAAATGCAAGAGGAGAAGGCAAAGGCATGTTTCCTTTTGGAAACCCTACTTCCTCAACAAACAAGGTCCCAGTTCCAACCCATGCTCCCTAGCGTCCTGGACCAGGGAAGGGAGGCCTTCAAAGAACCGGCAGTCTGCAAGGCTGTTACACCAAGGAGCGAAAAGAAATACAAGCACTCCTCTAAAGACCCTGCGTACATACAAGGGTCAGTGCCAGCAGACTCCATTATCACTGCAACGGCCAGGAAAAGGGCAAATGTGCCCACTAACACAGGTCCACCTCCAGACAAGGAGAGCAAACGAATGGACCTCACAGGACGAAAGGTGGAGAGGAACGCAGCCATACACTGGCGCATCGCCAACTCCAACGCCCTCATCAGCAGGCATGCATACCAGCATTGGGATGAAATGAGCCAGCTCATAACACACCTACCACAACAACACCAACAAAGGGCTAATCACCTAGTGGAAGAGGCCAAGGCTATGGCAAACACTTGCCTAAAATCAGCCTTGGACGCAGCAGAGAACTCCGGCAGGCAGATGATGATAGGGGTGACCGAAAGGAGACACGCATGGCTCAGGATCTCAGGTTTCAAACCTGAGGTACAAAGCAACATCTGAACACGCCATTCGACGGCCAGAAACTGTTTGGAGCCCCAGTGGACGAGAAGTTAACGCAGCTCAAAAAAGACAATGAAACTGCGAGGTCCATGGGAGCACTGCAATTCAGAGGGATGAGAAGAGGAACCCCCTCAAGGCGGCCCAATGGTAGAGGGGGCAATGCGCCCGGCTCTTCCCACCAATCTCCCCAACAAGGATACCAGGGGAACAACCAAGGCCAGAGCCAACAGGGACAACAGCAGCAAAATTGGCAATATCAACCCAGAGGACGGTCCTTTCGAGGACGCGGGTACGGACGGGGACAATCCCGAAGAGGGGGTCAGCAGCCCACCTCAAAGTGACTCCACAAACAAACCAAACCCTTTTAACACCAAGGGAGAGGAGAAGTCAACAAAAGGACAAAATAAGAAACACACACAGCAAACAAATAACCACCGAGCATACAACCCCGGTGGGGGGCAGAATAGGAAACTTCCTCACACAATGGAGGGAGATTACCACGGACAAATGGATACTAAACATCATACAGCACGGATACTGGATAGAACTCCAAAGACACCCCCCGGGCAAAAAACCAAGACACCGGGCAATTCCCGCAAGGGAGCTCGCCCTCCTACGTCTAGAAGCAGAGGAGCTGCTACAAAAAAGAGCAATAGAACCAGTTCCAATCAACGAAAGGAACAGGGGAGTCTACTCCACGTACTTCCTAGTGCCAAAGGTAGACGAAACACTAAGGCCAATACTGGACCTCAGATTCCTCAACAAGTTCGTAAAAACTCAAAAATTCAAAATGACGTCACTTCAGGAAGTAATACCCCAAATCCAGGAAGGGGATTACATGGCGACCATAGACATGAAAGACGCATATCTGCACATACCCGTCAACCACAAACACAAACGTCTACTAAGATTCGTGATTGGCCACAATCACTACCAGTTCACAGTGCTAGCCTTCGGGCTCAAGTCCGCACCAAGGGTTTTCACAAAATGCCTTGCAGCAGCGGCAGCGCACCTATGGAGAAAGGGCATACATGTATACCCCTACCTCGACGACTGGCTTGTGAAAGCAGGATCATACAGACACTGCAAGGATCACATCAAACAAGTCATACAAACACTGTCCAGACTAGGTTTCTCAATACATTGGGAGCAATCATCAACAGAAACCGCAGCAGATCAAGATATTCTTAGGGGCACAAATCGACAGCACACAGTCCAAGGTGTTCCCCAGCGACAAGAGAACTAGTGCTCCTGAGGGAAACACGTCATTACCAGAAGGGGCAAGTTCTGACAGTGAGGACGGTGAGCAGACTAATGGGAATGATGGCATCAGGCATCCACCTAGTCCCACATATCAGGCTGCACATGAGACCGTTCCAAGAATGGATACAGCAGCAGTGGTCACAGGCGACAGGGAGTTGGGAAGATCTAGTGGTTGTCACACACGCAGTGCAGCAAGAAATAGCGTGGTGGAAGGAAGAGAACATATTACAGGGAAGCCATTCACACAGCCAACTCCAACAGTGACCATCACAACAGACGCCTCACAGCAGGGCTGGGAGCGCACATGGACAGACTCCGCGTCAGGGGGCTGTGGTCACAACAAGATGCAGTGAAACACATCAACTACCTAGAACTAAAAACTGTGTTCCTAGCCTTAAAAGCCTTTCAGAAGCAGCTTTACGGACAGCGAGTGCTGATACAAACAGACAACACAACCACCATGTTCTACATCAACAAACAAGGTGGAACACAGTCAGCACCGCTATCAAGCCTGGCACAAGAGATTTGGAGATGGGCCATCCCTCTAAGGATAGACCTACTGGCAATACACCTTCCAGGAATAGACAATGTAGAAGCAGACCGACTCAGCAGGCAGACGTCTGCGTCCCACGAATGGGAACTCAACCAACAGGAGGTGCAGCGGCTGTTCCAGAAGTGGGGTACACCACGGATAGACCTGTTTGCAACACTCCAGAATGCAAAATGCTAACATTACGCATCCAGACAACCGGACCAAAGGTCCCTAGGGAATGCGCTATGGATAAGTTGGTCGAACGAATTTGCATACGCTTTTCCCCCGATACCACTGTTACACAAGGTACTCAGCAAATGCAGGAGCAGCAGCATGACACTCATACTGGTGGCACCTCAGTGGGCCAGACAATCATGGTTCTCACAAATAATGGAAATGGCACAGGAACCAGCGCACAGGTTCAGCAGAAGGAAAGACCTCCTAACAATGCAAGAAGGAAAAGTGCTCCACCCAGAACCAGAGAGCCTCAGCCAGGCAGCATGGCTCCTGAGGACCTAGAATTCGCACACCTCAAGTTACCACCAAGCACCATGGCAGTTCTCAGAGAAGCAAGGAGACCCACTACAAGAAAATGCTACATTGCAAAGTGGAAAAGGTTCTCGCAATGGTGCATTAAAGAGGGACTGCAACGAAAGGTCACAAAAGAATCAACGGTACTACAAATCTTAACGCACCTACTACACAGCGGGCTAAGCTACTCGTCACTAAGGGTTCACTTAGCAGCGATAGTGGCCTACACCAGGGGAGAAGCGGGGAAAAGTTTCTTCACCTCACAGGTGGTCAAAAGATTCCTGGAGGGAGCTAAGAGAATAGCCCCCCAAAAAGGATGCCAGCCCCAAGCTGGAACCTCAACACTGTGCTAACACAGTTGATGAAATCACCATTTGAGCCCATACACAAGACCACACTGCACATGCTCACACTAAAGACGGCATTCTTGGTGGCTATCACGTCACTGCGAAGGGTCAGTGAACTGCAGGCTCTTACACTACAAGAGCCCTACTTGCAAATACACAAGGACAGAATTGTCATGAGAACGGACCCACACTTCCTGCCAAAGGTGGTGTCGCGGTTCCATATTAACCAGACAATACAGATACCAAGTTTCTTCCAGAAACCATCAACGCCCACAGAAAAGGCGCTACACACGCTAGACGCCAGAAGGGCAGTGATGCACTACATAGAAAGGACGAAGGAATGCAGGAAAACAAAACAACACTTCGTTTCCTTCGCAAGCAGTTTCTTGGGACGACCAGTAACAAAAAATACCATAGCACAATGGATTGCACAAGCAATACAACTCTGCCACAAGCAGGCAGGACAAAAATTACAGGGAGCCGCCCAGGCTCACTCAACAAGGAAGAAGGGAGCAACGGTTGCGTTCCTAGCGAACACACCTATACAAGACATTTGCCAAGCGGCAACATGGTCTTCCGTGCACACGTTCACCAAACACTACTGTGTTGATATCCAGATGAACAAAGAGGCACAAGTAGGACAGAAGGTCTTACAGCACATTTTCAGCAACCAATGCTCATCTTCCACCCAACCACCGCAATAACAGAAAACCGCTACAAAGTCTATGCACAGCATAGTGAATCCAGAAAGATTCACGCTGCAAAACGAATAGTTTCTTACCTGTCGGTGTAGTTTTGCAGCATGAAGACTTTCTGGATTCACTAGCGATCCCACCCGCCTCCGCCAGGAAGATAACATAGGAGGTTAAGGGTACAACTGAACTACATACAGAGTTTAGAGGGATCAAAAGAAAAATAAAAGGATAAAAGAGAAAGACATAGACGACAAAACAATAAGAGGAAAAGAAAAAAGAATCCGAAGATGGCGACCAAAGGTGGGAGCTTCCGCAGGAAGCGCGACGACGTCACCGAGGACACCAAATGGTGGGGGCGTCGCCGCCCACCTGGGCCAACAACAACAACAAAAAAAGAAAGAAAGAAAAGACTACGAATCCGGACCCAACCACGAGATGGCGGAATAATGCTCAGCATAGTGAATCCAGAAAGTCTTCAAGCTGCAAAACTACACCGACAGGTAAGAAACTATTCGTTAGTCTGACGACTGGTCATAATTCTAAGGTAAGGAATCTGTGGCTAGATAGTCGCTACGAGATGAGACGTTACTGATAAGTAATTTGTTCTTTAGTGCTTTATTTCAGGGGGCATTATTTCAGATTGATATCTTTTGCATTGTAAAACAATTACTTTGGATGTTTTTATTTTGCTGACCTCTCAACACCCCCAAACACCATCCATCCTCCCTAAAAAACACTCGCCACACTGATTCCTGAATGCTAAAAGCCCATTCTGCCCTTACACTTCACCCATCCCCAACACCCTCTCCACATCCAAACTTCACCCATTCCTGAAACCTGAAAAAAATACACCACTTCCTTTAAACACCCATTCATGACCCCTAAAAAACCCTCATCACCCCTAAACAATACCCATCCCTGAACCCAAAAAACCCCTTTCTGCATCTAAACTCCATCCCTCCCTGAATCTTTAAAACTCTTCATCACGCTAAATTCCACGCAATCCTGAACGCTAAAAATACCACAGCAGCCCTGCCCTCTAGCTATCACTAAACCTTGAAAACCCTCACTAGCCTTAAACTCTGCCAATTCAAGATTCCTAAAAGCACCTTACACCCATAAACTGCACTCATCCGTGAACTCTTTAAAAAAACGCTCGCCACTCCTGAACCCCATCCATCCCTGAACCGTGAGATCCTCTTTCTATGACTGAAGCTGAACCATTCCAGACTCCTAAAAACTCCTGATAACCCCTAAACATTAACCATTCCTGAAACCAAAAAAAACTTTGTGGTATACTCCACCCACAAGTTTAATGTAATTTTGGATTTTTCCTTCAGATTCTTTCCATTAAAATGTTTCCTTTCATTTTAGATTTATTGTATTCCCTTAGATTTGTTTTTTCATGATTTGGTTTTCTCCAATGTGGTTTCTCAGTTTTTATTTTTCCATTAATTCATATACATCAGTTGTAAGTGGCTGTGAGTTTGTTGCTCATGGGTGGTGGAATGTATTTTTTATGGCATGCGCTGAGTGGGAACTTTTTGATTCTTCTTTTTGAGGGTCACAAGTGTGTTAGTCATATTGTGATGAACTTTTCACTGCGCTTAAGCATGCCACGAGAGCCATGTGCAAGAGAGTCGCGTTTGAATGTACTTGCAATCATAAATGGATACTGTGTGAGGAAGCATCCTGTGATTAATTGTTGTGTCTAATAACTGCAAGCAAGTGCTTCCTGTGTGTGAGGTTTATCTAGTGCAAGCACTTGGTCTCTTCTGTAAGCTGCAACCAGCTGAGGGCATTTAAGCACTTGTTAAAGATTGTGAAGTGCTGCAGGAGGGCATCTTAAGTGCTGGTAAACTTTCTAAGGTTATCAAAGGAGGACATCCAGGTGCTTATTGATGTCTTTGAAGTCTAAAGGTCTTGAAGGTGTTTGTAGTGATGGCGGAAGCACGAGGTAATGTCTGTGAAGTGCATCTGTTCATGGCGTCCATTCAACTGTTCACCACTGTATGGTATAGTCAGTGAAGGCATCTAAGCACTTTTTGTCTGAGATGCACCTAGTGAGTACGTCCAAGCGCTGGATGCGTGAGGTTTACCTGTGTACTTACTGTATGCAAGGTGTATCTAGAGCACGCATCCAGGGGCTCGTCTCTTCTGTAAGGTGCTTCTGATCAAGCCTCTAGGCACACCTTCTCTGAGAGATGTTCCCATGCATCCATCTAAGCCTTACTGTCTGCACTTGTTAAGGTGTGAAGGGACATCTACTAAGAGCCTCCAAGTGCTTACTAATGTTTGCAGGTCCTTAAAGCGCTTACTGATGCCTGTGATGTGCACCTGTAGGGAACGTTCAGGAGCTCTTGTTATGTGTTTGATGTGTATCTGGTGAGTGCATCTGTTGCTTGTTAACGTCTAGGTGGTACATCTAGTGAGGGTATAGGGTATACAAGTGCTTATTAAGGTCTCTCTGGTACATCTGGTGAGTGCATCTGTTGCTTGTTAACGTCTAGGTGGTGCATCTAGTGAGGGTATTCAAGTGATTAATAATGTCTCTCTGGTACATCTCTTGAGTGCATCTGTTGCTTGTGACTGTCTGGTACATCTAGTGAGGGTATACAAGTGCTTATTAATGTTTGGGGTACATTTGGTGAGTGCATCTGTTGCTTGTTACTGTCTGGGTGGTGCATCTAGTGAGGGTATACAAGTGCTTATTAATGTCTCGGGTACATCTGGTGAGTGGCTCTGTTGCTTGTTAACGTCTGGTGCATCTAGTGAAGGTATACAAGTGCTTATTAAGGTCTCTCTGGTACATCTGGTGAGTGGCTCTGTTGCTTGTTAACGTCTGGGTGGTGCATCTAGTGAGGGTATACAAGTGCTTATTAAGGTCTCTCTGGTACATCTGGTGAGTGCCTCTGTTGCTTGTTAACGTCTGGGTGGTGCATCTAGTGAGGGTATTCAAGTGATTAATAATGTCTCTGGTACATCTCTTGAGTGCATCTGTTGCTTGTGACTGTCTGGTACATCTAGTGAGGGTATACAAGTGCTTATTAATGTCTGGGGTACATCTCTTGAGTGCATCTGTTGCTTGTTAACGTCTGGGTGGTGCATCTAGTGAGGGTATACAAGTGCTTATTAAGGTCTCTCTGGTACATCTGGTGAGTGCCTCTGTTGCTTGTTAACGTCTGGGTGGTGCATCTAGTGAGGGTATTCAAGTGATTAATAATGTCTCTCTGGTACATCTCTTGAGTGCATCTGTTGCTTGTGACTGTCTGGTACATCTAGTGAGGGTATACAAGTGCTTATTAATGTCGGGGGTACATCTCTTGAGTGCATCTGTTGCTTGTTAACGTCTGGGTGGTGCATCTAGTGAGGGTATACAAGTGCTTATTAATGTCTCTCTGGTACATCTCTTGAGTGCATCTGTTGCTTGTGACTGTCTGGTAAATCTAGTGAGGGTATACAAGTGCTTATTAATGTCGGGGGTACATCTCTTGAGTGCATCTGTTGCTTGTTAACGTCTGGGTGGTGCATCTAGTGAGGGTATACAAGTGCTTAATAATGTCTCTCTGGTACATCTATTGAGTGCATCTGTTGCTTGTGACTGTCTGGTACATCTAGTGAGGGTATACAAGTGCTTATTAATGTCTGGGGTACATTTGGTGAGTGCATCTGTTGCTTGTTAACGTCTAGGTGGTACATCTAGTGAGGGTATATGGTATACAAGTGCTTATTAATGTCTCTCTGGTACATCTGGTGAGTGCATCCGTTGCTTGTTAACGTCTGGGTGGTGCATCTAGTGAGGGTATAAAAGTGCTTATTAAGGTCTCTCTGGTACATCTGGTGAGTGCCTCTGTTGCTTGTGACTGTCTGGTACATCTAGTGAGGGTATACAAGTGCTTATTAATGTCTGGGGTACATTTGGTGAGTGCATCTGTTGCTTGTTACTGTCTGGGTGGTGCATCTAGTGAGGGTATACAAGTGCTTATTAATGTCTCGGGTACATCTGGTGAGTGGCTCTGTTGCTTGTTAACGTCTGGTGCATCTAGTGAAGATATACAAGTGCTTATTAAGGTCTCTCTGGTACATCTGGTGAGTGCCTCTGTTGCTTGTTAACGTCTGGGTGATGCATCTAGTGAGGGTATACAAGTGATTAATAATGTCTCTCTGGTACATCTCTTGAGTGCATCTGTTGCTTGTGACTGTCTGGTACATCTAGTGAGGGTATACAAGTGCTTATTAATGTCTCGGGTACATCTGGTGAGTGGCTCTGTTGCTTGTTAACGTCTGGTGCATCTAGTGAAGGTATACAAGTGCTTATTAAGGTCTCTCTGGTACATCTGGTGAGTGCCTCTGTTGCTTGTTAACGTCTGGGTGATGCAACTAGTGAGGGTATACAAGTGCTTATTAATGTCTCGGGTACATCTGGTGAGTGGCTCTGTTGCTTGTTAACGTCTGGTGCATCTAGTGAAGGTATACAAGTGCTTATTAAGGTCTCTCTGGTACATCTGGTGAGTGGCTCTGTTGCTTGTTAACGTCTGGGTGGTGCATCTAGTGAGGGTATACAAGTGCTTATTAAGGTCTCTCTGGTACATCTGGTGAGTGCCTCTGTTGCTTGTTAACGTCTGGGTGGTGCATCTAGTGAGGGTATTCAAGTGATTAATAATGTCTCTGGTACATCTCTTGAGTGCATCTGTTGCTTGTGACTGTCTGGTACATCTAGTGAGGGTATACAAGTGCTTATTAATGTCTGGGGTACATCTGGTGAGTGCCTCTGTTGCTTGTTAACGTCTGGGTGGTGCATCTAGTGAGGGTATTCAAGTGATTAATAATGTCTCTCTGGTACATCTCTTGAGTGCATCTGTTGCTTGTGACTGTCTGGTACATCTAGTGAGGGTATACAAGTGCTTATTAATGTCGGGGGTACATCTGAGTGCATCTGTTGCTTGTTAACGTCTGGGTGGTGCATCTAGTGAGGGTATACAAGTGCTTATTAATGTCTCTCTGGTACATCTCTTGAGTGCATCTGTTGCTTGTGACTGTCTGGTAAATCTAGTGAGGGTATACAAGTGCTTATTAATGACTGGGGTACATCTCTTGAGTGCATCTGTTGCTTGTTAACGTCTGGGTGGTGCATCTAGTGAGGGTATACAAGTGCTTATTAATGTCGGGGGTACATCTGTTGAGTGCATCTGTTGCTTGTTAACGTCTGGGTGGTGCATCTAGTGAGGGTATACAAGTGCTTAATAATGTCTCTCTGGTACATCTATTGAGTGCATCTGTTGCTTGTGACTGTCTGGTACATCTAGTGAGGGTATACAAGTGCTTATTAATGTCTGGGGTACATTTGGTGAGTGCATCTGTTGCTTGTTAACGTCTAGGTGGTACATCTAGTGAGGGTATATGGTATACAAGTGCTTATTAATGTCTCTCTGGTACATCTGGTGAGTGCATCCGTTGCTTGTTAACGTCTGGGTGGTGCATCTAGTGAGGGTATACAAGTGCTTATTAAGGTCTCTCTGGTACATCTGGTGAGTGCCTGTTGCTTGTGACTGTCTGGTACATCTAGTGAGGGTATACAAGTGCTTATTAATGTCTGGGGTACATTTGGTGAGTGCATCTGTTGCTTGTTACTGTCTGGGTGGTGCATCTAGTGAGGGTATATGGTATACAAGTGCTTATTAATGTCTCTCTGGTACATCTCTTGAGTGCATCTGTTGCTTGTGACTGTCTGGTACATCTAGTGAGGGTATACAAGTGCTTATTAATGTCGGGGGTACATCTGAGTGCATCTGTTGCTTGTTAACGTCTGGGTGGTGCATCTAGTGAGGGTATACAAGTGATTAATAATGTCTCTCTGGTACATCTCTTGAGTGCATCTGTTGCTTGTGACTGTCTGGTACATCTAGTGAGGGTATACAAGTGCTTATTAATGTCTCGGGTACATCTGGTGAGTGGCTCTGTTGCTTGTTAACGTCTGGTGCATCTAGTGAAGGTATACAAGTGCTTATTAAGGTCTCTCTGGTACATCTGGTGAGTGCCTCTGTTGCTTGTTAACGTCTGGGTGATGCAACTAGTGAGGGTATACAAGTGATTAATAATGTCTCTCTGGTACATCTCTTGAGTGCATCTGTTGCTTGTGACTGTCTGGTACATCTAGTGAGGGTATACAAGTGCTTATTAATGTCGGGGGTACATCTGTTGAGTGCATCTGTTGCTTGTTAACGTCTGGGTGGTGCATCTAGTGAGGGTATACAAGTGCTTATTAATGTCTCTGGTACATCTGGTGAGTGCCTCTGTTGCTTGTTAATGTCTGGGTGGTGCATCTAGTGAGGGTATACAAGTGCTTATTAATGTCTCTCTGGTACATCTCTTGAGTGCATCTGTTGCTTGTTAACATCTCGGTGGTGCATCTAGTGAGGGTATACAAGTGCTTATTAATGTCGGGGGTACACCTGTTGAGTGCATCTGTTGCTTGTTAACGTCTGGGTGGTGCATCTAGTGAGGGTATACAAGTGCTTATTAATGTCTCTCTGGTACATCTCTTGAGTGCATCTGTTGCTTGTTAACGTCTGGGTGGTGCATCTAGTGAGGGTATACAAGTGCTTATTAATGTCGGGGGTACATCTGGTGAGTGCATCTGTTGCTTGTGACTGTCTGGTACATCTAGTGAGGGTATACAAGTGCTTATTAATGTCTCGGGTACATCTCTTGAGTGCATCTATTGCTTGTTAACGTCTGGGTGGTGCATCTAGTGAGGGTATACAGATGCTTATTAATGTCTGGGGTACATCTGGTGAGTGCCTCTGTTGCTTGTTAATGTCTGTTTGGTGCATCTAGTGAGGGTATACAAGTGTTTATTAATGTCTCGGGTACATCTCTTGAGTGCATCTGTTGCTTGTGACTGTCTGGTACATCTAGTGAGGGTATACACGTGCTTATTAATGTCTGTTTGGTGCATCTGGTGAGTGCATCTGTTGCTTGTTAATGTATGGGTGGTGCATCTATTGAGGGTATACAGGTGTTTATTAATGTCTCTCTGGTACATCTGGTGAGTGCCTCTGTTGCTTGTTAACGTCTGGGTGGTGCACCTAGTGAGGGTATACAAGTGCTTATTAATGTCGGGGGTACATCTGGTGAGTGCATCCGTTGCTTGTTAACGTCTGGGTGGTGCACCTAGTGAGGGTATACAAGTGCTTATTAATGTCGGGGGTACATCTGGTGAGTGCATCTGTTGCTTGTTAACGTCTGGGTGGTGCACCTAGTGAGGGTATACAAGTGCTTATTAATGTCTGGGGTACGTCTGGTGAGTGCCTCTGTTGCTTGTTAACGTATGGGCGGTGCATCTAGTGAGGGTATACACGTGCTTATTAAGGTCTCTCTGGTACATCTGGTGAGTGCCTCTGTTGCTTGTTAACGTCTGGGTGGTGCATCTAGTGAGGGTATACAAGTGCTTATTAAGGTCTCTCTGGTACATCTGGTGAGTGCCTCTGTTGCTTGTTAACGTCTGGGTGGTGCACCTAGTGAGGGTATACAAGTGCTTATTAATGTCTGGAATACATCTGGTGAGTGCATCCGTTGCTTGATAACATCTGGGTGGTGCATCTAGTGAGGGTATACAAGTGCTTATTAATGTCTGGAATACATCTGGTGAGTGCATCCGTTGCTTGATAACGTCTGGGTGGTGCATCTAGTGGGGGTATACAAGTGCTTATTAATGTCTGGGGTACATCTCGTGAGTGCATCTGTTACTTGTTACTGTCTGGGTGGTGCATCTAGTGAGGGTATACAGGTGCTTATTAATGTCTGGAGTACATCTGGTGAGTGCATCCGTTGCTTGTTAACGTCTGGATGGTGCATCTAGTGAGGGTATACAAGTGCTTATTAATGTCTGGGGTACATCTCGTGAGTGCATCTGTTGCTTGTTACTGTCTGGGTGGTGCATCTAGTGAGGGTATACAGGTGCTTATTAATGTCGGGGGTACATCTGGTGAGTGCATCTGTTGCTTGTGACTGTCTGGTACATCTAGTGAGGGTATACAAGTGCTTATTAATGTCGGGGGTACATCTGGTGAGTGCATCCGTTGCTTGTTAACGTCTGGGTGGTGCACCTAGTGAGGGTATACAAGTGCTTATTAATGTCGGGGGTATATCTGGTGAGTGCATCCGTTGCTTGATAACGTCTGGGGCACCTAGTGAGGGTATACAAGTGCTTATTAATGTCTGGGGTACGTCTGGTGAGTGCATCCGTTGCTTGTTAACGTCTGGGTGGTGCACCTAGTGAGGGTATACAAGTGCTTATTAATGTCTGGGGTACATCTCGAGTGCATCAGTTGCTTGTTAATGTCTGGGTGGTGCACCTAGTGAGGGTATACAAGTGCTTATTAATGTCTGGGGTACATCTCGTGAGTGCATCTGTTAACGTCTGGGTGGTGAAACCTAGTGAGGGTATACAAGTCCTTATTAATGTCTCGGGTACATCTCTTCAGTGCATCTGTTGCTTGTGACTGTCTGGTACATCTAGTGAGGGTATACAAGTGCTCATTAATGTCGGGGGTACATCTTGTGAGTGCATCTGTTGCTTGTTAATGTCTGGGTGGTGCATCTAGTGAGGGTATACAAGTGCTTATTAATGTCTCGGGTACATCTGGTGAGTGCCTGTTGCTTGTTAACGTCTGGGTGGTGCACCTAGTGAGGGTATACAAGTGCTTATTAATGTCGGGGGTACATCTTGTGAGTGCATCTGTTGCTTGTTAATGTTTGGGTGGTGCACCTAGTGAGGGTATGCAAGTGCTTATTAATGTCTGGGGTACATCTGGTGAGTGCATCTATTGCTTGTTAATGTTTGGGTGGTGCACCTAGTGAGGGTATACAAGTGCTTATTAATGTCTGGGGTACATCTGGTGAGTGCATCCGTTGCTTGATAACGTCTGGTGCACCTAGTGAGGGTATACAAGTGCTTATTAATGTCTGGGGTACTCTTGTGAGTGCATCCGTTGCTTGTTAACGTCTGGGTGGTGCACCTAGTGAGGGTATACAAGTGCTTATTAATGTCGGGGTATATCTGGTGAGTGCATCCGTTGCTTGATAACGTCTGGTGCACCTAGTGAGGGTATACAAGTGCTTATTAATGTCTGGGGTACGTCTGGTGAGTGCATCCGTTGCTTGTTAACGTCTGGGTGGTGCACCTAGTGAGGGTATACAGTGCTTATTAATGTCTGGGGTACATCTCGCGTGCATCAGTTGCTTGTTAATGTCTGGGTGGTGCACCTAGTGAGGGTATACAAGTGCTTATTAATGTCTGGGGTACATCTCGTGAGTGCATCTGTTGCTTGTGACTGGTACATCTAGTGAGGGTATACAAGTGCTTATTAATGTCGGGGGTACATCTGGTGAGTGCATCTGTTGCTTGTGACTGTCTGGTACATCTAGTGAGGGTATACAAGTGCTTATTAATGTCGGGGGTATATCTGGTGATTGCATCCGTTGCTTGTTAACGTCTGGGTGGTGCACCTAGTGAGGGTATACAAGTGCTTATTAATGTCGGGAGTACGTCTGGTGAGTGCCTCTGTTGCTTGTTAACGTCTGGGCGGTGCATCTAGTGAGGGTATTCAAGTGATTAATAATGTCTCTGGTACATCTCTTGAGTGCATCTGTTGCTTGTGACTGTCTGGTACATCTAGTGAGGGTATACAAGTGCTTATTAATGTCTGGGGTACATCTCGTGAGTGCATCTGTTGCTTGTTAACGTCTGGGTGGTGCACCTAGTGAGGGTATACAAGTGCTTATTAATGTCTCGGGTACATCTCTTGAGTGCATCTGTTGCTTGTGACTGGTACATCTAGTGAGGATATACAAGTGCTTATTAATGTCTGGGGTACATCTGGTGAGTGCATCCGTTGCTTGTTAACGTCTGGGTGGTGCACCTAGTGAGGGTATACAAGTGCTTATTAATGTCTGGGGTACGTCTGGTGAGTGCATCCGTTGCTTGTTAACGTCTGGGTGGTGCATCTAGTGAGGGTATACAAGTGCTTATTAATGTCGGGGGTACGTCTGGTGAGTGCCTCTGTTGCTTGTTAACGTCTGGGTGGTGCATCTAGTGAGGGTATTCAAGTGCTTATTAATGTCGGGGGTACATCTTGTGAGTGCATCTGTTGCTTGTTAATGTCTCGGTGCTGCACCTAGTGAGGGTATACAAGTGCTTATTAATGTCTGGGGTACATCTGGTGAGTGCATCCGTTGCTTGTTAACGTCTGGGTGGTGCATCTAGTGAGGGTATACAAGTGCTTATTAATGTCTGGGGTACATCTGGTGAGTGCATCCGTTGCTTGTTAACGTCTGGGTGGTGCATCTAGTGAGGGTATACAAGTGCTTATTAATGTCTCGGGTACATATCTTGAGTGCATCTATTGCTTGTTAACGTCTGGGTGGTGCATCTAGTGAGGGTATACAGGTGCTTATTAATGTCTGGAGTACATCTGGTGAGTGCATCTGTTGCTTGTTAACGTCTGGGTGGTGCACCTAGAGAGGGTATACAAGTGCTTATTAATGTCGGGGGTACATCTTGTGAGTGCATCTGTTGCTTGTTAATGTCTGGGTGGTGCACCTAGTGAGGGTATACAAATGCTTATTAATGTCTGGGGTACATCTGGTGAGTGCATCCGTTGCTTGTTAACGTCTGGGTGGTGCATCTAGTGAGGGTATACAAGTGCTTATTAATGTCTGGGGTACATCTGGTGACTGCATCCGTTGCTTGTTAACGTCTGGGTGGTGCATCTAGTGAGGGTATACAAGTGCTTATTAATGTCTGGGGTACATCTCGTGAGTGCATCTGTTGCTTGTTACTGTCTGGGTGGTGCATCTAGTGAGGGTATACAGGTGCTTATTAATGTCGGGGGTACATCTGGTGAGTGCATCTGTTGCTTGTGACTGTCTGGTACATCTAGTGAGGGTATACAAGTGCTTATTAATGTCGGGGGTACATCTGGTGAGTGCATCCGTTGCTTGTTAACGTCTGGGTGGTGCACCTAGTGAGGGTATACAAGTGCTTATTAATGTCGGGGTATATCTGGTGAGTGCATCCGTTGCTTGATAACGTCTGGTGCACCCTAGTGAGGGTATACAAGTGCTTATTAATGTCTGGGGTACGTCTGGTGAGTGCATCCGTTGCTTGTTAACGTCTGGGTGGTGCATCTAGTGAAGGTATACAAGTGCTTATTAATGTCTGGGGTACATCTCGAGTGCATCAGTTGCTTGTTAATGTCTGGGTGGTGCACCTAGTGAGGGTATACAAGTGCTTATTAATGTCTGGGGTACATCTCGTGAGTGCATCTGTTAACGTCTGGGTGGTGCACCTAGTGAGGGTATACAAGTCCTTATTAATGTCTCGGGTACATCTCTTCAGTGCATCTGTTGCTTGTGACTGTCTGGGTGGTGCATCTAGTGAGGGTATACAAGTGCTTATTAATGTCTCGGGTACATCTGGTGAGTGCCTCTGTTGCTTGTTAACGTCTGGGTGGTGCACCTAGTGAGGGTATACAAGTGCTTATTAATGTCGGGGGTCCATCTTGTGAGTGCATCTGTTGCTTGTTAATGTTTGGGTGGTGCACCTAGTGAGGGTATACAAGTGCTTATTAATGTCTGGGGTACATCTGGTGAGTGCATCCGTTGCTTGATAACGTCTGGTGCACCTAGTGAGGGTATACAAGTGCTTATTAATGTCTGGGGTACGTCTTGTGAGTGCATCCGTTGCTTGTTAACGTCTGGGTGGTGCACCTAGTGAGGGTATACAAGTGCTTATTAATGTCGGGGGTATATCTGGTGAGTGCATCCGTTGCTTGATAACGTCTGGTGCACCTAGTGAGGGTATACAAGTGCTTATTAATGTCTGGGGTACGTCTGGTGAGTGCATCCGTTGCTTGTTAACGTCTGGGTGGTGCACCTAGTGAGGGTATACAGTGCTTATTAATGTCTGGGGTACATCTCGAGTGCATCAGTTGCTTGTTAATGTCTGGGTGGTGCACCTAGTGAGGGTATACAAGTGCTTATTAATGTCTGGGGTACATCTCGTGAGTGCATCTGTTGCTTGTTAACGTCTGGGTGGTGCACCTAGTGAGGGTATACAAGTGCTTATTAATGTCTCGGGTACATCTCTTGAGTGCATCTGTTGCTTGTGACTGGTACATCTAGTGAGGGTATACAAGTGCTTATTAATGTCTGGGGTACATCTGGTGAGTGCATCCGTTGCTTGTTAACGTCTGGGTGGTGCACCTAGTGAGGGTATACAAGTGCTTATTAATGTCTGGGGTACGTCTGGTGAGTGCATCCGTTGCTTGTTAACGTCTGGGTGGTGCATCTAGTGAGGGTATACAAGTGCTTATTAATGTCGGGAGTACGTCTGGTGAGTGCCTCTGTTGCTTGTTAACGTCTGGGCGGTGCATCTAGTGAGGGTATTCAAGTGATTAATAATGTCTCTCTGGTACATCTCTTGAGTGCATCTGTTGCTTGTGACTGTCTGGTACATCTAGTGAGGGTATACAAGTGCTTATTAATGTCTGGGGTACATCTCGTGAGTGCATCTGTTGCTTGTTAACGTCTGGGTGGTGCACCTAGTGAGGGTATACAAGTGCTTATTAATGTCTCGGGTACATCTCTTGAGTGCATCTGTTGCTTGTGACTGGTACATCTAGTGAGGGTATACAAGTGCTTATTAATGTCTGGGGTACATCTGGTGAGTGCATCCGTTGCTTGTTAACGTCTGGGTGGTGCACCTAGTGAGGGTATACAAGTGCTTATTAATGTCTGGGGTACGTCTGGTGAGTGCATCCGTTGCTTGTTAACGTCTGGGTGGTGCATCTAGTGAGGGTATACAAGTGCTTATTAATGTCGGGGGTACGTCTGGTGAGTGCCTCTGTTGCTTGTTAACGTCTGGGCGGTGCATCTAGTGAGGGTATTCAAGTGATTAATAATGTCTCTCTGGTACATCTCTTGAGTGCATCTGTTGCTTGTGACTGTCTGGTACATCTAGTGAGGGTATACAAGTGCTTATTAATGTCTCGGGTACATCTGGTGAGTGCATCTGTTGCTTGTTAACGTCTGGGTGGTGCACCTAGTGAGGGTATACAAGTGCTTATTAATGTCTGGGGTACATCTGGTGAGTGCATCCGTTGCTTGTTAACGTCTGGGTGGTGCATCTAGTGAGGGTATACAAGTGCTTATTAATGTCTGGGGTACATCTGGTGACTGCATCCGTTGCTTGTTAACGTCTGGGTGGTGCATCTAGTGAGGGTATACAAGTGCTTATTAATGTCTGGGGTACATCTGGTGAGTGCATCCGTTGCTTGTTAACGTCTGGGTGGTGCACCTAGTGAGGGTATACAAGTGCTTATTAATGTCTGGGGTACGTCTGGTGAGTGCATCCGTTGCTTGTTAACGTCTGGGTGGTGCATCTAGTGAGGGTATACAAGTGCTTATTAATGTCTGGGGTACATCTGGTGAGTGCATCCGTTGCTTGTTAACGTCTGGGTGGTGCACCTAGTGAGGGTATACAAGTGCTTATTAATGTCTGGGGTACATCTGGTGAGTGCATCCGTTGCTTGTTAACGTCTGGGTGGTGCACCTAGTGAGGGTATACAAGTGCTTATTAATGTCTGGGGTACGTCTGGTGAGTGCATCCGTTGCTTGTTAACGTCTGGGTGGTGCATCTAGTGAGGGTATACAAGTGCTTATTAATGTCTGGGGTACATCTGGTGAGTGCATCCGTTGCTTGATAACGTCTGGTGCACCTAGTGAGGGTATACAAGTGCTTATTAAGGTCTCTCTGGTACATCTGGTGAGTGGCTCTGTTGCTTGTTAACGTCTGGGTGGTGCATCTAGTGAGGGTATACAAGTGCTTATTAATGTCTGGGGTACGTCTGGTGAGTGCATCTGTTGCTTGTTAACGTCTGGGTGGTGCACCTAGTGAGGGTATACAAGTGCTTATTAATGTCTGGGGTACATCTCGAGTGCATCTGTTGCTTGTGACTGTCTGGTACATCTAGTGAGGGTATACAAGTGCTTATTAATGACTGGGGTACATCTCTTGAGTGCATCTGTTGCTTGTTAACGTCTGGGTGGTGCATCTAGTGAGGGTATACAAGTGCTTATTAATGTCGTGGGTACATCTGTTGAGTGCATCTGTTGCTTGTTAACGTCTGGGTGGTGCATCTAGTGAGGGTATACAAGTGCTTATTAATGTCAGGGGTACATCTGGTGAGTGCATCCGTTGCTTGATAACGTCTGGTGCACCTAGTGAGGGTATACAAGTGCTTATTAAGGTCTCTCTGGTACATCTGTTGAGTGCATCTGTTGCTTGTTAACGTCTGGGTGGTGCATCTAGTGAGGGTATACAAGTGCTTATTAATGTCTGGGGTACATCTGGTGAGTGCATCCGTTGCTTGATAACGTCTGGTGCACCTAGTGAGGGTATACAAGTGCTTATTAAGGTCTCTCTGGTACATCTGTTGAGTGCATCTGTTGCTTGTTAACGTCTGGGTGGTGCGTCTAGTGAGGGTATACAAGTGCTTATTAATGTCAGGGGTACATCTCGAGTGCATCTGTTGCTTGTTAATGTCTGGGTGGTGCATCTAGTGAGGGTATACAAGTGCTTATTAATGTCTCTCTGGTACATCTGTTGAGTGCATCCGTTGCTTGTTAACGTCTGGGTGGTGCATCTAGTGAGGTTATACAAGTGCTTATTAAGGTCTCTCTGGTACATCTCTTGAGTGCATCTGTTGCTTGTTAATGTCTGGGTGGTGCATCTAGTGGGGGTATACAAGTGCTTATTAATGTCTCTCTGGTAAATCTCTTGAGTGCATCTGTTGCTTGTTAACGTCTGGGTGGTGCACCTAGTGAGGGTATACAAGTGCTTATTAATGTCTGGGGTACATCTCGAGTGCATCTGTTGCTTGTTAATGTCTGGGTGGTGCATCTAGTGAGGGTATACAAGTGCTTATTAAGGTCTCTCTGGTACATCTCTTGAGTGCATCTGTTGCTTGTTAATGTCTGGGTGGTGCATCTAGTGGGGGTATACAAGTGCTTATTAATGTCTCTCTGGTACATCTCTTGAGTGCATCTGTTGCTTGTTAACGTCTGGGTGGTGCATCTAGTGAGGGTATACAAGTGCTTATTAATGTCTCGGGTACATCTGGTGAGTGCATCTGTTGCTTGTTAACGTCTGGGTGGTGCACCTAGTGAGGGTATACAAGTGCTTATTAAGGTCTCTCTGGTACATCTCTTGAGTGCATCTGTTGCTTGTTAATGTCTGGGTGGTGCATCTAGTGGGGGTATACAAGTGCTTATTAATGTCTCTCTGGTACATCTCTTGAGTGCATCTGTTGCTTGTTAACGTCTGGGTGGTGCATCTAGTGAGGGTATACAAGTGCTTATTAATGTCTCGGGTACATCTGGTGAGTGCATCTGTTGCTTGTTAACGTCTGGGTGGTGCATCTAGTGAGGGTATTCAAGTGATTAATAATGTCTCTGGTACATCTCTTGAGTGCATCTGTTGCTTGTGACTGTCTGGTACATCTAGTGAGGGTATACAAGTGCTTATTAATGTCTGGGGTACATTTGGTGAGTGCATCTGTTGCTTGTGACTGTCTGGTACATCTAGTGAGGGTATACAAGTGCTTATTAATGTCGGGGGTACATCTGTTGAGTGCATCTGTTGCTTGTTAACGTCTGGGTGGTGCATCTAGTGAGGGTATACAAGTGCTTATTAATGTCTCTGGTACATCTGGTGAGTGCCTCTGTTGCTTGTTAATGTCTGGGTGGTGCATCTAGTGAGGGTATACAAGTGCTTATTAATGTCTCTCTGGTACATCTCTTGAGTGCATCTGTTGCTTGTTAACGTCTCGGTGGTGCATCTAGTGAGGGTATACAAGTGCTTATTAATGTCGGGGGTACACCTGTTGAGTGCATCTGTTGCTTGTTAACGACTGGGTGGTGCTTCTAGTGAGGGTATACAAGTGCTTATTAATGTCTCTCTGGTACATCTCTTGAGTGCATCTGTTGCTTGTTAACGTCTGGGTGGTGCATCTAGTGAGGGTATACAAGTGCTTATTAATGTCGGGGGTACATCTGGTGAGTGCATCTGTTGCTTGTGACTGTCTGGTACATCTAGTGAGGGTATACAAGTGCTTATTAATGTCGGGGGTACACCTGTTGAGTGCCTCTGTTGCTTGTTAACGTCTGGGTGGTGCATCTAGTGAGGGTATACAAGTGCTTATTAATGTCGGGGGTACATCTGTTGAGTGCATCTGTTGCTTGTTAACGTCTGGGTGGTGCATCTAGTGAGGGTATACAAGTGCTTATTAATGTCTCGGGTACATCTGGTGAGTGCATCTGTTGCTTGTTAACGTCTGGGTGGTGCACCTAGTGAGGGTATACAAGTGCTTATTAATGTCGGGGGTACATCTGGTGAGTGCATCTGTTGCTTGTGACTGTCTGGTACATCTAGTGAGGGTATACAAGTGCTTATTAATGTCTCGGGTACATCTCTTGAGTGCATCTGTTGCTTGTGACTGTCTGGGTGGTGCATCTAGTGAGGGTATAAAAGTGCTTATTAATGTCTCGGGTACATCTGGTGAGTGGCTCTGTTGCTTGTTAACGTCTGGGTGGTGCATCTAGTGAGGGTATACAAGTGCTTATTAAGGTCTCAATGGTACATCTGGTGAGTGCCTCTGTTGCTTGTGACTGTCTGGTACATTTAGTGAGGGTATACAAGTGCTTATTAATGTCTGGGGTACATTTGGTGAGTGCATCTGTTGCTTGTGACTGTCTGGTACATCTAGTGAGGGTATACAAGTGCTTATTAATGTCAGGGGTACATCTGTTGAGTGCATCAGTTGCTTGTTAACGTCTGGGTGGTGCATCTAGTGAGGGTATACAAGTGCTTATTAATGTCGGGGGTACATCTGTTGAGTGCATCCGTTGCTTGTTAACGTCTGGGTGGTGCATCTAGTGAGGGTATACAAGTGCTTATTAATGTCGGGGGTACACCTGTTGAGTGCATCTATTGCTTGTTAACGTCTGGGTGGTGCACCTAGTGAGGGTATTCAAGTGCTTATTAATGTCTCGGGTACATCTCTTGAGTGCATCTGTTGCTTGTGACTGTCTGGTACATCTAGTGAGGGTATACAAGTGCTTATTAATGTCTCGGGTACATCTCTTGAGTGCATCTATTGCTTGTTAACGTCTGGGTGGTGCATCTAGTGAGGGTATACAGATGCTTATTAATGTCTGGGGTACATCTGGTGAGTGCCTCTGCTTGTTAATGTCTGGATGGTGCACCTAGTGAGGGTATACAAGTGCTTATTAATGTCTCTCTGGTACATCTCTTGAGTGCATCTGTTGCTTGTGACTGTCTGGTACATCTAGTGAGGGTATACAAGTGCTTATTAATGTCTGGAATACATCTGGTGAGTGCATCCGTTGCTTGTTAACGTCTGGGTGGTGCATCTAGTGGGGGTATACAAGTGCTTATTAATGTCTGGGGTACATCTCGTGAGTGCATCTGTTGCTTGTTACTGTCTGGGTGGTGCACCTAGTGAGGGTATACAAGTGCTTATTAATGTCTTGGGTACATCTGGTATTGTCAGAGTTGGAGACAGGTTGACATTTTTGGTCTAAACAATATGCCCGTCTCTTCTCTTTTCCTCTCCTCTTTAGTGTCACTGTTTATCCCAACGGGACTCTCCATCTAACACAGGTGAAGGCACGTAGTGCTGGCACGTACCAGTGTGTTGGCCGAGGGCAGCGTGGCAAGCCCACCGTTCTGGAAGCCACTCTCCGCTTGGCTGGTGAGTTCACACGTGTGATGCTATGTGTGGTACATTTTGTTCTATTCAGTTTCGTAGGCTCTTCTTTCGGTGTGATCTCCTGAAGTTTCCACGGCGCATTCTTTAGTTTGAGCTTACTAGACAGCGTGGGATCTATTGTGGGCTTACCATGAACTTACAAGGGCCTAGAGCTTGCCCATTGTTACCATTGGTTGCCTTTCTTGTCACTCATTTGCTTGCTTCTTATTCCATGCCTTTCCTTGTCCATCAAATGTTGGTCCCGCCCCTGGAGCATTACTTCTTTACTGTTTCTTTGATACGCTGGCTACTGTCCTTCCAGACCTCAGTTTTAGGGAACTACTCTCTTTTTTACTGAAGCATTCTATCAGAGTGCATGTGTTTCCCAGTTCTTGCCCACTTGTGGTTCTCTCTTCCCTCAAATGTTTTTCCGTACACTGTTTTGCTGTCTCTTGTCACGTTGCAAGCGGTCTCATGTGCCGCTCGCCCCTCAGGCGCTCTGTTTAGTTTTTGCCCTTGTTTTTGTCCCCGACGTTGTGGTGTACTCTTATGTGCTCCTTTTCCCAGCCCAATAGCCTCTTTCCCTGCTCCTCAGTTGCCCCTACAGCAAGGGGGGGGAGGGGCAGCTTGGGCTACCAGGCGGCATATTGCTGCAGCCTCCATTATAAAAAAATAAATTAAAAAATGATGAAATTACCGCTTAATCGCATCTTTTTATATATAATTAAAAAAAATGGCCATGCTGCTACACAACATTGCTAAAAAGTATTTGCAAAGCCAATAAGCCCCAAAGGCAAGAACTATTGGCTTTGCCAGTGCTCGTTTCAGTGGCCTTCTTTCATGTCTAGCATGCTTTGCAATCTGCTGCCATCTAGTGGCTGCTGGTTTATTGTCTGTGCCACACCCGGATGCCTGGAATGCAGACTAGAATAGATTTGTCAGTTTGGGTGAATAATTCACCCGAAGAGAGCATGGCTGTGAGAGGCACCCTTCCCTGCCTTTATAGTTTTTCATTTTTACAAAGGCTGCTTCTCGAAGAAAACTCACCAAAATGTACATTGGACTGGAAACTCCAAAAATTGAAAAATAAAATCCGAATTGGTAATGTAGCCCCTGTAGGCTGTAAGTAGAGTAAACACGGAAAGCGCCTCTGTAACTGCAGAGGCTGCACGGTCCTTCCTCACATTGTAGAGTCGGTGAGAGGGGCTGAGTGTGCGGTGACCTGCAGGGGGCTCATGGCCCAGGGGTGCCGACCCTGAAGGGTGTGGGGTGTGTGGGGTCCACGTCCACCAATGAGCGCAGCATCCATTTGGACCCTTGGTGTGAACTCTGATGCACAGGATGGCGCTGATCGTTGTTTGGCGGATGCCCACCTTGGATACACCCGGCGGCTGGCACAGCTCCAGGCTCCGAAGCCCGTGGCTCTGATAGGTGGGAGGGGCTTTCCATCCCTTTACCTGCCCCCAGTGAAACAACCCCTTTACGCATGACCTCTCTGTGGTACTGTCCCATGGCGTCGCACACAGATCCAGGCCTGAGGCTGGTACTCCAGACACTGTCCGACTCCGGCATCCCACCCCCACCCCCGGAGTGGGTCCGTACTGGAACCCTCCGCCAGTACTTGGGCTGCCTTTACCCGGCACTGAGGACGTCTGCTCACAAGTGACCGAGGGTACAATCTGTCTGTGTCTTCAAACCCCGCTCCTTCTGAGACCGGGGAAACTCTGGACAACCTTCAGTGTCCCCTGTGGGAGAAGGAGGTCTTTACCCCCCTCCCCCCCCAAGAGCTGCGCTGCTTCAGCCAGTACCCCCGAAGAGCTGCGCTGCTTCAGCCTGTACCCCCGAAGAGCTGCGCTGCTTCAGCCTGTACCCCGCGAAGAGCTGCGCTGCTTCAGCCTGTACCCCGCGAAGAGCTGCGCTGCTTCAGCCTGTACCCCCCGAAGAGCTGCGCTGCTTCAGCCTGTACCCCGCGAAGAGCTGCGCTGCTTCAGCCTGTACCCCGCGAAGAGCTGCGCTGCTTCAGCCTGTACCCCCCGAAGAGCTGCGCTGCTTCAGCCTGTACCCCCCGAAGAGCTGCGCTGCTTCAGCCTGTACCCCCCGAAGAGCTGCGCTGCTTCAGCCTGTACCCCCGAAGAGCTGCGCTGCTTCAGCCTGTACCCCCGAAGAGCTGCGCTGCTTCAGCCCGTACCCCACGAAGAGCTGCGCTGCTTCAGCCTGTACCCCCCGAAGAGCTGCGCTGCTTCAGCCTGTACCCCGCGAAGAGCTGCGCTGCTTCAGCCCGTACCCCGCGAAGAGCTGCGCTGCTTCAGCCCGTACCCCGCGAAGAGCTGCGCTGCTTCAGCCCGTACCCCGCGAAGAGCTGCGCTGCTTCAGCCCGTACCCCGCGAAGAGCTGCGCTGCTTCAGCCCGTACCCCGCGAAGAGCTGCGCTGCTTCAGCCCGTACCCCGCGAAGAGCTGCGCTGCTTCAGCCAGTACCCCCCCACCCCCCGGAGAGCTACGCTGCTTCAGCCAGTACCCCCGTAGAGTTAGGCTGCTTCAGCCAGTACCCCCTGAAGACCTGCGCTGCTTCAGCCAGTACCCCCGAAGAGCTGCGCTGCTTCAGCCAGTACCCCCGAAGAGCTGCGCTGCTTCAGCCAGTACCCCCGAAGAGCTGCGCTGCTTCAGCCAGTACCCCACGAACAGCTGCGCTGCTTCAGCCAGTACCCCCTGAAGACCTGCACTGCTTCAGCCAGTACCCCGAAGAGCGGCGCTGCTTCAGCCTGTACCCCCAAAGAGCTGCGCTGCTTCAGCCTGTACCCCCGAAGAGCTGCGCTGCTTCAGCCTGTACCCCCTGAAGAGCTGCGCTGCTTCAGCCTGTACCCCCTGAAGAGCTGCGCTGCTTCAGCCTGTACCCCGAAGAGCTGCGCTGCTTCAGCCCGTACCCCACGAAGAGCTGCGCTGCTTTAGCCCGTACCCCCTGGAGAGCTGCGCTGCTTCAGCCAGTACCCCCTGGAGAGCTGCGCTGCTTCAGCCAGTACCCCCTGGAGAGCTGCGCTGCTTCAGCCAGTACCCCCTGGAGAGCTACGCTGCTTCAGCCAGTACCCCCCGGAGAGCTACGCTGCTTCAGCCAGTACCCCCTGAAGAGCTGCGCTGCTTCAGCCAGTACCCCAAGAGCTGCGCTGCTTCAGCCAGTACCCCCGAAGAGCTGCGCTGCTTCAGCCAGTACCCCCGAAGAGCTGCGCTGCTTCAGCCAGTACCCCACGAACAGCTGCGCTGCTTCAGCCAGTACCCCCTGAAGACCTGCGCTGCTTCAGCCAGTACCCCCTGAAGACCTGCGCTGCTTCAGCCAGTACCCCCGAAGAGCTGCGCTGCTTCAGCCAGTACCCCACGAACAGCTGCGCTGCTTCAGCCAGTACCCCCGAAGAGCTGCGCTGCTTCAGCCAGTACCTACCTGAAGAGCTGCGTTGCTTCAACCAGTACCCCCGAAGAGCTGCGCTGCTTCAGCCAGTACCTACCTGAAGAGCTGCGTTGCTTCAGCCAGTACCCCAGAAGAGCTGCGTTGCTTCAGCCAGTACCCCCCGAAGAGCTGCGCTGCTTCAGAGCGGGGTTTTGCTTCCACTAAGACCTAGAGAACCGAGCACTTAAGAAGAGTCTAGAATCAAATCTAGTGCTTAGAAGCTAGAACAACATCTGAAGTCCTATCTCAACCTCAGAAGGGGCTCATGTTTTCTGTTTGTTGTGTGTAGCTTGTGTTTAACTGAAAGTTAGTCCTCATTTTCTAATGCAGAGCACTGGTAGACCTGAGTTATTGAGTATGTAATGATTAAAACTTACACCACGTACTGGAGGAATCTTTCAATACCTGATCCTGGTACCCTGAAAGTCAAGTGCAAACAATAGTGAGCTGGCGATGCAATTGGAGTGCACTAGTACTGTGACACCCTTGGTAACGACAGGGCCCCTAGTAATTGTGACACCCGTGGTAACGACAGTACCCCTACTGGATACTGCCAAGTGCACTAGTACTGTGACATCCTTGGTATCGACAGTACCCCTACGGGATACTGCCAAGTGCACTAGTACTGTAACACCCGTGGTAACAGTACCCCTAGTACTGACACACCCGTGGTAACGACAGTACCCCTACGGGATACTGCCAAGTGCACTAGTACTGTGACACCCGTGGTAAAGACAGTACCCCTAGTACTGTGACACCCGTGGTAACGACAGTACCCCATGTACTGTGACACCAGTGGTATCGACAGTACCCCTACGGGATACTGCCAAGTGCACTAGTACTGTGACACCCGTGGTAACGACAGTACACCTACGGGATACTGCCAGTGCACTAGTACTGTGACACCCGTGGTAACGACAGTACACCTACGGGATACTGCCAGTGCACTAGTACTGTGACACCCGTGGTAACGACAGTACACCTACGGGATACTGCCAAGTGCAGTAGTACTGTGACACCCGTGGTAACGACAGTACACCTACGGGATACTGCCAAGTGCAGTAGTACTGTGACACCCGTGGTATCGACAGTACCCCTACGGGATACTGCCAAGTGCACTAGTACTGTGACACCCGTGGTATCGACAGTACCCCTACGGGATACTGCCAAGTGCACTAGTACTGTGACACCCGTGGTATCGACAGTACCCCTAGTACTGTGACACCCGTGGTATCGACAGTACCCCTAGTACTGTGACACCCGTGGTATCGACCGTACCCCTACGGGATACTGCCAAGTGCACTAGTACTGTGACACCCGTGGTATCGACAGTACCCCTAGTACTGCGACACCCGTGGTATCGACAGTACCCCTACGGGATACTGCCAAGTGCACTAGTACTGTGACACCCGTGGTATCGACAGTACCCCTAGTACTGCGACACCCGTGGTATCGACAGTACCCCTACGGGATACTGCCAAGTGCACTAGTACTGTGACACCAGTGGTATTGACAGTACCCCTATGGGATACTGCCAAGTGCACTAGTACTGTGACACCCGTGGTATCGACAGTACCCCTAGTACTGCGACACCCGTGGTATCGACAGTACCCCTACGGGATACTGCCAAGTGCACTAGTACTGTGACACCCGTGGTATCGACAGTACCCCTAGTACTGCGACACCCGTGGTATCGACAGTACCCCTACGGGATACTGCCAAGTGCACTAGTACTGTGACACCAGTGGTATTGACAGTACCCCTATGGGATACTGCCAAGTGCACTAGTACTGCGACACCCGTGGTATCGACAGTACCCCTAGTACTGCGACACCCGTGGTATCGACAGTACCCCTACGGGATACTGCCAAGTGCACTAGTACTGTGACACCCGTGGTAACGACAGTACCCCTAGTACTGTGACACCCGTGGTATCGACCGTACCCCTACGGGATATCCCCGACAGTCCCAAGGCCCCAAGAGACGGTCTCCCCTGTGTCTCTGGATACTTCTCATGGGCCTAGATATTCTAGTTTTCAGTTATGCTGAGATGTCCATGGTGGAAAGCTTGAATTACTGCCATGTTATTTCGTTTTCAGGTCTGCAGAGACGCCCTCCCTTACAGGATGGCCGGTGACTGAGCGGTGCTTCTGAGGTCTAGAGCCTTTCTCCTAGACCGAATTAGGCCTTTCCGTGTCTACAGTGTTTGGAAAGGTACATAGTGCCAGTGGTCTAACATGGAAATAGTTATATTCCTCTTGCATGAAATCCCTTGGCGTCAAATCCTGGTACAGGACCGTGAGCTAGGAATGTTTTTTCCCCAGGGCAATCTAGTTTCCTTCTGAACACTGGGATGTTTTGATTCGATGGAAGGGAGTTTTCCAATTACTGTTCCTCAGTTTTCAATTGGTTTAACCCACTATACATTTTTTTCCCTTTGGTGTGTTATGTACGACCCCCTTGCTAATGCTGTAAAATGCCTAGTGGGAGAAATTTAAGGTGTGGCAACTATGTGATTGTATCACTGCTCCACCGATGACGATTTCACTTTTGTAGGTAGGAGGCGGCTTCCTTTTGAGTGGGAGGGGCTTCTGTCTTCTCAGCACAGGCTGTGCAGGGTCCGACACATGCCTAAATGGATGGGCACTTGTGGGGGGGAGCCTACCTTTCAACTCCCCTATAAATGGTGTGTTCAGTCCCCATGACTGGGATTTTTATTATCGTCTTCTTCATAATTGTCTCTGAGCTATATGAAGGATTTCTGTTGATTTTGTGAATTAATTGTGCCTTACAGATGGACTGTGTGGGTACATTAGACTCCACGTGTGTGCTGCACAAGATGGTGTTCTTCATACATTTGGTCTGGTAATGTCCATCTCTGACATTCCAGCTGCATTTAAAACTGTCATGTGCCCCCTCCCACTGAATCTAATATGCCTGGTAGGTGGGGGTGTAGTCAGACTGTTCCCTTTGTCCCTAGTACAGGCCTACCCAGCCTCAGTGCGCTTTCCCCTGGAGAAGTGTGGCTCAATGGTTAGAGCGGCAGACCCTGATGCAGAGATCTGGCCCGGGACCAGGGTTCAATTCCCGCCTCGGCGGGTCTTGGGCTCAATTTCCTCGGACCTGATAATTCTCGCCTCGGTGCCTATTCTAATCATGGGTCCCACTCTGCAACTCTGGGCAATAGCTTGCTTAATCTCCACAACGGCCCCAACAGCGCTGGGATGCCTGGCTTCACCCTGGGGGTGCCCAGGAGTGGACATTTCACAGGAAAAGCCAGGAAGGGTTCCACAGCGGTATGCGTACAGCGCCTGGACACCCCTTTGGGGGTATGGGTGCGCTTTACAAGTACAAATTTCATTTCCCCTCCCACATTTCTTGTGTGGCCAGCTCCCTTGGTAACACCAGACAGAACTGGTCTTCGTGTGGTGAGTGGGCCAGGCTCCTGCGAAAGTGATCAGCAATAGCTCTCCCAAAACTGGAGGAGCTGTGGGATTCACAAATGCCCCTCGGTTGGCTCTGGCACCCCGCCATGCCCCCTGGACCTACAAGCAGTGGCTTGCTGAGCCAGGACTTGGTTCACGTTAGTCGTCTGGGCACCGAGGAGCCGTGCACTTCAGTGTTCGGAAAGGTGATCTTGGACCAGAAGTCATACTTCTGCATGATTTACAGTTCTCTGGCCAGACTGGGATAAAGTCTAGGACATTCCTGCGTTCTGATAGACTTCTAACTGCAGAATCCGCACCTTTCAAATATTCCCCAGGCGTCAGACTGGATCCTGAAAAGCTTCAGCAGTACACCGGCGGACTGACACCAGTTCCTGTGGGCCAGATGTACGAAGGTAAGTGTTTATGATTAACAAATAGCACATTTTTGCAATTCGCTATTTGGGAATCGCAAACAGTAATGTACAGATGTGGGTTTTACATATTTTGTGATTCCCAGTGGGTCGCAAATGGACCTCCCTCATGAATATTAATGAGGTAGGTCTAAGTTTGTGACCCATTGGGAATCGCAGAAATCACAGGGATGGTGGCCTGCTGGGGTCAGCAGATCACCCGGTGTCTGATTGTTTTTAAATAAAGCAATCTTTTATTTTTTTATTTTTAATGCAGCCTGTTTTCCTTAAAGGAAAACGAGATGTGTTTCAAAATGAAAAGTCTTCTTTATTTTTTAAGAGTAGGCAGTGGTCACTGCTTGCTCTTAAAAATGTTTTAACTAACATTCACAAAGTGGAATGGGGACACCTTTCCATTTGCAAATGGGTTACCACCTACTTGAAGTAGGCGGTAAAACGTGAATACTTTGCGAACGCATTTCAGTCGCAAAACATTCACCCATACCACTGCGATTCGGTGTTAAAAAGGGACACCCTAATCACGCCCCTTCCTGATACAGAATTGCAAATCCAATTTCCCATTCGGTAATAGTTTACCGAATCACAAATAGGGTTTTCTGCATTTCAAACCGTTCGCAAACGCTTTGTAGAGCTGGCCCAATGTCACCTCCCAAATCAAAAGGTTTCAAACCATGTGGGAAATGTCGCAAACAAATGTCTGTGAATGATCCATAAGTTGTATGCGTGGGGTCGGAACGTGATTCCAAGGCCTGCAATGCCTTTATACACACCAAGGGATCTGGCATCGGGAAGTGGAGGAGTTTGTGGTGAAGCACCGTAAAACTCCACGTCATGACAGATGATGTTCCAGAGCCATGTCACAATCCCACTCCCTAGGTCAGTCCGAAGACAGACTCATCGACGTCCAACTCCTCAGGTAGGCCAAAGAAAAAAAGCACAGTCCCGCTACTCTTAATCCCACTCTCCAGAGAAGACGTGAGGACAACATTGTGCTGCAAGGTCCCACTCCTGAAGTTGGTCTACCTCTTAGCCAATTCCGATCCTTGTCCTGCGGCAACCTGATTATCCAGAGCAGATGGCTATGCCACAGCATATTGAGGAGCTCTGTGAAGCCATGCTGCTGAATTTTTGGCACGTTGCCAGCTCCATAGGAGCTGTGAGGCCTCCCAACTGGTCTTCCTCTGGCGGTGTCATTCGGGCCCTATGAGTTCATTCCAGGTTGACCACTGTACTGATTCCCTCTCCGGTGCCACAACCCATTCCGGAACATGAACTGTTGATGCTGGCACCATCAACTGCGAACGGCACCGGCCAAACTATAGTACTGTCTGACACTGAGACGACAACACCTCGACCAAGGCAATGAGCTGCTTTAACTGGACTGCAGCTGCTTAGCCACCTTTTTGACTTGCTCACAATACCCTTGCCCCCTGGAAGGGCTCATGTCCTACACAAATTGTTTGTTACAGACTCAGACAATGGCGGCTACGATGCTGAGGACGAGTTTGCCCAGTCCTATCAGGAGAATACTTTGTAACCTCCTCCTGGCAGTTGGCAGGTTTCCAAGCGCCAGCACCCTGCTCTGGGCGATCCAAACTTCCTTACCCAACACCCTGCTCCCAAGAGCCTCGTAGTACAGGCTTCAGCAAGCAAAGCTCAGACAAATTCTTTCCCAATTACTTCCCCTGAGTTGGAATCCAAAAGAATAAAGACCTCTGGAAAACTGGTCTTTTCCTTGGCGAGTTTAGCTCTCTGCTTTTTCAGTGCCAGCTGCCTTCTAGACTGTTTGTCTCAAGACTTGTGGGACTCTGTCTCAGGCGCTCTCCATGGTTCCAGAGGAGGCCCGTGCTATCCTATCTCAGGCTATGCAGGACAGTAGTGATGTGTCCAAATTTACTATCCGTTGTGGACTGGGAACTTTGGATTCCCTCGGTAGAGCTATAAACACCAGTGTGTCCCTTCACAGGCATGCTTTGATGCATTGTACTGTTCAGGTGAGTCTTATGGACATGGCGTTGGGTTCCCTTCTTTTTTGGGGGACAAACCGGATGGGACCTTGGAGCACATTAAAGACCGCAGGGCCACAGAGCGCTCCCTGGGCCATTCTGCTCCCCCGCAACAGCCGCACCATCCGGTTCGACCCCTCTGCGGCAGTGGTTGGGGCTTTCAGTTTTGCCAGCAAATCCAGCTGGTGCAGCAGTCCCCCTTCCCCCTCACAAGCCTGGCACCCACAGAACACATGGACTACAAAGGCAGCATGCAGCCCAAACCCGCACTCCTCCAGCTGCTGCAGTCCCCAATTCTCTTGTGTATCCTTCTCAGCACACAATCTTCATGTTGGAGGCAGGATCCTACATTTTCTGTAAGTGATGGATGGCATCAGTGTCCTGGTTTCCAAGGGAATTGGCATTGACATCTTCACTGAATTCTACTGGCGTACAGGTCCTGCCCACACCCCAGCACTAAGTCCAACAACAGAAGTAAGATTGGGTGAGGCGGCAGCAGCATAGTAAGCATGTTGACATCGATTGCATAAAGTGTCGTGAATTTCTCGTGCCAGGAAGAGCTGTAAATGCAGCAGCACTTTTCCCATCTCCAGACTAGGAGATGAGCTAGAAGGTAATCTAGCACTGGCTGCAGCAGGTACAGTTAGCCTTTGACTAAGGTCTAGAGAATAGGGAAACAGAGCAGGCAGGAACGGATGCAAGCATGGGACTTGAGCAATCTAGAAATACAGATGGGAACTGGAATAATTCTTATAAAACTGATTTGCCCCAATCGTCCTATACAACTCGTGGACGTGACGTCCAGGGAGGGGATGCCTCTCAACTTTGGAACCAGAAGACATAAACTTCTTGATCATGGGCAAGTCTGTCCATGTACCTGGCCCTCAATACCCCTGACTGACATAATTCGGTGTGTTTAGAAGCAGACTGATCACCACTCAGCAGTGCTGTTCAGCCTGAAATCGCCTACTGCTTGTTATGCTGCGCTTTACAGCGCTTTTATGCACCCCATGGGTTACTTAGGTGCTCTAGGAAGGACTCTATAATCGAACGAATGATTACATACAAGTCTACTGACGCATAATGTGCTCCTTGACGCATCTAAGTGTGTTCACTTCTGCAACTGAAGTGTATAGGATTGCATAGTCCACCTCGGGGGCTCTGAAACAAAGCAAGAGAGCGCCATTAATATTCATGTCCAGAACTTTACAGCGCGTGCAGATTGGGCCTGAATGCTCAGGAAGTCAATACTAATTATTGTAATCAGGAGAGTTAATTAGCTGAAGATGCGGTGAATGGGAAGTTAGTGCCCAATGCCAGCGAGGGCGCGCCCCGGAGAAGCTGGTGCTATTTCAGTCCGAGATGTACCAATTATTTAGAACAATAAATATCATTAGACTTTATTAGAACTCAACACTGGTGAACCGTGCGGGCCAGGCTTCAATCCCTGGGGATTCATTGAATGTTGCAGCGCTTAATAGCTGAAGGCCTAGATAAGTGGTTGTACGCCCTTTGCTGAGATGCTCCTAACCTTGAGGTCAGAGGTCGAAACTCTGGTAGGATTGACTCAGACGTCTCTCCTTCCGAGGTCGACACAATGAGGACCCTCGGGTTGGGTGGTAACAACAACTGGTGCTACGTTTAAAAGTACAGGGTGATTGCACGTGGAGTGTTTGTTCAACTGATAGGTGTAAGCATATACTTTGCTATTTATTTGTATTTTTTTTAGTAGGACTACTGACCAATTGTCAAACGGGTCCACTACTGTACAATGATGCACATTACACATACTTGGATTTTATCCTACTTTTTTATGTTATGGTTACATTATGTGCATTTGTACCCTTTTCTTGGCCCCATAGGTCCTTTGTGATTTTTGGTACTCTTGATAGTGCTAGGTTACTCATTGACTGGTGCTAAAGTAGCCTGTTGACATGTTCTTTGGTATGCAAAGGATGTGAGTAGACCAAAACACAGAGTTCGAACCGAGCCAAGGGTCTGGCTTGGCTTTAGAAGCCGGTGCGTGGTTCGAGCCGTGAATATGCAACAAACATCATATACAAATATGGTAAAGCCTATGAAGTTTTTTTAAATGTATTTCTTTAACATGTTGAAGCGTTTCACCTTAGTGCATCCGATAATAATGTATTGAGAGGTATTTATTTAAAGCGATAGTTTTAAACTCAGAAACATTCATGCGTTTCTCCACCCTCACGAGTGAACTAAGAGGCAAGTCAGTTGTCATGTGCATCCTGCGTGGCCTAGATTCTTATTGCGTTTGGAGAAACATTAATCTATTAAATCATGCACGCAAGAGGTATTTGTACAGAGCACATGCTGGACTCGTGTATCGTAAGGTGCTCTCCCATGCAATAATAAAGAACCAGAATTGATAATGCAATAGGTCTCGCCTTTGATTAAGTTAAAGCCATTTGTTTTGCTAATGGTATTCTATAGCAAAGCAAATGGCTTTTTTCACCGAGTTGTTGGTGTTAATGTGTGCATTCACTTCTTGTGTCCGAGGAAAGGAATAGAGTCTTGTTCTGTGTGTGTTGCTTACGGTCTGTCTGGTAATTCGTTCGTTTTATTTTGCCTCTTTTGCTCACATTTATCACCTCTTCCTGGCCTTATTGTAGCTTTTGCTCTATTTTTTTCCACTTAACTCCCATCTCCTTTTCTCCCCCTATAGTTTTCCCCCTCATTATATGTGTAAGTGCAGGCAATTTCATGGCTTATGGGGAAACTCCTAGCTGAAGGGACACTTTCTTACTCATAGTGGCTGTGACAATTCCGTGGGTCATGGTGCAATTGTATGAGCTTTGTGGAGGAATTTTGTGTACATATACATAGAGCTTCATGGCTCACACAGTCTTCCGTGCCGATTTCATGTTTTATTGACAAAGTCAGGCCTGTGTCTTTTTAAAAAAAACATTTTTTTATAACTTTCCACTGAAGTAATTACACATCTCCCGTTTTTCACCCATGTCGGTGTCTTAATGCTTTACTTGTATCACTCTAAAACCCTGGTGGGCTTTGAAGTGCTTATGACTTCATCAAGTGTAAAGGGGGCCTGGGGCGTTAATGACTTTTCTGCACGTTCCTCTCCATTCATTCATCCATCCATTTATTAGGTCGAGCCTGAGCAGTGCATGCGCTGCTCTGCGAGCCATGCTGTATTGGAGTATGAAATAGAAGCCCCGCCCACTATCCGCCTATATTTGTCATTGGCTTGTGACATTGTCCTTCGTAAATGCTGGCTTCTGATTCATTAATAGGCTTGTCAGTCCTCCTTAGTACCGCCTTGTCTTCATTTCTAACCTCCCATGAGGACCGGCCCTTTTACTTCGGTTGTTACACGGTACGTCTTTTTTAGTCTGTAAGCATTATTTTCTTTAAATAGTTTCTCCTACTGCAGGCACAACATGCTTTCCTGCAACACTCAGCGCGCCATGCGCGCTTTCACTTTATAAGCAGCCCGGGACAATGGTGGCCGCTTCTTTGAATAGGTCTCGCATTTACGAAAGTTTGAGCTATTGGCTTGTAAATAACAATGCCTCTTATTTATATGTTTTGATAATTATCAAAACATACATAAAAGTCATTGTCATTCACAATGCCAATAGCTTAAACTCTCGCAAATGCGAGGCCTATTGCATTGCAAATGCTTGTTTCTTAGGTCGTCGCAGATCTAGTTCCTAGGTCTTGGGGAGCCATCTAAATAGTAGATTTATGGGCGTTTTAGGGTAGTAGCAGGTAGGGCCAATGGGCACCTTACCTGGGGTGACTACACCCTGTGTAATGCCACCCTCTTGTAGGAGGTGGGTATAGACCTAGCCCTGAATGAAGGGGTCTCCTCATCTTCAAGATGGCGGGGATTGAAAGACTTGCTTCACCTCGCCTCCCCTACCTTAGAGGTGGAGTTGGCAGAAGGGGGGGGAGGCACACCTCCTATTCTTCTTGAGTTTCCCGCTGGTTTTCCTGCCCAAAGTGGGGGTGTAAACCGGCGGCTGCCATCTGCTGCTAGAAGCAGAAGCTGGGGGTCGCCTTACAAAGGCGGCAGGCCCTTGAAGCTCACCTCTTCAGGCACTGGCTCATCCTGGGGAAGGAGGTATGACACCTCTGCCCAGGATGTGCATTGTTTCTGGTCCCAGAGAGCAGGGGCTCTCTACCCAGGGGTCCAGAAACATGTCTGGTGGTGACTGGCTGCCTATAGCTGGTCAGAGACCCCACCAGGTTTGGCAGGTTTTCAGGGGCACCTCTGAGTTGCCCTCTGGGTACATGGTACAATAAATCCCACACTAGCATCAGCGAGGAGTTTATTGAAAGGAGTAGTTTGGTACCAAAAACTCCTGTGTTTAGTGAAGCCATCATGGTGCTGTGGAACTCGAGTTGTCGAGTTTTCAGACCATGTTCTCTCTGGCTTCACTGGCACTTACAATATTAGAAAATGGACCCCTATATTGTAGGGACATATCTGCTCATGCAGATATGCCATCACCTGCGGTATAGTACACCCTGCCTTAGGGCTGTAAGGCCTGCTAGAGAGGTTACTTACCTATGCCTCCAGGCAGTGTTAGCTGGCATGGCACCCAGGCAGGGCGCTATGTTGACTTTGTCGTTTTCTCCCTCACAGGGGCATGCAAGCTGCAAGGGCAGTGTCATGGTCCCAGTGAGGGGGGTCCCAAGGGACCCTCTTCAGCTCCCATGCCCTGAGTACCCAGGGTGCCATTTGCTAGGGACCTACAGAGGATAGAAGTACCAATTGGGGGTTTGTTTTTAGGGAAGAAGCACTGGCACAGCGGACCTGGTTGGCAGGGACCCTGTGCACTACAATTGAAACCACATCAAAACCAGGCAAAAAGGGGGGGGCTAACCATGTCAAAAGAGGCACTTTCTCACAAGTTACTTCTACCACTCCTCGGCCTCACCGCACCTTCCCCAGAACGGCGGATGGAGGACCTTATGTTCTTCTTGAGCAGGAAGTGCAGGCTCTTTTAAGGCGCCTTAAGAAGGTGGTGTAAGAAACTGGCTCTATATATACTGCACCAAAGTGAGGTATAGTGTGCACAGAGTCCAGTGGAACCCCAAAGGTAGGCAGAGGTAAAGTAGATAGCACCTCACTCTCTATTTGTGGTAGCTTGGTCGAGCAGTAAGGCAGTATCAGAGGACAGTGTTAAGCATTTGTTGTACACACTCAATCAGCAAATTATGTCACACACTCAAAGACTGAACTCAGACCAATTGGATTTGTATAAAAATATTCTATTAGTTTATTTCCTAGAACGAAGTGATAAGTACTTTGCAGTAAATATACAGTTTGTAAACAGTTTGTATTGCAGTTGTATATACACTTTGATTTGATTACAGTAGAGCTACTAGTAATGCAATGCTTTTGAAATACTGTACATATACTTTGTTTTGGCTTTTTAGTAGAATGTCAAGTAGATTACTTTACAGATTACTTTTCTTACAGAGTGCAGTATACCTGGATACTGCACTGGGACATTTCCTGTAAACAGGTAAGTAAAAGCGTTTGTTATTTTTTTTATTTTACAGTTTTAGAGACTTTTAAAGATTTTCCCACTCCACACTTGGAAACTTTTGACAGAAAAACAGTCAATGTTATCCTATGGAGGGAAATACGGTTATCGGTTCAAAGGTAAGTATTTGGTTGTGGGCATTGGTATTCTGGGGGTAGACTCGGGGGTCCCCCAGGGTCAAGGATGCACTCTTGTTACACCCTCAGCGGCACTAGTGCGGCCAGGTGCAGAGTGCTGAGGCCCAATGTTATCCAATGGGAGGTAAGTGGCCTCCGGTTGGTGGCTGCTTGCGAGCAGTCCACAGGGTTGTGGGAGCAAAGCTCCTGGACTTAAGCTCAGGGCAAATGGGGGTTCAAGCCAGCACAAAAGGTGCACCCTCAGCGGCACTGGGGTGGCCGGGTGCAGTGTGCTGTTTTGGTGTCTGGCGCCCTGTAGCTTTCAATGGGGAGTCTCCGGTTTGCAAACACTGGATGCTCGGGGGCAAAGGTCTTCTGGGTGCAACCACCACTTGGAGAGGTAAGTTGGGATGCTGGGGGTTGGTTAGGCACCGTCGGTTGGGCCAACCAAGGCCATGGGGTGTCGGATGCAAGGGTGCCTTTTAGGGTCAGATCTTACCAGCTCCTGGTCACAGTTGGGGGGGACCTTCCGGTTTGAGGCTGCAAGCGTCGGCTGGAGGCTTGAGGCAGGTCAGGGGTCATCGGATCTCGGGTCAGGATCACCGGGGAGACGACCTCGTGGTGTTGGGCCACTCTAACTCGGGCCGTGGGCATCTGGTGCAGAGTGGTGCGGACTTTGCCGGACCTGGAGTCTGTGGGTGAACAAATCTGGTGTTCACAGGAGACAGTCTTTTCTTTTGAAGGCAGGGCAGGTCCTCGGGGTTCTTGAGGCTGCTAGCTGCCGGACACACCGAAGTTTCGCTTTTGCAGGTTCGAGGTGGGGACAGGCCGGTAGGGATGGGGCCAAGTCAGTTGGCGTCCTCTTCTTGGCTTCGGCACGGCTGTTCGGTCCTTCTTCTTTTCTTCTTCTGGTTTCTTGTCTAACTTCTTGGTTGAGGGCTGCCCCTAAATACTGTATTCAGGGGCATTTTAGGGGTCAGTAGCCAATGGGCTACTGACCTTAGGGTGACTACATCCTTGGTGTGCTCACCCCACGTGGGGGTGTGAGCACAATCCCTAATCCTGATTGGGGAGTGCCTGCCATCTGCAAGTTGGCGGGCACTGACGAGTGGGCTTCACCTCGCCTCCCCCCACCTGAGGGGTGGGGTTGGCAGAGGTGGGCACACCTTCTGGGCTGGCTAATTTTTCCAGCCTGTCTTCCCGCCGACATGGAGGGGAGACTGGAAGGGGGCCTGCTCCTGA